>JAVQMG010000097.1:6055000-7520000 GCA_032878915.1 Castanopsis chinensis | reverse complement strand
AGATGAGCCCAAGATTTGCTAGAACTAGTACATTCAGATGTATGTGGTCCTATGTCAATCCAAGCAAGAGATGGTTATGAGTATTTCATTACTTTCACTGATGATTACTCTAGATTTAGTTATATGTACCTAATAAAACGGAAGTCCGAAACCTTTGAAAAGTTCAAAGAGTTTAGGGCTGAAGTTGAGAATCAATTGGGTAAACGCATAAAGGCCATTCGATCTGATCGAGGTGGCGAATACCTTCTTGGTGACTTCAAGGATTACTTGACTGAAAATGGGATTATATCCAAGTTGACTATTCTTGGAACTCCACAACAAAATGATGTAGCAGAAAGAAGGAATAGAACTCTTTTAGATATGGTTAGGTTCATGTTGAGTTATTCGACTCTACCAATTTCCTTTTGGGAATATGCCTTAAGTACTGCAATGTATCTTCCGAATTTAGTACCTTTGAAGTCTGTTCCTAAAACACCTGTAGAGTTCTGGAATGGGCATAAGCCTAATATGAGACATCTCCACATTTGGGGTTGTCCAGCACATGTGTTGAAAGGAAAGTCTGACAAGTTGCAGTCTAAAATAGAAGTGATTTTCTTTGTAGGGTATCCAAAAGGAAGTGTTAGAGGTTTATTCTATAGTCATAAGGATAATAAAGTGTTTGTTAGCACAAATGCCAAATTCTTGGAAAGTGACAATATGAATGATTATACTCCTAGAAGTAGAGTTGTCTTTGCTGAAATGAATAAACTTGTAGTTGAACAACCAATGGATGAAACTAGGAATGATGTGGTTGTATTGGATACACCACAAGATATTACTCATGAGATGTCTAGTACAAAGATGCCTCGTCGTAGTGGGAGAATTATTCGGCCTCTTATAAGATTTATAGGTTTGGGAGAAACCTATGAAGCTATCTCAAAAGAGACTGAATCGGATCCTTACACTTATGATGAAGCCATGAATGATATTGATGCACATCATTAGATCCAAGTTATGAAATCTAAATTGGATTCTATGTATTCCAATCATGTATGGGATCTTGTAAAGGCGTCTAATGGCATTAAACCTGGTAGCTGCAAATGGTTTTACAAGAGGAAGAGAGTGATAGATGGAAAAGTTGAAACCTTTAAAGCAAGGCTAGTGGCGAAAGGGTATACATAAAAGGAAGGCATTGATTATGATGAAACTTTTTCGCCAGTAGCCATGCTTAAGTCTATCAGAATTCTCTTATCCATTGCTGCTCATTATGATTATGAGATTTGGCAAATGGATGTCAAGACTGCATTTCTTAATGGCAATCTTGAAAAAGATATATACATGTTACAACTAGAAAGTTTCATAGCAAAGAACCAAGAGCATATGGTATGCAAGTTGAATAAGTCCATTTATGGACTTAAACAAGCATCTAGGTCATGGAACATCAGATTTGATCGAGCAATCAAATCATTTGGTTTTGAACAAAATCTTGATGAACCATGTGTGTACAAAAGACATCGAGATAAAGTAGTAATGTTCCTAGTGCTTTATGTTGATGATATTCTACTCATTGGGAATGATGTAGGGGTAATGTTATCGGTTAAAATTTGGTTGTCAAGCCAATTTGATATGAAGGAATTGGGTGAGACTAACTTTATTCTAGGGATCAAGTTTTGGCGAGATCGCAAGAATAAGTTATTAGGTTTATTATAAGCTGGATATATAAATAAGGTTCTAGAATGGTTTAGCATGCAAAACTCCAAGAAAGGATTGCTTCCTTTTAGACATGGAGTTCCTCTGTTTGATGACCAAAGGCCTAAGACTTAAGAGAAAGAAAATATGATGAGACAAATTCCTTATGCTTCTGCAGTGGGAAGTCTCATGTATGTCATGCTTTGTACTAGACCAGATATTTGTTATTCAGTTGGCAAGGTCAGTCGATATCAGTCAAATCCAGGACTAAAACATTAGCAAGCTGTAAAGCACATTCTCAAGTATCTTAGGAGAACGAGAAATTATATGCTTGTTTACCATTGTGAGGATTTGATTCCCATTGGCTATACAAATTCAGATTTTCAATCGGATATAGATTTCAGAAAATCCACTTCAGGATGTGTTTTCACCTTGGGAGGTGGAGCCATAAGTTGGAGCAGTGTTAAGCAATCTTCTATTGCGGACTCCACCATGGAAGCTGAGTACGTTGCTGCTTGTGAAGCAGCAAAGGAAGCTATTTGGCTCAAGAAATTCCTTTTTGATCTTGGTGTTGTGAGAATAGAACAATTTGCCATTACATTGTTTGGCAACAATAGTGGAGCGGTGGCACAATCCAAAGATCCAAGAAATCACAAGAAAGGAAAGCACATTGAGAGGAAGTACCACATCATTCGAGACATTGTTGCTCGTGGAGATGTTGTGGTAGCAAAGATTGAAAGTGCAAATAATCTAGCAAATCCTTTTACCAAAACCTTGCCTCAAAGGACTTTCGAGTCACATTTAGAGGGAATGGGAGTTAGATTAGTACACAATAGTCTTTAGGGCAAGTGAGAGATTGTTAGGATTAGTACACTTAAATCCTATTGTATGATGCTATGTATGATATTATGTATGACATTATGTATGACATGATGTGTAACTTAATATTGTGATTAATAAAGTTGTTTTATTTTTATCTAAAATAATGGTAACATGAATATTTGGACATTATCATATAGTCCACGAGATGCATAGTATTTGATTTATATGATTTAGTCACAGAAGATATAAATCACAAGTTCTTTGTAAAATCAGAATTTATAGTACGTAGTCGGCGATGAAATTGGACATTTCATCTACGAAGACTATAACATATCAACTAAGATGATTTGTCTTGATCATGGAAGTGGAGACTTCTAGTTGATATGTTGATATGTTTTAAGAGTTAAGACATATTGAACTGGACCGTGTGAGATTTATTATTCTCCTAACGACTGTCAAATGAATAATAAATCTCACGACTTCTATTTGAATGAACTCTTAATCTTGAGAGAATAATGGACCTGATCATGAGGTGTAGGTTGCTTTGATATATCAAGAGTGAAATCTAATGTAATGGTCAAAACCTTAGTATGTTGGGCAACCACATTTAGTGTTGATGGAACATATATTCTCAAGATGGAATTCATAGTCTCTTAATGGAGATACAAAATATTCCCTTGAGATAAGTTTAATGGGTTTGGTTATTCAGAGAGTTAGGCCTAACCGCTTTGATAAGAAATTACTAAAGTATATATTTATGAAATTGGATTTCATAAATATATGATGAATAACTTTAAAAGATTAAACCGGGTACTCAAAGATAAGAAGTAGTAATTTACAAAGTGGTAGTCTACGTTTATGACTTTGTATTACTACGAATATTTTATGAAGGGGTTGCATGTATAATAAAGTCTTGAGATATAATTTATTAATTAGACCTAGAATGCAATTATATTTATATAGTGGTATTAAATATAATTAATGGTAACTTTGGACTTGTCAAGAGTTGACGGAAAAGCCCAAGGCCCATTGGAGCTAGTGACTTATTGGTCCCTTTTAGTCCCACTCCAAGCCACACACTAAAGCCCAATTGGAAATGTCCAATAGGCCAACCCAATTAGATAATCAGTTAGTTATAAAGGGAGAAACATACAAAAAAATTTTTAAGAAGTATGGAGAAAAAGAAAAAGAAAGAGAGTGAGACACACTTTCATTCTCTCTTGGAAACTGATTGAGAGACCACACTTCTTGGGCGTAAAGTGAAATTGGAGTGAAGATTAAAAGTGTTCCCAAGTGCTTCTAATCTTTGTTTTGAATTTCTCCACACCAAGGTATGCTATCTTGTTAAATTCTGAAATTTACATAGTGCATGTTGTCAATCATGAATGAAATAAATTCTTGTTTGTTGCTTCTGCTGTGTGTTTTGTGTGAGATACAAAACCAGATTTTTCCAACAAAATGTGCCAAATGTTCTTGAGGGGAACTGGTCAAACCATCAAATTTCTCAAAGTTTGGTTTTTGATAACTAGTTGGGAATGGAACAATATCATAATGAGCTGGATAAGGCTTTTGACACCCATGAACAGGTAAATTTATAGATGCCTAAAATTCTTTGCCCTCAGTAATGAGTGTCTTTAATTCATCTTGTGTTACAGAACTAGATGATGTGTGCCCTTCTTCAGCTGTAGGCACATGAGTTCGAGCAGAAGTACTTGCTTGAGACGCTACTTGGGCTGCCAAGGTTGCTATTTTGGCATCTTTTTCAATGAGTTTCCTTTGCAACTCTTGAAGTTGCTCTTCTAAACTTGTGGTGCTAGTTACTAGAACCGGCATGTCTTCAAAATCACTTTCATCTGAGATCTTTAACACTTTGCCAAATTGGTTTATTAAAATTTTTGGAAAGTCTTCTTCTTAAAAGATAGACTCTGAATCTCCGTATAGCAGACTATGAAAATCACTTTATGTTTACATAGTATTGGAAGAAGTGATGGAGATTGATGAATCGTCGATGATAGATTGGGACATGAGGCGAGCCCTAGAACGTGTGATAGGACCCAAGTAAAGCTTTGGTGGCTTATTAACCTCTTCACAAATATTTGTCACATTTTTGTACCTTGAACTTGTCCCTAATCCAAAATTTTCTTCTTTTGCCAACAAATAACCCCAAGGAGAATGCCCATTTTTGAACCTCCAAGTTTGACTTGGCCTTTTTCGATTGTTCAACACAAAGAGCCATTAATGGAAAGTGATCAAATAATTCAAAATTTTGGCTTTCTTCTCTCCTTACCGTTTTTCTAGGACCTTGCTTGGTTGGTGGCAATGCATCAATGTCCATGGCTACTTCTTTCCCCTTGAAAACAGGATCACACTTGGGTGAAGCTAATTCAAGAATGCAAGGTCGCATTATTCTTGGTTGAGGAGTCACTTTTGGCTTTAGTGACATCTTCTTCGAAGCATTGGTAGGTTTCTTAGTAACCTTAAGCTTTGGGGTTTCAGGGGGACTTGCTTCCCTTTCTTCACTTGAAGTCACCATTACTGATTCAGTTGTTCCCAATGTGATTGGGACGGAGCCAATCATGATTTGGACAAGGAGAAGCCTCGGGGCCATACTCATAATGTTAGAGCCATTCACATTTAGACCCTTGGTTTGGGATTTCTTAGCTTTAGCACTTTTCCTTGCCCTTCTCTTCTTTGACGTCTTTAAAGTTGATGAAACCTAGATGTTAGTGATGCATTCATCATTTGGTACTTTGAGCTTGACGGAAGGGCGACCAAGGGCAACTGTCATGCAACAACCACTTACTCCTTGTGCTGCTATAGGAAGCTTATGGAAGTAAACGGTAACTTGGGGAGCCATCGGTAGACCTATGTACAATGCAAAAGTATAACATATTAAATTAAATGTATAAGTAACATAGTTGGAGATGAAAAGGAGAATGGGTCCCACTAGGTGTGCCAAAAATCATGTTGATGAAAATTGTTAACAATAAATGTTAGATTATGGTTACAAACATTGTCAAATTATGTTTAACAAACATTGTCAACTTATGTTTAACAAACGTCATCAAATTATGTTTAACAGGCGTCATCAAATTATGTTTAATATCAAACATAATTTCCCCCATAGGCCTTTTTGGCATAAGAGTTTTATTAATATGAGTAGTGCCCATTCAAGATAATGTATCTCTTAATTACAACCCATTGTTTCAAGGGAAGACCCTTTGATTCCAACCACGTTATCTTTGTACATAAGTTTATCTATCTTTACGTTTGAGGGATATGTGTTTTTATTTATTTGTGGTTGCACCTAATAATTTATTTAGGTTGCCAACGTACCCTTGGATGGGATCAAGCTACTTCGTAGTTCTTAATTTGAGATCTTAGATTTAAAGTCTCAAATATGGTTTTATCCAATTTTAAATGATGGATCTTTTAAGTCAATACTTGGTGTTTAATTAAGTATTGACATAATTTTCGAATTTGGGTGAGATATTTGATTTTAATCTAAAGGATAAACTATGGACCATATTTTTATGGAAATTGAACCAAGGATTCTATCTTTGAGAAATTAAATGTTCAAGCAATTTTTCCTTTCTTTCATTTGTTTCTTTGTGGGAATTTTAATGACATTTTAATTGAAATTCCCAAATTTAAGAAAACTTATTTAAAGCAATTTAATCATTGTGAACATATTTGGGATTAGAAAATTTCCTTAAATCAATTTTTATGGTCATTTTATTTTAGGAATTATTAAATCTAATTTTATTTAAGGAATTAATAATCCGAAAGAATTCGTCATGATTAATATGGTGGAGTCAAAGGCTCCATTAATGAGAGAGAGTCAATGACTCTAATTATTTTTGTAAAGTCAAGAACTCCATTAATGGGAGAGAGTCAAAAACTCCATTGATGGGGTAGAGTCAAAGACTCTATTAATTTTGTAGAGTCAAAGACTCCATTGATGGAGTAGAGTCAAAGACTCCATTATTTTTGTAGAGTCAATGACTCCATTGATGGGGGAGAGTCAAAAACTCCATTGATGGGGTAGAGTCAAAGACTCCATTAATTTTGTAGAGTCACAGACTCCATTGATAGGGTAGAGTCAAAGACTCCATTGATGGGGTAGAGTCAAAGACTCCATTAATTTTGTAGAGTGACAGACTCCATTAATAGGGTAGAGTCAAAGACTCCATTGATGGGGTAGAGTCAAGGACTCCATTAATGGGGTAGAGTCAAAGAATCCATTGAAGGGGTAGAGTCAAAGACTTCATTGATGGGGGTAGAGTCAAAAACTCCATTAATGAGAGAGAGTCAAGGACTCCAATTATTTTTGTAGAGTCAAAGACTTAATTAATTTTGCAGAGCCAAAGACTCCATTGATAGGGTAGAGTCAAAGACTTCATTATTTTTGTAGAGTCAAGACTCTATTAATTTTGTAGAGTCAAAGACTCCATTGATGGGGTGAGTCAAAGACTCCATTAATTTTGTAGAGTCAATGACTCCATTAATGGGGGAGAGTCAAAAACTCCATTGATGGGGTAGAGTCAAAGACTCCATTAATTTTGTAGAGTCACAGACTCCATTGATGGGGTAGAGTCAAAGACTCTATTAATTTTGTAGAGTCAAAGACTCCATTGATAGGGTAGAGTCAAAGATTCCATTATTTTTGTAGAGTCGAGGACTCCATTAATGGGATAGAGTCAAAGACTCCGTTGATGGGGTAGAGTCAAAGACTTCATTGATAGATGTAGAATAAAAAACTCCATTAATGAGAGAGAGTCAAGGACTCCAATTATTTTTGTAGAGTCAAAGACTCTATTAATTTTGTAGAGTCAAAGACTCCATTGATGGGGTAGAGTCAAAGACTTTATTATTTTTGTAAAGTCAAGACTCCATTAATTTTGTAGAGTCAAAAACTCCATTAATTTTGTAGAGTCAAAGACTCCATTGATGGGGTAGAGTCAAAGACTCCATTGATGGGGTAGAGTCAAAGACTCCATGAGAACAGAGCACCACAACTTGAAAGAATTTTTATTTGGTAATGTACAAATAGGAGTTACGAGTCAAAGACTCGTATTTAAAGCTTCATGCTTAGAGTTAGAAACTCCCCATGAAACCTGATCCTATTTGCATTACCACACAAAAATTCATATTTGAGAATGAGGAAGAGAGAGATTTAGAGAAGAAAAGGATTGATGAAATCCCATACACAAACCTATGCTATTCCTCCTCTACTTAATATTGCTCTCTCCGTGCCTCTCTTTATTTTTCTTCTCTTTTTGACTCTGCCGTGCATGTACTTGCCTTCTTCTCTTATGTATCTGCCTTTTTCTTTTTTCTTAATTCTTCCCCCTTTTTTCTCTCTTTTTTTTTTTTTAATCTTGTGCGTGCCTTTCTATTTATAGAGAGACTACAAAAGAAGTTGCTCCCTTATTTTTCTTTCAACTAATCAGATAATGGAGCAGTTTGCATCAGTTTTTCTCTCCATAGCTCCTAATTTTGTGTTCAGCCGTAACCCACTTTCACCAAACTGTGCTCCTTAATTTTTGGCGGTGACACTTCTTTATCTATTTTTCAGCTTTTCAATTTTTTTTTATTATATTTACTTCAACCGGCCATCTTTTCACCCTTTATCTCTTTTTTTTTTTATTTAGGGACGTGACATATTGCCATTGTGGCAATACTGCCGTAAACCCATAAACAACCCCTACTCACGTGATGTGAGTGTGGGGTTTTGTAATTTTTTTATTTTTTTAACGCCTTCCTTATATTAATTTTTTTTTTTTGCACCATTTTTTTTTAATTAATTTTGTTAATTTTGAAGGGCCTTTTTCTTTGTTCCATGAACTTGTCCAAAATTTATATTTTTTGATAAATTTTGCTTGGATAGTATTATTTTTTTTTAAGTAACCAGTTTTTTGTTGTTGAAAATTTAATATTTCAACATCTTGGATGGGTCAGCTTCTATCCCTCTATCACTCACTAGGAAACCTAGCAATTTTCCAGCGGTAACTCTCCGAAGGTACACTTTGGTGGGTTCAATCTTAACACATACTCTTTAATCCTCTCGAAGAACTTCCTCAAGTTTTGTGGGTTCAATCTTAACCTATCCTTGGATTTCACTGTCATATCATCAACATACGCCTCTACTTCATTATGCATCATATCATGTAATAATGTTATAGCCATCCTTTGATAGGTTGCCTTAGCATTCTTGAGGCCAAACAGCATCACTGTGTAACAATAGATTCCCTATTTAGTAATTAAAGTAGTTTTATTCATATCTTTGGGAGCCATCTTGATTTGGTTGTACCCTAAAAACCATCCATGAAAGACATCAAGGCATTTCTCGCCGTGTTATCCACCTAGATATCAATGTGAGGGAGAGGAAAATCATCCTTAAGGCATGCCTTGTTCAAGTCCCTAAAATCCACATACATCCTCACCATCTTCCTTGATCTTTAAGAGTCATTCAATCCTTATTCTTTTCAACTTTTGCTTGACAGGCACCATATGATCATAAGTATCAATATAGTGTTTAGCTATCTCGGGGTCAATTCCAAGCATATCTTTATAGGACCATGCAAACACCTCTTGGAATTCCATGAGGAGTTCTTGAAGATCTCTTCTTTCTTTTTCATTTAGAGTTAAGCTAATTTTAATTAAGCATGGATTCTCATTATTGCCCAAATCAATAGTTTCAAGAGTTGGCTCCATAGGTTCAATTTTTTTTTCCAATTGTTTATTAATTTCATTTTTCAAATTCATTTGAATCATTTAAGTGCATAATTTCAATGTTATGGGACTCATGAAAGTAAGCCAAATCAGAATTCATCTTGTTGAAAATAATGAAAAGTACATTGGAACTTGCATTACAAAACTTTTTCCCCATGTTTTCAGAAAACCCAACCCAAGTCCAATTATTAATAGGCCCCACAATAGGCATGATGAATTTGGAATGATCATTTAGCTCTTCGTTGGTGATGGCAAACACGTCCCCACTCATCTTCGTCATGGTCTTCATTGCTTCAACATCCATGTAGTTCACCCAATTGACCTCTTCTTGTATCTCCTTGATCACCATGGTAGGCTTCTCCTTGAAGGTAAGCTTTTCATTAAAGGAAATTTCCCAACCCAAATATGCCTTTCCAACCTTACCTACCCATGGTTCAGGGAAGCTCCAATAAGGGAAGTTTCCTCCTTCTTTCATGAAGTTCCCATTGAGAGTTCAAATGTTTTTCTTGATTCCGTCGTAACCTTCAAAGAATCCTAGACCTTTCCTAGCCACTTGATTCTTGACATTGGGGAACTTAACTACCCATTTTCCTCCTTTCCCAAGGCCCATTCCAATCTTGTATCCCATGTTCTTCATCATTGCAATCACCTCGTGGCTACAATATGGGAACAAGTCAATAGCATACCTTTCATCTTTCAACCCATAGTCAGCCATATTCACGAACTCAAAGCCACTCATTTGAAGCTCACTCCCTCCTTCCTCGAGTCCACAAACCAGTGCTAGAATTTCACCATCTCCAAACATTATGACAATCCCTCATTTCCATAGGATCTTCATCTTTTGGTGTAGTAAAGAGAGGATTGCCCCATTGAGATGAAGCCAAGCTCTTCCCAGGAAAAGGTTGTAATTTGGGGTGATATCTATGACATGAAACTCCACAATAGTTTCTGGTGGCCCAATCTTGCAAGGAGCCTTAAAAGTACCTATGACCTTCCTTGAAGTGTTGTCATATGCCCTTATAGTTAAGAGAAAAGGGATAATAGTCTCCATGTCTAGTCCAATAATGAGGGTGGTCCTGAAAGGACAAACATTCAAGGTAGACCCATTGTTAATAAGTACCATTGGAATCTTAGCACCTATGCATTTAGTGGTGATTTGCAAGGGTTTAATGTGAGTAGCTCCTTTGGGAGGAAGATTTCATTGGAAAAGGTAAGGAGGGGGTGTGAGGAGCCTTCAACTCCCATGAGAGACAAGACTTTTTATGGTGTAGTATCTATAAGTACTTCTTTCCCATTCAAGGAATCCAAGAAAGCCTTGCGACACTTTTGAAGGGCCATGAGTAGGCCCTCTACAGACACATGAGCTTGGGTCTTCTTCAATTATATTAAGACCCTATCTTTTTCTTCTTTCTCTTCTTTAGGTTCCGTGGGTTTGGACCCTCCACTAAATCTCTACCAAGATGATCCTTTTCCAAAAAGGATGGCTTGTAGTGCTTCCTACTCCTAGTGATATTTGCTACATTGTCCTCTAAGACCCTTTTCTTTAATTTTGTCACCCTTTTAGGAAGTATTCCCCACACCGCTACCGCCTCCTTCAAGGCTTTATCTTCTTCATCTCATATTCCTTAGACTTCCATAGCATTGACATTGACATTTGTAGTCTCTATCAATTTTGAGCAATCACATTCGATCTCATCTAGTTGCATCCAATTTTGATACGGGAGAGGAGCCCTTTGGTAATCAGGCAAAGGGTTCTTTCTTATGTTAGGTTTGGTGATGATGTTGGGATTTGGGAGGGTTCCATTGTCTATGAGGTCTTGTAACTCGTGTTTGAGGTGGAAGCAATTGTCAATTTTATGGCCGAATTTTTTGTGGTAATGGCAATATTCATCGAGGTTCCAAGTGGGACGTATAGGATTAGGCATAGGTGTAGGGTCTAAAGGTTTAATGCATCCTTTAGAGGATAGGCTTTCATATGCTTGAGTTAGGGTCATTCCTAGGTCGGAGAATTCTAGACGAACTTTCTTTGGGTAGACCAGTGTTTATTAGGGCATGATGGCGCTTATATTTATGGGATTGGGTGCTTTAGTGGTGGTTACTCCCCCTCCATATGTTTTCTTGGTTAGAGGCTTACTTTTCCCTTTCTCCAATTGTCCATTGTTGAGGGCATCCTCGATTCTTGTCCTACAATAACTTAGTTCTCCAAAATAGCTAATAGGTAATGACAAAAGCCTACTTTTATAAGCCAGAAGTAAGTTCCTGATGATCATGTTGATTTGGTCCTTCTCATTGATTTGGTCATTCTCATTTGGCCTATTGACCATCCTAGACGCTCTAGTCTTCCATCTAGTTATGTATTCTAAAAATGTCTTCCCTACACCTTGTTTGGTAGTCTCCAAACCCCTTAGAGTCACATCAATCATGGTGTTGAAAATGAATCAGTCCACAAACAACTCTAATAGTCCATTCCATACCTTAGTTTTGATTGGATCAAGGCTATAGTACCACCTTGATGCATCTCTCGTGAGTAAAAGGGGAAATGCATGCAAAGTTTACTTCTCATCTAGCCCTTTCATTTTAGCAATGTTTAGGTATCACCTTATGTGTTGCTTCAGATCTCCAATCCCATCAAACTTTTCCACAACGGAGATCTTAAACTTGGGAGGCAATGTAATAGGAGCCTTGAACTCACTCCCCCAATGTTATAAAGGTAATCATCCATCCCTTACGCCTTATGGAAGGAAAGTTGCATTTTCTCCATCTACTATGAGCTTCTCAAATTTCTTATTCCTTTCATATTCTGCTTAGTACTTTTTGTCCCATCTTCCACTTCCTCTTCATCATCATAGATTTCCACGTGTAGATTTCTTGAGCTTAGATTCCTCCAACCTAGTAAGACACCCTCCCATTTTCTTAAGGGCCTCTCCATGTTCATCCATGTTCTCCTTCTTCTTGGTGTGTGTCCTCGATCTTAATCAAGCACTTTCCTCTCTCTCGAATCTAAATGAGAGTGGGGACATATTTTCTTGAAGTTAGCGATGCAATGATGCTTAAAAAGAAGCCCTATTTTCATTAAGTTCATGTCTCAATTAAAGGTTTTTTAACTTTATAGATGTTCTTAGAAAAATTTTATGTTCATTTTAATGAAGGCCCAATTACAATATCACTCCCTTCCCTCTCATGGATTTTTGCTCCTTGTTTCATTGGGCTTTGGTCCATTAATATTAAAGCTCTCATCTTACTCTTATGGGCTTTCATTAGAATGCTCTTAGAAATTTTCAACCCTTTGTTTCAAACATGGACTTATAATTTATTCATCACCTTTGGGCTATTCATTATTATTTGTCATTCCAATTTTTCTTTTCTTTTCTTTTTTGTAATAGCCCTTTAGCTAGAATGTATTGTAGCCTTCCTCTCAAACTCCATGAAATTCTCATCATTTTGGGTCTAGGAAAACAACAAGGAGGCCTAAGATTAGGGAAGTTCATATTGGCTTTGTAGGATTTTGGATGCTAACTCCATAGCATATTTGTTACCTTAGGCCCAAAGTCCTTTTTTTCAAAACGGCTTTTTCCACTTGGGCCTATGATAGCAATTAGGCTATGATCTTATGAACCTTTCAAGTTAAGATATACCTTTGGATTTAGAGACAAGCCTCTTATATGTGAGAACTTTTCTTTTATCCCATAACATCTTAGGGTATACCATAACTTTAGGGCCATCCCTTCCATTTTTTACATCTTTTATTTGTTCTTTAGAATTAGGTGAACATGTGATATGTGGTTGAACAAACAAGAGATACAAAGGGTATCCTTTGTGATAGGGTCTAGGATCTCTCTAATGTGGGTAGGCTTTCTAAGGCAAAAGGAATAGATAAGTAGGTCACTCACAATTAGGTGGCTATGATTTCAATTGAGGGCCTAAGTGGACCGCACAGTGGATTGGTAGAAAACATTTAATGTACTCAAAACTCATTATAGGCAATGGCACCAAATATGAGTTGGTGGGATGAACTCCAAAAGATTTGGGCTTGATTGGAGCCTTCCATCTTCCCCCTCATCACCAACCGAGGTTAAAAGACAAAAGAGAACAAGTTATATGTGTGCAAACAAGTATTGAATAGTTTTTATTAGGGTTATGAAATAAGACACATAGGAATTAAACTCACTATCCCGAGCGGAGTCATCACTATGGACATAAAGGGTTGGAGTAGCCACCTAGTTTTTGCAATGGTTTAGGAACCACATATATAACGTTCTTTTGAGGAATTACCTTTGATCTTATTACCAAAATGTGGGTTCAGAGTTTAGGTACACTCTTGGGAAAGTGTTAGGCACCCAAGATCACCAACCCTAAGGTTGGCCTCCCATTATTATGTCTTATGTCTTAACCTTAGTAAAAACATTTTCAATACTTGTATCTATACTTACACACACACTAGCATACATCTAAGCATACAATATGGCATCATTCATCCCAAAACAACATAACATATCTATTTATAAAGCATAGGAAGCCAAACCACGCATAACTCTAACATTCATCTAATCATCATCGAGGCATTACCATAAACCCTAGTGTCGTATATCTAAGCATGCTCCATCATATCATACCAAGGTAACAACTCAAACATGGCAATCATAAGAAAGCATTCACATTCAAGATCAAACATCATACAAACATGTTCATCACAAAAGATGCATATTCATGTCAATGCATGACATACCTTTACTTACCTTGCAGCAACTCAGCACCTATAGCATTAATGCATAGATGTGAATGAATGGCATGGCACTAAAACTGAGAGACCCTAATCTAGGCATATTAAAGATAAGCAAGCATGTGAACAGAGGCTCGAAAACTTATGAAGCATAAAACATATGAAAAGAAACTAAACAGAACAAACATGTGGAAGCAGAAGCAACAAACAAATAATATTAGGGTTTCTGGGTTGCGGCTTGCGCGTAATCAAGCCTGCTTGCATAGGCAAGATTATGTGTGCGCAACCTCTTGCCCAAAAAACCTAAAAACACCAAAACAGAGCAGAATCTCAAAATAGGAATTCTAACAACCTAACATGCATAAAACATGAAAAGAACTGTAAAACTAACCTAAACAGACATACATAAACATAAACTATGCAAAGAAACAAGATTAAAACTAAAAAGAAAGACTAAAAAGAAAAAGAAGGGTTGAAGCTTGATTCCTTAAATAGGAGTTCCCAAGCTTTGATTTTGATTGTTCACCTCAGTCAAATCTATCACAAGTCATTAAACAAGAGATTAGCAACATTAAACTAAAAGGATAGGAGTCAGAAGAGGTCCCAATTAAATAAAATTGACTTGAGGGTGTTTTGTGAAAAGCTCCCTTTCGATTCACTATTTTCTAGTGAATCTTAGATTTTTCCCGTGGGATTTCTGTGTGTTTTAAAAATGTACCATGTAAGGCTTTATATAGTGGAAAAAATGGGGTTTACAACGACTCCTAGACAATGTGGGATTCATTCCAAACCTCAGCCATTGTTGCAGAATTTTTTTTTTATTTTTTTTTTATTTATGTTTTTAAAACCCTAGCTATGTACACAAGAGTATGCCTAAGTATGCATGCTTTGGCCCATGTATGCAAGCCGCTGCCCAAGTTCATGGGGCGAGGGCCACTTTGGTCATTTATTTTCAAAAATAGATTTTTGCTCATTTAAAATGTTATATTTTCCATTTTAACATTCCTCAAGTCAATTTGATATTTGATTGGGCTCTAAATTAGCCTTGGGCCATAGAGTTTGAGCATCATTGAGGAATAGGGGCCCGAGTCGTAAGGAGTACAAAATGCGGTTTCTAAAGGGCCATTTATTTTTACGTGTCTCATCCGTCATCTCAGAATATCTTGAACCTCATTGTTGAAACTTGGTTCACCCGGTTCAAGGATCGGTTCAACCCTCGTCACCAAGACATACGATGGGACGCCAAGACCATTCCCAGTCATTGATAGCAATCCATTCAACATGGTATGAAAGAAATCAATTCTTGTGTGTTATTCCTTTAAGGAGCCTTTTCAAAGCACCAGTTGGTTTAGTGGATAGCTGGGTCAATCAATACATTCCGCCACATGGCTAGTTCGAGAAAATCCTGCTTTGGGGAGTCCATGTTCATAATCAGAGTTGTCAAGAATCCCATCATCATATAATCATCCTATACAATTCTAATCAAGCCTCAAGTCAATTTATCAGTTTAGAAAATCCATACTGGAGCAGTTAATTTTGCATAGCTCAGTCCATTTCCACATACCAATATGCTCAAAATTGAAATTTCGAGTACAATGATAAGTCTGTCCAGCCAGGAATATTTCCTCTCATGTTAAGAACCACACAAAACCTACACTAAAGTAATTTTATTTTATGCAGTGTCTCCCTTTTCCTTCTCCCCTAGTGGATCAATCAATATAAGATTTTATCGGTAAACTCGTAAGAGTAAAGTATGGTGCAAATGAATATGGAATTTAAGCTAGTGAAGGAATGTCGTTGTTCTAGAAATGTGACAATGCATGAATAACAATAGTGGTACAACAGGCTCATAAATGCTAAAGTGCTACTAGCATACATACATCTAGGCTTACCAAAAGGCAATGTCCATACATACATTGAGCCTACCAAAAGGCAATATTAAGAAACATACATCTAAGCCTACCAAGAGGAGATAATATCAAGGTCATACATATGAGCCTACTAAGAGGCAATAATATACATCCGAGGCCCACTTGGGGCAATAATACATACGTGGCCAAAGGGCTACCAAGAGGTAATATCAAAATACAATCTGAGCCCACTATGAGGCAATAATACATACATATCTAGCCTACTAAGGGGCAATGTCTGAAAGAGTACATGGAAATATAAAAATGCCCGCGTAGGGGCTACATTATGATACAACAATAGTGATTAGCCTAAGGGGAATCATCGTCTCTTATAGAGTCACTTGCAAAGTGCTTAGCGCTACTATTATCGGCACCATCACCAGTAGCTGGACCAGAAGAACGACCAGCTCACCTAGTCAAAGAACTTGGGACCCATCTTAGAGTCTAAAATGAAGCTTGCCCTAGTGTAAGGCCTTATGCCTAATTTGAAACGGGGGCAAATCCCCATCCACCAACAAGTTCTAGAGGAACTGGCATGTACTCAATCTTATGTCTCCAAATGGGAGGATCCTTACCTGGAATATAAGGCATCCGGAGTACGTGCATTCGTGTTCCCTCATCTCGCAAATTAGGATTCCAATATACCCCTAGAGCATGCCTATCTCAGCAATAAGTTAGCTCCTTTCCCTCTCCATGGCAATGATCTGGCTCTCCTGCTCTCTCTACCATCACTCCCTCTCACGAGCTAATACTCTAGTAATCTCCTCCTATGTGTACCTTTCTCTAGTAGTAGTATCACTCTTAAGATCTCTCACCTGAGCTTGAAGAGTCTTCACATGCGATCTCAAACTAGCCTCTGCCCTCACTTACAGGGCAATCATCAATGATGGGTCCAACCGATGACCCTAAAAACTAGGCAGCATAATCTGTGTCCACTGTAAGGAAACCTTTAAAGAAGCCTATCGTATAGGTGGGGTCGTCCAATACCATCTCAAGGCAAGATATCTCAGGGGGTGGATCTTTAGGTACTCTGAAAATTAGCATGACTTGATGGAAGGACCTCTCAGCCAAAAAGAACTCCTCGCTCGTCAAATCTCAAAATTAGCACAATGTGCGTGATTGAGCCATAGTAGGAGTGACCTCGAGCCTAGCCAACAACCCTTCATCTTATGTGTTATTACATATCTTACTCCAGGCAATGCAATCAAGCACATCACTGATAGTAGTCTATTATGTCAAAACGACTCTAAGAATAGTATAGAGAGACCAAGCGTATGCCTTAGGATGTATCGTCATGGAAAGGCCAGTATACTGTGGTCATAGGGTCGGGATGTACTCATATGCCCACCATGTCAAAATCCGCCAGCAACCCTTGAGGTTCCTGGTGCACTGGCATGACGCCTACCTCAAGTAGGCGAAGAAGAATCCATAAGAAAAGGACCCCCAATCGTACGCCCGTATAATGAAAACCACTCTCATGGCCACCAGCAGCCTATAAGTCAACATTTACCTATTGTTGTCGAACAAGTAACTACTAATGAAATAAAAGAAGAACAGCCTGAGAGCGACTTTGTCCAGCTCCATCGCCCAAGGTATGTTCTCCTCCAACCACCGCATACTGCAGATCTGAGGCTCCTTAGTAGGCCTAAAATACCTCCTAGTCACCTTAGCAAGGGGGTAAGTTATACCTAAGAGCTTGCACACACTAGCGAAGCTCACAAACTCAGTTGGAATCGACTCCACTCCAAATCTAAGAGCAAGATGGCCGTCCAATTAAGGGGGAGGACAGCATACTCCCTGTGGCTCAAGTGAAAGGTGTCTATCTCAATATGAAACCACTGCACCAAAGCCTCAGCTAGCCCATGCCTTATGGAAAAAGGTGGAATACTAACAAAGGCCTCGAACCCTTGCTCCATCAAAAAGGTGCAATAGCACACATTAGTAGATGCACGAAACAAGTGGAGGGAAAATGAAGACCATGCCCCTCGGCCGTAGACCCTATTAGCACCTTGTGTTCAAGATTGAAGAAAAGCTGTCTATCAACACATATAATATATATATATATATATGTTAGAAAATTTGGTTTTGTATCTCATACAAAACACACAGCGGAAGCAACAATTATGGATCTATTTTATTCATGATTGATAACATGCACAATATAAATTTCAGAATTTAAAACAAGATAGCGTACCTTGGTGTGGTGAAATTCAAAACAAAAGATTAGAAGTACTTAGGAACACTTTTAATCTTCACTCCAATTCCACTTTACACCTAAGAAGTGTGGTCTCTCAAATCAGTTTCCAAGAGAGAATAATTGAGTGGCTTCACTCACACATACACACCATTTCATAATAATGTCTCTTATTTTTTTTGTTATAAAAAATTCTGTATGTTTCTCCCTTTATAACTAACTCATTATCTAATTGGGCTGGCCTATTGGGCCTTTCCAATTGGGTTTTAGTTTATGGCTTGGAGTGGGATCAAAAGGGACCAATAAGACACTAGCTCTAATGGGCCTTAGACTTTTCTGTCAACTCTTGACAAGTCTAAAGTTACCATTAATTATATTTAATACCACTATATAAATATAATTGCACTCTAGAACTTATTAATAAATTATATCTCAAGACTCTAATAATATGATTTGACCCCTCCATGAAATATCTATAGTGAACAAATTCATAATAAACTATCACTTTGTAAATAACTATTTTATCCTTGAGTACCCGGTTTAATCTTTTAGTTATTCACATTTATTGAAATTCAATTTCAATAAATATAAGCTTTAGTAACTCCTTACTAAAGTGGGTGCCCTGAATAACCATTTTCCATTAAACTTATCTCAAGAGGATATTTCATGTCTCTATAAAAAGAGATTATGGATTCCATCTTAAGAATATGTGTTTCCTAAACACTACGTGTGGTTACCCAACATACTTAGGTTTTGACCGTGAATATTAGATCTCACTTCTGATATATCAAAGTAACCTATATTTCATGATCGGGTTCACTACCCTTTCATGATTAAGAGTCTATGAAATTAGAATTCGTAAGATTAATTATCTAGGTGACAATTGTTGATTGAATAATTAATCTCACAGTGGTCCAGTTCAATATATCTTAACTCTTAAGACACATTAACATATCAACTAGAAGTCTCCACTTCCATGATCAAGACAAATCATCTTAATTGATGTGTTATAGTCTTCACAGATGAAACACCCAATTTCATCACTGACTACAAACTACATTTTGAGTTTACAAGGAACTTATGATTTACATCTTCTGTGACTAAATCACATATAATGCATCTCATGGACTATGATAATGTCTCATTAGTTTATTTATAAATAGTCTCATATAATTAAACAATTTAATTATTTATGACATGCCAATAAATTGGATTTTTAGAGCATAAACCTCAACAATATATATATATATATATATATATATATATATATCGTACTGACAAATGGAAGGAAAAAAGGAGCATGCTTGATCCTTCTTCGCCTGAGCGGAAGGATGCCTCTTCAAATCATGTTGTAGATAAGTTTCCTTGATACTATCATCTATCCCTCCAATAAAGGCTTTAATCCGGTCAGATAAGGTGGAAACCTCGATTTATGACTACTACACATAAGAGTGCAAGGGCCTGCCCCGGCTGCATCATCGGCCTCCAAATCAGCACCCAAGTCAAATATGAGCTCATCCCCAAGCCTGTTGCCCCCTGGGTCTCTTCCTTCCTCGGTTTGAGGAAACTATGAAGAACCTTACTCGAACCAGTACGAGACTAAGGGTGCAATATCATCACCTTCTCAATCAAAATGCCTCTGGAAGGTCTGCGCCACCTGTTTACTAGCCAAAATGGTATTGTCATCACTACCAAACAAATCCCCTTGAAATGAAGTAATAACGTAAGCCTTCCTGCAATCCTCACTAGACCTTTATCGTCTAGACATAATCTGCAAGACAAATTCAAATTTAATTAGTAAGCCAGAATCAGATGGCAATTCAAGCAAACAACTAAGTATGTCTAACCCTACTACCTAACACATATCATGCAAAATGTCATTTTTTCAAAATGTCATTTTTTCTCAAAATATCAAGGTTTTCAAGATACGTCTCTCAAGATTTAGATTTGGCAGCGACTGTTTAATCCTACCTCTTTTATCTCAAAATATTAAGGTTTTCATAAATACCTCTTCTCTAGATTTAGATTTAGTGGCGACAGTTTAATCCTATTCAACTTTTCGAGATTTGGATTTAGCGGCGGTTGTTTAATCTCATCAGGATTCAAAATCGGTAATGACTGTTTAATTTTATCCCTCTTTCAGGATTTAGATTTGGCAGTGATTGGTTAATCCTATCCATCTTTTTGAGATTCAGATTCAGCAGCAGTCATTTAATCTCATCAAGATTCAGATTACGTAGTGACTGTTTTATCCTATCCATCTTTTTGGGTATCAAATTCGGTGGCAACCGTTTAATCCTATCCAGCTTTTCGAGATTCAGATTTGGTGACAATCGTTTAATCTCAACAGGGTTCAGATTTGGCAGCAACCATTTAATCCTATCCATCTCATCAGGATTCAGGTTCGGGAGTGACCATTTGGCAGTAACCATTTAATCCTATCCAGCTTCATGCATGCGCACACATACTCGTGATATACGTACGCATACAACTGAGCTACGTACGCATACTCTATGTATGTGCACATATATCCCTACCCAGAACACCCTAATCCTTTATGCCTACTTTCCTTTTGTTTTATTCACATTTCCTAACCTCTATTTAACCTGTTTTATCTGTCCTTGAGTCTCTGTTTCTTTGTTTTGTCTTGTTTTGTAAGTTTTATCTCTTTTATGTCCATTAGGGTTTTGATTTGTTTGAATACCATGAACATGCACATGAATATGAACATGCATTAACGCATAGGTGTTGTGACATATTGAGGTAAGTCATGCACTCATATGAATTTGCATTAGTTGGAATATGAGCTTGATATTTCTAAATAACATGAACATGTTTGGTTGAATACTATGCCCTTGATGTCTAGATGTTTTAACATGTTTGCTTGATTCTACCTTGTGATGTTTCCGCCTTTGGAGATTTGTGTTTAAATGCCATGATAGATGAATGGTTAGGTTTGAGATGATTGTACTATATTGTCTGTCTTAGATGCATGCTAGCATGTGTGTGGGTTAAAATAACATATTGATCTTGCCTTTAATAAGATTAAGATTCGGAACACAATGAGTGAAAATCGACCTAAGGGTCGGGTGGGGTAGGGTGGGGTGAGGTGGGGTTACATGCCTAACACCTTCCCATCCCCATACTTAAACTTCAGACACGTGCTCTAGTAAAAGATCAGTCTTTCCATGAAAGATGCTCTATTTATGGTTCCTAGACCTAATAGGTGGCGACTCCATTTACACCCTCTGCCATAGTCCATCCTAGGCCAAGGTCCAATCGCGAGGATGACACCACGTTGCAAGTGTTACACCCACACTAAATCTTGTTTTCCTTTATTAGTTATAATGGTGTCGATTTAACCCAGCACTATGGGGTGAGGTGGGGATGGATATAGACTTTTTAGACCCAAACCATCCTGCCCCGCATTGATAAATGGTTAAATTGTAAATTTTTTATACCTTAAAACCTTACTATTTAAACAAACATATTATCAACTTATTTTATTATAACCAACAAAGATTTCTACCTCTTTTTTTCTTAGCAATGTTGGAAATAAGGAACCAATTTTCACATTTGCTTTTATCTTTATTATAAACAAATTTATATACTATTGAATCATTAATTTGGTATTATGATATTTTTGTTTTTGTTGTGATATTGTCTTGTTAAACATTTTAATAATATTATTTAATTTTTGCTAAAAATTAATTTGATTTTTGCTAAAAATTAGTTTGATTTGATAGGATAAATTTATTTGTAGTTTTAAGTATATTTTTATTAAAAAAATAAATTTTACTAAAAACAATTGTAATAATTGTGGGCAAATCATTAAGAAGAAGCTTTTAACGGGGTGGGGAAGTGCTTTATGGGACCACAAAAGGCGAAGATAGGGCAAGGAAATTTCCCCCGTCATGTGGGGCGAGGCCGGATGGAGATGAGATAAGACAAAACCATATGGGGTAGGGGTAAACACCTTATTTCTTTGGACCCACTCGGCCCATTGCCATTTCTATCCCATGGAACGGGGAGCGGCTCATCTTTAGGCTCCATTTGGGAGTTCATAAAGGAAGGAAATGGAATGGAATAGAATAATCATAAGGGAATGGAAAGGAATGGAATGGAATTGAATGTATTTAAGTACGGGGAAGGAATGGAAAAGAATGGAATGAAATGGAATTAAGTAACCTTAATTGGATGTTTTAAAATAAAGGAATGGAAATGAATGAAAATGAATGGAATGTAAGTAATCTTGTTTGGGAGTAACATAGAGGGAATGTAATGGAATCATTTTATGACAATATTACTATTAGACCCCTATTTTAAAATAAATGGTTGAATATATAGGGGTATTTTGAGAGTTTTAGTAAAAAATTCATTAAATATAATTCTATGTCCTCCCATTCCTTCTAATTTTGGGGGGAATGAAAATTTGAGATTTTAAGGGAATAGAGAGGAATGAGTATTTCTTCCTACCTATTCCATTCCCTTCCACTAAAACTCCCAAACAAGGGAATAGACTTTCCATTTCCTCCATTAAAACTCCCAAACAAGGGAAGGGAAGAATATTATAAAATTATTCTTTTTATTTTTTTCCATTCTCTCCTCCCAAATGAGGCCTCAGTTTTTATTTCTCCAGTCTCCTCCTTTTTAGATAGATGAATGACATCTAGCACACCAACCATCCAAAGGTAAAAAAAAAAAAAAAAGCCCACGTCTCTCTCTCAATTTGTACATTGCTTTCTCTTATCTTTTTCTACAACTGTCAGCTACCCATCCTTCTTTGGAGTTTTCTGGGCTATCGCCCATCTCAATCTCCGAGGCAATTTTTAGAGTAGCAATGTGAGGGGATTGTATATAGTAAGGTAGCCAACATTTGCAAGGATTCAGTAAAATAGCATCTCGAGTTTTAGAAACTCGAGTTTCAATTAAAAATCGAGTCCGAAACACTCGCTTTGTGCTTGATGACTTGGACAGAAATTGCAGGAAATGCCATGTAGATCTCGAGTCTAAAAGACTCGAGTTTTGGCAAATCAAAATCGAGTCTTACAGACTCGATTTTCTTAGTGAAAAACGTGGAAACCGAGTCTGTAAGACTCAAGTTCCATAGACAGACCCAACATTGAAGAAGAAGAACGACAGATGACGAACGTTGAAGAAGAAGAGTTACTCGCAGACAAACCCACGACGAAGAAAAACCCAGTTGAAGAAACCAATCGAAAATCAAACAAGAAAGCCACAAGAAGAAAATGAAGATGATGAAGAAGAAGAAGAAGAAGAAACCCAGAACGATCTGACGCGAAGAACAATCTGACGACGAAGAGCAAAGATAAAGAACAGAGGAAGAACAGATTGAACGATTGGTCAATGCTGGAGCTCCGATTGGACGATTGAACGTTGGGTGGGCGATTCGACTATCTGTTCTTCAGATCTGCACGAAGAAGAGCTCGGGTCTGACTGAGAAAAATGGGTGGAAAGGGAAGTATTAAGTGAAACTTGATCTGATCTGAAGAACGGATTTGGATTTGAAGATGCATGATCTAATCTGAAGAGGAAGAACGAAGAGATGATTTGAAGAAAAAAAATCCAGAAGAAAGAAAGAAGGAAACCTAGCAACACCCAGCAACAGAAAGAAAGAAGAAAGAAGGAAAACCCACCCAGAAAAAGAAGAATACCCAGCAACGAACCCAGAAAAAGAAGAAAGCCCAGAAAAAAGAAAGAAGAAAGAAGAAAGAAGGAAACCCAGCGATTTCCGTCTTGGGCAAGTACGCACTGGAACTCGAGTCTTTAAGACTTGAGTTCCACGTGGAATTCTTATCCACATCATCATCTCAGAGGTCTGGAACTCGATTTTTTAAAACTCAATTTGCTCTTGAACTCAAGTTTTTAAAACTCGAGATGCTAGTTTTGCACATAATTTCATTCCTTGTCAAATAACAAAATGCTTTTAATAATAAACTTAAATGAAAAAAAAATTCCTCAATCTCCCTTCTCCCAATTCCCCTTTTTCTGTCTCGCCCCTCCCCTTCCCTCTCTCTCTCTCTCTCTCTCTCTCTCTCTTAAAAATCTTTATTCAGAGTTTTATTTATGCTCCTACAAGGTTGAAGATTTAAAGATTAAAGGGGTTTCAAAATTCACGAATCTCTCAATTCCCCAAGTTGAACATCATTTTAAAACTATAGAAATAAACACAACAAGAAGAGTAAAAATCATTCAATTTTCACTATCTGAAAAGCAAGAAAAGAACAGAAAAAACACATGTAAATCTGAAAAACTTCAACGATGATAGATTTCGCCAGAGAGGGAGATGCGAAATTTGAAAAATTTTGTGGGTAAGCTTTTAATGAAAAGCATTTGAGATTTGAAACCTCAACGACGAAAAAGCTTACTGATTTCGAACTTGATTTGAAAATCGAAAATGGAAAACAATAGATTTTCTTGCAAGCACATGATAGGGTCGTCAATAGTGAGATTTAACTTTTCACAGCTGGTTTAGGATTTTAGTTTGACAAATATGGTCGATTTTGGGCTTTCCATTTATGCTCTACATTTTTAGTTTAGCGTTGTGATGCTGCAGCTGCATAGTTGCAGAGTAATTGGAGTGGTGGTGATGTTGCACAATTGCAAAGTGAGAGGAGAGCCAGAGAGAAAAGGAAAAGGTAGTTAGGTCATAGTCACTGTTGTATTTTTCCAAGTTGGCTTTTTTGTCTAATCGTTGGATCAGTTTACTTCCAGGTGTCATTCATCTGTCTAAAAACAGGAGGAAACAGGAGAAATAAAAACTGGAGGTGAGCTGCTGCCCATGGAATGGTTCTACAGAGAAAATGGGCAATTAGCCACAATTTCTCAACAATATAGTTAGTAGGTATCGTTTGGAAAGTATATATTTTAGTAACATCTCGACTCTTAGAGAGTCAATTTTGCCCTAAGAAATTGAGGGTTAAAGACTCAGTTTCCATGATCTATTCTGGTCTGATGTGGCACTTTATGCACGTGGCGTCCACGTGGAAATCGAGTTTCTAAGTCTCGATTTATATATCGACTCTTAAAAACTCAATTTGATTATGACGTGTACAACACGTGCAAGTTAGCTGAGTGTGTGGAGCCACCTGGAAACCGAGTCTGTGAGACTCGATTTCCAATAGGGTTTTTTTCAGAAATACAGTAAGTCTAACGCCTCCCTCACTTTCGCACAGACCTCTCACACCTCTCTCCGCTCTCTGTCACTCACCCTCTGACTCTCCCTCTCATGCCTCTCTCACACCTCTCTCACAACCTTCGTGATCATGCCTTCACCCTCTCACGCCTATCTCACACCGTTTCCACCTTCGTGATCGCGCCTCTCACCCTCTCCGTGTCTCTCACGCCTCTCTCACACCGTCTCCACCTTCGTGATCGCACCTCTCCACCCTCTCACGCTCGCGCCGTAACCCACTCTCACAACTCTCTCACTCGTGTCGTAACTCACTCTCACGTCTCTCTCACTCACCCTCTCCACTCTCACTCACTCAGTCTCCACTCTCAAGCACCCTCTCCACTCTCACTCAATTCTCTCAGGTATGATTTTCGTGTGATTTTTTCATGTGGGTTTGTGGTGTTTGTTCAAAAATTATGATTGATTTGATTGTTTCGTGTGGTACTCTGTTTGGTTCCCAAGAAAAAGCGAGAAAAAAAATTGAACGGAAAACTCTGTTTCGTATGATTGTTTTGATTGTTTCAGAGTACTCTGTGTGGTTAGGCATTTTGGTTCCCACTCTCACTCTGTTTGATTATTTGGGTTGTGGACCTATTTGATTTAAGAATTTTATGAATATTGTCTATGCACATGCTTAGTAAGAAATCAGTAAATGAAAGGCATCTCACCTATTAAGAGCCCTTGAAAAAAGAATCTTGGCTGATCAATAACAGTCCATGGGACCATAGGAACCTCAATTACCGTAGTTGTAAAGTTAAAAAGGCATAATTGGCTAAATGTCTAATATTTAATTTCAAAAGAAACATTAAGGATTTTCACACGTTCAATTAACTAAGAAAAAAGAAATTTTTTTTTTATAGGTAAAAATAAACATATTTTAGTGTCATAAAAAGCAGCACATGACCTGAAATCCAAAACTTAGCCCCATAAATTGTATGTGCTTGCATCATTTCAAAATACAATTGATCACAAAACATGAACTAATCAAAATCTACAACACAACCTATGCTAGTCATCAATCATCTGATAAATGGCCATCCATTTGACATCTCAATATTGACAACCAAATCATGGATTATTGGTCATGTTGTTTAAGGTTTCCAAGTCCAAACAACACATTTCCATCTTAGAAACCAACACTAGCTACAATATCCAACTAAACAACACCCCCGCCCCCCCCCCCCCCCGATCATATTTATTCCATGGACAATTTAGAAATAAGACAAGAATTAACAAATTTGTGGAGATTGACTTTATGAAGTATATTCAATGCGGAACAAAATTCCATGAATAGTATATTGTACAGAAATAATTAGCTTAGTTTTAGCACTAAAAAATTAGGGTTCAAGCTGCCTAAAAATACGAAGCTGTGGCCAATACATGCAATATGATTGAAGCTTTTAGAAATAACTTACACTTGTTACATGGTTTATGGTCCAACCACCTCAGAATTTGTTTAAGATATATTTAATGGTTATAATAATCTTCATAAAAATGTGTTAATATTTCCTTAGGCTATTAGCGCAATGGAGCAAAAGTTAATTTGGTAGACGAATACTTTAGCCTTTTTTGTATGTTGAAATCAATCACCACATTTGTAATGAGATATTAAATGTTACAGCAATATTTTCAAAGAATGACAGATTTACTAATTCTTGCTTTCATTCTCCATGTTAGAGAAAGATACCGTTGTAAATATCCTTAAGGGTCAAGGTAATTCTCAATATGTCAAGGCAAATCTGAAGAACCTTATTTATATGTAAATTTTCAACGTGTAAAACAAAATTCAATCTATATTAAGTGATAATGTCCCAAACCATAGCACAAGAAAACTGCATAATTGTAAATTTAAGCAGGTGGTAATGCAGACTTCTAATTACCAACACTAAATTATATCAAAATGCAACTTCATATGGTGCTAAGAAGCAAAAAAGGGATTATTTTCACCCATTTCAAGATAAGCATAACCAGGCTTCCCAGATGCAAGAACTGATAACTTGTATGACTCATCAATACCATATTGTAACTGCACAGTAAAGAAGAGCTGTCAGTGATTGATGTCTGGATTCATTTATTATAAATAAAATAAATAAATGAATGGTATAATAGTACAAGATTTTTTTATTGAAAATTGTTTTTGTTTTCAATAATGTCTATTACGTGCTAATTGCTTATCATTCTTGTGCAGTATGGCTGCTGCAAATACTGGACAGATTGACCATGCGCAGCCTAGCCCCATTGACCCGTCGGTGTTGACATTGCAGCCCAACCATCGGTCAGAAGCTATTTGGAATGGGCAGGTAAAGATTTAACGAATGTACACGCATTTAATTCATACAATGTACATGCACTTGCCTAGTTTGTATTAATCCATGCTTTTGTTCTGTGCAGGATCCAGGGTCCCTTAAATGCCGTGCCCGTAGTGAAGAGTTCTCCGATCGAGAGCCAATGGTGAACGGCCGAGTCATTGACATCATTAAGGCACTTGGTTTGGAGGGACTCCTTAAGACCCCGAGGAGAGAGATTGACCATGGCCTGATAACGGCCTTAATGGAGTGGTGGCGGCAAGAGACTCACACCTTCCACATGCCACATGGTGAGATCACCATCACATTGCAAGATGTGGAGGTTTTTCTCGGGCTTCCTGTTGATGGTGAGGCCATTACAGGGAGCACACAGAAAGATTGGGATAATGTGTGCGAGGAATTCCTTGGCTTCCGACCTGTAAATGATCAGAGAAAGCAACTTCATGGCCAGAAGATTCTCATCCAACGGCTTTTGGAAGCTATTGCGAATCCATTGCCGCCTAATGCTGAAGAGGATCAGCTGCATAAGTATGCACGATGCTGCATCCTAGCGCTACTAGGGGACACAATCTTCATGGACAAATCGAGCAATAGGGTGCATCTAATGTGGGTGCAGTAGTTGGAAGACCTTCGCAACCCACGAAGGTACAGTTGAGGAAGTGCTTGCCTTGCATGGTTGTATCGGGAGTTATGCAGGGTAAGCGATAAGAAAGCTAATCAGATTGGTGGGTGCTCGCTGTTGGTGCAGTATTAGGCATGGGCCAGGTTCCCATATCTGTGCCCGACGGTTAAACGTGGCCCGCCAGTGGGTGCTTATGGTCCTCCAGTGCGTGGTCCACTGTCCATGAAGTAAGTCTGTACCTCATACACGTCGTAACTTCAATTTATTTATTTATTTTCAAAGCTACTAGGAATTATTTAAGTCAATATTAAACAATTTTAAACAAATGAGTCCCATAAATACCATTTCTGATGAATATACTCTATATTATACGATTAGGTTAATATATTTGTTACTTATAGTTTTTTATAATTTTATAAGTATATAAAAGCTGCTTAGTTAACCAAGCTTCATTTTACTAGATTAATTATCTTATTAGAAAACATATTCTAAATGCAACATAAGAAAGTGTGTTTGTAATGATTAGTTGAAAAGCTGGTGGGTAGGCTAAGGTTATAAATAGTTGACCATCCATTAAGTTGATCATCCATATATTGATTACATTATAATTTTTATTATATTATTTTCTAAGTGGGAAAGTTGTACAAAGTTAATGATCCCTTTATCTTGATTGTAAGTGGTTGTGGGTCCCAAACAAGCCCGCTCACATCTTCCTGGACAGGTATCGCGAGCAAATAGCTTCCATGTTGCCAGGCCAGGTATGAAAATGCCTTGTTTAACATGTTTAGGAACAAGATCTAGGTTTGGTGAACTTTGAAATAAAAACATTGTTGGCTAATGTGTTGCGTACTTGTTTTTTGGTTGTTCTAGGTGGTGTGGCAGTCGTATGAAGCTGAATTCGAGGACCTTCTGCCGTGGTGCGTTGCAGGAAGGGCTGTATGGACGGCAACGGTGCCGCTTGTATGTTTCCACCTAGTAGAAAAACATACACCAGATCGTGTCGTTCGTTAATTCGGGATGATCCAAGAAGTTCCCGATAATGTTGACACTGATACAGTGCTTCATGGCATTGACTTGCAGGGGAAGGTTAGCATTGATTGGATGCGGAAACATGCTACGCATATTATGGAGTGGGGTAATCGCCTTCAACAGCGTTGTGAAAGCAGTGCTTGGTGATATGTCTCCAGAACACGAGTAGTTCGATTGGTACAAAAGGGTAACTCGGAGGTTTATCAATGTCCTCGGTGCTAGATTGATTCTAATGGTAACTTTTCCAATGTCTTCTCAGCATTTTATTTTCCTTTTAAAGCTGTTGTCTGCTGAAGAGTCGTTATAGAGAACTTTGTTGATGTAAAACACTATTTTGAGATGCTCTAAGGTCATCTTTCTTAAGCATTATTAGAGTTATGGTATACATCCTAATGTCCATTATTATTATTTTTACATTTTTGTTGATTCGAATTTTTAATTAGCATTGTTGATTTTCGTATTGCATTACTAATATACCTGGTTTGTTCATGTCCAGATTGAAGGATACGCTCGTTTGTTGAGGCGTTACCCAGTGGGCACGGAGGACCACAATTTAATCACTGGTGTGCTGATGACAGTGCAGGAGATTGGCCGTGTACAACCTCCTATCCCTAAGGCCCTGAATAAGGAGGCAACTACTCCTGCGGCAGCGCCTACTCAGAGCCCAAGCACTTCTAAGCGGCCAAGCACGAGCAGAGCTCCTGCCGGACGTGGCTCTCGTCCGCCTATTGCTACCCCGAGAGTTATCCCTACCCCCGATCCCCACCCACCCACCCACCCATTCCACATCCATCCCCTAGCCCCACTATCCCTTCACCCATCCGACATCCATCCCCTACCCCCACCACCATCCCTTCACCCATCCCAAATCCATCCCCTAGCCCTATCATCCCTTCACCCACTCCGCATCCATGTCCTGGGTCTGACATCCATCCACCCACCGCACGGTCATTTCTTGAGCTGTCATCCATTCCATCCTTTGACCTGGGTCTTGATCCAACCCCTCCTGACATGCACACGCAGCCACCCTTCCACAGTACGTCCACTAGCCCTTCTTCACCCATCCCACATCCATCCCCTAGCCCCACCATCCCTTCACCTATCCCACAGGCATGTCCTAGGTTTGACATCCGTCCACCCACCCCAATGTCAATTACTGAGCTGTCACCCATTCCATCTTTTGACTTGGGTCTTGATCCAACCCCTCCTGATATGCACACGCAGCCACCCTCCCACAGTACGTCCACTAGCCCTTCTTTCAGCATCAACCCACCCCATGTTTAGGCTGAGCAAGCTGTTGGGTTACCTGCAAAGGTAGAAGATCGGCCGAAACGCATATCAAAGGCACTGCTTGTGGGACAGGGGGGCACAAACATGGACACAAAGCTAGGCCAGAGGCATCTTACGAAGAACATGCAAGACCTCCTCCTCATTATACAAGACGGCGTAAGGTTCAAAAAAGGTAATTAGACAGAAGAGAGACAACGATTTCTATGTTATATAAGCACATATTTCTATGATTACACAAAATCTTGTATACATTACATGTAATTTTGTGCATTCTGTTCTCAAAATTTGAATGCAGGTTATGCTACAGTGCCTGAAGTTGTTAAATCATATGGCATTGCTAAAATTTAAGATTAAGTGAGTTTAAGTTATTTCTACTTTTGGATCTATACACTATGCTCTTTTTTTTTTTTTTTTGGCAACAATTCTTTCTCTCATTTCAGATTTACGTTTCCAACCTCATTCAGATTTAGTGAGTGTTTGGATAGAGCTGATTCTCACATTGCGTTTCCTCTTCTGCGTTTTCCCTTTTTTTTTTTTTTTCCAACGTGCATGAACAGTAACCGGTACTGTTCATGCACGTTTTTTCACTGTAGCAACACTGTGCGGAGACAAAAATCACTGTTTGGCACTGTTCACGCATTGTTTATGCACTGTTCATACACTGTTTATGTACTTTTTTAGCAATTTTTTTATAAAAAAATGAGTCCCGCAGTACTATTCACATATTAAAAAATTATTTTGCTATAGTGTTTTCAATTTCAGTTTTCAGTTCAGCAAAAATAAGCTCTATCCAAACGAACCCTTGTAATCATACGACATTTACAAAAATTGCGATGTGAAGTATTTGGTGAAAGTTTAAACACATGATAAGCTTATGATTTGTTGGATATAAGAAAAATTTAGAAAACTTTGGAAATTTTGTTTTGAATATGTGTTGATTGATGTGTTGCGGATGAAATGCATGTATTTTCAGCTAGCAATAAGTGTGTATCATTTCAACTGGTTGGTAAAGATAAAATCCAAGAGAAGGTAAGTCCCACTGAGGAGTTAACTGGTGCATCACTATCTTATTTTTCTGTTAGTACTCCCAAAGACCCTGGTCAAATTCGTACCACTGTGCCAAGTAAGTTGGTTTTATTTTCCTTTCCCTGATATTTATGTTCCCTGGATACCTAGGTTTACCTTTATGCAATTGAGTCTTTGTTTCAGAGATTTTCCACTAGCTGCCTCGTGTTGATCCTTGAATCCCCTTCCCATGCTTCCTATATGAACTTAGCACTTCGTTTCATTTTTATTTTTGGTGAGGATTTTATAAGCTAGATCAAGTTACTATTCCGGTTATTAAAAATGCGTGTGAGCATGTGCTTCAGCATCCATCTTTGCACAGGAATAGTCCTTGTGATTTGTACATCTTTAGGACATTAAAAAGAAAGGCTAAATTCACATTAAACATTTTCTAATCCGTGTATTAACTATTTTCTAATCCTCTGATTATTGGGCAGTTGGCTGTTCGCAAGTGCTATGAATGTGGGCAGCCGCTACCTGAAACCTTTCACCCACCTGGAGACGAACCTTGGACAACAGGGATTTTTGGCTGTGCAGAAGACAGGGATAGTTGTAAGTTTATATGTAACCCATTCTCAATTTTTTTGTTTAATGTGGAATGGTATAGATATTAACTTCAATGTGGATTTTGTTTCTTGCTTGTCACTCTTGAGTCTGGACAAGTTCTGATGCATAAATTTTCCTATTTCAAAAGGTTCTCCTTTTCATGATTTTGTTAAATTTATGTGATACAAATGAAAACATTTGTGGATGCCAATTTCTTGCAATTATTTAGTTTCTTATCAGACCAGTTCTATTAATATCATCTGGCCTTACCATTAGTTTTTCCAAGAGTGAATAAAGTACCATTTGACTAATGATGTCAGTTAATTTGCTTGAGGCAGTGTTTCTGTGCTCCAATAATCTTCTTGATTTTTGGCTTTTCTTGAAGAAAAACGATTTTTGCCAATAGCTTCTGTCAATTTTCTTTTATCATATCCTTGAAATGGGCTTGTCTGGTACCAATATTTCATTCTACTGCAGTATCTTTTACTAATACATGTTTCAGTTTGGTAAGAATTCCTTGTCTCCTACCTTTTACAGGCTGGACAGGTGTGTTTTGTCCATGTGTTTTCTTTGGGCGAAATGTGGAAAGCTTGAGAGAAGATACCCCTTGGAAAGCTTGTGTAATGCTCTAATCTTTATCTAATCACGTAATTTACAAAATCTTGTGACACATGGTTTGGACTTTGGTCTCAGTTTCCGGAACTAATGTTACTTTGGTCATTTCTGTTTTGCAGCTAATTGGGGTTTCGGTTAGTGGTCTTCAACCTAAGTTTCAACCAGTTGTTAATCACTTGTTGCCACACATTATATCACACAAACGAGATGCCCAAGATATGCATTTTCAGGTGGATTCACCATTAATGCCATCATTTATGCTTTGCTGTATACACTGTCTTGAATTATGATATTCTTTGCCAATCTGATGCCCATTAGTTTGTAGTTGCTTGAAGATGTGACAGACTGGCTACTTGTGTTCCTTCCACAACTTGAGGTATAGATTTTTTTTTTTTTAATAAGTAACTTGAGGTATAGATTTGTTGCACATCAGTTCAGGGTCTATATCTTCTTTTATTTCCCCTATTTTTTGTCTTGTTTTGTTTTTTTTTTTTCTTTGTAATTGGTAAGTGACCCACACTCAGTGGGTCTTCAGCCTATAACCTCACCCGCCATCCCATTATTATGAGAGAAGGAAGTTGTAGTTGAGCTAAAGCTCGTTGGTGAAACCTCCGAAAAGTGGAGATCTAAACATTAAAAGGGCTATGAACTCTAAAACTGAATGATAGTGGGGGTTGCCTAAAGCCTCCATCCCATCATAAAGTGTTCTTTTTCTCCCTGTATTTTCTTTTTCCAATTCCACTTTTTTGGCTTGTCAACTTCATATTGGTAACCTGTTTTACAACTGTGCAGGCAGACCTTACAAGCTTTTCCGATGCTGCTGAACCTAACTTACTCTTTCTTGCTATGCTTGCTGGTCCATTTTATCCAATACTTGACATTGTGAATGAAAGGTTAGTTTATGCTGCCTTATATATCCAACTTCATATTTTGTGTGGTTTGTTGGTTTACCTGAACATTGTACTTTCTGGCCTTTGGCGATGGATTGAGAAATTTCACAAGTATAACATTAGAGTTACATACAATACTTGCTGATTTCCTGATTAGATTATGAAACTCTTTTTTCTCTTTTAAACTCTTTTTCTCTTAATCTGATGTTATCCCTGATTAGATTCTTAATGCAAGAACTAAGTAAGGAAGCTGCTTTTTATTTATTGAATTGCTTGTTGTTATTATTAATAAGATGAAGTGTTAAGTAGACCAAATGAGCTGAATATGGAGCTACTTATGGCAAAACAGGTCAATCTGTGGATAATATAAAACAAAGTATAAATGAGGGGAACAAGGGATCCTAGGAGGGATTATGCTTTGTCAAGTGGAGAATGTGCATGAGTGCACATGTTTTGTGACTAGAGAAAAAAAATTTTGGTTTGACACAAGGGCAGGAATTTAACAAGTTGACATATAAGCATTGGTTTAAAGTGACCTCCAACTGCCCCTGCTATATTTTTTCAAAGAAATTTTTTCTTAACTTTTTTTTTTTTAACTTTTTTTTCCTTCTGATTAAGCTTCAATTACATGCTTAGTAATTTATTAATCCTTTTCAATCTCAATATTCAAGGTGATATAGGCTAATGCTGCCTTCATCTACATAATATTTTCTGATTTGCATGTTCCACTGCAGGTAGCTGATGTCACACATGCATTACAACAGCCTGCAGGGAGAAAGGTTCGATAGTCTTAAAATTTTTTTTTTCAAATCTAGAGAGTCTTATACGGTTTCTTGTTTGTGTAAAAAACAAAGGAAATAGTTTTGGGAAAATAAGATTTTCATTTTTTGGAGTGCTAAAAGCATAATAAACTGGTTCTTATTTTGTTATGTTGAAAGTTGGAGGAAAACAAATTATTGATATTATGGGGGATTGCTGTTTGTAGCTGGAATAACTGAAAATGATTCAATTTTCATTGTTATCCTTTTGGTGCTCTTGAAGTATCATATAAAACCTTACACTTACCTCTGTCTTTATCTTGTTTATTGCACTTTCACTCTTTGTTTCTAGGAGCTTTTCTTTGTCAAACTCTGTCCTCTTCATATAATCCTGCCTTTGAAATGAAAATGATTATTTGTTAGCAGTATATATTAGGCAGTCTTGGATAATGAATCTTGAGTTGTACTCATATATAGCTAACGTCAAATAAACTCATTCTTAGTTGTAGGTTATGAGCAATTTACCTAGGATTTTAAACATAATAAAAAACTATTTCAACTTTTTTTCAGCCATTGTTAACTGCTTGTTTTATTCTTTTATCTTTTTCATGTTTCATTCATTTTCAACACAAGATACATTTCCATTGCCAGTACTATTTTCTATGGACAATTGTATTAGAGAGTCTGGAGTATGATTTCAATCTGTTGAGTGCACATGTTCATGTGCGTCTGTGTAGATGAGTTATAATTCAGTATGTAGTAAGTTGGTTAAGTTATTAATTTACTAAATAGCAATCAGTTTTTAGAATCTTTCTTTATCATGTAGGTGACAATGTTGAGATCATGATTTGTGAAATGAAAACCCAAACAAAGCAAGTAAACGTTTTAAAGAAAAAGTCCCTCTGGTCCAGAAGTATGGAAGAGGTAACTTTGTATTAGTAGCTTGAATAGCTTTTCTGGAGACAATGTTAACTGAATGTGTATGCCAAAATACTATTTTTATTGTCATGAACATTTCCTTTATTGGGTTATTTGGCCATTATATATCTGTTGGTGTTGCTAAGATACTCTTTGTAAGGGAATGTTTGCATTATTTGCATTTTAGACGAATTTCCAATCTTGACTTGCTTTTTTCACAGTTTAAAAGTGGTCAAAGTTGTCATTTTCAACAACTATTAGCTCCTTCCCTTCCAAACCTACTCTGTATCTCTAAATCTCAGCTCCAGCAACCCATTCATAATTGAAGAAGACAATGTGCCCTGAGTTCTTGATGCAAGGAGCACCAAAGTCATTTAAGATTTTTTTTTTCTTTGAATTTAGTTTTTAATGTTGAGGGTTTTACGGGATTTAATTAGGTACTTTCCATATTGTTGTAATACATGAACCCTATTAAACTAGTGCTCTTGTAATTGTTAAAGGCAATAGAATTTGATTAAGATATAGAAGACTTGAGAATATGTGGTCCTCTTTTGTTTGGTGGTGATGCCAAACACCCCAAGGTGGTGATGTCTAAGGTTTCCAGGCAGAATCTACGTGGGGAGGTCTAGGGTTTGTCCTGTCTAGGGTGATGAAGATCAAACTCAGTTCTTAAAAAAATTCATGCTGTAAGTCTGTAACATTGATCCCTTTAAGGTGGTCAGTAATTTTCTATATGCTGCATTTGATAGAGACGTTCCTGATTGAACTCATTTTCAATCTATTTAATATCTTTCAGTGATATGCTTTTTTGTGCTGAGCATACCCTTGAGGAACTTTGGATGGGTGAAGTATGGAGTTGGAATGTTGCTGTTTGTGTGTGTGTGTGTCTAGGCTAATTTGTTCCATGATTGGGAATTAAAGGGGCATGGAGACAACTGGATTCATTAAATTCTTCTTTGTGGCTGTGTTGATTGTATGACATGGAGACTAATAGCTATGATATGCTTACTGTTTGTTTGTACTATGGGTGCAGATTTTTGTTAGTATGAGGCATTTCACATGGAAATGTATTTTGAATAGCAAAGTACCAAAGAAAGTGTTGTTCTTTGTGTGGACTATAGTGTTGGGAAAGATTTTGGGCATCGACAACCCTATCAAACTAATGGTATTGGTTAATCAGTTTTTGCATCTGTAAGGCCAATGGTGAATCTGTGGATTACCTTTTGCTTCACTACCTGGTTGTCCATGATTTGTGGGCCTTTGTTTTTCAGATGCAGTCGAAGGTGATAGATGTCTTCTGTTGTTGGATAGGAGGGATGCATAACAGTGCTGTGTGGGTTGCTCCTCATTATATTATGTGGTTATTGTGGAGGGAGTGGAATACTAATATGGAGTGGAGACACCTTTGATTGAACTGAAGTATTTTTTTTGCGTTCTTTGTTTGAATAGAATATGGTGATTACGGGGTTGTCTTATAATTCTTTAGTTGAGTTCATGGAATGTTTGAATCATTTGTTGAATTCTTAGGAAGCGTTTCTTTTAGATCTTTCCTTCTTTTAATATAACTTCTTATGTTACATATTCAAAAAGAAGTGTCTTTTAATTTTTTGTTTTTAATTTTTTAAAATTTTTAATTAGGAATAATTTTTATTTGTTTATTTATTTATGTATATTATCTTCTTGTGTCTTCAATCTTTTGGTATGCAAAATGGTACTATGACTCTCATCATGTATGCCTCACTGTTTGTGTGTGTATCTTCTCTGCCACTTAGCTCAAGACGGTTGCTAACTTGTTATTGCTACAGGTACATTGGAAATGGAGTCAAAGGATAACGCAGTTATTGATTCAGTGCTTGGAATCTACTGAGTCCATGGAAATTCGAAATTCTCTTATAATGTTGACAAGGATTTCTACCGTCTTCCCTGTTACTCTTACACTGGTATTAACCTTCAGAAGCGGGTAACAGATACTGCCCTTTATTTCCTCTCTTCAATTATCAGCTTCTTTCCAGTAAATTATGTAGCATTTTTACAAAATCCTTCCTTCCAGGCAGGTAGCTAAGATCAAAAGTGATGAAAGAGAGGATGTCAAGGTGTTGGCAACAGGTGTTGCTGCAGCTTTGGCAGGTAGAAAGGTATCATGGATCTTTAATTGTGTGCTTATCTGCTCTTTCTTCAACATGGACTAAATATTCTTCCATTTTGCAGCCTTCATGGGTGACAGACGAAGAATTTGGCAATGGCTATCTTATATTCTTATTTGAAATTATACAATGTTAGTGCACTAGATACATTAATCAGCAACCACAAAATTCATATTGTTTCAGCTCACGAAATTGTATTTTAATGAAATTAGTGTATTGTTTTCTTGAGTGGCACAAACTTTTAGTAGTAGTATTGCTTTCTTTTTGTACTATTTATTTATTTATGCCTTTTCTATTTGTTGGTCAGTGAAGGCTTTTCCTAAGGATGACCCAAGCAAGCCTTGCAGGCTTACTGCCTTTTTGGGCTACAAGGCTGGGATGACTCACATTGTCAGGGAGGTCGAAAAACCTGGATCAAGTGAGTTATTTCACTTTTTTTTTTAACCTGTCACTTTTTTTTTTTTATATGATAATGTGATGAAGCTTTCTCAGTTTGTTTTTTTAGTAGATTAATTGGATTATATATGTTCATTAAAAGAAATTGGTGGAAGATCTACCTAATACCACTGATAGATACTGTGATGAATTTTTCATTTGTCTATATTTTGTTCTGTTTGTCTTTTTATTTATAATATTTATATTTGAATTTCCCATATGGTTATTTTTCCATCATGCAGTTTTTATTATGCCTTTTTTATCTGATCCTTATGCGTTAATTATTTTTAGAACTTCACAAGAAGGAGACTTGTGAAGCTGTTACTGTTGTTGAGACTCCTCCAATGGTGGTTGTTGGAGTTGTGGGCTATGTGAAGACTCCACGTGGCCTTCACTCACTGAACACTGTGTGGGCTCAGCATCTGAGCAAGGAGCTAAGGCGGAGGTTCTACAAGAATTGGTGCAAGTCTAAGAGGAAGGCTTTCACAAAATACTCAAAGCAATATAAATCTGAAGAAAGGAAGAAGAGTATTCAAGCACAGCTGGAGAAGATGAAAAAATACGCAACTGTTATTCGGGTTTTGGCACACACTCAGGTACCAACTTCTCGTTTATCAAATTGGTACATGTGTATAAAATCTTAAGCCTGTGAACTTTACATATATATTAGTGAAACCATGTCAAGAAGTGCTATACGATATCATTAGAAAACTATTGGATTTCCATCAGATGCTACAAAAAATCCAAATATGAAGTTCAGGAACCTTGGCAAAGAACATATATATATGAAAACCCAATCTGCTGTATGATAATATTTTATTACATTTCTCCATTTGACATTGTTTCATTAATTGCTTGTTTTGTTGTTTCATTGAACTTCATATGGTCCTAGACTGACAAATTAGTGCTTCTGGATGATCTGTCACAGATTAGGAAAATGAAGGGATTGAAGCAGAAGAAAGCACACCTGATGGAAATCCAGGTCAATGGTGGAACTATTGCTCAAAAAGTGGACTATGCATACGGCTTCTTTGAAAAGCAAATCCCTGTGGATGCTGTTTTCCAGAAGGATGAAATGATTGACATCATTGGTGTGACAAAGGGTAAGGGTTATGAAGGTGTTGTCACACGTTGGGGTGTCACCCTCCTTCCCCGCAAGACACATAGGGTCTGAGGAAGGTGGCATGTATTGGTGCCTGGCATCCAGCTAGAGTCTCATTCACAGTTGCCAGGGCTGGTCAGAATGGGTACCACCACCGTACTGAGATGAACAAGAAGATCTACAAGCTCGGCAAGACTGGGGTGGAGTCGCACACTGCTTTAACTGAATTTGACAGGTTAGTTAGTTGTTTCTGTGAATGAATTTTTAATATCAGAAAACAACAAATCTGTGCCACTGTTTTTTTGTCAAACTTCTTGGCCTTAATTTCCAATGGCAATGTTTGATTTTCTATTTGGAGGTATCTATGTTGTAGGAGTTCAATGTTAATTGTCTTACTGGCTGCTGTTTGTAACACTTGATATCGTTGACTCATTTATTGGGTTGGGTTATGAATCAGGACTGAGAAAGACATTACTCCTATGGGTGGCTTCCCTCATTATGGTATAGTGAAGGATGATTATATTATGATCAAGGGATGCTGTGTTGGACCTTAGAAGAGGGTTGTTATAGTTCGCCAGTCTCTACTCAAGCAAACATCTCGCCTTACACTTGAGGAGATCAAACTCAAGTTCATTGACACTTCCTCAAAGTTTGGCCATGGCCGTTTCCAGACAACTCAAGAGAAACAGAAGTTCTATGGACTGGTCAAGGCTTAATGATTCAAACTTGTCGGGGATTTTTGATCATCAGGTTAATTTAGGCTATCTATTTATGTGTATGCAATTTCCCTTCAGAACAAATGTCTTGCATTGTTATTTTTTCCTTTTGTTTGACATGAGGATTTGGAATTCTTTTGTCAAGTTTTGTTTTATTGAGATACCTTAGATTTCAAATAATTAATGCTGTTTCAGAATTTTGGTTTTAGCATTACCTGGGTTTTTATTTATCATGTTCTTTTCAAGTTGGTGTATACTAATAGGTGCACACTTTATATCTGCTGTGGTTGGTTGTTGAGATTCTAGTTTTTGAGACCCTATTTTCTTCATTTAGTACTTCATTTTACCTAATCAGAAACATAGTTTTTCATCTCTGCTTTTAGGAATCTTTAGAATCAAAGTAAGCAAGCATGTTTATTGCTGTAGATAAGCTGTTTGCTTTGCACAATGCCATGCTGCTTGAATCGCGATTGACCAGAGGCTTTCTTTGTATACTGTATATCAATCTTTATCATTTACATTTTCACTAGCACGAAGCAAACATACAAAGTCAGACCCTGGCTATATATCGGTATGTCTGACTACTTTTCCTTCTTTTATATATATTTTCATTTTTAAATTTGGAAACCAATATTACCATAAAATTAATTTTCCTCGCAGGACTTTGCGCTACATTCATCATTGAAGTTGCAATACTTTGGCTTGCAACGAATGATAATATTGAACAAAAATCATGGATAATAAATTTGGTCAGGTCACTCTTTTTGCTTCTTGCTTCAATTCAGATTCTACATGCCATATACACATACAGGTATGCTGAAATAATGAAAAAAATAAAATTTGCCCATGACCTAAGAAGATCCATTTCTAGATTCCAAATTTAATTGAGTGCTTTGTAAATCATGCAGAGACTATGAAGTGCTGAACCATCAGATGCTACTAACATTAATTGAGAAGATTAATGGCATGCAAAGATAGAAGGAGTTGGCATGGGACATGGATAGTGATGTAAACTGGTCAACATGGATTGACACTGACTTACCGGAAGATGTAAGCAATTTTGAAGACCCTCACTTCATAGTTCCAGAAGAAGTTGGAGAAAATTCAATCATGACCACTTCAACTACAAGACGTTATAATCTACGCAGCCGCCAAGTTCATTGAGAATCTTCTGAGTGCTAGTATTAGTTTCCATGAACTCGACAATCTTCTTAGTGCTAGCATTAGTTTCCTAGATTTATTTATGATATGATGTACTTTTAGATCAAACAGTGTATGTATTGGCTTCTTAATTTTGTAAACTTCTATGTTGAATAGAAATTTTGTAAACTTCTATGTTCAATAGAAATTTTTTCAGATCAAACAGTGTATGTATTGGTTTCTTAGTTTCCATCACTTTCTTCAAAGTCTGCTGCTGGTAATTCAGTACCTGCTCAAAGTAGCTCTTCCAATAAACTTTCTCAAAGTGAACCTGCTGGGGGAAAAACAGTTGGCGCAGCAACCCAACATTCTGATTCTGTGAAAGAGCATATATTAAAAGCAAAACCAGCAGATGGGAGGTTGGAAAGAACAGAAACTGTTACAATTGTGAAGCCTGATCCTGGAATTGTAAAACTGAAAGTTGGTTTGTTGGTTAATGGGGCAGATGCCCAGTCATCCTTGCCCTCGGCTACTGTTCAAGTTACATTTCATATTTTTATTATTTTTAAATACAGTTCTGACAAGAAAAAAAAAATCCAGTGTAACTCGAGTTAATGACACTTGATGTAAAATAGGAAAAAAAAATTCTAGTAACTCGAGTGTTAGATGCTCGATTTCAAATAAAAAAAAAAAATTCCAGGTAAGTCGAGTATTAGATAGTCGATTTCAAATCAGTACTCAAGTTTACTACCCGCGAGTACGCCAGGCCGAGAGTTCAAAAATAATTACGGCCAACTGCCACTGGAAAAATTTCCAGTGAAAATCGACTTTCTGAAACTTGATTTGCATTACAGTGGCCTTTTAGTAAATAAGTCGTGCATAAATCAAGTCTTTAAAGCTCGATTTGTAGAAATTATATTTACGCTTATACCATCCAAGTGGAAATCGAGATTTAAAGACTCGATTTCCACTGGGTTTTATTTTTTTTTTTGCAGCAGTAAACCACCAATTTTTTTCTATTCCCCTGCTGTAAACCAGATCCAAAATACATCAGACGCAAGACACTAGATTAAGACAGTCACTGTTCATTGGCACTACAGTTGCCCTCTTAGCTAAAGACCATACAAATTTAACCACATCTAAAAGTACTAGCAGAGCTGGCATTATAGGCAAAAGCTGTACAATGCAACTAATGTAATGAGTACATGGGATAGCTACTAGTTCAATTACAACAACATTCAGCAATAAACAAAATAACAACTGGCTTGATACAACATAGTCTACATAATTGCCTAGCACTTGTCCATACTGATACAACATGGTCGCCTAGCACTTGTCCATACCGAAGATAACCACAATTCCCACGTACAATGCCATTCCAAAATCGAGCATCGGCTCACCTGAAAAACATTAAAAATACGGTTATTAGTTCCTAAATGCGAAGAACAAAAACCAAATGAAATTCTGAGCATATTATATCAAAACAGCAAAGTCACTTGCCTAGTTTGTACCACTACAGCCTGTCGAAGCCCCACAGGAACTACTTGTCAAAGCCCAACGGAAGTTGGGACATCTTCTGTGGTTATGCCCCTCTTCATGACACATTCCGCATCGCTGCCTCGGTCGAATCTCCCTCAAGTCCGAATCTGGGTTCGGGCTTCCCCATTTTCGCTGTACCCCATCCATTTCATTCCTTATTCTTGACTTCACAGGACGACCTTTGGCCCGCAACAGACTTGGGTCAAGCACCTACCGTGGTCCTTGAACGTCCCTCTATTCGGACTCTGACTTTGGCACCACAAATTGATGTGAATATGTGTGAATGGCATTGTCCAAACTGTAACATGGGTCAATATAGCTGGTCGCTTCGAGATGTAATTGCTGCAAAACTTTAATTGCATGTGAAGAAGGGATCTTAAGGTTTTGCCACTTTCCACAGCCACATGTTCTATCCAATATGCGCACTTCATGACTGTGGTTTCCCCCTCCACCTCTATGATCGTTGTATGGGGTAACCACTTGATATACACCAGTTTCATGATTAAATTCCCTTAGAGTGTGTCCTGAAGTTTTATCGACATTTTTGGTATAGATCCCCATTGCATAATCACTCCACACCTTACCTCGAGAGAGATCAGAAGTAATTTTTTTATGTCGATCATGGAAATATGCAACAAGTTTGCACTAAGTGAACTCAACCATTGCAGCAATGGGCAAACCGCGAGCACCTTTAAGTACCCCATTAAAGCACTCAGAGATATTGGTTGTCATTGCCCCGTAACGTCTTCCACCATCATGTGACTGGGTCTATTTGTCCACATCCTCACTCATTAAATATGTGTATGGCATATAGCGTTCAAGATGAGGATCATCAGGGTCTACACTCCTCAGTGCATTAATCTCGACATCCTTAATGGTTTGCATTATGGACTCAAATTTAGCTTCATTCGTCGCATATCCAGATTTTAAGGCCAATGCCTTTAGAGTCGGGTCATCAAAGTGTGTGTTGAAGTTGCTAGCAACATGTCGAAGGCAATATCAGTGAGATACCTATTCTGTGCTGTCCTCACCTCTAGGCCACTCTGCAATGGCGCATTTGATGCCTTTATGTCAGTCAGAAATAATACAAATGCCCTCGTTTGGTATCACATGCTCTATCGAAGTCTTGAGACACTCTAAAAACTACCCCCAACTAGGCCCTGACTCCTTGTCCACAACAGTAAAGGCGAGAGGCAAAACCTTTTGGTTAGCATCAGTTGCCATTGCAATCATCAACACCCCTCGATATTTACCATACAAATGAGTCCCATCAATACTGATCACTAGCCTACAATATCTGAATGCAGCAATGCATGGAGCGAATGCCCAAAATACATAGCGCAGTAACGTAGTACCATCTATGGGCCTAAGTATGGTCCAATAGTTGTACTGGGTACCCAAATCTTGATCCAAGTATGCCAACAACAACTTTCGCAACCTTTGGTAAGTATCCCCATATATCTTAGCAATTGCCTTTTGTTTGGCGTCCCATACCTTATAGTAAGAAAGGTTATGATTATGCTTAGTATGTATGATCTCCCAAAGCTCATCAATACGAGCAGTGTGATTTTGTCGCAATTTTCCCACAATTTCTTATGCAACAAAATTAGAATCCATCATTTTACCGTCTCTTCGCATGCCAAAGAGTATACAATTGTGTGGACCCACATAGGACGTGACCATCCACAGACTATTAAGTTTAGCCTTCATGAATGCCCCAACATACCACTTGCAGTTGGTGTCAATGCATGCGGCACATAATTTAGTTTTGGTCGACCTCCAGATTATAAAATTTCTATTATCTTTTGCTGTGTATGTTATCAATGCACACTTCACTGCCTCTTTATTTGCAAAAGTCAACCCTTTATTAAAATGCATCCCATCTTCTTAGGTAGAAACAAATGGTATCTGAAGACGTGAATGATCAACCATATTTTCTCAAATATTTGCATAGAATGACTCGGCAGGAGATGTGTAGGTAGTGGTCGTATTTGTAACATGCTGGACTCCAATATCCTCGTCCGCATCACCTTCATCATGACACTCCATATTTTCCTCTTCAAAATTGGGAGCAAGTTCATGATCATCCACATCCTTGTCAAAGTCGCCTCGCTCAATCCTCTCTTCGTACTCATCCATATCATTAAGATTTTCATCATTATTCACAAAATAATCTTCGTCTTCCACCCCTAAATATGTCTCTTGAGGTTGGAGTGTTTCACAGGTATTGGTAGCATAATCTTGAGATGAGAGTGTGTAACCTTCCATTGTAATGCATCCATCATCTAAGGCTGTAAGTTGCAAAGATGTAGTTGTTTGTTGCAACTCCTTAACATCAACTTCTGCGAGCCGCTCAGAACTTACGTACAACTTAGCAGCATTTACTTGGGGGCATTTTATGGATCCTATTAAACATGACCTTTACATATTTATCTTCTTTGATCGCCATATACTTGTAATTTATCCGTTCATGAAGGATTTCTTATGGGTAACGATAAATAATATTTATGTCATAACAAGTAGGGCTCAAACTTAGTTCTTCCATTATTTTCATCTTCAAATTATTCAATGTCTTCAACTTACGACGTATCATCATGTAATAGCATTCGATACTCGGCCCTTGAAATGGGAATCCATCAATCTATTCAGGATTGAAAAGGGGTCTACTGTAGTATACATTTATGTCAATATTCTTCAGAGATTGTGAACCTATTAGAGTCAAGGTAATATGTTAGTGACATATTTTAACACAATTACAAAACTTTTTATGTACTCAAAGTACACAAATTACAACTTCATATATCAAACACACCCCACATTTGCATATACTCACTCCACATCACATACAAACACACTCAATTATTATCATTTCATACTCAAACAAATAAAAAAACTAAAGACACAACTCACCCTCACTACAAAATTTCAAACCATTCTAACAAAAAAATAATGAAAAATATTAAACCAAACAACAACAAAAATAGCCATGAACAAAGGCTAACAATACAAATATATTTAAATATTTTTTACTTTTTATAAAAAAAAAAAAGCCTACCAAATATATACACTAACTTGTTACATCATATGCATATACAAACCCCACATTTGCATATTTACTCAATCATTATCATTTGTTTCTAAACAATAAAAAAAAAATCATTAATCATACTCAAATAATAAAAAAAAAAACTAAACACACAAATCTTCAATCATGCTATCAAAAACATAAAGAAAAATAACAAACCAAACAAAAAAACTCATAATACATACCCATAAAAAAAATCTAACATTACATATATGTAACTAACAACTACCCATAAAAAAACCTTAACATTACATATATGTAACTAACAACTATTCAGCAAAAAAAAAAACCTAACTAGAGAGAGTGTATGCTATAAAAACCTTACTTGACATGAGGATGTGTAAATAGAGGGTGAGTTTGATTTGAAGTTTTGTATGAGAGTGAGAGAGAGAGAGAGTAAGAGAGGAAGAGAGAGCTGCTGCCCCAAAAAATAGATAATGTGGTGTGGGAAACGGCAGACCCAGAAAACACAAAATGTGGACTAAAGAGCAGCTACCCTAACCACGTGGACTTAACTGGACCACAACTTAAAAATCGACTCTCTGAGAGTTGATTTTACTTTGTACAAACCGAGTCTTTAAGACTCGATATCTAGCTGGAGTCCACATGGATCAAATGACAATATAATGGAGTATTTTAATTTTTCACATGGAAATCGAGTTTTATAAACTCGATTTCCAGGTGGCTACCACGTGAAAAATCTCCACATCAGATCTGACCAGAGCATAGAAATCGACCTTCTGATACTCGATTTATTAAGCAAAAATCGACTCTTTAAGAGTCGAGATGTTACTAAAATATAAACTTTTGTTCTGGTGCCTACTAACTATATTGTTGAGAAATGAGGGTTAATTGTCCATTTTCTCCTAGTTCTACTCAAAAAGTTAGAGCACGTGCATAGCGCGTGACCATGCCGCTTGTATAGTAACAGTCGAGAGCGAAACAAATAAAATAACAACCATTTTGTTTGGGTTTGAGTATAAAATAAAAGAAACGCAAACAAAACCAAATGATCGATCATTTTTAATTTTTTTAGTCCTTACCTTTGGTCTCTACAGATACAAATAATCTCTCTCCCTCTCTCTATCTCTACAGGTCTCGCTAAGCCTGGTAAGTTATAAGTGTATATCTCAAAGACTCAAACCCTAGCTTTTTTTTTTTCTCATTTTTTTGTCGGATCATTTTGCTTATTCATCATCCGCAATCCACACTAGTTTTTTTTTTCTTTTCTTTTCAATTGTTTATTGTTGGTTATACTGTCAGTTTGTTTGCCGAGAAAGCGTTGGAAAATTGAACACGAGTCATGACTTTTTCAGAATTTTTTAAACTCAATCACTTCATTCCACTCGCTGAGATTTGGATTCCTTTTCTTTTCTGTTGTGATGTGAATTAGAATTATTTATGTCAATTTGTATATTTAATATTCACATATATATATATGTATAAAATATCCCTTTATGTATGTATGTACGCATGCATGTATGTATACTTGTGTTCATGTAATTCCTAGTGTCATAAAAATGGACTATTCCACAGGAAAATATTGCATAATGTAATCTATGTGCTCATGTATGTATGTATGTTAATATTGATGGGAATTGGTATTGTCAAAGGTAGAAATGGGGATATATCTGAGTGCTCCAAAAACTGAGAAGGTATCAGAAGATGGTGAGAATGACCGACTTAAGTATGGGTTGTCGTCAATGCAAGGGTGGCGTGCTACCATGGAAGATGCTGTGAGTAGTAGTCTTTCTCTTCTTTTTGTTTGTTTTTAATTTTTTATAATCATTTTTTTGCCTTCTGCTTTGGTTTATAACATTAGCTGATAGATATGTATGCTTGATCAGATTGGATGACTTAAGTATGGAACTGAAATGAAATGCGTTTGTTCATGTACCAAAATTGCTTGAGGTTTTTATTATGATTAAAAGCTTCCCTAAATTACTGAACAAAGTATTAGTGCCTTTGTGCAAAAAATCTAATTTCTAATCATTGTGTTTATGTTGAAAAAACTATCTATAATGTTAAATGTTTAGACATCCATATACAAACTTGGTACAATAAGGAGCATTATCCTAGGGGTACTTTCAAATTAAGATAGACATGGAGTTATTCTATTTTGGACTCACATAAATTTGCTCGTCATTCTATGTTGTGGTTTGAACCTCTCTTCTCAACTATCTACCTATCAAAAAATTATTATCATTTTAAGTGTATGCATCTCAACCTTTGCTCAAGAGGCTCGACTACCTCCTATTAGCCAGATATTTAGTTCTTTTCTTCTTTTCGATTTATCTATTATGGGTGGTTCTTGTAGTTTTTTTATTGAATCCAAATTTTTTCAATTGGTGGTAGAGGAAGGGGGATGGTATTTTTATTTAAGGATTTTTGAGCAGCGAAAATACTTCATGAAATCAGTTTTTATGGGAAAGAATGCGGCACAATGGTTGATGAAGAATATAAAACACATTGTTGTTGGGATTAGTCCCAAGCAATTTTTTACTTTCAGGGAGGGTGATATATCTTATACTCTCCAACAGAGCTCCAACTCGTTTGGCCAGTTCTTACTATTGACTGAATTCAAAGTTGGTGGGTCTAGAAGGTCTATTATTATTCCAGAGGGCAAAGCAAAGAATGGGTGGAGGGTTTTTGGGTTTGAATTAAGAAAGATGCTAGAACCTGAACGCTATGTGGATGGTGGCTTTGGTCACTTGAAATTTGTTGTTCACCCTCATAAGGATAACTTAGGGATTCAAACATCTAAAAATTTTGCTGAGAGTGCGTGGCTATCAGGTGTAGGTCAGGGGCAGAAATCAGCCACATCTATTAAGCATCCATGATAAGGGGAAATTTCAATTAGGAGAGGATAGGGTGGTGAAGCAGAACCTAGAAGTTGAGCAGATGGTGTTGAGAGAAATTCCGGCGGGTAAACCATGTTTGACAGCTCTTGGAGGAGGAGATGTGGGTTCTTGGTGCATTAATGTGGACTTTAATATGGGAGAGATAAATCTGGGAGGAAATAAAAAGAGATTTCAGTTAAATTTCATTCCAAATTCAAATGAATCTGTTTATGGAAAAAAACATGATTTAAGGAATTCTTGTTGGACAGGGAAGGGCTTAACCGTGGAGGTGAATGGGGAAGGAAAGAGGTGTGTTACGTGGGATTGCAATAAAGGTGGATTAAAAAGCCTTAAGTGGGTCACACAGGGTGAGAAGCCTGTGGTGGGCTTAGGCTCTATTTGTGATACATGGGGTCCCAAAAAGCCAGTGTGGGGCTTAGGCCAAATTGTGGCACATGCGTGGGCTCTCCAAATTTACTCATCCCAGAGTTTACAGGCCAATTCAGGTTTGAAGTGGGTGAAAGCTCTTCTTTGGCTGACCCAAGAACACAAACACACAAAGTCCATGATTCGGTGATGGTGGTGAGCTCCAAAACACAGCATAATGATTTTTCTGCTCAGAATGAGATGTTTGGTTGACCTACGAAGCCTAGGAGGGAGGTTGATAGCATAGTTTTCGTTGAGTTTCACACTGAGATGTCACCGATGACATTGGGTAAGGTCGATATAGTGATAATCCATTCTCTGGTGACGGTGATGAGCTTTGATTGTGCTCATGAGAACTTTGTTCCTTAGAACAATGCGATGGGTTGATTTGAGAAGGCTTCGATGGAGGTCGAGTGTCCTTTTTCCGATGGGTTACGCACTGATGAGCCTTCAATGGCACTAGGTAATGCATAAACTGAGAGTGATAGGGCATCAATTGGTCTTTTTCTGTCCAACCTTTTTTTTTTCTTTTTCTAAGTCTATTGAGAGTTGGGATTGTGGATTTGGGTGTCCAAGAAGGGGATGAAGGTGGTTGGGTCGGTTGTGCAAGTGCTACTCAGTGGAAAGGCACTTCCCATCAGGTTAACCAGTTAGTAGTGACATTTACATCAGCAGACCATGGTTTTCTTGAGGTGAGTGTATCAACGGAGGGAGAAGTGGTTAGTGCAAACTTGGGTTTGGGTGATGTGGATAGTTTCTCCCCTCTGATGACTATTACTCCTTTGGGGTTGGTTTTGTCGGTGGAGCTGAACAATGGTACTGAGGTTTTGGGGCTTGAAAATACATTGGATATTTCTAATTGTGTGAAACATGAAATTCCTGGTTTTAGTAAACTAGAGGGGCTTCCTTTGGGTTGGCATGAGAAGATGTGTATTATGCTTTTACAAAGGCTTAAGAAGGTGATTGAGGCGGTGAATCTGTTGCATTGAAAGGATACAGCTCATCGAAAAGCTATCTCAAAGGATAAAGGGGAGAGGGAGCTGAGGAATTTGATTTCCTCAGTTAGGATGGTAGTTAGTTTTCTTTGTCTGCTATACAGAGATTGTAGTAGGGAGTTAATAGTTTTTATGAAGTTAAAGATGTTTTCATGGAATGTTCAAGGATTGAATGATTCATGGAAATGTTTGGTAGTTAAAAATTTACTGTGAGAGTGGAATTGTGATGTAGTTTGCCTTCAAGAAACTAAGCTTGGTGGCATGGATAGACAGTTGGTTTGTAGCCTATACAGTTGTTCTTATGTGGATTGGGTGGCTTTGGATGTGGATCAGATAGCTGGTGGGGTTTTGATGATGTGGGACAAGAGGGTTTTAGAAAAGTTGGAGGTTATGGTGGGTTTCTTTTTTGTGTTGGTTTGGTGGCTGGGTGTGGGGGATGGTTTTATTTGGGCATGTTATGGGGTTTATGGCCCAAATGATAATCATTTGAGGGGGCAAATGTGGGATGAGCTGAATGGAATTTAGCAATATTGTGATGTTCCATGGTGTTTCACAGGGGATTTTAATATCGTTCTCTTCCCAAGTGAACGGTTGGGTGGATCGTGTCTTACTCAGGCTATGGAGAATTTTTTTGTGTTTATTGAGGAGCTTAATTTGATAGATTTACCTTTGGAGGGAGGGAGTTATACTTGGCCTAGTGGTTCAGATCAGCCTTCGATATCTAGGATAGATAGAGCTTTGGTTTTTCATGATTGGGAAGGCCATTACTTGGATGTGATCGAGCTGGTTTTACCTCGCCCCATTTTCGACCACTTCCCTATTCTAGTGGAGGCAGGGGGGATAATGAAGGGGAAGAGTCATTTTCAATTTGAGAATATGTGGTTAAAGATAGATGGGTTTACAGATAGGGTTCATTCTTGGTGGGATCAATATTCTTTCTCAGGTACTCCTAGTTATGTGCTTGCCAAGAAGTTGAAGGCTCTAAAAGGAGACATTATTCAGTGGAACTGTAGTAAGTTTGGAAATGTAGGTCGTCAAAAGAAAGAATTATTGGAGGCCTTGAAATTATTAGATGTTAAGGAAGGGGAGTTTGGCCTCTTTGAGGGGGAGATAATGAGAGGGTTGCAGTAAGATCTTAATTAGAGAACCTTCTTTCTTTGGAAGAAATTCATGGAGATGGAAATCAAGGATGCTTTGCATTAAGGAGGAGACAACAATAATAAATTTTTTCACAAGGTGGCTAATTCTTGGAGAAGGTATAATCATGTCAGTATGTTGGAGGTGGATGAGGTTATTTATGAAGAAGAATTGGAGGTGGTGGACCAAGTGGTACAATTTTATAAAAATTTATATAAGGAGACAGAGGTGTGGAGGCCTTTTGTGGAGGGTTTGGAGTTTGATAAGATTGAGGGGTGGGAGAGAGACCAGATTGTATGGAGGTTTGAAAAGGATGAGTTTTTTCGAGTTGTCAAAGAATTAGAAGGAGATAAAGCTCTAGGTCCTGATGGTTTCTCTATAGCCTATTACCACCATTGTTGGAGAGTTGTGGAAAGAGATGTTTTGGCTGTGTTTGAATAGTTTTATCAACGTAGTAAGTTTGAAAAATCTCTTAATTTAACTTTCATAGCCTTAATCCCTAAGAAGAATGATGCCTCCAATATTCGAGACTTTAGACCTGTTAGCTTGATGGGGAATGTGTATAAGATCTTGGCTAACCGCATGAAAGAGGTCTTGGATTCCAGAAAAGGATTCCAATTCCCAATCTTCATTGTATCTTCTAAAATTTAGATCCTAGAAAAGAAGACCCTTTGGGAACTTCGTCAAATCAGCCACATAGGCCTCCTTATTTCGACTTAAATAGAGAAGTCTCGGATAGAGCACACACAAAGAAGTGTCTCCACACCAAATGTCTTGCCAAAATCTAACAATAAACCTCAAATTGGATGTGACGAACAAAAGATGGCCAACCATGACTAATAGACTTCCATAAACTCACTCCATGAGGGCCAGTAATGGGAAGAGAGCACCAACCTCCCCCTTTCACAACCATATTTTGCCTCTATCACTCTCCTCCACAAGGCCTGTAGCTCATTCCCAAATCTCCATGACCATTTTCCAAACAAAGTTTTATTAAAACTTCTTAAACTTAATAGCTAAACCTACAGAATGAAGAGGAGAGCAAACTGTAACCCATTTCACTAGATGAATTTTTTTAACATCAACCAAACCACTCCAAAGAAAATTTCATTGAAGTTGCTAACTACGGTTTGCAACCTCCATCGAGATAGGAAAAAGAAAAGAAATAAGTTAGAAGATTGGAAAAAGTACTGTTAATAAGAGTAACTTTACCTCCTTTTGAGAGATACAGTCGTTTCCAACTTGCTAACCTCCTTTCTATCTTCTCAATAATTGGATTCCAAATAGAACTATCTCCGACATTAGCACCTAACGGAAGACCTAATATTTCATCGGGAAGGAGCCTTGGTTCCACCCCAGCACATCCACTATATCTGCTATATTTGGAACCACACCCACAAGGACCAATTCTTTTTTTTTAATGAGTAATAAAGAAGTATATTAGAAAACACTACCTTATGCAGAAAAGAAAATTACATAGAGATAAGAAACACAAGAGAGGAAATGAGAAGGAAAAAAATCAATTACAAAGGAGAGAGCTAAGGAACATGAGGAGAGAATCACTAGAGGTGAGTTCTCAGGCTCTAGACCAGTCAAACAGAGAGCTACTGAAAGAAGCCAATATTAAGCACAATGGAGCTAAATTCCATGTCCTCAAACATCCTCCTATTTTGCTCCCTCCAAAGCCTAATGGAGCTAAATTCCAAATGCTAGACGAATGCTTTCCAAGCCAATTCTGCTAGCCAAAGAATGTATCCGCAATCAATCTTGGCAATACCCAAGAAATCCCAAACGATCTAAAGACCAAACTCCACAACCGATAAGCTTTACTACAATGAAGTAGCAAATGATCCACCGTCTCCCCATTACAACTGCACATAATGCACCAGTTAACAAAATCCATCCTTCTACCCTTCAAATTGTCACCTGTAAGGATCTTATCCCACACAGCAGTCCACACAAAAAAGGAGATACGGTGAGGAGCCTTAACTTTCCAGACACCTTTCCAGGGAAATATTATGGGTAAGGGACTCTGTAACTTATTATAGAACGACCAAACATAAAAATCCCTATTCTTTGTCAACTTCCATCGCAAACAATCTCCATTCTCATTGGGAGGTAAATTTGAATCCAATGTACGGAGAAATTCCTCCACCCCATCCATTTCCCAGTCATTTGGTCTCTGAATAAACCGAACGCCTCAGCTTCTCCATTCCTCTATCCCCAACCGATCAAGAGAAGAGGCCACCGATGCCTCTTTATTAGAGGCAATTCCATACACACTCGAAAAAATCAATTGAAGTTGAGAATCCTCACACCATTTATCTGTCCAAAGCTTAACTCTATCTCCCACCCTTACCTTAAACCGAATATTTTTGCTAAATTTCTCCTAACCCATACGTATACTTCTCCACAAACTGCACCTAAGAACCCCTCTATCTAGCTTGGAGGTCCATCCCCCCCATTCTATTCCAAACTTTAGAGCTACAACTCTTTTCCAAAGCCTTGTCTCCACAATCCCAAACCGCCATAACTACTTCCCTAGTAAGGCTTTATTAAAAGTAGTTAATTTCCTTATTCCTAACCCAACTTCCAAAGGTACACACACCTTGTTCCATCCCACCAAATGTGTCTTGGAACCCCCCCCCCCAACGAAAAGTCCCTTTGCAGCCTCTCAATTTTATTGGCCACATGCGTAGGGATGGTAACAATTTTATTGGTCACATGCGTAGGGATGGTAAAAAGAGAGAGAAAATAAGTAGGAAGACTCGCTAATGTACTTTTAAGCAACGTCAGACTTTCACCTTTTGACAAATACATCTTCTTCCATCTGGCCAATTTATGTTCAATTTTCTCCAAGATAGGATTTCAAATTGTAGGAGACTTGTAGGACGCCCCCAAATGGCATACCAAGATAGGTTATAGGCAAAGACCCAATCCGGCAGCCCAAGATTTCTGCCAAGACATGGACCAATTCAGACTTACCCATATTAATTTTTAGCCCAGAAACTACTTCAAACCAAAACAGCACCAGCTAGAGAAACAGAATCTGACCAAGATCAGCATCATATAAGACCAAGGTATCATCAGCAAAGAGAAGATGGGTCACCTACAAAGAGTTACCTGTGGGACCCACCCTAATACTAGACATGAGCCCATCCCTCACTGCCTTATCCAACATTTTACTAAAAACATTCATAGCAATGACAAACAATAAAGAGGATAATGAATCACCTTGTCTTATACCTCTAGAGCTTTAAAAGAAACCACACAAAATTCTATTAATGAGAATGAAGAATTTAATAGTTGAGATGCAGAAGAAAGCCCATCTTTTCCATTTTTCAAGAAAACCACAACGATCTAACATATAAATGAGGAAGTCCCAAGTCACATGATCATATGCTTTTTCTACATCCAGCTTACACAACACCCTAGGAACCCCTAATTTTAGCCTGGGTTGCACCGACACGCCATTTTTGGCGACGTATCGGTGTCCGACACGTGTCGGACACGGATACCGGCACGACTCGCCGGACTCCAGTGTCCGAGTGGTGTCTTTTTTTTTTTTTTTTTTTGCTTCTCCGACACGGCGCCGACACGGCTCTGACACGGTGGACACGCCAGCAGTGCAAAAAAAAAAAAAAAAACAGAAAACCACAGATTTTGACAGTCACCGGTGGTCTAAGAAGTCATTACCGGGAAAGTTAGACAGTCGCCGGTGCTAGATCGGGCCGATCGGCGAGCCGGCGAGCTCCATAGGCAGTCGCCGTGACGCCGTGCGCTCTGTCCCTTCCGATCTCTCTCTCTCGGCGTGGAAAGGTCCGATCGGACCTCTTCTCATCTCACTCTCTGTTTTTTTCTTTTCTCAGATAGAGCATATCTTACGCCTTCCTTTATAAGTTATACCGCCTTCTTCTTTTTCTTTTTTTTTTAATCCGACTTACACACACCGCTTCTTTTATGAGTTATAACGCCTTCTTTTTTTTAATCCCACACACACACACACACACACACACACACACACACCGCTTCTTTTATGAGTTATAACGCCTTCTTTTTTTTAATCCCACACACACACACACACACACACACACACACACATATTTAAAAAAAAAAAAATTTAACCCCAAAAGTTTAAAGCTTGTTTTTATGTTATCTTTTTTGTTTGATGTTGAATGTAGCCTATTTAAAATTTTGGTTTGTACTCTAAATATTTTATGTGTATTATTGTACTACTTTATGTGTTAGTTTACTTATTTGTAGTTCTTACATAATTTAAATTTTATGCATAAACATATTTTATGTCTAAAAATATTAAAAAATATGCCCAAATATAAAATTTAATTAATTATTTAATTGCCGTGTCCATGCCGTGTCGTATCCTTATTTTTTAAAAATTGCCGTATCGCCGTATCCGTGTCGTGTCCGTGCCCGTGCATCATAGATTTTAGCCTACTATCCAAGCATTCCTTGGCAATAAGAATAGAATCTAAAATCTGTCTTTCTTTGAAAAAAGCATTTTGAGATTCATAAACAATATCCCCAAGCACCGTTTTCAACATGTTAACTAAAACTTTAGCAATAATTTTTTGTACCCCCCCCCCCCCCCCCCCCTTCTCAAATAAACTAATAGGCTGAAAATCCCTTACCTCCATGGCATCAAATTTTTTAGGAAATAAGGAGATGAAAGTAGCATTCAACCTTTTCTCAATCTAAGCATTATCAAAAAAATACTGAAAAACCTCCAAAAAATCAGTTTTGATAATGGCCCAACAAGTCTGAAAAAATGTCATAGGGAATCCATTCGGTTTAGGAGCTTTATTACCATCAAAATCCATGACCACTCCAAAAATCTCAGCTTCCTTAAAAGGTCTTTCCACCCAGCCAGCCTTATCCTCAGAAATCCTAGAAAATTCAGCACATCCAAATGAGGACAAATGAGCTTATCTTCCGAGTAAAGACTTTTATAGAACCAAACAATACCCTCTTCAATAACTTCCTGATCTGATATCAACAATCCATCAATATTTAAACTGCCAATACTCTTACTTTTCCTATTAGAATTAGCCATTTGGTGAAAGAATTTCGTATTGTTGTCCCCCTCCCTTAACCATAGCACCCTCAATTTTTGTCTCTAGCTAATCTCCTCCAACAAAGCACTCCTCTCAATCTCCAAGCAAATTCTCTCTTTATCACACTACTCATCAACAGAAAGAGACACTCTCTCCTCTTTAGAATCCAAGGCATTCAAATCATTCCATGATTTAATTTTCTTAATGGTTACATTTCCAAACTTGGTTTCATTCCACCTTTTTATGTCTCCCTTTAAAGCTTTCAATTTCATGGCTAACCTGTAACTTGGAGTTCCATAGAAATGATAAGAGTCCCACCAATTTTTCACGTTCTTCAAAAAAACATCCACTTGAAGCCACATGTTCTCAAAAACGAAAAGGCTTACATCTCTTATGAATATCCCTGACCCCCAAAGAAATGGGGAAGTGGTCTAATAGAACTTTAACCAACCTTTTTTGATGAATGTTTGGATAATGTTCCTCCCATTTTGAAGAAAAGAGGAAGCGTTTATCTTGGAGCCAAACAGAGAGTGTTTGACTAAGTGTAAGTACCACCCTCCAAAGGGATATCCATTAACCCATTAATAAAGATGAAATCAGAAAAATTATAAATACGTTGAGTGAAGTTCTCTGCCCCCAAACGTCTGGAAGGAAAACAAATTGCATTAAAATCATCACCCACACACCATGGCAAATTCCACCAACTATAAAGACTTCCCAACTCCTCCCACATCAGCCTCTTCTCCCTATCCACATTCGGACCATACACAGCAATGAATGCCCATTCAAAATTGTCTCTCACATTCCTAAATCTACAAGACACAGAGCTTCTTCCAACTTCTCCACCACTATCCTATCCCACGTTAGCAAAATCCCACCTAATGTGCCTATTGAACTCAAGTATACCCAATCAACATGTTGACAACCCCAAATACTTCTAATAAATCCCTCAATGATGAGCTCCATCTTAGTCTCTTGCAAGCAAATGACATTAGCTCTCCAAATTCTAATAAGGTTCCTAATTTGGTGTCTTTTATCCTACTCATTCAGCCCTCTCACATTCCAAGAGATTATCTTCTATTCATTGGGACACAATCACAGCCCTCTCCCTATTGGAAGCTCTTGCTTTACCAGATGCAGAATCATAATTAATAGAGCTTACCAAGCTCCTCAACTCCCTTAAAACCAATGAAGCACTGACACGGCATTTTGGTTGTTGAACCTGCGTCTGATGTGGGGTGTGGTGGGCGACGTTGTTGCCTGCGCGTCAGTGCTGTGTCCCTTTTTTTTTTCTCGGCGCGACATGCGCCGACGTGCGCGGAATTGGGTCGATTTGCGCCGAATTGGTCTGTATCAGTTGCAACCACCCATATTGGCGTTGAACCGGCCAATTTAGGCCGAAATTAAAAAAAAAAAAAAAAAGAAGAGAAAAGGTGCGAAACGCACTGTTTGGCCAAAATAAAAAAAGTGCAAAATGCACTGTTTGGACAAAAACCCTATATCTCAATTGGCAGTTATCTCTATCTCAGCTCTCATCTTCAGCTCTCTCTCATTCTTTGGTCTTTGTGCTCTATGCCACGGCTCTCTGCTCTCCGTCTCCCCTCGCTCACACAATCTCACTCTCAAGAGTCTCAACTCACTCACACTCTGCTCTCTGTCCCCCCTTAGGTATCAATCTCAACCTTTCAATCTTAGTTTTTCATAGCTCTCACATGCCCTGACTATTACTCAATGTATTTGTGATCTGATTTTTTTTTTTTTTTTGAATTTTTTATATAAGCTGTAATGTAATAATGTTGTGACTTGGGTTTGATTTTTTTTATTTAGTTAATAGTTATTACTTATTGTGATTTGTGATTGTGAATCTGTGAACACTGAACTGTGATATAATTTTTTATATAAGCTGTCTGTAATGTTGGGAGTCTTGTGACACTGGGGTTTGATTTTTTATTTAGTTAATAGTTATTATATATTTAGTCTTGTGACACTGTGGGTTGTATTTAATTTATGAACATGATGTTTTGGTTATTATCTACTAATGCTCTTAAATTTGGTATATCTTTATATAATGTAAAAAAGTATGCTTAGCAATATATTAAAAATATAAATATAAATATTTTTAATAATTTTTTAATCGCCGCATCCCGCCGCACCCGCACTCTACTTTTTCAAAAATTGCCAAGTCCCGCCCCCAACCCGCACCCGAATCCGGAAACACACCCATGCTTCATAGCTTAAAACCATTCCTCCACCCTTTGTTTTTTTATTTTTTATTTTTTTTCCTCAAAGCATTCTCTGTAGCCCTTTGTCTAATTTTCTCCTTAATAGCCAATAGGAAAATAGATGCAAGTTCTTTCGAACCTTCAGCTGGAGTCTCCAAAAACGATTCTAAATCTTGAAACTTGCTCTTAAACCATGGTGACATACTAGAACGATTTCTAGATTGACCATCCTACAAAAAGGCAAATAGGTTATTGACTTCTTGGGTCTCAATAGACTTCGATATAGCTAACGAAGTTGCATTTAAGGGTTCTGAAATATCTGAACCTCGTGGATCAAATTCAACCATCTTGCCACCTTCTTCGGACCAACTCTCAGAATCTACATCCTCCACCACCACCCTATCCCACTCGGATTGTACTTCTAAAGGCCTCGAAGAATTTCCTGAATAATCCATGGCATTAAGCTCGACTGAAATAGAGCCCCTAAAAAGCCTGAAGGCTGTCCCTCGATCTCCATCGGCACCACCACTCTCTTCCCATCACCGAGTTTTAAAACCCACTTGTCTGAGAAGCCCCTCAATTTATTTGAGTCCACAGCATTATCAAATAAAAGTTGCTTGATTTGTTGCTGTACCAGCACACAATCGACATCGGAATTAGACTTTGAAACCACCATATCGGTGCAAGTGGGAGCCCATATTTGTGGAGTGGAGACTATATCAGCATGTGGGTTTTCAAGTTTCTCGCAGTTACGCGCTTCATTGACCAGAACTGGTTCTGAAAGAGGGGTGGGAGCTCGATTTAGAACTTGTGGTTCTAGAAAATCAAAACTAACCTTTGGGTTTTGGATTGCATTCTCAGATTTGCCAATATCAGAGCATGCAACATCAGCGGCAACAAAGGAAATCACCACTATGTTCACCTGCACCACCTCGGCAGGGATATAAGACTTGGGTTCAGCTTGGGAAAGAGATGAGACACTTGGCACATTTGGGAGCACTACCGAAGGACTTCTCACGTGATTGTGTTGTATTGAAGATGCTGGCTGCTGGGCTTTGGGCTTTTGAATAGACCCAATATGGCCCATGAAGCTGCCACGAGGCTTCCAAGCAGGTTTTAATATGGGCCTGTTCTCTCTAGTAGGAGCTGGCACTTTAGTAGGAGCTGGCTGGCCATTGGGCTTTAGGTCCACTTCCTTAACCTCTGAAAAAATAACATCCCACTTCTTCTCAGACCCACGTTTTAAATGGAAACAAATATCCAAGGTCAACTTACCTTTAATACCGTTAGTAACGATTCCATTTATCAACAACGTAACTTCCGCCCCAAAACCAGCAGTTTCTTTTCCAAGAAAATCATTACTGAAATCACATTGATTTCCACTAGAATTTGGGATTTTGAAAATTTGAAATTCCGAAATTTTCTCCTTCCCTTTATTCACAAAACCATAGTTTCTCTGCGGCCCCTTTGGCACCACCACAGCAGGATGCTTGGGTTCACTGTTTCAAATCTCGGAATGTCCCTGTTGGAGAAGAGAATCTTCTAATGTCTTCCTTGAGTGAAGACCAAATCTGCCCCATCCTCTCCCCAATTTTCCTTCCGGTATCGCTATGGACCCTCTATGTCGTCCATGAATGAGTTCAGAAATAAGCAAAAAATTTCCACCAGCATTGGACCCCAACTGAATAATAAGAATCTTATCTCCTTCCCTAAATGTTCTAGAAAACTGCACAGGTGATTATTAGACGCCAACTCTTCCATGTTACAACAGCCTCTGGGCACTCTCCTTCCCTATAGTGAAAAAGTGTGAAGAATCTCAACCTTTTTCAAGAATACGTGATAGATAAAAAGTACCACCTTCTTCGATAGAAAAGTCAAAAGTTTTGAACTCGACAAAGAAAAACGTGGACCCTCCCGTAATAATATAATCTAAAACAACAACAATTGGACAGAGAGCAAAAATCTGTGACTAATCCGAGGTAGCCTGGCCTCCTCCCCACTATTCTAACATACCATAAGCTTTAGTTTTTTGGAGTTCTTTTTCTTGATTTATAAGCTATTTTGTACCAGTCACATTGTAATCAATCATGACCAGTTCACATACTTATCTGATCCAATGTGTGAATTGAACCCAGCAATAAAAAATAAAAAAAAAATGAAAGGAATGAACCCAAAAAAAGAGAGAGACTGGAACGAAACTGAACCTGAACTGATTCACTAGCCTGGGGACTCACCTGTAGTGATTCTCTCCCTATGTTCATTAATTCTCTCCTTTGTAATTAGTATTTTCTTTGTTTTTCTCTATTCTCTTTCTGTACTGATGTACTCTTTAATCTGCTTTATGCCCTTTTGCATGAGGTAGTTTTTTTTTATGAATATAAATTTTTATTACTTATCAAAAAAAAAAAAAAAAGTGTATGCATCTCAATAGACAAACAAATTAGATGTAAATATTGAAGAAACTGATAAAAAGAATTGGAATCAGAATTGTATCATATCAGGCCAGGAAAGAATAAAACAATAAAACAAGAGCTGTGTTTTGAATGACATTATATCATTTTGAATTGGCCTAGTTGAAGCGCATTGAGTTACTTTTGCCAAAGCATCGTTATTTTATTCGGATTCTTTGGAACTTAGTGAACATACCAAAGCAAACTGCATAATTGGCTGAAACAGAGAAAAAAGAGAGGTTAATTTTGGAAATTCTATTCGATTTGAAATTACAAAATTGGTTCCTGTTTGCTAACATGTCCAAATGTAACGGAAACAGGCAAGTGTTTGACACAGATGTTGGTTTCTCTTCAAAAGGTTTCCATGCCACATTGATTAGAGATGATATGGTATGCTAACTTTACCGTATTTTTGTTGTAGCATGCAGCTTATCCAGATTTGGACAGGTCCACCTCTTTCTTTGGTGTATATGATGGTCATGGAGGTTAGCATTGAGTTATATATAATTTTTATGATTTTCCATATTTTCTTCCTAGCTCATTATAAACGTCTTCCAATTCAAGTTGGTTTTCAAATTGAAGTTTCTGTTCCTTTTTGGATGCTGTTGGCATCGTTTTAAAATTAAATCTCATTACTACTTGGTTTTAAAGACTTCATCAGTTAGTTGATCCTTTCACACTGTTTCACATGACATGCACGTCCCCACCTATACATTACATCAAAATAGTACATTACACATCAATGTGAAGGTCATCTTAAGAGTGTATAATTGTTCATTACAAGCAATGGGTGCAATTTTTTTGAGTTACCTTGGTGTTCTACTCATCTCCAAGAAATCCACATGTCAGAATTGGGTAAGTTTTATTACATTTTTACCCCTTATGTGCCTCCTCTTCTGCCGTCATTACAATAAAATTCCATTGAAGTCATGAGAGATATCATGATATAATATGTGTGGTATGGAGAGATGGTGTTGAAGGATTTATTTTCTGATATATATGTATATATTTTAAATAGCTGATGATAATGATGCTTCTATATATATATATATATATATATATATAAGGAGAAGAGGGAGCAAAAATTCAAGTCATAGTTTTGTGAGAGATATACAAGATTGGAGTCAAGAGTCACTGGATTCCTTGTTTGAGTCGTTATGCCCTAATAATCCTTGTTTAATAGTGGCATGATTCTTGTGGCATGCTTCTGTTTTTTTTGTAAAAAGCATTTCCTTAGTGCCAGAGGTCATGTTCAATTGAGTTTTTAAGAGATGCACCAGTGTTTGCTGAGGAACATCTTAGTATTTTTTTCTTAATAACTTTGTGCTTCAAAGCATTAATGCAGCCATGGAACACTAATTTGTTGGTCCTTTAATATTTTGTCCATTAAAGATTTATTTTATTGGGTCAATTTGTGAAGTCCACCTAAAGCCAATGGTCGTATGGTTTTAAATGTTTAGTTATAGGTATTCTAGGGTTAAATTTTTTTTAATGTGGTTTCTATTTCACAAGTTGTGGTATTGTAACTCCTACGAATTAAGGTTATTTTGATAATTTCACTAAACTAGGTATTTTGGTAATTTAGTATATTCTAGAATTATCTAGGAGATTCTGATTCTTATGTATCTTAGTTGCCTTAAATTTCCTCTATTCTTCTTAAATATCTTTCTGTCTGTCACTCGCTGACAAAGTGGGGAGGGATGGTTGCAAACTAGTTCTGGTCTTGTGTTGTTCTCAATGTAGTCCATTTATTTTTTCAGGTAAAGTAGTTGCTAAGTTCTGTGCCAAGTATCTTCACCAACAGGTGCTTAAGCATGAAGCATATTTAGCTGGAGATTTAGGTACTTCTGTACAGAATTCTTTTCTCAGGTAAATTCATTTCTAAATTAAATTTCAATTGTTAATTACTGGCAGATGCCTCTATTGTAATTGTAGACCACAAGTAGTAGGGAAGGTTTCTTATACATGTAAGATGTTAAGAACAGCTCAGGAATCTAAATGCAGGCTGTCAATCTGCCAACAGCCTTTATTGCCAAATCTTTTCAATGACTTTAATGCCCATAAATATGATCATTAGCCATTGTTCTATGATATACTAACTTTATTGGTATATTTAGTGCGGTGGCATTTTTCTATATATATATATATATATTCTGTTAATCTATTTTTGAGATTAGAAAGTATTTAAGTATCATCCTTAATATTAGATAATTAGAAATAATAGAATTAAATAGGGGGAAAGAAAGTACATAGATTTCTGGCACCATGGAATGTTCCATGCATTTATAATCTTCATGGTTAAGAGAGAGGGGGGGGGGGGGGGTTTAGCCTGGTGGGTGTCTCTGTCTAATATTTGTTCACTTTTAGTATTCTTTATTTTAATTTCCTTGCTTTGGATTGATTTAGAATGGATGAGATGATGTGTGGACAGAGAGGATGGAGAGAATTAGCGATATTGGGAGATAAAATGGACAAGTTCTCTGGTATGATAGAGGGGTTGATATGGTCTCCTAGGGGCAGCAGTGAAGTTAATGACCATATTGATGATTGGCCTTCTGAGGAGGTAAATTTGTTTATAATTTGAAGTTACGATGTTGTTTTCCCTAATTCATTTTATCCTTGTTGGAAACTTCTTTAATATTTATGTCTACCTTGTGAAATTTTGAAATATTGAACATGTATCCTTGCATAACAAGTCACATGTGACTTGGTTTTTGCATTAAACAAACTGTATTTTGTTCATTTGGTTAACTTTTATGCAATTATATTTCTGATTTTGACAATAAGTAGATTTTTAGAACCTGAAGTTTTTGACTTAATATATTTTTCTGGTGCTTGACCCAATATTTTCTTTGAAAAGTGTCTTAAGCTTTTTGGTTTAGCCATATGGCTGAATTTTTTGTCAGTATGCACACATTTATGATAAATCAAGGTTTAAAGTCAGTGCCATGGGAGCTGTAACAGTCTATATAGTGAATGTAAACTTGAAATCTGATTGAAGATTGCAGAATACTAGGTTGGAATTTGGAAGCTTAATTCAACAAAAAATATATGGAAGATTTTTACTGCTATTATCTATAATATTTGTGTTGTGAAGTTTTTGGTTGAACAGTTGTTCTAAATGATTTTCTCTTTCACCAACATTGAAGATAACACTGATAGATTCTTTTACGCTCTGCTTTGTTTGTTTTGTGAAAAATGTATTTCACATTTTACAGCGGAAAATGTTCTGGAACATTATATAAACAACAAACCACCAAAAATAAACTTCTCACTATAAATGTTTTTCCAAACTTCTCTCTCTATAGACCGACCATTCACCAACCCTGAATGACTTATTTCTACTCAAATCAGTTATTTTCCCACTTAACTTTTCAGGTGAATTTGAAGTTGGGGTCTATTTTCCCATTTGAGGTTCCCAAAGGGCCCAAGATAGAAAAATATTTTCTCATTTGGGGTTGGTTGTCTTGAGTGAAAATTTTTGGTCATATGATTATTTGGAATTATTAAGAAACTTCCATGTGAAAAAAAATAGAAAATGTTTTCGACCACATTTTCAAGATCATAACCAAACACAAGAAAACAAGTCAGTTTTCTAGGAAATGAATCATTTTCCAAAATACATTGGAACGAATGGAGTGTCAGATTCATATTTCTATAATTGAAAATTCCTTTTTTTTTTTTTTTTTTTTTTTTTTTTTTTTTCCCTTTGGTGTTTGATATTTCAATTGTCTTTGGTGTTTGAATATCTGTCTCAACTGTAAGCATCTTCCAATTTTTCTAGTATAACTTTGTTGATGGTTTTGACATATTACTTAAGATAAAAAATTAGGTTATTGGTTGTCTGGATGATCCCATAGTGATCAATTTAGGTTTGGTTTTGCTTAGTATTTCAGTTCCATGCACAAGCTTTTGAAGCCTGGCACATTTGGCTCATAATGAAAGGCAACAAACGTGTTGTGCTAAAGTATACTAGCAAGGAAAGAAAACTGTGTAAACAGCCAAAAAGCAGTTTGGACGTGTAAAAATATGAGGAACCATAACTGCTTTAGGATGCATTGTGAGATTGATACTTGAAGGACATTTGAAGCATTTATAAGCAATTAGGATGGTAGTGCATAATGCTCAATCTTTGCAATGATTAGTTAGAGCCTTTGGTTTAAAAGGAATAGCTGCTTGTGTGACGTTATTAGAGCTTCTGGTGGGTAATTTTAAGGTAGTTGAAATTGTTTTTCTGAATCATTTTTTTTGTTTCTGGCGGGTCTTTTTCGTTCACTATGTTTTTGGGCATTTTAGTAATTTGAATTTTCTGAGTCTATAAAAAAGGATAGATTTTGAGCCAAAAAAGGACATTGCAGACGTGAAGATGCCAATGGGAAAGCCCGCACAAGGTCAAGCTCGATTGCTAGGCCTTGGGGTGTGCTTCCTCAAGGTCCTAGGATTTTTTAACGCATAGTTCTTGCAGGTGAGATCGTGCATCCAGGATTTTACTCGACAGTGTTGGGTCCAAAGGGCCCAACCTTGAAGAGATTCCTTGTCATTAAAAAAGAAAAAAGATGCAGAGGGAATGGTCGCCTATTCGATAATTATTTTACTGGGTCCCCATGTGAAGTCCAATTGAAGTGAAAGTCGTGCCCTTTTAACGGTTTAAGTATGAGTCTTTTAGGGTTAAAAGAGTTTTTAATTTGGGTTTTTGATTTTATTAGTTATGGTCAGTTTTATTTTGAGGGGCAAATCTGTAATTTCTGCAATTCCTGCAAATTAAGGGTATTTTGGTAATTTAGTTGAGTCTAGAATCTTCTAAGGTATTCTAAGTATCTTAGGTTTATTTACTTTGGGTCCAAGTTAGTATTTGTTAGGTTTTATTAGTAGTCCTAATACTAGTATGAATCCTATTATTACTAGTACAAGTAAGAGTTTTTATTTATATTGTGCTCAATGTATTCATAGAAAATAGATTGAATTGATTAATAAAATTGAGTGTTTTGGGCAATTTGCATGTTGGCCTTTGTTGTTTCTTTCTCCTTCTCACACAGCCCCTAAACATCCCTAACTTCTCTCTAATTCTTCTTCTTTCCTAACCTTAAACCCACCACAATTAATTGCTGACAAATCCCTAATTTGTCCTACATCACCTCTCCTGTTGCATTGTAATTTTTATAACAATTCTATAAAAGCTCATTGTTTCTGCAAATATTGTAGTATCTTGAAATATAAAATTCCTGGAAATATAGCAAATTTATTTTTTATAAAATAATTTAATTATGCAAATGCAATTTGAATAAATATGAAGAAATTTTATGTTGCAAACTAGGGGCCTCACTCTGACTATCATGGACCAAATTCGGGAAGCACAGCTTGTGTAGCAATCATCCAAAACAACCAAGTTGTTGTTGCAAATGCTGGTGATTCTCGTTGTGTAATGTGCAAAAAGGGTCAGGTATCCTTTTATCTTCTGAAGAATTTCAAAATATTTTTCTGCAAGTCTTCTATATGAGATCTTTACAAGGCTGCATCATGCTCTTCTGTTAGACACCTGCATTAACTAGTATACATATGCATAGTAGAGTAGTATCACTCATAATAGGGTCACTCTATTGTAATTGACAGGTGGCAGTTTAGTTAGAGTGGTTAGCCTAACTAAACTAACTGATCATTTGGTTAGAATCAGTTAGTTTGGGTCTGCAACTTGCATATATTGGAAAGAACAGATTGTATTACACATTGATGAATGAATTGTTGTTTGGTTATTCTCTCTCTCTCTCTCTCTCTCTCTCTCTAAGTTCTGCTGTGGAGGCCAAAGTTCCCTCAAAGTAACCTGCCAAAATTCTCAAAATCATTCCAGTTCTTAACATCTTCTCCAATCCGTGAACTGAAATAACCGGGAGAGCAAAATAACCCGGGTAGTCAATCTGTATATATACTTTTTATTGGTCTTTTAGTTCTGTAATGTAATTGCTAAGACATTTAAGTGGCAGTTGTTATTAATGTTGACTATTAAACCTTTTGCATTCTCTTGAGATTTGTATTTAATTTATTATCAAACGGGTGCTAAGGTCTAATTGATTGGAATCTCTAAAGTGCATGGAGGACAACACATATGACATGGAGCTGGTTGTAAGATTTGTATCCTACATGCCTATTGTTGGACAAGTATCCACCAAAGATTTTGGACAGATGACCATATTGTTAATTTATACTAGTATCTTAAATTTTTCCTTAAAAACATGTGATAAATTACTGAATGCCCCCAAAGCTTAAGTGATTAGGAAATCAGGAATTTAATCATTTAATCTAAAACTACTCATACATGTGCATAAATTACTGTTATTAAGTGGGTCCTAACATGTGGGAAGTTTTTAACTGAGAGGTAAGGTGGAGATGGGGTTTGAACATAAGACCTCTTGCTTTGATATCACAAAAAATTACCAGTTGTCCGAAAAGTTAAGCTATTATGCAATGGTGAATTTAATCATTTAGTCTAACAACATGCATGTGCAGACTGCACACACACGCACACACACACACACACAGAATCCATTCTTACAAACAAAGAAACATGACCTCTACACTTAGGCTGGGTGCATTCCTTCCTGCATATCCATACAAGACAAAGTTAGGTATGCCGAGATCTTATGAGGCTGTTTTCTTAAATGCAACACATTTCATTTGCCCTAGGGTATTGGAGGAAATTTTGACAAAAAATGATTGCCCTTGCATCCTAAAATTGTAAGGAGAATCTCACATTTAGATACTTTCTTGCCCCTGCCCCTATGTGCTCAGTTTTTGCATGAGAGTCCGTGTAATGCTTTATGAAATGCTCACGCAGGCATATAATTTGTCTGAAGATCACAAACCCGATCTTGAGCTTGAGAAAGAAAGGATTCTGAAAGCTGGTGGTTTTATACAATTTGGTCGAGTCAATGGAAGCTTGAACTTGGCAAGAGCTATTGGTACCTAAAGTTTTCCTATACTTGATCTTAATATTAAGTGGAAGACATAAGATTTTTTTCGTTTGTTTTGTTTTTAATAAATTTTTATGCCAATATTTTGTGTTTACAATTCTGATTGTTGCAGGAGATGTGGAATTCAAGCAGAACAAATCTTTGCCAGCTGACAAGCAGATTGTTACGGCCAACCCAGACATAAAAACTGTATGTAGAATATGGACATCTGTAGTTTTTGTGTGGATTGGGGTGAAGATTTGTGAAATTTTATTTTGATAAATAAAAATGCATTTAGTTCTTAGTTTTTTTCTTAGGTGTACTTTCTTGTTTCTTTTTCCTTTACTTCTCATATGGTAAAGGTATGTCCTTTTCATTTTGTCTCGAATGAATTTACTACTTTTTGATAAGTAATAATTTTATTAGAAAAAAAAAATCAAGTTCACAGGTGGTATACTAGATGTAAATACAATTAAGAATTAAAAGAATAGGTTTCATGGTTGTTTGGTTTTGATATGGGTTTGGAAGGGTTGAAATCACTGAGGGCTGACTAGAGAAGGTTTCTGATAAGTAATAATTTTATTAGAAAAAAAATCAAGTTCACAGGTGGTATACTAGATGTAAATACAACTAAGAATTAAAAGAATAGGTTTCATGGTTATTTGGTTTCGATATGGGTTTGGAAGGGTTGAAATCAATGAGGGTGACTAGAGAAGGTGAGATCAGATCGTATAAGACATTTTTTTCAACCATTTCTAGGATGTGTATTGGTTTATTGAAATGGTTTGTAGAAAGAAAAGCAGTGAAAGATTCATAGTGATTTTAGAGTTTCATATTAGGGTGAGGAAGGGGGTTATTTGCATACTAGAATGGAGATATTTATATGGGCTCAGATTGTTATTTTTATATCATTGAACTGGCTGACAATATGAATAGCTTTTCTGTTTTGCAATTTGTCCATTTTTTTATATGTTTTTGTAAGGTTAAGAATTAAGATTTATGATGATGTCTACCTCCACCCCCCCCCCCCCCCCCCCCCCCCCCTACCACACAGCCAACACCTTTCCCTCCTCTGCTCCCCTCTCTACCACTGCCATTCAACCAGCCACCTCCTACATTCCCTGGATTCTTTCCATCACCGTTCCCATCTTCTTTTGGTTTTTTTCCATTCCACTCTCTGTCCACCATATTCTTCATCTCTGAACACCCCACCTCCTTCTGACTTGCCTTTACAACCACCGTTATGGCCTAGACCAACCTCTACAGTATCACCCTCACCTCGTCCTAACAGTTCGCCTCCCCCTAAAACAGCTCCTAAACCTTCTCCTCAGGGCAGAGGGGGCAGTAATGGTTCTTTTCACATAGATTCCAAAGATTTTTCTTTCTCGTTTGACGGCGGGTGGGCTGATTCTTATGCTATAAATGCAAGTTGTCGGAATTTTAAAAATTCCGTTTGGTTGAGTCGTAAGGGATTGGAATGGATTCTCTCATGTTTTGCCGATATTCGCGATTAGGTTCCAGGAAAGGATTATCTTTGCGAACTTTTTAGAGAAAATAATAAGTTTTTTGAATTCTGGGGAAGATCGAATAAGGCTAGTATCTTTGTGGAGATAGCTGTGTTTGATGGTGGAGCTTGGCGTGGTTGGGTTATGGTACCGGCAAGCTCAAACCAGTTTGGGTGGTGCTTGTTTACAAAAGAATTAGACAATTTCCTTTCAGGTTCAAACTCTATTTGGGTGGAAGGGAGGACTTCTGTTGTAGATGTGGGTGGTGGTCCGACGAACAGTGGTGGACAAAATGGGAAGAAATCTTTCAAAATCAGGAACCAGCGGAAATTAAGGAATTTTGAAATTTCTAGAGCTATTTTAGGACGTAACGTGCTGGCATTATTGTCTCTTCCATTAATGGAAGACCCACGCGTGAGTTTACGTTTGAGCTGACTCCTGCTAATTTGGCACTGAGAGTGTCTAAGTTAGATGGTGGTAAACGTGTGGTTACTTGGTTGAACCCATATAATCCTCATAAGTCCATTAATAATGGGCCTGATATGTTTTCAGGGCATGACAAAGCCCATTTAGTGGACCCGTGTGGTAAGGCCCAAGGGGAGGTGTCTTTTTATCGTGGGTTGCACGTAAGTTGGATTCGTAATTAGAGTGTGAGGGTGGTGGGCGAGAGTTCTAAGCCACTGATGAAGTCAATGGTATTATCGGCGATGTTTGAGGCTGCGACGGCGGGTATATCGCCTATATCTTGCTTCGATCAAGCTTCGGAGCTTCTCGCCTCCAACCCGACGAGTGTATTAGGAGCTCCAGAGGCCGGTAAAGTCTTGGCGTCAAGGAGTAGCTCCGCCGCGGTTGCTCTTGACTCTGGGAAGGCGTTTTCTTCTTGGTGCACATTTTTGGATGTCGAGGTAACTCATGAACTTGGCAATCAGGGCTCTGGGCTCTGGGCTCACCAGTGAAATAAAGTGTTTTTGCTTGTTAAATTGGGTGGTTTGGGGATAAGAAGTGTGGCGTCATTCAATCAAGCTTTATTAGGGAAATGGTTATGGCGTTATGGGCTTGAAGTTACCCATCTTTGGCAGAGAGTTATCTCCACAAAATATGGTGAGGGTCAAGGGGGGTGGTGTACGAAAGTGTGCAGGAGGACTCATGAATGTGGCCTTTGGAGAAGCATTCATGAAGGGTGGGAGAGATTTTCTAAGCATCCGTCTTTTGTAGTGGGTGAAGACACCTGTATCTGCTTCTAGCATGATAGGTGGATTGGGGATAATACCCTAAAATATCGCTATCCTGAGCTCTATGCGTGTTTAGATGCCAAGGATGCTTGCATCTCTGAGATTTTGTGACTTCCAGAAGGTGGTACTGTTAGAGTGTGGGATTTAAGGTTTTTTAGAGCATTTGAAGATTGGGCGCTTGCTGCCTCTTATTCTCTACTTTAGTTTATCCAATCTCGTATTCCTCGGGGTGATAGGAGGGATGCTCTTTGTTGGCAGCTCAAAGGGGATGTTAAGTTTGACACCCGATCTTATTACCAAGTAATTCAGGGTAGTCTGAATTTTTTATTTCCTTGAAAGGGTGTTTGGAAACCAAAGATTCTTAAGCAAGTGGCTTTCTTCTTGTGGACAGCTGCACATGATTGGATCCTCACGTTGGAAAATCTCATGCTTAGGGTCACCCTTTGGTTAATCGGTGTTGTATGTGTTGCTGTGATGGGGAGTCGGTAGACCATCTTCTTCTCTATTGTCCTGTTTCACATACTTTATGGACTTTCATGCTTCAGGCTTTTGGTATTCATTGGGTTATGCTAAGATCGGTGGTGGGATTGTTATCTTGTTGGTATCAATGGCTTGAGAAGCATAACTCGAATATTTGGAATTTGATTCTAGGGTGCTTAATGTGGATTGTTTGGTTGGAACGAAATTGTCACTCCTTTGAGAACACGGAGAAGACGTTGAATGAGTTAAAGGTTTTATGCTAGCGTAATCTTTGAGTGGTCTTGCTGTTGGGGTTTTACCGATTCTTTGTCTCTTTCCGAGTTTATGTTTTCCCTTAGATTATCTTTCCAATTTCCCTCTTCTTGTTTTGCTGGTTGTTTCTTTTGTTTCCTATTGTTCATTATCATGAACATCTTGAACTATTCATTTCTTTTCTCATTAATATTAGTTCTCTGATTACCTATAAAAAAAAAAGAATTAAAAGAACAATAGTCAATAAACTCCAATTTCAAGAAAGAAAACTTCCCAAGGCCAATAGCCAGTAGAGCAAAGTCCTCATAAATGAGATCTCAGATCTAAAGCTAACATCTCACACCAGTCAAAATTTATGGCATCTCTTGCCCTCCAAATTCAACCACAGCAAGCAATGAGGAATGGCCTTCCAAATCTCCCCATCATGATGCTGCCCAAAACGGCGTTGTGAACTCGCTAGTAGATCAACAATTCTCCCAGGCATCACTCACTAAGCCCCAGAAAGTGCAGACACCATATCTTACTACTCCCTGGCAATAGGGCAGTGCAATATCAAATGATCCACTGTCTCTCTGTTCCCCATACACATACAAAACCAACTCACAAGAATAATATTACTCCTTAAATTCTTTGCTGTTAGAATTTTCCATAATGAAGTAGCCCATATGAAGGTCTCTTTTGTTGGGGCTATAGGAAAAATGCTTTGCCAAGGGAATATCTAATCCACCTAAGCGGCTAATGCTCTATAATAAGTTCGGACTTCAAAACCCTTGGAAAACAATAAATAGATGGCCTCCAACATAATTTATCATCTCCACAATCTTGCACTTCTATTGAATACCATAAATCCAAAAACAGCGAAAGTGACTCCAATTCCCATTCCTAACCTGCCCAAGTAAAATTGAGCTCCCAATGAATGGAGCCATTATGTAATCTCATATGCTCTGCCACTAAGGCTTCCTTATCCCGAGCACTTGAATGAATTTACCACTTATTAGAAAAAAAGGGGGGCAAGTGTTGATCGTTTTGCTGCATATACCATTGTCACCTATATGTTCCAGTACTATGAAGAAAGTGTTGAATTTTGTGGCTTTGAGAACAATATCATATTGCTTATTTCTTGCCATCTTGTTTTTCTGACATCATGATTGGGACATGTTTTTAAGGGATTCTTCTTCCCATGCTCTATTTTGATATCTTTGGTTCTCCTTGAAATAGGTTGAGCTTTGTGATGATGATGAGTTTCTTGTTCTAGCTTGTGATGGGATTTGGTAAGTTGGTTTCCATATTTAATTATAATTGAATTTCCTATTGAGAAATCAGGTTCACTTGTTAATGTTTTTTTTTTCTTTCCAAATATTCTGTCCTTTGTGAAATCTTTTCTAAATGCTTTAGGGATAATATTAGAAACTATATTTGATAATTTGAATTCAAAGTGGGACTCCGAATCTGGATGAAATTATATGAATTTGGTGAAAATGTAGATGGTCTTATGTGTATTATGATAAGCTAGTCTTTAGGTGTTTGGTACTGCTTTACTGGTTTTGTTGGCATCCAGTGCAAAAGAGCATTTGATGATTTTGAAGTTAATGAATGAGGTAGAAATCTACTTCTTGGATTGCATTGGCAGGAATCAGTTGTGATAATTTATGTTCATTACTAATGACTTTTATGGTATGGTTCATAATATTGTGGGCATCATTTTAGCTTCTAAGTTCATTTGGGCCATCTATTGTTCTTATTTTCAAATTTTCAATCAAATAAAAAAGTTGGTATTGGCAATTTTACACCTAATTGAAATTAGAATGTTCACCCGTGGACTTTATAGTGGTGGAATGGTTCTGCAGGTGAATGTCATAATTGGATATTAATGTAAAGGAGAACTTTTTTTTGTGCATACTCTAACAGAATTATCGATACTCCATCTTCTGTTTAAAAGCCTAAACAGGACTTCAAGGAATATCTATTTGAATGTAAAAATGTTGGCTTCCTCAAATTGATACTGTTAGAAATTTTCTTTGCTTTGTGGCAGTATTTTAGAGATTTGTTCCGATACTTGATTCAAATTTGAATTTAAGGGCTTGTAAACCTTTTACTTGAGTATATATTTGTACTGTTCGCTCAACTTGTAAAATCTCTGATGGTTGAATAAGAAATTTAGAGGTCAATTCCCGCCTACACCAAAAAAGCCGATTGGTGTCTTGGTCTGATGATAAAGAAAACAATCATCAAAATTGGACGCCATAGGTTAAAACTCTCTACAAAAAAAAGAGTTCACCTCTTAGAAAATTTTAAATATTTTGTCTAATTGTAACTACCCATCCAATTCTTGTATGAGAGGGATAGAGAAAGGCAACTATAGGGGCTGGGATCTTTGGTCATGGGAGGAGGTTTTGATAAATGGGAGGGAGAGGAAAGGTGAAGTAAGGACATTTGTGGCCTGTTTCAATCTTCTTGCTGAGTGCTTGTGGTGTACGGTCATTAAGAAAAGAAGTCTATAATCTTTAGATCACCTAAAACAACCATTTAAAACACACATTGTGAAAGTGTTAGGAGCACCATTGGACAAGGATTTGCTTCGATTTTCCATTGAAGCCTAAGTATTTTAGAGGGAAAAAAGGGGAGAATCTCTTCTTCGTTGTTTATTCAAGCTCACCCTAAGTTCTTTAGACAACTTTTAACCAAAGGCTAAATTGTTATTGATGATAAAATTCACGTTATTACGTTAATCTCACAATCTTCTATTCATAAGATGATAACTTGATGCAGCAAAATAATACCCTAGTATGAAGACCAAGGTGGCTGCAACTCTTAAGGCAAGTAACAGCAGCGGCTTGTGGCCTTGGTGCAGTTTTTTGTGGCAGGCTGGTAGCAGCCTGTCAGTTAGCAGCTGGAGTAGTGTCTTGTCATTTGTAGGTGTAGTTGAACTTCTTGTATTGTAATTCAATTATTAGCAGTCAGTTTTTGGTAACAGCTAGAATTAGCTAGGGCTTTTGTAACAGAAACTGTAAGTTTTCAGTCTCAGCATACTTGTTTGTATTTTTCCCTCCAGCATGTCACCTTTTGCCATTCACTTCTGTCCTTTATGTCTTCTTTACAATTTTTAGTTTAGGATTGTTACGTGTTTTTTGATGTAGTTAGCAGTTTGTAGTTTTACACTAAAAATAATACATATTCTTACAATTTTAATCGGTTTATAGTTAAAAGATGAGTTTCATACCTTCTGTATTTAGTGGATCTTTTCTTCTTTAACTTGAATCACTATGAAATTGATGCATGCCTCATCCTGATGAATAAACTGTTAATTTTTTCTTTGGTTTTCTTTTCTTTCTTTTTTATTTTTCAATTAAAAAAAAATAGATTAAATTTCAAATTACATCTCTAAAGTTTGGGGGTGTTTGGACTTTATATTTTAAAGTTTCAGAATTTAGATTTTACTCTCAAAAGTTTAAAAGTGTTTGGATTTTACACCCGGGCGTTTCAGTATTTAGATTTTATCTCCTAAAGTTTGGGGATGTTGGGATTTTACACCCTTAAATTTTGAAGTTTCAGAATTTGGGTTTTACCCCCAAAAGTTTAAAAGTGTTTGAATTTTACACCCGGGCGTTTCAGTATTTAGATTTCATCTCTTAAAGTTTGGGGGTGTTTGGATTTTACACCCTTAAATTTTTGAAGTTTTAGGGTGTAAAATGTAAATACTCCCAAATTTTAGGCAGAAAAATCCAAACATGCCTAAATTTTGGCGGGATAAAATCCAAATTCTGAAATTTCTGAGTATAAAATCCAAACATTTCTGAACTTTAGAATTGTAATTTGCAATTTACCCAAAAAATTAAATTTGACATGGGAACATAGTTGGAAAATTTGATGTTGACTTTTTGGATAACATGTGAAGAAAGCAGTATCATCATTTTCTTGTAGTATGCAATGAGGATGTTAAATTCATAATCTGATCAAAGGCTATCCCTTTTTTTTTTTTTAATTTTGGAAGAATAATATTACTACTTGAACAATACAACAACCAAGAACAAAGCCTTAGCCCCAAAACTTTTGAGGTTGGCTATGGATTCTCTAACAAGCTAATTGGATTGATCACATTTTTCTTGTTTACCAGTCTATATGATATTCTATCATTATACAAAATCACATACTCTCTTACCTTTTTAATAACGTCTTTTTTTTTTTCCCCTTTTTTTTACTACTACTACTACTACTGTCATTTTACCTTTTGATGTGTGATCCCCACTGTCTAATACTCGTGAATTTTAGTATGCATTTTGAATTTCTGTTAGTTTTCTGTTCTGCTAGTCATGATGAAAACCCTGATTCTCTTGCACTAGGGATTGCATGACAAGCCAACAACTAGTGGACTATGTACGGGAACAGTTGAAGACTGTAAGTATTTTTTTATTCTGTTCTCAGATTACTGAAAATAATATGCATAGAAGTAACATAGATTTCCATCAAATTATGCAGGAAAGTAAACTTTCAGCCGTATGTGAGAGAGTGTTTGATAGGTGTTTGGCACCTTCTGCTGGTGGTGAGGGATGTGACAATATGACCATGATTTTGGTCCAGTTCAAAAAGCCTGTTGATTTAGATGCTTCTGTTGGCGAGAAGATTCAAAAGGAGCAGCCTTTGTCCTCTGATCAACGGTCTGAAAGGGAGACTGACAGAAGTTCAGTGGAGACTGAATCGAAGTAGCTGGATCTCTTTTAAATGCTTACCAATATTGCTATACATTATCTTGCAAGTTGGAAGTTGTGAAGTGCACTGGAATTACTGGATTCGGATTCATTTAGAAAGTGACTTCTGATCACGTGTCTGTAAATGTTCAAAGATATATCAAATAGTGGCTTAGCCACTTGAGTTCTGTACGTGTCTGGGTCTCTAGATTTTAAGAGACTTCCATAATTTGTCCAAGATCAATGGTCAGTTATTGTATGACAAGAACGGCATAAACTTTACAGGTTTTTTTTAAGAGTACCATTGTAATTAGGAAAAATGAGATGATGAAGCATTCTGGAACACGCTATCTGCTTCGAGGAAAGACCAGTGAGTTCTATATAATCTAGTGCTTCTTCTCACACTCTAGTTGATACTTACCAGAGATAGATGATTAATTTTTAGTTAAATAATTCAGGTCATGAGGTATTCTGAATCTATGTAGCTCAGCAACAGTTGTAGACCATCCTTATTGGTGGGGAAGGTGCTGGGTGTACACGAGTGAGTAAAGTCTTACATGGAATAACGATGAGAAGAATGATTGGTTAATGTAACATAGTTGAGCTTATATCCGTTGGGCTTCGGCCTTTTGGGTTAAGTATATCTTTATATGTTGTACTAATACTTAAGGAGTAGGTTCTTATCTCTCAAACAAGTAGTATTAGAGCCCATTGTAGTGTGAGGCAGTGGGGATGGTATATTGCGTCAAGCAAGCCTATAAATTCCACAAATGATTTTGGAAAAAAGGTCCAACGGAGGAGTATTGTCAATGGTGCTAGACAAAAATGAGGTGTGAGGTTTTCATGAATAAAAATGGTGCGGGTTGACAAGTGAAGGCCCATGGATGATGCATTAGTGAAGGGCAAAACCCATAAGGCAAAGGAGAGTGGGTAGGATTTTTTCATGGCCACAGAAAGTTCTTGAAACCTACAAGGAGACTGAGACTCATATATGTGTGAATAAAGTTTCATATTAATAATGAAGAAAAAAATGAGTTGTTAATATAATTTAATTTAGTTTATACGCATTAGGCTTGGCCTTTTGGGTTAAGTTTTTTTTATGTATGTTATATTAATACTTAAGGAGTCTATCTCAAGGAGTTTATCTCTCCAACAAAAGGGTTTAAAAGTTGTCTTGTGGCTGTTCTCTTTATTTTTGAACGGGAGTGAAATCGTGGTTCTTCACACTTCAATTTACTAATCTTTTTAAATTGTGCTCTTTTAATTCAACATTTCTGAATAAAGTTCTATATATATATATATATATGGTGTCAATGTTAGTTGATTATTGCTTTGTTAGATTAGATGTTACTTAAAAGATAATTGAAGACAAACTATGAATTTTTCATGTTTAGAAGTCTCGATCTTCATCAAAATCTTTAGACTTAGAAGTAAATTAATTTTTCCCAGAAAATTGGCTCTTTTTTTTTTTTTTTTTCCTGTTGAAACTAACAGAATTTGTATTGCTCTATTTATTTATTTGGCTGAGAAATTTTGATGATGGGTTCTGTTGGTGAAAATTTATGGGCTGAATCGAAAAATTTAATACTAAATATTAAATTTGATGTTTGCTTTTTCCCTTCTTTTTTTTGTTTTTTATTTTTCATGTCCTAATCTCTCTGCCTTCCAAGCTTTCAATAACATTGAGTAAACGCGTGGAAGCTGAAACTTAAGAATGAATTAACTGAAACTCAGGGTCTTAGAGGCTTAAATATGCTATTCAAAATCATACTTTGTCCAGCAGATTCACCAATTTTGTCACTGTCTCTCTGTATTTCTTTTTTTTCTCTAACGTTTTTACTAGTGCAATTTTGGAAAGAACGAATCTAAAATCGATATCTTTTGTCTCTCTATTTTTTTTAGATTATTTATTGTATCTTTTTATGCCAATATAGTATGAGATTTGTTTTGTTGAAATAATTTGATGATTTTGCTAATTATACCTACTAGTTTATATGAAGTAAGCCGACATCAAATTTTTTTATTGCTTTTTGTAAAGTTGTGATTTACAACTATGCATATGTTGACTTTATTCTGTGTCAAATTTGATTGTATTTCTATTCAAATTTGATTGTGTTTCTGTTCAATCATTTCCCTATATTTTTGTGGAATTTAATGTAAGGGTTGCATGTGAAAGTTTGGTGAAGAATCTGTGAAAGAGTGGTTTTCGTGACTTGACTTGCGACGACTACTGACCCGCGAAACAAGCCACATGAGAAGTACATGTTGGAATTTGAAGAGTCATTGACAGGTTGGATTTCGTGGCTTGTGACTCAAGCTAAGTCACGAGTGACCTGTGAAATTCACTGTCTGTAACTTTTTTGAGTGTGACTTTTCCCATTCTTTACCAACACTATATAAATCCTCATTCACGAAATGTAAGAAGAAATGGCGTTTTTTGAAGAAACTTTTGGGAGAGAAACTCTAGCCAAACACTTGAGAGTTAGAGATTGTTTTTACCCACAATCCTCTACATCATTTTTCTAAAGTTTCCATCTACTCCCACCTATCCATCTACACATCCTTGAGAGGTTCTTAGTCCAAACACTTACCTTACCCACTCAGAGTGTTGAGAGAAGTTTTGGTGCTTTTGAGAAGCATTAGAAGAAGCCATTGAGTGGCGGATGCAATCAGGTGGAATTGCGGAATTTGGATAGCTAGTGAAGACAAAACTCCGAGAAGTCTATTGGTACATTGGTAGTAGGAGCTTGGAGGGCTCAAGTATATTGGGTAGATTAGGCTTGAAGGGTCTTTTTGATATTTGTGTACTCCAACTTATTCACTAGTAGATTGATTTCGGCTTGGAGTGCCGCGGAGAGGTTTGTCGCTAAGTACTTCGGTTTCCTTTTTGATAATACGTTTCGGTGTCATCTTTGTGTTTGTATCTCTCTTTCCTACTCTTTAAGCTTTACATTTATTGTTTATTGTACTTGCTTATGGCTTAGAGTAGTGTTTCGGTTTATTGCGCTTGTTTTACTCTCATTCTGCACTTAGTTAAGTCAGAGTAAAAGCAATTAAGCCGTAATTTAGATTTGGGGGTCTAAACAAGCATTAGTGTTTTCACACTAATCGTGCTTTCACTTCTGTAAAGTTGTGATATATAACTATGTTTTTATGTTAGTTTTAATTCCGTGTTAAATTTGATTGTAATTTTATTTAATCATTTCCCTATATTTATTATGGAATCAATATATATCATATACTATATATAATAGCAGAAGCTGAGAGAAAGTTGATTCCTACAATTAAGGAGATGCTGCTATATAGGAAAAATGCCTATCTAAAATTCATACACATTTAAGATAAAAAGCGATGCTTTATATTGTTTTACAATCGTAACACCGTTTGAAAGTTTGGTGTACATTTAAAAAAAAAAAAAAAAACTAGTTAAAATAAAAAGCATTGCCACGTTAGGGAAAAAGGCCCTTTAAAGACTTGCCATGTTTACAATTAAGATGCCAAAAGTTACAGTGTTTTGCTAAAACACGTCTAAAAACTGAAACCTAAAGAAGAGATCAAAAAGTTTAGAAACATATTTTAGCAGACCCAAAACGTAGGCAGAACGATAAACAGAGAAGGCATGGAGAGGGGACTAGGGAGAGAGAAAAATCTGAGACCGTAGAAGAAGAATAATAGAGATCGAAATAGTGATAAACTTAGGGCAACCACCACAGTCATGTAGCCGGAACCATTACCGGTAAAGGTTTTCTTTATTCTTTTTTAAATTCTATGATTTATGCTTGGGTGTGTGGTAGTATAGGTTCAATTTAGGCATTTGGGTTACATTTGATTATGGTAAAGGTTAATAAATTAGATTTGGTTTATGGTTGGGATATTTGTGTTGTTCGTTTGGTTTTGTATTTTGGAGTTAAAATTGTTTTTGGTAATTTTTCGATCAGCATGGAAAGCAAAGAGTATTTTTGGTCTCTTCAATTTCTTTACGCTTCTTAAATGAGCATTCCTAGTGAAGAGTTTCCAATCATTTCGCTCTGCGTTTATCAAGTACAAATTTAGGTTTTTTTTTTTTTTTAACTCTCTCTTGGATTCAGTTGTAGATTTCATTTGTCATTGATTGATTTCAATTCCAAATCTGTGTAATAAAAAAATTAAAGGGTTTTTCTTTTTTTGGGTTTGTAGGTGGGAAGGCAAATCATTGGAAGCAATCCAAGTCTCTCCTTTGCTTTTGTGCTGTTCCTTCCCTGCAACAACAAATGTTTCATTCTTAATTTCTATTCTTACAATGTTTACACCTTTTTACGTCTATACCCATCATAGTTGTTTAGATTCCGTCTTCCCAATTGATTTCTGATATCTAATTTTCAATTTCCTTTCTCTTTTGTCTTTTTCTCCAATAGCAGTATACCGTGTTTCTGCGCCAGACATTAGGTCTTTAATAATAATAATAATAATAAATATTGCATCAAGGTTAGAGGTACCTAATTTCCCATTTATTTTTTCAATTTCTTGGGTTTTATTTTGTCGATTATTTTTTTTTGTTAGATTTTTTTCCCCCTGTTTGGCAGATTTTTGTTAGATTTAGTTTTTCTTCCCATTTGTACCTCAAATTTGAATTCATTTAATTATAGCATAAAAACGGCTTAAGAATTACGCATTAAGTTCTTTTCATCATACCCTTTTCTTATTTACTTAATTTTTTGTTTTATTTCAGATTATGAGAGATTTACCTATTGAGCGATTCATTTCAGTTTTTTTTTAGGGATTGTTTGGTTTGGTGGAATTGCTGAACCTTTACACTGTTAAAAAGAAAAAACCACCATATATATAAGGCTCTAATCAGTTTTCACAATAATTGAGAAGAAATGGTTGTAAGAGGCAAAATTGCAGAGATAGATAGAGAAATATAAGGGAATTTATCACTATCAATCTGGTCTCCCTTTGATTTCCTCCTTCAAGTCACTGTCATATTTCCTCACTTAGACTCCTTAGACATTTACGATAAAGTTTTCAATTATTATTTTCAATTTGCTGACGAAATATGTTTTAGGCTTTGGTATTCAATTGAACTGCTTTTGATTAGGGCTTAAGTCTGGGTAAATTATTCTTTAGGATGATTAACAGATAACAGATATTAATTAAAATAGTTAAGGTTTCAATTTATTTTTAATATCTTGACAATGTTGTTGGGTGATCATTTAATCATTTTTGTCTTCTTCTAATTCTGCTGTATTGGATATTGTTTATTTTAATTCGTTATGCATAGACTTGGATGACTGAATTAGAAATTGAATTCATAGATTGATGGGGTTGGAGATGTAGTGGGTTTTGAAAATTCCTACCAATAATCGGCTTCTGTTGGTAGTATGTTTGTTGCTTTGAATGGCTGAAAAAAAGTTTCAAGGTTTATATCATCAATTCCCTTTTTAATATATATTGACAAGAGTGTCTAATATTACATTATAATTCAATTTTAAGAGCCCCGTTTTGAACTGTTTTGCGCAAGAACAACTACCTAAACAAGTTGAAAGGTTCGCGTAGCCTAATTGTTTAACTTTTTGATTTTATTTTCTAATGCAATTCTCTTTTTATTTTTCTTTTTTTCTTTCAAAAAAAGTACTCTATGTATGCAGTTTGGGCTTTATACCATTTGGGTAGCGATAAAGTTAAGCCAACATATTCACAACAAAAGATAAAAAGAAACCCAGAAAAAACAAACTGCCCAAAAGAGAAAAAAAGAATATTCCTTTGTTTAAGCAAAGAAATTAAAACTGATTTTAAAATACCTAACTTTGAAAACTTGAACATGAAAATCAAGTTTGTATGTTTGCAATCAGATTGAGAAAAGAGTATCAATTGCGAAAACATTTAAGAGTTATTTGAAGGCTTAAAAAACTCAAATTGTGTGGAAAAGTCAACTAGATGGTTTCTGGTGATTGTTCAAAATTCCTGTCTTTTTTAATTCTTTAAAAAATAGACGTAAACAGAGTAATGATTTGGATGCTAGATAAGAGAAGGAAGAGAGTGTTTAGTGGTCTAAGGAAGATTATTTGTGGAAACTTCAAGCAAGATTTAGTACTTTACTTTGTGTAGGTGGGATAGTTATTACATTTGAAAACACAACATTCTTGCCCAGTTCATGAGTTACAAAGTTAGCAACCCTTTAGATCCAACAAAAACAATAACTCACAAAAGAAAAAGTCAAGCCTAATGCATCATTCCACAGTGACTGAATCTCCTAAATTGTTTCATCACTTTTTGGTATCCCACTTTCATAAACAACACAATCCACCAAAGTTCCATGCTAACAAACATCGTTGTTGCTATTTGATATGTCTGTACAGACTTTCTTACCATGCTAACAGACATCGCTGTTGATTTTACTTCATGTTTAAATATACTACATTATTTAGGTTTGAATGCATACGGTGGAGGTATGTGAACTAAGTTTATGTTAAATGCAATGTCTCATGTTATGCCACTTAGGAAAAATAACCATTTAAATTTCTGCCATGCCAAGATTAAACCAATCAGTTTGGCCCAATTCCTTACAATTTGGAAGAACCAACGTATCAGTCTAAAGAACCCTCTTCAACCCCAATCAAACTACTAAAATTAAAAACGAAACTATGAAGGAGACATATAGAGAATGTCTATCAATTCCTCAAAAAAAAAAAAAAAAGAACTCTTTGTCTTAGTTTCACTGAAACTTTAGATCAGAGTTCACTTATTTCTTGTTATTTCCAAGTGGAAGATGAAGCCAACTTCAGCATCAAGAACGAAAAAGATTCCCCTAAAACAATGCATCCGATGGGGTTCTTATTCTATCTTTGACTTTTTTTTTTTCACAAATTTGAAAGATAAATTAGATCTGTTATAAGTTTTTAACTTTTACAATTTCAATTGGGTTTGTTTCCAAATTTAAATTGAAGTGGAATCTTTCTACATTCTAGAGTTTCTAATTTCATTAAAGCAAAGGTACTAATTTCTTTTCCTAATATTCTCTTCAATCATGGTTTGCTGTCAATTTAAGAATTTTGATTCATAATTCTACAAGATGAAATCCTACCTAAATTTTAATGGTTAGTGATCTTTTAAAGTTAATAATTTCACTTTAATTTTGGGTTTTTGTTTTCCCTCTTATCTGGTCTGTTATTTGTAAGGGGGAGTAAAATTGTGGGATTTTGAATATTTGCTCAAGGTTTTTTTTTTTTTTTGTTTGCCTTGAAGAGTTTGCTAATGAGTATATGAATGAGATAGGTTCTTTGAGTGACATATGGTTTATGTGAGGGAAGCATTTTCCTGCAATTGCATTGTTTGTGTCTTTTGGATTCTTTAAACTGCTTCTACAATTGTTTTTATTTATTTAAGAAGGGATTCCAATAGTAGTGCGCTTTTGACAGTTGTTTCATTGTTATAAACTTTAGTATGTGTGAAACTAGTTTGATACTATTTTTTGGTTCCTAAGTTATTTGTTTTCATTTTTCTTTTCTTTTTAAAAATTTAAATATGCAGCGTAGTACCCCTCTCCAACTTCTTTATATTTCTTTTGCTCTCACTATCCGTTTGAAAATTCTGTAATCAAATATTTTCTTTTAAATTTTATTGATTCTCAAATATTCTATGTTCTCATTCTTTTATTCATTGTGGTTCATAGGAATGGTAGATGAGAATATCATATTTGTCAAGTAAGTTTAAAATCCGGTGTGATTCAAGTTTATAGTTGTTTTGTTGAGGTTTTTAATTTTTGTTTTTTTAGAAAAAAAAAAAAAATATTGCATTAGTTTTTCCTTGTGTAGCAATTTAGCATATGAGACCCTCTATGATAGTGGGTTTTGAATGTTTTGGATTTCAAAGTGTAGTGCTTGTCTTGAACATCTGAAAAAGAAAGAACAATGATCAGAGGTGACTAGGGTTGCCGGCCAAGAACCCTCCGATGCCAAAGTTAGTTTTCTCTCTTCAATTTTGGAGTTCCAACTTTTCAGGAATTTTCCAAAAACGTAACTTTGCCGGACCCAAATGGGTGTTTATATAGTGTGCTCCAGAAACAGTTATTTAGATTCATAACTTCTCCTGTATTTTAGGAGATCAGAGGGTAAATGGTAACTTCCACAACAGCCACAAGAGTTATATTCCATTCTTTTGTAACTGCTGTTGACGGTTAAACTCTTGATTGGAAGTTACAGTGGTAAACCCATGTATTACTCACACCTTGGAACCATAACCCATGGTCAATTAAGCAAGGGAACGATACTCGGAATTTTCCAAGTATCATGGGTTGTCCATGTGCTTTCTGTTGGGAAATTTAGACCCCGATTGATAGAATTAACAAGTTTTAAATCCAAGTTGTTAATTAGATTTATTATACATAAAACTTGTTAAAACAAACAAACATCAATATCATGTCAAAACTAAGTGCAGCGGAAAAATAAATAAGACAAGATATGATGACCCAGGAAAACCAATGAAACCAACCAGTTTCACAGTAAAAAACCTGGGGGGAAACCTTCCCGAAAAGCAATTCACTATAGTAAAGAGAAGTTTAAGATCTAGTACAAAACCTTTGTCCCTAGACTCTACAATCCCCGTAGATGAACTCACAGCAGAAACCTTCTACTGCTTCAGAACCTCTGAACTCTTCAATATATGAACGCCACCCTTTGATGCATGGATCCCAGTACGTGACTAACTCCTTTGCACGAATCCCAGTACGTGACTCACTCACCAACTTGAGGAAGAAGAATGTTGGCTGCAAAGTTCTTCACTTCATACACACGATGAAGATCAAGAAGCACTTGGTTACAAAACCCTAAGGCGCATAAGACGCAGTAGCTTCTTTCAGAGAGAATAAGGCTTCGGTCACCTTTTGCATATGTTCTCCTTGTATTCTCTTATGTGACGGCCTCAAAAATATGCCTTATATATGCCTAGGGTTGTGAGAAAAGAAACCCTACACAAATACAAAAGCCTGGCCCAAAAATCAGATCTGGAAAACTAAATTCCCGTAACCTCGATAGATACCTCGATCGATCGGGCAGCTGTCGAGCCTCATTAAATCTCGATAGATACCTCGATAGATAGCTCGATAGATAGCTATCTGTCCGCAGGTGTCCAGCAGCTATCCGCCAGGTGTCTACCAGGTGTCCAGCTTTAGTACACACTTTTTCTTCACTTGTTTCTTGGACTAATCTTCATGACTTTAATACTAGACTTGAACAACATGTTCTTGAAGTATTAAACACATCCTAGATCTATCCAAATACAAGTAAAGTGCGTTTTGTCAAAGGATTAGCCAACTACATAAAATAGCGACATATGTTAACAAACTTAAACTACATATGTCCTAACAATCTCCCCCTTTGGCAATCCGTGACAAAACCACAACAAACAAATGAACATATGAGAGAAGTCATAAATCACTCAACTCATACTCACTTGTTGAATACAATAAAATCTATCCTAACACAAACTCTTGAAAAACTTTGCAAGAAGAGAGTTCATGGCATGGAAGACTATGACAACCTGTATTTCTGAAACACTTATAAACAAAACACATCAAGGCATCTTTGTGTGAAACAGAAATAATAGATTGCGTACAAGTAAAGAAACATGTGTATAAAGATAGAAAAGAAACAACACATGTAGAGCTAGGTGAAAGAAAAACATACATCATCATATATATACCACTTGATAAATACCATGTTGTATGTAAAAATAGTCACAAGACCTAAGTACATGAACAAGGAGATAAACACTCCCCCTAACAAGATGAAACACAACTCCCCCTTACAAGGGCATGTATTTCTCCCCCTAACCTGTAGAATCTTAAAGAAAGAAACCACAAATTCTCCAATTTCTCCCCCTTTTTGTCACGATTGACAGAGGGTACCGAGAAACATAAAGATGATCAAGGATGATCAAGGGGGCACAAAGACTCCATAAAAATGCATGAATGCAATGAAACAATATGCTATGGATGACAAGATAAGAGAGACATGCAAAACATGTGAAAAACAATGCATGCAGAGAAACTCGATCGATCGAGAGGTATCGAGGAGCTATCGAGCAGACCTCGATGGATCGAACAGCTATCGAGAAGGTATCGAGAAGACAGAAACTTTCTCGATCGATCCACCTAGCTATCGAGAGGTGTCGAGATTGCGATAACATGCAACTGAAGATCTCGACAGATAAGCTAGGTATCGAGAGGTGTCGAGGATGTGTCGAGATGGCTTAAAAACAGTTTTTCAAGAAGAGAAAAACACAGATGTGAATGCAATCAAGCATGCAACTCAACTAAAGATCCAAGCAACACATTAACCTCTCAAAAACATCTCTCAACAAGAAAAATGTCATGCATTTTGATCCAAAACACACACACACACACTAAACAAGTCTAACCAATTTTATATTTCAAAAATAAGTCAAGACAGTTTAGTTAGCATACATTAACGCATGTAAACCTTGTGATGGCCAAATCACATTGTACCTGCACATGTATCAAGAATAGCAAAGAGTATTGCGTGTTGTGTGTGAAAACATCGCAAGATTGCATCAGTGTCTCAATGTCATGACGATTTGAGATATGAGAAAATCACTTTAACTCACACACAATCATAACCGTTTGATGGGGACTATCACCTTCGAGGTACATCCTATAACTCCCACATCTCCTAGAAAACACGCTTGCAACCATATTTTAAAGCATTTTTAATCTTTTTGCTTTTTATTTCTTTGCATATTTTCTTTTTAACAAGCATATCATGCATGGGCATACAAGAGAAAGAAAAGAAATACCCAATTATGTTAAGCTTTTGACACTGCACTTTTGCTATGCCGAAGCATACAGGTGTCATTGACATTGCACTTTTGCTATGCCGAAGCATACAGATGTCATATTATGATTGGCGAGTAACAGTGGTGAGATGGTTATTTATGCCTTTCTCTTAGGATTTTTTAGTTCAACCCGTCAAAAAGAGTGACACGAGTGTTAAGAAGAAGAGATCACTTAACCTTACTCATCACAAACAAAGAGCTACAGAGCTCACTCGCTTAGTTGTGCAGAAGAGTGCTCATCTAAGCTACAGGTGATACAAAGTTTAGAAAACTCTGTTTCAATGGCCATTCCAAAAGTTCACATGAACTAATGCATACAGACACACACTATTTTTGTCTTTTTCAATTTTTCAATTTTTTTTGTTTTGTTTTTTTTTTTTAAAAAAACTGAACAACCAAACAAAAACAAACAAACAACATGAATGCATGAAAGAAAGATGCATATGCATGAAGGCATGATTTCAACAGAAGATAAGAAATCAAGCAAAGAGAGTCCTACTACAAATAGAAAGAATTAAAGCAGAGGACAAACAGAAAAGACAATCAAGTCTTAGGCTCTTTTCTCACCCACACAGCACGAGACTTTGGCCGTGAAGATGAAAAGGCACGTGTCCTAGTATGACTACTAAAGGACATAGAAGAATTAGAATTCTCCTGAAACTGAGTTAAAAAGCTCAAGACTTTTAATAACTCTCCAAACAAAGGTGTAGGTCCTTGAGAGGAAACCTGTGACCGTTTGGACAATTGCTTATGAGGATACAACCTAAAGCAATTAGGACGAGTGTGTCCAGAAACACCACAGTGGTGACAAACATGAGGTCTAACAAAGGATTTAGAATTAGCCAAAACAGTTTTGGATTTCCTACCTTTATTACCTTTTTCAAATTGAGGCACAATAACAGTCCTTGATCCAGAAGCCGTGGAAGAGGAGGGGCTGGAGGAGACAGCATATCCTAAGCCAGTCTTATCAGAACTAGGCTTTTGAGCACTCAAGACCTCATTAGAAGAATCTTCACTATCACTAGCATTCTCCACAGTCACCTTATCGGTTGAGGCAGCAAAGGCCATAACATGACGACATTCATCCACGTACTCATCAGAAGAGTCATTCTCAGTGTCACTCCAAGTAGCAACCAACCCTTTGTCTTCTGACTTCTTGGCCTTTTCCCTCATAAAGTAGTTTGGGCACTCTATCCTCATATGACCAAAACCTTTGCACTCATGGCATTGGATGATAGGCTTCTCATCCTTACCCTTCCTAGAGGATTTAGATTTCCTAGGAGGTATGCCCTTATCCTTTTTCCACAATTGAAGAAGCTTGATAATCTCATCAATAATGAAGGTTAGATTCTCATCCTCATCATCATCATCATCTTCATCTTCAGAGTCCTCAATATCTTCCTCTATACCCTTAAGAGCCAAATTTTTACTCTTTCCACCTTTTCCCATTGAGCCTAATCCCATCTCATAGGTTTGAAGGTTCCCTACAAGCTCAGTCAAAGGAATTTGATCAATGTCTCTTGCTTCTTCAATGGCAGTGATTTTGGCATGGAATATTTCAGGTAAGGACCTAAGGATTTTCCTAACAATTTTGGATTCTGCTATAGACTCTCCAAGGTTGAAGGCAGAATTCACAATATCTATGAGTTTAGCATAGAACTCATCAAAGGTTTCATCCTCTTCCATCCTTATTTCTTCAAAGTTACTAGTGAGTCTTTGAAGCTTCACAGTCTTCACTGCCTTGGTACCTTCATAGGTGGTCTCAAGAATGGTCCATGCTTCCTTGGCAACTTCCGTGGATGATATCTTCTTGAATTCCTCATTGGTCACCCCACAAAACAAGGCATTCAAGGCCCTACTGTTGAAATTTGCCGCTGTGATTGTTGCATCATCCCAATCCACTGGCACTTTCTTTGGCTTAATCCAGCCAACTTCAACAGCTTGCCATACCTGTTCACCTAAAGCCTGCAAAAACACTTTCATACGAACTTTCCAGTACGCATAATTAGTGCCATCAAATAAAGGAGGAATCAAAAGAGATTGTCCACGATCCATGACAACGGGGGTCAAGGATCACACTCAGGAAATTAATCCAATCAGAGTGTACCCGCTCTGATACCACTTGTTGGGAAATTTAGACCCCGATTGATAGAATTAACAAGTTTTAAATCCAAGTTGTTAATTAGATTTATTATACATAAAACTTGTTAAAACAAACAAACATCAATATCATGTCAAAACTAAGTGCAGCGGAAAAATAAATAAGATAAGATATGATGACCCAGGAAAACCAATGAAACCAACCAGTTTCACAGTAAAAAACCTGGGGGGAAACCTTCCCGAAAAGCAATTCACTATAGTAAAGAGAAGTTTAAGATCTAGTACAAAACCTTTGTCCCTAGACTCTACAATCCCCGTAGATGAACTCACAGCAGAAACCTTCTACTGCTTCAGAACCTCTGAACTCTTCAATATATGAACGCCACCCTTTGATGCACGGATCCCAGTACGTGACTAACTCCTTTGCACGAATCCCAGTACGTGACTCACTCACCAACTTGAGGAAGAAGAATGTTGGCTGCAAAGTTCTTCACTTCATACACACGATGAAGATCAAGAAGCACTTGGTTACAAAACCCTAAGGCGCATAAGACGCAGTAGCTTCTTTCAGAGAGAATAAGGCTTCGGTCACCTTTTGCATATGTTCTCCTTGTATTCTCTTATGTGACGGCCTCAAAAATATGCCTTATATATGCCTAGGGTGGTGAGAAAAGAAACCCTACACAAATACAAAAGCCTGGCCCAAAAATCAGATCTGGAAAACTAAATTCCTGTAACCTCGATAGATACCTCGATCGATCGGGCAGCTGTCGAGCCTCATTAAATCTCGATAGATACCTCGATAGATAGCTCGATAGATAGCTATCTGTCCACAGGTGTCCAGCAGCTATCCGCCAGGTGTCTACCAGGTGTCCAGCTTTAGTACACACTTTTTCTTCACTTGTTTCTTGGACTAATCTTCATGACTTTAATACTAGACTTGAACAACATGTTCTTGAAGTATTAAACACATCCTAGATCTATCCAAATACAAGTAAAGTGCATTTTGTCAAAGGATTAGCCAACTACATAAAATAGCGACATATGTTAACAAACTTAAACTACATATGTCCTAACACTTTCCTATGGATGACCCTTGGCATGGACGGATCGTTTTGCTTTATCATGCTAAACACTTATGGGTCGTCCATGTGTTTTTCTATGGACGACCCTTGGCATGGACGACTATAGACAATCTTTGATCGTTTTTCACAACTCCTCATCAGTTGCCCCTTCGTCCAGGGATTGTTCAGGGTGCCATCAAGTTTTGAGACGAGTTTTCCAAGAACATTAATATTAATATTAATATTATTATCTTTATTTTATTTTATTATTATTTTTTTTAAAAAAATGATGTGCCTAGTGTCATGCTTTCATAGGTGACTGGTCGCGTCGATTTATTTCCTCGAGGCATATTCCACATGTCACTTTCTGGTTGGCTCCGTCATTTGGAATGCCGAGAATTTTCTGCCTATAAATAGTAGATTTCCTCCCGTGCCCTCTTCATTGTTTCAATTTCTCCTTTTTGACATTTTTCGTCCATCGCCTCGTCTAGAAGTTTCTCTACGTCTTTAGTATCCTTCGTTTAGAGCCAGTTATTCCCTTCATCTTCACTCTTAGGCTTTCCTTTCAAGTTTTAGAATGTCTGAAGTAGCTGTCTCTTCGTTTAGCGATAGCGTGGATAAAGCCAAAGACAAGTATCGTGATTATTCCAGCTATAGTACTTCTAGCAATGATAGTAGTAGTAGTGGTAATACAACGGAGGAATACACCTCTTGTGTTCCTGGAATTCCCCTTGAGGCTTTCCAAGAGAATCTTAGGATGAGGGCAGCTTCCGGAGCTGGCACCTCGACGATTATCCCACCGTCTTCCCTTTTGGACGAAGAAGAGACTGTGTATAATTGCACTATAGGAATCCCCTCTAAGACGGACGAGAAGAGGTTAGATGCCATTGGGAGTTGGTACCAAATCCCAGACGATCTTAACCCTAGGTTAGCCGTCCATAGGGAATGGTGTTGCCAGCCTAGTTTTGGGATAGGTATTTACGAAGCTTTCCTTCTAAGGGGGCTTAGGTTACCTTTAAATGCCTTCGCTAGAGAATTACTTACTAGGTTGGGTTTAGGGGTTTGCTAGCTTAACCTTAACGCATGGAGACTCGTTGAATCTATGCAAGTTTTGTGGAGGGAAGCATCTAACAGGAATCGTCCTCTTACAGTGGACGAGTTTCTGTATTGTTATAAATCCTCTGAGATCAGTCAAAATTTGGGTTTTTATCAATTCACAGCTAGGGGTAATGACTATAGGTTGATTAAATATATGGCCTCGTCTGATAGAAATTGGAAGACAGAGTTTTTCTTCATCTCTGGTTTCTAGGCGGGGCACCCTGTTGAGGTTGGTAGGGATACATTTGCCCTTTATACTGGAGAATTAGGGAACCTTCATCTTGAAGGTATGTTGTGTTTTTCCTTCATCATCTTCTTTATTTGTTGTATTTTATTTTATTATTATGCAGTTGTCTAACCTTACTTTTCCTCTTTTTCTACAGCTGTCAGACATCCTTCTTTAAGAAAGTTCCACCGTGATCGTGTCCACAGAGCTCATCTACATACCGAGAGGAATTTTCACTCGTTGGTGACTCTTCGACAGTTACACACGTCGAGACTTGGCCCTTAACCATTTGCTGAAGCCCTTGCCCACGAACTTACTGTTTGTAGACGTGAGTGCTCTTTTTATTTTGAAAACTTCTCTCCCTTTTCTTTTTATTTATTTATTTTTATTTTTTAGGAATGACAACTATGAAAGAAAACAAGGGGAAGGAAGTGGTTGATGAGATGACCAGACCTGAGGCCCAATCCCAGCCTCGTCCTATTGCAAGAGACAAAAGGAAAAGCTTGCCCAAGAATTTGGACCTGGGAAGCTTACCCAGTCGTCAAGGGAAGAAGACCAAGCACGGGTCGTCTAGGCCTGAAACCACTAAGTCTGATCCCCCTTCTTTTCAGCCGTCCATCACAGTTATTGATGTTGACTCGTTTGTCCCTATGGATGTCACCCCGTCCAAAACCCATGCTCCTACCTCATCCGTACCTCCCTAGAGGGTTCCCTATGAACCTACTAGAGAATGAGGATTTGGCCTAGGAAGGGTTTCAAAAAGCCGTAACTGGTGAAGACGTGGCTATGTGCTATGATATGTCTTTAAAGGAGTTCAAGCACTTTGGTGTTCATGATCTTTTTAAGGTAAACACCTTTGCCTTGTCTTGCTTTAACAATGTTATTTATTGTCATTTTCCCCTCTTGAACCTTCTTAATTGTCTATGCAGGCAATGTCAAAGTTTATAGCTGCGTCCAGACAGGCCATGAAAATGGATAAGACGAGGATCCTTCTTGAGAAAAGGATAGAAGAAATTAAAGGTGATTGCAAAACTTGGGCTGAGGTTAAAGGGTTGAATACTTTGGTGGGGGAGTTGAAATCTGATGCTACCAAGAAGGATGCACGTCTTGACTTTCTTCAAAAGAAGAACGACGAGCTGAGTTCCCTTCTCAAGAAGGCCAAAGAAGATGCTGTGACGGAGTTCAGAGTGTCCAAGGAATTTACTAACTTGCTGGACACCAATTATGCAGCGGGGTTTGAAGATTTCAGAATGGATTCTATAGAAAACTTCCTTGGGGTTAACTTTAGCACTATTAAACTCAATATTGGCGTTGCTACAAGCTCCCTACTCTAAATAGGCTCAGACGATGTTAATGTTGAGGATGATGCCACCACCTAGCCTGCTCAAGACGACCCTAAAATCGGAGATGCTCCTTAGTAAAACTTGTATTAGAAAAAGTTATTTTCTTTCTTTTTATTTTCAAGAGGTCCATTGTTTAGGACCACATTTCACTCGTCTAGAATATTTGAGACAAGTTTCCAAATAGTTGCTCATTTAGGCTTTTACTTTGAGGGTTTTTGGACGATGATCGTCTACCCTCCAAAACTAATTGGTGAATGCTCTTTTCATAATTTGCATATTATTGTATGGATGAGTGTTCTAACATTATTGTTTTGCTTGCATTATTTTTGTTCCGAGCTTTTTAGGAGTTTACCCACTTCCCTTGTTGGAGGGCCGTCCATGTGTTTTTCTTATGGACTACCCATTTGTATGTGGGTGACTCGTTTGCATATAAATTTTACAAGTGTAATTCGTCCTAGAAGTGGCAATGGTGATTTTACTACGGGAGCGTCTTGGCATTCTCCATCCATGGGCTGGATAACTAGTATTCATTCAAGACGTTTCTAGTGGTTCACTTTTCCAGAACACAGGAGCGTCTTGGCCAGACGCTCGTCCATGGGCTCGAATGCTCTCCGTGTGCTTTTTCTCGTCCACTATTTGAGCATTATGCGTTACAGTTACTGTTTCTTCCCATCCTTTTTTTTGGATGAGTATAGGATTTTATCTTATTTTTTGGACGAGTATAGGTTCTCCCGTTTGTCTTTTAGACAAGTGCGCCTTAGCTCATTTTTTTGTTGCTTTATCCTCATGTCAAGGAAAGCTTATGAACGTTACATCCCTGCTCCTAGAGATTTTCATTCGCATTAGGCTTTAGCCTCTTTATGGGTATTATTGTGGAAATTAGGTTCATGCCTTGAATACATTGAAAATCCAAACCATATCTATTATATAAATATTGTCCACAAATATGGCACAAGCTTAGAAGCTGATGCCTTAAGAAGTTAAAATACTTATACAAGTACACAACCTCGTCTTTAACCAATTTGTTTGTAGACAGTACAAAAGTTTAAGAACTAGTGCAGTTTTTATTCTTAAAACACACAATAGTAGTAGTAAAAACACATAAAAGTAAACATGAGGAGACACGTGAATCATGGCTGCAACCTTGTCCATAACTCTCGTCCATAAGCTCATCCTTTATTGATAGTACCTCCTCAAGTGCTCCACATTCCAATGATGCTCTAACTTCTGTCCGTCTAGAGCTTCCAAGTAGTACGACCCCTATCTCTTGCAGTTGATTACCTTATAGGGTCCTTCCTAATTGGGTCCTAATTTTCTATGAGTTGGGTTCCTAGTTGCCAAGGAGACCCTTTTTAGAATGAGGTCCCTAATGTTGAAATGCCTGGGTTTTACCATGGCATCATGCTACCTAGCCATAAGATTTTTGTATCTTGTTGTCCTTTGCTCTGCATCCATCTTTACCTCATCGACAAGATCAAGGTCAAGACGAAGTTGTTCCTTGTTTTCTTTCTCCTGATACTTCATCACTCGATGATTAGCCATATGAATTTTCGTAAGTATGACTGCTTCACTTCTATAGGCAAGCTTGAAGGGGGTTTCACTTTTCGGGGTCCTCACAGTTGTCCTGTAGGCCCAAAGAACACCTGATAACTCATCTGGCCATACCCCCTTTGCTCCCTCAAGCTAAGTCTTGATGATTTTCAGTAGGGATCGGTTTGCTACTTTTGCTTGTCCATTCGCCTGTGGGTGAGAAGCTGAGGAATATTGATTTTTGCTTTCGAGCTATTCACAAAAGTCTCTGAAAGGTATGTTGTCAAACTGTTGTCCATTGTTAGATACTAGTGCTCTAAGTACCCCGAACCTGCATACAATGTTTTTCTAAACGAAATTCTTAACATTTTGCCGAGTAATTTTTGTGAGACGTTCGGCCTCCACCCACTTGGTAAAGTAGTCAATCCTTACTACCAAAAATTTCATCTGTCTGGTTCCTAGGGGAAGGGACCTAGGATATCTAGTCCCCATTGCGCAAAGGGCCATGGGGCCATCATTAGGGTCTCGTACTCTAAAGGCTGTCTAAGAATGTTGTTGAAACACTGACACTGGTCACACGCCTTGATATAAGCCTTAGCATCTGCTTGAATAGTAGGCCAATAGTAGCCTGCACGGATGACCTTATGGACTAGCGATCTCGCTCCCGAGTGATTTCCGCATGCTCTTTCATAGACCTCCCTCAACATATAGTTTGATTCATCCGAAGCTAGGTACCTTAGGTAGGGCTGAGAAAAGCCTCGTTTGTATAGTACTTCGTTTATAAGGACATACTTGGCGGCCCTAACCCTCAGCTTTCTAGCCTCGTCCTTGTCTTCTAGAAGCCTTCCATCCTTAAGATAGATTATTACTGGACTCATCCAATTTTTTCCTCCTCCTATTTGTTGTATATCTGGAAGGTCTATGCTCGGCATGTATTGGGTTTTGTCACACTCATCCATAACTCCCCCTGCTGAAGCTGCTCTCGCCAAAGCATCTGCTTCCATATTTTCCTCCCTCGGGAGTTCAACAAATCTCACTTCTTTAAACTTTTGGACAAGCTGCTTCACCTTGTTAAGGTATTTCTTCATCCAATCTTCCTTAGTATCACACATTCCATTTACTTGATTAATGACTAGCTGAGAGTCTTTTTTGACTATTATTGATTCTACCCTTAGGGACTTAGCCAATTCCAGTCCTTTGAGTAGAGCTTCATACTCAGCTTCGTTATTGGTGATTTGGTACTATAAACGGGCTATGTACTCCAACTTGTCACCCTCTAGGGACTTTAGTATGATTCCAATCCCCCCTGCGTATAGTGTGGATGATCTGTCTACATTAATAATCCATCTTTGAGGCCCTTCATCTAGCTCGTCCTGATCGGGAGTGAACTCTATGATGAAGTCTGCTAATTCTTGTGCTTTTATAGCGCTCCTTGGTTGGAATCTGACATCAAACTCACTAAGCTCAATAGCCCATTAGATTAATCTTCCTGCAGCTTCCAAATTATGCATTGCCCTCTTTAGGGGATGATCTGTTAGTACGTTGATAACATGAGCTTGAAAATAATGCCTCAACTTCCAAGAAGCCGTGATCAAAGAAAAGGCTAGCTTCTCCATCGTTAGATATCGTCCTTTCGCTCCTCTCAGTGCCCGGCTCGTATAGTAAACTAGTTTCTGAATCTACCCTTCTTCTTTGACCAACGCCGAGCTTACTGTGTGTGGGGACTCCGCCAAATACAAATATAATTCCTCACCAGGTACAGACGGGCTTAGCAACGGTGCCATTGTAGGTAAGCCTTCAGGTCTTGGAAGGCATTCTAACACTCATCCATCCACTCAAATGCCTTACTAAGGACTTTGAAGAATGGCAAGCATTTGTCAGTAGCTTTCGACACAAAATTGTTAAGGGCGGTAACTCATCCAGTAAGAGACTAGACTTCTTTGATGTTCTTCAATGGTCCCATATTTAGTATCTCCTGAATTTTTTCGGGATTAGACTTAATTCCTCTATGTGAAACCATGAACCCCAAAAGCTTTCCTCATGAAACTCAGAAAGTACACTTGCTTGGATTCAATTTTATGTTATACCGCTAAAGTGTGTCAAAGGTTTCTTGAAAGTCGTCCAAATGCTTCCCCTAGTCCAAACTCTTTACCAGCATATCATCTACGTAAACCTCCACATTCTGTCCGATTTGAGGATGAAACATGTGGTTAACCAGTCTTTGGTAAGTTGCCCCTGCATTCTTTAACCCGAAAGGCATTACCTTGTAGCAAAATAATCCCTGGCTAGTAACAAAGGAGGTCTTCTCTTGATCTACCTCGTCCATCCTTATTTGGTTGTAGCTTGAAAAGGCGTCCATGAAACTCAGCAATTTATTACCCGCTGTCGAATCCACTAGCTAGTCGATCCATGGCAATGGATAACTGTCCTTGGGGCAAGCCTTGTTTAGATCAGTAAAGTCCATGCACATCCTCCACTTGCCAATAGCTTTCTTGACCATAACCACATTTGCTAACCAGTCCGAATAATGAACTTCTTGGATGAACTTCGTGGTAATCAACTTCTGGACCTCTTCTTTGATGGCATTATCTCGCTCAGGAGCAAAAATTCTCTTCTTCTGACGCACAGGTTTGGAGTAAGGATACACGTTCAGACGATGGGTCATGACACTTGGGTCAATACCCCGCATGTCCTTGTAACTCCATGCGAAGATATCCAGGCTTTTCTTCAAAAACTGGACTAAAGTATACTTTGTCTCCCTTTTCATACTCACCCCAATTCTAGTAAACTTCTAGGGGCTGTTCTCATCCAACGGGACATCCTCTAACATCTTAGTAGGTTCCGCAGTAATCCTTCCCTCGTCTATGCTCATTGTTTGCACATGCTCGTCCATTGCCAACATGGCTAAGTAACACTCTCTTGTGGCTAATTGATCTCTCTGTACTTGACCCACTCCATGCTCGGTCGGGAATTTGATGAACAAATGGTAGGTAGAGGTTACCGCCTTCCAACTATTCAAAGTCGGCCTTCCAATGATAGCATTATATGGCGATAGACAATCAACAACAAGAAAGTTTACCTCTTTGGTTATTTGTTGCGGGTATACTCCAACTACTACTAGTAATGCAATGGTGCCTACAGGCTGCACCTTTATTCCTCCGAATCCTACCAATGGTGAAGTCACTGGTCGAAGTTGATCTCGTCCTAAACTCATTTGTTGGAAGGTGGGGTAACACAGTATATCTGCCAAGCTACCATTGTCTACCAACACCCTCCTAGTCGTATAATCGGTGATAAGCAAGGTAATGATGATCGCATTGTCGTGTGAGTGGTGAACTCTTTCAGCATCCTTGCTTGTGAACGTGATGGCTTGCTCGTCAGCTTCCTTCATCCTGGGAGATCATCGAGACAGCTGGACGTTTTGCACCACTTTCAGGTATGTCGTCCTTAATTTGGATGACTAAGCTGTAGAGGTTTCTTCCACCTTGGCCTTCAGCTTCTCGTCCTTGTGGTCTCGTCCAAGGAAATTCTTCAACTTTCCTTGTCTAATAAGATTTTTTATTTGCTGTGTTAAATCAAAACATTTGTTAGTGTCATGCCCATGGTCTTAATGAAAGTGACAATACTTATTCCTATTGCGCTTGTTAGGATCTCTTTTCATTTTCTTTGGCCATTTCAAGGATGGATCGTCCTTAATTTGCATAACCACTTGCTCCAGTGGCGTATTCAAGGGAGTGTATTGCTGAAGAGCTCGCCTTCTTACCATTTCTGTCTTTTTTCTCTTCTGCTTGAGCCTTCTTTGGATGAGGACCCTGATCTGGGTGACGTTGGTGACCCTCTTTTGAACGTTTTGTTCTCTTCCTCTTCTTGGCTATGATCTCATCCTCAACATTCATGAAATTTTGGGCCAAATGGACGAGTTCGGCCATAGTTTGTAGCTCTTGCTCGTAGAGCTTATGAATGAACAAGTCAAAGTTGACCCCATTATGGAAGGTGGCCAATAACAACTTGTCGTCCATGTCATCTACTGTCAAGTCTTCTCTATTGAACCAGGTAATGAAAGACCACAAACTCTCATTTTTCCCTTGCTCTATAGTTAGCAAACTGGAAGAGGAACGCTTGTGGATTTGTCCTCCAATAAAATTATTAACGAACTTACTCAACTCCTTGAATGAGCCCACATAGTTTGGGGGTATTTTGTTAAACCACACCCGCACTGGTCCCTTAAGGATGGTAGGGAATGCTTTGCACATAATCTCGTCCGGAACCCCTTGAAGGTGCATGGTATTCTTGAAGGTAGCGATGTGATCACATGGGTTACGAGTTCCACCATATGAATCCAAGGAAGGCATTTTGAATTTTCGGGATAGGGGATAACTATTGATGGAAGCCAAAAAAGGGGAATCCGTTTGATGGACTAAGTCATCCACGGGGTTCGCCCGTCTCATATTCTCCTTCATAAGTGTGGCACTTTTTTTGAAGCAGTACCCCTTGACTGATTCTTGGACTTAATGTTTTCTCCTCTGCATTCTTGACTTTGGGCTTGCCCTTTCGCATGTCTTTCATGGTGCTGCCTCCTCAAATTGATCTCCCTATTCAACTTTTGGTTCTGACGGGTTAGTTCCGCCATAGCGGCAGCTATGGACGGTATATGTTGAATGGAAGGCAGTTGCATGACAGGTGTTGATTGACGATTATGGTGGGGGTCACTAGAAGCATCCCTACTCTCCTGGTGGCCTGGGCTGGTAGCCCTTGATCTTGTCCGAACCATACAGTCTTTTGTCTGGGAAAGGCAAATTACTGAAAACAAATAATCGAACAAAAGAACACTTAATTCCCCATAGACGACGCTAACTGATGATGCGAAGAAAATCAGTAAACTGAATGCTTTAGATTTCAAAGTGCAGTGATTGTCTTGAAGATTTGAAAAAGAAAGAATAATGATCAGAGGTGACTGGGGTTGCCAGCCAAGAACCCTCCGATGCTAAAGTTAGTTTTCTCTCTTAAATTTTGGAGTTCCAACTTTTCAGGAAATGTCCAAAAACGTACCTTTGCCGGACCTAAATGGGTGTTTATATAGTGTGCCCTAGAAACAGTTATTTAGATTCGTAACTTCTCCTGTATGTTAGGAGATCAGAGAGTTAAGGGTAACTTCCACAACTGCCACAGGAGTTATATTCCATTCTTCTGTAACTGCTGTTGACGGTTGAACTCTCGATTGGAAGTTATAGTGGTAAACCCATGTATTACTCACACCTTGGAACCATAATCCATGGTCAATTAAGCAAGGGAACGATACTCGGAATTTTCCAAGTATCGTGGGTCGTCCATGTGCTTTCCTATGGACGACCTTGGCATGGACGGATCATTTTGCTTTATCATGCTAACCACTTGTGGGTCGTCCATGTGTTTTCCTATGAACGACCATGGACGATCTTTGACCCTTTTTCACAACTCCTCATCAGTACGCATTAATAATGATTGCAAATTTTTAAGACTTGATTTTACACAAATTAAATTTTTACTGTTGGGTGTTTCTTTGAGTATTAAAGTTGATATATCATGATCATTGCGTTTGCATTATGTTGTTGTAATCATTATCATATATTTGTTTTAAGTCATCATAAAATCCTAGATTTGTTTGCAATTAGCCAATATAAGAAGTATCTATACATTTCATTTTTAATCATCTATTGTAAAATTATGTTTAGGTTATTCAAATTTTGTGGCCTATAGTTTTCTAATACTTTTTGTAATACCCATGTTTTTAAAAACCGATACGGTGAAAGAACCGAAAAGGGAGTTAATTACCGGTTTTATAGTCGAACCGGTGATGTCATAAATAATTTAATTAAATTATATGAATAATTAATAATTTTTTAATATACTTAAACTCACAAGCCAATAGTAATAAATATGTTTCCTTTAAAAAAATACAAGTATGTAAGTATATAACATCTTTTTAAAGAATTTAACATAATACCATTACAAAACAATCATCCTTAATATAATAAATTTTCAACAATCTCAAATTGGTTGGGGATTGAACCTCAAATATTTTTTTCAACCATCAGAGACTTTACCAGTTGAGCTAATTGAAACCCACAAAATCTTTATTTCTTAGTTCATTTAAATAATTATTTTTTCTCCCTTGTCTCTCCTCTCAACATATACAGCCACCACCGCACAATAGCCAGCCACCACCATACCATAGCCAGCCACCACCCACCATAGCCGCTAGAGACCACCACCACCATTTACAACCCAAATTTAAATAAATTAATAATTATGTATTACACTTTTAATATATTCAAAATACAAATAAATTGAGAGAATAAAGTAAAATGATAAGGAGGTGCTACGTGGAGAAACATGGGCTACAAATTAGATAAATCATAAATGCCTCCAGCTCCATGATCCAAGTTCCAACACCTTCAGTTGCTTTCTCTTCAATTTTTGTACTTCAACATCCTTATCTTTACTTTTTGACTTCTCCACTTCTCTTTTTTGTTTTTTCCTATCTTTCTTTTCATCATTTCGTTTTCCCCCTCTCTCTGCTTTGTCTTCCTTATGAGAAATAAGGAAGTTTCTGCCTGAAACTTCAGCATTTTCTAAGCAATATTCATGAGTTTTTTTTTCTCTGGGACAATTTTTGGCCTCCATTCGCTTGGTTTTTTAGGCGTACCTGTACAGGTTTGTGCATTCATTTCCTTTATATTAGTAGTATTTTAGGTGAACTTGTACTGGTTTTTCTTTGAGAGAGTGAGAAATACATTCTGGTCGGTATTGACCCAAACTATAACGTGTAAGAGAGGATAGACCACCACAGCAAAATTGTTTTGACCACGCCGGTTTTCGGTTCTCAGGTTGAACCGGCCAGTTTGTACTATTTACCGATTTTTAAGTTATTTTTGATTTTTTGCCATAACCGGACCGAATTGAAGGCCGGTTCTCGGTCAAACCAGCCGGTCCTGTTTTTAAAACCATGGTAATACCAAAAATAGGAGTGTGCCATCCGTTGTGAAGTTACGTATAGTTTATTAGAATGTTGTGGGCTTTAGTTTACTAATGCTCTATAATACCCAAAATAGAAAGGTAGATGGGGAAGGGTTAAGGGGTGATAACTTGGGCTTAATCACAAACATTAAGAAATATCTCTTTGATTTCAACTTTTAATATGTTTCTTCATACCATCGCACAAATTATGATACCTCAAATTAATACTTTCCCCTGACTTTTTATTTCATAATTATATCTATAACCATTTTTTTTAAAACTTTTTTGTTGTCAAATGTTCTTTAGTCTCATGGTTTGATTTGTTGTTCCTAGGAATGGTAGATTGGTGTTCAATATTGTTAACTTATAGATTTTATTGGGGAAAAGAAAGATAGAAAGAATTTAGGAGATGAAATCTTGATTACATTATCACAGGCCAAAATTGGTAGGTTTCAGATTTATAGGTTTTAGATTTGGTGTGTTCCAAGTTTATATGTGGTCTTAAGTTATTTACTTAGGTTAGTTTTTTTTTTTTTTCCTGTGAATCTCTTTATTTTTTTTTTTAATTTTTTAATTTTCCCTTTAGATTATATTTACATTTGAATTTTAAATGTATTTTATAGTCTATGCTAGGTGAGGAAAGGATTACATACTTTTTCTTAGTATCATACATCTTGGAAATGCTTATTTTGTTAGTGAAAAAATGAACTTAGATGAGTTGTTGGGTAGCTTCAAGGGAAAGTTTAGTATGGCATCTCAAGTCTTATGTCATTATGGAATCATTATTCTTTCACATTTGCAGCAAACCAAAGATTTTGTCATCCACTACCATGCACATTAAATTAAGCAATTTTATTTAGATTGGGTGATGATGAGATATTCTTGAGGTTGTTTTGTATTTTTTATAATTAAAATTGTCTTATCAAATTTAGAGCTGAATTCAATGTCTAAATCCCTTTGATTTTTTAGGGTCAATAGCAATCCCATCTTTAGATACAACATGCCCAAGGAATCCAACACTGTCTAGCCAAAATTCACATGTTTTAAGCTTTGCATACAACTTCTTCTCCTACAATAGTTGTTGTACAAGCATCACATGATTCTCATGCTCCTCCATACTCTTAGAATATATCAAGATATCATCAATAAAAACCACAACAAATTTATCTAAGAAGGGTTTAAACACCCTATTCATCTAGTCCATAATGGCCATATCTTGTGCGGAAGGCTGTCTTGGGCACATCAGTAGTCTTAATCTTCAATTGATGATAATTAGAACGAAGATCAATCTTAGAGAAAACATGTGCTCTTGGGAGTTAATCAAACAAATCCTCTATCCTTGGTAAAAGGTACTTATTTCGCATTGTCAGCTTATTTAGCTCCCTATAACCAATGCAAAGTCACATGCTCCCATCCTTTTTATTTACAAACAATACAGGTGTACCCCAAGGGGAAACACTAGGCCTGATGAGGCCTTTGTCAAGCAGCTTTTGCAGTTGCTCTTTTAATTCCCTTAACTCAGTAGGTGCCATTCGGTATAGGGCTTTAGAAATTGGGTTAGAACCTGGTAATAAGTCAATAGAAAACTCTATCTCCCTATTTGGTGGTAACCTTGACAAGTCTTCTAAAAACACTTCTGGAAACTCTCTCACTACAGGAATGTCCTCCAGCCTCAATTCACCTTGTTCTGTGTCTCTCACGGTGGCCAGATATCCTTTACACCCTTTCTTTATCATACATCTAGCTTGTAAATTTGAAATCACCCGTAAAGGAGTACATGCCCCACCTCCCACAAAACATAACTCAATCTTACCAGGTACTTGGAAAATTACCTTCTTCCTATGACAATCAACTATGGCATAATGGGCAGCCAACCAATCCATCCCAAAGATTATGTCAAAGTCCCGCATCTCCAACAATGTTAGATTTGCTAGTAACTCTCTATCTGCTATTTTGACAACATAAGACTTGCAAACACTATTAGTAACTACTACACCCCCAACTGGGGTATCCACACATAATTTAGACTTCATAGGCTCAAATTTAAAATTAAGTTTCTTTGCAAAATTAGTAGATATGAAGGAGTGAGTGGCACCAGGATCAAACATTGCATAGGCATAAGTTATGGAAACCAGAATTATACCTATTACCACAGCATTAGAAGTATTAGCATCCTGTTAAGTGAGTGCATAAACCCTTCCTTGGATCTTGGGATTTTGGCTTGCTCCCTGATTCTGTCCTATTGTTGGTCTTGGAATAGTCCGACCCTCCTTCCGTTGGGGACACTCAGCAATCCTGTGACCCCTTTGTCCATATGAGAAACATGGTCTAGTATTCCAGTGGCAATCCTAATCTACATGAGGCCTACCACATCAATAGCACTTTGGCAATGCCTTGGTATCAGCATGTTATGTTCCTTGTTTCTTGGCTTGAAAGCTAGAGCTTTGCTCTCCTTGCCTAGGCCTCTTTTTCTGGTCATTTTCTCTTTCTGTTTGAGCCTTATTAAGGCCCATCTCCACTAATAAAGCCTTACTCAACACTGCCCTAAAGGTAGTCAACTCAAAGGGCACAACTCCTTGCTTGATTTGGAACCTTACTCCATCTTCAAACCTTCGAGCCTTATTTTCTTCATCCACCACCATTTTCGGAGCAAATTTGGCTAACCTGGAAAATTCAGCTTCATACTGAGCAACTGTCATGTTGCCTTATGTTAGCTTGATAAACTCTTTTTCCTTCTAAAAACAGATGCTCTTAGGAAAATATTTCTTATAGAAAACAAACTTAAACAGCTCCCAAGTCCAAGGCTCAGTCTCTTGGCGACATTTGTCTTCTTCCAGCCACCACTAGTCATGAGCATCTCCATGCAACATATAGGCTGCATAAGCCACTTTCTCACCCTCAAAGCATTCAAGAGCTCTGAATACTTTCTCCATCTTAATGATCCATTTTTTTTTTGCTTCCATAGGCTCAGTAGTCCCCTCAAAAGTTGGAGGAGACAACCTTTTGAATTCAATCATCCCACCATGATGACCTCAGTGTTGCTCCATCATCCTAGACAGGTTATCTCTAGTGGTGACTCATTGTTGGGCCACTCCAACCAAGGTCTGCATCATTTAGATCATCTCTGGTGGTTGGCCTTGGTCATGCCTAAATTCTCGGTTCCCATCTTATTGATTCCTACCATTGCCAGAGTTGTTGGGAGTGTTTGCAGAATTTGTGCTTCCTATTCATTATGCACATGACAAACTAACATGTTATCAAATTTCTAGTTTAATTAAAAAAAAAAAAAAAAAAAAGATCAGAAACTCATTTAGTGTATAAATCATACAATGTATCCCGAAATGCCTAATTTCTACCCCTCTCACTATTCAGTTTCATAAATCAATGCCTAAGGATCCAACCTGGCTCTGAAACCATAAATATTGTCATGCCCTGAACCCAAATAAGAGCTAAGCATATGGCAACAGCTACACACTTATAAAGTTTACACCTTACAAGTGTGTAAGGCCCTCTTAACAATTAAAGAATTATCCTCAAAGAAAATTTCATCAATAAATTTAAGAATATCCTCAATAATGCAATTCTCACAAGATCTCCAAATAATAATCTTCCAACATCAAAATAAAAATAAACTAAATCTTTTAAATCTAAAGGACTACACAAATGGTAATCTTAAACATAAAAGTTCAAATCTTGTTCCATTGATTTCCTAAACTTCACTCATGCGCACATCCCAGCGGAAGCCTAACATATACTACTTTTCCTGATCAAAATTTGAAAGGAGAAAGAGGGGGGGGGGGGGGTGAGTTGACAGCTCAATAAGTAACCAAAATCCTAATAAGTTCTATCCAACGATAGATTTGTAAAGTAATAAGATGTAATATAAATCTTCAAAAGTTATAATATGCTATGGGTTTTCAAATAAAAAATAACTATAGAAGTTTCATAATCTTAAAATAAATGCTGCAAATAGATCACATACTTTAATCTTACAATTATATCATAGATGGTTTAGAAAGTAGTTAGTTTTGCATATATCAAAAGATATAACTTACAATAGGTTCCAGAAATATATAAGCAGTTTTAATGACTCAAAATAGTTAAATATTTAAACGTACTTACAACTATGGTCACTCTATATCCTTGTGACTGGGTGTCAGAGTACGAATGAATAACTCCCATTAGCTGGATATCAGAATACTAATAAATAACCCCCATTGGTTTGGGTATCATAATACCAATGAATAACCCCCATTGGCTGGGTATCAGAGTATCAATGAATAACTCCCATTGGTTTGGGCATCAGAGTACCAATGAACAACCCTCATTGGTTTGGGTGTCAAAATCAATTCATAGTCAGATTGTCCACAATCATATATATGAAATCATAGTATCTAACAAAAATATATCTTATTCAAATACATATATATATATATATAATCATATATTCAATATTCAAATATATTTGTGATATTTCTATATTCTTTACTTTAAATCAATATAGCTAAAAAAATTAAATTAAATAAAATAAATCTTATATTCAATACTCATATATATTTGTGGAAATTCTTTATTTTTTACTTTAAATCAGTATAACTAAAAAAAAAAAAAATTAGATAAAATACATTATATATTCAATAATCAGATAAATTTGTGATAATTCTTTACTTGAAATCAGTAATACAATAAAAATAAAATTGTAACAACTGTAAACAATTTTCAGTAGTTAAAATATGCAAAATAAAACCAATTAGAATAAGGTTATTGACCTCAACTAGCTCACCACAAGAACTTCTCCATAACACTTTTGCTAAAATCCTTAGATCTCACCTAACAATTTACAAGCACCATTTACTGAATAATCATATAATTCAAGAAAGACTTATAACGGTACCTGACCAGAAGAAAGACTATTAAAAATATCTCATATTTGTCTACTTATCTCACACCAAAATTTCACCTAATCATAATATCTTTTCTTTATATATATATATATATATATATATATTCTGCTACCATCTATGCCTTAAAAGATAAGGCTAGCACCTAATAGTAGTACAATGTCACACTAGACAAGGACGTGTTCTACACTTACTTTACAGCTTTCTTCTTGTTCATTTCTTTTTTCTTTTTTTTTTAATAACTTGCCAGACCTCAAAACCCATGCTTATTAGACTTTTTGTTTTTTTCCCCAATTCCATCAATTCGGGCACAGTTTCTTAAACAACCAAATTGTGGAGAAAGTTGACCTTTAGACCCATCACGCCTAAAATCTACATCTTCAGCCATGCTTATCACAACGGAGCATATATATATATATATATATATATATATATATGAGTTGGGTTCAAGTTACACCTGGTGTAACTCTAAGCAATGTTACACCACTCAATAACTTGTTATTGAATTAATATTTTGAAAATCCAACCGTTAAATTACATGTTCTATATGTTCTTAACATGCATGCCAATTTTCATATCCATCGAAAATTGTTTACTATTTGATCCATAAACTTATCTTTTATGCATTGTTTTGAACTACAAAAATTTGAATTTTAACAATTGATTGATGACATGGCTATTAATTTTTGATCACTTTGAAATTTTGCAAGCATGAAGAATATACCAAGATAATGTAATCTAATGGTGAATTTGTTAATATTCTCATCCAATTAAAAAATATTGAGTGGTGTAACATTGCTTAGAGTTACACCAGGTGTAACTTGAACCCAGCTCTATATATATATATATATATATATATATATATAATTTTAAAATGCTGAGCACAAAAAATTTGTAGGTAGTAGCGTCCAATTGACCGAAATATAAATCTAAACTTTTTTTCGTTTGCATCATTAAAACTCTTTAATAATTAAATAGTTTCACTACTAGTCAAAATATCCACATAAAAAAAATATTCTAATTCCAAATAACTTTAGATTTGATAAGAGAGAGATTCTTAGACTCTTACCTCAATTGTGTAGTCAAACCTCCTTTACTTGAGTATTTTGGATAGTCTCCTCCCTCAAAACATCTGTCAGTATATGCTGACTTAAATTAGACTATATATAACCAGGGTTTCAACCTTATTTTCTAAAAATTTCCTTAGTAATATTAATTATAAAAATTGACCCCATAAACACATTTACTTAAATACCCCTCTTTTTAATTCCTTTTTTTTTCCCGAGTATTACACCTACATTTCATAATCGGGTTTACTTTCCTCTCAGGATTGAAAGTCTATGAAATTAGAAGTCGTGAGATTAATTATTCATGTAACAGTTGTTAATTAAATAATTAATCTCACAGTAGTCTAGTTCAATATGTCTTACATACTTAAGACATATCAACACATCAACCCGAAGTCTCCACTTCCATGATTAAGACAAACTATCTTAGTTGATGTGTTATAATTTTCATAGATGAAACACCCACTTTCATCACCGACTATGAATTATATTTTGAGTTTACAAGGAACTTGTGATTTATATCTTCTGTAACTAAATCACATACAACGCATCTTAAGGGCTATGATAATGTCCAATTAGTTCATATACAAATAGTCTCATATAAATAAACAATTTAATCATTTATAACATGCCAATAGATTGGATTTTAGGGCATAAACCCTAACAATCTCCCACTTGCCCTCAAAGACAATTTTGCATATATCTTACACTTATTTCCCTTTAGAGTAAATCATAGTCTCTAAGGCAAGGTCTGGAAAAACATTTTAGACAGATTTATTGCATAAATGATCTTTTCTACTATTATATCCCACGCTATAGTATCTCTCTAATGAGATAATACTTACGCTTACTATGTATCTTTACCACCTAGGATGAACACATATCCTGAAGTCAAACTTCATGAATTACAATCAAACTACAAGTTAGTATTTGTACAACTAGTAACTATCAAATCCTCACTTTAGTGGACAAGCATATAATCTCTCGTTCTTCTAAGATATTTGAGAATATGATTTACTCCCACTAAGTTAAGTAATCCCTAATTTAATTGATATATGCTTACCATGCCCACTGTAAAATAGATAATTGGCCTAACAAATAACATAGTGTAATTAAGACTTTCTATTAACATGGTATAAGGAACCATCTTCATATGCTTTACCTTTTATATGTCTTAGGACTATAGTCTTTTACAAAGGAACTTCAAACTTAAATGGAAGCAGTCCTTTCTTGAAGTATCACATGCTACACTTGGCTAGAATCTAATGTCTTTAAGCAGTTTGAGATAGACCTAACATCCTAATTTATAAATCTTACCAAAGTTTAACTCTTAGGATATGACCAGTCTCGCCCAAGAACTTCATATCAACCTAGTTTAGGCAACAAAAATTCTATTGATGGCAATATCTATACATCATTCTAAATGATTAGAATGTCATCAACAAACATTAAAAGATTTATTACTCTATATAGCTTTTACACACATAAGGCTTATCACTACTTGATCAAAATCAAACAATTTGATTACTTGATTGAAGATGATATTCTATTTTAAGCAACTTGCATACTAAAGACAATTGGTTCTTTGCTATGATATCCTGTGATGTAAGCAACTCGCTTACATCACATAGATGTCTTTCTCAAGAATGCCACTAAGAGAAGCTTTCTTGATATTCATTGCCATATTTCATTCAAATGAAATATAATGGATAATATAATCTAGATGGAGTCAAACATGACTATTGGTGAAAAAAATCTTTTCATAATCGACCCATTTCTTTTTGAATAAATCTTTTCGCCATTAGTCTGATCTTTGAAGGTTTACACCTTCTAGTCTATCATCTCATTTTCTTGTTGACCTATTTAAAATAATATGCTTAATGCCATAAGGCACCTTTACAAGTTCTAGACTTTAAATAGAATCTAATTCTATTTACATAACCTTGATTCAATAATCCATATTTTAATCTATTGCCTCTACATATGACCAAGGATCAAATTCATGCCCTTATGGGATGACTTCACAAGTTTATCCCAAAAGTATGAATTTATCAAGTGATCTGATAATCCTCTCACTACAATATTGTACCAGTATACTAGCTATCTATAGAATAATGTTTTGTGATGTATCTAATACAACCATCTCATTTCTAAATTTATTTTATAGTTGTCCTCAACAGATTCTGACATTTTTCTTCTTAAACAATTCTATGTTTAGCTTTAAGATTATTCACATAGTCATTATCTAGAAACTTTGCGTTTGTACTTTACAAACACCAACACCTTGTTATCTTTATGACTACAAAAACAATCTTCCACAATTCCTTTTGGATACCCAACACAAACACACATTTTTCTACCTTTTGTTTTCAATTTGTCTGACTTCCTTTCTAGCACAAGTACTGGACATCCTCAAAAGTGGAAGTATTACGTACTAGGCTTTCACTGAATCCACAATTCAACAAATGTCCTAGGAACAAACTTTTCAAATCAATTTTAGAAAATGTATAGTATTCAATTAGAATATATCTCCAAAAGGAAATAAGTAAATAGAAATACTTTTCATGTACGTTACCGTTTCTAAAAGAGTCATATTCCTCCATGTATGAACTAACTTAAAGAAGTCATTGGAACTATATTCCTTTATAACAAAGGAGCCCTAGGTCATTTTATCCTCTAAATAGAATTCGTTGACTGGGAATATAAAAAAACTAATGGTTCTAAAAGCCCATCTTTCACCATTTTAGAGTATCATTTAGATTAATAAGACCTAGATTTAAGTGTCAAAACATACAATACTCATGGATGAAAACTTTTTCTTTAATAGTAAAACATGTACATTTTTATCTAGATTACAATCATGGACAATACTTAGCTTTACCATAATGGAAAAACTTTCTTTTTGGCCATGTTTTTTAGTCTAATTTCCTTTTCGGCAACTCCTAGGACAACTAGCCAGCCCAACTGTTTGGTATTATTATTCTTCTTCTTACCCTTACCTTTTGGTTAAGGTTTAGAATTTGAATTAAGTTATGTTGGTCCTAGCCTTAGCTTTTAGGATGTCTTCCATTGCGTAGAACTCACTCATCAACTCAGATAAAACAAAAATAATTTATTTATTTTCAAAACAATGTGAATTGATCAAATGATTCTAACAATGACTTGTGGATCATATCCATATGAGATTAATAGTTAATCTCTACTTCCAAGAATTCCAATTCATTTAAAGATGAAATATTTTTAGAAAATGACATAGAATTGGATCTCCTTAAACTTTTCTTAGCACTCAATATGATTTATACTAAACATCTCATTTAGACTTAATATAAAGTCTAAACCTAGTGTGAAATTTTTCATCTCATGCTGTAGTACAATTGAAATAGAAGCCAATGCAACATTTTAGCATTTCATTGAGACTATGATCACATCAGAAGATATCTTCCAGAACTACATCATGTATAGGAAATTATGACAATGTTGAATCAAAACATATTTATATACTTCAACTCCTTTAAGAACAATTTCCAAAATTGTGTCTTAGTCAATCTGATTCAATTAAAATAGTAGCTAGAGAACAAAAATTTATGACAACTTTAATTTGAGGCTATGAACATAATTACAAGGACATTATATTTTACAACCACAACCATATAATATGAAACCCATAAAACCATATTATATTAGGTGCAACAACAACCCAATCCCGCAATTGATATCCCTCAGCATAGAGCGAATATCAACCACTATGATCAGGTGAGAACTATTCTCATTATCAATGCTATCATGGTAACTTTTACCAAACAAAAATAATTTGTCGCTCTTCCCTTAGCCTCTAAGTAATAATAGTAAAAACTCAGCATAGAGGATACTATCAAAGACTCTAATCTCATTAGAATCACTAACTAAAATAGAAGTCCTAAACTATTTAGGATTCCATATACTATAATGGATCAAAGAATTAGTTATATAGAACTCTATCCTTAACTTACTTGATAAAGAATTCTAATCTCATTAGAAACTATATAACCTTTAATTGGAGCTTCAATCTCATTAAAACTTCTAATTAAAATAAATTAAGGACTTTTAATCATACAAAAATTCTCATCTCATTAAAATGTTTCTTAAAAGAAAAGTCCTAAACAATTTAGGACTAAGAGTTCTATTTAACTAAAATCTTTAATCTCATTAGGCATTTTAGTTAGATAATAATTAATAAATGTCCTCAACTTTTAAGGACCATAAAATTAATCACTTTATACAAAATTATGTGAAATCTCATCACTCATTACATTGCCTTGCCTTTTATCAAAGTTTTAACATTTAGTGAAAAACAAGTGGAAATCCAAAATTCAATACCTTCGATCAGTTGAACTAGTTTCTCAATTGATTGAAAAAGTGAAGAAATTCATCACAAAGCCACTGCCTTGTTCAATCAATTCTCGATTCCTATTTGATTAATCGAAAAAAAATTCGATTGATTGAAAGGAATTCTCGATCAATCGAAACTCGCAAAACAAAATTTTTTCAAAATTTTCTAGTAACTTTTTGATGTTTTTATTATTTTCCAACAAAAACACCTTTTGATTTTATAAATGAAAATTTATAGATCAAAAATTAAGGATTTCGAGATGAAGATCAACAACCTTAATATGCTAGAAAGCCTTGAAATTACAAAATACTAATCTCATTAGGAATAGAATTCAATAAAGGATTTCAATTAGTAATCAAAATACTTTAATTCTAGCATTTGTTGATACCATATTTTGTTCACCCTCGATTTGCATGCCGAACCCTGAAAAGCCCAAAAAAAAAATCATTTTTTCTCAATGGGGTCACAAGAACATATATAATGGCGTGGCGTAACTCGTTCGGACATCAAAGGGCTCAAAGTGCATTTTTCAGCCAAAATGACCAAAATGCCCCTAGTCAACCCTGGGTTGACCAAAGGTCAAAATCCTCTCAAAACAAAGTTTTTCATGGTTTTATATCATACCCAAGTTCCTTAGAGATTTTTAGAAACTTTGACCAAGTTTGACCTGAAGTTGACTCCCGGTGGGCCATAGAAACCCTAATCTTGATTCGGTCTTCAAAATAGGTTGAGACCAATGCCATTACAAAGATAATCAAATTCTCATTCCAAAAACTATTCATAGGTCAAAATCAAAGTTAAAACGATTAAGATATTGAGAAAACTGTGAAAAGCATTTCAGTATGCTTCCCGAGGTGACAACGTTTGATCCAACCGTTGGAATTATAATTTCTTTAATTTTATGAAAACCAAACATCTAGAACTTTCCAGGGACACCAAGATTGCCTCAATCTAAGTCTTTAAAGACCTCCAAATGCATGTCCGAAGTCAAAACTAAAAAAGTGCATAAGGATGGAATTGCTGACGTTAGTCGAGCCCCGAAAAGCATGCCAAGGCCTATAAAAGGCTCCTGGCAGCTCAGATTGAGGGGGGCACATTTTGGGAGCTGTTTGAGCATCTTTCTAGGCATTTTTTTTCTCTTTTTTCTCACCATATTTCTCTCCCAAAAAACACAAAAACACATAAAAGCTTCTTGATTCGTCTTTCTTCTCCAAAATATACAAGGTAATGTTCATACCCTCCATCTTCCTCTCCTTGGTTCTATACCTTGAATTTGAGGTATAGGGGTATGGATGTAGCTTTTTGGCTACAATCCATACCCCTTTTCCTATAAAGTTTCATCAAGCTTTTTATCCTTTCTTTTTACTTAAATAAAATGATTTATTGCTTTCTTTAGCATGTTTCTTGTTTAATTTGTGCTTTTAGCTTAAATCTCCTTACTTTTAATGCCTTATGCCTTATGCCATGTTTTATGCTTGGATCTACCTTTTCCATGTGGTGCTTGTGTCTAGATCTACGAGTTTCCATGTTTATGGCTTGATTTACATGTTCTATGTTAGCCTATATGACTATCTCCATGCTCGTGCCAAGATATATGGGTCCTTATGCTTGCTTTTATGCTTTATGCCATGCTCACATGTCTAGACCCATGTGTTTATGCCTATTTTTACATGTCTATATGCTTAAATCCTTGTCTTCACATGTTTATGTGTTTGGATTCTTTTTTCACATGCTTAGATCTACATCCTTACATGCTTATTTTTTTAGATCTACATGTTTTCATGCCATATGCCGTGTTTTCATGCTTAGTTCTATCTTTTCCTTGTATTGTCGTTTAGATCAAAATGCTCCTATACCTATGTCCATGCCTTCACATGCTTGTATGCCTTGGATTTGTGTTCTTCCATGCCTTTATGTTTATGTCTACATGCTAAGATGTATATCTACATGCTTACATGTGCATTTCCATGCTTATATGTGTAGATCGATGTATTTACATGATTAGATCGATGTCCTCTACATGCTTTATGCCACCATCTATGTGCTTGCGTGCTTCATGCCATGTTTATGTGCTTAGGCCTAGACCTTGTTTTCATGCCATGTGCTATTATAGCCCTTTTGTTCCTTTTATTGCATTTTCTTGTGTTTTGGCTTAATGGTTAGGACCTGACATAGACCCTATGGTCTTTGTCATCGTCCATACACCAAGGCCCACATCAAAGGGTTTGGATCATCCTATTTGCATGTCTATATTTTGGGTCATACTCTAGGGATGTAGGCATTTACTTTCTTGTTGTGTGCTAACATTGTGCATGATGTATGTATATATATACCTGCTCGCCCCTTTCGGTGTGATTGTCATAGTCCATGTCACCTAAGGCAAAGCAATGCCTAATTTCCGCGGCGAAAGTAAGGTGACATGTCGCCGGATTTTCACTATGAAAATTTGGTACTTTGCCTGAATTCCTTAGGAAAGCATAGATTGGGACCACACCCATTCAAAAGCCAAACCTCAAAACCCCCCATGCATGCAAAGCCAATGCCAAAATCATGTTTTTTACTGCCAATTTTCGAAAATTAAGGTTTTATCAAAACAAAGGACTGCCCTTTGACCGGCGTTGTGGGATGCCTAACACCTTCCCCACACGTAACCAAACTTCCGGACTTAAGAATCAATATTTTTTGCCATTCACATTAGATTAGGAAAAATGCCATTTTACTTAGCTTAGAATTGGAAATAAAATCAACTAGAAATAGGTGACCAATCACACCTTAGAAAAACCTAATAATTGGTAGCGACTTCACTTACCTTTGGTAATCACCTAAAGTTTGGCCAAGATTCTTGTCACACCTCCAAAGGTAGACAAATACCTTCCTCCATCAAGAGAGAGAGAGCACTCAAAATTTTGCGCGAATCGTACGAATCATTGAGAGGAGCCTCTAATGGGCCCCGCGTGCGCAAGAGCGTTGCCACAGCGGGTGGTTAAACGAAGGCCCAATAGTTCTCCATTTCGGGCCTAGTGTTGAAAGCATTAATATAAGCAAACAAGCATTACTAGTAGGTTATATATGCCACATGGGTCCCATGATGTTCATATGAAAAAGAATTTATCACACAATGAAAGATACACTCATATACATTAATAGCATCAACAATAGTTATTGAATGAAACTCAACAACTATGCCCAATTGCCAACTATATCCAAGCGGTTCAAAACAAAAAGTTCACCCTGGCCTTATATTAAAACTGTAAAACTGATGCCATGAATCTTTAAACATATCCACATCATAAACCATGATAAATAACATAAATATGCAGAAACTTTACTATAGAAAATAAAAAACACCGAGAAAAATATTTTCTTTGACTCTAGAACTCAATTGACACATTATACAAGTATGATATTGAAGTTTGCTCTGATACCAATTGTTGAAAAAACTGGTTTTGCATCTGATACAGAACCCATAGTAGAAGAAATTAAAGGATCTACTTCATTTACGAGAGATAACATATAACATTTGATAGCTTGGATTTGTGTAAATACACAAGAGCTTGTTTAAAGCCCCAATTAAAATATTATGACTCGGTTGATTTTATTCTAACTTATCTAAGTGCGGAACAAAAGTAAATGAAGCGCAATAAACCGATAACTGCTCTAGTGCATAAACATGAATATCAAACACTAAAAGTAAAGCACAACAATAAGGGAAGAAAGATGCAAATACAAGATAACATGTTGATGTGTTATTGAAGAAGAAACCGAAGAACTCGGCGTAAAACTTTTCTGCCACCCTCCTTGCTGTAAATCGATCCACTAGATAATAAGTTGGAATACACGAATAGCAAGAGACTCTCTAAGCCTAATATACTCAATGCACCTAAGCCCTCCAAGCTCCTACTCCAACAAGGCTTCTTGGAACCGTGTCTTGTCTAGCTTTCTGGATCCCGTAATATGCCTAATTGCATCCGCCAAGCCTCATTTCTTTTGGCAAATCTCCAAAGCCTCCCAAGCTCCAAAACACTCTCTACACTTTGAAAAGGTGTGGGTTGTGTTTGGGTACAAATCTCCTCTTTAGGTATGACAATGGGAGATGGAAGGAGAAGATGCTAGAATGATTTCTCACTAAGAATGAGTAGCTCTCTCTCTAAAAGATGGGTGTATATGTTGTAGAAAACCTATCTAAGGTTTTTCCCTTTGAAAGGCCTGTCATACTTTTGTGGGTAATGAGGGTATATATAGTATGGGTGAAGGGTAAGAAAGTCATACTTAAAAATCCTCCAAGCAGAACGTTTTGCGAGTAACTCGTGGGAATGCCTTACCCGTGAGACACTTGCGAAAACAACAACCTGGCATGACTCTTCAAGTGCTAGCATGTGCTCTACACATGACTTTTAGCTGTCTTGATCAAATCTCCACCACTCAGTACTAAACCCATTACAAATAAATCCCATAAAAATACAATGAAACAAATTTATGTAATTACAACACTTTTTGTCATGGAATAAAGCCAACAAAAACATAATTGTAAATCACAACTTTACAATCTCCCCTTTGGCTATTCCATGACAAAACACCCTATAATAGAATCTAGACTTAAATGTGAGTTCGGGAACAATGACAAAACTCACTCACACCTAAATCTAGAAGCTGTGATGAACTTGGAACATGTATACCTATAACCTGAAACAATTGCACAAAACACATTAGACCCTCAAGGTAAATCAAGGGATAAAAGGACAAGTATAATGTAACAAGTAAAATGCGATCAAGTAAACATGATGTAAACCATATGAGCAACTTGATCAAACACATGACAGTCATATGAAAATGACCACAATGATCATATAACAAAGCAAATGATCATCTGAACATGCAACCAACAAAGCACAATGGCATAAGGATGATTGCATATTAAACACATAACCAATGCAAAACATAAAAGGTATTTGCATTAAGGATACAATATCCAACAAGGGTACAAGTGTGTTCCAACACATAAGCATGATGTGATGAGAGCAATAAAGCATAGATATTAAACATAACTCAAAGCACCATAAAGTAACGAGAAAACAAGCATAAAGTAAAACAAAGTAAAACAAGGTTTTCTAAAATAAGAAATGTCTTCTCCCCATTCGTATATGCATCTCCCCTATGAATTTCTCCCTTTACAAATGTGCACGAGGTAGAGTTTCTCCCCCTAAAAATGTGAACATGAGTCATATAGAAATGATGAAATACACCAGTATACTCTTTAGTATACTCTCCCCCTTTTTGTCACGAATAGACAAATGAAGCAAGAGAAAGGAGGGAAAGAAAAGAATATATGAACAAGGGTAACGATGCATGAGGGATGCAAGATAAATGACAAAATGAAGCTCAAAAGAAAGATAAAGACATCTAAAAATGCTACAAAGCATAAAGTATACATGACATGCTAAGGATGATGGAACAAGATGTAGACCAAGGCATGACAAGGATACAAGAATATGTTATATGTGCTAAAAGGGTCTAAAAAGACTTAAATAGCATGAGTGAATGCAAAAAATGTCAAGTGTTAGAGTGTGTGCATCAAAGGTGCATCTAGTGTGCATGTGAGATGCATGACCAATGCATGAATAAGCACTCACGAGAAAAAGTGTATACAACACACCGCCAATGATCAAAACATAATAAACATGAATAATTATGGTGATCCCCAAAAATCGGTAATCATCAAAGTCCAAAACAACAAGAAAATACCATTTGGACATTTTATCAAATACTTAGAGTGCACACACTTCACATGTCTGTTAAACAGTGCATGAAAATATGAAAATCTTGCCTAAATACATGTTACTTTTGCCACAATGGGCCAACATCCAAAGAAAATCAACATTTAAAACGAAACTCAATCAAAAAGATTGATAAAAAAATTAAGTTTTCCCACCCCATTTGAGAAAATCCCAACTATGAACATAAAACCCCCAAAAACATAATTTAAGGATCAAAATCAATGAAAAGAGTTAAATATTACCTTTGAGATGTTACTGGAATGAAAAACAATTGAATTTAGTTGGGAAGTAGAAACATTAAATTAGGGGTTTGGAAGAAGATGGGAGAAGTTTAAAACAAATGTTCCACGAAATGCCCTTTAAAAGGTTGATCTGGAGATTTTCGCGTGTAACTCGCTGGTAAACTTCCCGTGAAAATTTCGCTGGTATTTTGCTAGTAAGCCTTACTCGCGAAACAGTCGCGAAACAGTCGCGAAACTCTCTGTCCAAAGTTGAAAAACTTGAGAATTGGACCATTTAACTTGCAACTGAGCCTACACATGAAATAGGTTACTAAAACACCTAGAAAACATGTTTTTCACACAAAAACAACTAAAAAAACTTTGAAAAACATGGGTCGTACAAATCACTTCTAAAAGCGAACAACAAGAACAAAAATCTTTTTGGTTTGATCCACATATAGTTGAGAACACACACAATACATTTGAACATATACAAACACATAAATGACATAAGCATTTATTGAACAATAGACTTAAGTGTTGTGTGTGTGTCTCAAATGTGGAATAGTCCTTAGTCTAGAGTGGAGCTTCAATGATCAATTCAATCAAGTCATACATAACTAGTACTATGTTAAGTGGTCTATCTCAATTATAGAAATGAACATATATGACCTCTCACAAGAAAATGATCACAAAATTTTGAAGCTTTTCTTTTTAGCTTCTTACAACTTATAACTTTTGATTATATAATAACATTACATCTCATTTTGAAATTGATGCTTGAAATTTTTTATATTTCAGTTTTGTGAGTAAGCCTTTGGCTTTTTGAGGCACCATATATTTCAATACATGTCGTTTTTCCTTTTTCCTAGTCAAATACAAGTATGTGAGACGGCTTTTGTAGCTCATTATCTCTTTTCGAGATTTTACATTTGTTAAGCTATAGAGCAAAAACATAAAAAAGTAGAAAATATATAAGCACAGGTTTATGCAAGTATCAAGATCAACAATATTATTGACTAATCATTCATGACAAGCTTGAAGATTTATTTACAACAATCACGCATAAGTTTCAAGATTTTTTCCACACAGATAGATGTGCATATAAAACAAGTTAAGCTCGTAAATTTACTACGCCATTAGTACGAAGGTACTAGGCTAAACTCACATGTGTTATGTGCTCAAACATATACAATCAAACTTTTTGAATTTTTCACTTTTTATGTGGTTTTTGGATTTTTACACACACAAAAACAAAAATATAAAAGTAAGATCAAATGCAAAAACAATAAAAACAATGCATATAAAGAGATGCATGATGCACAAATGCATGACAATGAAGCATCCAATGCATAAAGAGTCCTACAAAGATCGAAAGAATTAGATCAAGAACTAAAAGAGCAAAAGCTTAACCATAAGAACCCTTCCTCATCCAAGCAGAACGATTATTTGGAATGAGTGCCTCATGGGAAGTAAGACAAGGGTTGGAAGAATGAGAACCGAAGATGCACATAAACAAGGAGGTAAGAACATCAAAAACTTTCTTCAACAACTTACCATTTTTCCTCATAATCGGTTTAGCTTTTATAGCACAACTTCCAAGAAGGTTAAGTTTCTCTTTTCTTTTGATTCTTTTAAGAGCTTGAAACTTAGAGCAATGAGGTCTAAGATGACCAAAGGCACCACAACGGTGACAAACAATGGGTTTAGGTCCATTAGACTTTTTAGGGAGGGATCTAAAAACATGATTTTGTTCTTTCTTCAACATGGAACATTGAGGTCTTATGTGACCGATCACACCGCAATGGTGGCAAGTAGGAACAAACTTAGATTCACTCAAAACCTTAGGATGAGACCTAAACGAAGGCTTAGGCTTAAGTGCCTTTCTCTCCAATTTTTGGTTTCTTTTATGTGGAAGAATGTACACCTATTTGTCTTTAAAGGTAGAACCCACACTAGGCAAAAAATCGGGCACCACAACATGATTGCAACAAAGAATTTCTTCATTTTTAGCAATAGTTTCAGCAATCAAACACTTGGCATGCATCTTAAGAGATTCGTTTTCACATTTAAGATTATAAACTAGTTTGTTAGACAAAACAAGTTTAGCATCCAAGTCCATATTCAAACATTCAAACCCTTTCAGCTTTTCAAGAGAATTTTCAGCAAGTTTCTTATATTTCTCAACCAATTTGTTGGATTCATTGAGCTTAGCAATCAAATCATCATTTGTACAAATAAACTTGGTCAAATTCACATGAAACTTCTTAGTCTTTTTCTTCAAGAGTTTGTCATTTGGAATATTAACAACACCTATAGATTCATGTAACATGTCATCACAATTTTGAGGATTAACAATCATAGAGGCATTTTCACAAACACATGGCATGTTACACTCAACAATATCCAAAACATCCATAGAAGCATACAAAGCACTATCTATGACAATAAACACAAGGGCTTTAGGATCACACTTAGGTAATAAAATCGAAACAAGTTTACCCGCTCTAATACCAATTGATAGCTTAGATTGGTGTGAATACATAAGAGCTTGTTTAGACCCCCAATTAATATATTACGGCTTGGTTGATTTTACTCTAACTTATCTAAGTGTGAAACAAGAGGAAATGATGCGCAATAAACTGATAACTACTCTAGTGCATAAACATGAATATCAAACACTAAAAGTAAAGCACAAGAGTAAAGGAAGATAGATGAAAACACAAGATAACATGTCAATGTGTTATCAAAGAGGAAACTAAAGATCTTGGCAAAAAACCTCTTTGTCGCCTTCCAAATGATAAATCGATCTACTAGACAATAAGTTGGGATACACGAATAGCAAGAGATCCTCCAAGTCTAATTTACCCAATGCACCTAAGCCCTCTAAGCTCCTACTCCAACAAGGCTTCTCAAAATCGTGTCTTGTTTAGCTTTCCGGATCCCGCAATACGCTTGATTACATCTGTCAAGCCTCACTGACTTCTTTTGGCAAATCTCCAAAGCTTTCCAAGCTCCAAAACACTCTCTACACTTTGAAAATGTATGGGTTATGTTTGGGTACAAATCTCTTCTCAAGGTATGACAATAGGAGAGGGAAGGAGAAAAGGCTAAAATGATTTCTCACTAAGGATGAGTGGCTCTCTCTCTCTAAAAGATGGGTGTGTGTGTTGTAGAAAACCTATCTAAGGCTTTTCTCTCTAAATGGCCTCTTATACTTTTGTGGGTAATGAGAGTATATATAGTATGGGTGAAGGGTAAGAAAGTCACGCTTAAAAATCCTCTAGGCAGAACGTTTCGTCAGTAACTCGCGAGAAGGCCTTACCCACGAAACACTCACGAAAACAACAACCCGACATAACTTTTCAGCTTCTGGCATGTGTTCCTCATGTGACTTTTAGCTGTCTTGATCAAATCTCCACCACTCAATACTAAACCCATTACAAATAAATCCCACAAAAATACAAGGAAACAAATTTATGCAATTACAATATTTTTTGTCATGGAATAAAGCCAACAAAAACATAGTTGTAAATCACAACTTTACAACATTGAATTCTAGAACAAAGAACAAAAAGTGTACCTTGATGCAATGAAATTAAAAAACAAGACTTAAGAATACCTTTAACCTTCATCCCAATTCCACATGGTGACCAAGATGAGTGGTCTCTCAATCAATTCTTACATACATTGATTATCCTTTGGAAAAGTGTATTCCAAAGATTCTGTAGAGAAAAATTGTTCTCTCTTCTTTTAATTATACATACATCTTAACTACCTTAGCAATTTATTTATTTAATAACTCTTATTAAATAAATAACTAATTACCTAATTGGGTTAACCTTTTGGGCCAGCCCAATTAGGCTTAAGTGTGTGGCTTGAGATGAGACCAAAGGGACTAATAAGGCTCTAGCTCCAACGGGCCGCAGACTTATCTGTCAACTCTTAACAAGCCCAAAGTTACCATTAATTATATAACAAGCACCACTATGAAAATATAATTTTACTCTAGGCCTTATTAATAAATTATATCCCAAGACTCTAATATGATATTATTTGACCCCTCCATGAAATATCTATAGTGAACAAAGTCATAATAAAGTTTCACTTTGTAAACAATTATTTTATTCCTTGAGTACCCAATTTAATCTTTTAGTTATTCATATTTATGAAATCTAATTTCATAAAATACGAAATTTAGTAACTCTTTACTAAAGTGGCCGGCCCTGAATAACCAGTTCCCGTTAAACTTATCTCAAGGAGATATTTTGTGTCTCTAGGAGATATTTTGTGTCTCTATAGAAAGAGATTATGGATTCCATCTTGAGAATGTGTTCTGTCAACACTACTTGTGATTACCTAACATACTAAAGTTTTGATCGTTAACCATGTGTAGAGTGCTATTATGGACCGGATTGAGATTTCGTGCAATACCTAGGGTATTGCAAAGTGTTTAATAGCACAAATCTCAGCTTTCCATTTAACCCAATGACTCATTATGTTGACACCTCACCAATCTAGGCTAGCAATTTGTGTGCTCACTTCTGTTTTCATTTTAGCTTCCCAAATTTGAATTCACTAACTCTCTCTCCTCTCTCTCACTTCAACTGAGTTCTCTCCCTTACTCTTCCTATAGCTTCACTCTCTCAACCCTGACTATGCCTCCACCATTCTTTCAACCTCCACGCTTGTTCTCTACCTCTCCCTCAACCCCATTGTCACTGCTTCCCCCATACCAAACTCAAACCTATAAGCGAAAACAAAGAAAAAACAGTAAACAGTAACTCACCATTTGAGATCCCGACCCCTGAACACTTTCACCCTTTTTAGACTCAAAATAGAGAGAGAGTAAGGGTTGGGGTTTGGAGAGAGTCGAGTGTTTAATTGAGAATTTGAAGCTTTTCTGATCTAGATCAAAGAAACTAAGGGTTAGGGTTTGGAGATAATCGGGTAAGAGAGAAGTTGATGCTCAATCTCCGTGGCTACAACTAGTAGCCACCATGTTCCTCTGTCTCTCTCTTTGATTTTTCATTCTTTTAATTTTCTCCCAAAAAAAAAAAAAATTGTTCTTTAAAGCTCACACTTGGTCGAGCTTCTTCTTGCACTCACACTACCGCCACCAATGGTGCATATAGATGGTTTTTACACCATTGGTGGCCATCGGTACCCCTCTTTTTCTCTTTATTGTCTCTTCACTTTTTATTTGCTTTTTAGAAATAACCAAAACCCCCCATTTTGTTTTAGTTTTTATTAGTGACTAGGTTTCATTGTGCATGGAGCTAGATGAGTTGCTTGGGTTTGCAAAATGGAGGTTTTTAGGTACAGCTGAATGTGCTATGATTGAAGGGAAAGTGGCTTGCTGGTAGTTATTGTGTGTTGTTGTCTTTGACATCAATAAAGTAATTCTATTGCTTGCTCTATGCTAAAAAAATCATTATGAAATTTCTATTTTTATCCTAATTGCATATGGGTATTTTGCGTGTTGTAGTTGAATTGACTATGCAAATGGGTATTTTGCGTGTTGCAGTTCATTTTAAAGGTATAAATAGTGGCTCTTGATAGGCTAACTTGAGGGGAAAATTTTTGCTTGCTTATATTGTTACCAATCATACTTAACAAGTTTAGCCCAAATTTTAAGTAGTCAATTTAGATTTTTATATGTTAAGGCCTCCCTTAAATATTCTAAGCTTCTAGTTCAAAAGAATATTTGAAAATTTGGTGATGTGTTTTTTCTTTTAATAAATCTTCAAATATTTCTAGATGAACTTTAATTCTTGGGCATTTCAATGATATACAAATATGTTACTGATTTGTGAACTCTAATTCTAATTGGGCATTTCTAAGTTATACAAATATGGTTCTGATCTATACAATAAAGCAGAAATTGCATTTAAATTTAGGCACAATTGAGCTTATGAACAAGAGTTTTTTTTTTTTTTTTCCTTTAATAAAAAAAGAGGTCCAAATATAATAACGTTCATATATATATATATATATATATATATATAGGGGGTTGGCTTTAGAATAAAGGTGTGGCCAAAACACTATTGGAGACTTAGAGCACGGTTAGGGTGTAAAGGTTGCCAGAGGGAAACCAGTGATAAGCACATCCAGCAACGACATTGTGGGTGCAAGGAGATTGGTCCTGGCTGGGCTTGAGAGAACCAGAAAATAGAGAGAGAAACCAAGATGAGAGAGAGAGAGAGAGAGAGAGAGAGAGAGAGAGAGAGAGAGAGAGAGAGAGAGACATGAGTATCCCGAGAACAAAAAATCAAAGAGAGATAGAGGAACTTCACGAAACCATCGCCGGAATTGGAGCAGAACATGGTGATTGCTAGCTATAGCCATGAAGTTTGAGCAATGGAGTTCATGGAGATTCAGCCATGGAGTCCTAGAGAAAGATCTAATAGAAGAGAGAAAGGAAGATAGTTTTTTTGAAATTTGAGGTAGTTGAAGAGGACAGAGAAAAGAGTAAAGAGGAGAGAAATGGGAGAAAGTTGTTTCACGTAGATCAGTGACATGTCTTTATGACGTGTCCTATTTTTGTGCATTAAATTAAAGGAAGGGTTGAGAATAAAACTATTGTACCCGTCCAGTACCCTAGATATTGCATGGAATCTCAATCTTCACATACCTATCCACTAGTTCAAAAAGGACAGATTTTATTCAGGTCTGAAACACCAGATATTATACAATCTATTAATATAATATTAATACTCTCAAACAGACAGACTCAGTACTTTTCTCCTTTAAAAAAAAATAAATAAAAAAAACATATCCCAAAATTTACGAGGCGCAATCTTCGCCGCATCTCTTTGTCTTGGATGATGTAGTGTCAAAATGCCTTGTATTCAATTTTCATGTGCCCTCCATTGTTTGCATATTTTTACTATTTTGTTTGTATTTTTAATACAAATTTCTAGTTCTACCCCTCTCATCCCCAAATTTCTTATCAATTTTCTGCAACTTTAGTAAAGTTGCTCCTCCCTAGTCCCTTCACCAAATTTGATATTAACAAATTTTATTAAATAATAAAAGCATTTTTCATATGAATGATTCTTTTGAAATGAGATTAATGTATAGACACATTCTCATAAAAAAAAAAAAAAAGATTAATGCATACTCGTTAGGATGTTAATAACTTTATATTACAGAAACTTCATCTAAAAGCACTAGCATTGGGGGTGTAAAAACTCCCCCAGTTGCTATTTTAGCCACCAAACCCATAAAATCATGCTCCATTCGGGTTGCTATTTCTAAAAAGATTTGCAACCCAGCTACAGTCAGGTTGTAAATCTACAACTTGACTGTAGCTGGGTTGTAAACTTGTTTAATATTTTTTATTTCTCACCCAGGCCCATATCTCACTTTACTCTCTAAAATCTGATATCTCAACCTCACCTTTTCTTTATCTCCCTTTCTTTTTTCTCTCATCTGTTCCTCTCTCCCCACTCTCTATTTTGTTCTCTCCTTTCTCTATCTTGGTCCATCTCTCTTAGATCAGCATGGAAGGTGTGGGTTTGTAGGGATCGGTGTGATGGAGGGTGTGGGTTTGTGGAGATTAGCGTCTGTGGTGGACATCAGCATTTGTGGTCGAGGTTAAGGTGTGGGTTACGATGGTTGCTGGGTTGTGGAATTGGTGGTTAGGTTATGGTAATCGGTGACTGGGTTGTGGGAATTGGTGGCTGGGTTGTGGGATTCGATGACTAGGTTGTGGAGTTGGTGACTACGTTGTCGGTATCGATGGCTTGGTTGTCGGTATCGATGGCTAGGTTGTGGAATCGGTGACTGGGTTGTGGGTTATGGGTTGTGTGGCTTTGGGCTTTGGTCGGTTATTAGGTGGTGGAGTCCGGTCTGTTTGGTGATGGAGTCCGGTCTGTTTGGGTTTGTGGGTATGGATTTGGTAGTGGTGGTGGTGGCGGTGTTGTTGGATTTTAGGTGGTAGTGGCTGCTATGCTGTGGGTGAGTTTTTCTTTTTTTCTTTTGCTATTAGATTGATCTTTGGACTAATTGTGATTGTAATTGTGGTGGCAGTGGAGGTGGTTTTGGTTGTGGTGGAGGGTGGGTGTGGTGGTTGGCTATGGTTGGGGTGTGGTGCTTGTAGTTGTGGGTGAAGAGAAAAAGAGACTAGAGGAGAGAGAGAGAGAGAGAGAGAGAGAGAGAGGATTACTTTATTTTATTTTCTTAAGTAGTTTATATTATTTTATTGAGTTGTATGTAAAAATAGAAACTGAGTTGTAAAATGAGTTAGTAAAATAGATAAAGTGATGTTTGAGGATGCAAAATAGATACTTTTTTACATCCCCGGCTGCTAATGCTCTAATGTTCATATTCACTCTTATAATTTTTTTGTTTGTTTGTTTGGATTAAGAGATATTATCGAATCCTACTCCTAGAGTCTAGACTAGTGGATGTAATTAATTCTATAACTTCTTTAAGAAACTATCCAAGTTATTTTCCTTTAATAAACACTAAAAACAATAGTGAGTCAATTGTCAACGTCAATTACATAATTGGGATTCTAAATTCTAACCTTTTATCATAAGCATTTAGTTTAATTAAATATTTCTTGAAATTTTAAGAAAAGGAATTTGATATGTGAGTTTTTCAATAGTAATTTTGGGAAGTGGAAGAGTCTCTATTCAGGCCTAAAGCCCAAGTACTAATTAGGCCCCATGGAATGAATTGGGCCAAACATGTATACTTGTAGGAGGACTCAATGGGTTATAGGGTATGGAAGAAAGGCAATAGGGCCATCCCAAGCACCCAAGAGAAAGGGGGCAACTTTAGTAGATTGTTCTCATGGAGAAGGCAATAAGCTAAAGAAAGCCTAGCCTTACTCGAGGCGAGGTGCACGAATAATCCATGTTTGATTTTTAGAAGGTACCTGAAATCTCAGGAGACTTCCAAAACATACAAGAAGGTAGAAGATCTTTTACCTCCGCATTAATGAGGGTATTTCCACCTAAATTCTGCATTGAATGCATAAGGGACAACTTGAACAGTACAAACACCCACCAAAAGTCAAAATTCTAGGTTAAAGGAAGGGAGGAAACCTTTGAAGCAGAAGAAAATATCCCTAAAAACTCGGCTGGTAATAGGACAACTATAAAGATAAGAATAAAAAGATACCTATATAAGGTGAAGGATAGGAATAAAAAGGGTGACTAAAAAAAGAGACAGAAAAAGAGGGAGAGAGAAATAGTAGAAGGAGAAGGAGTGAAAGACCAAAAAACTTATGTAGTGTAACACCATGGGAAATTGAATTTTTTGCTTGTAACACAATAGTCTTATTATGAATGAACAAGACTTTGTGAAATTAATTGCTTGAGTTTCTCATTGTGTAGTGTTTATTCCCTTTATTCTCTGTTATAAATAAATTGTCCGTCAGTCTACTTCTCAAGGAACTATATATTATCCTTGGAGAAGGGTGGTTTTTGACACAGACAGTACTGTTGTGGTTTTTTTTTTTTTTAAGAATTTTGAGTATTTTAATACACACACGGAGAGAGATGAGAAGATTAAAAAAAAAAAAAAAAATGACAATGGTATTTAATATGCAATAAATCATTGAATTCATATTTTGATCCCTAATAATGTGGTTGAGTAGCTTATACAAAATTTGCGTAATAAAAATCATCTCAATAGTTTCAAATTTTTGCTCCACGACACTAACTGCCGCATGCAGTTTTGGTGTTAGCGCGTGAGTGTATTCTCTTATCTTATCCCCTTCCCCTCTATGTGTGTGTGTGTGTGTGTGTTGCTAAAAAAAAAAAAATAGTTTCAGATTTTTCTTATCCTAAAGGTAAGGCTTTTAGTATAGAATTGTAAAAGAAAAAACAAGAGAGAGTATTTATACCAAAGAATTATTTACTAATATTTTTAAAATTCATGAATTACTATTTGGAATAGTTATTCTTTTGTTTGTAATTTTTTTTTGGCTGAATAGTTATTCTTTTTGTAATTTGATAGGTACTAAAATAGGTGGCCTATTTAGAAGTCTTCATGTTGCACTTGTTTCTTTATTATATGGCATTGATTGTCATCTTTTCTTTTTTTTTTTTTTGTTGTTGTTGTTGTTGTTGTTGTTGTTGTTGTTGTTGTTGTTGCTAGGTAAATGTGGGGGTTTTGAACCCCCGAGTAATCGGTCTCTATATAGCCCAGGTACCAACTCGCTAAGGGTCGTCAATGGGTCGGGTTGGGCTAACCCGGCCCATTTTTACTTGGCCCATGGGCACAATGGGCTGGACATAATGGGCTATTAATTAGTTAACAGGCCGGGTCGGGCTGGGCTGAAAGAGAACCTTAGCCCATGGGCAATGCCCATTTTGTCTTTAACGAGCTGGGCTATTGGGTTGGGCCTAATGGGTTACCCATGGGCTTGTATTAGTATATTATTATATTATTTTTATAAGGAAAGAATCAATTTTTTGTAAGGGAATAATCAATCTATTTTTTTAAAGGAAAGAATTAAAGAATTTAATACTTAATTACAATTTTTTTACAGTCAAATCTATTTAATTTTTTTGTTTTGTTGATGGAAACCTATTTAATTTTTTTTTTATTAAGGCTTTCAATAGTTTTTTTATTTTTATCTTTAAAAAAAATGTCAAATGGTTAATTCAAATTTGCTAGACTACTAGAAAAATATATATTTAGTAAACTAAGTTTAGCACAATTATTTTAAGTATTTTAGTGGTTGTGGGAGTTCTCTTAAGAAATTCTTCTATAATATCTCAAGATCAATCCTTCATACACTTCCTATATATTTTTGTTATGAATTATGAGTTATTGGGTTGGGCCAACGGGTTGGGCAACAGGTTGGGTTATTGGGTTAGCCCACCGAATACCCATGGGCATAAAAACTAACCCACGACCTAACCCACTGGGCTAGTGGGCTACCCATGAGCTTCAATAACAATGGGCCGAGCTAGCCATTAGCCCAGTGGTCCATCGGGTTTTTAGGTCGAGTTATAGGCCGTGGGCTATATGATGACCCTTACAACTCGCCTATACGAGGTGGTGGTATGGCATTGATTGTCCTTTACGGACTGAAACTTTTATTCTATTATGACTTGTACATACTTTATGGTATTGCTCCAACTCTTGTGGAGTAGCAAAAGAGGCTTAAGGGTTCGTTTGGTTGGAGGAGTGAAAAAGTGGGAGAATGGAAAAGTGGGAGGATGAAAAATATTTAGTTTTTCCTCTTGTGTGTTCGGTTGGAGGGATGGAAGAGTGGGAGGGTGAAAAACTCTTTTGTTCGATTGGAGAGAAAATTGGAACGATGAAAAATATAATTTATATAAATTGACTATTATACATTTGTTACATAATATGTAAGAAATAGATTTATTTGTATTCATTACATAATATAAAATTTATCATGTCATACATATAAATTTATATTATTATTTTTATTATTATAATGTAAAAATTAGATTAGGTCACATTGAAAAAAGAAAAAAGAAAAAAAAGAACGTTCAGGTCACGTTGAAAAAAAAAAAAGAAGAGAGAAGAGAACGTTAAGGTAACGTTGAAAATAAAAAAACGTTGAAGATCAGGGTAACGTTGAAAAAAAAAAAAAAAAAAGACAAGAGAACGTTTCAAGTCACGATGAAAAAAAAAAAAAAAAAAGAGAGAGAGAGAGAACATTGAAGAAAAATAGGTGGAAAAATGATATTTTTGTAAAAGTTCTATCATAACATCTTTTTCTTCAGATTTTCTTTCCGATTTAGAAGGAAAAATAAATGTGAACCCGGAGAGAAAACTTTCTTCCCGGTTTTTTCTCCTTCCTATTTTCCTTCCCCAAACGAATAGTGAAAAACAGTATTTTCTACCCTATTTTCCTTCATCTATTTTTCATCTTCCTTATTTTTCACCCAAATAGATGAACCCTAAGAGAGTTTAGTTTGGCTCAAGGAATGTTCGTTTTTTTATTTTCCGTTGTATCTTGATTGAATGAATGAATTTCTATAATTTTTAGTTTTTTACTAAAAGGAAGAAGAGATGGTTTTTTTGAAAATTACTTGATTGAAATTGTTGGGCTAGAACGGAAAAGAAAAATAATCAAATAAAGCATCAAAAATATAAAATGACAAAAAGTAGGGGCAAAACAAATAAGTAGTTTATGCTGGGTTAGAGCGGAAAAGAAATAGATAAGTAAAAAATAAAGAAGGAATATTCCCCAAATATACCAAAAAAGTATGACTAGGACGAGCAATAAAGCAAAAGATAAGCATTCAAATCCTTAAAAAAAAAAAAAAAAAAATGAAACCACAATCTAAACTCTGACGCATTGGATAAGGACCTTCCAATTCCAGTCCGTGCCACCTCATACATTTTCCCTGATCTAATCAATATTCTATAATAAAGCTTCCCTGTTTGAAAAGTCGTTCTATCCATTAATTTGTTCTATTAAAAAATCATTGGTTTCGAAACCCACCATTTCAAAACTCTCTCCCCTTCCTAAGAATTTAATTTTAATTAAAATCCATTTACCGTTTCCCGTTGGATTCATCTCCAAGCAATAACCTTCCTGCTAAAATTTTCCTCTACTTAAAGCCAAAAAAAAATAAAAGATTTGGTGGTATTGTGCTTTGAAAAAAAGTTTTTATTTTTATATCTTTATTTAACGATGGCCGCTGCTGCTGGAATTATTGGTGGAAATGGGTGTTCTTCTTCTTCCTCTTCTTCTTGGTTTAAGCTGAGAGATAGGCAAAGGAAGAAGAAGAGGGCGAATAGGGTTATGTTTTGTTCTGCTTCTTCTGTGATTGATCCTTACAAGACTTTGAAAATCCAACCTGGTGCCTCTGAATCTGATGTCAAGAAGGCTTTCAGACAGCTTGCTTTGCAGGTTTTTTTTCTTTTTTTATTATTGGGTTTCATGGTTTAGTTTGGATTTTTTAAAGTTAAATCTTAGGACCTTTTTTTTTAATAGAAAAAAGAAGACAAAAAAGAAAAAAAAAAAATCGCCTTAGCTTATATTTATATAAATGAAATTTCACACTTTGATCTTTAAGATTGATTTTTGTTTTTTCCTTCTCTCATGTCAAATAGAACTTTCTCTGATTGATTTAAAATTTTGTGTGTGTGTGTGTGTTTTTTGGCACTAGTATCATCCGGACGTATGCAGAGGAAGCAATTGTGGAGTGCAGTTTCACAAAATCAATGAAGCTTATGATGTACGTAATCCAATCCGTTTTATTTTTCTTTGTTTGGTTTATCCATAGTAATTTTTGGCTTAATCTCATCTTACACTTGAATATTGATATTTGATCTAAGAAATTTGTGATGTTATATATACATATATCTGTCTGTTTCAAAAAAAAAAAAAAAAAAAACTTTCCGAAGAAATTGTGATATTATATTCATGTCTGTTACCTTACCTTTCCGATAGTATTGAGAAATTAATAACTACAGTATCACTTTATAAGAAGAGTTATTGAAAACTTCTCTTAAAAAGCTTTGTATTGGTTCCCAGCAAAATAAAATTGGATTAAAAATGTTCGATTGGTCAGGTCATTTTTCTGATTAATGTGTCTAAACAATAAAAACATTATTATAAGAAGTTTTTTTTTTTAGAGGAATTATAAGAATTTTATTTAACTAAAAAAAGGATCTCATCCAGACTTCTAAGCCGAAATGGGATAGGTCATGTGAAGGTCCCCGCAATGGTGCATGAGTCATTTTAATCACTTATTATTATTATTATTATTATTGCTTGTGATACCCTATAAATAAAAAAAAAAAAAAAAAAAAAAAAAAAAAAAAAAAGAGGCATGATAGGACTGCCACCTACTCATCGCCTTTTGTCCTCACTTTCAATTCTTTGTGTACTTTTTTTTTTTTGTGGTAAATATTCTTTGTTAACTATAAATATAGAAAGAAAAAGAAAAAGGAAATTCTAAAAGTTGCTAAATGCCTATACTGTGAGTGTGATGTTTCACTAGGAGCAAAAATAGCATATGGTTGTACTGGTAGAATTTTATCCTTCAACCAAGTCTGTGTGTTTTTTTGTTGAATTTGATTTAGTTTTATTGGTTGATAATTTTTTTTTTAATAAAAATTAAAATTATACTGTAACTTAATTAAAGTGTATATTTGTGTAAAATAGGTTGTGATGAATAATTTGAGGGAGGATTCGAGTGTATCAAAGATGTATGGATCGTACTATGAGGAGAATGATATTGATGTTGATGAGCCTATGAGAGGAATGGATGATCCTGATTGGGATTTGTGGGAAGAGTGGATGGGATGGGAAGGAGCAGGAATTCGTGACTATTCCTCTCATATTAATCCCTATATTTAAACCTTCTATTCTTTGCCTTTATGCTTATTGTATTGTATATATTTAATCTTCATCCTCTGTATATATCAATGTTATCAATCCCGTTTTGTTTTGTCCGGAACAACTCTGATTACTGAACCGGTGCCAATCATCCATTTATTCTACCTTGTGCTTATCTCCACTACATTCCACTAAATTCTGGCTAATATGAAACAAATCATTATTTTTATTTTCTATCCACTACTTTACTTTCATATTGAATTGAATATTATTATTATTTGTTATGAATGTGTTTTTAATCTTCCGTTTATTTTGCTCATATGTGACAGTTTATTTTTTTTTAATTGTTTTGTAATCATTATATTTGGTTTTCAATTAGGTTTACAATTGTTATCACTTATTTGCCTACTTTAGTAAAGGAGCTCCATATAAAAAGAACTAGTTGCTAAACTATGTGATGCACGAGAAAGTTATGCGAGGTTTTTATTTTTATTTTTTTTATAGGTTAATCAAAAAGCATTATTAATGAGAAAATAAGGAAAAGTACAAGTTGTTCAGGATGATGAACAAGAAGAAAAAATAAAACAAATAGCACAACAAAAAGAATAATCAGGAAACTAAGCTAAGGGAAAGTATAGACTTAGAGAGAGAAGAACAATCAGTAAAACTCTAACAATGAGACTACTCTAAAAGACGACGTTGGCATAAAACCTTTAACTCATCGAACGTCTTTTCATTATCTTCAAAGGAACGACGGTTTCATTTTAACCACACAATCCATATTAAGCACTCTGGAACCAAATTTCAAATGTTTGAATTATGTTCCTCAAGTCACTGATGTCAACAAGATAACAACCCCCCCCTCTTTTCACTCCCCACCTCTTCCATCCCTACCACATAATTGTAACAGACTAAAAATTATAATGTACTAGCACTATGTTCAGTCTCAAATGCCATAATCAACTAATATTGCAAAAGCCACTAACTCACCAACTTTGATATTTAATGATGATTTATAAATTAATCTTTTGTTCATACCTGTGTAAGTTTAGGATCTGTTTATTTTGTTAAAACTGAAATTTTTTTGCTGGAAATACTATAATTAAAGGTAAAAATTAGCTGAAATAGTACATTAAAATTTATAAATAGTACCAAAACGTATAGTGGGACTTATCAATAGTAGCAAAAGTAAGCTAAATAGTAAAATAAGTTAGCAAAAATAATCTTTGCCAAACAAACACTTAATATCATATAACAATGTGATTTTTCTTTAACTCGAAACTTGTGCAGCAAATTTCAAATTGCAATTGTAGCAATCTTAGCCTATTACTCCAGTAAAATCTTATCCTTCACTCAACACGGTTAATACCATATTTTGTTTATCCTCGATTTGCATGCTAGACCTCGAAAAATTCAAAAATATTATTTTCTATCTATGGAGCTGCGAGTATAGCCAAAATGATATGGCTTAACTTGTTCGAACACCGGAACACCCAAAATGCACTTTTCAGCTAAAATGACCAAAATGTTCCTAGTCAACCATAGGTTGGCCGAAAGGTAAACAAAGTCAAAATCCCCTCAAAATATCACTTTTCATAGTTTTACATCAAATCTGAGCTTATCAGAGACTTATGGCAACTTTGACCAAGTTTGACCCTTAGCAGAACAAGAAACCCTAATTTTGATTCGGCCAGCAAAACGGGTTGAAACCAATGCCATCGCGAAGAGTATTAAATTCTCAGTCCAATGACTATTTATGGGTCAAAATTAGAATTAGAATGGCCGAGATATCATGAAAATTGGGCTAACGCACCGATCGATGCACCGTTAACTTCCGGGAGCCATAACTTTTGACTCGACCATTGGATTTTTAAGTTCTATACGTTTCTAGAAATAGGAAGTTAAGATCTTTCCAGAGGTGTCAAGATCAATTTGATCCGAGAAGGTTTGCAGATGGCCACAAGGGCTGTCGCCTCGTAATTCGCGCTGGGCAATAAGAGGCCCCAAGCAACCCCTCCTCCCCCCCCCCCAAAAAAAAAAAAAAAGACTCCTTGGTTGCCTGCTCTCTACCTGGGCGACTTCTGAGCTTTTCTCTTCTCTTCCAAACACAAAAAACACATTAAAGTTTCTTGATTCTTCATTCATTACCAAAAATATAAGATATTGTTCTTATACCCAATCTTGTTCTTCTTGGTTCTACACTTTGGATTTGAGGTTTAGGGGTGTGGATGTAGTTTTTTAGCATGTTTCTTACTTTATCTAGCATGTTTCTTGCTTTATCTTGCTTTAAACATGCTTTTTAGCTTATTTCCATATGCTTCTATGTTTGTTCATGTACTAGTTGCATTTTCTACATGTTTTATGCTTTATGCCATGCTTTAGATGCTTAGATCTATCTTTTCCTTGTATTGTTGTTCGGGTCTACATGCTCACATGCTTGATATGATGTATCCGGCCATGCCTTGCTTAGATCTACGTGTTTACATGCATGTTTCTATGTCTATATGTCTAGATTTATGTTTTAACGTGCTTGTATGCTTGGATTTGTGTTCTTCCATGCTTTTATGCTTACATCCACATGCGTAGATGTATATTTACAGGCCTTCGTGAACTTTTCCATGCTTATATGTGTAGATCGGTGTGTTTACATGCTTAGATTGATGTTTTTTACATGTTTTATGCCATCATCTATGTGCTTGCGTGCCTCACGCCATATTTATGTGCTTAGGCCTAGACCTTGTTTGTCATGCTATGTGCTCTTATAGCCCTTTTGTTCATTTTATCACATTTTCTTGTGTTTCGGCCTAATGGTTAGGACCCGATCTAGACCCTATGGTCTTTGTCATCGTCCATATACCAAGGCCCATATTAAAGGGTTTGGATCATCCTATTTACGTGTTTATGCGTTATGCTTATGCTAGCCTCTATGCTTTATGCTTTATGCTTGTTTCTATGCTTTATGCTTGTGCTAGCCTCTCTTGTTCTAGGTTTTGCCATGCTTGACACCCTCCACAGGCTTGATCTTGTTTGGTGACATCTAACGCCTATGAGGCATTGTTTGGATGTAATCATTTGGGAGGCATCTCTGGATGTCGGGTTGCTCCATGTGTACCCTTCCCTTTTCCACTCCGCGCAATGCAATGCTTGCCATACTTGTTTGTGCCACCCGTTGGCTTTTTATGCATCTTTACACATTTGCTCACATGTCCATGCATGAGTCTTGCTTGCTAGTGTGTCATTCATGCTTCAACACATTGAAGTTATGGACATTTGATCCAAACCTACATTTGTCCCTCACAGACACCGTCTTTTTTTGCTTCCTTGCTTGTTTACCTTCTTGCTTATTTGCTTACTTTCTTGTTTCTTTGCTTGCCATGCCTATCATGCTTAACTGCTTTATGTCTCTTTCATATGCTCTTTGCATCTTTTCTCTTCATTGCTTTATTTGCTAGTTTCTCGTCTTTACCTTTGCATGTATGGACATGGAGCGATGATGCATGGAGCTAGGAGGTGCAAGCAAAAAGGGCACAGATGCAAGCACGTAAATATGAGCCAAGCGGCTATGTTCAGTAGGTTTAGGGGTCTAGTCTCTCCCATTTGGTTATGTACTCTTTTAAACCTCATTCCTTCCTCCCTCATTTCTCTCTTAGATGAGTTGTATTAGGTATATCATATCATGTATCATTTGTCCTCATCTTTAGAGTATGATGACCCCTGTTGATTTTCCTGCACCTATATTTTGGGTCATTCTCTAGAGATGTAGGCATTTACTTTCCTACTATATGTGCTAGCATTGTGCATGATGCATGCATATATATATCTGCTCGCCCTTTCTGGTGTGATTGTCACAATCCATGTCACTTAAGGCAAATCAATGCCTAATTTTCGCCGAGAAAGTAAGGTGACATGTTGCTGGATTTTCGCCGTGAAAATCTTGTACTTTGCTTGAATGCCTTAGGAAAGTATAGATTGGGACCATACTTTTTCAAAAGCCAAACCTCAAAGCCCCCATGTTTTCAAATCCCCGAAAGCCAATGCCAAAATCATGTTTTTTACTGCCAATTTCTGAAAATTAAGGTTTTATCAAAACAAAGCACTGTCCTTGGACAAGCGTTGTAAGGTGCCTAACACATTCCTCACACGTAATCAAACTTCCAAACTCAAGAATCAATATTTTTTGTCATCCATATTAGATTAGGAAAATTGCCTTTTTTCTTAGCGTTCGATTGGTAATAAAATCAAATAATAACAGGTGACCAATCATTCCTTAGAAAAACCCAATGATTGGTGGTGACTTTACTTACCTTTGGTAATTACTTAAAATTTGGCCAAGATTCCTGTCACACCTCCAAAAGTAGATAAATACCTTCCTCCACCAAGAGAGAGAGAGCACCCGAAATTTCGCGTGAAACCGTATTGATCATTCGAGAGATGCCTCCAACAAGCCCTGCGATTGTCTAGCTGTTCAAGGCCTGTGATTTTCTAGCAATTTTCCAACAAGCCCTGCGATTTTCTGGTTGGATGAAGGCCCAATGGCGGTTTTCTAGCTGTTCAAGGCGTGGTGTCGACAAGTACCCTAACCAACAGCATTAAAATCTATCTATTACCTTCTCCATATCTGAACCTACAGTAGGATATTGATCCAAAACACTTGCTGCAAAATGTCTACAAAGTCTCAAAACTTAAGAACAAAATTACCATAATAGCATATAAAGTTACATATAGAAGTATTCAAGACGTATACATTTGGCTTACACATCCTCTTTTGAATGATTAAGAATACCTTAAGACAATTACTGCATAGGAAAAGAGCAAAATGATCTGAAACTTATATCCATTAGATGCATTAGACATATTGCCTTGTGAAAAATAAAATGAATAATATCAAATAATGAGTTTTAGTGATCCAATTCATAAGGCTTACAGGATAAAAAATTTTTTTGTAAGGTTCATAACATGAAAATAAGTCATTAAAAAATGAAATACCTATTTCTTTGTCAAGATTGAAAAATACTTTTTTTTTTTTTTTTCAAATTGAGAAACACTTTTGTACATATAATGCTGTTCCTACATAGTTTGAATTTGCAAGAGACTGCTAAATTCAAAACCACACATTAGGTAAGCCTACACAATCATATTTTAGGTAACAAAATTCCATAGTCAATGGACCCCATTCTGCATCAAACAGAAATCCACATTCCAAGTAACAATTTTCATAGATAAAAGTAATAAAACAGAATTACACAACACATGTATACCAGTTGCTCTTGGAGCTTGAGAACTTTTGTCGAACACCTAGCAAATATAGGCAAGAAATAATGAAATAGAACTTTGTTGATCTACAGGTGCTGATATAGACAGAAGAATAAATTGAGCACCTAAAAAATTTAAGAATGATGTAATCTAGAAATTAGAAACCTTATTGCAACTTGGGCCTTTATGTCGTTTATTTGGTCATTATAAGAGAGTTCATGAGATTAATTATACCAAAATTTTTTACATGGGTATAAACAATTTAAACATTTACCACAACACCTTTGAATAATCTTAGAAATTTCAATACAAGAAGAACTCGCCTAAGTCTTAATCTGAGTAGTCACATAATCGAGTGATGGAGAATTGCCCAGCTCAGCCAAAACCTTCTCCTCTAACTCTTCACGCCCTCCAAGAGGCTCACCTACTCCGGTGCCATCTCAGATTAGAATTTCGTGGCATAGGTTTCTCATGATTAACGGACAACGGACAGGGACTATGTCTGCCATCTCAGATTAGAATTTCGTGGCATAGGTTTCTCATGATTAACGGACAACGGACAGGGACTATGTCTGCATGAGCTATTGTAGTGAGCGACTTCAGACCAAGTTTGAGAGAAAGGCGTTGTACTATATTGAGGAGAAGATGAGAGAAAGAGTGACAAATGAAGATGGCTGTGAGCCTTCAACCATGAGAGCATCCAAGAGACATAAGAGGATAAAAGTATCAACGGAGGGGGGGGGGGGGGGAGTGGAATGGTATTGAAAAAAGGTATTAAAAAATTAGGGTAAACTACGTATTTAGTCCTTATTCTATACATCATATTTCAATTTGATCCTTAATTGGGGGTCCTAACCTTTTAGTACAGTGTCAATTTAGTTAGCATTATGAAAAAAATGAGTTCTAAAGCAAAATAAAAAAATTAGCTTTTGTTATATACAATACACTGAAATTTTATTTTGATTGTTCGTCATTATTAATTTTCATCCAAAATATAATGGTAGGAAAATTACACACTAAAAGTTTACCTTCACAATTGAAAAGTTTGGTGTAAAGAATAGGGACTAAATATGTAGTTTACCCAAAAAATTATAAAATAATTAGCTGACATGGGAAATTGGGGGTGCTTCAAATTTGATGTGCAAAACAAAGTCAAAGACTTCAGTTATATAGTATTTATAGATTAAAGAACAAAGGAAAAATTACACTTTACCTTTTTGTGATTTGCCTGAAAAATACTTCACTTATCTGTGGTTTAAAAATTGGCACTTTACCTAGGTAAGTTCTATTTGCCTCCCGTTACCTATTTCTGTTAAAAACAGGGGGAAATTTGTATTTTTGCTACCCTTTTAAGTATCTCTCCTCTTCAAATAAAATAAAAAAACGAAAAAAATCAATGGAAAAGAAAATCTAAAAGTAAGGTTTTGTAAAAATTAAAACTTAACTTTTAGATTTTCTTTTCATGTGTCAAATTTAAGCTATTCTTCTTCATACTAGATGAAATAGTTAATATTTGAGCATCATTGTTAAATTTCAGAAAATCCACTTTGGTGAACATATGCTCTTATATAAATTCCATGAGCTTGTAGTATGTTATAAAATAAATAGATGTCATGTATAAAATAAATAATCATAATTTTCCATGGACTGTTATATTAGTAAAACAAATACAAAATTCTCCATTGTCTTGATATATGTTTGCCATGAGTTTTGGAAAAATGAATAGTGTTACGTAACATAAATAGTTACCATGGGTTTATAATATGGTATGAAATAAATAAATACTATGGGTTTAAGATAAATCATAACTTTTAATGAGTTTTTTTATTAGTGACAGAAATTCATAATTCTTCATAGGCTTGATATATGTTTGCCATGAGTTTTGGAAAAATGAATGGTGTCACGTAACATAAATGGTTACCATGGGTTTTAAAAGATAGATTTCATAGGTTTATAATATTGTAGTAATAGGTTTAAAAACTTAAAACGTTGTTAATCATTGGACATCAAGTGAAATACTTACATTATAGTATTTTGCCAAGTATTGATAACTTTGAGCATTTCACAAAATAGTGCCAAGTAGCTAGCTTGGGCTTTTAATATTGCCAATAAGAATTGAGATTTTGATATATTGCTAATGAGGAGTGGGCTTTTGGAATATTGCCAAGCATTAGTAGCTTTGATTTTATTTTATTTTTTAAATTTTAAAAAGGATGGGATGTGTGCATTGGGCTTGTAGGGCCGGTTTTGGGCTTAGCTAAATAATGATAATAAAATTGGATAAAATATGAGTTTTTTGGACTTTTTGTAATAGTTTATATCATGACCCAATTTAGATAATGACATATGAAATATTTGTGATTAACATAAAAATAGGGCAAAAAATATTTGGGAAAGCCCAATAACATATTAGTGGTATTTGAAAATAAATAGGTGATACTTAAATAATATTAGGTGTAAAAAAATTATACCCTAACATTTAGCCCCCCGTGTCACGTGTGATCAAATTATTAATAGTACTATATTTTTTGAGAAGAGAAATATTTAGATCACACGTGCGATTTTTTTTTTTTTTTTGAAAAGTAGTGGCCCAATTTAGATAATGAGATAGGAAATATTTGTGGGCCAATGTGATAAGAAATATTCATGGGGACCCAAAATAATTTATGGGTGATATTGTGGTATTTTTTTGGTGAATAAATAAAAGAGATTAAATAGGATTGGGGCATGTGGCATGAGTGAAAAAGTTGTACCTCAACATTTAGCCCCCTGAGTATGTGTGATCAGCTTGCCTTTGGTCATACATGTGAATTTGAATGAGTCCATAAGCTTGTGTTGCATGGGTTGAAAGAGAGAAAGAGAGAAGGAGAGAGCTTCTTCCTCTTTTCTAAGACTAAGAGAACCCTTTTATCTCATTCCAAATTCCTTTTCTGATCCAACTCTTCTTCAATAGTAACCAAGGAGGATAATTCAGTTAGTGCTCCAAAGGAGATGTTCACAAAGCTGCATGGGTTCCAGCCGCTACTGATGTTTCGTATCCAGTGGTAAGAGCTTCTATCAGCCCCTATTCAATTTATGGGTCTTTGTGGGCCCGTTAATGAATTGAATAAACTGGGATGTTAATAATAAAGTGTTTTACTGGCCCTATCATAAAGCTAATATCTTTGGCGATCTGATATTGTTCCCCTGTTAGATGACATTCTTTGATCTGACGTGTCGCTAAAATCTAGAGATGCTAAATTTAATAGTTGTTTGGTTCATGGAGGAAATATCTAGATGAGTGGATTAAGAGGATAACACTGTGGTGGAAGCCCCTAGGTCTGATCTAGTGAGAATTTCAGTCGTGATAAATCTAGACCTTTAGATGTTGTTATTTAGATACCACTTGGTAGACCAAAAATGTATCGACCCTTTGTGATGAATTAACCAATTAATTAACCAAGTGAATTAATTAGGTTCCATTACATGCAATGAGCATGGCAGTACAAACAAATCACCAATTAACTAAATATGCAACAGAAATTAAATGATACGGTGACTTGTTTACGAATGGGGAAAACCTACACGGCAAAAACCCTACCGGGTGATTTTAAGGTCACCACTCCCGAGAATCCACTATTATCAAAACAAGCAATTACAAGTAAAGGAATCCCAGTACCTTATACCAACCTACAGTTAAACTCTTACCCCAATACCTAATTAGACTTGTCTGTAGTGACAATCTCTCCTTGTATTGCACGGCTTCCAATACGTGACTAACCAATAGATGTGTGGATCTTAGTACGTGACTTAGTCACCAACTTGAGAAGGATGTTGGCTGCAAAGTTCTTCAGTTTTTTGACACATAAAGATCACGAATTTGCTTGGTCACAAAACCATACAGTGTACAAACACAGTAGCTTCTTCAAGAACTAGGGTAAACTAGGTTTCTAGTCACACTAAAGGAATTATGCTCTTGTACAATTGTGCTCTCTGCTGTGCAACTAGATACGGCCCTTAAAATAATCCTTATATATTTTTAGGGTTGTGAGAAAAGTAAGCCCAAACATATATTCACGGATTGGATGAAAATCAGAACTGAAAATTTGAATTTCATAAACCTCGACAGATACCCTAACTGTCAAGCAGCTGTCGAGCCTTGGGCTGAAATAGTTCTTTTAAACTTTGATAGATGCTAGTTGTTGAGCTTTAATGAACAATACTTTTTCACTTTTTTTTTGGACAGACTTGCATGGCTTTAACACTTGAACTTGAAACCTTGTTTCTTGAAGCATTGAACACATCCTAGATCTACCTAATTACAAGTAAAGTGTGTTTTGTCAAAGGATTAGCCAATACATAAAATGTTGACATATGTTCCTAACATCCAATCACATATGACCTAACACAACTTAAACTTTTGTTAACCCAACTATTGGATCCATTGGTCCAACTGTCGTGATGAAGCAATTTAGAGGAAGACTATTGCTGGTAGGATGGAGATTTATGAACCTATGGAAAAGGTTTCTTCAATAACTCCTTATCTTCTTACATCCTTTCTTTCTTTTTTCTTTTATTCCTTGTATTCATTCATGGCCTTGCATTTTTCTGCCTTTATGGTTCCAGCAGCTTGGCGATAATAATAATACACAGTCGGAGAAGTGTGACGATGGACTTCAGAATATGGATATAGACTTTGGTAATTTTCTACCCCTTTCCTCTTTCTCATCGTGTATATTTATTGCTAATGTATTTTCACTTCAGGTTTTGCTGCTAAAGATATAAGGGCAATTGACAAAGGTCTTGTTGATGCTGTTGCGTTTGAAGAGATTGTTTCTGAAGAGCTCTAGCCATGATTTTGCTATATCTTCATGATGTTCCTTAGAATAAAAAAAATCTCCAAGCATGATTTGAAGTTGCTCATACTGCTAGAAGGAATTATGGCTTGATACTGTTCCTCTGTTCTTTTGTTGTTACCGTTGGATAGTTGTGACAGGCCACAAACGCGTTGACCCCTTGTGATAAATTACGTTGATTAATTAGCCAAGTTATTAATTAATCAATTTAACATGCAATATCACGTGGCAGCACAAACAAATCACCAAAACTAAGTTATGCAGCGGAAAATAAATGACACGGTGATTTGTTTACGAATGGGGAAAACCCTTACGGCAAAAACCCCACCGGGTGATTTAAGGTCACCACTCCCGAAACTCCACTATTATCACAACAAGCAGTTACAAGCAAGGAATCCCAGTACCTCACCAACCTACAGTTGAACTCTTACCCCAATACCCAATTGGACATGTTCTGTAGTGACAGTTTCTCCTTTCAATGCACGGCTCCCAAGTACGTGACTAACCAGATGCGCGGATCCCAGTACGCGACTTCAAATACCAACTAGAGAGAGAGGGAGAGTTGGCTGCAAAGTTCTTCAAATCATCAAGGATGAACTAGGGCACGAACTTTGTCTGTCAGATCACAAATTGCATGAACAACAAGTTCTCAATGAGTGTGCAACTTGTATCTTGTGATCTCTTGCTTGACGGCCCTTAAAATAATCCTTTTATATGTCTAGGGTTAGGAGAAAAGAAGTCCCAAAGACACACTCACGGATTAGACTTGAAACAGACCTGGAAATCTGTTTTCTTTAATTCTCGACAGATAGAGGTGTCGAGAGGTGTCGAGATAGCTGTCGAGGCTCGGGCAAAACAGCTCCTTTAAAGCTCGATAGATGTATCTGTCGAGGTATGTGTCGAGCTTTAAAAACCTGCACTTCCTAGCTTGTTTCTTGGATAGACTTTGACGGCTTCAACACTTAACCTTGAACCACCGTTTCTTGAAGTGTTAAAATCATCCTAAATCTACCCAATTACAAGTAAAGTGCGTTTTGTCTAAGGATAAGCCAATTACATAAAATAGTGACATATGTTCACAGACTTGAACTACATATGTCCTAACAAGTTGACTATGGTCTCTTACTTTACAGCAGTGCATAGAAAATTTTCTATTGTTGTTCTTAAAAATTTGATCTTTAAGGGTACTTGGAGATATTTGTAAAGAAGCATCATGATTTCATGGTTGGATGCAAGATCGGTGCTACCATAAAAGGACCATTGCTCTAGCTGTTGGTTGTTGTGTCATATATGTTGTGCCACTAAATCATGTACTGTTTGTGATAATGAAGATATCTGATCTGAGGAGAATATTGAATCAATGATGGTTGAACTTTTATCCTTTGATCAAAGGGATGAGATCATGTGGTGTTTGTCTTTCAACGGTGCTTCCCCTCCAGCAGAGACCTTTGGCAATGGCTTTGTTGGAGTAGATCTTTATATTTTCTTATGTGTTTTTTTTCAAAAAATTGCTTTTGTGATGTAATGTGATGTAATCACTATGTAATGTGAAGTATGTTGTAAGCTTATACAATCGTAAATGTTGTATTCTATGTGATGTTTTAAAAATTAGTCCAGTCATATATGTTGTATTTTATGAAATGACTTGAAATTGGTTCAACCTTATTGGCTTTGTCAAGATATTTTGATTACTATTCTTGGGCTCAAAAAATCAAAGTATGGTCATGGAGGCAATATCTATTTTTGAAATCACATGACCATTTTATTTTGAAGAGGTCTAGCCATAGAGGCTCTTATTAAATTTGAATATTTATAAGTTTGAAATATGTTTTGATCATTGAAAAATTGATGCACTTAAGCCAAAATATGGTAATGGAACTTATACATTTTATTTTATGAAAATAACTTGTTGGAATCATGATAGTTTATTTTGGAGATATCAGGTTGTAAAAGGTCATCATTGCGAGTAAGATCGAAATATAAATATAAATGTAAGAAAAAATATCTTAAAATACTCATAGTTGGTTCAAGGCAAAAGAAAATGCTTACTAGTTATTTTCAAGGTAGTTTATAGGAAATATGATGATTGAGTTAAGTATGATATAGGTTTAGCCATTTGCCATTGATAGGTTCCGTGAGATTTTCACCTTCTGCCATGGTTAGACAATAACAAACTTCCCTTACGAGATAGTTGATCTTGATAATGCTTAAGATTCCAAAAGTTCCAATGATGTGAATATGATCTTAGTAATATGATGCGTGAGGTCACCACAGCTTTAGGGTGCATGTGGTTACCATGGCCTTCAACAGGCTTAGGGCTGCCATGGCTTTAATGGTGAAAATAAAGCTTCTTTGATGACCTCTAATTTGCTTGGTTCAACGAACGATTCAGAAAAATTTTCTATTATTGATTGGAACAATACTGATGATTCCAATGGCAAGGAGTTATGGAATTTCTTGGATGATTTGAGCTTCTATATTGGGGTAGAAAATTCTCATTGGTTTTATGCCAACCAAAAAAAAAATAAAAAATAAAAAATAAAAACCTAATGTCTAAGAATCATGATAATGATTATATTAAAAAATATGCTTTATATTATAATTTTGATTAATGGTCGCAATAAAGATTGAGATAAAGTAATATGTATTTAATGTGATAGTTTTGATTGAATGATGTATGTGATATAATATTAAAGTAATTTGTATTGAGTGATGTAAGCATGGTAGAGTAACATATATTCAATATAAATTTAAAGATAGTGATGTGATGACTTATCTTGAAAGTTCATGGCTCCAGCCGTATATTATTGAACTAATGGTAGCCCAACAGCACGACAACATGAGTATAGTGGTGGAGAATCCATATGCCATGATAAGTCTCTCCATGTTTTGACATTGAGAGCATGTATCACCAAATAAGGATCTAAACCGAGCACCATATTGCACTTCCAAGCAAGGACATCAATGCATTCTTTTTTAGATGGAGAAGATAGGTTGGGTACTGCTGGAAGTTCTATAAATGGTTCAACTACACCGCTGGACAAGAATTCTTCTTCCATTAGTTGTGTTCTCTTTTGAAAACAGACGTAAGTGTTGTACTAGCTTCATTTGGCCTAGGAACCTTTTGTTTAAGGCAACTAAGCCCTATCATCATGAGTAATAATATATGCTACCATTTGGTAGCTGGATTTATTCACATTGTGGCTGTGATTTGCCGTTGGATGCTTCTTTGAAGTTTATTTTCTTTTCCTTTGGATCAAAAATTTCTTTCAAACTTATTTTGGGATCATCCTTGATGTTACTTCAATTCGGCAATGGATTTCCAATGAGGCTTGTGATAGAATTTTCCTCATATGAGATAAGTTCATCATAAAGACTAGTTTCATTATAGGAAGCTTCTAATGGTTCAAATGAAGTAAGATTAGCTGGGATGTGTATGGGCTTACCATTAAGTTTCCCCTTTATATGTTGATCGTAAGTGAATGACATGAGCTTACATTTGTGGAGTCATGGCAATCAAGGCAAGACATGCTAGGCCACAGTTGAATTATCCACATGGAATCTTATAAATGTGGAAAAAGGATTGTCGGGGGCGGTTTTTGCGCATAGCCACATGTCTTCCACTGGAAGTGTGACTTTGCTAGACCTGGATTTGTTTTGGGGAGTCCAATTTGGAACTCGACATTTGGCCGCATAGACCAATGGCTTCCGGTGCATTTTAAGCCTATAAAATAGATAAAGCCCAAAGTCTTAAAATCATAATAATGGTTGAAATAAATAAATAGTATATTTAATTGGATAGATTTGATTAAATGATAAGTTGAATATCATTATTATATATATTAAGTGAATTCCAATATTAGAGAATAATTAATTAGGTGGCATATGTCCAGTGATGGGATGAGTCCAGAATAGTCCATATCCAGCTGCGGTTCATGGTTCATGTTCAATATAATAAGGTATGTCTAGCAATGGTCTATGTACGTCAAATAATTTATATCCAACCATGATTTGTGTGCAAATAATATATGTCCAGAGGTGGTTATTGTCTAAATAATATGTGTCCATCAGTGGTTTATGTTTGAATAATATGTCCAGCAATGGTAGATCGATTTATTAATATTGATGGGGTGCAATTAAAATATGAAGTCCAGCATCGTCCATAGAGGTTGTCCAGGACAAGACCACCAAGAGCGAATGGAGTTGAGAGCCTTATCTATACAAAACTCTTCCTTGCAGGAGAATGCTTGGACGAGTTTCGCATGGTTAGGTGTTCCAAAACTTCATCTTATTAGTTATCCATCACCCTCGTCTTGGGATAAGGTCGTCCATAGTTAAAAGACCTTCCTAGGGAGGGAAGTATGCTTGACAGGAGGATCCATGGATGAGATTTTGGCATTTGGGAAAAATTCCTGAATGTACACTACGACTCCTTATTACACGTATAACTTCCAGTGATCGTTACATAAGAAAAACGTAACTCCTAAGCGGTTATGGAAGTTATCTTTGAACCCTCATACCTCCTTAAAAATAGGGGAAGTTATGAGTGTGATAACGGTCTTCAGAACACTATATAAATGCTAATTCAGAAAAGACAAAGGTATGTTCGATGATTCCTAAAAAATTGGAACTCTAGAATAATAGAGAAGAAACTTTGTCATCAGAGGGTTATTGGACAGCAAACCCGGTCACCTTTGATAATTGTTCTTTCTTTTTCAGGCCATCGAGATAGCCAATAGACCTTTCAAATCTGAAGCATCCAGTCTACTGATTTTCATTGCATCATCAGTTGGCGCCGTCTGTGGGAAAAACTTAACTAAAATAATTCTCGTGTTCTTTTCGCTCGATCGTTTGTTTGCAGCGATTTGCCTTTCCTGGACAAAAGGTTGAGTGGTTTGGACAAGATCAAGGGCCACCAGCCCAGGCCACCAAGAGAGTAGGGATGCTTCCAGTAATCCTTACCGCGACTGTCAGTCAGTTCCTGTTGTTCAACCGCCTTTTGTTCAACATATACAGTTTATGGCTGCCGCTATGGCAGAATTAACCTACCAAAATCAGGAGTTGAACGGGGAGATCAACTTAAGGAGGCCACACCATGAAGGGCATGTAGAAGGACGAACCCAAAGTCAAGAGGGTAGAGGAGAAAACGTTGAGTCCGAGGGTCAGTTAAGGGGTACTGCTTTAAGAAGAGTGCCACAGTTGGAGAGGGAAATGGACTTGATGAGAAAAGCTATGGATGAAATGAAGGAGAATATGAGGCGGGTGAACCTCGTAGAAGACTTGGTTCACCGAACGGACTCCCCTTTCATGACCTCCATCAATAGTCATCCCTTACCCCCGAAGTTTAAAATGCCTTGGATTTATACGATGGAAATCGTGACTCGTGTGATCACATTGCTACTTTAAGACCACCATGCACCTCCAAGGAGTTTCAGACGAGATTATATGCAGAACATTCCCTACCACACTTAAGGGACCAGCGAGGGTGTGGTTCAGCAAAATACCCCCAAACTCTGTCGGATCATTCAAGGAGTTGAGTAAGATGTTTGTCAATAACTTCATTGGAGAACAACGCCACGAGCATTCCTCTTCCAGTTTACTAACTATTGAACAAGAGGAGAATGAGAGTTTGCGATCCTTTATTACCTGTTTCAATAGAGAGGCCTTGAGGGTGGACTAAATGGACGACAAATTGCTATTGGCCTCCTTCCATAATGGGGTCAATTCTGACTTGTTCATTCATAAGCTCTATGAGCAAAAGCCTCAGACCATGGCCGAACTTGTCCATTCAGCCCAGAATTTCATGAATGCAGAGGATGCGATTATAGCCAAGAAGAGGAAAAGAGTAGAATGTTCGGAAGTAGGTCACCCACGTCATCCAGATCAAGGTCCTCGTCCTAAGAAGGCTCAAGCAGATGAGAAAAAGGATAGAGAAGGTAAAAAGGCAGGTTCCTCAACAAGAAGTCAACAGTACACTCCCTTGAATACTCCATTAGAGCAAGTGCTTATGCAAATCAAGGATGATCCATCCTTAAAGTGGCCAGAGAAAATTAAAGGAGATCCTAACAAGCGCAATAGGAACAAGTATTTTCGTTTTCATAGGGACCATGGGCACGACATGAACGAGTGTTTCTATTTGAAGCAGCAGATAGAGAACCTCATTAGGCAAGAAAAATTAAGGAATTTCCTTGGATAAGACCACAAGGACGAGAAGTTAAAGGCCAAAGTGGAAGAGTCATCACGACCCTCGCTTGGAGAAATAAGAGTTATTATAGGAGGAACCTCAGCAGCTCAGTCATCCAAATTGAGGAAGACATACCTGAAGGTGGTTCAAAACATCTAGCTATCAGGATGATCTCCCAGGACGAGGGAGGTTGACGAGTAAGCCATCACATTCACGGATGAGGATGCTGGAAGAGTTCATCACCCCCACAATGACGCGATTGTCATTACCCTACTCATTACCGACTATATGACTAGATGGGTGTTGGTAGACAATGGCAGCTCGGCAGACATTTTGTATTACCCCGCTTTCCAACAATGAGTCTAGGATGAGATCAGCTTCGTCTAGTGAATTCGCCCTTGGTAGGATTTGGAGGGATGAAAGTACAACCGGTGGGCACCATCACACTGCCAATGGTGGTTGGAGCATACCCGAAACAGATAACCAAAGAGGTAAACTTCCTTGTAGTTGATTGTTCGTCATCATATAATGCTAATATCGGAAGGCCAACTTTGAATAGCTGGAAGGCAGTAACCTTTACCTACCATTTGTCCGTTAAGTTCCCAACCAAGCATGGCATGGGTTAAGTGCAAGGAGATCAGTTAGCTGCTAGAGAGTGCTACTTAGCTATGTTGGCGATGGACGAGCACGTACAGACAATGAGCATAGACGAGGGAAGGATCACAGCGGAACCCGTTGAGGTGTTAGAAGATGTCCCCTTAGACGACAGCATATCAGAGAAATTCACTAGAATAGGGGCGAGCATGGAAGAAGAGGCAAAGCATACACTGGTCTAGTTTTTGAAGAAAAGCCATGATGTCTTTGCATGGAGTCATGAGGACATGCCGAGTATTGATCTGAGTGTCATTACTCATCGTCTGAATGTATGTCCCTACTCCAAACTAGTGCGTCAGAAGAAAATGGTATTTGCTCCTGAGCTAGACAATGCCATTAAAGAAGAAGTCCAGAAGTTGATCACCGCAGAGTTCATCAGAGAATTTTATTATCTGGACTGGTTGGCGAACGTAGTTATGGTAAAGAAGGCCAATGGCAAGTGGCGAATGTGTGTGGACTTTGCTGACTTAAACAAGGCTTGTCCCAAGGACAGTTATCCATTGCCACGCATTGACCAGCTGGTGGACTCGATGGCGGGTCATAGGCTGCTGAGCTTCATGGATGCCTTCTCAGGCTACAACCAAATAAAGATAGACGAGGCAGAACAAAAGAAGACTTCATTCATTACTAGCCAAGGATTATTTTGCTACAAGGTAATGCCTTTTGGTTTGAAGAACGCGAGGGCACTTACCAAAGACTGGTGAACCACATGTTCTGTCCTTAGATTAGGCGAAATGTGGAAGTCTACATCGATGATATGCTAGTAAAGAGTTTGGATGAGAGGAAGCATTTGGACGACCTTCAAAAGACCTTTGATACACTTCAGCAGTACAACATGAAACTGAATCCAAGCAAGTGTGCTTTTGAAGTTTCATTGGGGAAGTTTTTGGGGTTCATGGTTTCACATAGAGGAATTGAGGCAAATCCAGATAAAATCCAAGCAATACTCAACATGGAACCTCCAAAGAACATAAAAAAAGTCCAGTCTCTTACTAGACGAGTTGTCGCCCTCAATAGGTTTGTTTCGAAAGCTACTGACAAGTGTTTGCCATTCTTTAAAGTCCTCAAGAAAGCGTTTGAGTGGACGGACGAGTGTCAGAGTGCCTTTCAAGATTTGAAGACTTACCTTACAACAACACCATTACTAAGTCCATCTGTACCTGGTGAAGAGCTGTATTTGTATTTGGCGGTGTCCCCGCACGTTGTAAGCTCGGCGTTGGTCAGAGAACAACGACAAATTCAGAAGCCAGTATACTATATGAGCTAGGCACCTAGAGGAGTGGAAGGACGATACCCGATGATGGTGAAGTTAGCCTTTGCCTCTATCACGACTTCTAGGAAGCTGAGACACTATTTTCAAGCTCATGTTATCATCGTCCTAACAGATCATCCCCTAAAGAAAGCAATGAACAAGTTGGAAGCCGCAGGACGGCTAGTCCAATGGACAATGGAGCTCAGCGAGTTTGATGTCAAATACTAGCCAAGGAATGCGATAAAGGCGCATGCGCTATTGGACTTCATTGCGGAGTTCACTCTAAGCCAAGACGAGCTAGACAAAGACGAACGAACAAGAAGGTGGGTTATTAATGTGGACGGATCATCCACAATATATGCAGGAGGGATTGGAGTCATACTTAAGTCCCCAGAGGGTGATAAGTTGGAGTATGCAGCCCGTCTACAGTACCAAACTACCAACAATGTGGCTGAATATGAAGCCTTACTCAAAGGGCTAGAATTGGCTAAATTCCTATGAGCGAAGTCAGTAATAGTCAGAGGAGATTCTCAGCTAGTCATCAATCAAGTAAATAGAATGTGCGATACCAAGGAAGATCGGATGAAGAGATACCTCAGCAAAGTGAGGCGGCTTGTACAAAAATTTTCAGAAGTGAGTTTTGTTCAAATTCCAAGGGAGGAGAATATGGAAGCAAATGCTTTGGCAAAAGTAGCCTCGGCAGGAGGAGTTATGGACGAGTATGGCAAGGTCCAATACATGCTGAGCATAGACCTCCTAGAAATACAACAAATTGGAGGGGAAGAAAGTTAGATGAGTCCAATAATAATTTATCTCAAGGATGGAAGGCTTCCGAAAGACAAGAACGAATCTAGAAAGCTGAGGGTCAGGGCTGCCAAGTATGTCCTTATAAACGAAGCACTATACGAGCGAGGCTTTTCTTAGCCCTACCTAAGGTGCCTAGCTCTGGACGAGTCAAATTACGTTTTGAGGGAGGTTCATGAAAGAGCATGTGGGAATCATTCAGGGGCAAGATCGCTAGTCCATAAGATCGTTTGTGCAGGCTACTACTGGCCTACGATTCAAGCAGATGCTAAGGCTTATGTCAAGATGTACGACCATTGTCAGGGCTATAACAGCGTCCCTAGGCAGCCGTCCGAGTGCTAGACCCCAATGATGACCTCGTGGCCTTTGTACAATGGGGATTGGATATCCTAGGTCCTTTCCCCCTAGGAACCAGACAAATGAAATTTTTGGTAGTAAGGATTGACTACTTTACCAAGTGGGTGAAGGCCGAACCTTTTGCAAAAATTACTTAGCAAAACGTTAAGAATTTTGTTTGGAAGAATATTCTTTGTAGGTTCGGGGTACTTAGGGTGCTAATATTTGACAATGGATGACAATTTGACAACGCACCATTCAGGGACTTCTATGAACATTTTGGAATCAAGAATCACTATTCCTCACCCTCCCACTCACAGGCGAATGGATAAGCAGAGGTAGCAAACTGATCCTTGTTGAAAATCATCAAGACTCGGCTTGAGGGGGCAAAGGGGATATGGCTAGATGAGTTACCAGGTGTTCTATGGGCCTACAGGACGACTGTGAGAACCCCAATAGGAGAAACCCCCTTCAAGTTAGCCTATGGAAGTGAAGCGGTCATACCTGCAGAAGTCCATATGGCTAACCATCGAGTGATGAAGTATCAGGAGAAAGAAAATGGAGAAATACTTCATCTTGACCTCGATCTCATTGATAAGGTAAGGATGGATGCGGAGCAAAGGACAGCATAATACAAGAATCGTATGGCTATGGTGAAACCCAGGCATTTCAGCGTGGGGGACCTCATTCTCAAAAGAGTGTCCTTGGCAACTAGGAACCCAACTCATGGAAAATTAAGACCTAATTGGGAAGGACCATATAGGGTAATCAATTGCAAGAGGTAGGGGTCATACTACTTGGAAGCTCTGGATGGATGAAAATTAGAGCATCCATGGAAAGTGGAACATCTGAGGAGGTACTACTAGTAATGAGCTTGGACGAGGTAACAGACATGGATGAGGTCACAGCTATGGTGTTTACAAGTATTAACTGTTGTATTACTACTGCTATGGTGTGTACAAAGAATAAAAGTGCACTAGTTCTTAAACTTTTGCACTGTCTACAGACGAATTTATAAAGGACGAGATTATGTATTTTAAGTATTTTTCTAAGTACTTTCATATGGCATTAGCTTCTAAGCAGGTGCCATATTTGTGAACAATGTTTATATAATGATATGGTTTGGATTTTCAATGTATTTTATGCATAAATCTAACTTTCATGATGATACCCACAAGGGGGGCAAAACCCTAAGACGAATGAAAATCCCTGGACCCAGGGATATAACGTTCATAAGGTTTCCTCAAGATGAGGATAAAGTAAAGAAAAAATAAGCTAAGGCATAAAAAGCTATATAGTGAAGCATTAGTCCATGGACAAGCACCTGACCAAGACACCCAGGTGTTCTAGGACGAGTTAAACACTAGAAACGTCTTTGATAAAAGGCAAAAGCCAAGCCTATGGATGAGGCAAACGTCTGACAAGACTATCATTGCTATCTTGAATAGTCCATGTGCAAATAGGTTGTCCACAGAAAAAAAAAAAAAAAAAAAAAAAAGGGAATGGATTAACTTCAAGCATTGTCCATAGAAAAAGCATGTGGACGAACTGATGACATCGTCCATAAGAAAAGCATAAGGACGACCCTCAACTACTTAAAAGTATGCAAATCTCAATAGTAGCAGTGACAAGAAGGGTAAACTCGTCCATGAAATAACAAATAATGGATAAAAATAGATATTCATTAAAATTTAAAAAGGGTAGACGACCAACGTCCAAAAACCCTTAAGCCTTAAAAGGCAATTGTTAATAAGTTTAATCAAAGTGCTTTGGACGAGATAATTGTTTCCAAATACATTTTGAAAAAGATCATACAAAAAAAAGGGATAAATTAAAAAGAAAATTAAACACTTGATCAAATTAATAATCGTTTTCAAGCAAGAGGGGCATCGGCATTAGGATCTTCCTGAGGTGGCTTCGTAGAGGCATCGTCCTCAACATTGACGTCTTATGAGCTCGTTTAGAGAAGGGAACTTGAAGTAGCTCCACCAAGGTTAAGTTTAATAAGGCTGAAGTCAATTTCAGGGAACTTCTCCACTACTTCCATCCTGAAATCTTCAAACCCAGCTGCATAGTTGGTGTTCAGTAGATTAGTGAATTGAGTGGATGCTTGAAACTCTGCAACTGCGTCTCCCTTAGCCTTTATGAGAAAGGCACTTAGCTCATCGTTCTTCTTCTAGAGGAATTCAAGACAAGCGTCCTTCTCTTTGACGTCTGTCTTCAATTCCTCGACGTTGCTTTTTAACTTCTTTGCTTCCTCCTTAACCTTGGTAGTCATCCCAGCCCACCTCTTAGACTCGTCCTTCTCCTTTTGGACAGTCCTCTTTAGCAAAATCCTCGTCTTGTCTAAGTCAGTTGTCTGCCTGGACGCAGCGATAAACTTAGACATTGCCTGCACCAGTTAAAATTTTATTATAACATGTACATACACATAACTAACAAGACGAGACATGCATAATATATATATATATATATATATAAAATACCTTAAAAAGGTCGTGAACGCCAGAGCGTTCAAAATCCTTCAAGGACATGTCATAGCATGCCGTTACATCCTCATCCATTACAACCTTCTCAAACCTTTCCCAAGCCAAGTCCTCATTGAAAATAAGGTTTTGAGGTACTTGTTGAGAAGGCTGGAACGAGGAAGGAGGGCCAACTTTGGACGGGATCTGCAAGGACGAGGGATCCTTAGGTTCAGAGTCAACATCCAGAATTTGGATAGAATCACCATGGGGGACGAGGAAAGGTTTAGGTTGATCATCCTAGGCGTCAACATCCTTAGCTTTGGACGACTTACGCTTAACCCTCTTTTCCTTACGCTTGCTAGGAAGATTCCCTAAGTCAACTCTAAGGGACAAGCTCTTCCTTTTGTGCCTAGTGGAAGGACGAGGCTGAGATTCCCCGAGGACAAGACGAGGTTGAGGCTGAACCTCTGGCCCCAATTCCTCGTCCATTATCTCCTTCCCTTTATTCTCTTTCATGGTAGCCATTCCTGCAAAGAAGTTGTTAGAATCACTTTTTAAAAAAAAAGGAGAAAAAGAAGAGAAATCATTCTAAGTAAAAATTTACATCTACAGACTGTGCACTTGTGGGCTGTAGCTTCGGAAGAAGGCTCAAGACCAAGTCCCCACGTAGCGAGGCGTTGAAGAGTGACCAAGGAGTGGAAGTCCCTCTCAGGGTGTAAACGAGCTTTCTGAACTCGTTCAAGATAAAACCTACTCAAGTGAGGTCATCTAGCACCTGCCAAAAAAAAAAAAAAGGTGTAACAAGAAGTAAAGGGATAGCTAACCATACCTTCAGGACGACGGTTCCTTAACTCTCCTGTATAGGGCGGGAAGGGATCCTTGTCAACCTCAATAAGGCGTCCAGCCTAGGGGCTAGAGACAAAGAAGAACTCCGTCTTCTATTTCCTATTTGAGATGGCTAAGGACTTAATTTTCCTATAATCTCTCCCTCTGGCAGTGAGCTGATAAAAGCCAAGGGATTGGGAAATTTCAAAGGGTTTATAGCAAAAGAGGAATTCGTCCATAGTGAGAGGGCGATCCCCCTCAAATACCTCCCTCCATAAAACTTACATAGAGACAATTAGCCTCCATGCATTAGGGTTGAACTGACAAATACCTAAGCCTAACCTAGAAAGCAACTCCCTAGCAAAGGCATTTAGGGGCAACCTCAAACCCCCTAAGAGGTAAGCCTCATAAATGTCAACGCCAAAATGGGGTTGACAACACCACTCATCACTCACCGGAACCCTAGGATTTATACTTTATGGGATTTGGTACCAAGTCTTAAGAAGACCTAACTTTCTCTCGTCTATCTTAGAAGCTACCCCTATAGCATAACTATAACCACTTCTTCCTCGTCTTTGAGCAGAAGATAAGGGAGCACTTGTGCCAGCCCTAGAACTAGACTCAACCCTCGTCCTAAGGCTTTCTTGAAATACTTCTAGGGGAATCCCAGGAACACCAGACGTATACTCGTCCGTGGTGTTTCCCTCACTACTGCTATTGCAATCACTGCTACTATCACTAGACCCACTAAAACTGCTAGGATCATGATACTCATCTATAGCTTTGTCAATACTATTGCTAGACGAAGGAAGATCTACTTCAGACATTCTTTGAGAAATCTTAAAACCTGATGAGGAGGATGGAGAAAATACCTGAGTCTAGACAAAGGGAAACTACAGACGCAGAAAACTTCTAGACGAGGTGCTAAAACGAGGATGTCAAGGAAGAAAATTTGAGAAAATCCAGAGGGTATGAGAGGAATTCCGCTATTTATAGGTGTTGAAAAATGTTGTCTTGAATTACGTGACCAACCAAAATACGCCACGTGGAATTTCCCTCGAAAAATTAAACCAACGTTACAAATTACCAATAAAACTGTGACACGTGGTATATACGACAATTAATAAAAAACATGCGTCAAATGATAACACCATTTGATGTATGTCCTAGACGAACCATAGACAAAGGGGCAATTGATAGGGTGCAATTAAAATATGAAGTCCAGCATCGTCCATGGAGGTCATCCAGGACAAAACCACCAAGAGCGAATGGAGTTGAGAGCCTCGTCCATACAAAACTCGTCCTTGTAGGAGAATGCTTGGACGAGTTTCGCATGGTCAGGTGTTCCCAAACTTCATCTCATTAGTTATCCATCACCCTCATCTTAGGATAAGGTCATCCATAGTTAAAAGACCTTTCTAGGGAGGGAAGTACACTTGACAGGAGGACCCATGGATGAGATTTTGGCACTTGGGAAAAATTCCTGAATGTACACTACGACTCCTTATTACACGCGTAACTTCCAGTGACCGTTACATAAGAGAAACGTAACTCCTAAGTGGTTATGGAAGTTATCTTTGAACCCTTATACCTCCTCAAAACTAGGGGAAGTTATGAGTGTGATAACTGTCTTCAGGACATTATATAAACACTAATTCAGACAAGACAAAGGTATGTTCGATGATTCCTAAAAAATTGGAACTCCAGAATAATAGAGAAGAAACTAACTTTGTCATCGGAGGGTTATTGGCCGGCAACTCCGGTCACCTTTGATAATTGTTCTTTCTTTTTCAGGCCATCGAGATAGCCAGTAGACCTTTCGAATCCCAAGCATCCGGCCTACTGATTTTCATTGCATCATCAAATATATATGTTCATTAATGAAGTATTAGTGAGATCATGTTTTATTAAATAGTAAGATGATATTAAAGTAACTTGCATCCAGCGGTATAATAACAATGAATTAACATGTACTTAATAATGTAATCTTGAAGATGGAGAAATCATTGACTTATCTTTTATGTCTCTAACTATAGCCGTATAGCATCACTTTGTTCTTTATATGATTTGTGGCTCCAGCTGCATAACGTTAATGAACTGATAACATTCTAGTGGCAAAATAATATGAGTACAACAATACAATGATAATAAATTAAAACATACTCAATAATATAATTTTGGAGATAAAAATATGACTTATCTTCACAGTTTGTAGCTCTAGTCGTAGAACAGCAATGGACTTATGACATTTCAATAGCATGATAAAATGAGTCCAATGGTACAATATGATATTATGAGTCCTTCCATGGTGACTTCATGATTGAAGGGGAAAAATGGGTGTAACCGGAGGGAGAGAGAGTATGTCCAGCCGTGTGCATAAGTTGGTTAAGTTTATCCCCTTTCTTCATGCACTTAAATGACTTTCCCCATGTAATGCTCTTTTAGTTTTTAGTCAAATATGAGTGATGTTGCCTCCCATGAGAATAACTTTTAGTATTATAAGTTTTTGCCTTTCATAAGAAGGGCTTTTAGCATTATAAATATGTCTTCCATGAGAAAACGACTTTTAGTAATAAATTCTTGGAAGAGTGTTTGATATGTTTTAAGATGTGTGGGGATGGTAAGAAATATATATATTTTGTGAGATATGGTGTTTGTAATATGTATAGGAATTATATGTAGATACTTTGTTGAACATGGATCTTGTATATGTATACTTTATGAGACATGGAGTGTAAAGATATATGAGAAGTATGTATGGGTATTTTGTGAGGAATGTATTTGTAAAATATATGGAAGTGTGAGATAGATAATATGAAGGTTAAATATAGTAAATACATGAGATTATAGCTGCTGCTGGAGTGGTTTTTTGTGTATGTCATTGTTATATTGCTTTCTAAGAAGGGAGATTTTGTATAAGAAATAAAGAATGAGATGGAGATGTGTTTTTGGGCAGCAAAATGATGAAGTTTCAGAATATTAAAGTGTGGGAGTGATGGATAGTGTGTAATGGTGTGGTGTAATATGTGTGATGTAATGGTGTTATCTAAGAGAGATATTTTTAAGGGAGATGGAGAAGTATGGAAATGTTTGGAGATATGTGCAGCAAAGTGAATGAAGTTTCAGAATATTGAGGATGAGAGAGGGATGGATGGTTGTCTAATGGTGTGTGGCTTGGTCTTCTTTATATAGAGCCAAGCATGTAACTAGATTAGAATTAGTTAAGGGGAAATTTAACAAATAAGGAAAAGTCTTTGATAAAGTAAGTGGTTTCATTAGTGGGATTTTGTTTTTTAGCCAAAAGAAGAAAGTTTGAGCCTTTAATGCTGTTGGAGCTGTTGCTGACAGCTGTACAATAGTAGTTGCTGCATGATGTCATCTGAATGACATCTTCTACTAGAGGAAAATATTTATCATTAAATTCATGGTTTGGCTGAAAATGGTAAGATAACCTTTATGGAACCTTCCTATTTCTGGTACTGCAACTAGAGGCTAAGGATCTTAGCTTAAAATGGTAGGATTTCTTTTATGGGATTTTCACTTCTTTGGGTATGGCAGCAAGCTACTGGGATTGGGCATTAATAAGCAAGTGATGTCATTTTAGGACATGTGTCAACTACCTAAGTTACTTCTGGAGCTATTGCAATTGCTGTTGAAGGTACTGCAACTTTTGCTAGAGGTACTGCAGCTTCTGCTAGAGCTATTGCAGTTTTTTGCAGAAGCTGTTGCAACTTCTGCTGGAGCTGTTGCAACTTCTGCTAGAACCATTGTTGGTATTTTTGGCTAAGTTTTCTTATTTGGAAAATTATATGTTTAGTCCATATATAATTTTGGTGAGTAATAAACTAGTTGGTTGATATTTGATGAAGTTTTAGAAATGTAATTGTGGTCTCTTTGTATTTTAACCAAATCTTAGAGAGTAATGAGAGCATTTAATGTTAGATATGAGATATTAATATATATTTAACTATGTGCTTGGAATTGATTTAAATAAAAATAATAATATAATTTATATGAAATAATATAATTACATTTTTAAACTTATATTAGATGATGAACATTAATTTTTACGTAAAAGACCATGATGAGTTTTATCATTTTAAGTATTATGTGATATGAGAGGCTTACCAAATGTTACCTATTGCACACTAACCCGTCAAAATTTAGGGAATTGGGAAAGACATGCCAAGTAACATGCTTTTCTTTATCAACTTTGAACCACTAGAGCTTTACTGAACATACTTCTTGGCCCTTCAAATCACAACTCCCAAAATTCCCCTGATGAAACTCATGAGCTTGGATCATGATATGAAAATTAGATGATGTCCCATGAGCTTGAACCATGGGGTTTGACGTCTTTTTATGTAAATATGGACTCTTTTAGGCTTTAAAAGAGATTTTTCCAAAATCCATGATAATGTTGATGTGGTGCAGGTTGCCAATGAGATAAAGCCATATGGGGTGAAGAATTTGTCCTCAACAAGGATCAACCTCAAGAACCAGCTCTATATGCTGCCAAGGGTATACTCTTAGACCCCTTCATATTAGTGTAAGTAATAGCATGCATGATCAATAGGAAAGTTTGGCGAGCATGAGCTCCAACAGCGAGGGAGTGTGTACCAAATTCAACAGTAATTGGTACTAAGGCTTTGGTGCTGCTCTCCTTGACTCCTCTTTGAGCCTTGGATTTTTGAACGAAATAAGGCCTCGTTTAAGAGTGAAGGCAACTTCTGGTGGCATCATTGAGGTGTTGGAAATCATTCCCAACATGAATTCCTATTGCTTGACATTACATTCCCTTCATTGTGTTGTGACAATGGGTTCCTCTGGACCTCTTACCCGTGTGTGAGGTCAATGGTTCCGCTTGCAACCTTTTTATAAAATATATTTCGGGGTGCTTTTAGATCTAGTGATACTCATGTTGATGAAGGCAACAATGTAATGGATCTTGCTTGGTTAGGCTTGTATGGCTTAAGCACCTCATAAGCTACTCATCTATCAAAAGTTGCATTTATCTCCTCATCAGTGCATAAAGTAGGAAGATATTTTACTTATTCACTTTCATTGTCTCATTTTACTTGATTTCCATCACTAGTTTACTGCTAGAGATGATGGAAGCTTGAAGAGTGCTCTTTTTAGGGCTCTCCAATGGTAAATGATTTTACTGATGTAGTTGTCTTGTTGGCTTTTCGGAATTGCAGAGCAGATCTAAGGGATATCAAGACAGTCCAAGTGCGCATGATAATCATGTAGCACGTTGTTAATGGAGATTTGTGCCTTTCATACTGCTCATAGCAACCAAGAGCGGTATATTTGAGTTGATGGATGCTATCAATAAGTTTTTTTGGAAGGCTTTTACTTGGTGTTGTGAAGAGTGATAATGTTGATCTTTTTCTTTTTCATGGGAAAAAAATTTTAAGTAGAAACTTTCAATCATATTGTCCCACGTGGCGATGGAACTGGCCTTAAGTGTTGCATACCAAGTATATGCATGGTTGGTGAGGGTCTTTGAGAATCCCCTTAGACAAAGTTCTTCATTCTTTCCATGAGGACCCATAGAATTCAAGAACTTGTTGTCATGTTCTAGAATATCACCTTTCCGCCCACCATAGAAAGCGGAGGTAAGAGCTTCTTACTTCTCCAGGCATGGATTGTTGAGCAACTTAGCTTGATATGGTGGCTTATGGACAAAATGACATGGCATCTTTTGGAAGTTTGTCTCTTTCTCTTGAAATTAAAGAGAATGACAAACTGCTAAGGAAAGGTGCTTTGTAGACTAGATGGAGGATCTCCAGTTGCTAACCCCTTCTATTTTTTTATCAAATTATTATGGCTGCTTGTGCGGATTATGAGCTTCCTTTTTGGGGCATAGATGACTAAGACTGTTACTATTAGAATTTAGCATCAGGTGTGGCTGGACAGTGCAATTTGTTACTGCTGGAATTCTGCGGCGGGTACGGCTGGACAGTGTAAACTATTACTGCTGGAATTCTGCTGCAGGTGAGGGTGGATAGTGTAGACTGTTACTGCTAGAATTCTACAGCAGGTCCGATTGGATAGTGCAATCTATTACTACTGGAATTCTGCAGCAGGTGTGGTGGGACAGTGCAGACTGTTACTACTGGATATCAGTATAAGGCACAGCGAGGCAGTGGAGGCTACTCTTTTAAAATTTGGCATCAAGTGCAACGATGGAGTGCTAACTTTGTATTACTGGATGGCTGATATTTTGAGTTCCTTATTGTTGGATGTTTAGCAACGTAGGAGGCATGGTAATTCTTCATTTATAGTGGACTCCCTAGTGGAGTCACCAAAATGTTTGGGGCATTTTAATTCATTTCCCATATGATATTTGGGGAGTCAAGACCAAGACTCACTTTAGACTTGGAACATGGCCCAAAGGCTATCGGTGAAGTGTGAAAGGCTCATTTTGCTTAAGGTCAAGGTTGCATCTAACAAAGATTATAATAAGTCCCCAAAATTACCTCATGCAAAGATAAGATAGTACAAAGGATGACACACTACAACAAGTGCTTAAATAATAGGCTAGCGGTAAGCAAGAGAAACATCCAATGGTAGATGTTTGGAAAACCAATAAATGTATTTGCATAGTAAAAATTATACATTTCCTCCATATTTGGCTAATATAAAAGTGGGCCCATTATAATAAGTACATAAGAGGAAAAACGGTCCAGCAATGAATATGAAAGACCTCCAGTGGTAGATGTCTGACAGGTTAATAAGTGTGTTTACATGGTAAAAATCATATGTTTTCTTTATTATTATTAAGTCAACATAAGGGAAAATTTCATAATATCCAAAACATTATGACTTTCATCATAATAATAATAAACAAGGATTAAAGGCTTCATAATTACAAGTAAAAGTGGAAAAATAGGATGGAATGAAGGGAGAGAGAGATTCTAGCTCAATGCAACAAATGTTGAACTAAAATTCTTGGGGAATATATATGTGTAGGGCATGAATTGGGTACTGTAGGCTATTTTGGGTAAGTGAGCATTTAAGCTTCTGGTAGTGTGATGGAGTTAATGCTAAGGCTAAGGCTTTAATGGGTAAAGAGTTGTTTGTGACTGATTTGGAAGCATATATGGGCTGTGAATATGAAGAAAAGAAAGGGATTGCCGAAGCTAAGTGAGTGTGGGCTAAAGGGAATGAGTTATGAGCTTGTGGAGAGTTGAACCATAAGCAAAGTAACAAGAAAAGCAGAAATTTCAGAGGGATTTGTGTCTTGTGGGCTAGTATGCTTTGGCTTTTATAGGGGGGTTTAAGGGAGCATTAATTAGCAAAAGTCCAAAACATAGGATTGATTCAGGGCCATAATAGATGATATAATTTTCCTAGGATTTGGTCTAAAATTGGAGATTTTCTTTTGGGGCTATTTTGCTTCTTTGGGCAATGTCACACATGGGTAAAAATCAGCATAGTCTTGCATTAAATGCTAAGAATTCTAAGATTGTGTTCAGCCAATGGGATTAAGGCAAGTATTAAGGATGAATCCTAGTGTTGCAACTGAGATTTGGACCCCAGGAAGTACGATTCAACACCCCAAGCCAAGTGTCAAAGTTTAAGTCCTCTTTAGAAGGTTCTGCTGGAGATCCCTTTATGCCTTCCAAACCACATGTTCCCAAAATTTTCCCTTTAGGATTAATGGTCTTGGTTCATAAACCAATTACATATATTTTTAGTAATAAAATAAAGTATTTGGTTGAGGATTTCATGAGCTTGGAGGTCTTGGTTATGGCTTCCTTGAGTTGTGACCAAAACTTGGGGAAGAAGGATATTTATTGCCCATTAACCTTTAGGTGTCAGCCTCTGGTACTGTTCACATCAGAGTTGGCAGTGGGACAAGTGGCCAGCTCCTAATTTGTTTTGGGAGCTTGGTTGCTTCTTGAGTTGACCTCCAACGGAAGGTAGAACTGGATGGAGTTCTCCAGCGGGGTTAGTTTGCACACATGGGTTATTTTGGCTGAGATTTCATGTTGGACTTGGGCGTGAGGGTTGAGTATATTGGTGGGCCTCTGACTTGGTGGTTCTTTCCACTTGGGCCTACCCTTTTGCTTTACATTGTGAGGCCTACAAAATGGACAAAGTTACCATATATTGCCATGGCTTTTTATTCCACATGGGCTTTAATTGCTAGTAGAAATAAAATGAATCCATGAGTTTTAATAAATATTTATAATAGGTTTTGGGTATTAATTTCCATGGGCTTTAAAGCACAACTTATATAGTTTCTTATAATTTTTTCTATGGATTATTTTGTAAATGATATTTTCTTTGGGACTTTTAAATAATGACCTCCAAAATTTCTTGAGAATAATATTTACCATGGGTTTTAAATAGAGGCAATATCCATGGGTTTCAAATAAAATCTGGTAACAATCACTATAGTGAAATAACATGATATTCTGATGAGTTTTCCTATAGATAATCATAATGGGCTTGTAGAATAATAATTATCACGAGTTTTGGAAATGAATATTATGAATGTTGTGGTATAAGATAGATTGTGAACATATGTTCTTATATAAATTCTTTGAGCTTGTAGTATGTTATGAAATAAATAGATGTCGTGGGTCTAAAATAAATAATCATAACTTTTCATGAGCTTTTATATTAGCAACACAAATTCATAATTCTCCATGGGCTTGATATATGTTTGCCATGAGTTTTGGAAAAATGAATAGTGTTACGTAACATAAATAGTTACCATGAGTTTTAAAAGATAGATTTCATAGGTTTGTAATATTGTAGTAATAGGTTTAAGAACTTAAAATGTTGTTAATCATTGGACTTTAAGTGAAATACTTATGATATAGTATTTTGCTAAGTATTGATAGCTTTGGGCTTTCCACAAAATAGTGTCAAGTAGCTAACTTGGGCTTTTAATATTGCCAATGGGAATTGAGATTTGCTATATTGCCAATGAGGGTTGGGCTTTTGGAATATTGTCAAGAATTAGTAGCCTTGGGTTTTTTTAGAAAAAATGATGGGATGTGTGCATTGGGCTTGTAGGGTAGGTTTTGGGTTTAGCTAAATAATGTTAATAAAGTTGGATAAAATATGATTTTTTTGGGCTTTTGTAATAGTTTATATCATGATTCAATTTAGATAATGAGATATGAAATATTTGTGATTAAGATAATAATAGGGAAAAAAATATTTGGGAAAGCCCAATAACTTATGAGTGGTGTTTGAAAATAAATAGGTGATACTTAAATAATATTAGGCATAAAAAATTGTATTCTAACAGTGGTTAAGAGGCAAGAGAAAGCCTATTAGAATACAATTTTTTTATGCCAGGTTATGGTAACTTCATAGTAATTAGCAATTTCACTTTGAAGGACTCGTGGCTTGCTATGTACTGTTCATAAAAAGATTTTAATTGGAGTTCCTCTTTTTTTCTTTTTTCTTTTTTCATTTTTTCTTTTTTTTGAGGAAAATTGGAACTGAGGTGCCAACATCGTTTGCTATTTTCGACCACCTCAACTATAGACCTTCATCAAACAAACACAAATGTCATGTCTGTTACCATCACCTCTAATACCAACGGAACCACCACGAACATTTTCACTCTCAACTAGAAAGCAAGCTCCATATCACGACCAGACATGGCAATACGGGTCAGAATTTTCTGAACCAACCTGATCGACCTAAAAAATACATGACCCGAACCCGATTTTTTGACTCGAAGCAAAAACAAGTTGACCTGTGACCCGACCCGATTTTTTTGCAGGTCAACCCGACCCGACCTGTTAAAAATATTTACTAAAAAAATATTTAAACTACATGATACTAGGTGCATAAAGCACAAAGTATCAAAACTAATAGTCCATATATTATAGATATAAAGTTATAAACAAGTAAAACTCTTGATAAGTCATGGCATGAGAAAATGACTATTTGAGTTAGTTTTTTTTTTTTTTTTATTTCCTGAAGACTATTTGAGCTTCATCAAAACCAATAAGATCTAAGCTTCACAAATCATGGACATGACATGAGAGAATGAGTTATGAGACAAAACAACACAAGACTGTCAAGACAACCATTAAAAAAAAAAAAAAAAAAAAATCTCATTCAATACTAGTTATAGTCCATTGTCCAAAGCCAAAGGCACACACAATGTACAATCCTAAAAGTTGAAATGTGACAAACTTGAGCTACAATTTGCAAGCCAAAGGCCTTGTAGTTGAATTGGCACCTCCCTATGTACACAGTGCTTAGGGGTCTAGAGGGGGAAAGGGTTCGAGTTGCGGGGTTAGCAACATGTTATAATTATTTCTCAAATAAAAAAAAGCTACAATAAGCAAATATGAATATTTGCAGTGCTAAATCTGCTACCAACATTAAGTAGATTAAGATTGAGGTGTAATTCTTATAAAATATTTACTTATTCTTCTTTACTTAATATATTATGTTTATTTTTAAATATTTTTTTTTTGTTTAGTTTATCTTTCTAAGCAATCTAACTTTACTATTATTTTAAATGCAATTGGAACATGTACACTTAAGAAGACCGATAACTTGCTACTTTGCTAGTTTACTTGTTTTGTTTGTTTTAAGATCTATCTCTTTTTGAAGATGTAAACTTGTAAATATATGCATTTTGACAGTGAACTATTAACATTGAAGACTTTTTCCATTACAAATTTATGACTATAAATAATTTTTGTCATACTCAAAACTGTCAAAATTGGAAGGATATTAACAAGTGGCATTAAGTGCAATTCATTTGCTTAATTGATTTTATTCATTCTCTTTAAAAGGTTGTCATTGATTTGTTTTTGTAATTGCAAAAAAAAAAAAAAAAAAAACCTTGTTTGGAAAATATGGGTCAACCTAACCCAACTTGAATCGACCCGCAACCCGATTGACCCGTTTAAAAATGACCCATTTTGACTTACAACCCATTTGACCCGCAAACCTGATTGACCTGACCCGAACCCTACCCGACCGTTTTCCATGTCTAATCAGGACCATTTTCTCATTGCGAAATCCAATCGACATTAGCATAAACATCTCTAGATTCTCTACAACCAGCAAGATATTTCTGAAATCGATAAAAAGTGTAGTTTGATGGAACGGAACTGAATTTATTAGACCATTTGAAGAGTCCTTTGCATTTGCATCTACAAGTCTTGAATATTCAAGATGTCTAGGCAACAATTTAGTGCTGCTCCTCATAACAAGGTCTTCATCAGCTTCAACATTCTTGTAATTATGGACAATCTTTTCTTATCTAGATTAGAATTAGGTTTTAATTTTTACAAAACCTACCTTTTAGATCTTATTTTCTCTTGATTTTTTAGTTTTTTATATTTTGAAAGGAAAGAGATATAAAATGGTAGCAAAAATACAAATTTACCACTGATTTTAATAGAGGTGGGTAATAGAAGGCAAACAAAGCTTATCTCATATAGGTAAAGTGCCCATTTTTAAATCATGGGTATGCAAAGTGTTTTTCGTGCAAATCACAGGTGGGTAAAGTGTAATTTCCCAAAGAACAAAATAAGGGTTATTACAACACCTCTCACAATACAAACCTACATACTCATAAAGAAAAAACAAATTGATATTTGTGGGTGGAGTATTATAAATCACAAAATATTTTTGTAAAGTAGAACCCGACTTTGCCAACCAATCAACAAATTAATTAGCTTCCCTAAAGCAATTATTGATTTTCACACTTGGAATTTGCCTCACTAAATCCTTGTAGTCTGAAATAAGAGATGGAAGAGAAATATTAGTCATCCAATCCACAACTATTTTAGTGTTCGTCTTTATCTCTGTAGTTGAGAGACATAGAGAATAAAATCAAACTTGCTTGCATGGTTAACTGACCTGCTCGAAATGTTGACGAAATTCGGGTCGGGTTAGATTCTTATTTTATTTTATTTTATTTTTTAGCAAAAACACCATTTTAGTCCATACATTTTAAGGTCACAGTCAATTTGGTCCCTACATTTTGGTATTAATCAATTTGGTTCTTGTTATTTTCAATTTGCAGTCAATTTAGTCCCTACCATTAACTCACTAATGAAAAATGATTATATAACAAACGGTGTACAAGTTGGCACAATTGATGCTGACGTGGCTAATAAATTAATGTTAAAAAGTTTTAATCAACATTAAAAAAATTACACCTTAGCATTTAAAAAAAAAAAAAAAGCCACTAGACCATGTAATTAAATAATATAAAAAAAGAGATTAAAAAAATAAAATTACAAGATTATTTTAATTTTATATTTGTTTTCTTTTCGTATTGAACAAACACGGAATCCAATACACATAAACCCCCCCCCCCCCCCCCCCCCAAAAAAAACCCAAAGGCAAAACCAAAACAACCAAATCAATTTGATAATAGCCTTGTACCCTTAGAAACGGTGTGTGCAATAATTCCCCATCTAACTTTCTCAAATTCAAACCCTATCTCTTATCTCAATTTCTCTCTATCTCTCTCTCTAGCCTCTTTGCATTCTCCATGAACAAGCTCAAAGAGTTTTCCTACTACCACTAGGCTTCCACGGCTGGATCTCAAGCCTTCTTATTGTTTCACGCAAGTCAAACCCTCTTTCTTGATCGGGTTGCTCATACTCACTTTCTCTCTCAAATCAAATCATATTTCTCTCTCTATCGGTTTCGCACAGGCCCACTTTCTCGCTTAAGGAAGTCTATTCGACTTTAAGAGTTTTCCTCAATTCCAAATCTCTCTTCGCCATTTGTGAAATCGCCGAGAAGCCTATTTAGCAAAAGCTTTTTCATTTTTGAAATTTCTTGTCTTAGATTTTGCTTTAATATTTGATTCTAATTTGGCTTATCCACTAACAACAACAATATAAGCATAAGGCCTCAGATACCAATTGTGCTAACTGCTAAGTTTATTTTAGACATAGAGGGTTTGGTATTTGTTGGGTTTGATGGTATTTTTGGGGTGTGATTTTGATGAGGGGAAATAAAAAGATTCTAGTTTTGCTTTGTCTAGTTGTCAAGAAAGTACAGGCAATACTGAGAAACAAAAAAACATGATGATTTTGTTGTTTTGATCTTGCATCTAGGTTTGATTTTCTCAGTTTTTTTTTTTTTTTTTGAGGAAATGATTTTCTAGGCTTATTTGTGTTTGTTTCCTAAGAAAAATAAATGGAAAATGAGAAGTTGAAATTTTCAAGGAATTATTTCAATCTTTTAAACACTTTTTTGTATATTATTTAATTACATGGTCTAGTGGCTTCAAAAAAATTATTTAATTACATGGTCCAGTGGCTTTAAAAAAGAAGAAGATAAATGCTGAGGTGTTATTTTTTTTAATGTTGATTGAAGCAGACTCAACTAGAAAACTATCATAAATAGACTTAATAGGAATAGAAATACTATTAGAAATAGACTCAATAGGGATAGAAACAATATTCTTGGCAACGGTGACTGGCTCAACGGTCTTGATCTTTTTGGCAAAGGTGATTGACTTGACGATCTTAATCTTCCTCACAGAGCCCTCCATGGGGTAGGCGGCTCCCTCCTATGCCCAGTTCTTGTCGTGGCTTCCACAATGGTAGGTGGCTCCCAATAAACTCTTTCTTCCCTCAGCATCAGTACTGTGGGATCTGCATCCCTATAATATGTAACTTCTTCTTCAATCTCCATGTCTATAAGCTTGTCGGTCACCAAAGCATCCAGGAGTTCTATGCTATCCATCTAGTCATCAAACAGGTTGTGCTCTCTGTTGCCCAAGTCAGTGGGTTGAGGGAGATGCTATGGCTCTCCTCCTTCTTCCCTCTCATCCTTATGTTTATCACTCTCAAGTGTTATGATTTTGAAACTATGGACCATCAGCTTGTGGTCTAGTGCGGCCAATCTGGAATCTATGTCACCTTTCTCATCAGTATGTGGGGTTAGTGAACTTGGTTCTAAATCACAATACAATCCTAATTCTGGAACTTCTCTTCCATGCTTGTCATACCTTGGGCCAGACCTTGAGTTAACATTAATGACATCACTCCAATCTGAAAGGTACCTATAGGGATATTCTTCGTGGTACATTCGATTGGCTTGTACATTCCCTTCTCTTGCATTCTCTAACACATTAACCAGTCTATATTGATCACTATCAGTATTGCTCCACCTGTTAGCATCGGCGTCGTCCTCAATGTCTTGGTCATAATAGTCCACATCACTATCATATTCCTCGTAGAATAGGTCTGCGTCTTCATCTTCTCTATCACTAGGGGGTTCACCCCAATCACCACCACTGTACGGGCTATCATAACTTCTACTATTGTTGCCCTCACTATTGATGCTGCTATCATCATCATGTCCACCATCATTGTTGCTGCTGTCACTACTATCATCACTTTTGTCGTCACTTTCATCTTCATCATCACTAAGGGCTACTACCCCTTCGTCATCTTCGCTATGGGCTCTTAGTTCATACGGGCTCTTCAATGCATGATGACTAGCCTTCCAATACTCTTCATCTTTGATGTTACAAATGGGATCTCTATGAAGCGTAGTCATGGAATTAGGATCCATGTAATTGGCATAATCAGTTGGAACCCACGTTATGTCTTCTTTCTTAAATTCCAGAACCTTGTTGAGGTAGTCAAGTAGTATCTCAAACCTAGGTACCATTGTCTTTGTTATAGGATCAAATCTTGGTTTGAGAAATCCCCAATAACATTGACTTTCTCCGGCTTTTACAAACTTCCCATTCAACATGGGAATGTAGGGCTTTAGAGGTTCTAGAGGACAAGGGGGTCCTTTTGCTTTGGCTTTGGCTCGGGCCATCTTTCTCACTTCCATTTCTAGCAAATCATCATCAATGGGGTTGTAGCCTAGCCCAAAAGGTGGTGTGGCAGTAGGGATCGTTGAGCCCTGAACAGTTGACTTCTTTAAAGTTCTCCCTAAATTCATCTCCAGAAGGTATTTCATTCTTCTTATCATCGCTACCACATTATTGTTACCATAAGAAGCAAAGTCCATTGGAATCTTCTCAACTTCTTCTTCTCTCTTTTCAAAGCTAGGCTTCTTAATCTCAAAGCTATCAAAGGTCAATGGCTCTTACTCAGAATCAATACCATAAACAGGTTTAGGCACAGCAAAAGTATTCCCATAGATGGTCACATTAGCTCCTTCATGAGGAAGCCAAACCTTTTGATATAGGGAAGAAGGTATGGCTTCTGTGTCATGAATCCAAGCTCGCCTAAGGAGCATGTTGAAGCATGAGGCTATGTTAAGGACCTAAAAATCCACTTTCTTGACCATTGGTCCTATGGTAAGCTCCAATGTTATGGTCCCTAAGTCCGCTCTTCTTCTGTTTTCATATGCCCTCACATCTTGCTTAGTAGGCACAAAGTCTTCAATATTGAGGCCCAGATAGCTTGCAATCTTTAAAGGACACACATTCAAAGCGCTTCCATCATCTATCAACACCATCGGTATTCTCTTTCCCCATGGAATCTATAGTGATATGCAAAGGGTCGTTATGGTGCTTCTCCTTCTTGCTCAGATCCTTGTCGGAATAAGAGATGGTGAGTTCCTTGTTTATGGACCCAATTATAGCATTCAAAACCTGGGTGGTTGTGGTTGTAGGAACTTGGATTTGGTTGAGTAGGTCTACTAGATTATGATGGTGTTTGTATGAGGCCTTGAGTAAACCCCATAAGGATATGTTAGCTTGTGTCTTCTATAGTTGCTTGAGGACTTCATCTTCCTTGGCAGGTGTTTGTTGGGTAGATCTATTCAAGGCTTCCACAGGGTTGTCGGTCTCCAAATATGGGGGTTTGAAGTGTCTCTCCCTCTTGTGATGTAAGCAATTTTTGTTGGGTCATGGAGGTCGGTGACTTGGAGTTTGAAGTGTCTTCCCCCGTATGTGGATGTTGGTTTATTTATTTGGGGTTTGAAGTGTTTCCCCCCATTTGTGGGTGTTTGGTTGTTTATTTGGGGTATGAAGTGTCTCCCTCCAGTTGTGGGTGTTTGGTGATCCTTGGGTTCTGATTCATCATTCCATATGTCATATCCAGTGGTGGTGGTAGATGTCCTATCCATTAATTCTTCTCATGTCATCATGAAGCATTCACGTAAGTCATAGATCAAGTCAGATGGGTCTTCCTTATTTTCCTCTTCGGTAATCAAGCAATTAATCCTTGGTCCTTTCCTAAAATTGAGTTGCAAGGGATTATCAGTGACACTAGGCCTTGTAAACGGCACAATCACTTTGTTGTCTTTTAGCTATTGAATTGCATCATGAAGGGCAAAACAACGGTCGGTATCATGACCACGGCCTTGGTGGTAATTACATCTTTTATTAATATCAAACTATGAAGGTAAGGGATTTGGAATTGGTCTTAGGTCTAAGGGTTTCAGTAACCCTTTAGCTTTCAGCTTGTCATACACTTGACTTATGGGCATATACAACTCATGAAATTCTCTCCTAGGTCTAGGCCCTTGTGGTACTTACACAGGTGCAATGGGTGCAATCAACTAGTAAGGATCGCTTTTATGGATGTTGGAAATTTCTGCAGACTTAGATCCTACATTCTTTTTAAACCTTGGTAGGTCATCATTCTTTATGGTTCCATTGTCTAAAGCATCTTCAATTTGGGTTCCAGCAGCAATTAGAACTTTAAAATTAGGAATGTATTGTGCAAACAAATATTTATGCTACACATGTAACAAATTCTTTACAACCATGGCTAATTGTTCTTCCTCACTCGGCCTATTCATCATCTGTGCGGCCTTAGCTCTCCATTTGGTGATGAAAGTGGAGAAGGATTCCTTCACCTCTTGGTTGGTAGTCTCAAGGTCTCTTATTGTGATGTTAACTTCTGTATTGCTAGTGGAACTCTCGGTAGATGTCCTCCCAACTTCTTGCTCTTGCAACATGTAGATTAAGGAACCATTGAAGAGCAGCTTCGGTTAGTGTGCTTTGGAACATTTAAGCAAGTACTTCCTTGGTCATGCCTAAAGGCTACATAGCCCTTATATACATCTTCAGATGGGACTTTGGGCAGCCGATCCCATCAAACTTGTCCAGGGCTGGCATCTTGAACTTGGGTGGCAACCTTGCATTAGGGAACAGTGAGAGAGAATCATAGTCCATAAGGTCTTCCATTTAACGGGCTCTTTTAATCATCACCTCCATTTTATTCATCCTCTCGTTGATCTTCTTCTTATTCTCTATGGCTGGTGGATCATGATCAATCTTGTCCTCCTCTTGATTACTCTTCAAATTCTAGAACTGTTGCATCATACGGTTCACGTCTTCCATCAGCTGAATCAGACTAGCTACCACAGTGTTGAGTAGCTTTTGGGTGTTCATGGGTTCCTCTAGGTTTGAGCGTTCTCCTTCCTCTGCCATAATGTGAGCTTCAAAATTCTGGTGGTGTGAATCACCTTAGAGGTCAAAGATGGGGTTATGATGTTGCAGCAATGGAGTTTCTTCTATGCTTGATGGCTTTAGTATGGTGATGGGAGTGATAGGCTTAGAGCTATTGGCTTGAGTATCAGACTTATGTTTTTTTGTAGCCTTTCTTCAGATCTTGACTAAATTCTCCCCTAATGACAGGCTTGGTCAAATTAATCAAAGCTAAGTCCCCATCCATACCCATCAATCAATCAAAACAAGCACACACAACATGCAATGCAATTTTAACCGGGACTGACCTAGGGTAGGTTCTAAGTCATTACGTTGTAGGGTGGGTTTGTTGTTTCATTGTTCCCTATAGCTAGGACATTACACCTCCCAACTTGCAATGTAATGAACATTGCGTTGGTACACATGGTTTGTCCTTTACAGTCAACAAGAAATGATCCAATGACTTTGGGCTACGAGTTGGTGAGTTCATCACTGGGTACTCGAATCTAATGAAGACTAGTGATCCATGGTTACTACCACCACAAAATTGTTGAAAAGGGGTGCAAACATATTGTTTGGATGGCACACATAATGACAGTTACAGAAAGATTTTAACAAACAATACATACAACAAAATATCACACAACAAAATATTATTCAATATCCCATCAAACATATATAAACAAACAACAACTATATCATGCAAGACCATGCAAAATAATGGTACATATTTGGTCACTTAAGTCTAATACGAAGTTTAGCCTTCGATGTCCTTGGTGGAGTCTCCATTGTGAGAGACCTCGCCTGAGTTGGGTTGCCTCTCAAAAGAGAGAGATATTTTGGGAGAACTTTCTAGGGTATCTTTCTTTTTGGGTAAATACTGTGGAGTCGCCACTTATTTTTTGTGTAAAAAAAAAAAGAGAAAAACTAATATACAAATGCATGATTGAATTGCTTCGTTTCATTGATTGAATGAAAAAATTACAAATTTGAAAATTTGAACTTTATATGGCTTTGGGTTCTAGTTACAATCTACCAAAGATAGATGGCCTTTTGTACTAGTTACAATCTACCCAAAATAAAAAGTAAAGACAAGACTAGATTTACTTAACCAAAGACCTAAATCCAGAGGCTAGGTTACGGAATGGGAAGGTGTTAGGCACCCATTTTGCCCAGATAGAGTCTAGTCTTCAAGAATCTTGTGACCAATTTACCATTTTATGCATGTTATGAATGATATGTTGAACATATGAAAAACATAATTACATGAGTCTATGTTATGAATGAAATCTCTCATTTTGAAAAGAATTTGCGTTGTTTTAGTTGGTAAAAAAATGAATTTTGATTTGAAAAATATCAGATTTGTTTTGTAGTATGTAAAAAAAAGTGGACTTTGGAGATGAAATTTTAGATTTGTTTTGTGATGATAAAAAAATGGTTTTTTATAATAGAAAAATCAGATCCTTTTTTATATTTGAAAAAAGATATTTTTTAATGGAGAGGATCATAGTCATAAAATAATTTCATGTCACATGGACCACACAAAACAAACAACGAAACAACAATTCAGATCTCTTTCTTTATTTAAAAAATTTGCATGCATTTAAAAATTAGATCTTTGTCGAAAGAAGATACAAAATCCGTTTTGTTTTAAGAAAAATTTAGATCTACATCTGATGAAAATATAGATCCCTTTTATTTTGAGAAAAATTCAGATCTACATCTAAGGAAGATGTAGATCCAGTTTATTTTAAAGAAAAAAGTGTTTAGTACATGCAGATCTTTAAAACTAAGAAACAGATTATAATAATAATAAAAGAATCAAGAGCATATTTTGATAATCTAGATTAACAAATCAGAATATGAACATTTGAAACAATAAAGCATGTATCATCATGATAAAAGAAGCATTAAGAACAAAAGGGTTAGAAAGCAACCTCTTGCATGAGCACTCTTCTACTTGAGAGGATGTTTTAGGGTTCAAATAAACTTATACAGTTTTCTTTGAAACCTTAAAACCCTAATTTTTGTAGCAAATCTCAGAAAGGATAAACTAATATCAGCAATTTGTAAGTCTCAAAACGTATTCCTCTTAGAGCATAAAAAAAAAAAAGGTCCTGAATTATGAGACCCAGACTCTATTTATAGAGGCCAAAAAATCCCTAAAAAATAGGCATGAACGATTAAGATGTGAATCCGGACTCATCGTTCTGCGAAAAGGTCGAAAAGGGTATGCCTTATCGTCACCCGAAGGCCGTTGGGCCAAAGCCCAACAAGGTGCAATTCGGCACTTTCAAAGTGCCATTCGGCACTCCAAAAGTGCTGAATTGGCTCTTGAATGCTGAACATACTTCCGTGTTCGGGTGCCATTTGGACTCTCCTTCTAGAGTTTTTTGACAGGTCCTTGTATCTAGATGTGTTTTCTTCCTCCGTCCATGATTTTTTTTCCTCTTTTCTAGATAATTCAGGCTTTTAAAAACAATTATCTTGAACAATTATCTTGTGGATAAATCCCTTAAAATAAATTTTGATAAAGTTCAAATTATCCACAACTCTATTGTTATTCAATCATCCCTTTTATTCCTATGCATGCATCCCTATTTTAAACACTAATTTTCAACCAATCACAAAATTATTTAATTAATTTTAATTGTTTACCGATCAGAATTAGCTTAAATTAATTGTGTGTGGTCAACTCTACCTAGACACAATGCATATGGACCGTGCAAACTTGATCATGCAATATCTTTCGATCCGATGGTTGCATTTAGAAACCGAACATACCGTTGTGTTCGTTAGAATCTCAAGATCATATTTATGATATGCAATCAATGAATTGATTCATGGAATGCAATAACAAATTGATGCATGTGATGCAAAGACAAATGATGCATATAATACAATGATGATTTTTTTTTAGGTACATGGATGGTAACTCCAGTCATCTTCCTTGATTAAATCATGGGTGCAAAATCGAGTGTCTATAATATCTTCCCACTTTTATGTTTTTGCTTTATAGCTTAACCAATGTCAAATCTTGAAAAGAGATAATGAGTTGCAAAAGCCATCGCACATAGTAGTATTGGACTAGGAAAAAGGGAAAGCGACCTGTATTGAAATGTATGTTGCCTTAAAAAGCCAAAGGCTTACTCTCTAAATTGAAATATGAAAACTTTCAGGCATTGATCTTAAAATGAGATGTATTTTTCATAAAAGATCAAATGTTATCAGTTGAAAGAAGCCAAAAGAAAAGCTTCAAAGATATATAATCATTTTCTTGTGGGATGTCATATATATTTATTTCTATAATTGAGATAGACCACTTAACTTAGTACTAGTTGTGTATGACTTGATTGAATTGATCATTGAAATTTCACTCTAGACTAAGGACTATTCCACATTTGATACACACACACAACACACAAATCTATTGTTCAATGAATTCCTATTTCATTTGTGTGATTGTACATGTTCAAATGTGATGTGCATACTCAATTGCTTGTTGATCAAACCCAAAAAGATTTTTGAGTATTTTATATGTTTTTGAAAGTGTTTTTATGCTTTCGTGTTTTGAGTTTTTGTTCATATTTCATTTTTAATGTTTTTCATCAAAAACTCTTTCAAAGGCATTTTCGCAAGAAGCTTGCAAGTAAGCTCTTCCCGCGAAAATGAGATAGGCAAAAATGAAAATACCAAAATTTTTAGACAGAAACTTTCGTGACTGTCTCACGAATAAATTTTACCTGTGTAAAGTTTTATACTTCAAAGGCATTTTTTGCAAGTAACTTCACGAGAAGTTAACCCGTAAAAAATGCGTGTTTTCAGTTTTTAAAGGCTGAACATGACAGTTGTTCAAAATCACACCCTTTGCCTCCCTCGAGCCTCTTTCAACCCTAGACCTATTTTCTCTCAAAAACCTAACTAAAACTCAAGAGAAAACTTCTCAAGATCATCTCTAAGGTATGTTTGATCATTCTCTTCTCTTTATTTCTTAAGATTATGCCTTAGATTATAGGTTTTGCATAAGTTGGGTATTTTTTGAAAAAGTGTTGGGAAACCTTAAGTTTTTTGAATTTTTTTCAATTTCTTTATTGGTCTCTGTCCCATTTTCTTTGACTGTGTTTGTGTTGGCCCCTTGTGGCATTTTAACATGTGTTTCGGAAATATTTACACATGTTTATGCATTGCTTACATGTTGTTTGTGTTGGTGCATACCAAGAGTTTGATAAAATGCCCAAATGACATTTTTGTGTTGTTTTGGACTCCGATGAGTACCAAACTTTTGGGATTACCATGATTATACATATTTATCATGTTTTGATCATTGGTTGTATGTTTTACACTCTTTAACCTAAATATGCTTAGTCATGACTTGATCATGCATTACATATGCACACCACATGCACACTTGATACACACACTTGTTCACTTGTCATGTTTTGCATATCACTCATGCTATATAAATGTTGTTACATGCTTATCACTCATTACATGATCTAGTGACATTGTTTGTGTTTTGTTTAAGACTTTGTATTTGTTTTATGGACTAACTGGGTACTAATCAAGTTTGTGTTCTTGTTTTGTGTTTCTACACTTGTTCTTTGTGTTTTTTAACTGTTTCTACAGATGTCTCCTACCAAGCATTCTGCCACAAAGAAATCATTAAAGCATCCATGCTTGGACTCAGGGTATTTTTGAAGCATTGAGGCAGACATGGCCTACATCGACTTCTACAAAAAGTTAACGATAATCATGGAAAGGGTTGTAAGAATGGAGACCCTTGAAAACACTTTCACTCCTGAAGTGTTAAAGGATAGGACATGGACAATGTTGCTAAACCCAAGCAGGAATATCTTTGCCGAAATCATCAGGGAATTCTTTGCAAATGCTCTTGTGGAAGGAAAGCGCATCAATTGTTGGGTGTGGCAAAAAGAATTATTTATCACGAGGGAATACATTCAAGAGGTATTAGAAGTTAATCCACCATCTCAACAAATTTTTATCCAATATGATAATAGATTGGATATTCTTGAGCAAATGTCCGATGTCCTCGGTGGCTCTCTCAACAAGAAGTCAATGAACACAATTCCTTTCACCACAGAGATGAGGACATTGGCCTATATATTGATCCACAACCTCTACCTGGTGACGAACTTGACCACTTTGTCTAGACCAAGAACTATGTTTCTGTATGATTTCTTCACACATAAGGAGATCGACATATGCAGTCACATTTACTACCTTTTGACCAAAGCCATCACTAAGAGGAATTTGAGATCCGTCTTGCCATTTCCAAGTCTCATCATGGCTCTCATAGCAAAAACAAGGCTAAAGTTTCCAAGTGGTCTTATCATCATGCAAAGGGACTCTGCGATTGGTGCTCCAACAATGACCAGAAGTAAAGCCCATATCACTGGACCAAAAACTGGCATTTCTCAAATCCTAAGGGACAATGTTGAGGAAGAAGGTGGATACACAGAGGAGGAGATTGACAAGTTCACATCAGCCCCTGAGGGCTCTGCACAACCATCCACCTAAGCACAATCACGGGGACCCGATCGCCTTGATCGTCTCATTGCATGGGTTGAGCAGATGTATGGTATGATAGAGTCCCATGTACAACACACCTCAGGTTAGTTTATCTATGTCAAAGGCCAGATTACTGCATTATCGTCTCAAATTGATGAGATGATGATAGAGCAGTGGAATCAACAAGAGGGCTCCGAATCAGAATCTGACCAGTTCTAGCCTCTTTGGCCATTCCGGTCAAAAAGGGGAGAAATTTTTGAAGGGGAGATGCATAGTTTGTGGGGGAGTATATATATCATAGATATTGGTTTATTTTGGTGGTTTAGTAGTTTACTTTTGGTTTTAGTACTCTACTCTCTTTTACCTTTCATTTTATAACTCTTGGATATTTACATTGCTTTCTTTTAAAGCTTTAAAATACTCTAGTTTAAAACTTCAGTTTATATTTAGTACTTTGTTTATGTATCCTTTCTTTGTAGCACTTTTAAGTAATTTTAGATTAATGCATACATTATCTTTAGTACTACACACTTGTGCCCTTGTTGGATCTTGTATCCTTGATGCAAATACCGTTTGTGTTTTGCATTGGTTGTGTGTCGGAACAAACACTTGTGCCCTTGTTGGATCTTGTATCCTTAATGCAAATACTTTAGTGTTTTGCATTGGTTGTGTGTTTGGACATGCAATTGACTTTTGTACTGCTCCTAATTGCATTACGTGTCCGAATGATCATTTACAAGTTAAATGTTCATTGTGGTCATTCTTTAATGACTGTTCTTGTTTGATCAAGTTATACTTCATAGTTTATATCTTGTTAAATTACCTTGATCACATTTTACTTGTTCATACACGTACCTTGTATTCAACTTGTCATATGCTTAATGAAAATTTTGTTTGTGTGAGTATTTCAGGATACAGGTGTATATGTGCAAGTGCTTCACAGCTTCTAGATTAGGTGGGAGTGAGTTTTACTACTATTCCCAAACTCACGTTTAATTTTAGAGTTTGTTTTAGGGGTTTTGTCATGGAATAGTCAAAGGGGGAGATTGTAAATATGTTATTTACAACTATTTTGTGTTGGCTTTAATTCCGTGTCAAATTTGATTGTAATTCTGTTTAATCATGTATACCCTGTATTTTATGTGGGATTTCATTGTATGGGTTGTGTGTGAGAGAGAGTATGAAGACTTAAGCTTTTATTGAAGACCAAGTGGATTTCGTGAGAAGTTTTGTGAGAAGTCTTCCTATAAAGTGAGCCACGTGCAGAGCACATGACTGGACTGCGAAGAGTCATGACAGCTGGTTTTTACGAGTAATTCATGAGTAAGGCCTTCTTGCGAAATCCCTATGAAACATTTTGTTTTGCTATTTTGGCATATCTACTCTACTACATCTTCACCCACACTATATATACCCTCATTACCCACATATTGTAAGGAGTGTTTTTCAAAGAGAAAACCCTAGCATACACACTTGAGAGTTAGAGATTGTTATACCCACAATCATTTATGCAATCCTTTATGATTTTCCTCATACTTCTACCTCACCATATCCATATCCTTGAGAGGTTGATAGTCCAAACACTTAACACACCCATTCTGAGTGTAAAGTGAGGTTTTAGTGCTGCTGGGAAGCATTGGAAAAAGCCAAGCTTTGGCGGATGCAATTGGGTTGAATTGTGGTAGATTAGGCTTAGAGGGTCTCTTATTATTCATGTATCTCAACTTATTGTCTAGTGGATTGATTTACCGTTTCGACGGTGGTGGAGAGGTCTTTCGCCAAGTTCTTGATTTCCTCTTCGATAACATGTCTTGGTGTTATCTTGTGTTTGCAACTTTCTTCCCTACTCTTTTAGCTTCCATATTACTATTGATATATGATGAATGTGGCTTAGACTAGTTTTATTGTTTATATGCTCACTTTTACTCTATTCAGCACTTAGTTGAGTTAGAGTAAAATCAACTAAGCCGTATTTTTTTTTTTTAAATTGGGGGTCTAATCAACTCTTGTGTTTTCACACAAATTCGAGCTTTCAGTACATATCATAGTACTTCAGACAATATTGTGGAGTTTTCTACAAAAAAAATGTCAACTTTATTACAAACATATACATAAAGAAACACATGATTGAGAGTGTGGAATTTTCTTACAAATTGGCCCGGGAAAAGAAAGAAGAAAAAAAATGCATAGTATTGAGTTTTTAAAATAAAAGAGTGTCAGAGGTTAAGGTCAAGTGAACGTGCAATATTTGAAGCACATATCTGGATCCACTCAAAGCACCAAGCTTGTAAAACCCAAAACCTATACCAAGGATTTAGATGCACAACCCGTCTTATAAATAATCAACAATAATACAATAGAATAGAGCATAATTAAATATCCACAAACCAACTTCAAACCATCAAAATCTTTCCTATGAAATTCATAAAAACAGAAAGTTAAACAATCAAGTCTTCAAATAAAATCTCAAAGAGTTCCACAAATGCCACACTCACTATCCTAAGAAAATATATTAAAACAGTCCATCAACTAACATAGCTCCAAAAGAAGTCTTCAATCTATGGCTCCAATGATCTACCATCAAAAGATATTTAATTGCTCTAATCTGAAATGGTGGAGAAAGGGGGGGAGGGGGGTGAGCTAGAAGTCGAATAAGAGACTACGTAACATGAGGATGTCTTTGAAAACAAAACATTAGTATCATTGACAAAATATAGTCTTTTACAAAACACTTGCATATAGTTTTAACAGTAATATAATATATTCTATAAAATTGTCAAGAATAAAACATTTAACTATAATGTTGTAATCATTAAATAAAATAATAACACTTTAGTTAGGCAAAATACACTAAATAGGTAGAAAAAATATATTATAGAAATAAACAATTTTTCCACTTTTAAAGGTCAATACCAATAAAACAATAGTTTGATATGGAAAACATTAAACATTAGCTAGAAAAAGACAAAGTGCTAAACACTCAGTGGGTGATTCCTACTAACCTCAAGAGGCCACACTAGCTCCAAATAGAAAATGATAACACTGGCTTCGAAGAGCAAATGATAACACTTCACCACAAAACAATAACACTACTTCGACCGAAGACCAACACTTAACCCTGTGCTGGCAAAGGTTGCAGACTGTCTAGCTGACTGTTTGAAAACATTCTTAATTTATTACAATATTGCCAATATTAATCATATATCATATAAAAAATACTTTCTAAAAATATAGTTTTGAGTCATTCACAACATATATAGTTTCAAAGTAATATACAAGAAATAATAAAATTCGGGTATGTATAAAGCATTAACAATGGTATAAGTTTTTGGAAACTTCACTTTTGTAATTATGAATATATAAATATATTTTTACCAAATATATATATATATATATATATATATACACGTCTTGAAAGATGTCATGTTCTGAAGTCCACTTACCTCAAATCCCCAAAACACGTTAGGCCTCAACTATCCAAGCCGATGTCACTCAAACCTAATACATAAATAGATGATTAATTAAGTGCTAAGCTTTCCACTACTAATTAAAAATCCTCTTACTAAAATAAAATAAATAAACCAGCCACCAAAAGCTCTTGCATTAGCTATAGAGATGATTTTGTTGTGTTAAGCCATACTTACTCTATTTATATAATCCATTCGTGTTATCCCTCTTCCCAAATCATATGTGGAACTTTATACATCATAACTACATGTCAGATCCTAACAATGTTTTTAACCAAAGGTTAGTATTTAATACTTTGCCATTAGATCCAAAATAATCCACAAGCATCAATATTTACTTACATCTAATAATAGTCTGTTTAAATAGGATATAGGCAATTCGATCTCAATTGGGGTATTTACATCATGAATCTTATGACTCACCATGCTATGTGCATCAATTATGACTCTTTACTCTCTACATATATATATATATATATATATGCCTATCTTACCACTTAATTAAGTCATAATGTAGAAACTTCAAGAAATCCTACACCGTCAACTTCAAGATATCTAAGTCATAATGTAGAAACTTCAAGAAATCCTACACCGTCAACTTCAAGATACCTGGCACCATGTAATATTGTAATATAAACTCTGCTGTATGGAGATAAACAACACGTATCTTTTACCTACGACACCACACACAATCAATAATCAGCTTGCTAATAGTTACCTTGATGTCGTCTTTGTCAAGTTTGGCAATAAACCTTTTTGCCGTAGCTTTTAGTGTCGAGCATCTCTCTCTACCTTTCACGTGTCTGACTTAAAAGACTCATTATATATAACTCTAAAATAATACTCCAATTCAGTCTAGGAAGATCAATCCCACTATTAGTTCTCTTAAATTACACTTCTACTTGGGCTAGAGTTTAAGACCCACTAAAACTTAAATAAGCTTCCAAGACTTTAATTCCCAATTAAACTCAAATTAAGGTTGTTTAGATCGGCTAGAACTTAAATAAATTCTAATAACACTTAAACTCCTAATCCAAATATGTTCTAATCTCTTATCCTTTTCCTTAACTGATAAGGAAACTAAAAGTTTAATATGAATAATCCACAAAAATAACTCTCGCGTTAAATCTTCTTTTATTTATTTTCTTTGTAGATATCATAATATAAAATAATATTACCTTCAAAGTAAATTGAATAATTCATCAATTTCACTCTTGAAGTAATTAAATTAATATTAAGTGAGGCGGGTGTTACATTCTCCCCCTCTTATAAAATTTTCGTCCTCGAAAATTCAAAACATACCTCAATATACTACTGCTTCAAATTAGAATCCTATAAACTCCAAAGTCTAATGATCAAATCAACTCATTGCAACAAAATACTCATACCGAATTTTATAAATCTTTGATGCAATCACAGGTCAATTTTTATATGACATTGGTTCTAGTAAAACTATAGATCTGTCATGTCAAAACTAGGGAGTGATTACTTGAAAGATCAAACTTGAACAATAGCTAAAGCCTATAGACTATGCCTCCAACTGTCCCTACACTCCTTTTTTTATATATTATATTGTTTTCACCTACTTCATCCCAACAAAAAGGTGACCTTCACCTTCGATCTCACAATTCCTCAAAAAATAAATATCACTTAATCCAGCCAAATGTCACACTTCTTAAACTTAGCATATAAGTTTTATTTTACAAAAGCGCCCCAAGGAAGTGCACTAGGTCGTATATCTCAAAGCAACATGATATGCTCCTAATCAATCCACATTATATCATACCAAAATCATAAATAATTAAGAGAATCAAGTCAGCCATTAATTCCTTGTCTACTATCATAACCACACAATAGTTACATAGACTCAACAACCATTCTTTCACTTAATAAGAGAAAATAAGGAGATGGTACCTGACTTAGATTCCTCAGCATCTTGCCCAGTAATGACAAACACTCTTCCTTGAATTTTTGGCCTTTGATTCATATCATTAGGCTTAGCCCTTAGCTCACTCTTCAAAGCTGGGCAATCTTTGATAAAGTGTCCAGTCTTGCCACATTTAAAACACACTCCTGACTTCGAAAACATTTTCCACTCTGAGCCTTTCCACATCTTGAACAAGTCTTATGTGCCTTCTCGTTTGAATTAGGCACCCCTTGCTTCTTGAATAAACTTTCACTAGACTTTCCCTTAAGAAAATTACTCTGATTTGGCTTTCTCTCTTGATCATTGGCATTTGAGAGACGATTGCAATTTCTCTCTGCTATGAGAGCTCAATCTACCACCTCTGCATATGTTTCCAATTTGAACATGGAAACCAATCCCTGAATTTCCTCCCTTAAACCCCTTTCAAAATGCCTAGCCTTCCTTGCTTTTGTGTTAACCATGTGTGGACGAAAACAGGATAATTCAACAAATTTATGCTCATACTCATACATTGATTGAGTACCTTGTGCTATGCGAATGAACTCAGCTTCCTTTTGGACCATTAGACTATCGGGAAAATACCTCTTACGAAAGAGCTCAACAAAATGCTGCCAAGTTATAACTTCTCTTCCATGTGTCCTTTTTATGGACTCCCACCATTCCAGTGCATCACCTTTTAGTACAAAAATAGCAAGGATAACTCATTGCTCATCACTAACCTCCATTGCCTTAAAGAGTCTTTCTATCTCCTTAAGCCAACTGTCAGCCTCTATTGGATCCTTTGTACCCTTGAAAGTAGGAGGGTCAAGCTTTCTAAACTTCTCCAAAGCACTAGTCAGATTGGTAGCTCCTACTTGATGTTGCACTATATTGGTTAAGCCCTTAGTGGCTTCAATAATAGCTTGAAGATTAGTGGCTCCTCTAGCATTTGATTGACCATTCCCTGTGTTCCACCTTGATGGAGCCATCTCTCTAAGCAATACAAAAAAATATCGTAAGTACAGATTTTAAATATCCCTGAAGGTCAAAACCAAACAAACAGATAATGCAACAATCATTCCTACATGCTCCCGAAAAACACTATGAAATGTCAAATAATTCCAACACTAAAATTCCTTATGATCACACTCTTGTTCCAAAATAATCTTAAGATTAAACCTATAAGTCTATGTAATCATAAACCTATGCTCTGATACCATAACTGTAACACCCAAAACCCATACCAAGGATTTTGATGCACAACCTGTCTAATAAATAATCAAAAAGAATACAATGGAATAGAGCGTAATTAAGTATCCATAAACTAACTTCAAATATTTCCTATGAAATCCATAAAACAAAAAGTTTAACAATAAAGTCTCCAAATACAATCTCAAAGAGTTCCACAAATGCCAAACTCACTATCCTAAGAAAATATACTAAAATAGTCCATCAACTAACATAGCTCCAAAAGAAGTTTTCAATCTATGGCTCAAATGATCTACTACCAAAAGATATTTCATTGCTCTAATCTAAAAGGGAGGAGAAAGGGGGGTGAGCTAGAAGCCCAATAAAAGACTACATAACATGAGGATGTCTTTCAAAACAAAATATTAGTATCATTGACAAAATATAGTCTTTACAAAACACTTGCATATAGTTTTAATAGTAATATAATACATTCTATAAAACTGTCAAGAATAAAACATTTAATTATAATGCTGTAAACATTAAATAAAATAATAACCACTTTAGTTAGCCAAAATATACTAAATAGGTAGAAATAGTATATTATAGAAATAAACAAATTTTACACTTATAAAGGTTGATACCAATAAAACAATAGTTTGGTCTACCACCAAAAGATATTTCATTGCTCTAATTTGAAATGGTGGAGAAAGGGGGGTGAGCTAGAAGCCCAATAAGAGACTACATAACATGAGGATGTCTTTCAAAACAAAACATTAGTATCATTGACAAAATATAGTCTTTACGGAACACTTGCATATAGTTTTAACAGTAATATAATTAATTCTATAAAATTGTCAAGAATAAAACATTTAACTATAACACTGTAAAAATTAAATAAAATAATAACCACTTTAGTTAGGAAAAATACACTAAAGAGGTAGAAATAATATATTATAGAAATAAAAAAATTTTCCACTTATAAAGGTTGATACCAATAAAACAATAGTTTGATATGGAAAACATTAAACATTAGCAGACAAAGACAAAAACTGTTAAACGCTCAATGGGTGATTCCCATTGGGAACAATAACACTAACCTTACAGAGGCAACACTGTCTCCAAAAAGCAAACGATAACATTGGCTTCGAAGAGCAAACGATAACACTGCACCACACCACAATAACACTACTTTGGCTAAAGACCAATACTTAAACCTGTGTTGGCAAAGGTTGCAGACTGTCTAGCTGATCATTTGAAAACATTCTTACTTTATTACAATATTGCCAATACTAATCATATATCATATAACAAATACTTTCTCAAAATATAGTTTTAAATCATTCTTAACATATACAGTTTCAAAGAAATATATTAGAAATAATAAAATTCGGGTATGTATAAAGCATTAACAATGGTATAAGTTTTTGGAAGCTTCACTTTTGCAATTACGTATATATAAATATATTTTTACCCAATATATATATAAATATACATGTCTAGAAAGACGTCATGTTATGAAGTCCACTTACCTCAAATGCCCAAAACACTTTAGGCCTCAACTATCCAAGCCGATTACACTCGAACCTAATACATAAAGAGATGTTTTATTAAGTGCTAAGCTTTCCACTACTAATTAAAAATCCTCTTACTAAAGTAAAATAGATCAACCAGCCACCAAAAGCTCTTGCATTAGCTATAGAGATGATTTTTCTGTGTTAAGCCATACTTACTCTATTTATATAATCCATTCATGTTATCCCTCTTCCCAAAGCATATATAGACCTTTATACATCATGCCTACATGTCAAATCCTAACAATGTTTTTAACCAAAGGCCTATCATTTGTATTTAATACTTACCATTAGATCCAAAAAAATCCACAAGCATCAGTATTTACTTACATCTCATGATATTCTATTTAAATAGGATATAGGGAATTCAATCTCAATTGGGGTATTTATATCATGAATTTGATGACTCACCATGCTATGTGCGACAATTATGACTCTTTGCTCTCTACATATATATATATATATATATATATATATATATATATGTAGATGCGTATCATGCTACTTAATTAAGTCACAACGCAGAAACTTCAAGAAATCCTACACCATCAACTTCACGATATCTTGCACCATGTAATGTTGTGATATAAACTCTGTTGTATGGAGATAAGCAACACGTATCTTTAACCTATGATACCACACGCAATCAATAATCGGCTTGTTAATAGTTACCTTGATGTCATTTTTGTCAAGTTTGGCAATAATCCTTTTTGCCGTAGCTTTTAGTATTCAGCGTCTCTCTCTGCCTTTCACGTGACTGACTTAAAAGACCTAGTATATATACCTTTAAAATAACACTCCAATTCAGTCTAGGAAGATTAATCCCACTCCAGTTAGTACTCTTAAATAACACTCCTACCTGGGCTAGAGTTTAAGACCCATTAAAACATAAACAAGTTTCAAAGACTTTAATTCCCAATTAAACTCAAATTAAGGTTGTTTAGATCGGCTAGAACTTTAATGAATTCTTATAACACTTAAACTCCTAATCCAAATATGTTTTAATCTCTTATCCTTTTCCTTAACCGATACGGAAACTAAAAGTTTAATATGAATAATCCACAAAACTAACCCTCACATTAAATCTTCTTTTATTTATTTTCTTTATAGATATCATAATATAAAATGTAAATTTTTAGACCGCTTAACACAATTTGATTAACCTAATATTAAACCAAGTTGATTAACAAGTTTGTTAATTAACACTAGGTTAATCCAATATATGAAACTGATAGGCCACAAACGCGTTGACCCCTTGTGATTAATTAAATTGATTAATTAGCCAAGTTATTAATTAATCAAGTTAACATGCAAATTCACGTGGCAGCACAAACAAATCACCAAAAACTAAAGTATGTAGTGAAAAATAAATGACACGGTGATTTGTTTACAAATGGAGAAAACCTGACGGCAAAAACCCCATCGGGTGATTTAAGGTCACCACTCCCGAAACTCCACTAGTATCACAACAAGCGATTACAAGTAAGGAATCCGAGTACCTTACTAACCTACAGTTGAATCCTAACCCCAATACCCAATTGGACTTGTTCTGTAGTGACAGTTTCTCCTTTTGATGCACGGCTCCAAGTACGTGACTAACCAATTGCGCGGATCTGAGTATGCGACTTCAATTCACCAACTAGAGAGAGAGTTGTTAGCTGCAAAGTTCTTCAAATAATCCACACGATGAAGATCAAGAAGATGCTTAGTTACAAAACCCTACGGTGCACAATACACAGCAACTTCTTCACAAAAGATGAACTAGGACATGAACTTTGTCCTTTTGATCGCAAATTGCATGAACAAGGATTACTCAATGCTTGTGCAACTTCCATCTCTTTGACGGCCCTTAAAACAATCCTTTTATATGTCTAGGGTTAGGAGAAAAGAAGTCCCAAAGATACATTCACAAATTGGAATTAAAACAGAACTGAAAATCTGTTTTCTTTAAATCTCGACAGATAGAGGTGTCGAGGATCTGTCGAGAAGCTGTCGAGTCTCGGGGCTGAAACAGCTTCTAAAGCTCAATAGATGCATGTGTCGAGTCTAGGTATTGAGCTTTAGTAACTTGCACTTTTCAGCTTGTTTCTTGGACAGACTTGATGACTTCAACACTTGATCTTGAAACACAGTTTCTTGAAGCATTAAACACATCCACTCAATTACAAGTAAAGTGCGTTTTATCAAAGGATAAGCCAATTACACAAAATAGTGACATATGTCAACAACTTGAACTACATATGCCCTAACAGAAACAAAAATATAATGCGGCTAAATATAAAGAACACAAAGATCCGATGACTAAGGAAAACCAAACCGGTAAAAAACCTGGGGAGGATTTAATCTAGCTATCCTCAAGGTAAAACAGATCTACTATGAAAGAATTGAAGTTTATATAATAGAACTTAGACCACTAACATCCTATTTCTACCTCGAGTAGAAAACTTACTACCACGATCACATGACAGCTCCAAGTTCATGGACTACTTCTTTCCTTTGATCTACTACAACCGTAAGTTCTCTTACTTGTGAATCTTGATCTTCTTGAATGTTCTTTATGCAACAACTAAAGCGATCACCAAGCTCTTGACATCAATCTCAATCTTGATAACCCTAAGTGTGTATGAAGGTAAACATCTCTAGATGCCACAAGAAATTCAACACACAGCACATCAAACACCTCTAAAATGTAGGTAGGGTTTTTCTTTTTATATGAGAAGTAAAACATAAAACCCTACACGTCAAACGGGCTTGGGTTGAATTGGAAATTCTATAGAAAATTAATTTTTTTATATTCTGGATCGATCGAATCTAATTTTCGATTGATCAAGCCTTGCAGAATTTACCCGCTAATTTCTACAGTTACTTGATTCCAGCTTTACAATAAAACATAGTTTGAGCAAGTCTAAACCTAGACTCTATGTTTTGATCATGGTTTGCCAACACTATACACATTGAAGTTCTAATACATTAGTCCCTAAGGTCTTAGAACTTAACAATCTCTCCCTTTGACAATCTGTGACAAAACACATCACAAAATAGAAAATGATGAGGCAAAAATGTTTTAAACGCAATATTAGATATCAATAATTAAATATGTAGAAATTATTCTGTTATTGTTTTAATGAAATGTACCTAATTTTTGGTTAGATACTTCTATATGTGCATTAGTTTTGGTTAGATACTTCTATATGTGCATTATTAAATGACAAACAATTATCTATTCATTCAGTTTTAGAGGATATGATAGATGGAGTAAACTTTATGTGTTAAAATCAATTCAAACTATATTTAAACTTCTAGCTATTAATATGAAACATTGGAGTCATGCTTGAAATATATCCTCTGACCTCTACATATATAACATTGTTTATATCTATTTCTTTTTACAATCTGTACGACTATGCTAAAAAATTGAATATTCAAAAAAACTATAGAAAATAATGTTAATGTTGATGCATAGATTGAAAACCATAGTGGACATAAACATAAAAGAAATACTGCTAAAGGGACTACCTAAAGCACAAGATGGAGAACTTGCCTTACATAATAATAAATAAATAAAAAACAGCTGCTAAAATAAAGGATTTGGAATGGAACTCAGAGACAAAGGTATCAACTATACTCTTACATTATGAATTTATTATAATTGGTAATTGTTTATGTGTTTTATAATAAGATATAATTTTAAAAACTGACTAAACTTTGTATTATAGGACTTACTAGTAACATGCAATGCTAAAATCATTAATATCAACAACAAAAATGGATGGTATTATATTCCATGTCTTATATGCAAAACGAAAGTGAAACAAGTCGAAGGAGTTCTGTGGTGTGAACGTTGCATAAATGAGTCAAAATTTGCAATCCCAAGGTAATAAAAAAAAAAATTTGTAAATTCACAAACACACTCAAAATATATATAATATTCTACTAACAACTTTGTATTTGAAATAGCTATAGAATACAAGTTCAAGTACAAGATGAGACCGGTTCAACCACATTTATTTTGTTTGATAAAGGAGCTGAGAAAATTATTTCTAAAACTGCAAAAAAACTTGTAGAGATGCAAGAAGAGGTAATTTCATATATAAATGTCAGCCTTATATCTTTATTGTTTGAAAATTGGAGTTTTAATACTTTCTTACCAATGTTGTATACACACACACACAAGACATGATGCATGTATGTATACATGTTTTGCTAATTGTATGATACTTTGTTTATACAGATTTTGAAATTGGAAGAGAATATTCTACCAAAAGAGATTCAAAGAATAATTGGCAATCAGTATTTCTTCCAACTGCATCTTGATGAATATAAGTTGAAGTATGAAAAAGAGAATTACACGGTCTCGAAGATTTTGAAGACAGAAATTTCACATAAGAAAAATGACACATAAAGTTGAAGAACATTAGGTAATAATAAAGTTGAAGTCTATTTCCAATGTATTTATCACACCTAAGTACCATAGGATTCATAAATATTATTTACATGGTATTTCCACTATACTTTTGATATTGTTCAATGAAATTGAAGCATGTACACTTCATCTTGTTAGGATGTGTGCCCTTAAATCCTATTGTATGATGCTATGTATGACATTATATATGGCTTAGTGTTGTGATTAATAAAGTTGTTTTATTGTTATTTAAAATAATGGTAACATGAATATTGGGGCATTATCATATAGTCCATGAGATGCATAGTATGTGATTTATGTGATTTAGTCACAGAAGATATAAATCACAAGTTCTTTGTAAACTTAGAATTGTAGTTCATAGTCAGTGATGAAATTGGGCATTTCATCTGCGAAGACTATAACGTATCAATTAAGATGATTTGTCATGATCATGGAAGTGGAAACTTCATATGTTTTAAGAGTTAAGACATATTGAAGTGAACCGTTGTGAGATTTATTATTTTCCTAACGACTGTCAAATGAATAATAAATCTCACGACTTTTATTTGCATAAACTCTTAATTCTGAGAGAATAATGGACCTAATCATGATGTGTAGGTTGCTTTGATATATCAAGAGTGATGTTAGGACATATGTAGTTCAAGTGGTTGTTATCATATGTCGCTATTTTATGTAATTGGCTTATTCTTAGACAAAACGCACTTTACTTGTAATTGGGTAGATCTAGGATGTGTTTAACACTTCAAGAAACAGTGTTTCAAGATCCAGTGTTGAAGCCATCAAAGTCTGTCTAAGAAACAAACAAGGAAGTGCAAGTTACTAAAACTCGACACTTACCTCGACACATGCATCTATCGAGCTTTAAGAAGCTGTTTTGTCCCGAGCCTCGACAGCTTCTCGACAGATCCTCGACACCTCTATCTGTCGAGAATTAAAGAAAACAGATTTTCAGTTCTGTTTCAAGTCCAATCCGTGAATGTGTCTTTGGGACTTCTTTTCTCCTAACCCTAGACATATAAAAGGATTATTTTAAGGGCCGTCAATATGACGCAAGTTGCACATTCATTAAGAACTCCTTGTTCATGCAATTTGTGATCTAAAAGACAAAGTTCATGCCCTCGTTCATCTCTGATGATTTGAAGAACTTTGCAGCCAATAACTCTCTCTCTCTAGTTGGTGTTTGAAGTCGCGTACTGGGATCCGCGCATCTGGTTAGTCACATACTTGGGAGCCGTGCATTGAAAGGAGAAACTGTCACTACAGAACAAGCCCAATTGGGTATTGGGGTAAGAGTTCAACTGTAGGTTGGTAAGGTACTTGGGATTCCTTGCTTGTAACTGCTTGTTGTGATAATAGTGGAGTTTCGGGAGTGGTGACCTTAAATCACTCGGTGGGGTTTTTGCCATAAGGTTTTCCCCATTCGTAAACAAATCACCGTGTCATTTAATTTTCGTTGCATTACTTAGTTTGGTGATTTGTTTGTGTTACCACGTGATATTGCATGTTAATTTGATTAATTAATAACTGGGCTAATTAATCAATCTAATTTATCACAAGGGGTCAACGCGTTTATGGCCTGTCAAGTGAGATCTAAAGTAACGGTCAAAACCTCAGTATGTTGGGCAGTCACATTTAGTGTTGATGAAACATATATTCTCAAGATGGAATTCATAGTCTCTTAATAGAAATATAAAATATTCCTTTGAGATAAGTTTAATAGATTCAGTTATTCAGAGAGTTAGGCCTAACCACTTTCGTAAAAAGTTATTAAAGTATATATTTATGAAATGGGATTTCATATATATATGATGAATAATTTTAAAGGATTAAACCGAGTACTAAAGGAATTAAGATGTACTAATTTACAAAGTGATAGTCTATTTTCATGACTTTGTATTACTACGAATATTTTATGAAGGGGTTGCATGTATACTAAAGTCTTGGAATATAATTTATAAATAAAGCCTAGAGTGCAATTATATTTATATAGTAGTATTAAATATAATTAATAATAACTTTGGACTTGTCAAGAGTTGACAGAAAAGCCTAAAGGCCATTAGAGCTAGTGTCTTATTGGTCCCTTTTGGTCCCACTTCAAGCCATACACTAAAGCCTAATTGGAAAAGCCCAATAGATCAGCCTAATTAGATAATTAGTTAGTTATAAAAGGAGAAACATACAGAATTTTATGTGTGTGTATGAAATGTTGTGTGCATGAGTGTGAGACACTCTCTAATTCTTCCTTGGAAATTGATTGAGAGACCACACTTCTTCGGCGTAAAGTGGAATTGGAGTGAAGATTAAAAGTGTTCCCAAGTACTTCTGATCTTTGTTTTGAAATTCACTACACCAAGGTACGCTCTCTTGTTCTTAAATTCTGAAACTTACATAGTGCATGTTTTCAATTGCGATTGAAGTAGATCCGTTAAATTTCCACTGCGTTTGTTTTGTATGCAATATAAACACGTGATTTTCCAACACATCTTGCTTGCTATATGATTTAAACATTATTCTACACATGACTTACTATACATATCTAACTGATATGTAAGAATTCATCATCAAAGTAAGAAAAAAAATATAAAATTTAGTATGATACCATCAAAGTGAGTATAGTACAATGAATGTACTCTAGATTTGAAGCAACATATATATATTCTTCCTTTTTTTTGAGACACCATTTAATAAAAATGCAAATTATTGCAAGACACAATGGAGGAAATTGTAAGAAAATCAAGGAAGGACAAGTACATAGCCAGTCAAAAAATAGAAATAGGACAAACATCTGTTGAAAGACCTCACTCCAATATGCATATTAAATCTCCAATATGCATCTTTTTTTAAACTGTTTAAAATCTGAAAGTTTAAAGAGTATAGTGAAAATGCTTGGATAGTTTAAAATCTGAAAGCTTGGTAATTTTAACAAACCTTCTTATCTTGTCATTTAGTTAAAATTTAGATTTGCTGCAATTCTTTGTCAAGATTATATCCGTTATGTATTTTTGTTTGAATCACCTCTGTTTAGACAGATTTATAATGTTCACCAGGTGTATTCAAGAGCAGGTTAGGATAGCCTAACTGTCATTCTTATCCATTTGACTTTTTCTCTTTTCTATCTCAATATCAGTATCATTAGATTCTTCCATTGGATTACATTTTGCCAATTGATGTATTTGGGATAGTCCCCTTCAAAATTAAGTTCTCTTTGGGATATTTTTTTGAAAATAAAATTTCTTTTTTAGCCTTCAAAGAATATAAATGTATAGAATACTTCAATTCCATATTAATCTGATAAGGTTTTTTAATGTTCCAAACCATAAACTCAAATTGAATGTAGGTCTACCAACAATGTTACTTTGAAATTTAAACCAAAGTAATGGACTTTGTAATGGTACTGCACTTTTAGTCACTCAATCTTTCGGATAATAATTCAAAGTAATAGTTTATTCCAATAATTACAAGTAATTGTGACTTTAATACTAACTCTATTTGACACTTTCCTTAGTGTTCTTTTATTCAATGTTTCTACTACTTTTAAGGATTGTGATGTGTCGATAAATTTTTATAAGCATCAAATTATCTGATATCTTCTTCCCTTTAAGCTCTCCAACGCCTGCAAATTTTCTGATTATTTGTAATTATATCTAGGTAATCTACTTCTTTTTGCTAGTCTCTTTGCAGTAAAAAAAATGATGTGTTCTAGGAATCAATTTCGTTGGATGAAAGTTAAGTTTGAAACTAATTGCTATTTAATAAAATGAGCTGATATATTGTAATTGATGTTTTTTTGGTTAGCAATAAGCACTATCATTTGCCTAGCCAATAGGCATAAAACCGTCACTATAAATCATTAGATAGCTCATATTGCAATCTTACCCATATGAATTTCATCCTACCGATTGCATAAGGTTGGTAAGCCACCATATTTCCTTTGTTCACACTGTATCCATCTAATAGAGTATCATCAGAAAAGCGTATCTTTGCATCCTGTAAGCAAAGAAATTTAAGGTTTAGAATTACATTTGGGAGAATCATGAATATGCAGTGTTACTTTGCAGTAAAAGGAATAATAGTTTGGCTCTAGATATTGAAAATTTTTGGTGAACCATTACTCTAGAACCACGCACATGGCACATGTTCGTCTTAAAGAGGAAGTAAAGAAGAAAAGACATTCAGTATTTCATATGTAGCTATGAAATGCTAACAGTAAATATAGTCAGATTTCCTTACCATAGGAACTGCAAGATAGAGTCTGAGAGTTTCAATGATCCTTGCATGGAGATATTGCATCTTTTCTAGAGCTTCTTCACTAATACTGGTTGCAAGCTCAGCATAGTTTGTGATCTCTTTCATGTTAGTAGCTTCCTTCACTTCTTTTGCAATTTTTAACTGCACGACAGGATGCTTGCAGACCATGTAAATAAACCAAGCAATTGTGGTTGCTGCTATATCTTTTCCAGCTATGATGAAGTTAAGAGTTATATCTATTAAGTATGTTGGATCAGTTTCTGTCACTTGCAGAAACCTTGATAGAATGTCTTCTTTATTCATCTGCATTGTGCATGATAAAACATTTATCTCATGAATGTACAAGCTAATACAAAACAGGAACTTCTAGCTAAAGTCTACTCACAGAAAATTTGTTCTCTGAATTCTTCATTTGCTCAATCTTGCTGTGGATTAGCTTAAACACGAACTTGTTAACAAGTTTTGTGCTCCTTTTTAAGGTTGCTTCTAACCCGATATTTAGAAACTTCTTGATCCTCAAAAAGATATTAACATAATGGAAAAGGGTTACTGCACTATATTAGCAAATTTACAGCATTTTTCTAAAAATCTACTACAAAGTCCCTCAATTGCATTGGCATAGTCATGACATATTTTTAACATGTGAGCTTTGCTTCAAATGATTGTATGAGAATAAAAGGAATAAAAGGAAATATTTCATTGAAGAAGAGGCATATGAAGAAGAATAATGCATTTGCAATAATGATTTAGTAATATGAATATATATTATGAAACATTCTTATACATGTTAAAAATACTAATTTGATAAACATTGTGCTCTTATAAAGCACTCACTACCATAATTAAAATATATGTAGCATAGTACACTTTCAAAGTTTCTTATTGAGTTAAAATAAAAGAAGACGTTATGAAATTGATTAGGTGGAAAAACTAGAATAAATTGATGTAGATAGTTTCCAGTCAACTGGGAATCACTAATGTAGTTTTGAAAGTGTATCTTGAAATGTGAAGTTGTATTTCTATTGTACAATTTTATTATATTTTTCCTTTGGCACTTGATTTGCTGTCATCTCTAGCTATTTGAAAAAAAAAATGTTGGACTTAGGAAGTGCTAACAACATAATGTGCTTGTGATTTACTTTTTTTTTTTTTTTTGTTTGTTTGTTTTAGACCATTAAGGAATTTCACCCTTGATTTTAGTAACCAGATTTCAACATGCATACTTTAGAATGTATAGTAATAATAAATTTTTTTTTTTATAAATGGAATTATGGAATTTTTTTGGGTTAATTACTACATTTTAAAATAATAAACAAACACATTGATAACTAAGGTATCTTTTACACTTCGCAACAGATTTTTACTTTACAAATTGATTTTATTAGCCAAATTTCTCTTTTACTTATTTCATACTTCAATAACTATATTTTCTTGAACCCATAACCTTTAAAAAAACCTTGAACCAATTAGTTATAACTTATGCGATTTCAGTTAACATTTTTTCTAAATCATGTGTTGAGGCCAGGTTTTGTTTGTCTTTTAGAAGAACACCTGCACATTAACATCATTATCTCAACAACTAATCATCTACCCCCTTTCATATTTTACCATCATATTAAGTATGATATATTAAGTTGATTTTTTTCTAATTCATAAAATGATCTTATGCATTGCACAGGTTCAACGCTAGTTTTGATAGTTTGGAAGTAATCACAACTCAAAAATGCTCAAATCACTTTAAAAACAATGCTGAAAAATGACATTTGCTCACTGTTTTGACCATAACTTATGAACCTCAAACACTTTTTTAGTGTGGTTTCTTTTATTGAAGTAGACATCCTGGGCTTTAATTTGAAGACATATGTTGCCTAATTTGGACAACAATTGAGTGAGTTATGACCGTTGGAAGTCGGGACTTTAGAGCTGTCAGAATTAGGGTTTCTAGGACGCATGCGTGCGTGGGGAGCATGTGTGTGTGCGCAGCCCCAAACCTGCATATGCAGGCCGAGTTCCAAAGGCCTTGAACTTCATTTTTTAGGGTCCAAAGCATCCCTCTTTGGTGGTCCTAGCCCCTAGACCCTTTAGAATGTCCAAATCCCTCTAAATGAGCCTAAAAGCCCTAATTTACACATATAAATACAACCTTATGCCTCCAAACTCAAACCCTAGCAAGAGAGAGTTGATCTTTGACCTAAACTCTTCCAAAACTCTTTTCCCTCTGAATTTTCTGCACATATAGCAGTTAGCATGTTTTTGGTTCTTTAAAAAAATAAAAAAAAAAACCTTTCTCTAGTGGTCTTAAGGCTGAAACCATTTTTTAATCTCTTTTGTTAGGACATATGTAGTTGTTCAAGCTTGTGAACATATGTCGCTATTTTATGTAATTGGCTTATCCTTAGACAAAACGCACTTTACTTGTAATTGGGTAGAACTAGGATGGGTTAAACACTTCAAGAAACAGTGGTTCAAGATTAAGTGTTGAAGCCGTCAAAGTCTGTCCAAGATACAAGCAAGGAAGTGCTGGTTTTTAAATCTCGACACCTACCTCGACAGATACATCTATCGAGATTTAAAGAAGCTGTTTTGCCCGAGCCTCGACAGCTGTCTCGACACCTCTCGACACCTCTATCTGTCGAGATTTAAAGAAAACAGAATTCCAAGTCTGTTTCAAGTCCAATCCGTGTGTGTGTCTTTGGGACTTCTTTTCTCCTAACCCTAGACATATAAAAGGATTATTTTAAGGGCCGTCAGATAGAGCAACAAGCAGAAATCACAAGACACAAGTTGCTTCTTCTCTATTCATGCAAATTGTGATTTGTGAGACAAAGTTCGTGCCCTAGTTCATCTCTGATGATTTGAAGAACTTTGCAGCTAACATTCTTTTTCCTCAAGTTGGTGAGTGAGTCACGTACTTTTCGTGCAAAAGGAGTAAGCCGCGTACTGGGATCCGCGCATCACATTGGTTAGTCACGTACTGGGAGCCGTGCATTGAAAAGGAGAAATTGTCACTACAGAACAAGTCCAATTGGGTATTGGGGTAAGAGTTCAACTGTAGGTTGGTGAGGTACTGGGATTCCTTACTTGTAACTGCTTGTTGTGATAATAGTGGAGTTTCGGGAGTGGTGACCTTAAATCACCCGGTGGGGTTTTTGCCTTAGGGTTTTCCCCATTCGTGAACAAATCACCGTGTTATTTATTTTCCGCTGCATAACTTAGTTTCGGTGATTTGTTTGTGCTGCCACGTTGTATTGCATGTTAATTTGATTAATTAAAAACTAGGCTAATTAATTAATCTAAATTATCACAAGGGGTCAACGCGTTTGTGGCCTGTCATCTTTCAAAACCATTTTCAAAAAATCTTTTCAAGAACATATTTTTATTTTGAGTTTTGATTACCTATGAACTATTAAATCCTTTGATTTCCTTGACATCTCTTTGAATCTTGTTGTATAGGCATTGAGGGGCCGATTAAATAGCAACCAAGTTGTGTTCCATAAGCAAGGTGAGACTCTCTCCATCACTCTTCCTTAATTTAGGGTTTTTTTTTATAACTTGTTTTCTTGTTGTTTTCAATTTGATTTACATGTTATATATGCTTAGAAATATGTTTTACTTTGTTTAATTTTATTTTTTTGTCTTATCATGTTTTGATTAGAGAGTTGAATGATTGGATATATAGTTGAACATGTTTCAATATGTTGAGGGTTGTTCTTGTTTGTTGTTAGATCCAAAGTAAGTTTAGGAATAGATTTTATTTTGTTTATCTTTGATATCTTTGTTGTTAGTTTAGGATAGTTTAGTTTTTGTATTAGAAGTATGCTAGGGTTTGTTAAATTGTCGTTTTGTTTGCTGTTCTAAAGTTGTGTTTTTAGGCATGTATGAGTGCACGTGCTTCATGCCCACATACGCATACTTGATGCCCACATATGCATGCTCGAGCATGCATGTGCATACCTCATGTATGTGCATGCATACTCATGCCTAGAAATGCAGATTTAGGGTTCGTGACTTTTTTATTTCTTTTGTTTTAATTTAATCATATGCTTAGGTCTTGTTGAATCTAGTTTTCAAATTTTTAGCATTAGGATTAGTAAAATAACATGTTTCACATGTTTTGATTGTTGAATTGATGATTAGGGTTTCTAACCTTAATGAATCACATGAACATGCATTGATGCATAGGTGATGTGGTTCTATGAGGTAAGTGAGGTAAGTCATGCATAATTGCATAGACATGCATTTGATTTGGTTGGTGAACATGATGAGATTTCTTGATTGATGAACATGATGAATATGCTTGATGATTAATGTCTTGTTGATGTTTCTGTTTTGTGATGTTCTTGCTACCCTTGGATATATATTGCTAGATGAATGGTAGATTTTATGCTATGGATAAGTGTGGGACATATGCCATGTTTGGATGTTAAATGCATGTTAGTGTGTGTGAGTTTAGAATAACATGTTAGAGGACCCTTTGATGGGATTAAGATTTGGAATACAATGAGTGGAGGTAGACCTACAAGTCTAGTGGGATTGGGTGCCTAACACCTTTCCATCCCAATACCTAAACTCTAGACATGTGCCCTAGTAAAGATCAGTCCTTTCACAGAAGGGCACTATATACATGATTCCTAGACCATAAAACTAGGTGGCGGCTCCATTTTTCTTTGCCCTAGTCCACTTAGCCAAGGTGTACTCCCTTCTGTTGCGCCCACCGTGGCAACTCCACTGGAGATGATGAGTTTGACTCCAATGTGTTCCATCTCTAAATCTTAACAAAGGCTTTTCTAATATTGTTTTGCACACACTTTCACTTGGTTCTTTTATCTCTTTGCCTTGGTTGGTTATGAATGGGAGATGAGTATGCTCCATTCAGGCCAAAGTCTTTTGAAGTTCTTCCCACCAACTCACAAGATGTGCCTTTGCCTATGATGGGCTTTGATTATGTTAATGATTTGCCACCAAGCCACAAAGCTTCATTTAGACCCTTGGTTTGAATCATGGCCCACTTAATTGTGAATGGCCTTTTGATCTATCCCTTTAGCTCTAGGGCCTACCCACACTTAGAGAGATCCTGGATCCTATCAATAAAAAGGTACCTTTTATATCTTTTGTTTCTTCAACCATATATTTTGTGTTCACCTAATTCTAAAGAACAAATAAAAGATATAAAGAATTGGATGATGACCCAAAAGTTATGGCATACCCTAAGATATTGGCATGAAAAGAAGAGAAGTTTTCACATTTGAGAGGCTTATTTCAAAGTCCAAAGGTATGTCTTAACTTGAAAGGTTCATAAGACCATAGCCTAGTTATTATCATAAGCCCAAATCAAAAGGCCTCTTGAAAATGGGAACCTTGGGCCTAGGGTAACAAATTTACTATGAACTTAGTATCCAACATTCTACAAAGTTAATATGAACTTCCCTAATCTTGGGCCTCCTTGTTGTATGCCAAGGCCCAAAATGATGAGAGATTCATAGGCTTTGAGAGGAGAGCCATATGTTCTAGCTAAAGGGCTACTTCAAAAAAAAAAAAAAAAAAAAAAAAAAAAAAAAATCAAGGAAAAAAGAAATTCTTTTGTAAAAAAGAAAACTTAAAAAAAAAAAATCATTTTTGTGTATATATATTTTTTTTTAGAAGTGGAATTTTCAAAAAACCTTTTGCAAAGAAAAAGAATTCAAGAAAAGAAATGTTTTGCAAAGAAAAATGTTTTTCAAGGGAAAGTGTTTAAAAAAAATAAAATATTTTGTAAATTTTTTTTTTTCAAGATAGGAATTTTCAAAAGGGAAAGGAAGAAAATTTTTCAAGATAAGAATTATAAAAAAAAAAAAGAAAAAAAAAATTCAAAAAGAAGATAAGAGATGATCCACAAAGTCATGATATATCCTAAGTTTTGGTCCCATTCAAAAATATCCAAATCAAGAAGGCCCAAGATCATGATTATACCATAGACTTTGGAGGAAGGCATTGGGCCATAGCGTCATAACATACCCTAGCTTTTGGGACAAAATTCAAAAATCATTTTCAAAAGTAAGAGAGCCTAAGATCATGAGTATGTTGTAGGCTTTATTGAAAAGATGTTGAACCTATTTGTGCTTTGGGAAAGTTTTGCAACCCTAAAACCCAAAGATAGGGGTAGGCTTACCAGGAGCCCAATGAGGATTAAAAGATAAAATCTTTTTGAACCAATTGACCAAAATCTTTGAACTAGGGGCAAGGCTCATTTGATGATTGTGCGTTTTTAGACCCCTTACACACAACCAGTTTAACCTAGTTATTTATCCAAGTGACTAACTTAGGTAAATTATGCAGATCTAGGTTAACACATATAAATCATATTATTGTAAAGTGCGGAAAATAAAGAACACAACAATATGATGACCCAGGAAAACCAAACCGGTAAAAAACTTGGAGAGGATTTAACCTAGCTATCCTCAAGGTAAAACTGAATCCGCTATGAAAGAATTGAAGTTTACACAATAGCAACTTAGACCACTAACATCCTATTGCTACCTCGAATAGGAAACTTATTACCACGACCACGTGACAACTTCAAGTCCACGGACTACTTCTTTCTTGAATTCCCAGCAAGCACAAGCACTCCCGCTTGTATATCTTTAAACTCTTGAATCTGCAATGAATTGATCACCAAGCTCTTGACATCAATCTAGATCTTGATAACCCTAAGTGTATGTGAAGGCAAAGACCTCTAGATCTCACTAAAGATTCACACATATAGCATATAGAGCATCAAAAGACTTAGAGAGCTTTTGGGTACAAAACCCTACATCTACAAAAGATGCACACTCTTCTCTCTCTCTCAAAGCCCTTTAAAAAAATGCTTAGGGTTTCCTTTATATACTAGAAGAAGTAGATCTGAAACCCTAATCCTTAATGGGCTTGAACTGCTGTTTGGGCTGACTTAAAATTCTTCAAAAAATCCCTGATCCACAATTCTCGATCGATCGAGTCTATTCTTAGATAGATTGAGCCGTGCAGAAATAGAACAGTAATTTCCTACAACTACTCAATTCCAAACTTACATTAAACCAAACTTTGAGCAAGTCTAAACCTAGATTAAATGTTTTGATCATGGTTTACCAATATAATACACATTGAAGTTCTAATACATTAGTCTCTAAGGTCGTAGAACCTAACAATGATGAAAGATAAAAATGGATCAAACTTTTGAAACTAGGGGCAAGGCCCTCATAAGCGAAGAGAGTGAAAATTCAAGATCGGCTTTGTAATGGGACAAAGAAAAGATTTTGATGTGTTGAGATAAAGCTTGGTCACTTTCTGTTTTTCAAAAAGAAATCCGAAAATAAGAGAAAAGAAAAGATATGGACTTCTAAACGTCATGGCTCATTTTAAATACAAGTTCAAACAAGTTTTTTCATAAGAAAAGAAATTTTCCAAAGCATGTGGGCTTGCATTATAAATGGGGCATTGATCTTTGTTCTTAAATTGTTTGACGAGACCATTTTCATAACGTCAAATAGAGAACAAGATGTGGACTACCTTGCAAAATTCATGAACAACCTATGCTTAAACCCAAATGATGATGAGAGGGCGAGATGAGTGACTTGTAATTGGATTCAAGGCCCAAAGAAAGAAAAATAAAGGAAAAGAAAAAGAAAGATTAATGTTGGGCTTGGATTCAAATGAGGAAAGATGAGAGAGTGAGATATGTGAATGATGTAATTGGACTTAAAGCATAACAAAGAACATGAATTTTGAAAGATTGGTATAGCTCATTCTATTTGTAAGTCCAAGATAATGAAATGATACAAGACTTAGAATACGAATGGTGCATACATATAGTCCACAAGTTGATGCAAGCAAGAGACGTTGATTAAGATGTTAGGTCCTAAATTTTAAGACATTAGGAGCACATGTTTATTTGATCAAATTCATTTTCGGGGACACTTAAGATAATCTCAAAGAACATCCCTAATTTTGTCAAGATCTACTAGCTAAGGAGGATACCAAGAAGAAATGAAGAGCATGAATGAAAGTATCAACATTATGAATAAGACACTTGTTCGCATGGAGGAGCTAATGAAGATGTAAGCACTCGACTACAAAGGCTTGAAGAAATATATGGCCACAAGCTGAGGATGTCTTTGGCAATACAAAAGAAAGAAAGAAAGTTATAGCCAACGACACCCACAAAAAGAGAAGGGAATTTGATGACATTCACACCTTTGAAATCTTATCTAAGAAGGGTTACCTCAAGCCAATTGAACCTACTCTTATTCTAATTCCAATCCCAAACACTTGGAACATGAATGGGTATTGTGCTTTTCACCAAAAGCTAGGATACAAGACAGATAACTACTTTAGGTTGAAGCATGAGATTCAAGATTTGGTTGATGGTAGGGAGATCACCAAGCTAAGATGCTAGAGATGAAGCAAGATCAAATGAAGGGATGTGCTTAAGAGATTTGATCCATGAGAACACCTTTGCTAGAGGATTAACCATTTCAATTCTATTGAGTCTTTTTCAATTATCGTGTCTTCAGCTTGTCAAGTCCATTAGATTTGTGTTGTTAAGTCTTTCCCTTTGTTGTGTTGTTGAGTCTTTGTTTAAGATGTTTTGTTGAGTCTTTCCCTTGATGTGTTGTTGAGTCATGTTCCTTTGAAATCTCAAATCAATGCTATTTCACTTTCAATAAAGATCGTGTATCATGTGATCTCCTTTTGCTAGCTTTGAAATGAATGAATCCTTAAACCTAACACATTGGTTAATCCAAATAAGGAATCAAAAGAAGAGATTTTCTTAGTTCATTCTATCATAAAGAGCAAGCATGAATGTGAGAAAGAGGGTGAAAGAGAAAAAAAAAAAAAAAAAAAAGACTTTGATCAAGTGAGAGAGTACACAAGAATGAGGAGGATGAGTGAGTTCAAAGATGCACACCGCCATTTTTTTTTTTTTTTTAAGGATTATTGAAATATGACATAACTGCTATGTTTTATCATATAATAGTTGAAGCACTAGAACCTTTCTTATGATTCATATATATATATATATATATATATACTAGTCTCTAACCCGTGCAATGCACAGAAAATCTATTGAATATGAAATTTCAAAAACTTTTCATTAAACTCCCCACCACAAAGATATAAATTTACCAAAACACAAACTTTTAGTATGAAAACATAGTTAACGATATTTAATGATTAGGTTATAGCATGAGCCTTCAGAAGAAAACAATATGATTTAAAAAGTCAAAAATTTTAGTATAGGTAAGAGTAGCTACAATTGTTAAGGAAGGATTAAAGGTCCTATAAGAAACATTTTTCCAATATTTGAACTGAATGGTAGAATACAAAGATTACGACCTGATACACAAAATTCTTCTCATTATAATCAACATCCTAAAGTGAATATTCAATCCAAAAATGTGTTACCAATGTTATATATTGAATTGTTGTATAGGGCAAAGATTAGAACAAACATATTCTTATAACCACTCCCATATATCTTCTAAGTTCTAACTATTATGATAAGGAACCAAACAATATCAGTAACCAAAAAGGTATCACAATCTAGCATACTGATTTGAAAGTTACAATTTCAAACACAACCATACTATGAAAATTTCACTAGCATTCAAATATCACTTAGTTTAAGTAAAACTTTAAAAGTACTTAAACTAACCTTAAGAATAGAGGGTTAAAGCGTAACTTTTGAATCTAGAACATTTCTTCCTTTAAAGTATGCCTGAATTGTGAATGGTTTTTCTATTAATTATTCACACCTTAAAATAATAATATTAAATATAGTATGAACAGCCAAACAATTAAGTAAATTTCAAAACCAAATATAAATATATTAACATATACTACGGAACACTATTATAGATTTTATATTATATAATATTTACTTTTTTTTTATAATCTTATATAATATTTACTTTGCATGACATAGATGATTGATTCACCCATTACTCAACAACACAACACTACATGGTAATTATAGCCACAAGATTTACTTTTTCTCTTATTGAAAATCGACAGATCCACAAATAAAACTCAACCTTGTTCAAATTACTAAAGTATAGCAAATCAGCAATATAGTTGTACAACACGCAATTTAACAAAAGTAGTAAACAAAGTTCATTGTTTAGTATTAGCATAACTCTTAAGTGTTTACAGGTTAAACCGACAAATAGAGAGAGAGATACTGCTGGTACTGTGATGAAGCCTAGAGTCGAAGGACGACCATAGATTCGTAGCAAGGCAACTGGCGGTGTGATGGCTTAGGTACTGAGATGGGAGATAGGATTGTGTGAAGAAGAAGAAAAAGGAGATGGAATGCATTTGTGAGTTTGATTGGGTGCGTTATAGCGGTATAATGATACTTACTTTTGGTTAGCAAATGTCTCTGGCACTCGGCACATATTATTGGGTGTACAAATTGTAACGGTGTCTAGAGCCAGTGGTGGTCAATTCTTGAAGAAGAGGCTTAGGGTTTTATCATGAGGCTAGAGAGAAGAAGGCTTTCACTAATATAAGTAGGGCAAAAAATAAGAAATAAATACTGCCACACGCTTAATCAAACTTAACCATCAATTTCTCCATTTGAGGTTTTCCACCAAATGGAGAAACTGTTTCAAAGTTGTGCATAGAGAAGCAGTTGTTTTTTAATGTGAATGTATTGGAACTTGGCAAGAAAAGGCTTGGTTATGTGATTATTTAATTCAACAAATAAAAGAAACATTCCCGCAAGAAATAGATTTTAGAAAGGAGAGAGAGAGAGTCCTAGTACAAGAGAGATGAGAAAGGAAGTATTTCTTTCTCTTTAGATAAGAAAGAAGTGTTTGTTTATATTTGGTAACTACTCCTCCAAAAGTCAAAACCTTGTGTCTCTAAATTAATTTAGACAACTGAGTCAACCGTATTTTTTTTTTTTTTTTGATACAAGATAAAAATTTTACTCTAACCTAATCTAAGTGTATATGTGTGTGAAGCTCCCTCATGGAGACTTGAACCCCAGCCCTTGCCCCCTATATCCCACAAGCACTTATACTTGTGGAGTAACCATTGCACCAAGGGCATGCGGTGATTAGTAACAACCATATTAAGAAAAATCAAAACGTTTCATATAAATCATAAAACGAAAAGATACATTGTTCTATATTTCTAATGGTAGAGGTGGCATAAATTTTGTAGCCACATGGAGTAATGAGGAGCGGTCATCAAAAAGTCAAATGTTTCGACTATTAGTTATTACTAGTCGCTAACCCATGTGATGAATGGAAATAGCTACTGGATGAGTTTTAGGGGAAAAAAGACCATTATTTTTGAGTTGAATTATTAAGCAAAAATGCATGAAATTAAAAAAAAAATGAAAAAAAAAGAAAAAGAAAAAAAGAAATAGCACAAAGTTTTATTAGTTAGGCAAAAGAAAGTAATGTTGTTTTATTTATTAGTTTTTTGTGGGAAGGAATAAGAGACAAAATGTTGAATCTTTAATTTAATTTGTGTTGTATATATAGGTATATATAATATATTGTAATATATACTAGCCTCTGAGCACGCACTCACGTGTATGCGCAGAGGCTCTTCTATTTTTTGGGTAAAGATTAATAATTTGCATTTATTATAATTTGGGATTTTTATTTTTTCCAATCACAAAAAAATAAAAATAAAAATAAATAATCTAAGGGTGTGATGAATACATGGGATGAGTTTTGTAGATTGGAGGAGTTTTAAAACTAACAAAAAAATGAACTTATTTTGTAGGGAGTTAGGGAGTAAATGTAGGAATTTAAATTAATGTAAAAGTAGTTTATAAGAAGCAAGAAGGCATTTTAACGTAGAAGTAGGAATTTATTATTTTTGTCAATTTACTATTTTAACCCCATTTTTAAGTTTTAGGTAGGGGTATTTTTTACTGTAAAAAAAGCAATAACTAACTTTCTTTTCCCAATTTACTATTTTAACCCAATTTTTAAGTTGTTGGTTAATTAATTTAAGGGTATTTTTGACAGGAAAAAAAGCAATAACTAACTTTTTGAATCCTCTTAATATATACAGATACTAAAAGGTGCTTATTGAAAGGTCATAACTCTTCATATTAGATATACTAAAAGGTGCCTATTGAATAAAAATATGCCTATTGACAAAAAATGCGTCTATTGAATGAAAAAGTACCTATGTAGATAAGTATGGAATGGTATTTGTAAATCAAGCACCTTCTGAAAAAGTTTCATTTTTCACTTTTGCAAAAGTATACCTGTACCCACGGGACTATATCAAGAGAGTCAATACTGAATAGAAGCACATTTTGTTAGTACCTTTAAATTGTTTTCATATTACCACTAATTTTATATAAAAATAAATAGGTATAAATATTTATTTATGCATTTATGTGTTTATTAGTAAAAACCTAAATAAATTGTTAAAAACTTTAAGATTTATAATAGTTACTTCAATATTATCAACAAAAATTGATGTACAATTATAATTATTATAATAATATTATTATTATAAACTAAAGGTTAAAAGCACCTGTTTCCAGATGCTATTAACAAAGGTGACGTGCAAAAAATTGAATTAGAATCAATTCACGTTGTGTCTTAGACAGGTATGGGCACGTTTAACAAAACATCACATTAAAAATGTTAAAAAGGAAACCCAAACTACACATATGGGCAAAGCGACACGAAGAGGAAGAAAAAAAAAAAAAAAAAAGAAGAAGGGCGGGACGATGTCAAGGTACCAATACGAAAAATTCCATCTCTTTCTCATCGTATCTTTTGTAACTATCTCTTCTTGCCTCTTTATTTTTCTTTTTCTTTTCCCCGCAATCAGATCCTTGTTATCCCTCTCTTGTAGTAGTGCTCTTTTCTACAGTTATCCTTCTCTTGTAGTATTGCTCTTTGTTATCCTTCTCTTATGTTCTCTTCAGTTAGTTAAGCCATTCGGTAATGGAAGTTGTGGAGATTTATGGGTCGGAGTAAATTGGCCTTGGACCACCAAAGAAATGTTTCAAAGTTGTGGATAGAAAAATAATTTCAGGGAGAGTGAGAGGGAGAGAAGAGTGTACTGAGAGAAGTGTTTTATACTTTTTATGTTTTAGTTTTTTTGTGAGATCCTAAATGTAAATGTGTTTGTAACTGCTATCCAAGAGGCAGAACGATGCCTCTAATTTAGTATATGAAGGAATTTTAATGTGTAAAATTTATTAGAGAAGGTGTAAAATTTATAACTACCTGTTGAAACAATGCAACTCAACACCGACCGTAGCAAAAAATTATGCTGAAATGGTTTGTATAATCACCAAATGAAAAGATAAATTGTTTTGTGTTTTAAAGGCAGACATGACATTAATTTACGTAACCACGTGGTGCAATGAGTAGTGGTCAACAAAAAATCAAATATTTCGACTATTAGTTATTTTATATATATATATATATATATATATATATATATATATGGAATCATGTGCTTGACATCATTCATATGTCTTTATGTCTTAGGATTAACTGAATTTTTATACATTCATGTGCGGGCATATAAACCATTGGTTTTGTGATATCAATTCATGATTATATATACTAATATAGGCGTGATGTAACTTTTTAGATTAAGATTTTATGATTTATAGTGTTCTTAATGTATTAAGGTTCTTCGTCTTGATATTTAAAGCCTTAATGTTTGATCTATAAATCTTCTTTTATAAAATCAGAAAGTGTTTTTGATGGAAAATAGTAAAAATGTCAAAAACAGTTACCTGAAAATTTTTGATAAATTTAGTTTCATGAGTCTAGATTGATTGAGAATTCCTTTCGATTGATCGAATGTTCTTTTCAATTGATCAAACAGGAATCGAGGATCGATTGAACAAGGCAGTGGCTTTGTGATGAATTACTTCACTTTTTCAATCGATCGAGAAAAAGGTTCGACCGATCGAAGACACTGAATTTTGAATTGCTAAAACTTTGATAAAAAGCAAGGTTGTGTGTGATGAGATTACACATAATTCTATATAAAGTGATTAATTTTATAGTCGTTACAAGTTAAGGACATTTATTAATCATTATATAACTATAAGGCCTAATGAGATTAAAATATATTAGTTAAATAGAACTCTTAATACTAAATAGTTTAGGACTTGTCTTTTAAGAAACATTCTAAAGAGATTGGAATTGTTGTACAATTAAAAGTCCTTGATTTATTTTAATTAGAAGTTTTTAATGAGATTAAAGCTCTAATTAAAATTTAAATAGTTTCTAATGAGATTAGAATTCTTTCTCAAGTAAGTTAAGGATAGAGTTCTATATAACTAATTTTTGATCCATTAGAGACTATGGAATCCCAAATAGTTTAGGACTTTCATTTTAGTTAGTGATTCTAATGATATTAGAGTATTTAACAAGTGCAAGGTTATAAATTGTGATGAGATTGCAATAGTCTAAAGAAAACCCAAATAATAGGTAGGAGTGTTGGATTCGAAACGACCCTTTTGTTAAGTTTATTGTAATGTGAGTAGGTACTTTGTCTTGGCCTTGAGCCTTGCATTCCATGCAGAGGTTATTTACTTCACAGATTACATGACTAAACTTCTTGATTATGCAAATGTTTGTTACGCTATTATGATGTGACTTAGTCAGATCACATCTGTTAGAGACATATTTTATGTAATTGGCTAATCTTTTGACAAAATGCACTTTACTTGTAATTGGGTAGATCTAGGATGGGTTTAGGAATTAAAGAAACATGTTGTTCAAGTCAAGTGTGAAAGCCATGAAGATCTAACCAAGAAACAAGTGAAGAAAAGTTGTTCATTAAATCTCGATAGCAATCTCGACAGAAAGACTTCTATCAAGGTTTATAGTCAAAGCTCAACGGAAGCTCGACATAAGCTATTTCTGTCGAGACTTACGAAATCAGAATTTCCAAATCTGATTTTCGGCCCATGCTTGTATATTTGTATAGGGTTTCTTTTTTCACAACCCTAGACATATATAAGACTTATTTTAAAGGTCGTTGCGTATGCAGAAAGTGCCCTAGTTCATTATTCTCTCTAAAAGAAGCTACTGCATCTTTACCAAGGAGCTTCCTGATCTTCATTTGTTGATGAACTGAAGAACTTTATAGCCAACTACCTCTTTAAGTTGCTGGAGTTAGTTACGTACTAGAATCCATGCACGTTGGTTAGTCACATATTGGGATTCATGCATCAAGGGAAAGATTGCTGCTACAATACAAGTCCAATTGGGTATTCGGGTAAGAGTCCAACTGTAGGTTGGTATTTTGGGATAGGCCAAAGGGTTTGGTAAGATTCCTTATACTTGTAACCGTCTGTGATTGATAATAGTGGATTCTTGGGAGGGTGATCCCGGTGGGGTTTTACCTTGGTGGTTTTTCCCATTTATAAACATTTCACCTGTGTCAAATTTATTTTTCATTGCATTAGATAATTTGGTGATTTGTTTGTACTGCCATGCTATTGCATGTAATTTGATCTAATTAATTAACTTAGGTAATTAATTAATTTGTAAGGGGTCAATTCATTTTAACCTAACAAGTGGTATCAGAGCGAGCACACTCTGATTAGGTTTTAATCATTGTTGTGTGATCCATTGACCTCTATTTGTCATTTGTCGACGTTGGGCCGCGAACGCCTAGAAAACTGTCGGGCCTTCGTTTGACCACCTGTCGTGGTGATGCTCCCGAGTGCGCGGGGCTCGTTGGAGGCCCCCCTCGATAATGGTGTGGTTCGCACGAAGCTTTAGGTGCTTTCTCTATTGGGGGAGGAAGGCATTTGTCTACCTTTAGAGGGGTGGTAGGAATCTTGGCCAAATTTTAGTTGATTACCAAAAGTAAGTGAAGTCGCCACCAATCATTGGGTCTTTCTAAGGTGTGATTGGTCACCTATTTCCAGTTGATTTTATTACCAATCCTAGGCTATGAAAAAGGGTATTTTTCCTTATCTAATGTGGATGAAAAAAAAAATACCTTGATTCTTGAGTCCAAAAGTTTGGTTACATGTGGGGAATGTGTTAGGTACCCTACAACGCATGTCCGAGGACAGTCCTTTGTTCCGGTAAAACCTTAATTTTCCAATATTAACAATAGAAAACATGATTTTGGTATTGGCTTTCGGGGCTTTGCATGCATTGGGGGGGCTTTGAGGTTTGGCTTTTGAATGGGTGTAGTCTCAATCTATGCTTTCTTAAGGCATTCGGGCAAAGTACTAGATTTCCATGGCGAAAATCCGGCAACATGCCACCTTACTTTCGCTGTGGAAATTCGGCATCACTTTGCGTTAGATGACATGGATTGTGACAATCACACCAAAAGAAGCGAGCAGATATATATATACATACATCATGCATAATGCAAACACATAGAGTAGGAAAGTAAATGCCTACATCCTTAGAGCATGGCCCAAAATATAGATGCAGGAAAGTAAATAAGGGTCGCCATACTCTAGAGATGAGGACGAATGGTACTTGGCATGATATACCTAATAGGCCAAGAATGTATTGACCCTTTGGGTAAATTAACCAATTAATTAGCCAAGTAAATTAATTAGATCAATTTAACATGCAATAAGCATGGTAGCATAAACAAATCACCAAATAACTAAATGCAGCGGAAATTAAATTTGACACGGGTGATTTGTTTACAAATGGAGAAAACCATTGAGACAAAACTCCACAGGGTGAATTTAGGGTCCGTTTGGTTGGAGGAGTAGAAAAGTGGGAGGATGAAAAATGTAGTTTATATAAATTGACTATTATGTCCTCGTAGTGGGAAAGTGAGAGGGGTAAGTAGTGCAATAAAGTGAGGTTATCTGTGTAAATTATATCATTCAGCATCTTTTCCTATCCATTTTCCTCTAAAAATGGAAGGATAAAAAATGTGGGCCCAGAGGGATTATTTTCCTCTCCATTTTCTATCTCTCTTATTTTCTCTCCTGAACCAAATAGTGGAAAATGTCATTTTTCACCCTATTTTCCTCTCCCTATTTGCCATCTTGCATGTTTTCACCCTGACCAAACTCACCCTGACCAAACATACCCTTAAGGTCACCACTCCCGAGAATCCACTATTATCAAAACAAGTGGTTATAAGTAAAAGAATCCTAATACCTTATACCAACCTCCAATTGAACCCTTACCCCAATACACAATTGGACTTACAATGTAGTGACAATCTCTCCTTTTAATACACAGCTCCTAGTACATGATTAACTAATTGATCCGTGGATCCCAATACGTGACTTACACACCAACTTGAGAAAGATATTGGCTACAAAGTTCTTCAATTCATTCACACAATGAAGATCAAGAAGCTCCTTGATCACAAAACCCTATGGTGTACAAACGCAGCAGCTTCTTCAAGAAAAAGATGAATTAGGGCAAATTGTCTCCGGTTACAATTTGAGTGAATAATCACTTTGCATCAAGTTGCATCCCCCTAGATGGCTCTAAAAATAATTCTTATATATGTCTAGGGTTGTAAGAAAAGAAACCCTACACAAATAGCTTAGATATGCATGAAAAATAGATCTAGAAATCTGATTTTCGTAATCCTCGATAGATAGGCTATCTGGCAGTAGAGCTGCAGTCAAGCTTTGGGCTAAAAGTTCTTTTTAAACCTTGATAGATACAATCTATTGAGCTTTAAAATACAACAATAAGTTGATTCTTGAATAGATATTCATGGCTTTAACTCTTGACTTGAACAATAAGTTGCTTGAAGACTTAAACCTTCATAGATTTACCCAAGTACAAGTAAAGTATGTTTTGTCAAAGGACTAACCAATTCTAAGTGACATATGTTCATAACAGATTCTACATATGTTCTAACAATACCTAATACAACCCATCTAAGAAATAAAGGAGGAAGGAAGGAAGGGGGTTTAACAAAGTACATAACCAAATGGGAGAGGCTAGATCCCTAAATCTACCGAACATAGCTACTTGGCTTATATCCACAACCTCACATCTTCGCCCTTTTTTGCTTGCACCTGGGAAACCGTGCCCTAGCTCCATGCGTCCTTGCTCCATGTGTGTGCATGCAAAGGCAAAGACAAGAAACCAACAGACCAACAATGGAAGGAAAAGATACAAAGAGCATATGAGAGAGGCATAAAGCAGATAAGTATGATAGACATGGCAAGCATAGCATATGGTAGGAGACATGACAAGCAACAAGATAAACAAACAAACAAGAAAGAAAGAAGGTAAACAGGCAAGCAAGCAAACAAGAAAGGAGATAAACAAGCAAAAAGGCAAACAAAAGGTGGTGTCTATGGGGGACAAATGTAGGCTTGGATTGGATGTCCATAGCTTCATTGTGTTGAAGTATGGACGACACACTAGCAAGCAAGACTCATGCATGGACATGTAAGCAAGTGTGTAAAGATGCATATAATGCTAATAGGTGGCATAAACAAGCATGGCAAGCATAGCACCACACAGAGCAGCAAGGGAAATGGTATGCGCGAAGCAACTGGCATCACGAAGATGCGTTACAAGCAGTTATTTCCAAACAAGGCCTCATGGGTGTTAGATGTAACCAAACAAGATCAAGCCCACAGAGTGCGCCAAGAATGGTAAAACTTAGAACTAAAGAGGTTAACATAGTGCATAAAGCATAGAAGCAAGCAAGTATAGAAATGCAAATAGGATGATCCAAACCTTTTGATGTGGGCCTTGGTGTATGGATGATGACAAAGACCATAGTATCTAGATCGAGTCCTAACCATTAAAAAACACAAGAAAATGCAATAAAAGGAACAAAAGGGCTATAATAGCATATTGCATGACAAACAAGGTCTAGGCCTAAGCAAATAAACATGGCGTAAGGCACGCCAGCACATAGATGATGGCATAAAGCATGTAGAGACCATCGATCTAAGCATGTAAACACACCGATCTACTCATATAAGCATGAAAATGCGCATGTAAGCATTTGTGTATACATCCAAGCATGTAGATGTAAGCATAAAAAAACATGGAACAACACAAATCCAAGCATACAAGCAGGTGAAGGCATAGACATAGGTATAGGAGCATAGAACATGCATATAAACATGTAGATCTAAGCAAGGCATAGTCGGAGACATAATATCAAGCATGTAAGCATGTACACCCAAACATCAACACATAAGAAAGAAGGATTTAAACATGGCATAAAGCATAAAGCATAAAGCATAAAGAAAAGGCAACTAGCACATGAAAAAACATAGAAGCATATGGAAATAAGCCAAAAACCATGCTAAAAGCAAGATGAAGCAAGAATCATGATAGATAAAGCATTAAATCTAGTTATTAAGGAAAAAAGAGCAAGATAAATGCTAGAACAAAATTTAGAAAGTTATGGGTGTGGATAGTAGCTAAAAAGCTACATCCAAGGTGTAGAACCAAGGAAAAGAAAATTGGGTATAAGGACAATACCTTGTATTTTTGGTGAAAAGAAGAATCAAGAGGCTTTGATTTGTTTTTTGTGTGTTTTTGTGTTTAGAAGAAAGGAGAAAAGCTCAAAATTCATCCAGGCAAAGAGAAGGCAGCCAGGAAGTCTCTTTTTTTTTTTTTTTTTTGGTCTGGAGGTGCCTGCAGCCTTTTATAGCCCTGCACGAATTACGAGACGACGGCCCTTGTTGGGCTGCCCCTTTCAAATGATCTTGGATGGGGTTGATGTTGTCACCTCTAGAAAGAGCTTGAATTCTAGTTTCTAAAAAGGTATGGAACTTGAAAATCCAATAGTTAGATCAAAAGTTATGGCTCCCGGAAGTTAGCGGTGCATCGATCGGTGCGTTAACCCAGTTTTCATGATATCTCAGCCGTTCTAGATTCAATTTCGACCCATGAATAGTCATTTGATTGAGAATTTGATAATATTTTCAATGGTGTTGGTTTCAACCTAGTTTGATTGCCAAATCAAAATTAGGGTTTTTGGGGTCCACCAATAGTCAATTCTTGGTCAAAATTGCCAAAAATCTCCGACAAGCTCAGGTTTGATGTAAAACTATGAAAAGTTTTGTTTTTAGGGGATTTGGACTTTTTTTTACTTTTGGTCAACCCAAGGTTCACTAGGGGCATTTTGGTCATTTTAGCTAAAAAAGGCACATGGAGAGAAAATAATATTTTTAAAATTTTCAAGCCCAACACGCAAATCGAGGCAGACAAAATACGGTATCAACAGCTGCCCCTTCTTTATCTGACATCGCAAGTGCAATGAAAGGTGTCAGATAAAGAACATGATTTAAAATTTTTTTTTGCCCCAAATTGCGTGTGTAGACTACCCACGGATCGAGATCGGATTTCACCTAACTAGACCGATCTGCTACAGCTGCTTCTAAAACATTTTCTAGACGTGTCTCTGAGCTGTGGGAGAGGAAAAGGCTTTTTTTGGGAAGTTTAATCGGGTCAATCAGTCAATGTTGACTTGGTGAATGCTAAACGATGGCCCTTTAGGGTACGCTAGGCTAACCCTGCAGCCCAAGAAGGTGCGCCAGGCTGACCCGGCTACCCAAGATGGTGTGGTGGGCAGCCCAGGTCATACAAAGGCCTATAAAAGCCCCCCTTTTGGCTCATTTTGACCTCATTTCACTCTTTCCTTTGACTTTTTACTTCTAAAAAATTCTTTGGAGCAACTTGCAAACTTAGTGGGTCTGGCTTTTTGACTTCAGTTTGTTGCTTCAGTCTCTTCTGCACTTGAGGTCATTATCTATCTTTCTTCTTCTCTTCTTTTTTCTACAAAATGTTAGTAGCAATACTACTAGGGATTCATGCTAGCGCTTATTTAATTTTTGGAATTTTCATAAGCATATATTTTTTGCCTTGATTTATGTCATGCTATCTTAGGCAAATGCATATATTTTTTTGCTTTTTCCCTGTGTTATATGGGTGTGTAAATATGCAGGAATTTAAATACTGAAAATGAAATGCAGGATATAGGTAAAGGGACTTACCTGGTAGTCGAGAATATTGGAAATGGTGAGACGGCACGACCGCTAGTTAGCCTCGGAATAGGATCGGACAAAGAGAATTGTGTGATAGTGAGCGTACAACACAACCGCTACTTAACCCACGATAGATTAAGGACTTGGAAACTTCTCAATGACTTGATAATTGTATGATGGCGAGGCGTACGACATGGCCACTATTTAACCTCAAGATAGGATGTAAGCATATGGCATGGTCGCTAGTTAACCCACTGCAGATCAGGAACTTGAAAACTCTTCAGGAATTTGATAGCTTTATGATGGTGAGGCGTATGGAATGACCGCTAGTTAACCTCAAGATAGGATGTGAGCATACGGCATGGCTGCTAGTCATCCCACTGTAGATCAGGAACTTGAAAACTTTTTAGTGACTTGATAGCTGTGATGGCGAGGCATATGACATGACCTCTAGTTAACCTTAAGATAGGATGTGAACATATGGCACGGCTGCTAGTTAATCCACTGTAGATTAGGAACTTGAAAACTCTTCAGGAATTTGATAGCCGTGTGATGGCAAGGTGTACGACACGACCAATAGTTAATCTTAAGATAGGATGTGAGCATATGGCACGATTACTAGTTATCCCACTGTAGAGACGTGCAACACTGCTACTAGATAGCCTTCAAATAAGATGTGAGCATACAGCCTGACCACTAGTTAACCCGCTATAGATCAAGAACTTGAAAACTTTTTAGTGACTTGATAACTGTGATGGCAAGGCATACTACATGGCCGCTAGTTAACCCCGAGACAGGATGTCAGCATATGGCACAACCATTAGTTAACCCACTACAAATTAGGAACTCGGAGCTTCTTCAGGAATTTGATAGCTGTGTGATGGCGAGGCGTATGGCACAGCTGCTTATTAACCTCAAAATAGGAAATGAGCATACATCACAGCCGCTAGTTATCCCACTGTAGAGACGTGCCGCACGACCACTAGATAGCATCCAAATAAGATGCAAGCATACAGCATGACCACTAGTTAACCCGTTGTAGGATGTGAGCATATGGCACAGCTGCTAGTTAACCCACTATAGAGACGTAGGGCACGGCTACTAGATAGCCTCCAAATAAGATGAGAGCATACGGCACTGCCGCTAGTTAACCCACTGTAGGATGTGAGCATATGGCATAGTTGCTAGTTAACCCACTATAGAGGCACATAGCATGGCCGCTAGATAGCCTCTAAATAAGATGTAAGCATACGACATGGCTGCTAGTTAACCCACTATAGGATTCTTGTAGGAATTTGCTTTCTTCTAAGACAAATGCTTGACATGAATCTGCATAACATGTTTAGGAAATAGTGTTAGTCCATCTGTATTGCCATTTGTTTCATGGGCTTACTACTTGTGTCTGAATTTCTGATTGTTTTGTAGATTATTCCTTGGAGGGCAAGTTCTAGAAAAGACTGGGGGAAGGCCCCTGTTTATGCTACATCCTCTGAGGACTCTTCTTCTGATAATGAGATTGTTTTTGCTACTGAGCAGGCGGCTCAAGTCCTGTAGAGCCATTTTGACCGCGGGGGTGACGGCATTAGGCCCACTGGCGGGATTTACATGGAGACCCAATCTAGGAGACGGCGTTTAGCTGAGACGGTTAGTACTTCCTCTGAGTCTCGCACTGTAGGGCTTCCTCATGGCACGTGCCAGCTACAAGGAAAGGGGCCTTTAAAGGAGACATGCCAGCTGAGGATCTCCTTTTTATATAGAGGCTGACTTATCTGGGGACGATGAGGTTGAGCCAGACTTGGGTTCTCGGAGGTGTAGTTTGAGGCCAAAATTCCCGCCACATCAGGCCGAGGTTGATGCTTACATTGAAGCAGTGGATGACAGTATTAGGGACACTTACCTTTAGCAGGGATCGAAGGGGCATCCTTCTGCTTAGGCATGGAAGGGACAAGTATGTTGTCTTTATTTTTTGTCATCTAGATTCTTGTTGAATGCATATGCTATGTGGTCGGGGTGTTTGGTCCACCATTCTTTGACTACTGTATGATCTTGAGACCCACCAGCGCTATGCGAATTTCCTAAGAGAGTAGGGATTCGAGGATTTTCTGAGGATCCCTCTGTATACAATGAGGCATGGGATTGGAGAGGCTTTGGTGCGACTGTTGCATTTCGAGATTGGCACCTTTCAGCTAAGTTGTGGGGACTATGCAGTTCTCCCTCTTGACGGGACGGCCATCCTGGGCATTAGATTTAGTGGGGACTCGATTCCAACTATTGACATGAGCTTTGAGATAGCTTGTGAGCTCTTGGGCATCCCTCTTCCATTAACTACAGACACGAGAGCATATTTTGGGCCTACAGCACTGCCATAGATTTATACCGAGTGGCTGCAGGGTCACATTTCTTGGCATGTAGCACTGACTAACATTCATCTTCGGCGGTTCTTTATGTATTTCCTTGGTAGTTGCTTCTTTAGCAACAACCGATTGGTATTGTCCTATCAGCTGCTGTGGGCCATGAGAGTAGTCTCTGACATTAGGAGATATGACTGGGGGTCCATCACTTACGGCTTTTTCATCGCTTTCCTAAGGCGAGCTTCACAACGACATTTCAGGAGTCTGGAGGGGTGTTGGCAACTTTTGACATGGTAGGCATATGAGTTTATCCCAGCTTTGCAATCACAACTCTTGGGTTTGTAAGCAACAGCATATCCTTGAGCACGATTATCAGTGTTGTTCTGGTGCAACCGATTACTATCTTTATGGCGTTGGATTGTGCCACCCAGAATGAGATAGTGGTTCTTCCTAATGATGGCCTGTTGCTAGGAAGACTAGGGCTTACTATTGCCATAGGCCACTCAAAAGTACGATGTTGGTTCTGGGCCCTGTTGAGTTGGAAGTTCTTCTTGGTTGAGAGGACCTTCAGGTCATGCCAATTTTTGGGGTACCTAGAGCCCTCGGAAGAGTCGCTGGCCCTTTTGAAGCCCGAATCATCCAATCTACTGATTTTCTTCGCATCATTAGTTGGTGCCGTCTGTGAGAAACAGTCTTAATTCGATTACTAATGTTAACAATTGGCCTTTCCCCAATAAAGGTTGTATGGTCCAGACAAGATTAAAGGCTACCAACCCAAGCCATCAGGAGAGTAGGGATGCTACTAGCAATCTCCACCATGATCGTCAGTCAGCACCTGTCATACAACCACCTTCCATTCAACATATACAGTCCATGGCTGCTGCCATGGTGGAACTAACTCGTCAGAACCAAGAGTTGAATAGGGAGATTAATATAAGGAGGTAGTATCATGAAAGACAAGCGGAAGGGCAAGCCTAGAGTTAAGAAGGTAGAGGAAAAAACGCTAAGCTCGAGAATTAGTCAAGGGATACTTCTTCAAGGAGAGTACTGCACTTAGAGAGGGAGACAGATCAGATAAGAAAAGCTCTGGACGAAATGGAGGAGAACATAAGGAGGGTGAACCCCGTGGATGACTTAGTACACCAAACAGACTCTTCTTTCAGGGCATCCATCAATAGTCATCCCCTACCCCCGAAGTTCAAGATGTCTTCCTTGGATTCATATAATGAAACGCGTGACCCATGTGATCATATCACCACCTTCAAAAATACCATGCACCTTCAAGGGGTTCTGAACGAGATTATGTGCAGAGCGTTCCCTACCACTCTCAAGTGGCTAGCATAGGTATGGTTCAGCAAAATACCCCTAAACACTGTGGGCTCATTTGAAGAGTTAAGTAAGTTGTTCATCAATAATTTTATTGGAGGACAATGCCATAAGCATTCCTCTTCCAATTTGCTAACTATAGAACAAGGGGAAAATGAGAGTTTGCGGTCCTTCATTACCGGTTCAATAAAGAAGCCTTGACAGTGGACGAGATGGACGACAAGTTGCTATTGGCCGCCTTCCACAATGGTGTGGGTCAACTCTGATTTATTTATTCATAAACTCTACAAGCATAAGCCACAAACCATGGTTGAACTCGTCCATTCAGCCTAAAATTTTATGAATAAGGAGGATGCAAACATAAACAAGAAGAGGAAGAGAGCAGAGCGAATGGAAGCAGATATACCGCGTCATCCTGATCAGGGTCCTCATCTAAAGAAGTCTCGGGCAGGAGAGAAGAAAGATAGAGACAACAAGAAGGCAGGTTCTTCAGCAAGGAATCAGCAATGCACTCTCTTGAATACGCCACTTGAGCAAGTGCTTATGCAAATCAAGGATGACCCGCTTTGAAGTGGCTAGAGAAAATGAAAGGAGATCCTAACAAGCACAATAGGAACAAGTATTATCGCTTCTACAGAGACCATGGGCATAACACAGACGAGTGTTTTGATTTGAAGCAGTAAATAGAGAATCTTATCCAGCAAGGAAATTTGAGAAATTCCCTTGGACAAGACCACAAGGACAAGAAGTTAAAGGCAAAAGTGGAGAAATCGTCAAGACCCCCACTTGGTGAAATAAGAGTTATTATAGGGAGAACCTCAATAGCTTAGTCATCCAAGTCAAGGAAGACATACCTAAAGGTGGTGCAAAACATCCAATCAACTAGACGATCTCCAAGGACGAGGGGAGCTAACGAGCAAGCCATTACGTTCATGGGCGAGGATGCTAAAAGAGTTCACCACCCACATGATGACGCAATCGTCCTTACTTTGTTCATTGCTAATTATATTACTAGAAGGGTGTAGGTAGACAACTACAGCTTAGCGGACATCTTGTATTACCCCGCCTTTTAACAAATAAGGCTAGAATGAGATTAGCTCCGTCTAGTGAATTTACCCTTGATGGGATTTGAAGGGATGAAAGTGCAACCTGTGGGCATCATTACATTACCTGTGGTAGTCGGTGCGTACTCACAACAGATAACCAAAGATGTAAACTTCCTTGTCGTTGATTGTTCATCATTATACAATGCCATCATTGGGAGGCCAACTTTAAATAGTTGGAAGGCAGTGACTTTTACCTACCATTTGTCTGTCAAGTTTTCGACTGAGTATGGAGTGGGCCAAGTACAAGGAAATCAACTAGCCGCCAGAGAATGCTATTTAGCCATGCTGGCTATGGACAAGCATGTGCAGACGATGAATATAGACAAGAGAAGAATTACTGTAGAGCCCACCAAAGTACTAGAAGACATTCCTTTGGACGAGAATAGTCCCGAAAGGTTTACTAGAATCGGGGCGAGTATGGAAAAGAAGACAAAGCAAACATTGATCCAGTTTTTGAAGAAAAGTCTTGACGTGTTCACATGGAGTCATGAGGACATGTCAGGTATCGACCCGAGCGTCATTACCCATCGTCTAAACGTGTACCCTTCCTCCAAGCTTGTACGACAAAAGAAAAGAGTTTTTGCTTTTGAACGAGATGAAGCCATCAAAGAAGAAGTCTAGAATTTGCTCGCGGCAAAATTTATCTAAGAAGTCTATTATCTGGACTGGTTGGATAATGTGGTTATGGTTAAGAAGACCAATGGCAAGTGAAGGATGTACTGATGAAATTATACATGCTTGTATCGCATCAGAGTAGACGCAGTGGAAAAATAACGGATCTACTTCATACATAAAAGTTAACATGCTCTATTTAAGTTTTAGAATATAAGAACAAGAGAGTGTACCTTGGAGCGATGAAATTTCAAAAACTTGAAGATTAGAAGCACTTGGGAACACTTTAAATCTTCACTCTAATTCCACTAACGCCCAAGATGTGTGATCTCTCATTCAGTTCCAAAGGGAGAATGTCAAAAAGTGTCTAACACTTTTTACACCATTTCACAAAAGTGTTCTTCAAATTCTCTACACATTCTCTCTAGATTCTTTACTGAAAAATTCTGTGTGTTTTTCCCTTTGTATCTAACTGATTATCTAATTGGGCTGGCCTTTTGGGCCTTTCCAAATGGGCTTAAGTGTGTCGCTTGTAGTGGGACCAAAAAGGACCAATAAGACACTAGCTCCAATGGGCCTTGGGCTCTTCTGTCAACTCTTGACAAGTCCAAAGTTACCATTAACTACATTTAATATCACTATATAAAAATAGTTGCACTCTAGGCATTATTTATAAATTATATCCCAAGACTTTATTATACATGCAGCCCCTTCATAAAATATTCTAGTAATACAAAGTCATGAAAAGAGATTGCCACTTTGTATATTACTACATCTTAATTCCTTTAGTATCCAGTTTAATCCTTTAAGTTATTCATCATATATTTATGAAGTCCAATTCCATAAATATATTGTAACTCCTTACTAAAGTGGTTAGGCCCAACTCTCTGAATAACAAACCCATTAAACTTATCTCAAGGGAATATTTTTTATCTCCATTAAGAGACTATGAATTCCATCTTGAAAATATATGTTCCATCAATACTAAATGTGGTTGCCCAACATACTGAGATTTTGACCGTAACTATAGATCTCACTCCTGATATATCAAAATAACCTACACTTCATAATCAGGTCCATTATCCTCTCAGGATTAAGAGTTTATGCAAGTATAAGTCATGAGTCTATTATTCATTTGATAGTTGTTAGAAGAATAATAAATCTCACATGGTCCTGTTCAATATGTTTTAACTCTTAAAACATATCAACATACCAACTAGAAATCTCCATTTTCATGATCAAGACAAATCATTTTAGTTTATATGTTATAGTCTTCGCAGATGAAATGCCCAATTTCATCACCGACTACGAACTATAATTCTGAGTTTACAAAGAACTTGTGATTTATATCTTCTGTGACTAAATCACATATTATGCATCTCATGGACTATATGATAATGTCCTAATATTCATGTTACCATTATTTTCAAATAATAATAAAGCAACTTTATTAAAGACAACATTAAGTCATACATAATGTCATAAATAATAAAATATATAGTATCATATAATAGGATTTAAGGACACACATCCTAACATGTACGTGGACTTTACTGATTTAAACAAGGCTTGCCTCAAGGACAGTTATCCATTGCCACACATTGACCAGCTAGTGGATTTGACAGCAGGTCAAAAGTTACTGAGTTTCATGGACGCCTTCCCAGGCTACAACCAAATAAGGATGGACGAGTTGGATCAAGAGAAGACTTACTTCATTACTAGCCAAGGGCTATTCTACTACGAGGTAATGCCTTTTGGTTTAAAGAATGTAGGGGTGACTTACCAAAGACTTGTTAACCACATTTTCCGTCCACAAATCGGACAGAATGTGGAGGTTTACATAGATGACATGTTGGAAAAGAGCTTGGACGAAGAGAAGTATTTGGACGACTTTCAAGAAACCTTTGATACACTTAGGTGGTATAACATGAAATTGAATCCAAGTAAGTGTGCTTTCAAAGTTCGTCGGGGAAGTTTTTGGGGTACATGGTTTCAAATAGAGGAATTGAGGTGAATCTTGACAAAATCCAGGCGATACTGAATATGGAGCCACTGAAGAATGTCAAATAGGTCTAATCTCTCACTGAACGAGTCACTGCACTTAACAGGCTTGTCTCGAAAGCTACTGACAAATGTTTGCCATTTTTTTAAGATTCTCAAAAAAGTATTCGAGTGGACGAACGAGTGCCAAAAGGCCTTCCAAGACCTCAAGGCTTACGTCACCACGGTAGCTCTACTAAGTCCACCCGTACCTAGTGAAGAAGGGCGGATTCAGAAGCCAGTTTATTATACGAGTAGGGTGCTGAGAGGAGTGCAAGGATGATATCCAATGATAGAGATGCTAGCCTTTGCTTTGATCACAACTTCTAGGAAAGTAAGACATTATTTTCAAGCTCATGTTATCAACGTTGATAGGCCACAAACGCGTTGACCCCTTGTGATGAATTAAGTTGATTAATTAGCCAAGTAATTAATTAATCAAATTATCATGCAAATTGCGTGGTAGCACAAACAAATCACCAATAAACTAAAGAGTGCAGCAGAAATTAAATGACACAGTGATTTGTTTATGAATGGGGAAAACCTATACGGTAAAAACTCCACCAGGTGATTTTAAGGTCACCACTCCCGAAACTCCACTATTATCACAACAAATGTTTACAAGTAAAAGAATCCCAAGTACCTTACGATAAAGATCAAGAAGATGCTTAGTTACAAAACCCTACGGTGCACATTACACAGCAATTTCTTCACAAGAAAGATGATCTAGGGCAAGAACTTTGTCTCAGGTCACAAATTGCTTGAACAAGGGTTTCTCAATGCTTGTACAACTTGTGTACGTTTTGATGGCCCTTAAAATAATCCTTTTATATGTCTAGGGTTAGAAGAAACGAAGTCCCAAAGACACATCTACGAATTGGAATCAAAACAGAACTCAAAATCTGCTTTTCTTAAATCTCGACAGCTAGAGGTGTCGAGGTGCTGTCGAGCAGCTGTTGAGCCTCAGGGCTAAAACAACTTCTTTAAAGCTCGATAGATGCATGTGTCGAGACAAGTGTCGAGCTTTAAAATCTGACACTTCTTCAAATTGAATCTTGGACAACTTGCATGGCTTTAACACTTGATCTTGAAACCTTGTTTCTTGAAGTATTAAAATCGTCCTAGAGCTACCCAAATATGAGCTGAGTGCATTTTGTCAAAGGATAAGCCAATTACATAAAAGAATGGCATATGTTCAAAACAAGATGAAACACATATGTCCTAACAATCTCCCCTTTTGGCAATCCGTGACAAAACCACAACAAACAAATGAACATATGAGAGAAGTCATAAATCATTCAACTCATATTCACTTGTTGAATACAATAAAATCTATCCTAACACAAACTCTTGAAAAACTTTATAAGAAGAGAGTTTATGGCAAGTAGACTTTGACAACTTGTATTTCTAAAACACTTTAAACAAAACACATCAAAGCATCTTTGTGTGAAGCAGAAATAATAGACTGCATACAAATATAAGAATCATGTGTATAAAGAAAGAAAAGAAACAACACATGTAAAGGTAGGTGAATGAAAACATACATCATCACATATATATAACAACAATAAGCATAATGTATGTAAATAATGGTCACAAGACCTAAGGTACAAGAACAATATATCTCCTAAAAGAAAGAAAAGAAAAGATACATATAGTCCTCACTACATCCCTCAAAGAAACAACACTTTCCTATCAAAAATGTCCTATACAAACTCTCCCCCTAAGTATGACTACTCTCATATCCAAAACTACTCCCCCTTTTTGTCACAAGTGACAAAGGGTAAAGTGTCAAGTAGACATCTCATCGGTAGAGCTAGCACCTCCATCATCATCATCCGAAGCATCATCGTCATCACCATCATCATCCACAAACTCAAAAGTCACATGAAGAGATGAAAGAGAAGCCTTATAAGCAAAACCACCCATGGTCGCCTGTCGCCAAGCAATGCGACCAACACGAACATTCACCTGAGACAACTCTATAGAGAGTGTATCGAGGCAAGCATCCATGTGCTGAAGCTGTGCCATGATGTCTCCTAGTGACACATCACTCGAGGAGGTGAAAGGAGCAGATGTGGCTCAAGTAGATCTAGATGGAGCTAGACGAGGGGAAGGAGCTACTGAATCCGTCTGTCGCGACCTAAACTGCGCCTTGCTACATTTTACGATAGCAGTGTCTATGGCAACCATGACATGGAAGGGGTCGGACATAGGAAAAGGGATGGAGAAATGGCGTAAAATCCTCATGATAACAGAAGGAAAGATAAGCTTATCACGGGTAGCCGTATCCCTATAGACAACTACGATAGAGAAAATGAAGTGTGAAAGAAAGTCTATAGTGAGGTGCTCTAGAAGAGACAACAAAAATCGAGCACGAGGCTCTGTGATGGAGTTGTAGTGAGAGAGTGGGTGCAAAACAAATGTCATTACCACGTTCATGAAACGAGGACCTTTAGCAAAAGGCCTACATGGTTTAAATTGACGCTTACCCCAATTAGAAGGGCACTCATAAAAGGCAAACATCATCTCGTCTTTACAGTCCGTAGATGCTCACAACCGGGGTAGTCAGGATACGTAACCCTCGGAACATGAAGCACATCAGAAAACAACTCCGGTGTGACTATAATGCGCGTACCTTGAACGTGAGTGTGAAAGAGAGGTATTGAAGAATCGATTTTATGCATGTTGGAGTAAAACTCATGTATCAGCACTGAAAGACAAGTGACTGGAACGTCACACAGTGACTCCCAACCCCGACTGTGAATGACATCGAGTAGGTTAGTGTCGGCAAAGTCTGCTAGAATAACTTGGCGTTTCGAATGAACACCTCATTTAGAAAAGTTCTCTGAGAAGTTCTGTTGGGCTTTCTCATCATGGAACTGAATAGAGGAAAGAGTAGAATCAGAAGACGAAGAGCGCCTAAAACGAAGAGGGTTCTAGGATAGAGTGGATTTATGTTTCGATGCCATAGACACTACTAACCTAAACAGAAAGAGAGGGGGAAAGATAGAAACACTCAGAAAAGTTCCAAAGACAAATCAAATATAACAAGTATATTAAAAAGAGAACGTATGTATGGGGAATGCATGAACATGTGACATGCAACATTAAAAACATCATGGGCTCAGCCCAATCTAAACCTATTAGCACATAACAAGTTTGCATATATCTAAATGCATGAATATATTGTTAGAATGCTAATGTGATGCAATGCATGGAGTTTTAAGATCAAATCTACAAAACCCATCCTAAAAATTGCAACAAAAACTCATCAATTTTGAAAAACCCCAAAATTTTTCAAAAACCCCAAAAACTAGGTTTCAAAACATGAAATGCATGTAAATGAAGGAGATTAGAAGCTTACCAAGAGAGGAAAACTTGAAGGAAGCTTGAAAAAACCTTGGGAAGAGGTTTGGAGTGAGAGAGAGAGGTTTGGGAGGTGAAAAGCCAAAGGTATCGAGAGAGAGATCGAGAGAAATGAGAAAAGGATCGCACATAATATATATATATATATATATATATATATATATATATAGAGCTTCAGTAATTCTCGACAGATACAGGCGTTGAGAGGTGTCGAGACATCTGTGGAATTAGGTGTTGAGAAAAACAACGTTGACAGATACAGCTATCGAAAAGGTGTCGAGGATCAAGGATCAGACACAAGAAGAATCTTGATCGATCCATTAGCTGTCGAGAAGCTATCGAGAGGATAGAAATTTCCTTGATTGATTCACCAGGTGTCGAGAAGCTGTCGAGATTGTGATAAAAAAAAGCTGTCGAGGTATCGAGGAGGTGTCGAGCCAGCTTTTAAAAGCAGTTTTTCAAGAAGAGAAAAACACAGATATGAATGTAATCACACATGCAACTCAACCAATGATCCAATCAGCATATTAAGCTTTCAAAAATATCTCTCAACAACAGTTTTAAGCACATGGATCCCAAAACACACACACACACACTAAACAAGTCTAACTAATTTCATATTTCAAAAATAAGTCAAGACAGTTTAGTGAGCATACATCAACACATATAAACCTTGTGATGGCCAAATCACATTGTACTTGCAAATGTATCAAAAGTAACAAAAAAAATATTGTGTGTTGTGTTTGAATAACATTGCAAGATTGCATAAATGTCTCAAAGTTATGATGATTTGAGATATGAGAAAGTCACCTTAACTCACACACAATCATAACCATTTGATGGGGACTATCACCTTCGAGGTACTTCCTATAACTCCCACATCTCTTATAAAACACGCTTGCAATCATATTTTAAAGCATTTTGTTCTTTTTACTTTTATTGCTTTGCATATTTTTTTTTTATTAAGCAAACCATGCATGGGCAAATAAGAGAGAAAAGAAATACCCAATTATGTTAAGCTTTTTGACATTGCATTTTTGCTATGCCGAAACATATGGATGTCATTGACATTGCACGTTTGCTATACCGAAGCATATAGATGCCATTTCATGATTGGCGGGTAACAGTGGTGAGATGGTTATTTATGCCTTTCTCTTAGAATTTTCTAGTCCTTTCCGTAAAAAAAAAAGTGATAGAGTGTTAAGTACAAGAGATCACTTAACCTTACTTATCACAAACAAAGAGCCACAAAACTCACTTGTTTAGTTGTGCATAAGGATGCTCATCTAAGTTACAAGAGATACAAAGTTTAAAAGCCCTGTTTCAATGGCCATTTTAAGGTGCACAAGAACCAATGTACACAAACACACACTGTTTTTATATTTTTCAATTTTTTTTATTTTTATCTAAAAAAATAAAAAACAAAATGAAACAAAAACTAAAAATAAACAAACAAAAACATGTTAAACAAAGCAAAAAAAAAAAATGCATAAAACTAGATGCAAATGCATGAGGAAGAAGGAAGATAGTAAGAGATCAATCCATAGAGATGACACCGATGTTTTGATGAAGGAACTCAAAACGTTTGCTATCCAGAGGTTTGGTGAACAAATCAACCTTCTGGTCATCTGTGTGAATAAACTCAAGGGTGAGAGTACCATCTTCGACAAGATCCCTAATGAAGTGTTGTCGAATCTTTATATGCTTAGTTCGAGAATGTTAAACCGGATTCTTAGAGATATTGATGGCACTGGTATTGTCACAGTAGATGGGGAGATGCTCTTGACAAATACCATAATCATGGAGGAGTTTTTGCCTCTATAGGAGTTGGGTGCAATAACTACCAGCAGCAATGTACTTAGCTTCAACAGTGGATAAAGAGATGGAGTTTTGCTTTTTGCTGATCTAGGAGACAAGATTATTACCCATATAGAAACAACCCCCTGAAGTACTTTTTCTATCATCAGCATTCCCAGCCCAGTCAGCGTTAGAATATCCAGCTAAAATATCATTTGTGTCCTTGCTGTACCACACACCAAAGTTGGCAGTAGTCTTGACATACTTTATGATTCTTTTCAAAGCAATCATATGTGACTCATTGGGATTTGCCTAATATCTAGCACACACTCCCACACTATAGCTAATGTCAGGTCTACTAGCAGTAAGGTAAAGAAGACTACCTATTATGCTTCTATAAAGTGATGAGTCTACACTTTTAACTAACAAGTCAATAGTGGGTTTAACATTTGGGCTCATGGGGGTTCTAACAGAACTAGCAGATTTTAACCCAAACTTTTTCACAACATTCTTAGCATATTTAGATTGAGAGATGAATATACCTGAATCTTGTTGACGAATCTGCAATCTAAGGAAGTGAGGCAGCTCTCCAATCATGCTCATCTCGAACTCTGCTTGCATGAGTTTTGACAATTCATGAGCAAGTTCATCCTTGGTTGATCCAAAGATGATATCATCAACGTAGACTCGAGCAACCACCAGCTCACCATCTTCTCTCTTGATGAAGAGAGTATGATCAGCCTTTCCTCTTGTGAACCCATGGGATATCAAGTATTGAGTTAGCCGATCATACCAAGCTCTGGGTGCTTGCTTTAATCCATAAAGTGCCTTCTTGAGATACAACACATGTAGAAAGTGTGGATCAATGAATCCTTTTGGTTGAGCCACATAGACATCTTTTTTAAGTAGTCCATTTAAGAAAGTTGTTTTTACATCCATCTGGTAAAGCTTGAACTTCAAGTGACAGACTAAGGCAAGGAGAATTCTAATGGACTCCATGTGAGCAACTGGGGAAAATGTTTCATCATAGTCTATTCCCTCCCTTTGAGTATATCCTTGAGCTACAAGTCGAGCCTTGTTGCAGATCACATTGCCTTCCTCATCAGTCTTATTACGGAATATCCACTTTGTGCCGATGACGTGCTTACCCTCCGGTCTAGGAACTAAAGTCCAAATATCATTCCTTTGAAACTAAAGTAGTTCATCATGCATTGCTTCAACCCAACTTTCATCCTGAAGAGCTTCCTTAACTTTAGTTGGTTCAACCTATGACAAAGAATAAGAATAAGACACAAAGTTAGCAACGCATTTATCAACTGTATGTTTCCATAATGTGAGTTCATTCATGTTTCCCACAATAACTTCTGGAGGATGATTTAATTTGATCCTAGAGGAAGGTCCTTTTCTTCATGAGATTCAGAATCTGGTGAAGTAGGCATATCTGCTGGCTCTTCTACAACACTTGGAGTACTAGGAGTACTTGGGGATGTGGGCTCTTGTTCAAGTAGGCATATCTGCTGGCTCCCTAGGTTTAGAAGGAAGAATTTCTTTAGGGAGTTCCTCACTAATTTTCTCAGAACAAGAGTCTGAAGACTCATCAATAACAACATTCACCATTTCCATAACCTTCATAGTTCTTTTGTTATATACTCGATAAGCCTTGCTTGTAGAGGAGCATCCCAGAAATATCCCTTCATCTACATCTTCAGTAATCCCTTCAGTAGGATTGACAGTGGCAGTGAAGGCATTTAAAATTCTGTCATCATCATTGTCGAAATCATCTTCAAGCTCAATGTCGCTCAAGGTAACAACAAGTGCCTTACTCTTCCCAATGCTCTTGAGATATGTAGGACACTCTTGTTTCATGTGATCGAAGCCTTGACAGCCGAAGCACTTAGGTCCAGCGGGAACAGTGTACTGACCGCCATCCCTAGTATTCTTCTTCCCTTTATCTTGGCTCTTGAACTGAGAAGAACTGGATTGCCTACGATCCTTGTTGAAGCCTTTTCCAATAGCATTTTTCATGAATTTCTTAAATTGTCTGGTAATGTAGGACTTCATCTTAGAATCTTCATCATCTGAAGACTCATCTGTGTCACTGCTCTGGGCCTTCAGTGCCATGCTCTTGCCTTTACTTGACTTGCCGATTCTTGTCAACCCTAGCTCGTAGGTTTGCAGATTACCAACCAATTCAGTCAGAGGAATCTTGTTAATATCCTTTGATTCCTCTATCGCCGTGATTTTGGCATGAAATCTCTCGGGTAGAAATTTGAGCAATTTTCTTACTATCTTGGGTTCAAGAATGGTTTCTCCAAGATTAAAAGCTGAGTTCACTATGTCTTTGAGCTTGGCATAGAACTCATCGAATGACTCATCCTCCTCCATCTTAATTTCTTCGAAGCTTGTAGTGAGCCTCTGTAGCTTCGAATCATTGATAGCCTTTGTTCCCTCATAAGTTGTCTGGAGAATGGTTCATGCTTCCTTAGCAGTTTCAGTGGAGGAAATCTTCTTGAACTCCTTATTAGTGACCGCACTGAATAGGACATTCAACGCTCTGCTATTGAAATTGGCCGCCTTGATCTTGGCATCATCTCAATCGGCCGGCGCTTCTGTAGGCTGGGTCCAACCTATCTTCACAGCTTGCCACACCTTCTCATCTAGTGACTGCGAGAAAACTCTCATGTGTACTTTCCAGTATGCATAGTTAGTACCATCAAATAATGGAGGTATAATAAGAGAATGACCTCTATCCATAACAAACAGGGGTCAATGGATCACACACAAGGATTAAACCCTAATTAGAGTGTGCCTGCTCTGATACCACTTGATAGGTCACAAACGCGTTGACCCCTTGTGATGAATTAAGTTGATTAATTAGTCAAATAATTAATTAATCAAATTATCATGCAAATTGTGTGGTAGCACAAACAAATCACCAATAAACTAAAGAATGCAGTGGAAATTAAATGACATGGTGATTTGTTTATGAATGGGAAAAACCTACACGGCAAAAACCCCACCGGGTGATTTTAAGGTCACCACTCCTGAAACTCCACTATTATCACAACAAGCAGTTACAAGTAAAGGAATCCCAAGTACCTTACCAACCTATAGTTGAACCCTTACCCCAATACCCGATTGGACTTGTTTTATAGTGATAATTTTTCCTTTTGATGCACGGCTCCTAAGCACGTGACTAACCAATTACGCGGATCTCAGTACACGACTTCAATCACCAACTGGAGAAAGTTGTTGGCTGCAAATTTCTTCAATTCATCTACATGATGAAGATCAAGAAGATGCTTGGTTAGAAAACCCTATGGTGCACATTACACAGCAACTTCTTCACAAGAAAGATGATCTAGGGCAAGAACTTTGTCTCAGGTCACAAATTACTTGAACAAGGGTTTTTCAATGCTTGTGCAACTTGTGTATGCTTCGACGGCCCTTAAAATAATCCTTTTTATATGTCTAAGGTTAGAAGAAAAGAAGTCCCAAAGACACATCTACAAATTGGAATCAAAATAAAACTCAGAATCTATTTTTCTTAAATCTTGACAGCTAGAGGTGTCGAGGTGCTATCGAGCAACTGTCGAGTCTCGGGGCTGAAATAGCTTCTTTAAAGCTTGATAGATGCATCTGTCGAGACAGGTGTCGAGTTTTAAAATCTGACACTTCTTCAACTTGAATATTGGACAACTTGCATAGCTTTAACACTTGATCTTGAAACCTTATTTCTTAAAGTATTAAAATCATCCTATAGTTACCCAAATACAAGCTTAATGCGTTTTGTCAAAAGATAAGCCAATTACATAAAAGAATGACATGCGTTCAAAACAAGATGAAACACATATGTCCTAACAAACGTCCTAACAAATCATCCCCTAAGGCAATAAAAAAATTGGAAGCCGCAGGACAATTAATTCAATGGGCTGTGGAGCTTAGTGAGTTCGATGTCAGGTACCAACCAAGGAGCTCGATAAAAGCACAAGCATTGGTAGACTTCATTAGGGAGTTCACTCGTAGTCAGGACGAGCTTGCCATAGAGACTCAAAGGTGGGTTATCAATGTAGATGGCTCGTCCATGTTTTACGCAGGGGGGATTGGAGTCATACTAAAATCCCTAGAGGGTGACAAGTTGGAATACGCAGCACGTCTACAATACCAAACCACCGACAACAAAGCTGAATATGAAACTCTCCTTCAAGGACTGGAATTAGCTAAGTTTTTAGGGGTGGAGTTAATAATAGTCAAGGGAGACTCTCAACTAGTTATTAATCAAGTGAATGGGATGTGTGAAGCTAAGGAAGCTCGAATGAAGAAATACTTCAACAAAGTGAAGCGGTTTGTCCCAAAGTTTAAAGATGCCAGATTTGTTCAACTCCCGAGGGAGGAAAACATGGAAGCAGATGCCTTGGCACGAGTAGTTTCAGTAGGAGGAATTATGGATGAGTATGACAAAATCCAATACATGCCGAGCATAAACCTTCCAAATATACAGAAGATAGGGGGGAGAAAATTGAATGAGTCTAATAGTAACCTATCCCAAGGATGGAAGGTTTCCAGAAGACAAGGGCGAGGCTAGGAAGTTGAGGGTCAGGGCTGCCAAATACGTCCTCATTGATGAAGTACTATACAAATGAGGTTTTTCTCAACCTTGCTTAAGGTGCCTAACTCTAAACGAGTCAAACTATGTACTAAGGGAAGTCCATGAAGAAGCATGTGGAAATCACTCGAGAGCAAGGTCACTAGTTCACAAGGTTATTTGTGCATGCTATTACTAGCCAATAATTCAAGCAAATGCAAAGGCTTATGTCAAGGTGTGTGACCAATGTCAGCCCTTCAGCAACATTCATAGACAGCCTTAGGAGTACCAAACCCTAATGATGGCCCCATGGCCCTTTGCGCAATGGGAACTGGATATCCTAGGTCCCTTACCACTAGGAACCAGACAGATGAAATTTCTAGTAGTTGGAATCAACCACTTTACCAAGTAAGTGGAGGCCGAACCCCTTGAAAAAATTACTCAGCAAAATATACAAAACTTTGTTTGGAAGAACATTGTATGTAAGTTCGGGGTACCTTGAGTACTAGTATTTGATAATGGACAACAGTTTGACAACACACCTTTCATAGACTTTTATGAGCAATTTGGAATCAAGAATCACTATTCCTCACCCTCTCACCCACAAGCAAACGGACATGCAAAAGTAGCAAACTCATCCTTGTTGAAAATCATCAAGACTCGACGTGAGGGGGCAAAGGGGGTATGGCCGGACGAGTTACCAGGTGTTCTTTTAGCCTACAAGATGACTGTGAGGACCCCGATAGGAGAAACCCCTTTCAAGCTAGCCTATGGGAGTGAAGCAGTCATACCTGTGGAAGTTCATATGGCTAACCATCGAGTGATGAAGTACTAGGAGAAAGAAAATGAAGAACAACTTCGTCTTGACCTCAATCTCATTGATGAGGTAAGGATGGATGCAGAGCAGAGGACAACAAGATAAAAAAATCTTATGGCTAGGCAATATGATGCCATGGTAAAACCCAGGTGTTTCAACATTAGGGACCTCGTCCTTAAAAGGGTGTCCCTAGCAACCAAGAACCCAGCTCATGGAAAATTAGGACCTAATTGGGAAGGACCCTATAGGGTAATTAATTGCAAGAGGTAGGGGTCGTGCTACTTAGAAGCTCTGGATGGGCGGAAGTCAGAAGATCCTTGGAATGTGGAGCATCTATGGAGGTACTATCAATAAAGGGTGAGCTCAGACAAGAATTACCATGGGCAAGAGTTATCGATGAGGTTACAGCTGTGGTCTACGTGTTTACTCATGTTTACTATTATTATGTTTTTTTACTACTACTATTACTGGTTTTAAAGATAAAAAGTGCACTAGTTCCTAAACATTTGCACTATCTACAGGCAAATTTGTGAAAGACGAGGTTGTGTACTTGTATAAGTATTTTAATTTCTTAAGGCACTAGCTTCTAAAAGTGTGCCATATTTGTGGACGATGTTTATATAAGAAATATAGTTTGGATTTCCAATGTATTTAGTGCATGAATCTAATTTCCATAATTTTTCCCACAAGAAGGCTAAGGCCTATGACGAACGAAAATCTCTGGACACGAGGATGTAACATTTATAAGCTTTCCTCAAAGTAAGGATAAAGCAAGAAAAAAAAATATGCTAAGGCATACTCGTCTAATTTATGGATGAGAAAGTTTATACTTGTCTAAAAAAGATGAAATTAAACCTAACCTCAAGCATGAACACCCAGGAAATTGATGAAGGAATGCATCCACATAAGAAATATAGATATTCAAACCCATGGATGGACGTACCAAGCCAAGGCTATCCAACATCCTGGACGAGTTGAATGTTGGAGACGTCTCGTCTAAAGCCGGAGGTTAACCGTCCAACCTTTGGACGAGAGAAAGAACTGGAAAATTAGTCATTTATAGGATGAGCTGCACTTGAAAAATTAAAGAATAACAAGTATGTTGAACGTAAAAAGAAATGAGTGAACTCGCCCATGCAATAACAATCAATAATGGATAAAAATAGGCATTCATTCATCAAATTTTAAAAAGGGTAGACGACCACTGTCCAAAAACCCTTACAAAGTAAAAGCCTTAAAAGGCAATTGTTTGGAAACTCATCCAAACTACTCTAGACGAGTGAAATGTACTCAAATGAATCTTAAAATGGTCCTAAAACAATGGACCTCATAAATAAAAAAAGAGAAAAGTATTAAACTAGTCAAACTTTCATGCTTTTACTAAGGAATCTTCTCCGGTCATAGACTCGTCCTGGGCTGGCTTAGTTGTGGTGTCATCTTCAATGTTAACATCTTCAGAGCTCGTCTAAAGGAAAGAGCTAGCAGCACTGCCGAGTTGAAGTTTAATGGAGCTGAAGTCAAAGTCAAGAAACTTCTCCTTAGCATCCATACGAAAGTCTTCAAACCCATCTACATAATTGGCGTCTAGCAAGTCAGTCAGTTGCTTAGAAGCTTTGAACTCCTCCACTGCACCTTCTTTGGCTTTTTCAAGAGAACGGCTCAGCTTGTCAGTCTTTTTCTGGAGGTGATCAAGACGAGTGTCCTTTTCTACAATATTATCTTTCAGCTCTTCGACAAGGTTTCACAGCCCCTTAGTCTTGTCCTTAGGCTTGGCTGCTATTTCAGCCCAACCCTTGCAGTCGTCCTTGACTTCCTTGATCCTTTTTTCTAGTAAGATCCTCATCTTATCTAGCTCTGTAGCCTGTCTGGACGCTGCGATGAACTTCAACATAGCCTGCACGAGTACTCAGAAATTTTTGTTAAAACAAATAAGTAAAGCGTATGATGCTGTGACAACACAGATGAGATTTAAAAAAAAAATCACGAACACCTGAGTGCTCAAATTCTCTTAAGGACATGTCATAGCATGCAGCCACGTCCTCGCTAGTCAAGGCCTTCTCAAATCTCTACTAAGCTAAATCCTCATTTTTTACGATGTTCATAGGGACCTTCTAGGGAAGCTAGGACGAGGTAGGCACTGTGGTTTTGGATGATGGGGTGTGAGCAGGGTTGGACGAATCTACATCCTAGATCTGAATGGACAACTGCTGAGATGGAGGGGGGAATAGGAAGACCAGGTGTAATAACCCCAGCCCTAGACGACCTGTGTTTTGCCTTCTTCTCCTTACGACAACTGGGGAGATTTTCCAAGTCGGTAGCTTTTGATAGATTTCTCTTATCACCAACAGCTGGAAGAGGCTGATTTTCAACCTCTTGCTTGCTTGCCTCGTCCATAAGCTCCTTACCTTTTTTCTCTTTCATGGTTGCCATCCTTGAAGGAAAAACCTTAGTCATCCAAGAGGTAATAAAATTATGAACCCTTTTTTTAAAAAACAATAAAAAGAGGATAAAAAATTATGCCTGCGAACAGTGAGTTCATGAGATAAAGCTTCTTTGGACGGCTCGAGACCAAGTCCTCAAATGGTAACACATTAAAGACTTACTAAAGAATGGAAAGCCCCATCAGTATACAGACAAGCCTTATTGACGCGATCAAGGTAAAACTTGTTCAAAGATGGACGTTTAACACCTTAAAAAAAAAAAAGAATGAAAAATCGTCAGATGATTGCAGGAACAAAATAAGAAAATATTAATAATAAAATAAACATAGAAGGCACACCTTCAAGACAAAGGTTTCCTAACCTCCAGTATAGGGGGCAAAAGGATCCCTGCCAACCTCGACAAGATGTCCAGCCCAAAAACTAAAGACGAAGAAAAACTCCATCTTTCAGTTCCTATCTAAGGTGACCAAGGATTTAATTAACCTACAATCTCTCCTTCTGTTAAGGACATATTTTATGTAATTGGCTAATCCTTTGACAAAACGCACTTTACTTGTATTTGGGTAGATCTAGGATGTGTTTAATACTTCAAAGAACATGTTGTTTAGGTCTAGTATTAAAGCCATGGAGATTGGACTAAGAAACAAGTGAAGAAAAAGTGTGTACTAAAGCTAGACACCTGTTGGACACCCGCGGATACTTGCTGGACACCTGCGGACACCTGCGGACACCTGCGTATAGCTGCTCGACAGATAGCTATCTATCGAGGTATCTATCAAGGTTTAATGAGGCTCGACATCTGCTATCTATCGAGGTATCTATCGAGGTTACGGAAATCAGAATTTTCATATCTGATTTTTAGGCCAAGCTTTTGTATTTGTGTAGGGTTTCTTTTCTCACAACCCTAGGCATATATAAGGCTTATTTTAAAGGCCGTCACAAAAGAGAATACAAGGAGAACACATGCAAAAGGTGATCGAAACCTTATTCTCTCAGAAAGAAGCTACTGCATTTTTGCGCCTTAGGGTTTTGTAACCAAGTGCTTCTTGATCTTCATTGTTGATGAAGTGAAGAACTTTGCAGCCAACATTCTTCTTCTTCAAGTTGGTGAGTGAGTCACGTACTAGGATTCGTGCAAAGGAGTGAGTCACGTATTGGGATCCATGCATCAAAGGGTGGCGTCATATATTGAAGAGTTTAGAGGTTCTGAAGCAGTAGAAGGTTTCTGCTGTAAGTTCATCTATGAGAATTGTAGAGTCTAGGGACAAAGGTTTTGTACTAGATCTAAAACTTCTCTTTACTATAGTGAATTGCTTTTCGGGAAGGTTTCCCCCTAGGTTTTCTACTGTGAAACTGGTTGGTTTCATTGGTTTTCTTGGGTCATCATATCTTGTCTTATTTATTTTTCCACTGCACTTAATTTTGACATGATATTGATGTTTGTTTGTTTTAACAAGTTTTATGCATAATAAATCTAATTAACAACTTAGATTTAAAACTTGTTAATTCTATCGACCGAGGTCTAAATTTCCCAACAAGTGGTATCAGAGCGGGTACACTCTGATTGGATTAATTTCCTGAGTGTGATCCTTAACCCCCGTTATCATGGATCATGGACAATCTCTTTTGATTCCTCCTTTATTTGATGACACTAATTATGCGTACTGAAAAGTTCGTGTGAAAGTGTTTTTGTAGGCTCTAGGTGAACAGGTATGGCAAGCTATTAAAGTTAGCTGGATTAAGCCAAAGAAAGCGCCAGTGGATTGGGATGATGCAACAATCACAGCGGCAAATTTCAACAGTAAGGCCTTGAATGCCTTGTTTTGTGGGGTGACCAATGAGGAATTCAAGAAGATATCATCCACGGAAGTTGCCAAGGAAGCATAGACCATTCTTGAGACCACATACGAAGGTACCAAGGCAGTGAAGACTGTGAAGCTTCAAAGACTTACTAGTAGCTTTGAAGAAATAAGGATGGAAGAGGATGAGACATTTGATGAGTTCTATGCTAAACTCAAGGATATTATGAATTCTGCCTTCAACCTTGGAGAGCCTATAGCAGAATCCAAAATTGTTAGGAAAATCCTTAGGTCCTTACCTGAAAGATTCCATGCCAAAATCACTGCCATTGAAAGAAGCAAGGAACATTGATCAAATTCCTTTGATTGAGCTTGTAGGGAACCTTCAAACCTATGAGATGGGATTAGGCTCAATGGGAAAATGTGGAAAGAGTAAAAACTTGGCTCTTAAGGGTATAGAGGAAGAGATTGAGGACTTTGAAGATGAAGATGATGATGATGAGGATTTAACCTTTATAATTGATGAAATTATCAAGCTTCTTCAATTTAGGAAAAAGGACAAGGGCAAACCTCCTAGGGAATCTAAATCCTCTAGGAAAGGGAAGAATGAGAAGCCCCTCATCCAATGCCATGAGTGCAAGGGTTTTGGTCATATGAGGATAGAGTGCCCAAATTACCTTATGAGGGAAAAGGCCAAGAAGCCAGAAGATAAAGGGTTGGTTGCTACTTTGAGTGACACTGAGAATGACTCTTCTGATGAGTATGTGGATGAATGTAGTCACGTTATGGCCTTTGCTGCCTTAACCGATAAGGTGACTGTGGAGAGTGCTAGTGATAGTGAAGATTCTTCTGATGAGGTTTTAAGTGCTCAAAAGTCTAGTTCTAATAAGACTGGCTTAGGATATGCTGTCTCCTCCGGCCCCTCCTCTTCCACGGCTTCTGGATCAAGGACTGTCATTGTGCCTCAATTTAAGAAAGGTAATAAAGGTATGAAATCCAAAACTGTTTTGGGTAATTGTAAATCCTTTCTTAGACCTCATGTTTGTCACCATTGTGGTGTTTCTGGACACATTCGTCCTAATTGCTTTAAGTTGTATCCTCATAAGCAATTGTCCAAACGGTCACAAGTTTCCTCTCAAGGGCCTACACCTTTGTTTGGAGAGTTATTAAAAGTATTGAGCTTTTTAACTTAATTTCAGGAGAATTTTAATTCTTCTATGTCCTTGAGTAGTCATACTAGGACACGTGCCTTTTCATCTTTACGGCCCAAGTCTCGTGCTGTGTGGGTGAGAAAGGAGCCTAAGACTTGATTATCTTTTCTGTTTGTCCTCTGCTTTAATTCTTTCTATCTAAAGTAGGACTCTCTTTGCTTGATTTCTTCTCTGCTTTTGAAATCATGCTTTCATGCATCTGCACCTTTCTATCATGCTCTCATGCATATGCATCTTTCTTTCATGCATTCATGTTGTTTGTCTGTTTTTTTTTTTGTTGTTTAGTTTTTATTTTGTTTTATTTTCAAAATAAAAAAAAAAAAGGGAAAATTTGAAAAATACAAAAACAATGTGTGTATGTGTACATTGGTTTTTGTGAACCTTAAAATAGCCATTGAAATAGAGTTTTCTAAACTTTGTATCTTTTGTAGCTTAGATGAGCATTCTTATGCACAACTAAGCAAGTGAGCTTTGTAGCTCTTTGTTTGTGATGAGTAAGGTTAAGTGATCTCTTATACTTAACAATCGTATCACTCTTTTTGACGGGTAGGACTAGAAAATCCTAAGAGAAAGGCATAAATAATCATCTCACCACTATCACTCACCAATCATGATATGACATATGTATGCTTCGGCATAGCAAAAGTGCAATGTCAAAAGCTTAACATAAGTGGGTATTTCTTTTCTTTCTCTTATATGCCCATGCATGATATGCTTAATAAAAGAAAATATGCAAAGAAATAAAAAGCAAAAAGATCAAAATGCTTTAAAAATATGATTGCAAGCGTGTTTTCTAGGAAATGTGGGAGTTATAGGATGTACCTCGAAGATGATAGTCCCCATCAAACAATTATGATTGTGTGTGAGTAAAAGTGATTTTCTCATATCTCAAATCGTCATAATATTGAGACACTTATGCAATCTTGCAATATTTTTCACACACAACATACAATATTCTTTGCTATTCTTGATACATGTGCAGGTACAATGTGATTTGGCCATCACAAGGTTTATAATGTTGATATATACATTTGCTATTGGTTAGACTTGTTTAGTGTGTGTGTGTGTGTGTGTGTTTTGGATCAAAATGCATGACATTTTTTTTATTGAGAGATGTTTTTGAGAGGTTAATATGTTGTTTGGATCTTTGGTTGAGTTGCATGCTTGATTATATTCACATCTGTGTTTTTCTCTTCTTGAAAAACTGCTTTTAAGCCATCTCGACACCTCTCGATACCTGGCTTATCTATCGAGATCTTCAGTTGCATCTTATCGCAATCTCGACACCTCTCGATAGCTAGGTGGATCGATCGAGGAAATTTCTGTTTGCTCGATAGATCCTTAACACCTTTTCGATCCATCGAGGTTGTCTCGATAGCTTCTCGACACCTCTAGATCGATCGAGATATCCTTGCATGAATTTTATTTCTTTGTTTTGCATGTTTCTCTTATCTTGTCATCCATAGTATCTTGTTTCATTACATTCATGCATTTTTATGGATTCTTTGTGCCCCCTTGATCATCCTTGATTATCTTTATGTTTCTCAGGTAAAGCTTTATAGCTTCCTGTACCCTCTATCAATCGTGACAAAAAGAGGGAGAAATTGGAGAATTTGTGGTTTCTTTCTTTAAGATTCTACAAGTTAGGGGGAGAAATACATGCCCTTGTAAGGGGGAGTTATGTTTCATCTTGTTAGGGGGAGTGTTTACCTCCTTGTTCATGTACCTAGGTCTTGTGACCATTTTTACATATAACATGATATTTATCAAGTGGTATATATATGATGATGTATGTTTTCTTCACCTATCTTTGCATGTGTTGTTTCTTTTCTATCTTTATACATATGTTTCTTTATTTGTATGCAATCTATTATTTCTGTTTCGCACAAAAATGCCTTGATATGTTCTGTTTAAAGTGTTTCAGAAATCCAGGTTGTCAAAGTCTTCCATGCCATGAACTCTCTTTTTGCAAAGTTTTTCAAGAGTTTGTGTTAAGATAGACTTTATTGTATTCAACAAGTGAGTATGAGTTGAGTGATTTATGACTCTCTCATATATTCATTTGTTTGTTGTGGTTTTGCCACAGATTGCCAAAAGGGGAGATTATTAAGGACATATTTTATGTAGTTGGCTAATCCTTTGACAAAACGCACTTTACTTATATTTGGGTAGATCTAGGATGTGTTTAATACTCTAAAGAACATGTTGTTCAAGTTTAGTATTAAAACCATGAAGATTGGACCAAGAAACAAGTGAAAAAAAAGTGTGCACTAAAGCTGGACACCTGCTGGATACCTGCGGACACCTGTTGGACACTTGCGAATAGTTACTCGACAGATGACTATCTATCGAGGTATCTATCGAGGTTTAATGAGGCTCGACACCTGCTATCTATCGAAGTTACGAAAATCAGAATTTTCATATCTGATTTTTAGGCCAAGCTTTTGTATTTGTGTAGGGTTTCTTTTCTCACAACCCTAGACATATATAAGGCTTATTTTAGAGGCCGTCACAAAAGAGAATACAAGGAGAACACATGCAAAAGGTGACTGAAGCCTTATTCTCTCAGAAAGAAGCTACTACGTTTTTGCGCCTTAGGGTTTTGTAACTAAGTGCTTCTTGATCTTCATTGTTGATGAAGTGAAGAACTTTGCAGCTAACATTCTTCTTCCTCAAGTTGGTGAGTGAGTCACGTACTAGGATTCGTGCAAAGGAGTAAGTCACATACTGGGATCCGTGCATCAAAGGGTGGCATTCATATATTGAAGAGTTCAGAGGTAGTAGTAGAAGGTTTTTGTTGTAAGTTCATCTACGGGGATTGTAGAGTCTAGGGACAAAGGTTTTGTACTAGATCTGAAACTTCTCTTTACTATAGTGAATTGCTTTTCAGGAAGGTTTCCCCCTAGGTTTTTTACTGTGAAACTGGTTGGTTTCATTAGTTTTCCTGGGTCATCATATCTTGTCTTATTTATTTTTCCGCTGTACTTAATTTTGACATGATATTGATGTTTGTTTGTTTTAACAAGTTTTATGCATAATAAATCTAGTTAACAACTTAGGTTTAAAACTTGTTAATTCTATTGACCGAGGTCTAAATTTTCCAACACCCTCTAACTGTAAATTGGTAAAAAACAAGAGATTGGTTTATTTTTGAGGGCTTGTAACAGTAAAGGAACTCGTTCACAGTAAGAGGACAGTTCCCTTCAAACGCTTCCATCCATAAAATTTTCATAGAGACGACAAGTCTCCACACATTAGGGTTAAATTGACAAACTCCTAAGCCTAACCTAGAAAGTAATTCTCTAGCGAAGGCATTCAAAGGTAACCTAAGACCCCGTAGAAGTTAGGCCTCAGAAATGCCAATCCCAAAATAAGGCAGGCAGCACCATTCCCCGTGGATGGCTAACCTAGTGTTGAGCTCATCAGGGATTTGGTACCAGCTCCTAAGGGCAGTTAATGTCTTCTCGTCTGTCTTAGAAAGGATACCTACAGTACAGCTATATATGGTCTCTGTCTCGTCTACAGGATCAGATAGAGGAACACTTGATGAGGTGCCAGCCAGAGACCCAGAGGCTGCCCTCATCCTAAGGTGTTCTTGAAAAACCTCTAAAGGAATCCCAAGGACCCCAGATGTGTATTCCTCGGTATCCCCACTACTACTACTACTGCTATCGCTATTAAAACCATTGTAACTAGAGTCACGATACTCGTCTATAGCTTTCTCTACACTATCGCTAGACGAGGAAACAACAACCTCAGACATGTCAAAATTTGAAGGAGAACCTAAGAAAGGGGATGAGGAGAATACCTGGCTCTAGACGAAGGAATACTAAGGATGCTGGAATACTTCTAGACATGGCAATAGATGAGGAATGTCAAAGAAGAAAATTCGAGAAATGCAAAGGGTACGATAGGAACTCCACTATTTATAGGCGTTGAAAAATGGTATCTGAAACGACGTGACCAACCAAGAAGCGCCACATGGCATTTTCCTCAAAAACTTAAATCGATGTTACAAATCATCAATGAAATTATAATGCATGGCACAATCTGAGACAAAAGATTCAACCATCGAGATTGTGACACATGGAATAACATATGATCACTAACATGGGGACATGCATCCAAAGAACAACAGTAAATCCTCCAATGCTCTAGATGACCTTTGGACATGGGGGCAACTGATGGTGAACTAAAAATCTAAGTCCAACTTATCCTTAAGGCATCCAGAGCAGAAGGAACGTCCTTTATAAGGGGATTGTCCATACCAAGATGATCGTCCATAGAACGACGGTTGTCCATCAGGAAAGCTCCTGGATGAACCCCCGACACTTTGGAAATTCCCAAACATGGATTTACTTGTGAAAGGTGGCGATGGAAACACATGCTATTTTTCCAAGGTGTAAGAAAGATCTAGGTGTTCATTTCAATAACTCTTTAAACATTTAACTTCCAACGGCAATTATGCAAAATGACATAACTCCTATGGCGGTTGTGGAAGTTATTCTTGAACCCCCGAACCTACTAAAATATAGGAGAAGTTACAAATCCAATAACCGTTTCTAGGGCGCACTATATAAACACCCCTTCAGACTAGACAAAGGTACAGTTTGACAATTCCTAAAAAATTGGAACTCCAGAACTTGAGAGAAAAACTAACATTGGCATCAGAGGGTTATTGGCTGGTCCATCCCGGTCACCTTCGATCACTTGTTCTTTCTTTTTCAGGCCCTAAGAAAAATCGCTAGCCCTTTAAAGCCCAAAGCATCCAGCCTATTGATTTTTTTCGCATCATCAACATCTCCATTAAGAGACTATGAATTCCATCTTGAGAATATAAGTTTCATCAACACTAAATGTGATTTCCTAACATACTAAGGTTTTGATCATTTCTTTAGACCTCACTCTTGATATATCAAAGCAACTTACTTTTCATGATCAGGTCCATTATCCTCTCAGGATTAAGAGTTCATGTAAATAGAAGTCATGAGTTTATTATTCATTTAACAGTCATTAGGAGAATAATAAATCTCACAGCGGTCTAGTTCAATATGTTTTAACTCTTAAAACATATCAACATACCAATTAGAAATCTCCATTTCCATGATCAAGACAAATCATCTTAGTTGATATGTTATAGTCTTTGCAAATGAAATGCCCAATTTCATCACCGACTACGAACTAAAATTCTGAGTTTAGAAAGAACTTGTGATTTATATCTTCTGTAACTAAATCACATACTATGCATCACATGGACTATATGATAACGTCCCAATATTCATGTTACCATTATTTTTAGATAATAATAAAACAACTTTATTATCCACAATATTAAGTCATACATAATGTTATACATAACATCTTACAATAGGATTTAAGGGCATACATCCTAATAAAACCCCAGCTTATGCAACGGGTTCTTTTGATGCATACGTGGATACTAGTAGGGATTATGCCACTTAGTTCGCAGAGTCCTCCACGGGGCCTATCATTAGAGATGTTCCTATGAGTGGAGGTAGAATGCTTGGAAGCATTGTTCACGCTCAAGTAGCTTTCCGAGTTGAGTGGAGGTTGCATGTAAAGGCTTTGTAGGCCAAGGTGATAGAGCTTGAGACTGCTGTCGCCACTAAGGAGGTGCACATGTAGAAGGAGATTGCTCGAGCGTTAGCTTGAGAGAAGGAGCTTCCATAGAGGGATAGAGAAGCCCATACTACTGCCGTAGATAGTGAGAGGACCCAGCTTCAGGGTGAGCTGGCCATACTTCACGACTATACCATGGTTTTGATAGGAGAGTTGCGGGTGGCTCATGGCTATATTCCGCCTCCACCTCATATTCCAAGCCAGGGGGCCATTATTCCTCCATACAAGCCTAGGTATATGCTAGTACCTTTAGGTCCAACAGGTGGTTGGGGTCCCTATGCTCAAACTCAATGGCCTTTTTAGGATCAAGGATACACTCTAGGTGCTTTAGGTAAAGCCATTCTTTCTACCGGCCCTTTTACTAGCGACAATGATGATGATGTTGACCAGTTTATTAATGACTCCTTTAGAGATGATGATTCCCAGTAAGGTTAGCTTTCTATTATAGCATGATGTAGCCCCTGCGTTGGCATGTATGTACCTTCCATGTATTTTGTAAACATTGCCCCATGGTGGCCTGCTATGTATGTATATTATGCATCGCCTCTTGATAGGCCTGGACATATGTGTATTATATTGCCCCTTAGTGGGCCTTGATGTATGATATTATCTCTTTGCTTCATGGTGTATGTATAAAATAGTGCCTCTGAGTAGGACTTTCATGCATAGTTCTAGGAAATGGCCTTTGAGAGGGCTGCTGATGTATATAAAAGACAATGCCTCTGGTTAGGACTTATATGTATAACTTTAGCTAAATTTCCTTTGAGAGGGTTGTAGACATATGTGAGAAGCAATGCCTTCTGGTAGGGCTTATATGTATGATTCTGGGAATTGCCTTTAAGAAGGCTGCTAATGTGTGCAAGAAACAATGCCTCTAGGTAGGACTTAAATGTACAATTCTAGATGTCACCTTTAAAAGGGCTGCTGATGTATGTAAGAACCAAAGCCTATAGGTAGGACTTACTTAAATAATTTTCTAAATCGCCTTTCAAAGGGCACTAGGAAGGACTTACATGTATGATGCGTGTATGAAGCAATACCTCTGAGTAGGACTTACATGCATAACTCGAGGAAATTGCCTTTAGGAGGGATACTGTTGGTGCAGGAGAAACAATGCTTGTGATTAGGACTTACATGTACAACCATAGAAAAATCACCTTTGAGAAGGCTATTGACATGTGTGAAAAACAATGCCTCTTGGTAGGGCTTACATGCACTAGAAAATTTCCTTTGAAAGGGCTATTGATGTAGGAGAAACAATGCCTCTGGGTAGGACTTACATGCATAACTCTAGAAAATTGCCTTTGAAAGGGCTGTTGATGTATATTAGCTTTTTGGTTTTATCCATAAGTCTTGACAATGATCGTTCCACCGGGGGGAGAGAGAATGGAGAGAATGCATGAGATAAATAGCCCCAGTTTAGGGTTTCATGCAATTCTCATCATGAGGGAAATATCCTCGGCGGGACGAACTCGTTCTTGCATAATGGATAAGGCAGAGAGAACCGCACAAAATAAACTGCCCCAGTTTAGGGTTTTGTGGGGTTTGAAGCCTATAGACTGGCTAGTGGCCTTAACTTCATAGGCCATATTGAATGCTGGTAATGAATGCGAACATTCTGAACAAGATCTCCTTAAACACGCCATAAGGTGGTATGCATTGATCGCTCTTGTTATTGCCTAGGCAGGTGAATAATTCAAAGATAGGCTTCTTAGGAGAACATCATGAGAAATGACTCCCTCTGTCCTCTGAATAAGCTAAAAAATTCTGTTGGATGGCTGAGAACGGGTTCTAGTGTCCTATTGTGAGCTCTGATTACTAAGGCTGAACCAATCCCTAAACCGGGTGAACCGAGCTTAAAGAAATGAGGTTCAAGATATCTGGAAGTGCGAAATCAGACGCACAAAGATAAACTACCCCAGTGTAGGATTTGTGCAGTCTCGATTGCATAAGAGAGAAATTCTGACAATCTGGTTCACTACCGGGCCGACTACACACTATGGCGGGTGCTAAAACAGAGTAATCATTTCTCCAAGACGGTCAAAAAAATCCCAAACAGGGGGGGTAGTAGTTAGAATTCAGTTGGGTTTGTGCCTGGGGGGTTGAAAAACCTCGGTACGTGTCTTAGGGGTCGGCGGCCCTACAAGATGCGCCACCTTGGTTTTTGTGCTTAAAAGGCTAGGTTCAATCCAGTTTCCACTCATTCTAGTCTATGATTTTTTGGGGTCCCCTTCTACCCTTTTCTTCACCCAAAATGTGTAAAAAACACTAGGTGGTAGGGGCATACCCATTGTGTCAGCTTACTTGGCGTTCCCTTAGTGGGTACCTGGGGGTGCACAGGGTACTTTTCGAGCATGGCCATGCAGCAAATTGGGGGTTGTTAGGATGTGTGCCCTTAAATCCTATGGTATGATGCTATGTATGACTTAATGTTGTGTTTAATAAAATTGTTTTATTTCTATCTAAAATAATGGTAACATGAATATTTGGACATTATCATATAGTCCATGAGATGCATAGTATGTGATTTAGTCACAGAAGATATAAGTCACAACTTCTTTGTAAACTCAAAATTTATAACTCGTAGTCGGTGATGAAATTGGGCATTTTATCTGCGAAGACTATAACGTATCAACTAAGATGATTTGCCTTGATCATGGAAGTGGGGACTTCTAGTTGATATGTTGATATGTTTTAAGACTTAAGACATATTGAATTGGACCGTTGAGAGATTTATTATTCTCCTAACGACTGTCAAATGAATAATAAATTTCACGACTTCTATTTGCAGAACTCTTAATCCTGAGAGAATAATGGACCTGATCATAAAGTGTAGGTTGCTTTGATATATTAAGAGTGAGATCTAAAGTAAAGGTCAAAACCTCAGTATGTTGGGCAGCCACATTTAGTGTTGATGGAACATATATTCTCAAGATGGAATTCATAATCTTTTAACGAAGATATAAAATATTCCCTTGAGATAAGTTTAATGGGTTTAGGTATTCAAAGATTTAAGCCTAACCACTTTGGAAAGAAATTACTAAAGTATATATTTATGAAATTGGATTTCATAAATATATAATAAATAACTTTAAAGAATTAAACTGAGTACTTAAGGATTAAGATGTAGTAATTTTCAAAGTGGCAGTCTATATTCATGATTTTGTATTACTACAAATATTTTATGAAGGGGTTGCATGTATAATAAAGTCTTGAGATATAATTTATTAATAAGGCCTAGAGTGCAATTATATCTATATAGTGGTATTAAATATAATTAATGGTAACTTTAGACTTATTAAGAGTTGACGGAAAAGCCTAAGGCCCATTGGAGTTAGTGTTTTATTTGTTCCTTTTGGTCCCACTCGAAGCCACACATTAAAGCCCAATTGGAAAGGCCCAATAAGCCAATCCAATTAGATAATCAGTTAGTTATAAAGGGAGAAACATACAAATTTTTTTATAAGTGTAGAGAAAAAGAAAAAGAGAGAAAGTGAGGCACACTTTCATTTTCCCTTAGAAACTGATTGAGAAACCACACTTCTTGGGCGTAAAGTGGAATTAGAGTGAAGATCAAAAGTGTTCCCAAATGCTTCTAATCTTTGTTTTGAATTTCTCCATACCAAGTTACGCTATCTTGTTCTTAAATTATGAAATTTTCATAGTGCATGTTATCAATCATTAGTGAAATAGATCCATTTTTGTTACTTCCGCTGTGTGTTTTGTATGAGATACAAAACCAGTTTTTTCCAATAATTGGTATCAAAGCCAGGTTTTCATCTCATGATTATATAATATGTGATTGAATTTTAAAATTTAAGAAAACCGTTATCTTTGTGTTTCAATTTTCTACATCATATGGATATAATGAAGAGAATTGCATTACTTGTATATAAATATATCCGTGTGACTATTGAAATAACCGACATGATGAAAAGGCACTGTTAGTGTATATCAACCAAGAGATCCATTTATGGAAGAATACGGTTGAGTGTTAATGCATTGACAAATTGCCTTGATGCATTGATTGTTATGTTATGTATGGATTGCATTGATGAAAGGAAGTTATATAACTATCAATTGCCTTTGGTTATTTAATGCACCACTTGGCCCTCTTTTTTTTTTTTTTTTTTTTTTTTTGCACGGCTTGGACTTAATGCAATTGCATGGATTGCATAGCTTGCATTTTTTTTTTTTTTGCATGGCTTGGCTATTCAAGCATTGCATTGTCTTGTATTTGTTATGGGCAACTTCCATGCATATATAAAAGATTCCATCTACATATACAATCCGTATGTAAGATTATATATAATCATATATATAATGTAATAATTATATATTACATATAATAATCCATATTTTATATTATATATATAATATAATGTAGTTTTATAATGTAATATGAGTTTATATTACGTTATATATATATATATATATATATATATGTATATATTAATGCTAGGATTATGAAATTTATTCCAACTAAGATTAGGACTATGTTTTCAAAGTGTCTAGCATTATTATGGTTCTTGATCTTAAAAACCTTTAATTTAAAATATCTAGTGGGAGAGAGACACAAGGGTTACATCTCACGGTCTCTATTATCGGTTCATAGTAGTGTGGGTAACACCTCGCCTTGGCGTATATGCCTCGCGATCCCAAAGGAGGGTGTTTACTTCATAGTACTACAAGATTGAACTTACCCATTTAAAGTAGTGTGGACAAACACCTTGTCTTGGCATATATGCCTCGCAATCCCAAGGGAGGGTGTTTTGTTTCATGATACTACAAGTTTAAATACTATAAAAGGGAGATGAAATGTGGCTACACATGACTCTAGATAATGGTGTACACTAGACTAAGTGTAATGTTAACCTCCCAAAGGAGCTATGTCATTATTACTTAGAGGCTAAAGGTAATACGGCATATTATTAATGTTTGATAAGAGTTATCATGATAGCACTAATAATGAGAATAGTTCTCAATCAATTAATGTATTTATAATAAACTTGCTACCAAGGAATTATAGACATAGATTGGGTTGTCGTTGCATATATTATTTTATGGTTTTATTAAGGTTCCATATTATATGCTTATATGCTAAATTGATAATGTCCAATTTACTTATTATATTCATGTTTATTATTTTCAGATTTAAATCATGGCATCATTTAGCCCACTTTTTGCTATTCTTAACCAAAACAAATTGACTAGATCCAACTATGTTGACTGGAAAAGAAATTTGGACATTGTTCTTACTACTTAAGAGCATAAATATGTGCTTACTCAATCATGTCCTAGCTTTCCTTCATTAAATGCTCCTCTTGAGGAAAAATAGCGATATGATCGTTAGCGAAAATCAAATGTTCTACACTATCAAATGCAGGATGTAGAACTTGTTTCGGACATAATGCTTAGTCTGAAGGAGATGTTTGGTGAGCAAGGCCATTCTGCAAGGCAAGAAACTAGGCAAATTTATAATACCAAAATGGTTGAAGGAAGTTTAGTGAGGGAGCATTATCTTAGGATGATTGCTAATCTGAACACATTAGAAGTTTTAAGTGCCGATATTGATGGAGAATCCCAAATGGATATTATACTCTAGTCACTACCGGAATCATTCAAGGAATTCAGAATTAATTATAATATGAACAAAAAGATTTATTCTTTGTCTGAATTAATGAATGAGTTGGTAGTGGCGAAAGGTATCCTTGGTACTTCTAGTGTTGCAGCCAATATGGGTGAAGCTTCTACTTCTCAACCTAAGTCGAAAGGCAAGGGTAAGAAGAAGAAGAAGAAGAAGAAGGACTTCACTAAGAAAGATGGTAAACAAATTGCCTTAGGAGTTGCCAACAAAGGAAAGAAAACCAAAGGAAAGTGCTTCCATTGTGGTGAGAAAGGACATTAGAAAAAGAATTGTCCAACATTCAAGGCTGCCAAGAAGAAGGGTATGAAAAGTTCATTTCTTCTTGAAATATGTTTGGTACAGAATCCAACGGATTCCTGGTGTGTGGATTCAGGTTGTACTAATCATATCTACGATTCTTTGTAGAGGTTCCAGGAGACCAGAAAGTTGAATGAGGGAGAACTATTTCTTACTTTGGCTAATGGGAGCAAGATTCCAGTTGAAACTGTTGGAGTGTTTAATTTATGTTTTAAGTCTAGAGCTTTAATATTGGAAGACTGTTTGTATGTACCTAATGTTCATAGAAATTTAATTTCTGCAACTTACTTAGGTAACCATGGATATTGTGTAATCCTCTAAGAAAATGTTGTAATAAAGAAGGATAAAATGTTTATCTGTTCTGGAAATATTGTGTATGGTCTTTATATTTTAACTCCTGACAAGCATGAATTATACAATTCTGAATTAGATAGTAGCTCTCATGTAAAATCATTAAAGAGAAAGTTTCCTTCTACTAGTGATGCATATCTATGGGACTTGCGTTTGGGTCATATTAATTCAAATAGGATTCAAAGACTAATCAAAGATGGACTTTTATAGCCCATGGACTTTGATGGTTTTCCAATTTATGAATTTTGTTTGGAATATAAAATGACCAAATGACCTTTTAATGTAAAAGGTAGAAGAGCCCAAGAGTTGCTTGAATTAATTCATACAGATGTATGTGGTCCTATGTCAATCCAAGCAAAAGGAGGTTATGTGTACTTCATTACTTTTACGGATGATTACTGAAGATATGGTTATGTGTACTAAATGAGACGGAAGTCCGAAGCCTTTGAAAAGTTCAAAGAGTTTAGGGCTGAAGTTGAAAATCAAATGGTTAAACGCATAAAGGCCATTCGATCTGATCAAGGTGGCAAATACCTTCTTGGAGATTTCAAGGATTACCTAATTCAAAATGGGATTGTCTCCCAATTGACTGCACCTGAAACTCCCCAATAAAATAGTGTAGCAGAAAGATGACTTTTTTGGAAATGGTTAGGTCTATGATGAGTTACTCAACTTTACCAGTTTCTTTTTGGGGATATGCACTAAAAATTGCTATGCATGTTTTGAATTTGGTTCCATCAAAATCTATTCTCAACACACACAAAGATAGTGGAGTGGGCGCAAGCCTAGTATGAAATATCTCCATATTTGGGGGTGTCCAGCACATGTGTTGAAAGGGAAGTCTGACAAGTTGGAAGCTAAAACGAAAGTATGCATGTTTTTAGGGTATTCAAAAGAAACCAAGGGTTATTTATTCTATAATCATAAGGATAACAAAGTGTTTGTTAGCACCCATGCCAAATTTTTGGAAGATGATTATGTGAATAATTTTAATTTTAAAAGTAAAGTTGTATAGGCTGAAATAGATGAACCTGTAGTTGAACAACTAATGGATGAAACTAGGGATGATATGACTATATTAGATACACCACAAGGTACTACTCATGAGATCTCTAGAACACAGGTGCCTCGTCGTAGTGGGGGAATTGTTCGACCTCCTATAAGATTTATAGGTTTGGGAGAAACTTATGAAGCTATCTCAGAAGAGGCTGAATTTGATCCTTACACTTATGATGAAGCAATAAATTATATAGATGCACATCATTGGGTCCAAGCTATGAAATCTGAATTGGATTCTATGTATTCCAATCATGTATAAGATCTTGTAAATGTGCCTAACGGCATTAAACCTGTTGGTTGCAAATGGGTTTACAAGAGGAAGAGAGGGATAGATGGAAAGGTTTAAACCTTTAAAACAAGGCTAGTGACGAAAGGGTATACATAAAAAGAAGGCATTGACTATGATGAAACTTTTTTGCCAGTAGCCATGCTTAAATCTATCAAAAAATTTTTATCCATTGCTGCTCATTATAATTATGAGATTTGGCAAATGGATGTCAAGGCTGCATTTCTCAATGACAATCTTGAAGAAGAAATATACATGTTGCAACCAGAAGGTTTCATAGCAAACAATCAAGAGCATATGGTATGCAAGTTGAAAAGGTCCATTTATGGACTTTAGCAAGCATCCAGGTAGTGGAACATCAATTTTGATCAAGAAATCAAGACTTTTGGTTTTGAACAAAATCTTGATGAGCCACATGTGTGCAAAAGAGATCGAGATAAAGTAGTAATGTTCCTAGTGCTTTATGTTGATGATATTCTACTCATTGGAAATGATGTAGGGGTAATGTCATCAGTAAAGGTTTGGTTGTCAAGCCAATTTGATATGAAGGACTTGGGTGAGGCTAACTTTATTCTAGGGATCAAACTTTGGTGAGATCGTAAGAATTGTTAGAATGTGTGTCCTTAAATCCTATTGTATAATGCTATGTATTTTATTATATATGACATTATGTATGACTTAATGTTGTGATTAATAAAGTTATTTTATTATTATTTGAAAATATTGGCAACATGAATATTGGGACATTATCTTATAGTCCATGAGATGCATAATATGTGGTTTATATGATTTAGTCACAAAAGATATAAATCACAAGTTCTTTGTAAACTCAAAATTATAGTTTGTAGTCGGTGATGAAATTGGGCATTTCATCTGCAAAGACTATAACATATCAACTAAGATGATTTGTCTTGATCATGGAAATGGAGATTTCTAGTTGGTATGTTGATATGTTTTAAGAATTAAGACATATTGAACTAAACCGGTGTGAGATTTATTATTCTCTTAATAACTGTCAATTGAATAATAAACTCACGACTTATATTTGCATGAACTCTTAATCCTAAGAGGATAATGGACCTGATCATGAAGTGTAGGTTGCTTTGATATATCAGGAGTGAGATCTATAGTTACGGTTAAAATCTCAGTATGTTGGGCAACCACATTTAGTATTGATGGAACATATATTCTTAAAATGGAATTCATAGTCTCTTAACGGAGATACAAAATATTCCCTTGAGATTAGTTTAATGGGTTTGTTATTCAGAGAGTTAAGCCTAACCACTTTAGTAAGGAGTTACTAAAGTATATATTTATAGAATTGAATTTCATTAATATATGATGAATAACTTAAAGGATTAAATCGGATACTCAAGGAATTAAAATGTAGTAATAAACAAAGTGGCAGTCTATTTTAATGACTTTGTATTACTACGAATATTTTATGAAGATGTTGTATGTATAATAAAGTCTTGGGATATAATTTATAAATAAGACCTAGAGTGCAACTATATTTATATAGTGGTATTAAATATAGTTAATGGTAACTTTGGACTTGTCAAGAGTTGACAAAAAAGCCCAAGACCCATTGGAGCTAGTGTCTTATTGGTCCCTTTTGGTCTCACTTCAAGCCACACACTTAAGCCCAATTGGAAATGCCCAAAAGGTCAGCCCAGTTAGATAATCAGTTAGATACAAAGGGAAAAACATACATAATTTTCCATAAATAGAGAGAGATCTGTAGAGAATTTTGCAAGAACACTCTTGTGAAGTGGTGTAAGAAGTGTTAGATACTTTTGGACATTCTCCCTTTGGAACTGATTGAGAGACCACACATCTTGGATATTAGTGAAATTGGAGTGAAGATTGAAAGTGTTTCCAAGTGCTTCTGATCTTCAAGTTTTGAAATTCACCGCTCCAAGGTATGCTCTCTTGTTCTCACATTCTGAAACTTATATAGTGCATGTTAACATTTATGAATGAAGTAGATCCGTTTATTTCTTCCACTACGTATGTTTTGTATGCGATACAAGCATGTATAATTCCATCAAATGGTATCAGTGCCAGGTTTTCTTTACATATCTGTTTAACATGTTTTATGTTTTGGAATTTATGACAATAGTTTCATATAGTAAGAAATTAGTTTTTCTGCATGGTTGTTGAAATTATTGTTCTTGATAAAAACTGATTCTAATGTTATGATGTTGTTTAATTTTTAGTTTAAGTATTTTAAACTGAACTTTAAAGCTACAACATTAATGAAATTCGGTTTTGATATCAATTTATGTTCATAATGATCGTATAATGGTTGTTATGTACATGAAAATGTTGAAAAACTATCTTCGAAAAATTATGGAAAATTCAAAGTTCGCGAAACTCGATCAATCAAGAATCTGTCGAGCATCGATCGAGCTGGCAGAAAGTTTCTTGATCAATCGAGGATCTGTCGAGTTTCACGAAACTTTTCTCAATCAATCGAAAATCTGTCGAGGATCGATCGAGGAATGTTGATCTAGAATTTTCTCTAAGTGTTTTTACATATATAAAAGAGCAAGGCAATGTGTAATTATATTATGCATGTTTTATATTTAAAAACCTTTATTTTAAAACATCTAGTGGGAGAGAGATACAAAGGTTGGATCTCACGGCCTCCATTGTCGGTTTATAGTAGTGTGATTAAGCACCTCGCCTTGGCGTATATGCCTTGCTCCCTTCGGAGGGTGTTTAATTCACAGTACTACAGGTTAAACTTCTTTATAATGAATAATATGTGTTTTTACATTAAGAACAACCACGCTTCCGTGGAGTTACTTAGTGACTTACATAGAATTCAGTCAATGGTGTACACTAGACTAAGTTTAATGTTAATCTCCCTTCGGAGCTTTGTCATTATTACTTAGAGGCTAAAGTAAAAACAGCATATTGTTAGTTTTTTATAAGAGTTATCATGATAGCACTAATAATGAGAATAATTCTCAATCAATCATAGTGTTTATAATTTACTTGCTTCTAAGGAATTTTAAACATGGGATTGGGTTGTCGTTGCATATATTATTTTATGATTTTATTAAGGTTCCATATTATATATTTATATGCTAAATTGATAATGTCCTTTTTACTTATTATATTCATATTTATTATTTTTATATTTGAACATGGCATCATTTAGCCCACTTGTTTCTATTCTTAATCAAAACAAACTGACTAGATCCAACTATGTCGACTGAAAAAGAAACTTGGACATTGTTTTAACTGCTGAAGAGCACAAATATGTGCTCACTCAACCATGTCCTAGCTTTCCTTCATTAGATGCTCATCTTGAGGAAAAACAAAGATATGATTGTTGGCAGAAATCTAATGAAATGGCCAAGTGCTATATCCTAGCGTCCATCTCAAATGTTCTACAGCATCAAATGCAGGATGTAGAACTAGCTTCAGACATTATGCTAAGTCTGAAGGAGATGTTTGGTGAGTAAGGCCGTTTTGCAAGGCAAGAAACCTTGAGGCAAATTTATAATACCAAAATGGCTAAAGGTAGTTCAGTAAGAAAGCATTGTCTTACAATGATCTCTAATCTGAATACATTGGAAGTTTTAGGTGCCGACATTGATGGAGAATCCCAAGTGGATATGATACTCTAGTCACTACCGGAATCATTCAAGGAATTTAGACTGAATTATAATATAAACAAAAAGGTTTATTCATTGTCTGAATTAATGAATGAGTTAGTAGCGACGGAAGGCATCCTTGGTACTTCTAGTGTTGAAGCCAATATTGGTGAAGTTTCTACTTCTCAACCTAAGTCGAAAGGCAAAGGTAAGAAGAAAAAGAAGAAGGACTTCACTAAACAAGAGGGTAAGCAAATTGCCTTAGGGGTTGCCGATAAAGGAAAGAAGCTCAAAGGAAAGTGTTTCCATTGTAGTGAGAAAGGACATTGGAAGAGGAATTATTCAAAGTTTAAAGCTGCCAAGAACAAAGGTATGAAAACTTCCTTTCTTCTTGAAATATGTTTGGTACAGAATCCCACGGATTCCTAGTGTGTGGATTCAGGTTGTACTAATCATATCTGCAATTCTTTGCAGGGGTTTCAGGAGACTAAAAAGTTGAGTGAAGGGAAATTGTTTCTTACTTTGGCTGATGGGAGCAGAATTTCGGTTGTAGCTATTGGTGTTATTAATTTGTGCTTTGAGTCTAGGGTTTTAATATTGCAAGACTGTCTATCTGTACCTAATGTGCGTAGGAATTTAATTTCTGCAACATATTTAGGTAAACATGGATATTGTGTTATCCTCAAAGATAATGTTGAAATAAAGTAGAATAAAATGTTTATCTGTTCTGGCAATATTGTAGATGGTCTATATATTTTAACTCCTATTAAGCATGAATTGCATAATTCTGAATTAGATAGTAACTCTAATGTAAAATCAATAAGGAGAAAGTTTTCTTCTAATAATGCATATCTTTAGCACTTGCGTTTAGGTCATATTAATTCAAACAGAATTCAAAGACTGATCAAAGATGGACTTTTAGAGCCTATGGACTTTGATGAATTTCCAATTTGTGAATCTTGTTTGGAAGGTAAAATGACCAAGCGACCTTTTAATGCAAAAGGTAGAAGAGCCCAGGAGTTGCTTGAATTAGTTCATACGGATGTATGTGGTCCTATGTCAACCCAAGCAAAAGGAGGTTATGAGTATTTCATCACTTTCATAGATGATTACTCAAGATATGGTTATGTGTACCTAATGAGACAGAAGTTCGAAGCCTTTGAAAAGTTCAAAGAGCTTAGGGCTGAAGTTGAGGATCAATTAGGCAAACGCTCTCTTGTTCTCACATTCTGAAACTTATATAGTACATGTTAACATTTATGAATGAAGTAGATCCATTTATTTCTTCCACTACATATGTTTTGTATGCTATACAAGCATGTATAATTCCATCAAGAATAAGATGTTAGGCTTATCACAAGCTGGATATATACATAAGGTCCTACAACGGTTTCGCATGCAAAACTCCAAGAAATGATTGCTCATTTTTAGACATAGAGTTCCTCTGTCTGATGACCAAAGGCCTAAGACTCAATAAGAAGAAAATATGATGAGACAAGTTCCTTATGCTTCTACAGTGGAAAATCTCATATATGCTATGCTTTGTACTAAACCAAATATCTATTATTCAGTTGGCATGGTCAGCTGATATCAATCAAATCCAAGACCAAAACATTAACAAGTGGTAAAGCATATTCTCAAGTATTTACGGAGAACGAGAAATTATATGCTTGTTTACCATAGTGAGGATTTGATTCCTGTTGGCTATATAGATTCAGATTTTCAATTGGATCTAGATTTCAAAAAATCCACTTCAGGATGTGTTTTCACCTTGGGAGGTAGAGCCATAAGTTGGAGGAGTGTTAAGCAATCATGTATTGTGGACTCAATCATGGAAGCTGAGTACGTTGCTGCTTGTGAAGCGGCAAAGGAAGCTAATTGGCTTAAGAAATTCCTTTTTGATCTTGGTGTTGTAAGAATGGAGGAAGTTCCCATCACATTGTTTTGCAACAATAGTGGAGTGGTTGCACAATCCAAAGATCCAAGAAATCGCAAGAAAGGAAAGCACATTGAGAGGAAGTACCACATCATTCGAGACATTGATGCTCTTGGACATGTTGTGGTAGCTAAGATTGAAAGTGCAAATAATCTAGCAGATCCTTTTACCAAAGCCTTGCCTCAAAGGACTTCCGAGTCACATTTGGAGGGAATAAGAGTTAGATTAGTGCACAATAGTCTTTAGGGCAAGTGGGAGATTGTTAGAATGTGTGTCCTTAAATCTTATTGTATGATGCTATGTATGACTTAATGTTATGTTTAATAAAGTTGTTTTATTTTTATCTAAAATAATGGTAACATGAATATTTGGACATTATCATATAATTCATGAGATGCATAGTATGTGATTTATGTGATTTAGTCACAGAAGATATAAGCCACAAGTTCTTTGTAAACTCAAAATTTATAGTTCGCAATCATTGATGAAATTGGGCATTTCATCTGCGAAGACTATAACGTTTCAATTAAGATGATTTGTCTTGATCATGGAAGTGGGGACTTATAGTTGATATGTTGATATGTTTTAAGAATTAAGACATATTAAACTGGACCACTAAGAGATTTATTATTCTTCTAACGACTGTCAAATGAATAATAAATCTCACGACTTCTTTTTGCATAAACTCTTAATCCTGAGAGAATAATGGACCTGATCATGAGGTGTAGGTTGCTTTGACATATTAGGAGTGAGATCTAAAGTAATGATCAAAACCTCAGTATGTTGGGCAGCCACATTTAGTGTTGATGGAACATATATTCTCAAAATGGAATTCATAATCTTTTAAAGAAGATATAAAATATTCATTGGAGATAAGTTTAATGAGTTCAGTTATTCAGAGAGTTAGGCCTAACCACTTTGGTAAGAAATTACTAAAGTATATATTTATAAAATTGGATTTCATAAATATATAATGAATAACTTTAAAGGATTAAACCGAGTACTCAAGGATTAAGATGTAATAATTTTTAAAGTGGCAATCTATATTCATGACTTTGTATTACTGCGAATATTTTATGAGGAGGTTGCGTGTATAGTAAAGTCTTGGGATATAATTTATTAATAAGGCCTAGAGTGCAATTATATTTATATAGTGATATTAAATATAATTAATGGTAATTTTGGACTTGTCAAAAGTTGACGGAAAAGCCCGAGGCCTATTAGAGCTAATGTCTTATTAGTTCCTTTGGGTCCCACTCCAAGCCCCACGCTAAAGCCCAATTGGAAAGACCCAATAAGCAAGCCCAATTAGATAATCAATTAGTTATAAAGGGAGAAATATACAGCATATTTTATAAGTGTAGGGAAAAGGAAAAAGGGAGAGAGTGAGACACACTTTCAATCTCCCTTAAAAACTGATTGAGAGATCACACTTCTTGGGCGTAAAGTGGAATTGGAGTGAAGATTAAAAGCGTTCCCAAGTATATGTTATCAATCATGAATGAAATAGATCCATTTTCGTTGCTTCCGCTGTGCGTTTTGTATGAGATACAAAACCAGTTTTTTCCAATAGGGGTATCCAGCATATCCCTCTACTTTGTGATCTCTCCGTTGTTACTCTCGAGTACAGGCTCATAGATATTGATGTGGCAGTGATGAAGGCGTGACTCTGATTTCTAGGAGGCTTAAAAGTCGAGCATTGACTTCCTTCTTTGTTTTAGGGATGACCAGGAGTGGTTTTCTATTGAGTTTAGAGTGTGGTGCGACACCAAAGATCCCACCTTTTTTTTGAGAGACTATACTCTAAAGATTGAGATTAGGGTTGAGAAAGCCCTTATGGATCTGAGGGAGTGCCTGAGAGAGGCCGTCGGGGATAGAGATTGCTGCAGGGAGCTAGCTGATACCCTTATGGAGGATATTAAGGAGATGAGTAGTGCACATGAGAGTGAACTCGCTACTCATTAGGTGGAGCTTGATCGGAGAGGGCCGACCCCTCTCGGTATAGAGATGGAGTGTGTTCAGTTGAGATCCCAGGTTGTGGGTTCAGAGGATGAGCTTACGGATCTAACTTAGAGGTTTGCCACTTTAGATCATACTTAGGTTGAGGAGAAGGCCTCATTGGAGGCCAACAGGGCCGAGACTAGTAGTAAGGCTAATGGCTTAGCATTGGAGCTAGTACAGGTGAAGGTCTTCATTCATTCCACCTTGAGCATGAGGTATGGGCGAGAGGTCAATGAGCCTAGTGAGCTGTAGTTGGCCTTCCGTTGCCTTCAGACTGAGCTGGCTGAGAGGGAGGAGGCTTTGAGAGTTGCTACTACAGTGGTGGGCACCTTGTAGGCTTTGTTGGGGACTAAGAGACAAGGGCCTACTTTTGACTCCATGATGGAGAGGGAGCTTGTCCATCTTCGACATTCACATGACAAACTCAGAAGGGTTGCTAGAGACTTGGGCCTTGATGCAACCTAGTTACTTTACACTCATGCTCATAATGACCTGGTTCTCTGTACTGGTTTTAGGAGATTTTGCCAGGTCGTGTCTGATTGCTTGGGCCATGTTTGACTTGCTGGTGTTCTTTTCTAGTTATTTTGTTTCTGCACATGAGCTATGTAGTTAGTATCCCACCATGTATAAAAAGGTCCTTCGTAAATTGTTAGGCAATTGTGTATGGCCTTCCACTTTTCTTTGAGTTCTTAAAGCATAGTCTAGTCTGTTGGGCATTTTTATGATGATATCTAAGATATATTTATGAGATGAGATTTCATGTTTTGATAATAGAATGTATGAAAGAAATAGAATGGCACAATACAGGCATGTTAATGAATACACAGGCAAATGCTTTGAAAATACAAGGTTATACAAATAAGTGATAGATGTAAAATCCATGCATATCAGTATCTTATTTTTCCAAGTATACATCCTGTTCTAGACGGATCTTTTCCTTTTCCTATTGAGGTATAATTCTCATTGGTATAAGCCAAAACATCTCGAGCAGACCATAAGTCATGGCAGTATTGTAGACAGAGAGCGATCTCGGAGGTGTCTTCATATCATGTCTTGGACATTGGATCCATCTAAATTTCTAATCTTGACCAAGAATTCAAGTAGGCACAACTGACTGATTTTTCTTTTAAGACGTGACCGAACTGAGATGGCTGCCTACATACCTCCACTAGGAAGGATTAGGCCATCACGTAGGTCAACTGACTTTTGATTGCCTTAATTTTTGCCTAAACTACCATTTTGGGTTTTCAATCTAGCAGGCTCTCTCAAACTTTTTTTTTTTTTTTTTTTTTTTGCTTTCATTTTTGCATTGGCCGCCTTTTTGGGTTTTCAATTTACCTTTTGTATTTTTTCACACTCTCTTTCTTTTAGCTCTCTTTTTACATAGACCGCCCTTTTGGGTTTTCAATTATTGTAAAATCTTGTTTTGCATCTTGTACAAAACACACAGCGGAAGCAACAAACACGGATCTACTTCATTCATAAGAGATAACATGTAACCTTTAATTCTAAAACAAAGAATAGAAAGCGTACCATGATGTAGTGAAATCAAAAACAGGACTTGAGAATACCTTCAGTCTTCATCCCAATTCCACATGGTGCCCAAGATGAGTGGTTTCTCAATCAGTTCTTTTGTACATTAATTTTCCTTTGGAAAAATGTATTCCAAAGACTCTGTAGAGAAAAACTGTTTTCTCTTCTTTTAATCATACGTACATACTAATTATCCTTGGTAGTTACTTTATTTAATAACTTGTATTAAATAAAAACTTATTTTCTAATTGGGTTATCTTTTTGGGCCTACCCAATTGGGCTTTAGTTTATGGCTTGAGATGGGACCAAAGAGAACAAATAAGACTCTAGCTCAAATGGGCATTGGGCTTATCTATCAACTCTTGATAAGTCTAAAGTTACCACTAATTATATGTAATACCACTATATAAATATAATAGGCCTTATTAATAAATTATATCACAAGACTCTATTGATATCATTTGACCTCCAAGAAATACCCATAGTGAACAAAGTCATAATGAACTGTCACTTTGTAAACAACTATTTTATCCTTAAGTACCCAGTTTAATCTTTTATTTATTCATATTTATTGAAATCCGATTTCAATAAATATAAACTTTAGTAACTCCTTACTAAAGTGGGCGCCCTGAATAACCAGTTCCCATTAAACTTATTTTAAGGGGATGTTTCGTGTCTCTATAAAAAGAGACTATGGATTCCATCTTGAGAATATGTGTACTCTCAACATTACGTGTAGTTACCCAACAAACTGAGGTTTTGACCGTCAATATTAGATCTCACTCCTAATATATTAAAACAACCTACATTTCTTGATCGGGTTCACTATCATTCAAGTGACAGTTGTTGATTGAATCATTAATCTCACAGTGGTCCAGTTCAAATATGTCTTAACACTTAAGACATATCAACACATCAACTAGAAGTCTCCACTTTCATGATCAAGGCAAACCATCTTAGTTGATGTGTTATAGTCTTCGCAGATGAAACGCACAATTTCATCATCGCCTACAAACTACATTTTGATTTTATAAGGAACTTGTAATTTATATCTTCTATGACTAAATCACATACAATGCATCTCAAGAACTATGATAATATCTCATTAGTTCATTTACAAATAGTCTCATATAATTAAACAATTTAATTAATTATGACATGCTAATAAATTGGATATTAGGGCATAAACCCCAACATAAATCTACCTTTTTCCTTTTTTTTTTTTGTTCTTTTTTTTTTCTTTTTTGGTTGACTTAAAAATATAGGATTAAGGTGCACTGAAAGGCTCCTTTATGCAAAGCACCGTATGACGGCGTCAAAATTGGTGGGCATATTGAAGTCATGCCCATCCATGTCAGCTAGAATCAAGGCTTCTCCGGAAAAGGCCTTCTTTACCACATATGGGCCTTCATAATTTGGGGCAAACTTTCCTCTGCGATCAAGCATGGCCTAGTTGCGCTTCTTCGAGAATAGATCACCTTCTTCGAAGACCCTAGGTCTAACTTTCTTGTTGAATGCTTTCTCAACGCAGTGTTAGTACAACTGTCCATGGCACATTGCGATCATGTGCTTTTCATCTATCATGTTCAGTTGTTCATATCAGGAATGGGCCTATCCGGCTTCTGATTGCTTTGATTGAGATAAGATCCTAAGGGACGGCATCTTTACCTCTTCTAGGAGGTTGGCCTTCATGCTGTATATTAATTAATATAGGGTCACACCCATGGAAGTACGAACAGAAGTATGATATACACATAAGGCAAATGGTAAGTACTCATGCCAATCTTTATATGTGTCTGTCACCTTTACCAAGATTTTCTTTATGTTCTTATTAACGGCTTCCACTGCACCATTCATCTGAAGGCAATAGGGAACCGAATTTTTTTGCTCGACCTTAAACTGTTGGCAATTTTTCCATTTAGGTTTGGCCCATTATCTGTAACGAGCTCTCTCAGCACGCCGTATCGGCAAACAATGTTATGTTTCAGGAACTAAGCTACCACTGCTTGAGTGATGCTTTTGTATGAAGCGGCTTCCACCCACTTTGTAAAATAATCAATGGCCACTAAGATGTACTTATGACCATTTGAAGCTTTTGCAATCATGGGTTCAATGACATCCATAACCCAAGAGTGCAAAGGCTAAGGAGAAGCGTCCTTCCTGTCTTGACAAGCTTAGCAGCAGTGGCATGTCCTTACATGTTTAATGCAATCACTTTCCATGGTGAACCAGTAGTAATCGGCTCTCATAATTTTACGAGCCAGCAGGGGTCCACTAGCATGAGCTTCGAGTAAGCCTTCATGCATCTCTTTATCAGATGATTAACGTTAGAGGCATCTACGCATCGAAGCAGGGTAGAATCATGATTCCTTTTATACAAGACTTCTCCACTTAAGAAAAATTGGCAGGCAAAGCACCGGAGCAAGGGATGTTTACAAAGAACTTGTGATTTATATTTTCTATAACTAAATCACATACTATGCATCTAATGGTTCTTAATTCAAAGTCAAGATAGGGGGAAGAAGGATGCTAAGGATGGAGGTCAGTATACTATTCCCTCCGGACCAAAGTGTTTCGGATATCAAGGTTTTGGACACATGAAATAAGAATGTCCAACATATCTCAAGTCGATTGGGAATATCAAGGCTTTTGCTGCTACCTTGAGTGATTCCAAGCTTGAGACTAAGTCAGATGACAGTGATGGCGAGAAAGTCTTAAGTGCTTTCATTGCCATAGTGGATCCTACTGAGGGGATCGTAGAAGTAGTGGATAAAGAAGAGGACTCGGTGGAATCCAAGTTCAAGAAGATGGATGAACTGGATGACATCCATACAACCTATTTAAAGTTATACAAGGTATCTGAAAAGCATAAGAAGTTGTATAGGTTGTCTACTAAGAAGCTTAGAGAAGTGGAGCTAGAACTAGAGGAGCTATCCACAAAGGTTGATGAAGCAAATCAAACCATTAGAGCACTGGGGTTCAAGAACAACTTCTTGGCTGAAAGAACCAAGAAGCTTGAAGCAAAATTGTTCCAAGTTCGAGCTCAATTGGAAAGGACTTCCAATGCAAAGCTGGATGAAATGCTGAACCTCCAGAAATCAACTTCTAACAAAACCGGCTTGAGGTATTAACTCTCTAACTGTTCTCATATTACCTCTTCTAATAAGACTATTTTGTCTCACCTGCTAATAATGAAAATCTTGAGAAAAATGAAACTAAAACTGAGATAGCTAGTGAGAACAATCTAGACAAAGGAAAATCTATTCTAGGAGCACCCGCTAAGATAGAGAAGAAATAGATTAAAAACCCTAAAAGCAATAAGGCTAAAAATAAGAAGTCTCAACTAAAGAAGCCACATTTCTGTCATCATTGTGGAACTTTGGGACACACTTGTCCAAATTGCTATAAGTGGTTAGCCACTCAACAGAGCAATAATGTGTTATCATCTGGTGGTCAAGGCCAGATTCCACCATCATTGGGTCCTCTTGGAGATCTTCTCTTGGCTCTCATACTCCTTTCAAACTTGAACAATTTCAATTCTTCCCCTTCACCTCCGGAACAAAGGTTCAACTCTAGAAAATGATCTTCCTCCAAAACCAAAGTTTGGAAAGAAAAAGGCTCAAAGTGATTCAGTCCTTTTTTTTCTCTCTCTCTCTCCCTCTATGTTTTTGCATTACTTGTTTGTTTTGCTTTCTAGTTCTTGAGTCATTCTAGCTTTATGCTTTATATGTTTACATGTTTTTTTTTTTTAAGCTTTGTTTTATTTTGTTTTACAAAAAAAAAAAAAAATCAGAAAAATACAAAATGTGTGTTTGTATATATTGGTACTTGTGTACCCTAGATGGCTATTGAAACAGAGTTTTCTAAACTTTGTATCTTTTATAGCTTAGATGAGCATCTCAATGCACAACAAAGCAAATGAGGTTTGTGGCTCATGTTTGTGATGAGTATGATTAAAATTGTCTCTAATATCTCATACTCATATCACTCATTTTGACGGGAAGGACTAGAAAATCATAAGAGAAATGCATAAATAATCATCTCACCACTAAAACCCGCCAATCATTTATAACATCTATGTGCTTTGGCATAGCAAAATTGGGATGTTAAACATACATAATTAGGTATTTTCTTTTCTCACTCTTATATGCCCATGCATGATATACTCAAAAAGAAAAATATCAAAGAATAAAAGCAAAAAGATCAATATGCTTTTAATATGATTGCAAGCTTGTTTCTAGGAGATGTGGGAGTTATAGGATGTACCTCGAAGGTGATAGTCCCCATAAAGCAGTTATGATTGTGTGTGAGTGTATTTGATTTTCTCATATCTTAAATCTTCATAATATGAAACATTTACAGACTCTTGCTATGTTTCACACATTGCACGCAAATTCTTTGCTACTTTTGATATATGTACAGGTACAATGTGATTTGACTACCATAGGAGATATATGTGTTAATATATGCTCACGAAACTGTCTTAACTTGTTTTTGTATTATAAAATTGGTTAGACTTGTTTAGTGTGTGTATGTGTGTGTGTGTGTTTGGATCTACAGATGCTATGCTTATATGTTGAGAGATGTTTTGAGAGCTTAATATATGGCTCGAATGTTTGTTTGAGTAGCTTATTTGTTGCATTCATCTCTATGTGTTTTTCCCTTCTTGAAAAACCTTATTTCTTCAAGCTCAACAGCTTCTCAACACATCCTTGATAGATTCCTTTCTATCGAGCCTTCATCTTGTGATCTCGACAGATCCTTGATAGATTCTCGATTCATCGAGATTTCTAGGTTATCTCTCGATAGCTTCTCTACAGTTTCCTTGATCCATCGAGCAAAATTCTTGTGCTCTTTGTCTACTCAATAGATTCTCAACAAATCCCCAATCCATCAAGGCCATCATTTAGCCATTGACAAATTCTCGACAAATCCTCGATAGATTCTCTTCTATCGAGATTTAGTGCTCAGTAGATTCCCTATAGACACTCGATCCATCGAGATGTAGTTTTCTATATATAGTGAAGCGCGATCCGGTTCTTTTCATTCTCACTTCTCCTTAACATAATCTCTCTCTCTCTCTTGATCCAAACCTCTTTTTCCCCCAAAATCCATCAACCCACTCCTTTCTCAGCCTTGCTCCTTCTCCCTCTCCTTCTCTAGAAGCCTCTCCTGATGGTGAGAATGATAAGGATGGTGCTGACTCTTCCAGTGATGACAAGATAACGACCTCTCAGTGACTTACCCTTTGTCATTAATGACAAAAAGAATGAGTAGTTTTGGGTTTTGAAAGTAGTTTTGTACTTAGGGAGAGAGTTAGTATAGGATATATTTTTTTATAGGGGGAATGTATATAGTATTGAGGGATGTAGTGAGGACTCTATGTATGCTTTTCTTCCTTATTTACATTAGCCTCTTATACACCAATCTTGTGACCATTTTATTAAATACATTGTACTTTATTTTCATATATATATGATGATGATGTATATTTTTCTTCACTCACCTCTACATATATTGTTTGTTTTCTCTCTTTATACACATGTTTCTTTATGTATGCAATCTTTATTTCTTTTTCACACATGATGCCTTGATGAGTCTTATTTAAGTGTTTCAAAAAGACAGGTTGTGAAAGTCTATCGTTCCATGAACTCTTGTCTTGCAAAGTTTTTCAAGAGTTTGTAGTAGGGATAGATTTCTTATGTAATACAACAAATGGTTATGAGTCTAGCGATTTAAGACTTCTTTCATAATTATTTATTTTGTTGTGGTTATGTCACAGATTGTCAAATGGGGAGATTGTTAGAGACATATTTTATGTAATTGGCTAATCATTTGACAAAATGCACTTTACTTGTAATTTGGTAGATCTAGGATGGGTTTTGGACTTCAAGAAACATGTTGTTCAAGTCAAGTGTTAAAGCCATGAAGATCTAACCAAGAAACAAGTGAAGAAAAGCTATTCATTAAATCTCAATAACAATCTCGACAAAAAGACTTCTATCGAGGTTTATAATAGAAGCTCGACACAAACTGTTTCTGTCAAGACTTACGAAATTAGAATTTCTAGAGTTGATCTTTGGCCCATGCTTATATATTTGTATAGGGTTTCTTTTCCATAACCCTAGACTTATATAAGGCTTATTTTAAAGGCAATTACACTTGTAGAAAGCGCCTAATTCATTATTTTCTCTAAAAAAAGCTACTGCATCTTTACGCCAAGGGTTTTGTGACCAAGGAGTTTCCTAATCTTCATCGTTGATGAACTGAAGAACTTTGTAGCCAACAATCTCTTCAAGTTGCTAGAGTTAGTCATGTATTGGGATTCGTGCACATTAGTTAGTCACGTACTGGGATTTGTGCATCAAGGGAAAGATTTCTGCTACAATGCAAGTCCAACTGCGTCTTTATGCCAAGGGTATTGTGACCAAGAAGCTTCTTGATCTTCATCATTGATAAACTGAAGAACTTTGCAGCCAACAACCTCTTTAAGTTGTTGGAGTTAGTCACGTACTAGAATCCGTGCACATTGGTTAGTCACATACTAGGATTTGTGCATCAAGGGAAAGATTTTCACTACAATGCAAATCCAATTAGGTATTGGGATAAGGGTTCAACTGTAGGTTGGTATTTTAGGATAGGCCAAAGGGTTTGATAAGATTCTTTATATTTGTAATTGCTTGTAATTGATAATATTGGATTCTTGGGAGTGGCGTCCTTAAAATCACCAAGTGGGGTTTTGTCTAAGTGGTTTTCCCCATTCGTAAACAAATCATTTGTGTCAAGTTTATTTTCCACTACATTTAGATAATTTGGTTATTTGTTTGTGCTACCACGCTATTGCATGTAATTTGATCTAATTAATTGACTTGGGTAATTAATTAATTTGCAAGGGGTCAATTCATTTTAACCCAACAACATTGAATTAAACAATTAAACACATATGATGTATAGGGTTAAAATTGTTATGAGATCACAATGATTTAAAGACAATCCACTTGTTATGAAATTTCTAGTGGGAGAGAGATTCAACGACTAAGTCTCATGACCTCCATTACCAGTTTATAGTAGTGTGATTAAGCACCTCACCTTGGCATATATGCCTTGCTCCATATGGAGGATATTTAATACATGGTACTACAGGTTAAACTTCTTAATGATGGAAGAAGTGTGTTTTTACATTGAGAATGACCACGCTACCGTGGAGTTACTTGATGACTCACATAAAGTCTAGGCAATGGTGTACACTAGACTAAGTGTAATGTTAACCTCCTAATGGAGCTATGTCATTATTACTTAGAGGCTAAAGGAAGAGCGGCAAATTATTATTTTTTTTGTAAGAGTTACCGTGAGAGCATTAATAATGAGAATAGTTCTCACCTTATCATAGTAATTGATATGACCTTACTACAGAGAAATATTAATTGCGAGACTGGGTTGTCGTTGCACCTAATATAATATGTTTTTATGGGTTCCATATTATATGGTTGTGGATGTAAAATTATATTGTTCTTCTAATTATGTTCATAGTCTCAAATTAAAGTTGTCATAAATTTTTTGTTCTCTAGCTACTATTTTAATTGAATCACATAGACTAATAAATAATTTTGGACATTATGCTTAAAGGAGCTAAAGTACATAAATATGTTTTGATTCAACATTGTCATAATTTCCTATACATGATGCATTTTCAGAAGATAGCCTATGATGTGATCATAGTCTCATTGAGATGCTAACATGTTACAATGGCTTTTATCTCAACTGTCCTACAACATGAGATGCAAAAAATTAGCACTAGGTTTAGACTTTATATTATGTCTAAATGAGATGTTTGGTATGGAATATAATGTTACTAGGCAGTAACCGATATAAATCATATTGAGTGCTAAGAAAGGCATAAGGAGTTCCAATTCTATGCCATTTTATGAATTTTTTTTTTAAATGAATTGGAATCCTTGGATGTAGAGATTAATTTTTAATCTCATATGGATATGATCCACAATTCCTTATGAGAATCATTTGATCAATTCAGATTTTTTTGAAAATAAATAAATGCTTTTTTTATATTATCTGAGTTGATGAGTGAGTTCTATGCAACGAAATACATCCTAAAAGTTAAGGCTAGGATCAATATGACTTAATTCAAATTCTAAGCCTTAATCGAAAGGTAAGGGTAAGAAGAAGAATAATAATGCCAAACAGTTGAGCAATCTAGTTGTCCTAGGAGTTGCCAAAAAGGAAATTAGACTCAAAAGCATGATCTAAAGGAAAGTGTTTCCATTATGGTAAAGCTAAGCATTATCCATAATTGTAATCTAAATGAAATTTACACATTTTACTTTAAAGAGAAAGTTTGCATCCTTTAGCATTGTATGTTTTGGCACTTAAGTCTAGGTTTTATTAATCTAAATGATATTCAAGACTAGTGAAAAATGGGCTTTTAGAACCATTAGTTTTTGTTATATTCCCAATCTCGAATTCTATTTAAAGAATAATATGACCTAAGGTTCCTTTATTGTAAAGGAACATAGTTCCAATGACTTCTTTAAGTCAGTGCATACATGAAGAAGAAATATTTCTATTTACTTATTTCTTTTGGAGATATACTCTAATTGTTACTATACATTTTCTAAAATTGTTTCCAAAAGTTTCTTCCTAGAACATTTGTCAAATTGTGAATTGGGTGAAAACCTAGTATATGATACTTCCATTTTTGGAGATGTCCAACACTTGTGGTAGAAAGGAAGTTTGAAAAATTGGAATCAAAAGGTAGAAAAATGTGTGTTTATGTTAGGTATCCAAAAAGAATTATGGGAGATTATTTTAGTAGTCATAAAGATAACAAGGTGTTTGTAAAGTACAAATACAAAGTTTAAGACTATAATGACTATGTGAGCAATCTTAAAGCTAAATGTAGAACTGTTCTAGAAGAATAATGTCAGAATTTCTTGTAGGACAACTATAAAATACATTTAGAAATGAGATGGTTGTATTAAATACACCACAAGACATTATTCTGTAGATAACTAGTACACTAGTGCAATATAATAGTGGGAAGTGTTGGAAAATCTAGTTTTGTATCTCATACAAAACACATAGCAGAAGCAACAATCACGAATCTACTTCATTTATGAGAGATAATATGTAATCTTGAATTCTAGAACAAAGAATAGAAAGTGTACCTTATTGCAGTGAAATTCAAAATCAAGACTTGAGAGTACCTCTAATCTTCATCTCAATTCCACATGATACCTAAGAAGTGTGACCTCTCAATCAGTTTATATGTATGTGTTCAAGAGAGAAATAAGAGAGTGGCTCACATACACACCATTTTCATCTCATGAAAAAACTATATTTTTCTCTCCTTATATATAACTGATTATTTAATTAGGTTAGCCTTTTGGACCTGCCCAATTGGGCTTTAGTTTGTGGCTTGAGATAGGACCAAAGGGAACAAATAAGACTGTAGCTCCAATGGGCCTTGGGCTTTTCTGTCAGCTCTTGACAAGTCCAAAGTTATCATTAATTCTATTTAATACCACTATATAAATATAATTGCACTCTAGGCCTTATTAATAAATTATATCTCAAGACTCTAATAATATTATTTGACCCTTCCATGAAATATCCAGAGTGAACAAAGTCATAATAAACTGTCACTTTGTAAACAACTATTTTATCATTGAATACCCGGTTTAATCTTTTAGTTATTCACATTTATTGAAACCCAATTTCAATAAATATAAGCTTTAGTAACTCCTTACTAAATTCGGCGCCCTGAATAACCAGTTCCCATTAAACTTATCTCAAGGGGATATTTCGTGTCTCTACAAAAGAGATTATGAATTCTATCTTAAGAATATATGTTCCGTTAACACTACGTGTAGTTACCCAACATATTGAGGTTTTGACCGTGAATATTAGATCTCACTCGTAATATATTAAAGTAACATACATTTCATGATCGAGTTTACTACCCTCTCAGGATTGAGAGTCTATGAAATTAGAAGTCGTGAGATTAATTATTCAGGTGACAGTTGTTAATTCAATAATTAATCTCATAGCGGTCCAGTTCAATGTCTTAAATTTTAAGACACGTCAACACATTAATTAGAAGTCTCCATTTCCATGATCAAGACAAATCATCTTAGTTGATGTGTTATAGTTTTCACAGATGAAATGCTCAATTTCATCACCGACTATGAACTACATTTTGAGTTTACAAGGAACTTGTGATTTACATCTTCTGTAACTAAATCACATACAATGCATCTCATGGACTATGATAAGGATATGAATTTGATCCTCAGTTCTAAGAAGAGGCAATAGATGATATGAATATAGATTACTAGATCATAGTTATGTAAAAAAAATTAAATTCTATTTAAAGTATAGAACTTGTAGAGGCACCTAATGGCATTAAGCCTATTGTTTTCAAATAGGTCTACAAGAAAATAAGATTGATAGATAGAAGGTGTAAACCTTCAAAGTGAAGACTATTGGTGCAAAGATTTATTCATAAAGAAATAGATCGATTATGGAAAGATTTTTTCACCAATAGTCATGTTTGACTCTCTCTAGATCTTCTTATCCATTATATTTCATTTGGATAAAATATGGCAATGGATATCAAGAAAGCTTCTCTTAGTGGCAATCTTAAGGAAGACATCTATATGATGTAGCTAGACTACTTCATAGCAATGAACCAATTGTATTTAGTATGCAAGTTGTTTAAAATCCATTTATGGAATAAAGCAAGCATCTAGATCATACAATATCATCTTTGATCAAGTAATCAAATTGTTTGATTTTGATCAAGTAGTGATAAGCCTTGTGTGTGTAAAAGCTACATAGAGTAATAAATTTCTAAATGTATGATGATGACATTCTAATCATTTATGTTAGAACATATGTGATTCATCTTGTTTTGAACATATGTCATTATTTTGTATAATTGGATTATCCTTTGACAAAATGCACTTTACTTGTAATTGGGTAGAATTTGAATGTGTTTAACGCTTCAAGAAATTGTGTTTCAAGACCAAGTGTTGAAGTCATCAAGTCTGTCTAAGAAACAAGTTGAAAAGTGCAAGTTACTAAAGCTCGACACCTAGTCTCGACATATGCATCTATCGAGCTTTAGAAGCTGTTTCAACCCCGAGACTCAACAACTTCTCAACAGATCCTTGACACCTCTATCTGTCGAGATTTAAGGAAAACAGATTCTAAGTTCTGTTTTAATTCCAATTCGTGAATGTGTCTTTGGGACTTCTTTTCTCCTAACCCTAGACATATAAAATGATTATTTTAAGGGCCGTCAAAGGAGGCACAAGTACACAAGTTGCACAAGCATTGAAAAATTCTTGTTCAAGCTATTTGTGATCCAAGACAAAGTTTATACCCTAGTTCATCTTTCTTGTGAAGAAGTTGCTGTGTAATGTGCACCGTAGGGTTTGGTAACCAAGCATCTTCTTGATCTTCATCGTGTGGATGAATTGAAAAACTTTGCAGCCAACATATCTCTTTCTAATTGGTGAATTGAAGTCGCGTACTGGGATCCGCGCAATTGGTTAGTCACGTACTGAGAGCCGTGCATCAAAAGAAGAAACTATCACTACAGAACAAGTCCAATTGGGTATTGGAGTAAGGGTTCAACTGTAGGTTGGTAAGGTATTGGGATTCCTTTACTTGTAACCGCTTGTTGTGATAATAGTGGAGTTTCGGGAGTGGTGACCTTAAATCACCTAGTGAGGTTTTTGCCGTTAGGTTTTCCCCATTCGTAAACAAATCACCGTGTTATTTATTTTTCGCTGCATACTTTAGATTATCGGTGATTTGTTTGTGTTGTCACGTAATTTGCATGTTAACTTGATTAATTAAAAACTTGGCAAATTAATCAACTTAATTAATCATAAAAGGTCAACGCATTTATGGCCTATCAATTGGTATCAAAGTGGGCACACTATAATTAGAGTTTAATCCTTGTGTGTGATCCATTGACCTCTATTTGTCATGGATAGAGGTCAGTCTCTGATTATACCTCCATTGTTTGATGGTGCTAACTATGCATACTAGAAAGTACACATGAGAGCTTTCTTGCAGTCACTAGATGAGAAGGTATGGCGAGCTGTGGAGATAGGCTGGACCAAGTTTACAGAAGCGCCGGCCGATTGGGATGATGCCAAGATCAAGGCGGCAAATTTCAACAGCAGAGCATTGAATGCCCTACTCAGTGCGGTAACAAATGAGGAGTTTAAGAAGATTTCCTCCACGGAAACTACTAAGGAAGCATGGACCATTCTCTAGACAACCTATGAGGGAACTAAGGCTGTCAAGGATTCGAAACTACAAAGGCTCACTACAAGCTTCGAAGAAATTAAGATGGAGGAAGATGAGTCATTCGATGAATTCTATGCAAAGCTCAAAGACATAGTGAACTCAGCTTTCAATCTTGGGGAGACCATTTCTAAACCCAAGATAGTGAGAAAAGTGCTCAGATCTCTGCCCACGAGATTCCATGCCAAGATCACGGCGATAGAGGAATAGAAGGATATTGACAAGATTCCTCTAACTAAGCTGGTTGGCAATTTGCAAACCTACGAGCTAGGGTTGACTAGAATGGACAAGTCAAGCAAAGGCAAGAGCATAGCACTAAAGGCCAAGAGCAGTGATACAGATGAGTCTTCAAACGATGAAGATTCTAAGATGAAGTCCTACATTGCTAGGCAATTTAAGAAATTTATGAAGAATGCAAATGGAAAAGGCTTCAACAAGGACCGTAGGCAATCTAGTTCTTCTTATTTTAAGAGCCCAGATAAAGTGAAGAAGGATACCAAGGATGGCGGTCAGTACACTGTTCCCACTAGACCGAAATGCTTTGGGTGTCAAGGCTTCGAATAAATGAAACAAGAGTGTCTTACGTACCTCAAGAGCATTAGGAAGAGCAAGGCACTAGCTGCTACCTTGAGTGACACTGAGCCCGAGGATGATTCCGACAATGAAAATAACGAAATCTTGAATGTCTTCACTGCCATTGCAATCCTACTAAAGGGATTACTGAAGAAGTAAATGATGAAAAAGAATTGGTGGATGCTAAGTTTGAAACTATGGATGATCAAGATGATATCCATACCGCCTATGAGAAATTGTACAAGCTTTCTGAGAAGCATGAGAAACTCTATAGGCTGGCCACCAAGAAGCTTAGTGATGTGGAACTTAAGCGTGAGGAGCTTTCCACTAAAGTTGATGAAGCAAATCAGACCATTGGGGCACTGAGGTTCGAGAACAATTTATTGGCTGAGAAGACCAAAAAGCTTGAAGCGGAGCCGTTTCAAGTTAGACACAATTGGAGAAGACGTCAAGTGCAAAGCTGGATTAGATGCTCAGTGTTCAGAAATCTGCTTCGGATCGTACAGGATTGGGGTATGCATTCTCTCTCTCTAATACTCCTTTTGCTAGTACTATTGTTTTTGTTCCTCCTACTAATAACATTAAAATTGAGGATAAAGATGTTAAAACTAAATTAGCAAATGAGAACTTAGACAAGGATAAGTCCATCTTAGGAGCACCCCCTAAGCTTGAGAAGAGGAAAACTAGAAACCCTAGGACTAAGAAGGGTATCTCTCAAAAGCTTAAACAGAAGAAGCAGCATCTCTGTTATCATTGTGGTGTCGATGGTCATACTCGACCAAATTGCTACAAGTGGTTAGCCACTCAACAAAGCAATGGCATGATAGCATCTGGGAACCAGAATCAGCTTCAAACCTCTCTTACTCCTCTTGGAGATATTCTCAAAGCCCTCATGTTCCTTTCGAACTTGAACAGTTTCAATTCTTCCCCCTCATCACCGGTTCAAGGGTTGGCAAAAGGGAAAAGTTCTTCCAAGGTATGGAAGGAAAAGTTCTAAGTGATTTTGTTCACTTCTTCTCTCTCTCTCCCCGTTTTGTTGTTTTTGCATTACTTGTGTGTTGCTTTACTGTTTTGAGTCAGTCTAGTTTTATGCATTGTTTTTCTTTCTTTAACATGTTTTTGTTTGTGTGTTTTCAGTTTTGTGTTTTATTTTTGCTTTTTTAATAAAAAATAAAAAAATTTGAAAAATACAAAAACAGTATGTGCTTGTATACATTGGTTCTTGTGAACCTTAAAATGGCCATTGAAACAAAGTTTTCTAAACTTTGTATCTCTTGTACCTTAGATGAGCATCCTTATGCATAACTAAGCAAATGAGCTTTGTGGCTCTTTGTTTGTGATGAGTAAGGTTAAGTGATCTCTTATACTTAACACTCATATCACTCTTTTTGACAGGTAGGACTAGAAAATCCTAAAAGAAAGGCATAAATAATCATCTCACCACTGTTACTCGCCAATCATGAAATGACATCTGTATGCCTCAGCATAGCAAAAGTGCAATGTCAAAAGCTTAACATAATTGGGTATTTCTTTTCTTTCTTATATGCCCATGCGTGATATACTTAATAAAAGAAAATATGCAAAGAAATAAAAGCAAAAAGAACAAAATGCTTTAAAATATGATTGCAAGTGTATTTTCTAAGAAATGTGGGAGTTATAGGATGTACCTCGAAGGTGATAGTCCCCATCAAACAGTTATGATTGTGTGTGAGTTAAAATGATTTTCTCATATCTCAAATCGTTATAACTTTGAGACACTTATGCAATCTTGCGATATTTTTTCACACACAACACGCAATACTCTTTGCTATTCTTGATACATGTGCAGGTACAATGTGATTTGGCTATCACAAGGTTTACATTCGTTAATGTATGCTCACTAAACTGTCTTAACTTATTTTTGAAATATAAAATCGGTTAGACTTGTTTATTGTGTGTGTGTGTGTGTGTGTGCGTGTTTTGGGATCCATGTGCTTAAAATTGTTATTGAGAGATGATTTTAAGAGCTTAATGTGTTGCTTGGATCATTGGTTAAGTTGCATGCATGATTGCATTCATGTCTGTGTTTTTCTTCTCTTGAAAAACTGCTTTTTAAAGCAAGCTCGACACCTCCTCGACACCTCCTCGATACCTGATTGTCTATCGAGCTTCTCAACTTTTTCTTATCGCCATCTCAACACCTTCTCGACACTTGGTGGATCGATCGAGAAACTTTCTGTCTTCTCGATAGCTTCTCGACAGTTGGTGGATCGATTGAGACTCTTTTGTATTTGATCTTCCTTTCTTGACACCTTTCCTCAATAGTTGTATCTATCGAAGTAGCTTTTCTCGATACCTACCTCGATAGCTGTCTCGACACCTCTCGATACCTGCATCTATCGAGAATTACTGAAGGTGTATATAAAGGATCTTTACGATTTTTCTCTCATTCCTCTCGATCTCTCTCTCGATACATTTGGTTTTTTCTCTCCCAACACCTCTCTCACTCACTCCAAACCTCTTCCTAAGGATTCTTCAAGTTTTCCTCAAGATTTTCTTCTCTTGGTAAGCTTCAATCCTCTCATTATTCATGCATTTCATGTTTTAAAACCTAGGTTTTGGGGTTTTTGAAAAAGTTTGGGGTTTTTTAAAATTGATGAGTGTTTATTGCAATTTTTGGGTTGGTTTTATAGATTTGATCTTTAAAACTACATGCATTGTATCACATTAGCATTCTAACTGTATTTTCATGCATTTAGATGTGTGCAATCTTGTTGTGTGCTGGTAGGATTGGATTGGGCTGAGCCCATGATGCCATTTTGTTGCATGTCACATGCTCATGCATTTCCCATACATACGTTCTTTTCTATTCAATATACTTCTCATATATTGAACTGTTTTGGGACTTTTCTGTTTGTTTCTCTCTTTCTAGCTCTCTTTCTGTTTGCGTTAGTAGTGTCTATGGCACTTAAGCGTAAATCCATTCCGTACTAGAACCCTTTTCATTCTAGGAGCTCTTCATCTTCTGATCCTACTCCTCTTTCTGTTTGGTTCCGTGATGAGAAAGCCCAACAAGACTTTCGGAGAACTTTTCTAAGCGAGGTGTTCATTCGGAACGCCAAGTTATTCTAGCAAACTTTGCTAACACTAACCTTCCCCATGTCATTCACAGTTGGGCTTGGGAGTCACTGTGTGATATCTCGGTCATTTGTCCTACTGTGTTGATTTAGGAGTTTTACTCCAACATCCACGGGATTGATTCTTCAGTACTACTCTTTTATACTCGCATTCGAGGTGTGCGCATTGCTGTCACTCTGAAGTTAGTCTCTGAGGTTCTTCATGTTTCGAAGGTTGATTATCCTGATTACCCCAGTTGTGAGCGTTTATGGACTGTGTCCAAAGACGAGATGATCTCTGCATTTTGTGAGCACCCCTCTGATTGGGGTGAGCATCAGTACACACCATGTAGGCCTTTTGCTAAAGGTCCTCGTTTCCTAAACATGGTGATGACATTTTTTTTGCACCTACTCTCTCACTACAACTCCATCACAGAGCCTCGTGCTCTATTTTTGTTGTCTCTTTTAGAGCACCTCACTATAGACTTCCCTTCACACTTCATCTTTTCTATCATTGATTTCTATAGGGATATGGCTACCCATGATAAGCTTATTTTCCCTTCTGCTATCACGAGGATTCTACGCCATTTTTCCATCCCTTTTCCCTCATCTGACCCATTCTATGTCATGTCTGCCATAGACGTTGCTACCGTAAAATGTAGTGAGGCGCAGTTCAGGTCGCTACAGACAGATTCTACAGCTCCTTCCTCCTGTCCGACTCCATCCAGATTTGTTAGAGCCATATCTGCTCCCTCCTCTTCCTCGAGCGATGTGACACTTGGAGACATCATGACGCAGCTTCAGCGCATGGATGCTCACCTCGATACGCTTTCTACAGAGTTATATCAGGTGAACGTTCGTGTTGGTCGTATTGCCAGGCGATAGACGACCTTGGGTGGCTTTGCTTCTGAGGCGTCTCCTCCACCTCCTCATGTAGCTTTTGAGACTAAAGATGATGATGGTGTTGACGATGATGCCTCGAATGATGATGATTGAGATGCTAACTCTTTTGATGAGATGTCTACTTGACACTCTACCCTTTGTCACTCGTGACAAAAAGGGGGAGTAGTTTTGGATTATAAGAGTAGTCATTCGTAGGGGGATAGCTTGTATAGGACATTTTGATGGGGGAGTGTTGATATGAGGAATGTAGTGAGGATGTACATGTATTTCTTTTCTTTTCTTTCTTTTAGAGATACATTGTTCATGTACCCCAGTCTTGTGACCATTTATTGACATACATTGTGCTTATTTCTTGATATATATATATGTTGATGTATGTTTTTTTCACTTATCTATCCATGTGTTGTTTCTTTTCTATCTTTATATACATGTTTCTTTTATTTGTATGCAATCTATTATTTCTGCTTCACACAAAGATGCCTTGATGTGTTTTGTTTAAAAGTGTTTTAGAAATACAGGTTGTCAAAGTCTACTTGCCATAAACTCTCTTCTTGCAAAATTTTTTAAGAGTTTGTGTTAGGATAGGTTTTATTGTATTCAACAAATGAATATGAGTTAAGTGATTTATGACTTCTCTCATATCTTTATTTGTTTGTTATGATTTTGTCACGGATTTCCAAATGGGGAGATTGTTAGGACATATGTGGTTCATTTTGTTTTGGACATATGTCATTATTTTGTGTAATTGGCTTATCCTTTGACAAAACGCACTTTACTTGTAATTGGATAGAATTAGGATGTGTTTAACGGTTCATGAAACTGTGTTTCAAGATCAAGTGTTGAAGTCATTAAGTCTGTCCAAGAAACAAACTGAAAAGTGCAATTTACTAAAACTCAACACCTAGTCTTGACACATGCATCTATCGAGTTTTAGAAACTGTTTTAGCCCCGAGGCTTGACAGATCCTTGACACCTCTATCTATCGAGATTTAAGGAAAACAGATTCTAAGTTCTGTTTTGATTCCAATCCATGAATATGTCTTTGAGACTTCTTTTCTCCTAACCCTAGACATATAAAATGACTATTTTAAGGGCCGTCAAAGGAGGCAAAAGTGCACAAGTACACAAGTTGCATAAGCATTGAAAAATCCTTGTTCAAGCTATTTGTGATCTGAGACAAAGTTCATGCCCTAGTTCATCTTTCTTGTGAAGAAGTTGCTGTGTAATGTGCACCGTAGGGTTTTGTAACCAAGCATCTTCTTGATCTTCATCGTGTGGATGAATTGAAGAACTTTGCAGCCAACATATCTCTCTCTAATTGGTGAATTGAAGTCGCGTACTAGAATCCGCGCAATTGGTTAGTCACGTACTAGGAGCCATGCATCAAAAGGAGAAACTGTCACTACAGAATAAGTCTAATTGGGTATTGGAGTAAGGGTTCAACTGTAAGTTGGTAAGATACTGGGATTCCTTTACTTGTAACCACTTGTTGTGATAATAATGGAGTTTCGGGAGTGGTGATCTTAAATCACTAGGTGGGGTTTTTGCCGTTAGGTTTTTCGCATTCGTAAACAAATCACCGTGTTATTTATTTTCCGTTGCATACTTTAGATTATTAGTGATTTATTTGTGCTACCACACAATTTACATGTTAACTTGATTAATTAAAAACTTGGCAAATTAATCAACTTAATTAATCACAAGGGGCCAACGCATTTGTGGCCTATCAATTTAGAATGATGTATAGATATTGTCATCAATAGAATTTTTTGTTGTCAAGACCAGATTGATATGAAGTACTTGAGTGAGACTGGTCACATCCTAAGAGTTAAACTTAGGTAAGATTCAGAAATTAGAATGTTGGGTCTATCTCAAATTACTTAAATAGATTAGATATTAGCCAAGTATAGCATGTGATACTTCAAGAAAGGATTCCTTCCTTTCAAGTTTGAAGTAATTTTGTTTAGGACTATAGTCCTAAGACATATAAAAAAAAGAGCATATGAAGATGGTTTGTTATACCATGTTAAAAGGAAGTCTCAATTATGCTATGCTATATACTAGGCCAAATACCTATTTGGCGGAGGGCATGGTAGGCAAATATCAATTAAAGTCCAAGATTACTTAACTTAGTGGGAGTAAAGCATATATATTCAAGTATCTTAGGAGAATGGGAGATTATATGCTCGTCCACCAAAGTAAGTATTTGATAGTTATTGCCTACACAACACTAACTTGTAGTTTGATTGTGATTCATGAAGTTTGACTTCAGGATATGTGTTCACTCTAGGTGGTGAAGATACACATTAAGCGTAAGTATTATCTCATTAGAGAGATATTAAAGCATGGGATGTAGTAGTAGAAAAGATAATTTATGTAATAAATCTGGCTGAAACCTTTTCCAGACCTTGCCTTAGAGTGACTATGAGTTACTCTAAAGGGAAGTAAGTGTTAGACATATGCAAAATTGTCTTTGAGGTCAAGTGGGAGATTGTTAATATTGGCATGTTATAAATAATTAAATTGTTTAATTATATGAGATTATTTATAAATGAACTAATTGGAGATTATCATGGCCCTTGAAATGCATTGTATGTGATTTAGTTATAGAAGATATAAATCATAAATTCCTTGTAAACTCAAAATATAGTTCGTAGTCAGTGATGAAATTGGCCGTTTCATCTGCAAAGACTATAATACATCAACTAAGATGGTTCATCTTGATCATGAAAGTTGAGACTTCTAGTTGATGTGTCTTAAGTGTATAAGACTTTTTAAACTGGACCGCTGTGAAATCAATAATTCAATTAACAACTATCACTTGAATAATTACTCTCACGACTTCTAATTTCATAGACTCTAATTCTGAGAGGATAGTAAACCCAATCATAAAATGTATGTTACTTTAATATATCTGGAGTGAGACCTAGTTTAACGGTTAAAACCTCAGTATGTTGGGTAACCACACATAGTATTAAGGGAACAAATATTCTCAAGATGGAATCCATAATCTCTTTCTATAGAGACATGAAAGATCTCTTTAAGATAAGTTTAATGGAAACTGGTTATTTAAGGTTGCCACTTTAGTAAAGAGTTACTAAAGTTCATATGTTATGAAATTAGATTTCATAAATATGAATAACTAAAAGATTACACTAGGTGCTCAAAATGAGGTGTCTACACTTAGGGTATAGCAATGTCTGATCTTTGTTTTTCTTCTACCATGATTGGGCCATACCCTTGTTTCCTCCTTTGTGTGCTTGCATTGTGCATGTGCATGCTTTATACATACATATATATATATATATATATATATGTACGTATCTGTTTGTTTAAGGATGGTCATGCACTTTGTATGATGGACTCACGTGGTTAGGAGGGTACCCCTCTTGTGATCATAGGTGCTCTTGACCTTAGAGTTTGGGTATGCATTCAAGGCGGTTGCTGTAGATGCATATTCATGCTACATTGTGTTCATGATTGTCATTGTGTGATTGCCTTTGATCCATGTTAACTAGTGACATTGGTTTCCCCATGTATGTGACACGCATCAATGTGTTTAATACTTTGGTGAGCTTCAGCTTGCCTTTGTATGAACATACTGACGCATGCCATATACATAGATACAAAGTCCTGCTGGTGCACCATATTGCAACAAACGTGAAACGTTTTTGGATTTTTGCCATGAAAATGGGGCATCTTTTTGCCATATTCTCATAGTAAAAGCTTGGTAAGAATAGTATTTTGTGTGCTATGATGCACTTGACCCGAAATGTTGCTAGATTTCCGCCACGAAAATAAGGTGAAATGCTGCCAGATTTTTGTTGTAGAAATTTGGCAACAATTCCAAATGTGCTAATAAAGCATTGATAAAGGCCACACCCCTTTTCAAAATCAAACCTCAGAGCCCAATTCTTTTGAAGCCCCGAAAGCTAATTTCAGTAGCTTGTTTTTAACCGCTAATGTTTGAAAATTAAGATTGTACCGAAATAAAAGACTATCTCTGGACAGGAATTGTGGGTTACCTAACATCTTCCCCACACGTAACTAGACTTCCAAAATCAAGAATCAAGACTTTTTACCATTTGTATTAGATTAAGAAAAATGACTATTTTTCTTAGCCTAGGGTTGGTAATAAAATCCAATAGAGTCAAGTGACCAATCATACCTTAGAAAAAAAAACTCAATGATTGGTGGCGACTTCACTACCTTTGGTATATGTATTATTTTTGCAACGTAATAATTCTCACATGTTATGTACATATAATTTAAAATGCTTTGTTTGTAAATAATTTTTTGAAATAAATACTTGCACACACACACACACACACACACACAAATCTTGTCAAAAACCAAATGCCAAGTATCTAATTTTTTTCATTAAAAAGTTAACATTGGAATTAAAATTAAAATGGGGTACTATCATTTGGATAGGTGGTGTGCGGTGTCTAACATCTTCCTTACCCATAACCTGACTTCCAAGTCCAAAATCTTTGACTCAAGACTCTGGTTTACCTTAATTAAGTAATAACCCTTGAATTGGTTTTAGTTAAATAGGTAATTAAAAAGAATTAGACAAATAGGTAACCCATCACACTTAATAAAAAATGAATGATTAGACGCGACTTCTACAAATAACACATAAATCAACTCACACACATACATACATACACACCTCACCATAGAAATACATGCATACAAAGAGAGACATGTTGCCAAAGACCCAATGTGTGATAAACCAAAAAGGAGCCCTTAAACAAGGCTTTCTCCCTTTTGGGGCATCTACAAGGGGTATTTGGCTAAATGGCTCAACCCGAACTTGACCCATTTAATAATTGTATCACGACTCTTCAACCCTAACACGAGCTATTAATGAAGCTAGTTGACATGACATGACCCACTTGACACACTTAATAAACGATTCGTGTTGGATTGATATGAATGTGACACAACACATTTCAAACCACTTAAAATTAAAGAGATTGGGTTAACACAAATTCAATCCAATTTAACCTGCATAAAAAAGCACTTGATTAATATTTTTATAAATTTAATAAACAACAAATTTAGTACAAACTCATAACATCAAAATACTTATTAAGCATACAATTTGAAAGTTAATAATCACATCAAATACTTAAACACATTTCAGAGAGAGAGAGAGAGAGAGAGAGAGAGAGAGAGAGAGAGAGAGAGAGAGAGAGAGAGAGAGAGAGAGAGAGGTGAACTGAATGAGAGGGAGCAAGTGATTTAGGGTTTGAGAGTGAAAGGGAGTGAGGACATGTTGAAATTAAAAAAAAAAAAAATTAACTATTGGCGAAAATACCTTTTCGGTCCCTATATTTTGACCCTATTCTCATTTTGGTTCCTACTTTTTTTTTTCCACTTCTAGTCCCCAGAATGAAAATGTGTTCCATTTTCGCCCCTAACGTTATATCACTAACGAAAATATCATACAAGCCAAACAAAATATTGAAGTAGCCAAAAAAATAATATTAAAAACAAACTACTTGGCATTTAAAAAATGCCACATCAGCATAAAAAATAATTAAAAAAAGACACATTAGCATTCACGTATACCTTTGGTTCTAAAAAAATTAATTTATCCATTCAAGAAAATAAAAAACTGAATTAGAACCAAAAAGCACATGAATTTGGATCTTAAACATGAACACATAAGAACACAAACCTAAAAAATTAAATGACAAGAATACAAACCCAACAAAATTAAAATTTACCAATCTTTAAGCACAAGATCACAAAAATTAAATTTGCAAATCTTTAAGCACAAAAAAAGAAAAAAAAAAAAAAATCCTTTCATTTTGTTACTGCTCTTTGAAAATTCAAAAAACTTCTTAACAAAAGCCAGAGAAAAAGTCTTAGAAAATTCTCATACATCCTTTCATCTTCAACTTCAAGCTAAAAAGCAAACTCCTTTGTAAACCCATTCCCACAAGAAGCACTCAAAACACGCTGAAACAACCATAAATTCTTTTGAAACTAACCTATACCCAAGTGTGCATGCGCGCGCACACACACACAACTCTTCATTTCGATCTAAGAAATGAGAGAGAGAGAGAGAGAGTGGGGGTGGTGGTGGTGGCCAACATTTTTTGCAGCAGAGTAAGGAGGCTTCACCACGTTCACCTCATCAGCCTCACCCTTCCACATTTCCTCTGCTCTCCATATCCTCCCTCTTAATTCTACTCTCTTTGATTTCCTCTCATTGAATCCTTCACCACATCGACTATGTTGTTTTTGCTTTCACTAGACTTGGTTGCCCATATCTTTGGTTTAGGTTCTGGATTTTGCTTTCTTTTTTTTTTCTTTTTTTCTTTCTTTCTTTCGGGCTTGTTTTTATTGTGTGTTTGTGTAGATGGAGATAAAAGAATTAGGTTGTTGCTAGGTTGAATTTTCTATTTTGGTTTTGGAAGATGAACACTGGGCATGTGTTCTTATGTTTAAATATGAGTTTGTGTTCTTTAGTTTTTTGTGGAAGATGAACACAAATCTAAATCCATGTATTTTTTGAACTTTACTTTTTTTTTTTGTTTAAATTGATAATTAATTTCTTTTAAAATTTAGATGTTGTTATGGCATTTTTATTATTATTTTATTAGCCACGTCAGCATTTAGTATGCCAACGAAGCACTTTGTCTTCCATTTAGGACATTTTCGTTAGTGAGATGACAGTAGGGACCAAAATGGAATGAGATTTTCGTTCTGGGGTTAAAAGCGGTAAAATAAAAAAGTAAAGACCAAAATGGGGATAGGGTCAAAATGTAGGGACTAAAAAAGTATTTCCGCCTTAAATATTTATATGAAAGTTTAGAAATTTAGGGTTCGTAAAGTTTCAACGTACAATTATATCACTTATAAGCTTTTGTAATTACTCACTTTTCCTTTTAAGTGTAAAATATAAGTTGGATACAAAAGGCTTTTGATAAATGTAAAATAAAATGAATTTTTATTTGTTATACGAGATAAATAGACTTTATTAAATTGGTCTTTTTGGGTTGACACAAATAAGTTGAAGTGTCGAACATGTGCGGTTCACACAGATTGACCCACTTATTATATGTTTCTTATCGTGCTACTTTCTTGTCGACCCGTTTAAGACCTAAAATTCACTAAGGCCTAATCCTAATCCATAAAAATCCATATTGTATTTGTGGGTTGTGTCAAATATTGACACTCCTAATTCTTAGACAGGACATTCCCTCATTCAAGGTTTACCCGGCACTCTTTATTTAAGCTTCACCCATTCCTAGGTCTGTCAAGGTCTGTCATGTTTTGTTGGTCTGGATACTTTTATAAATCCATATACCTCCTCTTGATCTCGGGCATGGCAGAACCCTCAAATTTTGGGTATCAATACACTCTCGATGCATGTAACAGACTTTGCCAGCTCAAAAGTTCCATGTAACATTGCTCGATGCATGCATTTAAAACCTATTAAAGAACAATTCAATAAAATAATAATAATAATAATAATAATAATAATAAATGATAAGAACAAAAGAGTGGTGGATTGAAAAACTGTTGATAAAAAATTAAAAACTTATTAACAAAGCTACTATTAAACGTTGTACACCTGGTAACTAGGTGGAAATGGAATATCTGCTAGACGCAATCGTAGCTTCTAATACCAATCACAATTCAAAATTAAGGAGTTAATAAATTTTTATATAAATTTATTGGTGAAGTGTTATTTCTCTTAAGCTAAAAATCAATTAATACATTGACCTAAGACAAATGATAAAGAACAATGATTATGTAACAAACATTATATATTGAAATACTATTATATGTTATTTATATATATATATATATATTTTTTTGATAAAAATGTTATTTTTATATTAATTAGACTTTATAACACGAATGGATAGAATAATAAAATAAATAATAAAAAAAATTGAGGTAAAAGTAGGTCATGTTTGTAAAATGATTGCTTTCGGAGTTTTTTTAATTTGTTTATTAATATTGCTTTGGGTGTTGGGGTCGTTTTGCTTGTTGTAGTTTAGAAAGATAATTAGGCTCATTTATTATTAAAATCATTTGAAGCAGAGACTAGACTCTAGAGGAGAGACTTCTTTTGATTCCTCTTCCTTCCTTCCTTTCCTTTCCTTTCCTTTCCTTCCTTTCTGCCAGGCGCCAACTGCCAAACCAACGCAATCGACAGCACTTCAATAATCTCTCCCTCTCTCTGGTAAATGAAATCTTCTTATTTACGCCTTTCTTTTGTGTCTATATATTTATATCTTAATATTTGTTTGATGTTTTTTCCTACAGAATTTGTCATTATCAATCAATCAATCAATCAATCGGCAACATCATCAACGTCTGTAATTCAACTAACACACCCTTTCTAATTTCTTCTTTCATTCTTTGCACCAGGTATTTACTCTCTTTTTATTTTTAATTTCAGTTTGTACGTTGCCGTAGATGGTGAAGCATGGATTAAATTTGATTCTTGATTTTCTTTTTTCTTTTTTTCTCTCTTTTTGTATTAAGCTTTTAATTTATGATTTTCTTTTTCTTTCTTTTATATATGTTGTTGTTTATAACTCCAGAAGATTGTAATCATATGTAGTATATCAGTGGGACAAGTTCAATATTACGTTATGCTTAGCTGCTTAATGGGTTTTTCATATATGGGTCTCAATTTATGCCACGAAAACAACCTTAAAAACTGGGAGTTAGACAAATCTTTGTCTTGTATTTGAGAATAGAAATATTAATTTAACTATGTTTTGGTCTTTGCCATTTTATTTTTTTGCTTTATTAACTTTGTGGACTTTGGGGAAGTGACTTACTTTTTCTAAGTTGAATTAGATGGTTTTTAACCGGTTTTGACACAATTCTCACCTCTCCAATGTATGTAGAATTGCAGAGTTTTGTTATGTTTGCAATGTCTGCAATGCCATTATATTGGCTTGTTCTGAAAATTTGTTTCACACGTTAGATAATCCAATACATCAATATTTGTTAGTCAAGGCAAGGAAGTACCGTTTTTCTATGATTTTTTAATCTTATATTTGCAAATTGTAATGGTAACCATAGTTTTAAAATTAATTGGTGCATTTGTTTTGTCAGTTGTTTTTCATGTGTTGCAGCAGTTGAAGCTCATGTAAATGGCGGAACTTAAAGAACGCCTGCTCCCTCCAAAACCTCAGTCAGCTATAAACCTTAGAGATGCAGCTTATCGATCTTCGGCCTCTGGCCGGCAACCTTTCCAAGGTATGGATGTTTTGGGCCTGAAAAAGCGGGGCCAAGGCCTTCGATCTTGGATTCGTGTTGATGCATCTGGGAATTCACAAGTCATTGAGGTTGACAAATTCACTATGATGCGGCGTTGTGACCTTCCTGCCCGTGATCTACGCCTGCTTGATCCCCTATTTGTTTACCCCTCAACGATTCTTGGTAGAGAGAAGGCTATTGTTATAAATTTGGAGCAAATTCGATGTATTATCACTGCCGATGAGGTTTTGCTATTGAATTCCCTAGATAGTTATGTGTTGCAATATGTGGTGGAGCTACAACGGCGATTGACGACAAGTGGTGTGGGTGAGGTCTGGCAGTCAGATGCTGCTGACTTGAGCCTACGGAGGGGAGGTAGAAGCTTCGACAACGTGTTTGGGAGCACATCACCAGACTATTTGCCTTTCGAGTTTAGGGCGCTGGAAGTTGCTCTGGAGGCTGCTTGTACGTTTCTTGATTCTCAGGTGTGTCCAGGAACAAAACTAGTTTGTACTTTACTCATTGTCTCTTTTCTCTCAACGTCCTTAACATTGCAATTTTTTTAATTAAAAATTATATGAGGGTGTTTACATTTTTGGTCATGATAATTGCATGCTGATATGATTAAAAGAGTTATTTTCTGAAAACGTTCCCCAAGTCGTATAGCCTTTCTAATTTCTGGACAAGTTCTTGGCTTGGGTTTGGTCAGGTTGGGCCTCAGTACACTATGGCAACAACATAAGGACATGTTCTAAGAATTTTTCTCTAAAAATATCAGAACATGTGTGTAAAAAGCTATTCTGGAAAGATGATGTGTGTGGTTGCCTATGTACTCTTGATGAAATATGTTTGATTGATTCCTGGTCTGTTCTCCCAACTGTGTTTTACAAGCTATAAAGCAGTACTAACTGCATCCAACTTCTCTCTGTGGCTGTTTTACCACGACTATTGTTACTTGGAGAATTTAGTGCACATTTTAGATAAGGACTTGGGTTTATGTATCAGATACAGCTACATTTGTATATAGAAGGTTTGTGTACTTGCAATTCTTAGGAGAGACATTGACTAATGTATTATGAAAATAATGCAATATTCTTAATTCCTAAATTATATTAAGTTGGGACATTTTATTGATTATGAAATAATGTCTTGCAGTTTGACATATTAAAAGTTTCTTGTAGGAAACTTCTAAAGAATTAGAATTTGTTCCTATTTTGTTTATTGGAAATGTCTGTTTGGTACATCTTTTTTGATATGATTCCCAACATTTCATGGGTGCTAGTCATATCCCATGAAGTAATTTGTCTGAAATCCATGTTGCACGCATTTTGAGGGTCAATGTTACATTGCACAAACTTGGTGATGCAGCCAAGCTTTTTTCCTAACACAAACAGTTGTAGGCAGGTCTTTAGATCTGTCCAAAGTCCAATTTTTCCATAACTTTTCTCTTCATTAATATGTCCTTTCTCTTGACTATTATAGCAAAATGTACATTAGATTATGCCATTTACCTCTGCTAAAGACATCTCCAAAAAGATTAAAATAGCATGCTAAGATGTCCTTATCAAAGGCTTTACATTGTTGTGTTAGAATAATGGTTAGTGCCAATGAGTTGTAGCTTAATATTAATGCGATGGAGGGTGAGATTGTGGGTTCAAGACCCACAGGGTGTGTGTAACCACCAGTAAAAAAAAAAAAATGACTATGATAAGTAAGTAGTATTATTTATTCAAAAAAATGAACGCAAAGTATCTAGAAAGTTACAACAAGATCATATAAGAAATGAGGGGACTAGTAGTTTAAACTTTTGAGACTAGTAGTTGTTTATCATGGTATTAGAGCAGTTGTCCTTAGTTTGGACCATGTCTCCACTCTACCTTCCTTTTAAAAATTAAAAATTTGGGGAATCTAGTCCCACGCATGATGGGGAGTGAGAAAAAATGTTAGTGATTAAATATGCCATTTCCTATCAACTTAAGCTTTTGGAACTTGTGGCAGTTTAGCAATAGCAAGGTCTCATTGAATATCTATGGTTATAAATTCGCTTACACTTATTATATAATTTTTAAATGCATTGCGCTTGTAAGATTCCTGAAGTCATTACTTGCCTAACTCAACATTCAAGTTCATAAATATCCTTATTATTATGCTGGAATTAAGATAATCAATTCTAAGTAAAACTTAAAACAAATATACCATGTTAAAGGAGGTTACATAATTTCTTTATTTCAGTCCCAAAAAATAAAAACTGGATTGAGGCTGGTTAATGCATAGCTCATTGTCCATACCTCATGTGATTTGGGTGTTGGCACTCACATTTTTTTTTTCTCCATTTTGAAGAAAAAATCTATGCATTTTTTTTTTTAAATTAATGGAATCAAGAATAGGGAGATTAAGGCTCTTGCTTGAGAAAGGAAACTTGCCTCATGAACTACTTCCAAAGTTTCATACTCTTGTATCCATTAACTAAATCTCCTGTCAACCCTTGTCTATTGTGGCTTAAATTATTATTTGATCAATGATTCTTTAGCTTCAATCACATTGGTGGACTAAACATATCAAATGATATTAGCTGTGGCATGGCCTAATTACTAATGAGAGAGTTATTCTTGTGTCCATGTTTCTTTTTTATGCCTCAAGCATTGTTTGCCTACAACCTTAATACCTATCAATATTCAAGCGAGACAATTACGATTGTCAAAGAAAGCTGAATTTTGGTTTTTTCAGTAATACTGGTAGTACATCGAGGATTTTTTCTCATATATATGATAGTCTTTAAGCCAATTTATTCATTAGAACTTATGTAATTTTGAGGGTTGTCATCTTCTTGACAGTCTAGCAGATGATAACTAGGGCGCAAAACGTTCTTTTCTACCTTATAGTGGCTAGCATTAAATGAGTCTGGGCAGTATGACCTTGGTGCTTTGCCCTTTTTTCTTATATAAGTAATAAATTCATCAAAATAGTGCGCAAAGGGGTGCAACATTAGTAATAAATTCACTAAAAGAGTGCAAAAACGGGTGCAACCCTAGTAATAAATTCATTAAAAGAGTGCAAAATGGGTGCAACCCTAGTAAATGGGATGTTTTCAAGATAAATGTCAAAAAGAAACAATCTACGAAAACTTCAGAGGTATATGAATTCCAATAAGTGGAGGAAGCGGTGGGGCGTTTTTCAGTTTCTTGTTGTTTTTCAAGTGTGTCAGATCAGTTTGTCTGGGCATTTTCTGGGATTTATGGTCCTAATTCTGCGAGAGACAGAAGGTTCTTATGAGAAGAATTATTTGGTTTGATCAGTTGGTGGAATGTTCCTTGGTCTGTGGGTGGTGACTATAATGTGGTTAGGTTTCCTTCCGAGCGTTCTGGTTTTTCCTCTTTTACGGCTGCTATGCAGGAGTTTTCTACTTTTATCTCTAAGCAAGGCCTCTTTGATATTCCGCTTCAAGGGGGATCTTTCACTTGGTCTAATTCTCGTGAAGTTGCTTCAAAGGCTAGGCTGGACAGATTTTTGTTTTTTGCAGATTGGGATGATAAATTTCCTTCTGTCTCTCAACATCGTTTGCCTAGGCTGTTATCTGATCACTTCTCGATTGTTCTTGAGGGTGTTTCCTTTCAGAGAGGTAGGAGGCCGTTTAGATTTGAGAATATGTGGCTTAATGATGAGGGTTTCGTGGAAAGGGTGCGATCTTGGTGGGATTCGTATAATGTCTTAGGAGCGCCGAGTTTTGTTTTGGCCAATAAATTGAAGCTCCTGAAAAATGATTTGAAGAAATGGAATGTGGAGGTTTTTGGAAATGTTGAAGATCGGGTGAGAAAATTGTGGCAAAAGCTCAGTGATTTAGAGATGTTTGAGGATAGTCGAGCTTTACTTGAGGAGGAAAGGCTGGAGTTGGAGAGAGTTCGAGGTGAGTTAGAAAAAGTTACTTTGATGGAGGAAATCTGTTGGAGGCAAAAGTCTAGAGTCCTTTGTATTAGAGAAGGAGACAGGAATACTAGATTCTTTAATCGTATTGCTAACTCTCACAGAAGATTTAACTCCATTGATAAGCTTATGGTGGATGGAGAATTGTCTTCAGAGCCGGAGGCTATAGTAGGTTGTATTTCCCATTTTTATAGACAGCTATATGCTAAACCTGTGGCTCATAGACTTGTTTTAGATGATGTAGAGTTCTCTTGTATCTCGGAGGAAGATGCTCTTTGGCTAGATAGGCCTTTTGATGAGGAAGAGGTGTTTGGGGTGATTAGTGATTTTAAGGGTGATAAGGCTCCTGGCCCGGATGACTTTTCTATGGCGTTCTTTCAGTCTTGTTGGTGTATTTTGAAGGCGGAAATTATGGTTGTGTTTCAAAATTTTCATTCTCAGGCTGTGTTTGAGAAGAGTCTTAATGCTTCTTTCCTTGCTCTTATTCCCAAAAAGGTGGATGCAGTGGAAATTAAGGATATTCGGCCTATTAGCTTAGTTGGTGGGATTTATAAGATTATTTCTAAAGTGTTGGCCAATCGTCTCAGAAGAGTGGCTCATGGGCTTATTTCAAAGTCTCAGAATGCTTTTGTGAAAGGTAGACAGATTTTGGACTCCTTTTTAATTGCCTCAGAATGTATTGATAGTAGATTGAAGTCAGGTGTTCCAGGAGTGTTGTGTAAGTTGGATGTGGAGAAGGCATATGACCATGTGAGTTGGGGGTTTTTAATGTATATGCTTCAGCGCTGTGGGTTTTCAGAGAAATGGAGAAAATGGAGAAAATGGATAATGTATTGCATCTCTACTGTTAAATTCTCCATTCTAATCAATGGTAGTCCTTCCGATTTTTTTGGTAGTTCTAGGGGGATTCGGCAAGGGAACCCTTGTCTCCGTTGCTTTTTGATATTGTTATGGAGGGTTTGAGTCGAATGTTGGATGTGGCTGCTACTTCTAGTCAGTTCTTTGGCTTCTTTGTAGGCAATACGGCTGGTAACTCGGTGATGGTGTCTCCTCTTTTATTCGCTGATGACACTCGTATTTTTTATGATGCTGATTCTACGCAAATAGCTTATTTGAGAGCAATCCTGGCTAGATTTGAGGAGGTCTCAGGTTTAAGGATTAACTTGGGGAAATCTGAGTTGGTTCCTATTGGGGTGGCCTACAATATGGATGTTCTGGTGGGGATGTTGGGTTGTAGGCAATCCTCTCTTCCTTTGAGATATTTGGGGCTTCCGTTAGGAGCTAAATTTAGGAGTTATCAATTTGGAATCCTATTTTGGAGAAGATGGAAAGGAGTTTAGCGGGGTGGAAGAGGTTGTATCTATCTAAGGGGGGCAAGGTAACTCTTATTAAAAGTACTCTTTCCTCCTTACCTACTTACTTCCTTTCCCTTCTGCCTTTACCTGGGAAGGTGGCAAATCGTATGGAGAAGTTGCAACGTGATTTTCTGTGGAGTGGTATTAATGGTGACTCTAAATTTCACTTAGTCAGTTGGGCTCAGGTTTGTAAGCCGCTGCAGGTTGGAGGGTTGGATATTAGACGTTTGAGTTTCAATTCGGCCTTGTTAGGAAAATGGTTATGGAGGTATGGCATGGAGACCGAGGCTCTATGGAGGAGGGTTATTGAGGTGAAATATGGGAATGATTGGGGTGGTTGGTGCACGAAGAAGGTGACCAGTGCTCATGGTGTTAGTTTGTGGAGACATATTAGGAGTGGTTGGATGAGTTTTTCTAATCTACTTCTGTATGATGTGGGGGATGGTTCTCGAGTGAAGTTTTGGAAGCATGTGTGGTGTGGAGAGCGTATTCTCCAAGAGGCTTTTCCGGAACTTTATTGTATTAGTAGAACAAAGGATTTTTCAGTTGCGGAGGTTATGTGTTGGTCTGGTGGGAGGATTCATTGGGATGCTAAATTTCGTCGTCCTTCTCAAGATTGGGAGCAAGAATCCTTTGATCTGTTTATGGATATGGTCTACTCTTCGACGGTTCGGGAATTGGGTCAGGATCGGGTGTGTTGGAAGCTAGCAAGGAGTAGAGGTTTTGAGGTTAGAGGTTTCTATCTTTCTTTCTACCCTCCTACCTTCTTATCCTTCCCTTGGAAGATGATTTGGAAATCGAAGGTTCCTCCAAGGGTTGCTTTCTTTTCTTGGTCTGCCTCCTTAGGTAAGATTTTAACAACTGATAACCTTCGCAAACGACATGTGCTAGTTCTTGATTGGTGCTATATGTGTAAGAGTTGTGGGGAGTCAGTGGATCATCTTCTTCTTCATTGCCCCATTGATTGTGAGTTGTGGTTGTTGGTGTTTTGTTTGTTTGGTATTCATTAGGTTATGCCTCAGAAGGTTATTGAGTTGTTTGAGTCTTGGCAGGGTAAGTTTAGTCGGCATAGAAATATAGAGTTGTGGAGAATTGTGCCTCATTGCTTGATTTGGTGTATTTGGCGCGAAAGGAATTCTAGAAGCTTTGAGAGATGTGAACGCTCTGTGTTAGAGATTAAGTCTTTTTTTTACACACCCTCCTCGATTGGAGTGTGGTCTTTTGTCATTTTACTTGTTCTTCCCTTCCTGTTCTTCTTGATCGTTGTAATCTTGGTTCTGGTTTTATGCCCCCTTAGTACATCTCCAATGTACTCGGGTTGGTTGTTTTTCTTCTTTTAATAAAATTTCATTACTTATCAAAAAAAAAAAAAAAAACTAGAAAAAGAAAAAGAAGTAACCTCTATCCATCCATATAATGATCGTAGGATTTGAAGCTTCAACTCCATAACCATATGTTTTCATCCCTTGAAGGTCCTATCATTTTTATGTGCTGCAAGTGCCTTTGAGAATGTTTTGAAGGTAGTTATTGTTTATTAGATATCGCAAAGCTTCCTTTGTTTTTTGGGGTTTCTTGGATTTTTCTACCCTAATGGATTTCCTTTTTTCTATTAGAATAGTTTAGCAGCTACTTGTGTCTTTTTGTTTCTTATTATTCTTTGTTCATTACCGTGAATTCTTTGTATTTTTCGTGCTATTACTTTATTAATAATATTTTCTTCTTACTTATCAAAAAAAAGAATACATAATACGTATAATTAGTGTTTTTGTATGAATTAAGGTTTGGCAAGGAACTTGTATCTTGCCAAGAGGGAGATTGTCTATATTAAATTTTGAAGAGACGGATGTGCCATTTGTGTGATTATGCAATTACTTGTGAGGCTTATTGTTACACACATACTGCCCCAAATTTCCAGTGAACCTCTGTGTGAAGATCTACCAAGTTATAGATGGATGGGCTTTCCAGGAATTGGTAGATAGCCCTCCGGTTCTATTAGTCATAGTCTACTGGGCTGAAATGTTGTGTATCATGCTAGGGTTTGATACTTGATGAATTGTTTACAGATCAGTGGCTAAAATTTATGAAATGAACCAGTATCTTTTTTATTTTTCCCTTAGTTTTGTTTTGAAGCATTTCCTTATGGGCATGAAAATTACGAAGGGTTTCTGATACATCTACTGAGAATGATACTTGTTCATGTCTTAATTTTGCTCAAAATTAAGGTGAGATTACACAAACAAGTTGCAGTATGTACGGAATTGAACCTTTTAGCATGTAGGGGAAACAGAAGGTTCTCTTGTTATGAGGGAAAATGGAAACTGCGAGTACAAGATAATGAGGTTCCTATACAATTATTTTGAGAGGTCTGAAGGAGAAATTAATTTACTTTTGAGTTGAACAGCTTTGGGGATAAGTGGAGTAGGTGTTTAAATGCCTATATTTCTACTATCCACTTCCCAGTTATGGCCAATGGATCCCCTACTGGTTTTTTTGGTAGTTCTCAGGGGCTAAGGCAGGGGGACCTTTATCACCACTTTTCTTTATTCTGGTCATAGAGGTTTTCAGCCAGATGTTTAAGAAAACTGAGGAGGGTGGTTTTATTCATTGTATTTGAGTAGGGCCAACACAGCTTAGGGGATAAGTATTTTTCATCATTTATATGTTGATAATACTAAACTATTTTGTAATGCAAATAAGGAAATTTTTTTGTATATTATAATGGTGTTGAATTTGTTTTGAAGCTGTCTTAGGGTTGAAAGTCAACGTAAGTCAAAGTGAAGTGGTCCCTGAAGGGGAACTGGCAGATATTCTATGTTGCAAAATCTAGAGTTTGGCTATGACTTATCTGGGAATGCCATTGGGTGCACCCTTTGTGGCAATTTCAGTATGGAATCATATTCTCAAGAAGAAGGAAAGGAGATATTCTGGTTTGAAAAAATTATAATTGTCAAAGGGTGGGAAGCTTACTTTGTTGAAGAGTACGCTTTTGAGCTTACCTACATATTTCCTCTCCTCATTTACTATTCATGCATCAGGCAAATAGGTTTGAGCAAACTCAGATGAATTTTTTGTGGGATGTCTTAGAAGATGAGTTCAAATATCTGTTGGTTGCATGGGATATTGTTTGTTCTTCCATTGAGGTAGGAGGATTGGGGATTAGGAAGATAGGGAGTTTTAATCAAGCCATATTGGGAAAATGGTTAGGTGTTTTATTTGGGCATGAAGTAACACTTGTGGCACCCAGTGATAGCCTTGAAATATGGGGTGTAAGGGGGTGGCTGGAGTACTAAATCAAGTAGAGGGACGCATGGATATAGTCTTTGGCGGAGTATAGAGAGTTTGGATAATTTCTTCTATTGTGTATGCTTTGAGATAGGTGATGGCACATTTGCCGGATTTTGGCACGACCAATAGTGTGGACAACTATTCGTACCCTAATCTGTTTGCTTGCTCAGTTGTCAGTGAGGCCTTGAGGTCGTTGATTGTTTGATTAGCCAATGCGATGGGAGAAATAGGGGTTCGAATACGTGTTTCCACAAAGACTTTCATGATTGGGAATTAGAGTCTGTGAATTCCTTTTTAGATCTTATTTATTCACAGGTGCCTGGGGCAGAGGGAGGTGATAGATTGCAATGGCATTTGAATTGGAGTGGAAAGCTTGATGTTCGTTCTTTCTATCAGGCCATTAGAGGTACTAAGTCTTCTTCATTCCCCTGGAAGAGTATATGGTATGTTAAAGCCTCAAAGAGGGTGTCCTTTGTTTTGAGCGCAACTTGGAGTAAGATTCTTACGTAAGATAACCTCATCAAGAGGGGGTCTCTATCTAGTTGGCTGGAGCTGCATGTGTTGTTATAGTGGGGAAATGGTTGACCATTTGTTGCTTCATTGCAGGACTACATTTGCTTCACGGAGTGAACTTTTTAAGGCGTTTGGGGTTCAGTGGGTGGTGCCCCAACAGTAGCTATCTATTGTTTTGATGGAGGAATTGGTTTGGAAAGCACTCTTCAGATGTTTGGAATATTACTCCCCTCTATGTTTGATGTTGCTGGTATGGAGAGAATGTAATAGTCACACTTTTGAGGATAGGAGAGATTGTTGGATCAATTGAAATCCTTGTTAATCTACACTTGGGTTAATTGTTCTCAGACGTGGGGTTTTACACATTGTAACTTTATTTTGGAGTTCCAACACTCTCTTTGTTTTTTGGTTTTATTTGTTGCAATATCTTATGATACTTTGTGTTCATCATCGTGAAGATGAAGTAATCTTTTCTTTCAATAGGTTTATTACTTGTCAAAAAGAGAAAAGTCTGAAGAAGTTGAGAGCAACCTAATAATTTGGTCACAAACCACTTGACTTTGATGCATGGCTTTTATAGCTTATGCAAATGAGAGCCTTTTAGCATGGAACATATTTTTTATATCTTTTTTGGCCTACAGGTGTATTGGTCTGTCCAGTATAAAAAGTGAAGAAACATGAGTTCAAATCCTACCTTAAAGATGATTTTTTTTTAAAAAAAAAAAAAGAAGAAAAAAAAAAAAAAAGATAGTAAAAATCAAAATTTAGGAACAAATAGGCAACATGGATAATAATTTTTATTTTGAAACTTATTATTGGCAGGCTTTGGATTATTGTATACTGGGTGTTAATGATTAAATGTTTCCTTTTAAGGTCTTCTGTTGTTTGTGCATCTTGGAAGTTTCTCCGTGAAAACTTTGATGATGACACTTGTGTTCAAGTGATATATATTTCAAGCAGAATTGTTTACCTCCTGACTACTTTGTTGACTCTTGATTACACTTGTACTTTGCTTCCGAAATCTTCTCTCTTTAATTTTCTGAAGGAGTTCAGAACCCTTTTGCTCAATTTGTTATTAAAGTTTTATCCTCTCTCATGCACAAAAACACAAACACACAAATATGGACATGCACAAAAACTTATTCAAGAGTAAAAATGATGGAGAGATAAAATGCCAAGTAGAATGACAATTTGATTGAAGTTTCTCCAAAATTAGGCTGTAAAAGATTGAAAACTATTGACTTATAAGAAGAATCGTGTCTGTTTATCTGTGGAACTTCTTATGCTCTTTGTTAACTCAGGTATCGTAACTTGTTTTATCATGTATTTGCTGGTTTTAAGATTTTTAATTTTTTTTTTTTTTTGGAGAATCTTTCCTGGCTATAAAGTTGATTACCCGTGCGAATTAGTAACTCATTTGATATTTGGAATTTTCTGAAGGCAGCAGAATTAGAAATTGAAGCATATCCACTATTAGATGAACTTACATCAAAGATCAGTACACTAAATTTGGAACGTGTGCGTCGATTGAAAAGCAGGCTCGTTGCATTGACTCGGAGAGTTCAGAAGGTACCGTATATTCAATTAGGGTTGTCAATGGGTTAGGGACAGATCTCACAGGATCCTATTAAAGATCTAATAATATACTAAAGTTGAATTCAAATGGTAGATTTACAAAATGATGCTATCAAACTCAAATCTGACTATAAGTACAAAAATGTGCTTACAATTCACTTATGAATTTTTGAAATATAGTTACTATATAAATTTTTTTTTTGGTTAAAAATACCGTTTATCATTATCATATCAATATATAAGTTTATGTATTGATACCTTGATGATAGGTTTTTCTTGGAATATGTTTGTTGTACTGGAATTTTAATCAGATTTAGATCTTAATTGGATCAAATCTATTCAATTCTGAATTTAATCTGATTATGAATCTTTAGAACGAAATTTAAACTTAAACTTTGAAATCAGATTATATGCTAATCAAATCGTATGCAGGTTGGTTTTCAAATCCTGTCCAAACCCATTGACAGCCCAAATATTTTTTTTACTGCTTCCTATTGTATGCAACCAAATGGTAGCCATTTATTTTATTTTATTTTATTTTATTTTTTCCTTTGCTCTCCTTTTTGAGTTATATCTATTAGGTTAGGGATGAAATAGAGCAGCTCATGGATGATGATGGAGATATGGCTGAAATGTATCTTACTGAGAAGAAAAAGAGGATGGAGACATCATTCTATGGTGATCAGTCTGTGATGGGATACAGATCAACTGATGGTGCATCTATTTCTGCTCCTGTTTCTCCTGTTTCTTCACCCCCTGAAGCTCGGAAGCTTGAGAAAAGCTTGAGCATTGCAAGGAGCCGATATGAGAGCATGAGGAGTTCAGAAAGTGTGACGGAAAGTATAGAGGAGCTTGAGATGTTGTTGGAAGCATATTTTGTTGTCATTGATAGCACCCTGAACAAGTTGACATCGGTATGTGTAGCATTTATTTTGTTTAATCTTTTCACTTCATATCTTCCTGAGTAGGATGAAGTGACTTAAAATCATTTTCTTCCTCTTGTTTCAGTTGAAGGAGTACATTGATGACACAGAAGATTTCATCAACATTCAGCTGGTATTATTATTATTATTTAAGTTCATTTTTTGTTCCCATTTATTGATATAGAAGTGTGTTCTAAAATCTAATAAGTTGATCAAGTAGACAGGACAGCTCAAAATACCCTACGTGATATTAGTCTTAATGCATACTTGTCAATAATGATGGGCAAAAGAAGACGCCAGTTTGTTTTATTACAAATTATGATGATGTCATTGCCCAAGTCCTCATGCCCAATGACATCTTTTATTACCGGCATACTGGCTTGGGATATATAATGGTCCCTTTGAAAAGATTTTAAGTTGATAGGAAATTGGAAATTGATAGGAAATTTTTGCTTGCAGGATAATGTTCGGAACCAGCTAATCCAATTTGAGCTGCTACTCACAACTGCAACATTTGTTGTTGCAATCTTTGGTGTGGTAGCGGGAATATTCGGTATGAATTTTTCAATACCATTATTTGATGACCCTGGTGCATTTAAGTGGGTCCTTATAATTACTGGAGTTACTGGGGCCATCATATTTTCTGCATTTGTGTGGTTCTTCAAGTACAGAAGGCTTATGCCACTATAAATTTATGAGGAAGTGACCATCAAGAAAGAGGAAAATTGCTTTTATTGTTTTTAATCCTGTATTCTAGATGAAATTGACGTAGATAAATGAAAAGCTGGCTCTATTTAAGAGCGATTCTTTTTATTTAATTTAGATTCAATTGTAAGAAATTTTGGTAAGATCTCTAATGTATATTATTGTGAAATTTGTGGCTAAAAAAACTTCTAATGTATATGAGGGTGGTGAGACACTAGGAATATGGCAGGGCTGGAAAATTTAAACGTATGAAGTCAATGAAAGTATTGTCATTTGAACCCCATTATGAGTGACTTTAGGCCTGGATTATTTGGAAGCCCAAATAAGAGGGCTAGGAAAAAAAACCCCGAGATTTCCGATTTTTTCTTTGGCTTGAGTCAGCTGTAATGCTTGTCCTACCATTTTTCCTTCCTTCAATTTTCCGGTCTTCTTTTTCAAACCACCACACTTTCTTTTTATATATAGCTATTTATCCGATTTGAAACTCTCTCTAATCGGGGCTTAGATGCTTTATTTATATCTGGCGGCACATTGAAGGTAAACACACAAGGTTTATAATAGCAATCTTGAGCCAACGGGGGGCTTGGCTAAGTGGTCTTGGGTTCGGCTTAGGGCCTAGAAAGCTCAGGTTCGAATCTCGCTGGCCGCGGGAGTCCGTTGGTGGGCATCCTTAGTGACGGGTGTACTCCAAATAGAGGTGACTCTTACACAGGTGGTATTTTCTATGAGGCTCTGCCACCTGGTACCTTGCCTGGGGGTGTAATACAACCATAAGTTCCCCCTATTCTCTTCTATCAAAAAATAAAAATAAATAAATAATAGCAATCTTGAAATTATCCTTTCTTTATTGTATAATTTTTCCTTTACTAATACTTATTTTTTAAATGTTGCGCACGAATCACAAAAACCAGCACGATGACTAGTGACTACCACATCTAACATTTAATTTTGTTTTGGGTAATAAACTAGCTTTTATTCTTTTTTGTTTTTAGACATTTAACATAAAATTACCATAAAATATATATTTTTTTTAATGAACTCTGTTCAGATATATTTTTTTTAATAAATACTATGCAAATAAGCTGTGGGAGAAGAAACTGTTTCCAACCATTCCCCTGTTATATTCTTGTTGATACCCAAATTTTAAAGTATTTATCCTTCCTTCACTAAAGATAACACTAACCCACTTTGCTTATTATTATATTCAATGAGACACCTTTTGGGCTTTAGACTTTGTTTATATGTAGATCCTGTAGCCATAAAGAAATGACAAAAGCTCAATGTATGGCAGAAAGTGGGGAAATGTTCCACAGTTGCTGTATAGAAAACCTGTAACAGTTTTGCGGCCGGAAATAATTGATATTTGCAAAGTACTTTTGCTTTGTAATCTAATGCTATATCTTGTTGCTATATATTTTCGCTGATCCAGCCAAGCGACCTCATTTAGTCATGGTGGGACCAAGCTTAACTCATTACATTCTTAGTATATTGCCGAAGTTGCTACATAATTGGATATGGGCGACTCCATATCTTCTGTCTCATTTTGTCTATTCCACTTTATACTTTACCAATAAACACACTTCACGTATTCACCTATTTAATTAAATTTGACTTTTCTTATTTTAATTATCTAAAATAAAATAACACCTCACACCAGCCATCACCACCCCACCATCAACCTTCGCGGGCACCGTGACTTGTTCTCTTGTCACCATCCTCCTACCGCCGGCCTCCGACGTCGTCAGCATCGCCAGCCACGGCCGACCCACCTATTTAATTAAATCCAACCCCATCCCCACTGTTACTTTCAAACCCACCAACCAGAAACCCATGTTTCAAACCCAAGCCAATATCATGAAATCCTAATAACCAAACTCCAAAGAGAAACTAAACCATTGAATCAACGAAAGACAACAAAACAAATCAAAGAGAACTAACACAAAATGGGCTCGGTAATAGTATAAAAATTAGGAAATAAAAGAGAATGAAAATGAAAATCAAAGAGCAAAAATAGAAAGGTAATCCACGGGGCTAGGAAGAGGGAAAAAAAAAGAAAAAAAAAATGAGGAATGGGTTTGAAACGTGGGTTTTAGCTATGGTGATGAAACATGGGTTGGCTTGGGTATGAAACATGGATTTCAGCTATGGCAGTTGGTGGGTTTGAGATTGATGGTGCGGATCGAAGACGATGTTTGGTAGTGACCAGAGATGTTGGTGGCGCCGCTGACCAGTATCGATGAAGGTTGATGGTGGCGGTGGTGGGTTGAAGGTGATGATATTGGCTTGGGTTTGACCTTTGAAACATGGGTTTCATATGGTTGATGGGTTTGAAAGGAACGGTGGGGATGGGGTTGGATTTATTGGTGGAGTATAGAGTGGAACAGACAAAATGGGACAGAAGATTTGGGCTCAATATGGGCTTCGCTGAACCACAATATTTATCTGGTCAGATAATAACTACGAGTGGCAAAATCAACATGAACTTATTTGTCTATCCAAACCCATCCACTTAAATCCAATCTCATCCACTTAAATGAGACCCAAACTCACCCAATTATTAATTGGGTTAAATGGGTATTAACATAATTAAACCCAACTATCATTAATGTTTATTATGCTTTAACTATGTACCCAATTATGGTTCAAGTATCATTTTTATAAATTACCCAACTCTAAAATACCTCAAAACCACTAAAAATTACCAAAATACCCCCCCTAAGCCTAAGTAATGACTAATATACCCCCTAAATCTAAAATGACCAAAATACCCCTAAAACCTAAAAAAAGACTAAAATATCTCTTAAAACCTAAAAATTGACCAAAATACCCCCTAAAACCTATGAAAAGACCAAACTACCCCTTAAACCTAAAAATTACCAAAATACCCTTAAAATCTAAAAAATGACTGAATATGTGGACCTACAATTTTACTTCCACCACTCACAAATCGCCACGTGGCGAGTTGAGGCAAAAGTTGTGGAATTTTTTGTGTAACTAGCATTTTCCATCAAATTTAAACCACTAACTTTCATACATAGACCTCATCTTTAAATAAAAAGTTTTTATTTTATTTTTTAAAATGACATGAAGATCAAAAGAAATTTCAATGTCGTGTGAATATAGTTATTAAATCCATACCAAATCACTAGTTAAATTGTGAAATCCATGAACCAAAGTATTATCTAGAATGGTTTGGAGTAAAATACCAGATATGTAATGAGCCATTCTTAAACCGTGTAAAGCGACAGATTGCACAGGTTAATGTTTTTAACTCACGGGTGAATGAAATAAAATACCATGTGTATCTATGAAAAAAGATTAAACTAAACTACTAAAGTCACTAAATAGTTTTTTTTTTTTTTTTGGAAGGCAAAGCATTTAATCATTCATTGATATGTAAAGAGTCATAGTACAAAGCATCCGTCGCAAGTGGTGGAGAATCTTCAATCCAATACAAATCCTCAAGTAAATTCCTAGCATGTTTCGCTAATGAATGAGCCACCATGTTTCCACCTCTTTTAACCCAATTGAAGGATAGAACTTACATTCCTCTAAAGTTGCACTTGATATCATCATAAATATGGCCAAGCAGTGGCCTGTTCTTCGTAGGATCAGATAGAGCTCTCATAACATTCAGACTTTATCCTTCAATGATCAACCTAGAAAATCCTGCATCCTTGGAGAATTCAATAGCTCTTTGACACGCCATGACCTCAGCCTCATCACTGCTGTGCACATAGGGACCCTTAGCTAACATTCCTGCCATAACCTCACCATTTGAGTTCCTAATAATTGCTCCAAACCCCGATCATTTCTAGTTTAAGAAAACAGCGCATCAAAATTTAGTTTATACTCCTCTGAAGGTGGAGCTCGCCAGACACATCTACCTGCTGGTGTGTTCGTAACCATTAGAGTAACTTTCGTTTTCCTATACTCACCAAGGAATTCTTCAACTCTCTTATTCAGCCAGCCCAGTTCCTTCAATTGTCCACCATGTGCCACTGCATTTCTTTGGTTCCATATCATCCACACTGGAACAAGAAAATGCTCCAGCTCTTCCCTTGGTAATCTATTCATCAAGCACTCAAATAAATGCCTGAAATCATGGCAGTTCGTAGACCATTTTTGTAGAGAAGTGATGCTTCTAGCCCATACATCCTACACAGTTCTGCAATCCCAAGCAGCATGGATGGCAGTCTCGGCAATTCTTTTGCAGCAATGGCACCTGTCAGCATCTAGTATTTTTCGTTTTGCCAAGTTCACTCTAGTCGGAAGGATTTCATGGCAAGCTCTCCACCCAAAAACCTTCAATTTGCTAGGAACTTTCAATCTCCTTAGAGCTTTCCATGTCTGCTGCCCCTCTGCACTTTTTTGAACTTTTTGCATAGTTCTCAGTTGTCACCACTTTCCTAGCAATGTGATAGCCTAACTGAACCAAATATACACCATTTTTAGTGTCCATCCAGACCACTGAATCTGCTACCCTCCTTCGGCTTAATGGAATTTTGCAAATAGCATTTGCATCATTTCTCTGAAAGCCCTCCATGATTATGTCTTGCCTCCAACAATGTAAATCCGGGTCTATAAGTTCTAAAACCACCCATTCCTCCCCTTCCTCAGCCACCGGGTGTAGCACCTTATTGGAGGGATAATTGGGGATCCATTTATCGTTCCTTACCCGAATATCTTCACCATTACCCACCCTCCAACAACAGCCACTCTTTAAGATTGGCATGGCAGCCATGATACTCCTCCATACAAAGGAGCTGTTAGGAAGAGTAGTTGCATCTAGGAATTGGCATTGAGGGAAATATCGAGCTTTAAAGCATTTAGAAAGAAGCGAATCCTTCTCATGTATCAACCTCCACCCTTGTTTTCCTAGCATTGCAAGATTAAATAATCTCAAATCTCTAAATCCCATCCCACGTTCATTTTTTGGCTAAGGAAGAGTGGGCCAACTTTTCCAGTGGATTTTCTTTTCATTCCCAACTTGACCCTACCAAAATTTAGCACATAAAGCATTTAATTCATCACACAGTTTTACAGGTAGTTGAAACACACCCATAGTGTATGTTGGGATAGCTTGAGCTACAGTCTTGATGAGTATTTCTTTTCCGGCTTTAGACAGCAAGCTTCCTTTCCAACCTTGCAATTTCTTCCAAGCCCTATCCTTCTAATAGGAAAAAGTATGATACTTTGCCCTTCCCACCAGGGTAGGTAACCCTAAGTATGTTTCAAAGCACTCCACCTCCTTCACCCTAAGTGCTGAGACAATCCCTGCTGTATGATTGGCTTAGGTGTTACTGCTAAAAAGCACCGAAGATTTTTCCATATTAATACGTTGCCCCGATGCATTAGCATATCTTCTCAAAGTGTCATTGATGACCTTAACCTCCCTAAGAGTAGCTTGGCAAAATAAAATGGAATCATTTGCAAACATTAAATTGTAACTGATGGTGCCTTTCTGCATATAAAGACCCCTTTGATGCAACCCTTCATTTCTACCCTCAGTAGTAGTGAATTAAAACCTTTTGCACACAATGGAAATAGGTATGGTGAGAGGGGGTCACCCTGACGGATTCCCCTCAATGGTTTGATGTTACTGAAAGGTTTTCCATTAATCAGAATGGAAAAAGAAGGTGTAGTAACACACCTTATTACCTAATTAATCCACACTTCTAGGAACCCTAGCTTGGTCATAATACCCTTCAAGAATGGCCACTCCACCCTATCATACGCCTTACTGATATCAAGCTTCAATGCAAGAGAAACTTTTTTGCCTTTCTTCCTAGAATGCATAGTGTGTAGTAACTCATATGCCACCAAGACATTATCAGTTATGAGCCGGCCTAGAGCAAAAGCACTCTAAGTAGTTGAGATAACACTTGGGAGTATTTGTTTCAACCTGTTTGCCAATACCTTGGAAATAATTTTGTAAATGACATTACATAGGTTAATAGGCCAAAAATCAGACATTTTTTTTTTTGGTAGTTTTACTTTATGAATCAACACAATATTAGTATGATTAATTTCAGGCGCCATAAATCCTATATTCAAGTAATCCATAATAGCAGCAATACCACTATCTCCCACAACATGCCAAAATTTTTGGTAGAAAAGTGTGTTCATACCATCAGGTCCAGGTGCCTTTGTTGGTCCCATTTGGAACAGCTTTGTCTTGATCTCATCAGCAGTAAACTCACTGGACAGCATATTGCATGTCTAGGGTCACCTTGCTCATCACCGTGTTAAGACATTCATCCATCTAGGAGCATGTACCTGCATTAAACAAACTATCAAAATAGTTAGTTGCCACCTCAGCAATGTCTTCTTTCTCCTCCACCCAATTGCCATCCCTGTCTTTAATTCCCTGTATATGATCCTCCTCCTTTTCTATGAAGCTTTAGCATGGAAAAATTTAGTGTTTTTATCCCCATGCTTTAACTAGGAAATCCTAGACCTTTGAGCCTAATAAATCTCCTATTTCATCATTAAATCATCTAAAGGCTTGCTTATTTCTAACAATCTAGCCTTTGATTCCTCAGTGACCTCCTCACTGTTCAACACCTCCAGTTTCTTCTAAAGTAGTTTTATTTCCTTAGCATTCGGCTCTGTTTTAGACAACCCCCACATCCTCAAAATCTCTCCACAAATCTAGATTTTCTGCTTTATATCTTCCAACCCGTGCCCATCATTGATAGTAGCCTCCCATGAATTTTTAACAACCTCCTCACAGTCTTCCCATAACAGCCAAGCCTCTTCAAATTTAAATCTCAACCCTCTCTGCATGCTATTCTTTCTATATTGGTCTATTTGGAGGATTAAAGGTAGACGATACGATGCATGAGGGGGTAGATGAGTGACTGTACTAAGCTGAAATATGTTTTTCCACTCCACTATTGCTACTAATCTATCCAGCCTGAGCTTTGTATTCGCCTCCCTCGATCTCTTATTATTCCATGTAAATGGGTACCCTTTAAATCCCAAATCTTTAAGTTGACACCCTTCCAGAGCTTCACGAAATGCATCAATGTGATTCAATTATGGTGGTCGTTTACTTAGCTTCTCTGTTGAGTGAAGAATGGCATTAAAGTCTCCAATACACAACAAGATTCACCCACAAAAGATTTAAGGTGAGCTAGTAACTCCCACAACCTACTTCTTTGATTCACGTCTGGCCATCCATAAAAACATGTCAACCACCACTCATACTGGTCATCTTCTTTAACTTTTACAAGGATATGGTTGGCCTTATAATTAATTAACTTATCTGCACTTCATTCCTCCATATCAAGGTCAAACCTCCCCCAGAGTTGGGCTTTTTAACAACAATTTTATTCGGAAAGGGTAATTCACCATAGAGTTAGTCAAATCCTTCTTTGTCCAGTCGTGTCTCTAAAAGGAAACACACATTTGGAGCTTGTACCCTCACAATTTTGCGAAGGCTTCGATTTGTCCAAAAGTTCCCAAGCCTTTGGCAATTCCAGTTTAAAGGCCTCGTTGTTCCCAGTAAGGGTGACTATCCACCCTCGCCGATATATCATTAGAATTTTGACTCACTTTTTCCTGCTTCATTCTCTAAATTTCCTCCTCATCCCCTTGTATGGAAAGGTTAGTATTTTGTGTACTAAATCTCTTCCCAAGTATTGGTACATCCACTGCCTTAATCGCACTCCCCAATCTGAAGTCCATTCTCACAATTCTAGTCCACGTGGATTTTGGTTTGAAGACTTTTGGTCCACTCCAATCACCACCTTGCATGTTGTGCATATTTTCCAAACTCTCAAAAGTTGTCTCCAAGTTTCTAGCAACTTCTTCCTCTATAATAGGATCCAACATATCCTTTGGAATCTCAGAATTCAAGTTAGACTCAACTACATCCCCTTCCCCGATTTTACTGTCTTGTCAGGAACATCACAATTTGAATTTAGATTATCCATATCCTCTTCCACGATAGACTTATCTTCCTGATACTTCTCTACCTCATCATTCACGGGCTTGGGCTGCTGAATATCTGGGTTTATCCCCTTATTTTTGCCATGTAATGCTCTTGGATCACCAACCACTCCCTGATTCACGAACCTCCATGGTTGCTGCTTGAGACTGGCAGTTCTGTCACGAGGTGGTGATCTTAGACGTCCACTAGAAGCTCTCAACCAATCTCCATACTAATGATCAACCTCTCCACCAAGTTTTTTTGCAGCAAAGTGTCTCGCATAGTGATTAAAGTCATACCCCAAGAGGCCACAATAGTGACAAATACATGGGGAATCTTTCATACTTAAAATGCACCCGCTTTCGTCCCCCATCTGAATATGCAATGAAGCCACCATGCCTTAGAGGTTTTGAAATAGGCAGTGCCAACTCTCATGAAATAAATTGGTGCATCTTGTTTCCTACGTCTCTCCACATCCTCCACAACTCCCAATCTACTCCCAACCTCTAATGTTACTTGGGGAGACACCATATCAAAAGGAGCCCCCTAAATTTGTATCCACAGGGAGGCACAATCCAACTTCACATTACTCGCTGTCATATGAAAACTCCACAACCCCCCTTTCAAAACTTGATTCAGATCAAATTCAGATTGAAACTTGAACTAAAAAAGGTTTGATCCAACCTCTAAAATCTGTATTCCTAATTGCATTCCCTACACTGCACGTAGTGTATTCAGAGCTGTCCTCTTATTAAAGGCTTTACAAGTCAGAAACTTCCCAATTAAAATTAAGTTGTAGCTTTCGATGTCAGGCAGTCTACCCTTATCCAAGATCGGTAGTGCTTCTTCCTCCTCAGCTGTTAGCTTCATGTTTTCTAGACCATCAACCACATCATCCGCCATAGTAACTAAAGTGTTAGTAAGCTTAAACAAGAGAAAAGAAAATTCAGACCCTCGGATAACCCAAGGGAGGTAGAGGCTCGTTTAGACGAAAGAAAAGACTCCTGCAGGGAGGAGAGTAGTTCCGTACTTTGAAGTTTGAAGACTTTGAATCAAATTACTAAAATATTGAAAATTGAAAAGATAAACTGATAAAGACATAAAGTGGTAAAAAAGTAAAAACTGAAGAGATGAAGTAAGATTTGTGCCATGAGATGAGTGTTGAGAGTTGAGATTAAAGAGATAGTGATGAGACAAAAAGAAATAAAGAGATGGTGGTTTGCATGGAACACAAGCGACCAATATCACAATGATAATACCTGCAATCATCGGTTGTATTTGGAGATTTAAATAATTTTGTTATGGTCTAGGTTATGATTAAGCAAGTAAATTATTTTGAATTTCTATGAGATATTTTGTTTGAAAATTTTTGGACTATATAACTTGGTTATTGGATGATTTACATCAATGATGTGTTTATTTTTTAAATTCTCCAACTTTATGTCATATGATATAGTTATTATTATTATTATTATTATTATTATTATTATTATTTATTAATTTATTTAAACGGAGTGTTTTTATTTTATTTTAGTTGCTTTTTATAATTATAAAATATACTATTTAATTAATTAATAAACCTACAATTCAACCATTGAATCATTGGTTGAACCAATGAATAAGTGAACTAACTCTTCAGTCAGGTCATCCTCCAGTTTGACTTTGATAACTATTCTATGTAGATAAAGATAAGCATATTGCTTCTTCTTTTTTTTTTTTTTTTTTTTTTTTTTGAGAAACACACACACACACACACATACATATATAGGGAAAGGAGAATGAGATAAGAGAATACACTCACATGTCAAAACCACTGCATGCAGCAGTTAGTGTCGCGGAGCAAGGAGCAAGTAATAAACTCATTCTCAATATCACATCTTACCAATGTGGGATGACTCAACAACATTGAGTATCCTTTGGTTAGCCATGAACCACAAAAGGTTTTATTATTTTGGGTGGGTTTCTTGTGTGTTAAATATTATTACTAGATATGAGAATCAGAATTCAAGATAAAAAGATTACTGACTACACGATTTGCAATGTATCAACTGCGTAAACCACTTTACCATTTTAGGCTAGCTATGAAGCATATTGCTGAATTTTAAGCATACTCCTTAAACTTTATGCTTACAGTTCTTGTCAGAGAGATGACAATCAAAACTAAAAACTGAGGCTTGAATTACAAAGATTGGAGCTGCTTAAACAGTAAAATGTGCTTTTGGATAGCCACGAAACCTATAGGTACTAGGTAGCCGTTCAAAGAGCATATCTCTTAATGAACTGCTGGCACTCGGATGTCCATGAAACTCCTTACTAGAAGTTAGAGAGACATTTTACGGACTTGGAACCTGAAAAAAGAACGGTCATGTTTATGACAGGTATGGGATCAATGTTATTTCTTTGGCTGAAAATGGAAAGACTGTGTATATGAGTATTCCTAAGAGCAATTGCATCAGTTCGTTCATTTTACACATTCATTTTTACACTAAAAACTTACTTTTTCTATTTTACACACCTACGTTTATAAAACACCTACATCAGTTCATCTATTTTACACATCTTTTAATTAAATAATCACTTTTTTCACATTTTTTATTATTTTCCTCAACTACCGTATATAATACGCGCTCTCTCTACCCGTTTATTATTTCTGATTCTTGCTCTCTTCCTCTCCATTAACTCTCCTCTCCCTCTCCACTCTCCATTAACTCTCCTCTCTCTGTACACCGATCTCTCTCCCTCTCCATTAACTCTCCTCTCCCTCTCGATCAACACTGCCTCTCCATTAACTCTCCTCTCCGATCCACCATCTCACTCCGATCAACTCTCCTCTCCTATCCACCATCTCACTCCGATCCACCACGAGCTCCGAGCTCCGATCCACAGCGCCGATCCACCATCTCACTCCGATCCACCACGAGCTCCGAGCTCCGAGCTCGATCCGCCGCTCCGATCCACCATCTCACTCCGAGCTCCGATCCACAGCGCCGATCCACCATCTCACTCCGAGCTCCGATCCACAGCGCCGATCCACCATCTCACTCCGAGCTCCGATCCACAGCACCGATCCACCATCTCACTCCGATCCACCACGAGCTCCGAGCTCGATCCGCCGCTCCGATCCACCATCTCACTCCGATCCGCGGCTCCGAGCTCCGATCCACGGCGCCGATCCACAATTCGCCGCTCCGAGCAACGATCCGCGGCTCCGATCCACAATCCGCCGCTCCGATCTACGATCCGCGGCTCCGATCCACGATCCGCCGCTCCGATCCAAGATCCGCCGCTCCGATCACGATACGCCGCTCCGATCCACAACCCGCGACTCCGATCACGATCCCCAAGCTCCGATCTGTGTTTGTATATCTGTGTTTTTTTTTTTTTTTATTAAGTGTATCTCTGGGTTGATTTTTAAGTGGGTTGTTGAGCCTGGAAATGAGAGAGAAAAAATGGAGCGAACGAAAAATATATAATAATAGGATAAACGAGCTACAGTAGCCGTGTAAATATACACGGCTACTGTAGCTCGGGGATGGGTTTTCATAGTTTTAGCCATTTTTACACGCACTGATGAGGGAGGTTTTTTTGCTCAAAATGTGTAAAATGGACGTTTTTTTGTACTATACATGATTATAGCTGAACTGATGAGAATGCTCTAATAAACTAACCTTATAATCATAGTTAGCCCATCCAACACATTGAAGATTTAGAACAAAGACAACAATCTTATCTATATATATATATATATATATATATATATATAATTAAAAAAAGAAAAAAAAAAAAGAGAGGGTAGTGAGACTAGGAGTTGTGACAATTAGATTCTTGATTTGTTACAGCTCTAGTGCATAATCTATATATAATAATAATAAGTGAAGTTGAGAGAAACTCAAATTAGAATCCCAAATTAAAGTTCCAATTTTGCGCTACATATCCTAAATTATTTATTCTTAAAGAATTTTATTTCTTAAATTTAGAATCAAATGTGAGACCATATTATAAATATTCATCTAAGTGAGTTATTAAGTACAAAAATCAAAGAATCTAGAGTTAATGAACTGTAAAAAAAAAAAAAAAGTATTTCACAATAATAAATAAATAAATAACTGGACAATTTACATTTTATATCTGATAATATCCTTACAAAATTTTTAAAAAAGCTAACAAAATATAAAAAAGACTATCAATAGTATTTAAATTATATATATAGGAACTATATTATGCATCTTATTGTATGCTTTAAGTGTATCCATGCATATGCATGGAGTTACAAGCTAGTTAATGTAATGGAAAAGCACAATTTCATATTTGCAATTAGAATAGACACTAATCCAACTTGGATAATTTCAAGAAAGAATTGGTAGGTAGAATGGGCACAAGCACCCGTGACGAATGGTTTCTTTGTGAGAAGTACACCTCGGCTTGGAGTAGACTGGACGAAGGGTGAAAATAGAGTCACTACTTAATTTAAGTCTAGGAACCAAATTAGAACTTTTGGACCACTTACATGCATAGGTTTGCATACCAGATTATGGATCCAGAGTTTGGATATGGCTTAGGAAGATGTTAAGTAGCCAAGACTGCCCAGCTTGTGGGTCGGCCTCCATTATACGTTGCTAGGCTATATTTAATTAAAGAATTTATCAAAAGAGCCCTAATATTTAATCTAAACACACATTATACGTTTAATTAAAGAACACAACCAACATATTAAAGACCACACAAAACATAAAAGGAAACAAATCAAACAAATTATATTAAGCATGGAAAGTTGAAAATTAAACAAAACACACAAGGACAAAATATCAAATAAACTAAACATGGCAAAGATACTAAAACAAAGAACACAGGAAGAATGGTTATAATAATAAAAACAAGCTTTTTGTCAAATTTGGGTTTGGGGTCGTTCGCATACTCAATTATGCGTATGCATGGTCAAAACAATGTGCACACATACTCGATGATGCATATATATGCTTTAGCATAGATCTGAGAAATCACTTTTTATTGAATCAACCAAACACAAACCAAAGAAACACAAGGGAAATTCAAAAAATAAATATGATCAACTACTTAGATTAACATGACAAGAAAAGGAACATGACAATTAAACAAAATAAACTACATTTGAAAAGGCATATAAATATAACACAATAATGAAATAATGAATAAGAACAATAAAAACAGATTATAGTTAACCTTAAATCATATTAACACATATCAAAAGAATTAAAATCAACAAACACATCAAATATAACAGGTTAAAGAAACAATATCAAGAGCTCATATAAATTATATTAAGCAAAGGAGGAGTTCATTAAAAGAACACTTACCTTGCTTAGGATCACAAGTTTGAGGTTTTAATTGACCCCTTAGTGCCTAAAACATAGAGATTAGATTGAAAGAATAAGAAAACTAAAGAATCACTAACGGAAATTGATATATTTATGCTTTTAGCCTCACTTTCCAATTGAAATTCTCTTTTAATATTCACTTAAAAATTGAAAATTTTCCATTTTACGCTCCACTCAAACCCCTTCTATTCCGGATATTTTTTTTCTTTTGTTTTTTATAAGTATTCTATTTTGCTTTTTTGGTCTCTTTGGTGTTTATTTTTGCTTTTCTTCACTCTCTCTTTTTTTTTTTTTTTTTTTTGCTGTTTGTTTTTACTATTCTCCTCTCTCTCTCTCTCTCTCTCTCTCTCTCTCTCTCTCTCTCTCTCTCTCTTTGCTGTTCCTTCTATTCTGTATGGATTTTTCTATTTCTATTTTACTCTCTAGAATGCAAACTCTACTTCTATCTAGCAAGAATACACTAATGATACAACACAATTAAAATTTTAGCTATTGCTATCCAACAGTTGAAGCAGCCCTCTGCTGCATTAGCAACAGGAATGCTATCAGTAGCCCAGTTTGATCATGAAGAATAAAATCAAGTCCAGCAACTATTGTAACTGCAATGATCTCAGCACAATCACCCAATTGATGTCTTCATCCAACTGAGTCTCCAGAATTTTTATCTACAAAAAAAAAAAAAAAACCATCCACAAAAACTTTTCTTTTTCTTTTCATCAAGTGAGAAATGGACTTAGCTAGAGAGAGAGAGCCACACTAGTAGCGGAGGCTTGTGGTGGCAACAGTGTGCTTGGGTGGAAGAGGGTTTTGGCTTGTTACAGTTAGAGTTTTAGGGTTTGGAATTTTGTTATAGTGCATTGGGTTTAGGTTTAAGCCAAGGAGGCTAAAATGGGAATTTAACTTGGTTTACAATAATTTGTTAAGGTATTAATGCAATCTTTTAGTGAAAATAATTCATCAATGCACTACGACATAAAGGGTTGCAACACTCTTCATATGGTCATTTGATTAAGGTCATTTTGTCTAATGCTAGTCCTTTATAGCATTTTTTCTCTCTCATACACGTAGGCATGGTAATGCTTTGGCACATGCTTTAGCCAGAAGAGCAAGACATTCTTTTCCATTGTTGGTCTAGATGGAGTATGTTCTCCCAGATCTTTATAATTGTTGTTTGTCATACTTTAAAGATTTTGAATAATACAGCCTTACTAGCCTTCTTCACAAAAACAAAAATTCAGATTAGAATGATTGATCCCAAAACTTTGTAAGTAAAAGAGAAATGATGGGAAAAAATATCTAGCCGAAGCAATGATGATTAACTTTCCAGCCCCAGCAGAGCCACCAATAAGAGCAACAATTAAACTAGGGACTATAGCCAAGGAACGTGTCAAAAGGTTCCGAATCCATGGCTTAAGCCTTTAATTAAGAAATCCCTACAAGAATAAAAACATGAACCAGGCATAATAATCAGTACAACGATAATGTAACTCAACCAAGGTAGGGAAGGGAAAAGTGTATACTGTATACATGCGCTCTATTAAGACATGAAATAATTGCTAGCATCACACTAGTAGATTCCTTAGTAAAAGAAAGTATCGCATTTCTAGGGTTTTTAGAAGAACACAAAAGCCAACCATCAAAAATTTTTACTCAACACCAATGATAATAAGACTTCCAATACAAAGCTTATATAAGCTTGTCAAAAGTCCCAGCAACACATAATCTTGACAAATAAACTAAAATAAAAATTAAACTCAATAAAAACCACAAATCCCTACTAATTGGACCCACAGATTATTAAAATTCTAAATTTCAGCACTGCCTTTAACAGTAAATTCAGCCCTCAACTTCAAGTTAACTCCCCCATATAGAACTTGTAACACCCACCTCACTTAAATTTAATTTAATTGTTTCTAGAGCGGAATTAATGAATTATTTGATTTTTTTTGGAGGTGATATTATTTTTTATTTTATGATCACTACAAAGAAATTGAATAAACGATTGATGCATGGGATAGTTGATTGAAAGACGAGATCCAGTTATAAAATTAATTACAGAGATAAAAGGTAAAAGCTGAAAAGTAGAGTCTTAGGGTTTTTTGGAGGTGATATTATTTTTTATTTTATGATCACTACAAAGAAATTAAATGAACGATTGGTGCATGGGATAGTTGAATTGAAAGACGTGATCCAGTTATAAAATTAATTACAGAGATAAAATGTAAAAGCTGAAAAGTAGAGTCTTAGGGTTTCTTGTGTTGAAGAGAGAGAGACTGCAAGATTAAGGGCAATGGAGTTCTGCATCCTTGTGATCAGGTATATCTCTCTCTCAAAGATCTATGGGAATAATCTATGAAGCTAATTGTAGCCTGATAGATTTGCATGAAAGTTTCGAGATTTCTCTTATGAATATTTCATCCGAACTCATGGATATGTGATAAGCATTTAAACGTTTAGTTCCAGAGTTTACGCATCTTCACAGTTAAATTATTATAGTAGTGTTTAGTTCATGACCCTTGTGATCTAGAATATTGTTTCAACTTACTAAAACTTTTGCTAGTACATGTGATAGATTACAAAATCTTCTTACGGGTAGATATCTCAATGGTAGCTATAGTATATATATCGGGTTGATTATGAACTACAAGCATGTATTTACTTGGAAGTCAACTTCTACCGGGAGTGTTTCTAAACAACATAGGTAATCACACAAGGTTATTTGACTCATTGGAATTGTTTACTAGGTAATGATTTTTGGAGTACTTGATAAAACAATTGCGCCTTAAGTTAGTTGCAGTTTCAGACTAAGTTGTGAGATATAAATTTTAAGAGTGAGATTTATATTTTCATTACTACCGTGTGTCCATTCTCATTGAGTTATCTTGTCCTTATTTAGGTTCTAGTTGACAATGTTTTAGATAGTTGAAGTCAAGTTTGGTTTAGCGACTAGAGGTAAGTGGACTTCAGAACATGATGTCTCTCAAGACGTATATATTTTTATATATATGCATATTTGCAAAAGTGAAGTTTCAAAATCTTATATCATTGTCAATGCTTTATACATACCTGAATTTTATTATTCTTGTATGTTTCTTCGAAACTATGTATGTTAAGAATGACTCAAAAACTATTTTTTGAGAAAGTACTCATTATATGATGTTTAATAATATGTATTTGCAAAACTGTAAAGTAAGAATGTTTTCAAATGGTTAGCTATACACTCTGCAACCTTTGCCAACACAAGGTTAAGTGTTGATATTTGGCCGAAGTAGTTTTATTGTGGTGCGGTGCATTATTATTGTTTGCCCTTCAAAGCCAGTGTTAGTGTTATTGTTTGCTCTGTGGAGTCAGTGTTGCCTCTTTGAGGTTATTGTTATTGTTTCCCATGGGGATCACCCACCGAATGTTTTATTAGTTTATGTCTTGTTTGGCTAATATTTTCCATATTAAAACTACTGTTTTATTGTTGTTGGCCTTTATAAGCAGAAACATTGTTTATTACTATATTGGCGAAAAATCCCTTTTAGTCTCTACATTTTCACGCGATTTTCATTTTGGTCCCTAACTTTTTTTTCCACCACTTTTAGTCCCTGAAATCAAAAAAGTGATCTCGTTTTTGTCCCTACCGTTAGTGCCCTAACAACAAAGTCCTACGTGGCAAACGGTACCTGACGTGATGCTGACGTGGCGCTGATGTGTCAATTAAAATGTTATTAAAAAATATTATTTGGTATTTTTATATGCCACGTCAGCATTTAAAATTTTTTTAAAAGCCACGTCAGAAAATTTAAACCAAAATGTAAAATAAATTGAAAAACAAAAATTAAATTTTATTTTTATTTTTATTTTTTTTTTTACTTTCATTATTTTTTGGGAAGAACTGAAGTTGTTCTTCGTGTTCTTCGGAAGAACACGAAGAACAACTTCAGTTCCAAAAACCTCCTCATCAAATCAAATCACAAACAAATAAGATCCACCAAATCACAAACAAATAAGATCCAACAAACATCAGTTCCAAAAACCTCCACCAAATCACAAACAAATAAGATCAAACCTCCTCATCCTCAAGAACACAAACAAGCCCAGATCAAACCTCCTCATCCTCAAGAGCACAAACAAGCCCAAAACAAAACAAGAGCAAGGATACCCATACCCACCGACTCCGATTTCCCCATGCCACAAGACCTGATCGAACCTCCTCATCCTCAAGAAACCAATCCCAACTAGTGCGAGTTTGTTCAAATCCGGTACTACTACTACTACAACGGAGGTGTCGAGCGTGGATGTTGTTGTTGCGACGGCGGCGGATCGGGTTAGATCGGAGGGGTTCAGATTTGGATTCAGATCGGAGGTGAAGAGAAAGGTGAACCGGTCCCGACGAGTCGGTCTCGCCGTGGGAGAAAGATCGGGAGGAGGATGAGGTTGTGGAGGATGAGGAGAGAGCGTGGACGCCGAAGAGGAGAGCGAAGACGCCTTCGTTGGCGGAGTTGACGATGGAGGTCGAGGAGCTTAGGAGGTTGAGGAGGGTGGGAATGTATATTGGAGAGAGGCTTCCTGGGTTTGGTCTGTGAAGAGAGCAAGCTGAAACAAAATGAATATTAAGAAAATAAAATTTTAAATTAATTAGATTTAAGGTTTTTCTTAAAATTTAAATTTTTGAGTGTGGTTGTGGTTGTTTTAGATTCAAATTTCTGGGTTTGTTGTTCTTGGTGTTCTTGTTGTTCTTGTTGCTGTTCTTGAATTTATTTTTTTAGTTTTTATTTCTGTTTTTAATTTTTTATTAAGTTAAAATAAATAAATTTTTTTTTTTTTTAATTTAGAGCTGACGTGAAAAGCCACGTGGCCACAATAATTATTATTTTAATACTTCTAATTTTTTCTATTTGCCAGCTCAGCAAATTCCGTCTCTGATGTAACGTCAGGGACTAAAACGAGAGGTGTTTTTCAGGATAGGGACTAAAAACGGTAGAAAAAAAAGTTAGGGACCAAAGTAAGAATAGCGTGAAAATGTAGGGACTAAAATGGGTTTTTCGCCTACTATATTATATTGTTTCTACCTATTTAGTGTATTTTGGCCAACTAGGTGGTTACTATTTTATTTACTGATTTCAGTAATATAGGTAAATGTTTCATTTCTAACAGTTTTACAGAACATATTCTATTACAGTTAAAACTATATGGAAATGTTTTGTAAAAATTATATTTGTCAATGATACTATTATTTTGTTTTGAGAGACATCTTCATGTTATATAGTGTCTCATTGGACTTTTAGCTCATCCCCCTTTCTCCACCCTCTTAGATTAGAACAGTGGAATCTCTTTTGGTGGATGATCATTAGAGCCATAGATTGAAGACTTCATTTGGAGTTATGTTAGTTAATTGACTATGTTATTATGTTTTCTTAGGATAGTGAACTTAGTATTTTGTGAAACTAAATGAGATTGACTTTGGAGACTTTATAGTTAAAGTTTTAGTTTTTATGGATTTTATTAGAAATACTTCATGGTTTGATTTCTCATTTGTGGAAATTTAATTATGCTCTGTTACATTATTTGAATTTTAGCATATATAATACAAGTCGTGTATCTAAATCCGGGTTTTGGTTTTGGGTCATGACAGAATCCATAGCACAATCATCCCGCCAAATCAAAGCTTGGGTTTTAATCATAAATCTGACTTTTCTTGGTTCTCCTATAAATTGACTAGAAAGCATCTAATATTCTCAGGCATTAATTGCTTTTGCTTTTAACTACAAGTTGAAGCCACTTTTGTTGTACTGTACTAGAAAGCTGTTAGGTCAGGTGCACTGCCTTCTCCCTCTTTTGATTGAGGCCCAGCTACCTCTAATTAGCCAGAAAATTGTTCTGTATACAACATCAGATATGGGTGGGATTCGTAGTTTCTTTATTTAATCAAAAAATTTCCATTTGGTGGTAGAGAAAGGGGGAAGTTTTTTTGCATTATGGATTTTTGAACAAGGCAAATATTTCATGAAGTCAGTGTTTATGGGTAAGAACATGGTGCAGTGGTTGATGAACAATATTGAGCACACCATTTTTGGGGTCAATCCCAAGCAATTCTTTACATTTAGAGAAGGAGATACCGCATACACATTGCAAAGGTGCTCTAATTCCTTTGGTCAATACTTATCATTAACTGAACTTAAAGGAGGTCTATCTTCATCCCTGAATGTAAGGCCAAGTGTGGTTGGAAGTTTTTTGGGCTTGAACTAAGAAAATTGTTGGAAACCAATCAATATGCCTTAGGGAGGTCGGGCTATGAAAAAGCTATTGCCCAGAAGTATAAGCAAATTCCAGAATCCCAAATCTCTCGGTCTTTTGTTGAGACCGTTAAGGGGCATGAGAAATCAAGTGGTTTGGAGCATTCATGTCGGCCTACTATCATTGACAATGGTAAGAACCAATTAGGGGACAATGACTTGGTGAAGCCAAACAATCCAAAGCCTGCTAAGGTCGTGATGGTTGATAATTCTGGTGCTAAACCCAGTCCAACAGCCGTGAGAGATAGGGATGGGAGGGACCGGTGCATTAATTTAAGCACTAATTTGGGTAAGAAAATTACGAAAGGAATTTCAAAAAGATTTTTCTTAAGACTTTCAAATTAATGTTAGAGTTGAATTATCAAGGTATTGGGAAGATAGTTGAGGAAGGAAAAAGGTAGGCATTGTGGGAGGAAAATAAATTTGGGTCCAGGGGTGTGTAGCCAACCTGCCAAAGCCAACCTAATCCAACCTAACCCGCCAGGTTGGGTCGGTTTCTAGGGGTTAGTGGGTTGGGTTGTAGATTCTATTTTTTCTTTTTTTATAGCAGGTTGGATTGGGTTCAGGCATAAAATTCACAAACCTGCCTAACCCGACTCAACCCACCTATATTTAATATATATTTATATTTTAAAAAATATAATCAATATATATTTAAAAATATATAATACAATTTTATTATTTACTTTTTTGCCCCTCTTTCTCTCTACCCCCACTACCACTCCTATTTTGAATCATAAATAAAATCCAATCCCTAAGTTTTCCTCATATAGTTTGTGTTAGTTTGGTGTTATGCTCAGGATTATTTAGATATAAATTTGCTCTTATTTGTGGTCATAGTGTTCTAATGCTTAATTTAATAATAATAATAATAATAATTAAAAAAAATGTCCAACCCATAGGTCCATACCCAATGGTCTAACCCAATCCACATGAATTGGGTATGGACCCTTGCGATGGGATGGGATGGGTTGGATTGGAATTTTTGTAACCCACCATAGTGGGTCGAGTTTAAAAAACCTCTCAACCCAACTCATGCACACCCGTAGTTAGGTCAAAGAATTTTATATGGATTCCACGAGACTCCTAGCCTAAGTGTGGATGGGCTTCAGGAGAGTTTGGGTCCAAGCTTAAAGGTAAATGGGTCCAATTTGGACTTGGGTTCAAGTTGGACCAAATGAAATATGGGAAAACCAAACATGGCCCGTTGTTCTTAGGCCCTAGCTCTTTTGTATTTGGAGAGAGTTGTATAGCTCACGCATGTAGCACTCCAGCATCTTTGGTCTCATCTTTTAACCGGTGTCACAGCCTCTTTGACCCCTTTTTTTCTGTGGGGTAAGGAATGGGGATGATTTCGAACAATCCAAGGTTGCGTCTCAAATCTCAGAGTTGAGTAAGATTCGATTGGAGAGAACTGTGATGATGACTCCAACGCAGTGGCCACAAAGTGATCTCTTTGGGAGGTCCAATTCCATATTAAGTATCGGTTGAGAGCGAATTGATTGGTGAGGGGTGTTGAGAACTCAACATAGTTTAGCGAGTTGGTGTTGGGTGATGATGGGGAGGAGAGCCTTGTGTTAGGATCAGATATGGATGAAAATTCTTTCGATTGTGTAACCCTTTGATGACAATTATTTATGCAAAGTTATAATTTACCACTATGTTTTTGTTGGCTTTAATTCCGTGTCAAATTTGATTGTATTTTGTTCAATCATTTCTCCATATGTTTGTGAGATTTAATGTAAAGGTTGAGTGTGAGAGTTTGGTGAAGAATTTTAAAGACAATGAAGTTCGCGACTAGCTCGCGAGTGGACAACCCACAAAAGGCCACATGAGTAGTACATGTTGGAAGCTGAACAGACTTATAGCTGGCTAGTTTTCACGAGTCACTTCGCGACTCAACCAACTCACGAGTGACCCATGAAACTCTCTGCGTGGATGTTTTTAATTGTGCTTTCCTCATCTCTTTACCCTCATTATATAAGCCCAAATTACCAACGAAATTGTAAGGAAACTTTCAGAGAGAAAGCCCTAGCAATACACTTGAGGGTTAAAGATTGTAATCCCACAATCATTTACACAATTTCTCTTAGTTTTCCTCCACTCCTACCTCTCAAATTACAAATTATTGAGAGGTTCTTAGTCTAAACACTTACCTCACCCAATCTGAGTATTGAGAGAAGTTTTGGTGCATGTGGGAAACATTGGAAGAAGCCATTGATTGGCGGATGCAATTTGGAGCTTAATTGTAGGATCCGGATAACTAGTGAAGACAAGACTCGTTGAAGTCCGTTGGGAGCTAGAGCTTGGAGGGTTCAAGTACATTGGGTAAATTAGGCTTGGGGGTTCTTTTTGATATCCTTGTACTCCAACTTTATTCACTAGTTGATCATTTCGGCTTGGAGGGCTACAGAGAGGTTTTTCACCGAGTACTTCGATTATCTCTTTGATAACATGTCTCAGTGTTATCTCGTTTGCATCTCTCTTCCCTTACTATTTATGTTTTATACTTATTGTTTATTGTATATGCATATGCTTTAGAGTAGTTCTGGCCTTATTGCGTTACACTTACTCTTATTCCGCACATAGTTAAGTTAGGTAAAAGCAATCTAGCCTTTTGTTTAAAATTGAAGGTCTAAACAAACAATAGTGTTTTACACTAGTTGAACTTTCAATTTAGATATGATCCAATGGATATTACCTTGCCATATTTCAGACCATTTTCCTATTCTTTTGGAGGCAGGGGGCAAGGCGAGGGGCAAAAGTCCATTTAGGTTTGAAAATATATGGTTGAAGACTGATGGCTTCTCAGATATAGTTCAATCTTGGTGGAACCGGCACTCTTTCGTTGATACACCTAGTTTTGTGCTTGCAAAAAAATTGAAGGTTTTGAAAAAAGATATTATACATTGGAATCGTAGAGAGTTTGGACATGTGGATATTAACGATAAAAAACTACTAGAGGAACTAAAGAGGTTAGATGCTAAAGAAGGAAAGTTTGGAGACAAATGTGGAAAAACGTGAACATGTTGAAGTAAGGTCCTGCGTAGAGCATCTTCTTTCCTTGGAAGAAATATCATGGAGACAGAAATCACAAATGTTGTGCATCAAGGAAGGAGAAAATAATACTAAGTTCTTTCACAAGATGGCTAATTCCCATAGAAGGTATAATTATCTAGGTATTTTAAAGGTGGAGGGGATGATATATAAGGAGTCAGAGGTGGTTGCCTAGGTAGTACAGTTTTATAAAAAAGAATTGTATCAGGAGACAGAGGAGTGAAGACCTTTGGTTGAGGGATTGGAGTTTGATTAAATTGGGGGGAACAAAGAGGTAATGTCTTGAAAGGAAGTTTGAGAAGGATGAGATCCTTCAAGTTGTTAGAGATATGGAAAGGGATAGAGATCCAGGTCCAAATGGCTTCTCTATGCCCCTTTTTCATTATTGTTAGAGAGTTGTGGAAAAAAATGTTTTAGCCATTTTGGAGGAGTTTTATCAATACAGTAAGTTTCAAAAATCTTTCAATGCTACTTTCATTGCTTTAATCCCCAAAAGGAACGATGCCTCCAAAATTAGAGATTTTCGGCCTACTAGTTTGGTGGGGAGTGTATACAAAATCTTGGCTAAGGCTATGGCAAATCGTCTGAGAGGGGTTTAGATCAATTGATATGTTAGTCTTAGAATAGCTTTGTGGGCAGAAGACAAATACTTGATTCAATCCTTATAGCCAATGAATGTGTGGATAGTCAAGTGAAGAGTAAGGTTCCAAGGGTTATTTGTAAACTAGATGTTGAGAAAGCATACAATCATGTGAATTGGGAGGCACTCCTAGATCTATTGAAGAGAATGGCCTTTGGGGAGAAATGGTGTAAATGGATCCGCACTTGTAGATCCACAGTTCAATTTTCTGTTTTGGTAAATGGGTCTCCAACTAATTTCTTTGGAAGTTCAAGGGGTTTGAGACAAGGGGATCTCTTGTCTCCTATGTTGTTTTTAATTATGACGGAGGTTTTTAGTAGGATGTTGAAAAGAGTGGAGGGGGCTGGTTTAATTAGTAGTTTCAACGCTGACGGTAGGCGGGGTGATAGGATATGTGTTTCACATCTTTAATTTTTAGACGATAGAATTCTTTTATGTGATGCAAAAGTGGAGCCGATCCTCCATATATAGATACTACTACTATGTTTTCAAGCTATGACCGGCTTGAAGGTTAATGTGCTTAAAAGTGAAATGGTTCCTATTGCGGAGGTTGATAAAGTGCATGTTTTGGCAGAGATTTTGGGATGTAAGGTTAGGACTTCGCCTATTATCTTGGCATGCCTTTGGGTGCTTCTCTTAAGTATACTTCTATTTGGAATCCTATCTTTGAGATATTTGAGAGAAAATTGGCAAGGTGGAAAAAGCTATATTTGTCCAAAAGTGGTAGATTGATGTTGCTTAAGTACGTTATCCAGTCTTCCTACCTATTATTTATTGCTTTTCACCATTCCTACTCATATGGCTAAAAAGATTGAGAAGATGCAAAGAGATTTTCTTTGGGGAGGTATGGGGTGAGTCCAAGTAACATTTGGTAAGATGGGATAACTTTTTCCGTATAAGGCTAATGGTGGTTTAGGAATAAGAAAGCTAACTACATTCAATAAAGTCTTATTAGGGAAATGGCTTTGGAGTTTTGGGTTTGAGGAGACAAGACTTTGGAGGAGGGTTATGAAGTTTGGAGAAGCATGGAGGGATGGACCTCTAAATTGGGTAGGGGTGTACATGGTTGCGGTTTGTGGAGAGACCGTTGTATGGGTTGGGAGGCATTTTGCCAAGATACTTGGCTTGAGATTGGGGTGGAGAATAAAGTGAGATTTTGGCAAGATAGTTGGTGTGGGGATCAACCTCTTCAAGTGACTTCACCGGTTTCATATGAAATTTCCATTAATAAAGAGGCTTATGTAGAGGCTTCATTGACAAGACAGGGGGTGGGAAAGAAGAGGACTTGGAATGTTTGTTTCATTCGAGATCTGAATGACTAGGAATTGGATTAGTGGTGGATTTCCATCATATTTTGGAATCCAATATACTTTCAACTTAAATTGGGAATCACATAAGGTGGAAATTGAAGAAGAATGGAGAATTTGATATCCGTTCGCATTTTAATAAGCCGTAAGGCTCCCTCTCCAATGTCTTCCCTTGGAAAGATATTTGGAGAGTTAACGCCCCTCAGCAAGTTTTTTTCTTCTTTAGACTGCCAATTGGGATAAAATTCTCACAAGTGACAATTTACGAGGTAAGGGTCTTGCTTTTGTTGATTGGTGTGTCATGTGTACCTATTGTAGGGAGATTGCAGATCATTTAGTGCTTCATCATGAGAAGGCTCATCAGTTATGGGGTTTTGTCCTTACATCTTTTGTGGTTTCCTAGGTCTTTCCAAGAATGGTACTAGATATTCTTTTTGGCTAGTGGAATTGGTTGGAGAAACATTTGTCAGACATTTGGAATTTAGTTATGTTGTGCTTGATGCGGTGTATATGGAGGAAGCGTAATAGGTGGACATTTGAAGATGTGGATAATTCGGGAGACTAGATGCTTGCTTCTTTTAGTGGTTCTCTGTTTAATCACATCTAGTGAATCCCTCCCTTTGTTTATTAGTTCTCTTTTACTTTGTATTTAACTTTCTTTTCTGTTTCTTTTTTTTTTTTTTTTTTATCTTTGTACTTTGTGTCCCCTTGCGTTTTTTTGCACAGTGGCTTCATCTATACAGACTTTTCTTACTTATCAAAAAACAAATTCAGGTATTAATTCTTAATTTATAACTTGATAAGTTTATCATATAAGAATATAAATTATCAATTACAAATCAGGATGTCATCTGCAAAGAAAAAATCCATAGCAAAGTAACTAAATTATGCAAGAGGATCATTAGCTATAGAACTAGCTTGTCAACTTATTCAATCTAATGACAGGAAACCAATGGCACTTATTAGGAATTGATTTAGGGAAAGATTTTGCTGCATATTTGTATGCAGCAATTGCTGCATAATGGGTTATGTGGCAGCAAAAAGAAAGCGACATGTGTCCGAGGGTCATGTGCAATGCATATGATCAAGTGGACCATTAGACACTTGTTACTTTCTTACCTTTCCCATTAATTTATATCCTTTAACGCTAAGAAATAAGGCTAGTTAAGACAATAACATTATATTTTAACTCCAAATTTTCAACTATGAGAAAGTTAGTGTTTTTTTTTTTTTTCAATGGTAGGAAAATTGATAATGTTCTTTGGAAAAAAGAAATACTAAAAAAATGCTCAGACCTGCAGAAACACATACAATCAATTAGCAGGATACCTGCATAACATATTGCGCTGCATACGTCCCTGTTATAGTAGAACTCTGACCTGATGCCAGCAAAGCAATTGCAAAAAGTTTCGAACTCCAACTACCTAAGACATTCTGTAAAAAAATAATAAAACCACAACCAGAATGCATTTGGATGATTAGCACATTCAGTAAACAATGTGAAATAAATTATAAACTGCATAAAATATTGGCATTTGTTTTGCCAGAACAGAAAAAAACAATTGGAACATTCATAAATTTGGCAAACCCGTACTTCTAATAAAAAAGAGGCCTTGTTCAGGTCCAAGTTACCACAGCTGTTTTGATCTTCAGCACTCAAATGTGAGGTTCAGCACTCAAATGTGAGGAATTACAAACTGCACCACTTACAGAAATAACGGATATATTAATGAGGAAAGCCACCATTAGTGCAAAGGCACTTTCTATTAGATAGAATCTGCAAGCCTCCTGTGAAATATTATGCCATCAGTTGCTGCTCGACCGTATTTCCAGAATACTCTTTTCAGGAAACAAATCATGCATACAGTGAAGAGTTTGGGGGAAAAGAAGACTAAATACCAAAATCTTCAAGATTTGGCGACACAAAGAGAGAAGAAGAATGAAGTTCAAAACTGGTCTGCTAAAGAGAGAATTTTTACTTTGATACCTTGAACAGATTGTGGTATCTTCCTAGAAAGCACCAATGCTGAATGGAGGAAGAGATTGTGCCTGCAGCAAAGTACACAAAATAAAAAAAGGGTGTGGGGCAAGAAATAATGTATAACTTTTGGAAGGCAAAAGAAACCTATGGCATAACCATCGCACCAAGGAGTGAAATTGCAAGGCCAGCAGCACCATTTTCTTTGAGATTAGGAACAAAGAGACCATTTACAACTTCAGTAGCAGCAGGCTTTGTATATCCGAGCTCTGCAAAAAAGCATGCAGCAATTGTCAATACAAGAAATGCAATCAAGAATTCAAGTTTCCTAACCTGTAAACAATGAAAAAAATGAAAAATATTATCACAGGGCATGAGTTTTTTATTTATTTAAAAGTTATCTATATCAACGTATTCTTGTTAACAAACATCTCTTTGGGTCATAACCATAAGAGATACAGTTATTACTCTTCTTAAATATGATCCAAAAAAAAAAAAAACCTTCATAGATGGCAGGAAGCATATAGACTATTGAAAAGCATATCAAGATACCCCGTATTGCTGTAATGCTAGAAGAAATAATGTACTAAGGCCTGTCAGAAGAACACCACACCATAAAGCAATACTGAAGAGCATATTCAATGCAAAAGCCGTACCAATCACTACAACATAAAGGAGAGAGTATGAATCAAATAAATTTGGACAATCAAAATGAAGTATTAATTAGATAAAAGCAGGAACTTTCACACAAAAATTAGATTAGGAGTCCGTTTAGAATCTGCTTATTTTGTTGAAACTAAAAACTTTCTGCTGAAAATACTGTAAATAAAAGTAAAAGTTAACTGAAATAATACAGTGGGACTCATGAATAGTACCAAAAAGTGCAATGAGACCCATGAATAATAGCAAAAATAAGCTGAATAGTAAGATAAATTGGCAAAAATAATTCATGCCAAACGCACACTAGGAATAAAGCATAAATCATCATGACATAAATAAGCAGATCAAGTGAGAGCTTGTAAATGGAAAAGACTCCATGCCAGACTTACTTGAGCCGTGTTTCAATGGTCAACAAGGCAAAAGGACTATCCCAAGAGCCATACATGAAAGTATGCTTTAGAGGGAAATTTGCACAAACTTCAACCAACTCTTTAGGGTCAACGTCATATATCTTGTTTCTCTATTCTACGGTATTGGAAGTCAAGTCTCCAATTTAAATCATAAGCTATTCAATCTTCCAATCTCTCTAGCTCAACCCATTTAATTTTTGTCCATTTTAAAGATTTATCAACTTTAACAAAACCTCATTTTGAACATATTTTTTCTTTGAGAAGCCAATTTGAACAAAATTGCACTCATCTTGTGAAACAAATGATCTTTGTTGCAACAACACTACCCACCTTAGTCCCACTAAAACTTACCACCAATATATTTCCCATGCATTCATCCCAAAATTCTATTCCCATCTCCCTACTCATCTTATCAACCTACAGAATAAAATGAGGCTAGTACTTGTGGTCTCAGACAAAGCTAACCCTTAAATCTGACCATCTAGAGTTAAAAGAGTGCTTCAACTAAGATTCAGGCAAGCGAATATTTAATGTTAGGAATAACTATTAGGTAATCTTAAAACTTCCCATCAATTGCTTTACCCTCTTCAATCATTCAACAAAACTGTAATAACTTTATTCTCTATCGAGCTTCTCAAGTCACATCAACCATAAATACCTAATAGAAAATAAGAAAAAAAAAAAAAGGACCTATTCTTGTTGCCTAGTCAATTAGCTGTACATTAAAATTGTTAATGTATTAACTAAAGAAGGTTGAGCATGTTCATTTGTGAAAAGTTTATATAAAGATGCCAAAGTGGTCTTAAGGTGGCATCTGGTTCAAAGAATCTCAACAAGATTCTCAGGGGTATCACATTCTCATTTTTCATGGGAACATGATTACCACTTTGAATTATTATAATCTGACATTCCCACTGAGTGGGAATGCACAGGGGGGGGGGGGGTGTTTACATAATGCACACAGACACACACACAGGTATGTGGAGATTCTTGAATTAGTGGAAGTTTTAAATTAGTTAGCTAAAGCTGTAGAACATTCAGAATTAGCTGTTTAATACAGTATAAATCAATAGCATTATATATTTCATATACTGTAGTAATTTTCAAGCAATAAGTAGTACCTTACCTCCAGGAATGTCACATGCAACAATAGCAACTTTGGCAAGAACCTATAGTATGGAGTTTGGGACCTTATTATATTCATTTCTACAATGCTCTGCTAAATGCTATCCTAAAATTGCAAAACAGTATTGAGAGAAAAAGAGCAGATTTGCAGTTAAGTATGAATAGATTGGGATAATACATATAATAAAGTGTAGCTTCACAAATCACATGCCTGTGACAAACCCCAGATTGGCTGCTAGGGATAATGAGAGCAGCACAAGAAGCCACTAATATGATCCAAAGTAACTAAAAAAAAAAAATAGCATTGTAATAGTAAATAAATAATTAATTGACAATAGAGAGAGCTCCCAAATGAAAAGTATATGCTATGGATTTTACCCAAAAAAAATTGCCAGTAAAGCTCTGAGAGTGTATTCTATAAAACAAGCAGGCCAAGACCCAATGAGATACTATGATTTGCACAAGGGTACATGTAAAGAAACTCTAGATGCATGGAACCAATTATACACAGGTCCATCTAAATGAAAATTAATTAAAGATGTAGAAAAAATTTCCTATAACAAGATAGCTGTCATACTTGTCATTGTTAATGTATGACATTGCCAAGGTTGCAAATTTTGAAAGATTCGTATGTAGTTGGCATTTGACTTCTAACAAATGTCATTGCGTAAGATTGCTTTCTTCTTTAAGAATGCTATCTTCTATTGAATACCAAAGAAAAAGCTTGTATTAAAAAATGAAATACACACCCCATACTTGTATTGTGCTCCTGCTTGTAGATCTGTTTCAACTGTGAGTTAAGAGTAAGATAAAAAGATGGTATATATGTTGCTAAACACATGATTTATGTGGGCACAAAAGGAAATGTATATATATATATATATACACACACAATCTTACAATTTCTAGGATCAATATATGCAATAGAAACTAGAAACCCTGGGCCAACGTATGCAAATAAGTCTTTCCGACTTTTCCTCTACAAAAAATAAAAAGATAACATAAATGGCCATGAATCAATCAATTTTCTATAAAATTTAATACCATCGACAAGAGATCACGTCTTATCATTAAGCAGGAGATGCAAAAATACAGACATTCAAAAAGAGAGGAAAAAGTAGAAAAGTATGTCAGCTGGCACAATTCATGCAAATCTGAGAGTCAATGGCACTTGAGGCACATTTTGCTCAAACCAAGAGTTAATGGCACTTAATGTTGTCTTACAATCAACATTTACGAAAGATCAACAATGTTTTGGGGAAGCAAATTCCATTTATAAAATAACCAAGTCATTAACCCATTGAAGTGTATTTTTGAACATGCCATTTGTGCATTAATTACCACATGGTCCACAAACAAAAGGAACTCTAATAAAATACCACGTCATCTGTTTGTTCACTACAGCATTTCAACTCCTATACATTGGTATCTTCTGCTCGCTATTGCATCTTGAACAGCCTAAAATAAGCAATCATCACAATCATTGAACCAACCTAAGTGATGCAACAAACTTAAAAAGATAAATCTGTAGCATGCAAAACATATATCATGTGCATATTGCAGGGCTTGTTGGCATGATTTTTTTCTAGAAGAGAGAGGGGAGGGGGGGGGGGGGGGTTGGTTTCCATAATTTATTTTCTTCCTTAGTCCTTAGAAGGATATAATTTTTATTCTTTGTTTGGCCAGATAGGTGCTCTGTTTCTAGGAAAAAAAAAATCTGTATCAAGAATTGAAATATGCCCCCTGTTGACGTCACCGATCTATATTATAATACAAGAAAAATAAAATAGCCTCTTTTTTCTGTTTTACCAAAGAAAGTCCCTATCCCTTTTCCATCAAGACCATCACCATGATCTCAGATTTTTTAAGCAATGAGGTTAATTCAAGTAGTAATATCAGATGGAACTTTGAATTCCATCCCTACCATTTGAACCAAAAAGACAAAATTGACAATTGACTGAGGGTGTCATAATCAACTCCTATCAGTATTAACTTTAATCTTTGAAATAATTTTAAGTTTTATCCCACCCTTTCCCAAAACCATTCTCATCTTAGAAGTGACAGCATATCTTTCACAGTTAACACACACTTATTGCCCTCCAGTGCCTCTACCCAACCCCTTTTCTCCTTTCATGTAATCAGTCATCTAAATAACACCAAAATTCATAGTAGACCAAAATTAATTTTGGACCAGAGGGATTGACTAGGTGAACTGCTAGTTTTTCCAATAGAAGATATCCATCCTAGTCACTAAGGACGCATTTGTCCATAACAGAAGAGTGAGACACATGGGATGAGAGTGCAAGATGAACTGTAGGTATTTGACAGAATGTTAGAGTAAAGCAATCTTGTTTTTTTTTTTTTTTTGAACAATCACTTATTACAGATATACACAATCAGATCATACAAGTAATTGAATTTCTAATTGCTACTATGTGTATATGTAACAACGTCACATTCTCTGCACCAAAAATACAAAGAAACAAAAAGAAGAGACCCCATTTCGGCGGATTTTCTACTATTGGGTGGCGGTTGGATACAATTATGTAGATATATATATTAAAAAAAAAAAAAAAAGGTTCAGAGGGACAGAAACCTTAAGATTTTGCAGAACCTCCTCCCTCAAGTAGAAGAAGTTCACGGCACGAATTCGGAGGAAAAATAAAATGTCCTTTTTATATATATTTCTCAAATACGCGCACCCCATCTATGATGCTACAGCTGAGTAGTATAGTTAACTTGTGTTATGACGACCCACTTATGACAAACTTATAACAAAAAAAATTTGACGCTGTGTGAGTGTGACTCTCTCTGTCCCCCTTTTTTGAAACTCTCTGCTAGACATGGTAGAACGGATCAAAATTTTCTGATCTGACTTGACCTGACTCAAACCTGAATTTTTTGACCTACAATAAAAACGGGTTAACTCGTGACCCGACTCGAATTTTTTGAGTTTTTTGCTGGTCAACCCGACCCGACCCGCGACCTGACCCGAACCCAAATCACTTTTTTAAAACTTCTTTCTTTTAGGTAAAAAAAAAAAAAAAGTAAAATTAAGACAATAGTAGTTTAATTGTTTATTGTAAGTTTTAAGGAAACAATTGATACATTTACATATGCAAATTAATTGAAAGATAAACGGTTGAGCATTCTGTAATGAGTAAAGATTTTTAGATATCAAATAACAAAGTACATGCCAAGATAATATGGTTATAGTAGAGTTAAAAATAAAGATTTAAAATTGTAGACATGTGTAAAAAATATTTACAAGTGAAAAAATAGTAAAGTCAAAGTATCAAATTAGCATAAATTATGAATGCTTAGACTTATTTTTTAACAATTTATGTCCAAAATAAACGGCTTTTCAAAATAAATTATGATATTTCCTAGAGTGTGTATTGAAAAAACAATAATATGATATTCATAAAAGAGATTATGTATAAATAAGTAAGCAATCAAATTTTAATGTATATCTCAAATTAAAATAGAGTGTCAACCACAATCGATAATAGATTATAAAATTAATTGTCAAGATTGTAAATTTCTTATATGTTTTTATTCTTTATCAAATGAGTTATCCAATAAGTCATTTGTAATTTTGTTTTATATTTTGAAGTGTTGAAATTGTGTAGAAATAAAACATGTGTATTTGTTTTACTTATGTTTGTATTATTTTGTTTTAGATAGCAATGTTAGGATTTGTATAATTTTAAAATTATTGAATAAGTATTAATAAGTTTAACTAAATTCATTCTTGATATAAGTGGTGAAGTCAAAATAATGCATGTTACATCAAATAATTTGTTGCATAACTTTCCAAATGACAAATACATGTTATTTTATTTGTAAAAAAACTAAAAAAAATTCATGTGAAAAATACGGGTCAACCCGACCCAACCCAACCCGACCCGCAACCCGATTGACTAGAACCCGTTTTAACCCGCTCAAGATAACCCATTTTTGACCCGTGACCCATTTGACCCACAACCCGTTTGACCCGACCCGAACCCGACTCGACCCGCCCGTTTTGCCATGTCTACTCTCAGCTCATACTTGATTGTGAATGATACGAGTATACGACTCGTTAATTTCAATCTCTCTCTCTCTCTCTCTTGAATGAATGAATAAACGAAGATATCCATTTATAAATGTCACAGCCTACTTAAAATGTCTACAAAATAAGATACTCTCTCAATAGTTCATGTCTTGGTTCTCGAAAAAAAAAATATTAGTTCATGTCTTTAAACCAAATTTATCCAAAATTTAAATAAAAAAAAATATGACACTAGGCCGAAAAAAAAAAAAAAAACCTCACCACGCGCAAAGCGAATATGATGAGACTAGTATTAATATGTCCACCTGGGATCAATTCTTCTATCCGTTGTTCTAGGACTATGATTTCTTCTTCTTCCTACATTCCCACAATCTTGATGCGGAATTAAAAAGGTTGTGGTACTATATTTTCTCATTCCTCTATAGATTCATACTTCAACATAATTTGCATATTTTTCAAATGTATGATTAGATTACAATTACGTTACTTACTAGTTGATCCTATACTAGAACTTAGTAAAATGTAATTCAATTGTTATTTACCATGTGTTTAAGTTGGGTTTAAGTGTGTGATCTAGGCTTTTTGTGCAATGGACAAAGTCCTTTCTCTCTCTCTCTCTCTCTCTCTCTCTCTCTCTCTCTCTCTCTCTCTCTCTCTCTCTCTCTCTCTCTCTCTCTAGGTTTTGAATGAATAAATGACAAAATCTATTTATGATGGATGCTAGACATGACAAACAGATCTGATTAATTGAGTTTGAATAAATAAAAATGTCATCTTAAATTGGTTTTAAAAATGAATCGAGTCAATTAGGTTACAGATCAAATCAGGTTCAAGTTGACCCATTTTGTCAAATGAAAAATAAATAAATAAACATGCATTTGTCACTTCTTAACATATAAATATAATAGTATTAGTGTAGTGATCATAAGCTTCTTTCTTCAAAGAAGCCAATTTGGCCTCAGATGCCCCAAGATTTTTGTTTTTCACTTGTGTTTTATTTGCTATCATATATATAGACACAATAAGAGATTGTGCTGATAATTAAATTTAACTATATGGTTGTGTTTATAAATGCAATAAAAAGTAATTTTTTTAAATTATAATTAATTTCAACTATGTAGTTCATTAGTCATTACAATCCTATAGATGAATTTAAATATTTCGTTGGACTTAACTGAGAAAATAACAATTTAAGGATATTTATTCATTCCCTAATAAGGGGAAAGTTGGTTGGTTTCAAAAATAATGGCAGAATTGTGAACTACCCCAAATATAGAAGAAGAAAAATATTTTTCCCCACCATGTCTTGCAATTATATATATATATATATATATATATATATATATATATATATATATCTATATATATCTATATATATCTATATGTGTGTGTGTGTGTATACATACATATATATATATATATATATATATATCTTAAAAGGAGAAGCAAATATGTGTACCACGCATAGGGTAAAACATTGCTACAATGGAGCGAATAAATGCGCTAATGCTTTAGCTAGGAAACGATACAGCTAAGTTGATGAACTTGTTAGTTTGTATGGTCCCCTTTGGTCATATGTGTTTTATTTTAATCTCAAAAAGGGATATGGCTTATAGGCATATATTTTTTGTTTAAAATATGATCTATCCTTTACTAAAAAAAATTTTAAAAAAAATATGTGCACCACCTCAAGAATAAAAATTATTGTAGAACCCATAAAAATGTCTCTTTCACATAGACTCTCAAAATTTTTTTTTTTTTCACTACTCTTAGTGTGCTATGCAGATATTTTTTATTTTTATATAGTCCTAAAATTTTTCTGAAAGAGGAAAAAAAAAAGAAAAATGAACATCTAAAGACACAAAATTTGATATTTTTTTAATATGACTAATTATTAGTGGTTCGTATAAAAGTTGAAATCAATGATGAACAAAAACTTGTGAAAGCTTTTTTGAATTAATAAAAAGAAAAAGTCCTCTCCTCTCTGTAGGGGTCCTCCCTCTCGTCTATACGAGTCATACTTCCCTTGGTTTATCTAAGGGCTTGAATTTTATTTTCTATTGTTTAGTTACTACTACTGCTGATACTATGGCGGACGAAGTGATTGATGATTTAGAGAATATGAAGTTAACTACTATGGAGGAAGAAGTAATAGAGATTTCTGATGAGGGTAGGCTGCCTGACATTGAAAGCTGTAATTTAAGTTTGATTGGGAAGTTTCCGACCTGTAAAGCTTTTAATAAAAGAGCAGCATTGAATACTTTACGTGTTGTGTGGGGAATGCAATCAGGAATACAGATTTTAGAGGTTGGATCAAACCTTTTTCAGTCTGAATTTGATCTAAATCGGGTTTTGAAAGGGGGACCGTGGAGTTTTGACAATCAATTACCTATGCTTACCAAATGGAGGAAAGGGATGACAACGAGTAATGTGAAGTTGGATTGTGCTTTCTTGTGGATACAAATTTGGGGAGCACCTTTTGATATGATATCTCCCCAAGTGGCTATTGAGGTTGGCAGCAGATTAGAAGTTGTTGAGGATGTGGTGAGACGTAGAAGACAAGATGCTCCAAGTTATTTTATGAGGGTTCGGGTGGCATTACCGATATCAAAACCTCTAAGATGTGGTGGATTTATTGCAGCTTCAGATGGGGTAGAACTTGGGTGAATTTTAAGTACGAAAGACTTCCCATGTTTTCTTACTTTTGTGGAATCCTGGGACATGATCTTCACCATTGTGCAAGACACTTTGCTGCAGAAAAAAGTGATGTGGAGATTGATTATCAATATGGAGATTGGCTGAGAGCATCCAGTGGACAACAAAGGTCTCCTCCTCGTGACAGAGCTGCCAGTCCGAAGCGGCAATCATGGAGATCCGAAAAACATGGAATGGATGGTAGGTCAGATATGCATGGCATGAATTATGGGATACAACTAGATTTTCAGCAGTCCAAGCCCATAACTGACGAGATGGAGCAAATCCAAGGGAGTAGGTCTCTAGCTGATGAGGATGTGGTTGTTTTAAATTCAAAGAGTTATAATCCTGTGAAGGTGCATGACAATAAAGTAGGGAATAGGATATAGTTGAGTCTAGCTTGATTTCTGATAATCATAAGGACGTGATGGCTCCTAATTTTGTGGAAGATGTTGCTAAAAGTTTGGAGGAAAATTCTGGGACTTGACGTGTGACATGCAAGGTGGGAATGTGAGTGGACCAATAGTATCCAAACCAAAATCCACGTGGACTAGAATTGTGAGAATGGATTTGGACCGGGGAATATGCTAAAGGGAGCAACTGTACCAACACTTGGGAAGAGAATTAGTGCACAAAACACTAACCTTTCCATGTAGAGAGATGCAGAGGAATTTCATATCACGAAGAGGGGGAAAGTGGGTCAGGAGTCTAATGATGTATTGGTGAGGGTGGGTAGTCACCCTTGCCGGGAACAATGAGGCTCTTAAGTTGGAACTGCTAAGGGCTTGGGAACCCTTGGACAGGTCATAGCCTTCGCAAAACTGTGAGGGAACAAGCTCCCAATGTGTGTTTCCTTATGGAGACATGACTGGATAAGGAAGGATTTGACAAGTTATATGGTGAATTACCTTTCCCAAATAGAATTATTGTTAAAAAGCCAGATTCTGGAGGAGGCTTAGCTTTAATTTGGAAGAATGAAGTGCAGCTAGAATTAATTAATTATACAGCCAATCATATTCTTGTTAAAGTTAAAGAAGAGGATGATTATGAGTGGTGGTGACGTGCTTCTATGGATGGCTGGATGTGTCTCAAAAAAGTAAGTCTTGGGAATTGTTAGCTCATATTAAATCTTTTGTGGGTGAGCCTTGGATGTGCATTGGCGACTTTAATGCCATTCTTCTTTCTACTGAGAAACTTAGTAAGTGTCCACCACAACTAAATCAAATGGATGCTTTTCGTGAAGCTTTAGAAGGGTGTCAATTAAAGGATCTTGGGTTATGGGGTATCCATTTACTTGGAATAATAAGAGACCGGGGGAGGCAAATACAAAGCTTAGGCTTGACAAAGCTGTGGTAACAGTGGAGTGGAAAAATAAATTTCAACTTAGTTCAATTACTCACTTACCCCCGCATGCTTCAGATCACCTGCCTTTAATCCTACAAACTGACCAATTTAGGAAGAATAGTATGCAGAGAAGGATTGGGTTTAAATTTGAAGAGGCTTGGCTACTATGAGAGGAATGTGAGGAAGTAGTTAAGAATTCTTGGGTGGATGATGTGAATGGTGGCCACGGGGTGGAGGGTATTAAGGCTAGAATCCGGGTTTGTGGAGAAAATCTAAGAATGTGGGGGCTATCCAAAACAACGCCTAATACTAAGGAAATAAAAGTACTCCAAAAGAAACTTGAAGTATTAAATAGAGAGAAGGTCACTGAGGAGTCTAGGGCTGAATTTTTGGAAGTGAGCAAGAACTTAGATGATTTATTGATGAAGCAGGAGATTTATTAGGCTCAAAGATCAAGGGTTTCCTAGCTAAAGCATGGGGATAAAAACACTAAATTTTTCCATGCTAAGGCCTCACAGAGGAGGAGGAGAAATTATGTTCAGAGTATTAAAGATAGGGATGGTAATTGGGTGGGGGAGATAGAGGACATTGCTAGGGTGGCAGCTAATTATTTTGATAGTTTGTTTACTGCAGGTACATGCTCTCAGATGGAGGATTGTCTTGACACAGTGATGAGCAAAGTTACCCCTGACATGCAACAGATGTTGTCTATTATTGAGGAAATCAAGGCTGCAGTGTTCCAAATGGGACCAACAAAGGCACCTGGACCTGATGGTATGAATGCACTTTTCTACCAGAAATTTTGGCATGTTGTGGGTGATAGTGTTATTGCTGCTGTTATGGATTATTTGCATTTGGGTAATATGGCACCTGATATTAATCATACTAATATTGTATTGATCCCCAAAGTAAAGCAACCTGAAATGATGTCTGACTTTCAACCTATTAGCCTATGTAATGTAATTTAAAAAAATATTTCAAAGGTATTGGCTAACAGGTTAAAGCAAATACTCCCAAGTGTCATCTCAACTATTCAGAGTGCTTTCGTTCTAGGCAGGCTCATAACTGATAATGTTATGGTGGCATATGAGTTGCTACACACTATGCATTCCAAGAAGAAAGGCAAAAAAGGCTCTCTGGCTTTAAAGCTTGATATCAGTAAGGCGTATAATAGGGTGGAGTGGCCATTTTTGAAAGGTATTATGACCAGGTTGGGGTTCCCAGAGGTATGGATCAATTGGGTAATGGGATAGGTAACTACTCTCACTTTCTCTGTTCTAATCAATGGGAAGCCATTCGGGAACATCACACCTTCGAGGGGAATCCGTCAAGGTGATCCTCTTTTGCCATACTTATTCCTGTTGTGTATAGAGGGGTTCAATTCACTACTTCTTCGGGCTGAAATGGAAGGTCATATTAAAGGGGTCTTCGTATGTAGAAGGGCACCATCTGTTACAAATTTAATGTTTGCAAATGACTCAATTCTTTTTTGCCGAGCTACTCTTGGGGAAGTTGAGGTCATAATGAGGTTTTGAGAACACGTGCTAATGCATCAGGCCAATGTATCAATATGGAAAAATCTTCGGTATTTTTTAGTAGCAACACCCAAGCTAATCATAGAGCTGAGATTGTTTTTGTACTTGAAGTGAAGGAGGTGGAGCGGTTTGAAACATATTTGGGGTTACCTACCCTTGTGGGAAGGGCGAAATATCAGACTTTTTCCTATTTGAAGGATAGAGTTTGGAAGAAATTGCAAGGTTGGAAAGGATGTTTGTTGTCAAAAGCTAGAAAAGAAGTACTCATCAAGGCTATTGCTCAAGCTATCCCGACTTATACCATAGGTGTGTTTCAGCTGCCTGTGAAATTGTGTGATGAATTGAATGCTCTATGTGCTAAGTTTTGGTGGGGACAAGTGGGGAATGAAAGGAAAATCCATTAGAAGAGTTGGACCTCTCTCTCTTAACCAAAAAATGAAGGTGGAATGGAATTTAGAGATTTAAGATTATTTAACCTCGCAATGCTAGGAAAACAAGGGTGGCGATTGATACATGAGAAGGATTCTCTTCTCTATAAATGTTTTAAAGCTCGATACTTCCCGTGGTGCCAATTTCTAGATGCTACTGTCCCTCCTAATCTAATATCTCTTTTGTATAGAGGAGTTTAATGGATGCCATGCCAATTCTAAAAAATGGTTGTTGTTGGAGGGTGGGTAGTGGTGATGATATTCGGATTAGGAAGGACAAATGGATCCCCAATTATCCTTCTAATATGGTGCTACACCCGGTGGTTGAAGAATTAGAGGAACGGATGGTGTCTGATCTCATTGACCAAGACTTACATTGTTGGAGGCATGATTTTATAATGGAATCATTTCAGATGAGTGATGCAGATGCAATATGTAAAATACCATTAAGCCGAAGAAGAGCAATGGATTCAGTGGTTTGGTTGCATTCAAAAAATGGGATATATTCAGTTCAGTCAGTATATCATTTGCCCAGGACGGTGATGATAGCTGGGTCTTGGGCCGAGAGTTCAAGTAAAGCAGTGGGATAGCAAATATGGAAGGTGTTGTGGGCCTTGAAGATTCCTAGCAAAATAAAGGTATTTGACTGGAAAGCTTGCCACGAAATTTTTCCGACTAGAGTGAACCTTGCAAAGTGAAAAATATTAGAAGATGTTATGTGTCATTGCTGCAAAAGATTTGCTAAGACTGCATTACATGCTGTGTGGGACTGTGGAGCTGCACAAGATGTTTGGGCTGGAAGTATTACTTCACTGCAAAAATGGTCCACGATTTGCCATGATTTCAGGTGTTTATTTGAAGCCTTGATGGAGAGATTACCGACAAGAGAACTAGAAATTTTTCTGGTGCAGGCGTGGTTGATATGGTATCAAAGGAATGCTGTGATACATGGGGGATAGTTGAGGGAACCGAGTGGGCTGAACAAGAGGGCTGCAGAATTTCTTGATGAGTATCAGAAAGCACAGGTGGTTCTTGCTCCTTCGAATGGGATTTCTAGTAGTTGTATTTGTCGTGCTCCACCTGCAGAGGAGTTCAAATTAAATTTTGATGCTACTATTTTTTCAGACCAACATTGCTCAGGTTTTGGTGCTATTATCAGAAACTCTTTATGTGAGGTTATGGTGGGAATGTCAGTTAAGGGTCCTTATGTGCATAGCAATGAGGAGGCTGAGCTTTTGGCTTGTCGACGAGCTGTGGAATTCTCACAGGAAGTTGGGTTTTCTCGATTGATTATTGAAGGAGATTTCCTAAATGTGATGAGGGCTCTATCTGTTTCTACAGAGAACAGCCCACTGCTTGGCCACACCTATGAAGACATCAAGTCCATGTTGGATAAAAATCTGGTTTGTATCTCATACAAAACACAAAGTGGAAGCAACAAACAATAATTTATTTTATTCATGATTGACAACATGCACTATGTAAATTTTAGAATTTAAGAACAAGATTAGAAGCACTTGGGAACACTTTTAATCTTCACTCCAATTCCACTTTACGCCCAAGAAGTGTGGTCTCTCAATCAGTTTCCAAGGGAGAATAAAAATGTGTCTCACACTCTCTATTTTTCTTTTTCTCTATGTTTCTTTCTTTTTCTTAAAAAAAATTTTTGTATGTTTCTCCCTTTATAACTAATTGATTATCTAATTGAGCTAGCCTATTGGGCATTTCCAATTGGGTTTTAGTATGTGGCTTGGAGTGGGACTAAAAGGGATCAATAAGACACTAACTCCAATGGGCCTTGGGCTTTTCCGTCAACTCTTGACAAGTCCAAAGTTACCATTAATTATATTTAATACCACTATATAAATATAATTGCACTCTAGACTTTATTAATAAATTATATCCCAAGACTTTATTATACACGCAACCCCTTCATAAAATATTCATAGTAATACAAAGTCATGAATATAGACTGCCACTTTGAAAATTACTACATCTTATCTTTGAGTACCCGGTTTAATCCTTTAAAGTTATTCATCATATATTTATGAAATCCAATTTCATAAATATATACTTTAGCAATTTCTTACCAAAGTGGTTAGGTCTAACTCTCTAAATAACCAAACCCATTAAACTTATCTCAAGGGAATATTTTATATCTTCGGTAAAAGATTATGAATTCCATCTAGAGAATATATGTTCCATCAACACTAAATGTGGTTGCCTAACACACTGAGGTTTTGACCGTTACTTAAGATCTCACTCCTGATATATCAAAGCAACCTACACGTCATGATCAGGTCTATTATTCTCTCAAGATTAAGAGTTCATGTAAATAAAAGTCGTTAGATTTATTATTCATTTGACAGTCATTGAGAGAATAATAAATCTCACAGCGGTCCAATTCAATATGTTTTAACTCTTAAAACATATCAACATATCAACTAGAAGTCTCTACTTCCATGATCAAGACATATCATCTTAGTTGACACGTTATAGTCTTTGCAGATGAAATGCCCAATTTCATCACCGACTACGAACTATAAATTCTGAGTTTACAAAAAACTTGTGTTTACAAAGAACTTGTGATTTATATCTTCTGTGACTAAATCACATAAATCACATACTATGCATTTCATAGACTATATGATAATGTCCAAATATTCATGTTACCATTATTTTAGATAAAAATAAAATAACCTTATTAAAACACAACATTAAGTCATACATAATGTCATACAATAGGATTTGAGGGCACACATCCTAACAATCTCCCACTTGCCCTAAAGACTATTGTGCACTAATCTACCTCCCATTCCTTCCAAATGTGACTCGAAAGTTCTTTGAGGCAAGGTTTTGCTAAAAGAATCTGCTAGATTATTTGCACTTTCAATCTTTACTACCACAACATCTCCACGAGCAACAATGCCTCGAATGATATGGTACTTCCTCTTAATGTGCTTTCCTTTCTTGTGATTTCTTGGATATTTAGATTGTACAATCGCTCCACTATTGTCACAAAACAATGTGACAAGAACATGCTCCATTTTTACAACACTAAGATCAGAAAGGAATTTCTTGAGCCAAACAGTCTCCTTTGCTGCTTCACAAGTAGCAATGTACTCGGCTTCCATGGTGGAGTCCGCAATACAAGATTGCTTAACACTCCTCCAACTTATGGCTCCACCTCCCAAGGTGAAAACATATCCTGAAGTGGATTTTTTGAAATCTAGATCCGATTGAAAATCTGAATCTGTATAGCCAATGATAATCAAATCCTCACTATGGTAAACAAGCATATAATTTCTCGTTCTCCGTAGATACTTGAGAATATGCTTTACAGCTTGCCAATATTTTGGTCCTGGATTTAATTGATATCGGCTGACCATGCTAACTGAATAACAAATATTTGGTCTAGTACAAAGCATGGCATACATGAGACTTCCTACTGCAGAACTATAATGAACTTGTCTCATTACATTTTCTTCCTCTTGAGTTTTAGGTCTTTGGTCATCAGACAGAGGAACTTCATGTCTAAAAGAAAGCAATCCTTTCTTGGAGTTTTGCATGCTAAACCGTTCAAGAACCTTATCTATATATCCAGCTTGTGATAAGCCTAACATCTTATTCTTACGATCTCGCCAAAGCTTGATCCCTAGAATAAAGTTAGCTTCACCTAAGCCCTTCATATCAAATTGGCTTGACAACCAAACGTTCACTGATGACATTACCCCTACATCATTTCCAATGAGTAGAATATCATCAACATAAAGCACTAGGAACATTACTACTTTGTCTCGATGTTTTTTGTACACATATGGTTCATCAAAATTTTGTTCAAAACCAAATGATTTGATTGCTTGATCAAACCTGATGTTCCATGACCTAGATGCTTGCTTAAGTCCATAAATGGACCTATTCAACTTGCATACCATATACTCTTGGTTCTTTGCTACAAAACCTTCCGGTTGCAACATGTATATTTCTTCTTCAAGATTGCCATTAAGAAATGCAGTCTTGACATCCATTTGCCAAATCTCATAATCATAATGAGTAGCAATGGATAAGAGAATTCTGATAGACTTAAGCATGGCTACTGGCGAAAAAGTTTCATCATAATCAATACCTTCCTTTTGTGTATACCCTTTCACCACTAGTCTTACTTTAAAGGTTTCAACATTTCCATCTATCCCTCTCTTCCTCTTGTAAACCCACTTGCAATCAATAGCTTTAATGCCGTTAGGCGCTTTTATAAGATCCTATACATGATTGGAATACATAGAATCCAATTTAGATTTCATAGCTAAGACCCAATGATGTGTATCTATATCATTCATTGTCTCTTCATAAGTGTAGGGATCTGATTCAGCCTCTTCTGAGATAGCTACATAAATTTCTCCCAAACCTCTAAATCTTATAGGAGGTCGAACAATTCTCCTACTACGACGAGACACCTGTGTACTAGACATCTTATGAGTAATGTCTTGTGGTGTATCCAATATAGCCACATTATCCCTAGTTTCATCCACTAGTTGTTCAACTACAGGTTCATTCATTTCAGCCAACACAACTCTACTTCTAAGATTAAAATTATTCACATAATCATCTTCTAAAAATTTGGCATGGGTGCTAACAAACACTTTGTTATCCTTATGATTATAGAATAAATAACCGTTAGTTTTTTTTGAATACCCTAAAAACATGTATACTTCCATTTTGACTTCCAACTTATCAGACTTCCCTTTTAACACATGTGCTGGACATCTCCAAATATGGAGATATTTCATACTAGGCTTGCGCCCACTCCACAATTCCTTAGGTGTGTTGGGAACAGATTTTGATGGAACTAAATTCAAAACATGCATAGCAGTTTTTAGTGCATATCCTCAAAAAGAAACTAGTAAAGTTGAGTAACTCATCATGGACCTAACCATTTCCAAAAGAGTCCTATTACTTCTTTCCGCTATACCATTTTGTTGGGGAGTTCCAGGTGCAGTCAATTGGGAGACAATCCCATTTTGAATTAGGTAATCCTTGAAATCCCCAAGAAGGTATTCGCCACCTCAATCAGATTGAATAACCTTTATGCGTTTACCCAATTGATTTTCAACTTTAGCCCTAAACTCTTTGAACTTGTCAAAGGCTTCGGACTTCCGTCTCATTAGGTACACATAATCATATCTTGAGTAATCATCCGTAAAAGTGATGAAATACTCATAACCTCCTTTTGCTTGGGTTGACATAGGACCACATACATCTGTATGAACTAATTCAAGCAACTCTTGGGCTCTTCTACCTTTTGCATTTAAAAGTCGTTTGATCATTTTACCTTCCAAACAAGATTCGCAAACTGGAAATTCATCAAAGTCCATGGGTTGTAAAAGTCCATCTTTGATTAGTCTTTGAATCCTATTTGAATTAATATGACCTAAACGCAAGTGCCATAGATATGAGTCACTAGTAGAAGGAAACTTTCTCTTTAATGATTTTACATGAGAGCTACTATCTATTTCAGAATTGTATAATTCATGCATGTCATGAGTTAAAATATAAAAACTATCCACAATATTGCCAGAATAGATAAACATTTTATCATTCTTTATTACAACATTGTCTTTTAGGATAACACAATATCCATGTTTACCTAAGTAAGTTGCAGAAATCAATTCCTACGAATATTAGGTACATACAAACAGTCTTCTAATATTAAAACTCTAGACTTAAAGCATAAATTAAACACTCCAACAGTTACAACCGGAATCCTGCTCCCATCAGCCAAAGTAAGAAATAGTTCTCTCTCATTCAACTTTCTGGTCTCTTAGAACCTCTGCAAAGAATTGCAGATATGATTAGTACAACCTGAATCCACACATCAGGAATCTCTTGGATTCTGTACCAAACATATTTCATGAGGAAATGAACTTTTCATACCCTTATTCTTAGCAGCCTTGAATGTTGGACAATTCCTCTTCCAATGTCCTTTCTCACTACAATGGAAACACTTTCCTTTGGTTTTCTTTCCTTTATTGGCAACTCCTAAGGCAATTTGTTTACCATCTTTCTTAGTGAAGTCCTTCTTCTTCTTCTTACCATTGCCTTTCGACTTAGGCTGAGAAGTAGAAACTTTACCCACATTGGCTTTAACACTAGAAGTACCAAGGATGCCTTCTGCTGCCACTAACTCATTCATTAATTCAGACAAAGAGTAAATCTTTTTGTTCATATCATAATTGAGTCTGAATTCCTTGAATGATTCCGGTAGTGACTGGAGTATCATATCCACTTGGGATTCTCCATCAATGTCGGCACCTAAAACTTCTAATGTGTTCAAATTAGCAATCTTCCTGAGACAATGTTCCCTCACTGAACTTCCTGTAGCCATTTTGATATTATAAATTTGCCTCATAGTTTCTTACCTTACAGAACGGCCTTACTCCCCAAACATCTCCTTCAAACTTAACACGATGTTCGAAGCTAGTTCTACATCTTGCATTTGATGCTGTAGAACATTTGAGATAAATACTAGGATGTAGCACTTGGCCATTTCACTAGATTTCTGCCAACGATCATATCGTTGTTTTTCCTCAAGAGGAGCATTTAATGAAGGAAAGCTAAGACATGGTTGAGTAAGCACATATTTGTGCTCTTCAGTAGTAAGAACAATGCCCAAATTCCTTTTCCAGTCAACATAGTTGGATCCCGTTAGTTTGTTTTGATTAGGAATAGCAACAAGTGAGCTAAATGATGCCATGATTTAAATCTAAAAATAAAAAACATGAATATAATAAGTAAACTGGACATTATCAATTTAGCATATAAGCATATAATATGGAACCTTAATAAAACCATAAAATAACATATGCAACGACAACCCAATTCATGTCTATAATTCCTTGGTAGCAAGTTTATTATAAACACATTAATTGGTTGAGAACTATTCTCATTATTAGTGCTATCATGATAACTCTTATCAAACACTAGCAATATTCCGTATTAACTTTAGCCTCTAAGTAATAATGACATAGCTCCTTTGGGGGGTTAACATTACACTTAGTCTAGTGTATACCATTATCTAGAGTCATGTGTAGCCACATTTCATCTCCCTTTTATAGTGTTTAAACTTGTAGTACCATAGAACAAAACACTCTCCTTTGGGATCGCGATGCATATACGCTAAGACAAAGTGTTTGTTCACACCACTTTAAACAGGTAAGTTCAATCTTGTAGTACTACGAAGTAAACACCCTCCTTTGGGATCGTGAGGCATATACGCCAAGACGAGATATTTACCCACACTACTATGAACCGATAATGGAGGCCGTGAGATCTAACCCTTGTATCTCTCTCCCACTAGATATTTTAAATTAAAGGTTTTTAAGGTCAAGAACCGTAATAATGCTAGACACTTTGAAAACATAATCATAGTCTCATTAGGAACAAATTTCATAATCCTAGCATTAATATATATATAAATATATATAACGTAATGTAAAACTATATTATGTTATATATATAGTATAATATATATATATTACGTTATAAAACTATATTATATTATATTATATATATATATATATATATAATCCGTATATTATATTATATATGTAAGCCTCAAATGCTTAGAATCCTTTATATATATATATATATAAACGGATTCTACTTTTCCAAAAGGCACATGATATTTATATATATATATATATATATAATTGCATGCAAGTTGGCCATTTTCATCCAATCTGTATCATCAAATATATATAAACCAAGGCACATGACACTTTCTCCATGCAATAAAGGACAAACTATGCAATCTAATCCAAATCAAAAGATGCAACAACGTCCTTCACATGCATGTGTCATTAAATCCATATAGACTATTAATATACTGAATTGTCTAATCATGCAAATCATGTCAGCCATGCATTAAAGACCAAATGGTGTAGTCATATATTGTCCAAGTGGTGCAATGAGCATTACAGTTACTTCGACAATGAATAATTGTATCCAAGCAACGACAAAGACACAGCGCCATTAACAAAATCTGGCACTATTCAATCCCACTTGCAATATATATATATATATATATATATATATATATATATATACGGATTTCATGAAAATTAAAAATCATGACACAACACCATAACTTGATGCAAAAAAATGAAACACAAAGATAACAATTTTCTTAAATTCTAAAATTCAATCACACATTATACAATCATGAGATGAAAACCTGGCTTTGATACCAATTGCTGGATAAAAATCTGGTTTTGTATCTCATACAAAACACGAAGTGGAAGCAACAAACAAGGATCTATTTCATTCATGATTGACAACATGCACTATGTAAATTTCAGAATTTTAGAATTTAAGAACAAGATAGCGTACCTTGGTGTGGAGAAATTCAAAACAAATATTAGAAGTACTTGAAAACACTTTTAATCTTTACTCCAATTCTATTTTACGCCCAAGAAGTGTAGTCTCTCAATCAGTTTCAAAGGGAGAATGAAAATGTGTCTCACACTCTCTATTTTTCTTTTTCTCTATGCTTCTTTCTTTTTCTTAAAAAAAAAAAAAAATTCTGTATGTTTCTTCCTTTATAACTAATTGATTATCTAATTGGGCTGGCCTATTGGCCCTTTCTAATTGGGCTTTCGTATGTGGCTTGGAGTGGGACCAAAAGATACCAATAAGACACTAGCTCCAATGGGCCTTGGGCTTTTCCGTCAACTCTTGACAAGTCCAAATTACCATTAATTATATTTAATACCACCATATAAATATAATTGCACTCTAAGCCTTATTAATAAATTATATCTCAAGACTTTATTATATACGCAACTCCTTCATAAAATATTCGTAGTAATACAAAATCATGAATATAGACTGCCACTTTGAAAATTACATCTTATCCTTGAGTACCCGGTTTAATTCTTTAAAGTTATTCATCATATATTTATAAAATCCAATTTCATAAATATATACTTTAGCAATTTCTTACCAAAGTGGTTAGGGCCTAACTCTCTGAATAATCAAACCCATTAAGCTTATCTCAAGGGAATATTTTATATCTTCGTTATAAGATTATGAATTTCATCTTGAGAATATATGTTCCATCAACACTAAATGTGATTGCCCAACATATTGAGGTTTTGACTGTTACTTAAGATCTCACTCTTGATATATCAAAGCAATCTACACGTAATGATCAGGTCTATTATTCTCTCAAGATTAAGAGTTCATGCAAATAAAAGTAATGAGATTTATTATTCATTTGACAGTCGTTGAGAGAATAATAAATCTCACAGCGGTCATGTTCAATATGTCTTAACTCTTAAAACATATCAACATATCAACTAGAAGTCTCAACTTCCATGATCTAGACAAATCGTCTTAGTTGACACGTTATAGTCTTCGCAGATGAAATGCCCAATTTTATTACCAACTATGAACTATATATTCTGAGTTTACAAAGAACTTGTGATTTATATCTTCTGTGACTAAATCACATACTATACATCTCATGGACTATATGATAATATCCAAATATTCATGTTACCATTATTTTAGATAAAAATAAAATAACTTTATTAAAACACAACATTAAATCATACATAATGTCATACATAGCATCATACAATAGGATTTAAGGGCACACATCCTAACAGTCCAATCTTAGAGGAATGCAGGTCCTATCCATTAATTGGGTGAAGAGAGGGGGAAACATGGTTGCTCATACACTAGCAAAATATGCTAGGAATTTAATTGATGATTTGTTTTGGATTGAAGATACTCCACTGCCTGCGGCGATTGATTTGTATTATGATTTTTTACATATCAATGAATGATTATTTGGTTTGCCTTAAAAAAAAAAAAAACATATATAAAAATAATTGCCAATTTTTTTCTTTTATGCATGTAGCATTATTTGTTATTTTTTTTTTTAAAAGAAAGCTACGTATTCATAGGAACCTTTGACTGGGTCCAAGGTAAATTAAAGGATAAGATGTGAGGAGGGTTCCAGGCATTAGTATTTTGGTAGGATGTTGATAATTTTGTGACGTGGCTGCTCAGGGTACAAAATGGATGGTAGAGAATTTGTGGCATCTATATACTGGGAATGCAGTTTTTGCGTTTGCGTTAGTGTTTGTGTGGCGTATGTTATTTTTTTCCCCAAAAAAAAAGAAAAATATTAACCGTAGGAAAGGAAAAGGAAGAAATAAAATTAAGAAAGACAATATCATATCATATTATATCATTTGTATATCTGTATCATATCATATCCTATCATATCATCTATATATATATATTTGTATATATTAAGAGGATTCAGAAAGTTAGTTATTGCTTTTTTTTGCTGTCAAATATACCCTTAAATTAATTAAATAACAACTTAAAAATGAGGTTAAAATAGTAAATTGGCAATAGAAAGTTAGTTATTGTTTTTTTTACTATCAAAAATACCCCTACCTAAAACTTAAAAATGGAGTTAAAATAGTAAATTGATAAAAATAATAAATTCTTAGTTCTAGCTTCTAATAAACTCCTACTTTTAGGTTGATTTAAATTCTTACATCTACTCACTAACTCCCTACAAAATAGGATTACTCTTTTGTTAGTTTTAAAACTTCTCTAATCTAGAAAACTCAACCCACGTATTCATCACACTCTTAGATTTTTTTTTTTTTTTTTGGGTAATTGGAAAAAGTAAAAATCCCAAATTATAACAAATGCAAATTATTAATCTTTACCCAAAAAATAGAAGAGCCTCTAAGCATGCGCTCACGCGCATGCTCAGAGGCTAGTATATATAAAACCGAAGCCTCAGCTTGCTCTACAATTTTCCACGTCAGCATACTATTAGCAAAAAAAAAAAATAAATAATAAAACACAAAATAAATAAATAAATAACAAACCCAACACACAAAAAATGTAAACTCTGTCTTTCCCTTTCACAATGGTCTGCCATCCCCATCTTCTTCCTCAATCCTCTACTAGCTACCAGCACGATGGTCTGCCATCCCCATGTTCTTCCTCAGTCCTCTACCAGCTCCTCCTCGATCAGACCCATGGCAAACTATCACATCGCATCTACAGACCCACCATACCCACCATATCTACAGATCCACCATACCCACAAATCGAAGCCTCGATCTCCTTCCTTAGACCACCGATTTGCCACAATCCACCCACATCCAACCTCTACAACCTAGAAACAGCCTCCCATTTGCCATGGGTCTCATCAACCCCATGGCCACCATACCCATAAACCCACAAACATTGAACAAAGGTCGAGCTCCTTCCTCAGACCACCCATCTTCTTCCTCAGAACAACCTCTACAACCCAGAAACGGCCTCCCATTTGCCGTAGGTCTCATCAACCCCATGGCCACCATACCCACCATACCCAACATACCCACAAACATCAAACAGAGGTCGAGCTCCTTTCTCAGACCACCCATCTTCTTCCTCGGAATAGAGGTCGAGCTCCTTCCTCAGACCACCCACATGCAACCTCTACAAGCAGAAACAACGCCCCATTTGCCATAGGTCTCATCCAGCCCATGGCCCATCAACTATGTCGGTCGGCAATACCCAACCCAACCCGTCGACACCGGCCCAAAGGTATCTAATAAACAAATTTAATTATTTATTTAATTTTTTTGAATCCGAACTCTATAACTATTAGGACTCTACAACTATTATCTTATAAATAGTTGATTCTTATTAGTCTTTTTTTTTTTTTTTTTTCACGGCTGTTCAATTTCTAGGTTTATTGCTATTGCCTTTCTCACTATTCTTTTCCTCCATTCGAATCAGGGTTAAAGATATGGTATTCATTTGCCTCTATGATAATCTATGTACATCTAATTTCTAACTATTTTAGTGTGGATTTCTTAGCTTTTTTTGAATTTAAGTTTAGTTATATCAGTTTTAGCATACAACTTCATGGTTTATTTTTTACCCCAGCCTATTTTGTATTATAGAGTTAATTTCTATTTGAAATTAATTTACTTTGAAATAGTTCACTTTAATGTAGTTTACTTGGATTAAGTAAAGTTTGAGTTACTTTGTTTAGGAATAGTTCACTTTAAGTTAGTTTGTTTTGAATCAAGTTATTTTGAATCAATAGGATTGGAATATGAGTTAGACTTATAAATTGAAAATTAGTCTCTTGAGGATTGTAGTCACTTTAGTTTCTTATCTATCATTGTACTTGCATTGCAACAAAATGTCTTCTTAAGTAAGGTATTTTGAACTTCTGCAAAATCCAATTTTACTTTGAATTGGGTTTTCACTTCAATCCTAATGCAATTAATTTACTTCAAATTAGATATGAGTTAGACTTAGAAATTGGAAATTAGTTTCTTGAGGATTGTAGTCACTTTAGTTTCTTATCTATCATTTTTTTTAAGAGGGTAAGCTGCCTGCTCTTACAATCAAATTGTTTGATGATATGAAGGCATGGTTTTTATTGGCCTCTCCCTCTCTTGAATCTGATTGTGCTATTTTTGTATGATTGCATGCCCTTATTTGTTTTTCACGCGAAAATATTCTATATGTATCCTCAAAAAATTAGAGGACATCTTTGAAGTTTTAATCATTTTAAAATTTTATTATCGCCAATAGAATCCTTCAATTTAGCAAAGTGATTCTTTTGATACCATAATTTTTCTGATTTGGGGTGTATATCTTCAAGATAAATAATTTCATACTCATTGATATGTGACAATGATGTGCGTGTATGGTGGTGAAGAAGGAAAAATTGATGACGAATGCTCTTTAAATTTCCTGGCCTAGGTAGGACGGTTCCAATGTGGACGGACAAATATTGGAAGAACGCAAGTTGGACGGTTGTCAGAAATACGTGGCACTCATTTGCTTTGCTTTGGCCCCAAGGCTTCCCAAATGGAATGAATTTGCATCTCAAGGAACCCTAGCAAAAGAAGAGTTCTAATTACGAAAGGATTTCATGAAGTACAAGACTTTTCCTAGGAGGAAAGGTCTTGAGGCGCAAGAAACGGAGATCGACTCTACTATAAAAACCCATAGACCCTCAGAATACGAGGTATGCATAATTCTCTTAACTCTAGCACTCTATGGTTGCGAATAGTTCTAACTTGACCTTCGGAGGGTTTTTGGTTGGCACCACATCGATGCCCTCTGTAAGGTCTTTTCTTTTCAGTTGTGCAGGTGTTGTTTCGGTATCGTGAGGACCTTGAGACTTACTGGTGATTTTTCGGCATCATCAGTTCGCACCGTCTGTGGGAAACTTTGAGCAATCAGCCATAGCTCTATCCCTGAGATAAAAATTTGCATGGTACTCACTCGATCGATGGCAACAACCAACAACCTAGGCGACGAACCATGCACTACGGCCTTGGAAAGATAGGTCCAAATGCTCGTAGCAGTAGTTGAACGTCTAACAAAACAGAATCATGATTTGGAGGAGCAATTGCAGCAAAGGAACGCACACCCCAGCACATAGGAGGAAGACCAGGAAGGGACAAGCGCTGAGAGGAGGAACCAGGAAGGACCTGAAGGTAGCAACGCCCTGAGCAGACCGGAGTGGCAGGACACTAACCGGCCATTTCTCTCAGACACTCTCCCACCTTACATTGCCGCTGAGATGCAAACGATGAAGGAACGGATGGATGTGATGATGAACGCCCTTAGAGGTCGAGTATCTAGTGATCTCGATGACCTGGTCCAACGAACTGATTCACCTTTCACAGCGTCCGTTACTTCATATCCCCTTCCACCAAAATTTTGTATGCCGCAGGTGGAGAGTTATGACGGATCTAAGGACCCCTTAGACCACTTGGAATCTTTTAAGACCATAACGCACCTTCAAGGAGTTCTAGATGAGAATATGTGCAAGGCCTTCCCCACTACCCTGAAAGGGTCGGCAAGGGTATGGTACAGCAGACTGACGCCTAATTCGATTAGCACTTTTAAGGAGTTAGGTGCCTAGTTCGTGTCGGACTTTATCGGGGGTCATCGATATAAGAAATCCACCGCATGTCTGATGAGTATTAGGCAACGGGAAGACAAAACGCTAAGGTCGTACATAGCTCGTTTCAACAAAGAGGCTTTCTCAATAGACGAGGTGGACGACAAGATACTTGTGGCGGCCTTCACCAACGGGCTGCGAAAGGGTAAGTTCCTATTTTCCCTGTATAAAAATGACCCGAAGACTATGTCGGAAGTGCTTTACAGGGTGACTAAGTACATGAATGCGGAAGATGCATTTCTGGCTAGAGAAGAGAAGCCCAGGAAAAGGGAGGGCAAGAGGATATATGGTTAGACAGGGGAAGGAAGCAGGCCAGGACGAGCGAATGGTAGGAGGACAGGTGTTCAAAACCACCTATGGGGAAATTTACTAGCTTCACCTTGCTGACAGCCCCGATAGACCAAGTGCTGATGCAAATAAAAGATGAAGAAGCCCCGACCTATCCACCCAAGTTGAGAGGAGATCCTAACAAAAGGTCAAGGGACAAATATTGTCGTTTCCATCTTGACCATGGTCATGATAGAGCTGACTTTTACAACTTGAAGCAACAAATTGGAGCTCTCATCAGAAAGGGAAAGCTATAAAGGTTCGTTAGTAAAGTAAAGATGAATCAGCCACAAGACTAAGGCCCCCGACGGGAGAATGAACGTCCCCGACCACTGATAGGGGACATAAGGATGATTGTTGGGGGCATCGCTATTGCAAGGTCATCTAGGAAAGCTTGAAAGACTTATTTATGTGTGGTTTAAAACGTCCAACTGACGGGGTCAACACCTAAGATCGCATGGATTGATAACCTAATCATAGGGTTTTCGGAAGAAGATGCATGACACCTTCACCATCCACATGATGACGTGCTTGTTGTCAGCATACGAGTAGGGGACTACAACGTGCATCAGGTCTTGGTTGATAACGGAAGCTCGGCTGATATTTTCTACCACCCCACATTCCAGCAAATGGGGATTAGTAGAGAGCGACTGGTTCCAACGAACACCCCACTAGTTGGTTTTGGAGGGACAATGGTGTACCTTCTTGGGGCTATCACACTATCTGTGACGGTGGGAGATTACCCCCAGCAAATCACTAAGGATGTAACTTTTCTTGTGGTTGATTGTTCGTCAACATACAATACTATCCTAGGACGGCCTACTCTTAACTTGTGGAGAGCTGTAACCTCAACCTACCATTTGATGATCAAATTCCCAACCGAGTTTGGAATTGGAGAGTTGCGTGGAGATCAAGTAGTTGCACGTGAATGTTAAGTCGCCATGATGGAGATGGACGACCACATGCAAACGATGAGCATCAAGGAACAGCAGGCAGTAGCAGAACCAATGGAAGAGTTAGAAGAGGTACCCCTTAATGACTTTAAGCCCGAACGGACCACAAGAGTTGGTACTTTGGCCAACCAGTCAACACGGCAGGTGCTTACAACATTCTTAAAAGAATATAACGATGTGTTCGCATGGAGTCATGAAGATATGCCGGGGATTAACCTATCTGTCATAGTCCACAAATTGAATGTGTCACCTTCATTCCCTCCTATCCGATAGAAAAAGCGAGTATTCGCCCTGAGCGAGACCAAGCCATATCCGTGGAAGTGCAAAAGTTACAAGAAGCAGGGTTCATACGTGAAGTATACTATCCGAATTGGTTGGCAAATGTGGTAATGGTCAAAAAAGCAAATGGAAAGTGGAGAATGTGTATCAACTTCACAGATCTAAATAAGGCCTGCCCTAAGGATAGTTGCCACCTTCTGCGTATTGACACCTTGGTAGACTCGATCGCAAGGCATGAACTTTTAAGTTTCATGGATGCGTTCTTTGGCTACAATCTGATCAAGTTGGATAAAGCTGATCAAGAGAAAACCTCGTTTGTTACAAGTCAGGGGCTTTTCTGCTACAAAGTGATGCCTTTCGGACTCAACAATGCAAGAGCCACATATCAGAGATTGATGAACAAGATGTTCACCCGCCAAATTGGCAGAAATGTGCAAGTTTACATAGACAACATATTGGTAAAAAGCATTCGAGAATTCGACCACTTAAGCGACCTCTAGGAGACTTTCAATACTCTTTTGTCTTACATCATGAAACTGAATCCAAGCAAATGATTGTTCGGAGTAACTGTAGGAAAATTCTTGGGGTTTATGGTATCCCAAAGGGGTATTGAGGTTAACCCCGAGAAGGTAAAGGCAATTATGGAATTGGCTCCCCCAAAGATGGTGAAGGAAGTACAAAAATTGAATGACAAGATAGCAGCCCTGAACAGGTTCATATCACGGGTGATAGATAAATGTCTCCCCTTCTTTCGCACGCTGAAGAGAACGTTTGAGTGGATGGATAAATGCCAAAAGGCACTTGAAGATTTGAAGGCATATCTCTCTTCTCCTCTGCTACTCAGCCCATCCAAGCCAGGGGAAAAGTTGTTCCTATACCTAACCATCTCCTCAGCGGCCATCAGTGCAGCCCTGATTAGAGAAGAAGATAAGGTGCAGAGGCCTGTATATTTTATAAGTCGGGCGCTTAGAGGAGCAGAAGAGAAGTACCCTCAGATGGAAAAGTTAGCCTTCGCATTGGTAACCTTCGGAGCTTCGTATGGAGGAATATTATTTGTCGGTATGGTATACCGCAGGTGCTCATCTCAGACAACTGGAAGCAGTTCAACAACGATGCATTCAGAGATTTTTGTTCCCAGTTAGGGATCAAGAACCATTACTTATCACCCGCCCACCCGTAGGCTAACGAACAGGTTGAAGTCACGAACTGATCCTTCCTCAAAATCATCAAGACTCGGCTAGAGGGGGCAAAAGACATATGGCTGGATGAATTGCCAAGCGTTTTATGGGCGTACAGGACAATGACAAGAACACCGACAGGTGAAACACTATTCCAATTAGTGTATGGTAATGAGGCTGTCATCCCAGCAGAAGTAGGGCTTACAAGCTACTGGGTAGGGAACCATGACGAAAGCAAGAATGATGAAGCCATGCACTTACAACTCGACCTTGTGGATGAAGTCAGAACGACAGCAGAGCAAAGGTTAGCTCATTACTAGGACCTAATGGTGAAGCGTTACAACTCTAAGGTCAGGCACAAGAACTCCCAGGTTGGAGATCTTATCTTGAGGAGAGTACTCAGCGCTACAAAAGATGCCTCCCAGGGGAAGCTAGGGCCTAACTGGGAAGGACTATAAAGAATCACTTCATGGCATAGGAAGGGAATATACTACCTAGAGACAATAGACGGAAAAAAGTTGAGTCACCCATGGAACACGGAGCACCTAAGGAAGTACTACCAATAGACGATGAATGAAGACGACAACAACATCACCCTCTTCATTTCTAGTTTATCTATTCTAGCAAAGAGTTGTAATTTTTATTTTCTACAGTACTTTTAGAGCCCAAAGGGCATATTTTCTTATTTCCTTTGAAAAATATTCTACCTATCCATTATAATAAGAGGAGTTATTTAGAGCATATGGAATGTTTTTTAATCAAACATACTAAGTCCACATAGTAGACGGATCGTCCCAAGTAGAATGAAAACTTAGTGGACGGATCATCCCATATAAGGATGAATATCTACTAAGTCCACATAGTGGATGAATCATCCCAAGTAGGATGAAAACTTACCATCCACATAATGGACGGATCATCCCAAGTAGGATGAATATCTACTAAGTCCACATGGTGGACGGATCGTCCCAAGTAGGTGTTGGATAAAAATATAGTTTTGTATCTCATACAAAACACACAGCGGAAGCAACAAACAAGGATCTATTTTATTTATGATTGACAACATGCACTATATAAATTTTAGAATTTAAGAACAAGATAGCGTACCTTGGTATGGAGAAATTCAAAACAAAGATTAAAAGCACTTGGGAAAAATTTTAATCTTCACTCCAATTCCACTTTACGCCCAAGATGTGTGATCTCTCAATCAGTTTTCAAAGGGAGAATGAAAGTGTGTCTCACACTGTCTCTTTTTCTCTACGATTCTTTTTTATTAAAAAAAAATTCTGTATGTTTCTCCCTTTATAACCAACTGATTATCTAATTGGGCCGGCCTATTGGGCCTTTCCAATTGTGCTTTAATGTGTGGCTTGGAGTGGGACCAATAAGACACTAGCTCCAATGAGCCTTGGGCTTTTCCGTCAACTCTTGACAAGTCCAAAGTTACCATTAATTATATTTAATACCATTATATAAATATAATTGCACTCTAGGCCTTATTAATAAATTATATCCCAAGACTTTATTATATATGCAACCCCTTCATAAAATATTTGTAGTAATACAAAGTCATGAACGTAGACTGCCACTTTGTAAATTACTACATCTTATCTTTGAGTACCCGGTTTAATCCTTTAAAGTTATTCATCATATATTTATGAAATCCAATTTCATAAATATATACTTTAGTGATTTCTTACCAAATTGGTTAGGCCTAACTCTCTGAATAACCAAACCCATTAAACTTATCTCAAGGGAATATTTTATATCTCCGTTAAGAGACTATGAATTCCATCTTGAGAATATATGTTCCATCAACACTAAATGTGGCTGCCCAACATACTGAGGTTTTGACCGTTACTTTAGATCTCACTCTTGATATATCAAAGCAACCTACACCTCATGATCATGTCCATTATTCTCTCAAGATTAAGAGTTCATGCAAATAGAAGTCGTGAGATTTATTATTCATTTGACAGTCGTTAGGAGAATAATAAATCTCACAGCGGTCTAGTTCAATATGTCTTAACTCTTAAAACATATCAACATATCAACTAGAAGTCACCACTTCCATGATCAAGACAAATCATCTTAGTTGGTACGTTATGGTCTTCGCAGATGAAATACCCAATTTCATCACCGACTATGAACTATAAATTCTAAGTTTACAAATAACTTGTGATTTATATCTTCTGTGACTAAATCACATACTATGCATCTCATAGACTATAAGATAATGTCCAAATATTCATGCTACCATTATTTTAGATAAAAATAAAACAACTTTATTAAACACAACATTAAGTCATACATAATGTTACACATAGCATCATACAATAGGATTTAAGGGCATACATCCTAACAGTAGGATGAAAACTTACCGTCCACATAATGGACGGATCATCCCGTATACGGATGAATATCTACTAAGTCCACGTAGTGGACGGATCATCCTAAGTAGGATGAAAATTTGCCGTCCACATAATGGACGGATCATCCCAAGTAGGGTGAATATCTACTAAGTCCACATAGTGGATGGATCGTCCCAAGTAAGATGAAAACTTTCCGTCCACATGATGGACAGATCATTCTATATAAGGATGAATATGTTCTAAGTCCATATAGTGGACGGATCATCCCAATTAGGATGAAAATTTACCATCCTCATAGTAGACGGATCACCCCAAAAGGATAAAATTCACGGATGATCCTATGATTAGTTAAGTCCATTAAAAGAGAATGGGTCGTCCAAAGTTAGATAAAGTCCATCAAACGGACGGATTACTTAATGAGGATGGCCACACACATTTAACACTTAGTGGACAGATTTACTACGGAAAGTAGTTCAAAAAGAGAACAAATGAATAGTCATTCACAAAAAACCAACAAAGAACAATGGTAGAAATTAGTTGAATAAATTGTTCTCCCATACATTTCAAAAAAAAAAAGTGTATTTTACTCCTAGATCACGATGGTATGAGACAAGTCCAGGTCAAGCAAGGAAGCTTTGACTTGACAAAGGCAGTCGTCAAAGCCATTAGAAAAGACGTGCCAAGTTCACTTAGAAGGGCGTCGGAGTCTCGATAGTCTCTTATATTGTCATCTTTTCCACAACGGAGTCTTTCAATCTTCTCAGCGAAGGCATCCTTCATTGCGTCAACTTCCTTCTCCAATTCACCCCGAACTTGCTCGGATAGTTTGAGCTTCTCTTCATGATGGAGTTGCCAGGCTTTCAACTCCGCCAACTCTTCCTCCGTCTTCGCTGCCTTTGTACGAACACGCTCTAATGCTCTCTCTTGAGAAAGGCAACGATCCATTAGCCCTTTTGCCATCAAGACCCCGTGCAACAAAAAAATATGATGAGCTCGAAGCAAATGAAAGTATGATGGTAATATCAATGGTAGATACATACTTGGGTAAGTGAAAATAAAGCCGTCTCCCCCATGGCCTCAGTAGCGTGATTACCCAAATCCTCATAATCTTCGTCCTTGATGATAGACGTCATCTGACGAAGAGCGTACTGGGAATCTTCTTGAAGAAGGATGGGCGGTTTCTCTTTGACGGGGTCTGGATTGGTCATTAGACCCTTACCCTTGCCTGCTCCAAGCTTGGGGGGCACCTTCAATCTGCTAGTTCCTTGAACTGCAGCAAGCCCCGTCACCACCCTCTGCCTCTTGGAGTAACGGTCTGACTTTTCGGACGGTTGCCTCTTAGTGGACAGATGAGATGCACCTGTCTTGACAGTAGCATCTCCCCCTTGCTTTTTCTTGGCCGCAGCTTGCTGCTTAATAATTGCCCTCCTCCTGGCATCCTCCATTTCTATAAAAAGTGGACGGGTGAAAATGATGATAAACTTTTCTTATGTATTCATTTCACAAGTGGACGAGTCAAAGGACTTACGCTTGTGTATTCTTGTGTCGTATCGATGGGCGACAATGGTGGGCTCGGGATCGTCACAATACCAGTATAGAGTATCCAAAGTAACCAGTTAATCCAAGTTCTCTCTGACAATTTGATTGTTTGAAAGATTTTCTTCAGGAAGCCAAATTGTTCAACAGTAACTTAAGGACGGCTCTGAGCTGCAAAAAGCAAACGGTTAAAATAGCTTCAATATACAATAAAAATATCAAATAGGACGGTCACATACCAGACAGGGGCATTATCGCCTAGGTTTTATCTACCGACATGTACTCGTGATCGCCAGGACGACACATCCATTCATCCCCTTGGAGAAAGAAGTATCGACCCTTCCAGTTTTGATTAGAATTCGGGGTCTCACACTCTAGCCTAAGTACTGGACTCCTCGGTACAAAACTATACATACCTCTAGACTGGGCAATCTTAGACGGACGGAAACAATGGAAGAATTCCTCCACTATCAGCCGTCTTACACCATCAAACATCACACCATATAGGACTTCGACACCTAGGAAAACTCTCCAGGCATTCGGTAATATCTGTGTGACGGCTCAGCCAAGGTATTGAAGGAGACGACGGTGCAAGGCGCTCAAGGGAAAACGCAAGCCCGCTTTTAGCATTTGCTCATATATGCCGACATCTTCAAGGCCTTTGTAATAACATTTCTCAAATTAAATGGTAGACGGATGGGTACGTTATCTGGTATCTGATACTTCTGTCTAAGTGTGTTGAAATGTAATTGCTTTATGGAAGAGACGAAGTCATTCACCGTCCATAGAGGGAGCTTGATAAATTCCCTGCATCCATCCGAACCTATGACAGATTGGATGGGTGGATCTATGCCGTCTAGGTCGTCGTATGATTCATATCCTTACTCGTCTTCTTCTTGAACCTCATCCCCTATTTCGAGAGGAAAGTGGGCTGATGGATCTCTCTCGTCGCTAGAGGTGTTGGGGTTTGCTTGATCTGATGGGAACACCTCATCGTAGCCCGCTCCATCGCGGACAAACGATTGACCGCTAGACGCCTCGCTAGACATTTGACACCTACAAATGACAGGTAAAGAAAACCTAAGACCCTAAGTCTACACTGATGACGGACAGACGAATGTAATAAAGGAGTAAAGTAGAGAGAAAAAGAAGAATACTTACAGGTTGACGGTATAATATGAGCGACGGAAGAAAGATAGGACTGTAGTATAAAATCATCTAAAGCGATGGACAGATGAAGATAGATGGAAGTACTCTGATCAGAGAAATGTTCTCAAAAAGGTAAAAATGAAAGGAGCAAGCCACATATATATAGAGGAACGATTCGAAACATGAGGCAACGCTTCGGTTCAAGCAAAGCACCATTCAATGCCAGCCATGTGTCCTACAGCATTAATGAACCAAGGCTAGCCTGTCAAGTCATTACACACTTCTCAAAGATATGAATTGAGTTGTCACTCCATGGATCCGTGCAATACAAGTGATGGAACCCAGGAGTGAGGGGGCAACTGAAGAGGGAAAAATTGATGACGGATACTCTTTAAATTTCCTGGCCTAGGTAGGACGGTTCCAATGTGGACAGACATATATTGGAAGAATGCAAGCTGGACGGCCGTCAGAAATACGTGGTGCTCATTTGCTTTGCTTTGGCCCCAAGGATTCCTAAATGGAATGAATTTGCATCTCAAGGAACCCTAGCAAAAGAAGAGTTCTAATTACAAAAGGATTCCGTGGAGTACAAGACTTTTCCTACGAGGAAAGGTCTTGAGGCGCAAGAAACGGAGATAAACTCTACTATAAAAACCCATAAACCCTAAGAATACAAGGTATGCATAATTCTCTCAACTCTGGCACTCTAGGGTTGTGAACAGTTCTAACTTGACCTTCGGAGGGTTTTTGGCTGGTACTACCCTGGTGTCTTCTGTAAGGTCTTTTCTTTTCGGTTGTGCAGGTGTTGTTTTGGCATCGTGAGGACCTTGGGACTTACTGGTGATTTTTCGACATCATCAGGTGGTATGTTGCAATTTGTGACCTTAAACTGTGTTTGCAAAATATACATGTTACTACAGTGATTGCCTTGGCAATTTCTATTTATTTGGCCTTTTTCTTATAGAACAGTTTAATTATAGAATCTGAATCTTTTAACCTAAAGTCCTTCACCAATTGAAGACTTTTGCCCCACACATCATTGTGGGTTTGTGGGTATGTTGATTTTGCAGAAGTTCAAAATACCTTGCTTAAGAAGACTTTTTGTTGCAATGCAAGTACAATGATAAATAAGAAACTAAAGCGACTACAATCCTCAAGCCATTACGGCCTTGACAATAAATGAATTTTCTTTTTCAGCACACAGAGGACATGCCTTTTATATTTATAATTCAATTTATTTTTTCTTTTATTAAATATTTTTGTCTGATTGCATGCGCATATTTTTTTTTTTCATGTAAAAATATTCTGTATGTATCCTCAAAAAAATTAGAGGAAATCTGTGAAGTTTTAGTCATCTTTAAATTTTATTAGCGCCGATAGAATCCTTCAATTTAGCAAAGTAATTCTTTTGATACCATAATTTTTCTGATTTGGGGTGTATATCTTCAAGATAAATAATTTCATACTCATTGATATGTGACAATGATGTGTGTGTATGGTGGTATGTTGCAATTTGTGACCTTAAACTGTGTTTGAAAAATATACATGTTACTACAGTGATTGCCTTGGCAATTTCTATTTATTTGGCCTTTTTCTTATAGAACAGTTTAATTATAGAATCTGTATCTTTTAACCTAAACTCCTTCACCAATTGAAGACTTTTTCCCCACACATCATTGTGCCAATTTGACCCTTTACGACAATTATATGAAGACAGGATCATTCTTGCACTAGTTTCCAATGTCTACGTTGACCTATGTGTTTTATGAATAAATTAATTATTCCTCGCTAAAATAGTAGCTAAAGTTTTGTTCTATGGAATTTGATGAGACTATAGTTTTATGATATTTAGTCATATTGAGTTTCTCATAAGCCATCCATTTCGCCAATTATGCACATTTTGGATTCTTACTGTTTTGCAGGTAGGGATTTAGCATTTTCATATCTAGCTTATTTGTTTACGTCAAATTAATTTACTTCAAATTAGTTCACTTTGATGTAGTTTACTTTGATTAAGCGCACTTTGATGTAACGTTTGCCTCTGTGAAATGGTAGATTTATGTTTTGACTATTTCAAGTTCAAACTTATAATAGTTTGGATTTTTTAGCTTTTTTTGAACTTTAGTTTAGTTATATTAGGTTTAGTAGAAAAAACACTTCAATTTGTAATAAAAAAGTTATGTTCCTAAAAAATGTTATTTTATGCATAATTGTTAAAACCTAAAGAAATGCACTATGATTAAATCTAATTCCAAGCAAAAAGCAAAAAAAAAAGAAAAAAAAAGAAAAAAAAAAGAAAAAAAAAAAGAACTATTGAGGTTTTAAAGATTAGGTTATGCTTGAAATAGCTGGTCTTCTTTCACTCTCAATGGTGTGTGTGTGTGTGTGTGTGTGTGTGTGTATATATATATAAAGTTGTAAAATCCTACAATCAATCTCTTTAAACCAATCATACTTATTTTCTCTATTCTCTACAAAAAAAAAAAAAAACATTTATTTTCTTTACAATTTCCGACCAAACATAAGTCAGTGGTTCACTTATCCCTTATCCTATAACTCTGACATGTAATATAGCCAAATTATCTTTATGAGAAGTCTTAAAAAATGAGAGAGAGAGAGAGAGAGAGAGAGAGAGAGAGAGAGAGAGAGAGGGTCAGGGAGGGGGGGATATATGCTTTAAGAAGTTCACTACCTCTCCCATTAATATATAAAGAAGATAGATAAACCAGAGTTCTAGCCAGGATATGAAATACCTATGTACTATCCCATCATTAGTGAATTAATTAAAAATATATAAAACTAAATAAGTTTTTAGCGAGCCAGTTAATGCCCATGATCAAATACTTTGTAATTTTTGGCTTTTTTTAAATATCTTATTGAATAGCAGCAAAAAGTGAAGAGGAGGTATTAATTGTCCTCTCTCTCTCTCTCTCTCTCTCTCTCTCTCTCTCTATGCTAAACTCTTTTTATTGACAAGAACTTTTGACCGTTGATGGTACCCATCGGCTGCTTTAAATGACAACCCCAGAATGTGATTCCTATTCATTTATTGGGGTACTTTCAATTTTGCCACAAGAATCCAATAACAATGTATTTTCGATGCTATACTTTTGATGTACAGTGGATCTCTTCTACTTACCTCCCCAAAAAATAAACAATAACAAAGGAATGAAAACGATCTCTTCTTAAAATTAGCTTTTTTTTTTTTTTCTTTTTTTACTTTTTTTTTTTTTTTTTAACTTATGACATCTGCCTTATGATAATTTCTCTTTTACACACTTAATATAATTTAGTTTCATTAGTTTATTGAGCTTAAAAAAATTAGATAAGAGAATAATTATATTACATACACATTTGTGGGAGTCTTTTTTATATCATTATTGGTTTATTAAGTTTAATCTAAACCGTATATGCAATACTATGGCTCTATTTGAATTTTGAAGAATTATACTAGAAGTATTTGCTATATAAAATGAAAGAACTGAATGTACTGCTTAAACTTATGCTTTAAATTTAATTTTTACTCTCCAGCTTGCTTTACTTTTGTAAATTAAAGGGTTTAAGGGTTTAGGCTTTTCACTTTTTTATGATATGTTTTGCTTGGTTCTGTATTTTGTATTATGCATAATTGGTTGTTGTACATTTGGTTTGAGTCAATGATATGCTATTGTTATGATGAATATTTGTGCATAGTACTTTCAAATGATCATCTAAACAACATTTACAATCAATAAAAATTTAGTGTTTAAACAATTTACAATTATTAGTGCATGATAGATAACATTATTCTAACAGTAAAACTCTAGCATTACTTTTTTTTTTTTTATAGATTAAAAGTTCTGCTTTTAAACATAATTGCCGTTGAACTATTCATGTTCTTTTCCCAGTTAATTGAACTCAATATTCCTTCCAAAATTCAGAACCCAGATTCTATTTCTAGAATTCTCATAGAATAGTAGTGTCTCAATGCAATATAATTCTTCCTTTTAGGGTAAAAACAGCTTCAGAAAAAATAGCAATATTCATAAATGACAACAAATCCAATTTGAGAAGTCAAAATACACATAATTCACCCAGATATATCACATGATTTTATTTTCATAATTGGTCCTACATAAATATGGTTGCTGTTTTAAATCTGCTTTTCTGCTTGGAGTTTTAATATCATAGTATATTGTAGTATTCTGTTTAAATATATTTTATGTTCTGGATGCTTTGCTACTTTAGTGAAATTGGTGTGGGTAGAAACACAATTAGAATATATTACTAAATCAGTTACCTATTTAAATAATCTTAATTTTTTGGCGAGTTTTTTAATTCTTGGTAATTCATGTTGACAATGACACTGATTTTGGGTTTTTGCTCATTTAATTGGTTGTCTAATACCATCCTATCTTAGCAACTTGATTCATCAAAAAGTCATGAAAATTGTTGGAACTACCTTGCATGAGATAGTTTTGTAAAAATTAAAGGGAAATTAAGTTTGAATTTTCGATTTTTAATGAGTTTAAATTTGGATAAGCATAAAATCTGTGTTTTACATCTAAAATCTTCACTTTTTTACAACCAAAATCTGTCTCTACACTGCACTGTTTCACAAAAATTTACGCAGCACTGTTTTACAAAAATTTACACTGCACTGTTTTACAAAAATCTACACTGCACTATTTCATTAAAAACTGCACTACACTGCACTATTTCTCTTCTATTAATGTTTCTTGGCTGGAAATTGGATTCTTTTTGTTTTGCAGGTAGGGATTTAGCATTTTCATATCTGGCATCTTTGGTAATACAACTACAAGACGAGGAAAGTTAGGTATTTACTAGTCTTTCCTTTTATTCTGTATTATTTATTGCATATTTATTGGTAATATGTTTGTAGAAAGAATCTGAAATTGGAATATGATTGCATATTTAAGTTTCTTGGTTATCTCAAACTTGGTTTTATATTTATGTGTATGCTATATTTTTCTTCAAATTTTCCCCTTTCTATAACATATAACTATTAATTTGTAATATATGTTTTTGCTATATAGTTATATTTATGAATTAAAATTTTGTGAATGCTTTGCTTTTAGTTTATTCCCCAAGCATGGAGTCTGCTTTCTATGCAAGATTGAGACGAAGATTAATTTTATCTCAAAAGAGAAATAGAAGGGGTATGATATTGAGATATTAAAAAAATATTTTTCTTTAAAAAAGTCAAAATTACTATGTAACCTAATAATTAGTATGTAACCTAGGCCAAACAAGAACAAGAGATGACGAGCCATTCGAAAGAAGTATTTGACGTAGACAATATAGCACTAATGATGAAAGCATAAAACAAAGTATGTGCTATATTTTTTTGTTCTCCCAAAAAAGCTCTAAAATTAGGAAGAAAAAATGAATTTTTGTTTTTGTTGTCATAGGAAAATTTACGGAACCATTGGATTTAGGACCTCCAACAATAGTATGTGAACATTGTGGAGCTCAACTTTGGTATGAAGAGAGAACTATAAAGCCAAAGACACCTACAAAACCGAAGTTTAGTTTGTGTTGTTTTGAAGGAAGAGTTGAAACTCCCTTTATTGAAAGAACCTCCATCCTTTCTTGGAAGCTTACTCAATATTAGTAGTGATCAAAGATCAATAAACTTTCAACTAGGGATAAAAATCTACAACTCTCTCTTTGCTTTCACTTCTTTGGGGGGTAATGTTGATAGATCAGTGAATAATGGTTCTGGTCCATATGTGTTTTGTGTAAATGGTCAAACTTATCATAGAATTGGATCACTTCTTCCTATTCATGGCCAAAAACCTAAGTATGCACAACTATATATTTATGAAACTAATAATGAAGTTAAAAATAGAATTGATGCAGTTATACATGAAGATGATAGAAATTATGTGGATCCAGATATTTTTACTGGGTTGATGGAAATGTTAAACCAATGCAACCAATTGGTTAAATATTTTAGAATGGTCAGGGATAGATTTGATGAATCAGATATACATAATGTTAGAATTTGTTTAATTCAAAGCTGCAATTCTGGTGAAAGGCAATATAACTTACCTGTAATGTTTGAGATAGCTGCTCTTATTGTTGGAGATTTTAATATTGAAAGTTCTGATAGGGATATTATTGTTGAGAATCGAAGTTTAGGATTGCAACGTATAAATGGGACTCTTCCAAGCTTTATGGCATTGCAATATCCATTACTTTTTCCTTATGGTGAGGATGGATATATGCTTGGTATACCTTATAGGAATATGAATGGGAGCAATTCTAGAAAAAGGGAATCAATAACAATGAGAGAATACCATGCTTCTAGGCTTTAACAACGCTTTCATGAGGGCAAGACACTGTTGCTTGGTAGAAGGCTTTTTCAACAATTTATAGTGGATGCATACACTTCTATTGAAGAAGAAAGACTACAATGGGTTAGATGCAATCAAAAAAAATTGTGGTTAGAGTTGTACTATGGTTTGAAAGATGCTGTTATTCGTGGTGATACGAATCCCATTACTGTAGGCAAACGAATAGTCCTACCATCCTCATTTACTGGAAGTTCAAGGTACATGGTTCAAAATTATCAAGATGCAATGGCGATATATAGATGGGCATGTTACCCAAATTTATTTCTTACATTTACTTGCAATCCAAAATGGCCAGAAATCAATCATTCTTTGGAATTTATAGGAGGCCTGAAATATGAGGATCAGCCAGATATTGTAGCAAGAGTTTTTAAGATAAAATTGGATGAACTATTACATGATTTGAGGCATAAATCTCATTTTGGAAGAGTTATTGCAATTATGTATACAATTGAATTCTAGAAAAAAGGACTCCCACATGCGCATATTCTTCTATTCTTGATTCCAAATGATAAGTGTCCAAGTCTAGCAGACATTGATGGTATCATTATGACTGAGATACCAGATCCAAATGAGGATCCTGTTGCTAAATGAAGCTGTAAAATAATATGAGGATCTACAAAACCGAAATCACCATGCATGATCAATGGTAAATATTCAAAACATTTTCCAAAAAGATTTTATGAAGAAACAATAATTGATGAAGAAGGCTTCCCAGTATATAGAAGAAGAAATGATGGAAAAACAATAGAGAAGAATGGAATTCTTTTGGATAACTGATATGTTGTACCATATAATGTAGATCTTTTGGTGAAGTATCAATCCCATTTGAATGTAGAATGGTGAAACAGATCTCGATCGATCAAATATTTATTTAAATATATAAACAAGGGATCAGATAGAGCAACAGTTGTTGTAGAAGAGAATTTGCCAAATATTGGGAGTGATGGACAAGAAACCAACATTGTTGTTGATGAGACAAAATCATACTTGGATTGTAGATATATTTTAGCTTCGGAAGCATGTTGGAGAATATTTGAATTTCCAATTCAGTTTCGATATCCACCTGTTGAAAGATTAACTTTTCATTTGGAAGACGAACATCCCATCATTTATCCGAAAAATACAAGCTTGGATAATGTTTTAAATATACCTGGTATTGAAGAAACAAAGTTTACAGAATGGATGAAAACAAATGAGGCTTTTGAAGATGCTCGAGAGTTGACTTATGCCGAATTTCCTACAAAATGGGTATGGCATAGTAATGACAAGCAATGGCAATGAAGGAAATCTAAATATTGTATTGGAAGAGTGTATTACGCACATCCTTCAAGTAGAGAAAGATTTTATTTAAGAATGTTGCTTAACATTGTCAAAGGTCCAAGAAACTTTGAAGAATTAAGGACTATAAACGATGTTACTTATCCAACTTATAAGGAAGCCTGTTATGCACTTGGATTTCTTGATGATGACAAAGAATGGCATGATTCCCTAATTGAAGCTTTGAGTTGGGCCAATGGGCAATAATTGCGTCAACTATTTGTTACAATGCTATTGTTTTGTGAAGTAGCTAATCCATTAAGTCTTTGGGAATCCAACTGGAAACTAATTACAGAAGATATAATAAATAGGCAAAGGCATATCCTCCAATTCCAAGAACTAATCTTATCAGATGACCAATTGAGAAATTATGGATTGTATGAAATTGAACAAATCCTCCAACAATATGGAAGATCACTTATAGATTATCCACAAATTCCCTAGCCAGATATGGATCTTATTCAAAATGGGAATAGACTTATTCAAGATGAAATGTCCTATGATATATCAAGTTTGAAAAGAGAACATGAGATCCTAATTTCTGGCCTAAACAATGAACAGAGAATAATCAACAATTCTATAATGGAAGTTGTTGCTACTAAAAGAGGGGGAATGTTTTTTGTTTACGGACATGGTGGAACAGGTAAAACGTATCTTTATAGAACCATTTTGTCTGGTATAAGATTGAAAGGCAAAATTGCTCTTGTTGTTGCATCTTTAGGAATTGCTGCTTTGTTGCTTCCTGGTGGAAGGACTGCTCACTCAAGATTTTATATCCCAATTAATGTAAATGATGACTCTACCTGTGACATAAAGCAAAGAACACAAGCTGCGGAACTTCTCTAAAAAACAAGTATTATACTTTGGGATGAAGCACCAATGGCACATAAGAATTATTTTGAAGCTGTTGACCGCACGTTATGAGATATACTACAAATTGAAGATCCTCAAAATGCTGAAAAACCTTTTGGTGGTAAAGTTGTAGTTCTAGGTGGTGAATTTCGACAAATACTTCTAGTTGTAAGAAAGGGAAGATGAGAAGATATAGTCCAATCCTCAATTAGCAAATCATATCTATGGAATGATTGTCATGTCTTTAAACTCCAAACAAATATGAGACTTCTACAAAACAATATGAGTCGAATAGAAACATCATCTATAAAGGACTTTAGTGAGTGGATTCTTAAAATAGGTAATGGTGAATTGGGAGAAGGAGATGTGGATAACAACATTTCAATTCCAAGTGATTTGATTATCCAACCTTCAGAGAATCCTATGCAAGATATTATTGACACCACATATCCAAGTTTGGAAAATAAATACACAAATCCAAGTTACTTACAGGATAGGGCAATTCTTGCCCCTACAAATGAAGTTGTAGAAGAACTAAATGACTACATTGTGTCATCCTTAAATGGAGAAGTTCATGAATATCTAAGTTCAGATTCCATATGCAAGGCTTCTTCAAATGTTCTTGACCAAGATCTCCTATATACTGTTGAATTTTTGAACACGTTGAGATTTCCAGGATTGCCAAACCATAAACTAACATTAAAAGTAGGTTTGCCTGTAATGTTGCTTAGAAACCTAAATCAAAATGAAGGTCTTTGTAATGGAACAAGACTCATTATAACAAGATTGGCTACATGGGTGATAGAAGCAGAAATCATAATTGGCACTAATATAGGCAAACGTGTGTTCATTCCAAGAATAACATTATCTCCAAGTGATTCAAAATGGCCATTCGTTTTAAAGAGACGACAATTTCCAATTTCAGTGTGCTTTGAAATGACTATGAATAAAAGCTAGGGACAATCATTGAAACATGTTGTAGTGTACTTGCCAAAACTTGTTTTTAGTCATGGGCAATTGTACGTTGCAGTGTCTAGAGTTACAAGCAATAATGGTCTAAAATTCGTCATCATTAACGATGAGACTGAAAAAAAGTCTGAAACAAAAAATATTGTGTACATAGAAGTTTTTACCAATCTTTGACTCAAGAAACCAACTAATAAAGGTAACATAATTTTATATATTATTTATTTTTCTATTTATCTCCTCCAAATTGATTTAGCCACTTCGTATATGCTTACTATTTTGTTAAATTTCACGTCTATAAGATAATTGAATACAAGCTAATTACTATTTTCTATGTTTAAAAAGCTAATTACTTTTTGCTGTCTTTGTTATACCGCTATATTTTGTTTTATTCTATGTAGTATCTAAATGAAAGATTGAATTTTTATGAACTTTCAAATTTATTAATCTATGTAGGTTGGGATCCAAGATGATGCAATATTCTCTCCTTAATCAACTTTGTATAGACAAACACAAAGAAAATTGGAAAGTGAAGATCAGACTATCAAGGATGTGGAATGCAATCAACTCAAAAAATAATGATATTACTACTTTAGATATGATCTTAATCGATGGGCAAGTTTTTTTTCTTCTATAGCTTTTAATATTGTTTGATCATCATATAAACCATGAACTCTATCTATATAAAACTGATGCACTTTACTTGCAGAATAATGCAATGCATGCAATCATTCGAAATAATATTTCTAAAAAGTTCAAGCCATTTCTGCAAAAAGGAAAATTGTATGAACTCTCTTATTTTGAAGTGGTCGATGGCAATACATTGTATAGACCAGTAGAAAATGACTTCAAGATCATGTTCACACTGAAAACTAGCATTAAGGAAATAAAGGAGACTGATGTTGATATACCGCGTCAAAAATTTGAATTTGTTGACTACAATAAAATACATGAACGCATTAATAAACATGTCCAGCTATCAAGTATTCCTATATATATTATGTGTTATATTAAATTTTTTAATAATTATGCATTATATTATTGTTATATATGAAAATAGCTACATACACATCTTTGTAATGCCTAGATATCATTGCAAATGTGATTGGTGTTGGACCGATTGAGCAACCTTGCATCAAAGGATCAAATGTCTTGATGAGAAACATTAATGTCATGACTGTAAAGTATGTCTTTTTTATTTAAAAAAAAAAAATTCAATACACGCGCTTTTTTATTTTTGATAAGCCAATACATGCACTTACATTATATGAACTTACACTGTAACATTAAAAAATTTGAACAGAGGAAATGATATAAAGCTTACACTTTGGGGGTTAGTTGCAAATCAAGTTGAAGAGAGCTTCTTTACTGAAAATCCAGGGCCTTTTATCATAATAGCTACATGTTTGACTGTGAAGACTTTTAAAGGCAAGTTCATTTCTCTTTTCTATTTCTCTTTATAATTATCTTTTGAACTACATAAGAAAGCATCCAATTGCTTCAAAATACAAAGTATTATGGCTGAATTATTATGTAAGCATCCAATTAAGAAGTTGTATAACTAGCTGGAAACTTAGATTTAGTTCGTTGCTTTAAATACAAATTTTGTATTTGTAGAACCAGATTTGTATTGGGTTTTTGTTTTTAAATGGTTTATCACATTCTGTTTGCAACTAAATTGTGTATTGTTGTTTTTGGGTTTTACAATTTCTGCTATATTCAATGAGTGTTAAGGGATGTCCTAATGAGTGTAGGATTCCCCCCATCTAAACCATTCTTCTGCATTTTATAAAAAAAATTTTGGAGAAACTTCTGCTTTCTAGAATGGTAGACAACAATGTGATAAAATGTGTATAGTGAAGAAATTTTTTGAAAACTATAATGGAAAAGGAGCAATTGAGATATATTGGAAACATGATCTAATTTACAAAAGGAAGAAAAATAAAATACCACTATCTAGCAAGCTGGGATACTAAAAGATGTTAAACCATGTGTCATAATTACAATCTGCACATTCTCTTAACCACTTTTTAAACTTTAGTTACCTCTGAAACTTTCATTTTTTTTTTTTTTACTTCAGTTTTCAAAACTTCCAACTTTTTTATTAAGGTTAAACTGTAGAAACTTCAAAGTTGAAATATCTAGCCTACAGAGCTGTTTGATAGTAGATATGCGTCTTTTAGGGGTTACTAAAAGAGCTTTCCTGTTAGTTGCATTGTTTAGAAAAGAAACTAATAGGCCTAGTCAAGCCTGATAAGAACTGGGAAAATAATTCTTTACTATTAGTTATGATGGTTGTGTGTTAAGGGATGTGTGAATGAGTGTAAAGCTTAGAATTTTTTATATATTCAGTAGGTTTTGTAGAGAAAGTTGACCTTCAAGTAAGGGATGGACTCACTAAGAAGCTAGAATAACCTACTGTACATGGGTGGGATGTCATTTCAAATTCTGAGGCATTTTGATTTTTCTTCCCAGTTAATTTATTGCTTTTCTTCCTAGCTCTGAGAGACCCCATTCCTTCCCTTTCCTTTACTCAAATGTCATTATCTTTAGCATCTATATCTATCACAGCAAAGTTGGATTATTTACCTTTATATTGTACATGTCTACAAGATACTATGCCCTTTGATGTATACCTCTCTCTGTTACTGTGACGATTCCATTGAAACTTCAATATTCAATAGTGTGCAAATAATGAGCTTGAATGGAATGTCCTTTCTACCACAAACATAAGTTTATATATAGATAACTGTACTTTTTTTATTCTAATGAATCTCGTGCATTGCAAGAGAGTATACCTTATCGTCAACAAGTGAAACAAGAGTTTATATTGATTTGGAAATTCCTGAGACCACAGAATTCAAAGATCAGTAAGTGCTTTGTTTTGGATTCACATTTTTAATTTATTTATAGTCTGTACAACACTGTTTAAAGCATCAATGCAAGCCATATTGTGAAAACTGATGCATGGCACCATGTTTGGTGGGTAATAGGTTTGCATATACAAATGGCAACATCTGACAAAAATAGTAGTTTATACATGGGATTACACCTTCTCAAGTAGTTAGCAAGCTAAAAAATTATAGTCCCTACCAAACTAAATGATTGGTTTAATGATTGGTATATAATTGGTTTAATAATTTTTCCCTCACATCGAGTAAAGAATATAAGTGATTGATAATATATTTTTTGATCACTAATTTTAGTTTTGAATTAAAATTATAGATTTATGTGTTAGCCCAAACATCATGAAAACTTTATACTATAAGGTGTTAGTTCTGGACCTTGTGATAGATCCATGTATTGTAAAAAGAGGTGACTCTCATATTTGATCCTCCCATGATACATACATATATTGACTTTACCACGCAATTCATGTTTATGTGCAAAGCTCATGTTTCATGTTTTCTTTCAATATCCCTTTATGCTTTATCTATCCAACTAAGAAATCCTATGATCTCTGAACGTTTAATTTATAAACTCAGAGCAAACATATTCCCATAATCTTTTACTTTTTGCTTTCTTTAGTTACCTATTTTAATGTTTCCTTTTATCTTGGATTCATATAAATATAGATATTTATAAAGCGACAAAATCAACCTTTTCAAACGTCACAATACTATACTATGTCTACAATACCATGTCTAATATCTTTATGTAATATGATAGGCTTGTGGAAAATAACCAACCAATAGTACAAATGCCAAAGCAATTCAAACCACAAGTGACAATTCAAGAAGAGATGAACATCAACAGAAGAACCATAACTGAAATAACAAAAATTATGTGGGACTCTGATAATGAGGTAAGAAAAAAAAATACCTTCAACAATAACATTGTGTCCTTAACATTGCTTTATGTATTGTAGACCTGCTTTTACAAAATTTAACTATAAAATTATGAATTGATTGATATTAAATTCAATTTCTAGGAAACTATCTTTACATGTCAAGGAAAGATTATCAACATTGACATAGATAATTCTGGTTGGTGCTTTATCTCTTGCGAAGTATGTCGTAAGGAGGTAAAGTCAAGAGATAAATTTTTTTGGTTCGACAATTGCAACAAAAAGGCATGCTTCCCAATCCCAAGGTACACAAAATAAAAATGTTTACTTTTTATATTAAACTACACAGCAAATAATATGAAATTGACATTATATATGATGTTTCTTTTATCAGGTATAGAATTCAATTAAAGGTTAAAGATAGCTCAAGAATTGCCACATTCATTTTATTTGATTCAGAGGCAGAAAAGTTACTCAATGTATCAACCAAAGACCTTTTGAACAAATCTTTAGAGGTGAGAATATATAATATAAAATTAGTATTTAATATTTACTAAACTTTACTTGAGTGTACAATTTTAAAAATGTTATTTTTGTTAGGAGCCCGATGAAGTCATCCTACATGTGTAAATAGAAAATTTGAAAGGAAAACAATTTGTTTTCCAAATACAACTAAATGACTATAATCTCAAGTATGGATATGAATTCTACACCGTGAAGAAACTTTTTGACTCTTTTGAAGAAACTGACAAAGCAATTCAGGTTGATCAAATGACAGAAGTAAGTATTCTTTAATTTAAAAAAATTACAAATATGATATTTAAGATGTATATGATGTAATACAATCCTCAACTTGTTCTATTGCTAGGCTTACATCAATGATACTTCCAAATGTAGCAAAAACTTATCAACTGAAGAAGATGGTGATTGTACAAAATTTCAAAAAGTTGATGGTCAAAGCAATGTGCAACTCACACCAACATTTGTACTCAAGGAAAACAAAAGGGCGTATTCAGGGACTACTACAAAGCAACAAAGGAAGAAGATACAAAAGACAATTTAAAGTTGTCTTTCAATCTTAAAATTTTCTATGCACAATTTGATTTTAATGGATTTGTGATTTTCGTACCAAAGATGTACTGGAACAAAGGAAATTTTTTAGCTTTTATGCACAATTTGGTTTTAAATTGGAACAGAGGAATTAAACTCTTATATTTAGTTATTTGAGGATACCACTTTACTTCAACATTTTTTAAATATAATGAATACATTTAAATGAAATTGAAAAAAAAAAAAGCCATAGCAAAAAGATATGGTATTGGGACATTTTCCCAATATGTGCAAATAAAAAACTGTTGGGAGGAGCTTTAGTCTAAAACAGTTGCAGCATAGAGAGATGATAAACTATTTGCTTATGTATTAAAACAACCAGTGTATCCAGTTGGTACAAAAGTAAGTTGGTACAATAGTAACATAATCAGGTAACTCATCCAAGAATGCCTTGCTGTTTGATTGGCTAAACAAGCAACCAAATGGTTTTGTGGTGTGTCATTTGGGAGTGGTGCAACGCTGTCACACGAGCAAATGACTGACCTATTTGTGTCATTTTTTTAATCTAGAAAAATGTATATTTTGTTTTTATTTGATGGCTATTACAATTCTAATGTCACATCATTTACAGGTTCATCTTAATTTTTATTTACTTTAAATTACAAAAATTGGTAGCTTTCCCATGCATCGCACGGGTTGGCGACTAGTCTATATATATAACCAAAATTTTTGAAACTTCCATAATTTTTCGAGTTAGTACAATATTCAAATAAAATTATCATTTTATCTAAATAAGCTTATTTTTGTTTAGTCTAAACTAAATAAGGAGTGAAACTCTATCTCTCTAATAAATCCAACTTAAACTCAAATTCATCATTTTTTAAAATAAAATTATTTCTGTTTAATCCAAACTTAACAAAGAGTGAAACTCTATCTCTTTAACAAGTCCAACTTAAATTCAAACTCATCATTATCATTTTTTTAAACAAAATAAATTAATTTTAGTTTAAACTTAATAAGAAGTGAAACTCTCTTTCTCTAACAAATCTAACTTAAACTCAAACTCAAACATTAATAAATAAATAATAATAAAAAAATAAAAACATGTTAAATCCTATATTAAGATTATCATAAACGTGGCTTTATTTGGATAAATATAAAAATCATCAACTATTGATAAAGTTCAACTTCTTTGGATAATAGAACAATTCTACTGAAACTTCTTTAAAAATTAATTTTTGTACATAAACCACCAAACTCTTTTTAGCTGTTTTTTACAAGATAAAGATACTTGCAATAATTGAAATTATTCTTTTGAATGTAACTTATCTTTCTTTTATATTTCTCTATTGTTTAGTCATATATATTTTGTTTTGTTTCAATAATTTCTAAGCAATAAATCATCTGATTCTTTAATATTTTTTTGGTATTTTAGAAGTTTTAATGTCTGAATTTTTGAGTTATTTTTTTACAACAATTGAAATTTCTGACAAATTGTAACACAAATTAAAGTCATACAAAAGCAAATCATACAATGGCGTAGTTTCTTAATCAATTTAAGATTTTATAAAATTATTTTAGTCTACCTCACAAATATGTAGGTTTCCTTGCATAGCACAGGTTAGTGACTAGTATACTATATAATAAAAGTTGAGCTTAAATGCCGTGGTTGTGCCAAGTGGATTTACCATATTGTAGAAATTTTTTTAAATTTATCAATATTGCCAAATTTTATTTAGATTTAAAATAATAAGACACGTAAAAAAAAAAAAAAAAAAAAACCTTAGAAACATGGATAAGTTAACTAATTTACTTAGATTAGGACTGTGTAACCATTAGTATTTTATTTAAAATTTAAAATTGTAGATAAAAAATAATTTTATAAAAAAATACACGCTATTTTTTTTTTTTTGGATAGAAACATTTTTTAATAATATATAATTGATGAGAATTTCACATAGGATAGATGCTTTTTTAATTCCAGACCATCTAATAATTTCTCTTATAATTTAACTTCAATATAATTTGAAATTCAATGTCTAATAGAACCCTCCCAAGTCCTAACTTCCAAGTTTTTTGGATAAACATGCATCCTAAGTGATGAGTTTTACGTTTTTTTTTTTTAACGTTAATTGTGGTAATTTTTTTTTTCATACACATCTTTTTCCTAATAATTCTATTTTTCTTATAATTCCTAAATTGATTAGAAATCTAACATCTTCACATTTGAAAATTTTCTATATATACGGTTTTTTAGTGTATTCTTATATATTTATTTGCACAACTTCATCATTTACGGCTTCTTTCTTTCTCTTTTTTGTTTTTTTAATTAAATTTTTTGGGGATAGAAACACTACTTATTTTTATAATCAATCTTTTCTCTCCCCATTATTAATAATAAGTTTGTATCTCTCTTTTTGTTTTCAGTAGAATAGTTTATTAAAATCACACTATTACAGGTATGTTTCTATTCTTTGTTTTTGTTTCTATGGTTTTGCTTATGACTCATAAATGCAGTTTTAAATCCATGAAATCAATTATTTGAACCTCTATAAATATTTCACCTTTATGACTTGTCTTGCATCAATTATTATTTGAGTTTGCTTTGTTTGTAGTAGAATGTTTCATCAAAGCCACCATCCACACTATTAAAGGTATGTTTCTTCTCTTTGTTTTTGTTTTCTATGGTTCTATTTATGAGTCATAAAGTCAATTTTAAATCCATGAAATTCATATATAAGGCTATATAAATGTTTCACATTTATGATTTGTCCTGCATTAGTTATTATTTGAGTTGGTTTTGTTTGTAGTAGAATACTTGATCAAAGCTACCATCCATATTATTACAGGTATGTTTCTCTTCTTTGTTATTTTTATGTGCGTGTTTTTTTATTTAAGGTTTTGCTTATGAGTCATTCAAAGGTAATTTTAAATCCATGAAATCTACTATATAAACCTCTATAAATATTTCACATTCTTCTATATTTCACCCTCATGATTTGTCCACATCAATTATTATTTGGGTTAAACTTAATGGTATGGAGATTATTTTAGTTTCAAGTGATTATTATTTCTCAATAAAATTATACTAAAAGTTTATAACTAAAACCGTGCAACGCACGAGCATAATATATATATATATATGTAACCAAAACTTCTGAAACTCTCATAATTTTCCACACAAACATAATATTTAAATAAAATTATCATTTTATTTAAATAAAATTACTTTTGTTTAGTCAAAACTTAACAAGGAGTAAAACTCTATTTTTCTAACAAGTCAAACTTAAACTCAAACTCATCATTATCATTAATATTTAAACAAAATCATCATTTTATTTAAATAAAATTATTTTTGTTTAATCAAAATTTAATAAGGAACAAAATTTTCTCTCTCTAACAAGTCCAACTTAAACTCAAACTCATCATTATTATTTTTTTAAAACAAAATTATTTTTGTTTAATCTAAACTTAACAAGGAGTGAAACTCTATCTCTCTAACAAATCCAACTTAAACTTAAACTCAAACTTAAACCAAAGCCTTTGACTTTTTGTTGACCTCTCCAGAACTTGCCACATCATTATTATTTTTTTAAAACAAAATTATTTGAATTTTTTACACCTCATTATAATTTATTTTGTTTTTTAATTTCTTCAATTAGATTGAAAAAAAAATAATGTTGTAAAAATACAAACATTAATTGTATCAATCCAAAGTAGAGTTCTAAAGAACACAAAATTTCATCAAAAAAATAAAAATACACCAACTAACTGTGTACATATATGTACATTCTCCACTTGAAAGGAGTCCAAGTAAAAATCAAATACCTTGAAATTCTTGAACTCTAAATTAATACCGTGTATATATCAAACATTTTTTTTTTTTGGAGGGGGGATATATACAAACGGAGAATGTATTAATCAGGTTTTTTACTAAAGATGTAATTAAAAACTGGATGAAACTTTGAAAACAACTTTTTTGAAACCCTAAGATTGATAGGGTAAAAACAAACCAACATCAAAATCTGAATCATATTATTAAACATATTGAAAGAGTTTTTTTTTTTTTTTTTATATATAATAATTGAACTTTTTGAATACTAAAAGATCATGATATATTAGAACTTTGGGAGACTAACTGCTTGTTGGAGAAGATATTGGCACCAGCATAGACGAGTCTCAGTGGTGATAGCTTGATTGGTGAGGAAGAATAAGAAGTCGCATTATATATATAATTTCAATCTCAAGTCTCAACAATAAGCTATTATCCTAGGGTAAACTTGGCGCTAGGTTCAACCCACCAATAGATTGTTTCATCTAAATAATTCCATTGTGTTTTAACTGCTGACTTTTTGGTTAATTTTTTGTAACATTTAAAATTTTCTTATTGATTTTAAGAATTGTAGCAATGGATTAATGTTTTGAGAGTGAAATATCTTTCTTTTATATTTCTCTGTGTAGTTACATATATTTTTTTTTTTTGTATATATTTTGTTTCAATAATTTGTAGGCACCGAATTTTTTTAATTCTTTAGTTTCATATGAATTTTTGGGTTTATTTTTTGCATTATATGAAACTGTTTGGCATATTTCAACGGCATCTTTCTTTATATTTCTCTTTTGTTTGTAATGATTGTAGTCATATGTATTTTTTCTATTGTTTCAATAATTCTAGGTTTAGAATCTTCTAATTTTTTTTTGGCATTTTAGAAGTTTTAATAACTGACTTTTTCCATTAGTTTTAGCAATATTTGAACATGTTTGGTAGATTTCAACAACTATACCATGGGTAATTCTTTTGAAGATAACTAATATTTCTCTACTGTGTAGCCATATATCTTTTGTTTTGTTTCAACAATTCTTAGTCAATGAATCTTCCGATTCGTGAATATTTTAAGCTTTAACTTCTTCATCAAATTATAACACAAATTCAAGTCAAATAGGAGCAATCTATGCAATTGTATAGTTTCATAACCAATTTAAGTTCGTGACTAGTCTCTCTCTCTCTCTCTCTCTCTCTCTCTCTCTATATATATATATATATATAAAACTGAAACCTCTAGAGCTTTCACAATTTTCCACTTCAGCATTAAATTTTTATTTATTTATTTCTACTTTTTAAATTTGATTTAAAAATAAATCTAATTTTCCCCACCATACCCATTACAAAACCCGATACCTCTCTCTTCTCTTCTCACACACCAACATCTCCTTCCCCTAAACCCAAAACTCACCCTTTCCTTCCTCCAAAATCAAAATCCAAAACTCAGATTCTCCCACTGTCGCCGCTGCTGCCACAGATTTCCACCACCACGGAAAGGCAGCCTATGATGCAAAATCTCACACAACCACCGTCACTCCACTCTCATTCAAATCCTAACACAACCACTGTCCCTCTCCAAGTCTCTCGCAATTTTCAATGTCAGATAAGTAACAATTTGAAGTTAGAGTTCCAAATTTCATCAAAGTAAAGATTTTAATTTGTTTATAAATTGTCTAAGATCAGGGTTTGCTATCAACTATGGATTTAAATGATGTTGGCTTCGTTGAACCTAGGGAAACCCTATAGAAGATCAAATTCTACATGGGCTTCATCTCTTGGCATTTTAAAGAATAGTTAGTGATATTTTTATTTCAATTTTAGGTTTTCCCCCTTACCTATTCTCTTTATTTGGAGTAAATTTGTGGTTTTGATTTTGGGTTTTGTTCTATTAGTTTTGGCTGCTAAGTATGATTTAGGGTTACGTTTGGGAGTGTTTCTTTTGAATGATTAGCATAGATTGATCGGTTTGGAGCCGGTAGTGGAGTGTTCATATGTTCAAATTTTCTTTATATTACATTTTCCTCTGTTTTATACCCAAACAATAAAAAGATGTGTTTGTTTGTTTGTTTTTTTTTTTCTTTTCCATTTGTTGAATAATTGAGGGAAAAGAAAGAAAACACAAAATTTAATTGAATATGATTTTCTTGTGCTATATATAATCAACTATGGGTTGAAAATTTCATGAATGATTAGCAATTGCATCTTTTTATAATGCCATACGTAATCATTTTCTTACTTCTTGAGTTTTTTCTTCTTTATCCAAGATCAGTGAATTTGATATGTTTGGCTATGTGCCTTATATTCTTGTGATATATATTTGACTATGTGCTACTAGGAATAGTTTTGACAGATTTGTTAATTATTGAGCTATGAGGAGGAATGGACTTCACAAGAATAGGCTTCCAATGATTGATGGGAATTTGGAATTCTCATGGGAGTTTAATTTTCCAGAATAATAACACTATAGGTTCTCTTTTCTTTGCCTTTGCTTCATAGCAAAACCAAGGATAGCGTAATCGTGGAACTTTTATAATTCACATTGTGCAACTTTGTATACTTTCTAATTCAGTGCTTTTTCTCACCATCTATTTCAATTTTGTATGTTCTTTTTTGGGTTAAGAATTATCATTCTTGCTAAAATTCTTCACATATTTTATTTCATTATAGCAATCACTACAGTTGTCACAATCTCTGAGATTTTGAAGAACAATGGACTGGCTATTGAGAAGAGTAAGAATCCCATTGTCCCAATGCTAATAATCATTCCATGTACATGATAATAGTGATGATTGTTGTTTACGGAATTGAACAGAAGTTTTGACATTTATTGTTGGCATGAAAGACAAGAACAAGGGTCATGGTGTTCAAAAGGCCAATGTAGTTTTTTCTTTTTCTTTAGGGGAAGGGGTGGTGTGCATTTGGGTATCTTGGTTTAGTTTGTTAAATTTGCTTTAAAAAATTATGATTATTTCTAATCTCTTTCTTTTTGGTTTTTGACTTTCTATTCCCCTGAATTTAGATTGAAATTGTGCTTGGGAAATCTAAGATATTTGACTCTTTGATGACTACTGTTATGACTGTTGCTATGACTCATGCTACAATCGAGCCTTCAACTGCCTATTTTTTTGGGTTTGGGGGGGAGGGGTGTCATTGGGGAGCTAGAATGACTGTTGTGTTAAGCTTTTGTTTTGAGAATCAAATGAAATACAGTTTCTGCTTTGCCGCATAGTCTTGTGTACAATTGATTTATTTTTGCAATTAATTTCTCTTGGTTTGTTACTTTTTTACGTAGTCTTTTAGACATATAATTGATCTTTATAGATTGCTTTATATTTGTATGGAGGGCTGTCCTTTTGCTGAACTCTAATGCTAACAAGTGCTGGCATGAAACTTGAGAAAGGGGCCAAATCTTCTTACCAAAAACTCTGTTTTGCTAATTTTGCTAATTTCATTTTCTCTGTTGCTATGAGTTAGGGACGCAAAGTGGAGGTCTCCGCAAGCAGCTGTAATACCCAATTTCCATCTTCAATTGCATAGTTTGGAAGTTAAAAATAGGTAAATTATCAAATGACATTTTCTCCATATAGATGCATTTTTTCATACCAAATATGTGGGCTGTTATGCCATCTGTAGTCCCTTGTATTTAATGTTGTAAAAGTCTAGTGTGTGAATGTGTATTGTACTTATAGTTTGTCAGAGCTACAACTGCTAATACTACTACTACTACTATTGCTAGAATGCAACCAAGTGTGTTGTTCATAAATCACTGTTATTTGGTACCCTTGCAACTTATTGAAGCATACAAATATATATGCATTATTTAATCACACATCCCTACATTGTGCAATGCTTGAATGAATTTTTTAGAAAATTTCTACTTTTACTTGTTATTGGCCAGAATTTGTGACTTTTTAAAAATAAATGGCAAATATAGTAGGCACCCCCAAGGTTTTTTCCCCTTTAACTCGCACCCTTTTAATTTTTATTATTAAACACCCATCTTTTTACATATTATCTACACCCTTATTTATATATTTATTAGGGTTGTTTTTAGTTTGGAAGACCACATATATTTTGACTTTTTTTTTCCCCCTTTTGGATTGTTTTATTGTTTGGAAGACTTCGACACTACCAAGCCACAAAGCCTTTGTGAACTGCACTCAGGCATGCCTTTAGTTTTGGTTTGGCATAAACTTGAAACAAATGCCATAAATATCTAGATTTGTGGCTTTTGTATTCTTAATGTTTGAATAAAACCATATAGTACAATTTAAATATGTTTCACAAAAAGATAATATGTTTTTGTGTGTGAATAATCTATTTTGTTATTTATTTTTGAATTTCATGATGAAAACCAATGGAATACTTATTTTCATGAAGATTATAGACATATTGAACTTTTTTAATAATTCAATAGTTGGGGTGGGGTTATTATGAAATTTATTGACATTAAGAGTGTTTGGTTATACATTGTAAATCTTAGATGAATTGGTATAATTTGGTGTTGTACTTGATACTAATTTGCCGAAAAATTAAGTAGCTTGAAGAAGTTGAGAAAGGAGAAGAGCCTAAGAGAGGGAGGAAATAGATTCTTGAAAAGCATTGGATAAAGCTTGAAGATGTAAGCACAATTGTATATTTAGTCTATTTACTGGTTCTTTTGTAATACTTATTAAACCAAATGTAAGAGCACATTATGATTATTGTAATATATTACTTCATAATATTTATATTTATCTCAGTTTTAATGATTTTATGTGTAATATTTATATTATATGTTTCATATTATATTATAGCCAATTTAGCTTTCAATAATTGAAATTAGAGAAATGTTTAAACCTGAACATGTTAACATTTGATTTAAAACAATCTCATGCATCGTACGGGTTAGTGACTAGTCTATATATATGTATATATATATATATATATATATATGTATAACTGAAGCATCTGAAGCTCCCATAATTTTTCACGTCAGCACAGTATTTAAAATATATATATATATATAACAGAAAAAAAATCTAAAAAAAAAAAACATAAGCGAAAAAAAAAATTTTCTAAAACTCGATAAAAACCAAAATATAAAAAAACATAAGCTCAAAAAAAGAAAAAAAAAAAAAAAAGCAAACCTATGCTCTATCATTCCTCTCTCTTCTCTATTTCTCCATCTCCTCCTTCCTTAAAACCCAAAACTAAAACTCAATCCTGCCAAGAAGCCATCCCCACACTGTTAGGTCTGAGATAGAAAGAGGGCATCACCAATCGTATGGTTTGGTCCTTCGACGATACATACAACTATGGTTTCACTGCAACAGAGCTTCAAGAGAAAATCAAATCAAACACCACCACTTCTGGTAAATAATTTTCTATACCATTAACATATTAGGAATTCATAACTCTATATTATATTTTGATTAGGAATCCAAAACCCTAAACAAATTTGATTAGGAGTCCATAACCCTAAATTATATTATAAATAACATTTTTTTTTTAGCGATTATTTGTTACCATGCAACTCACGGCTAAAACTTTGTAATTTTCATTCCTCTCTTCTGAAACTTTTTGCTCGCTTTACAACTATGAATTTTTATTACTCTCTTTATAATTCTTCAGTTTTTTTGGATTCAGTTTTGTGAATTTTTATTTGGGTTCATGCGGCTACCGCTTAAAAACTTGATTTTAGTGAATAGTTTGGGGATTTAAATTCGAAATTCATAAGGAATTTTAATTTCTAATTCTTTGAGATTGTGTATTTGAAATTCTTTTATGATTCATATGTTTGATATTGGGATTGGTATGGGTTTGAATTTTTTATGATTCATATGTTAGATATTGGGATTGGTATTTATGGTGGGATGGGTTTATATTGTAGAAAACAACATTTAGATAGTTTTGGTAATAGTTGATAGTATTGTACAATTATTTTCTTTTGGCTGCACTGTTGTAATAGGGTCTAATTTAGGATTTAGGGAACATTCAAAATTCATCAATTGCTCTTATTGGAGTGGTCTATATTGCACACGTGGTTTGTCACTCTTAAAGAGAATTCTCAAACCATTTTATCAAAAAACTATAGTAGCAGTAAATAAAAAATATGGTACTTTATAGCAGGAATAAAAGTTAAGTTTATTGAACCTTTTTGCTAGGAAGTTTATGACTGCCATATTATCTTTTATACTAGAATCTCCCCATTCCTGAAATCCATCTCTTGTCCCACTGATATTTCCATTTTGTAATCCTTGAATCGCATGCAGGTCAGCAATTACTTTCATCCCATATTTCCTAAAATTTTTATAGAAAACATCAATTTATAGTAATTTGTTATGATCCTTGTTCTTAGTAATATGTGCATCATGTATCTTAAAGAGCTTAATTGGGATCATAAATAAAACTGTCTTTTTAATATATATGGTAGGAAGTTAGAATATGGGAAAACTCATACTGCACTAGATAATGTAAGTGCTCCAAGAGAATTAGCTGCTCCTAGATGATAAAAGGTTTGAGGTGATATTTGGCGAATTTGGAATTGGAAATGAGATCACGCCAGGCCCTGCAAACACATTATAATTGTAGAAGACACTTGACAAGAAGTTTAGATAGTATGCTTCCCACTGTGACATTTCTGCTAAAGCTGTGAGTAGTCGATTCTTTGATTATCAAGCATCAATTTAATTTATTAATAATGTAGAAAAATCTAAACCATCCATTTATCAATAAATGATTATGATTATAAGAACTTTACAATGAAGTTATCCTAGAAACTCTAGATTAGTTTGCTAATTGATGCAATGAGAGGAGAGTGGGATTTAGCAAAGTTACAAGACCTGTTGGATGTAGCTTCAATCTTTTCCATTGTTAAAATTCCTCTAAATAAGAAATACACTAGATAAGATTATGTGGGTAACAAATGCTTATTGCCCAAGAAAATAATATAGAGCATTATCCCATTGCCTTCAACGTTTTTCTCCTTCCAATTCCAGAAAAAATACTTTGCATATTTTACCAAACAAGTCCATGCATTACACCAGAATGACACACTAAATGCATTGAATGTACTAACATTGAATTTGAAAGACAATTATTTAGCTATACATTATATCAAACATGTCAGAGTGCTTGCAAATATTTTCATCACAAAAAGAATGATGACTTTGAAAGACAATTAGTTAGCTAAACATTATATCAAACATGATGTGCTGTGACATGCTAAAAAGTACTTCTCTTTGTATTGGACACTAAATGTGCAGCCATATCTTTTAATTTTTGCTTGAAAGGTGATCCACTTTATTTTACCTATGAATGAGCTCAATCTTTACTGTAGGAAAATAATTTCATCATTCTCAAGTGAAATATGTGGGGATAGTGCAGAATCAGTGACACATGAAATATGGGAGTGCTCAGAAGCACCGGAAGTCTAGAGACCAACCATGACGTTTCCATAAGTATAGTGTTATTAGCAAAATGGGCATGTCATGGAGGTGGAGTTCATGCTGAATATAGCCTGGCTGTTATGGTACAATCGGAACCAAAGGTGGGTGAGTGAAGGTAGACAGTAATGAATTTGGTGCAGCCAACTTCTAATCTTGATATGGAAATTCATGGAAGCTTAGAAAACTAATTAGACAACAGTGGTTATTGAAGAGTGTAGATAGAGACCTCTTGTAGGTATCAGGTATGGATTACAAGCTAATCAAGATCTAACATTTTAGATAGTTCTTTAGGATCGTCAAGATCTATTATTGCTTAAATTTTATAAATTTTTTCTGCTATTAGATAATGCAATGGGTCTAAATGATTGATAGGATGCTTTTAAACCCATATATAATGGCTGCATGATAATGATTTTTAGTTATTAGAGTTTTGAAATTACTAGAAGTTAATTTGTAATATCGACATGTTTAATGTTGGCGATGCTCTTTTATTTGTCAGAATTGAATTGATATTACTATTTCATGAATAATACTACATTCTTACATGAAAGCATCTATTAGTGGAGAAGGTTTTGAATTGACTACTTAATTCAACTGAATGTATGTTGTATATTATGTTTAATAACATTCATCAGGAAAATATGAGGATTATCTGTTATTCATCCTCCTAATACATATGTAATCCTTAAAAATAAGTGATTTTTGTTATGATAAGTAGAAAAGCTGGAAGCACTACTCTGATTTGGATACATTGTCATTGGCCTCGATTTTTATTTTGTTGTTGGAAATGAATTTCTTATAAGTAGACATGCATATATTTACTTACTAATTTGATTGTGTTTCGGTATTAATCTCAGAGGGGTCTATGCACTTATGCCCACCGTATAAGGTTGAATCTATAGTACCTGAACATTTTTCACAAGCATGCAAAATTATTGACATTATATATGATTTACAATTGATCTCTACCATAATGACTTAAAATAACTGGGGACAGTTTTATAATCTTTAATAAGAAAGTCGAAAATCTTGTCCTTTGTCATAGCATGAGCAAACCTACCTTTCAGATTGGTGAAGACACATTAAACACACTCCTTTCAATTGGTTGCACATTCCAGAATTCCATATCCTAAACGAGCCATTTCTTCAGATTTCATATTCAAATTTCACATGATTGTGAAAGAAGCATATTTAGAGGGACTTCATGACTACTCTATACTTGCTTTAAACCAATGTAATATATTTTTCCTTTTCTTTCAATCCTACTCTAAGTTATACATCATCAATTATCTCCATCACAAAAGTTAGCCTCCATCAGCAGTTAGTCTAACTACTGCTAGCCACCAAAAAGCTATCTCAAAACGATAGTTGCCTACTCTAAAAAAGTTTGTAAAATAATGGTATAAGACAAAGCCCAGTAAGTAGTATAATTAACGTGGGTGGGGGAAATGCAAGTTTCATGATGATGCATAGTTTACAAAGCATGTTATAATTTGGGAATTTCTAAATAAATTCTACAAAACCATTTCCAAAAATAATATGACAAGAATGAATAAATTAACACAGCACAAAGCTTCTCAAAATGCTCTCATGAAACTACATATTATATATTCCTCCAAATATCTTAGCATGAAACTACATGCTATACACTGTGAGTAATTACAACACAGTTCAAACTGAAATCTAACCCAAGGCCACATGACAATTGCAGGCACAAAGCCAGAACGCATTGCTGACACAAAGCCGGAACCCATCGCTAACACAAAGCCAGAACTAATCTGCCGGCACAAAGCCGAAACTCATCTGCTGAGACAAAGCTGGAACTCATAACCATCACAAAGACGGGTGCTAAGATACCAATGTCACAGAGACTATAGTATCTAGCTAGGTAATCACTGGATAATCACATGTCATAGCCCAAGGGTAAAAACATGAAGAGCGCACAGTTTACATGAAATCAAAACACAGTTCAATTTCAAGTAGTTTTACAAAAACCTTTGAAATATCCAATATATTCACAAGGTTCTCAAAGTTTCCAAAATCGTTTCTTGTCAATAAGATTTTCTATCAATTTCCCAAATACCACAAGTCAAGATAAAGCATCTTTAGAATTTGCAAATAATGCAATAAATCTATGAAATCCATTCTCAAGAATTTTATAAAAGATGCTTATCATTTTCAATCTAACAATTCATGCATTTCCCCATTCACATTACCAAATATGATGCATGTTTCATAAATAGTCATATACAATAAGGTCACAACACAATACTTTTTAAGAAAACATAATCTCACAAATAATTTTGCAAAATGTGTTTTACCCAAAAAAATAAAGTTTATGCAACATGGTTATTTTCCAAAAATCCTATTAAAAGCTACTTACCTTGCAACCTGCAAAAAGCTTAACTCTCCAAGCTCCAAAAGAGATTAGCTAGAACCTAAACAATATCAGGCAAACCTATCATAATAAGCATAAATCTTGAAATTGTATATAGCTACAAATTAGGAATTGCCAAATAAGCACTTTGATTAGGCAAGCCTAATACTTAACCTCATCAATAATACATTTCACTCCCAAAGTTTCTCAACAATTTCATTACAAGGCATAGACTTCAACTTATCATCATGTTATTCCAAGCTTCACCTTTACCATAAGACACCATACAATTTATGAATTTCTTCCTCAATATACATGTCATTTTCAAGAGACCCATAAAACAACATATATAACAATACCCACCGTTACAAACCCCAAATGTAAATCCTCCGCTAGCTCCAAATACACAATAAAAATTAGATTCACCAAATATTTCATATTAGAAAGTCAAAACTCCCAAATTTTCACCACTTAGATAACCACCATTGTAAAAACTATAAACCCACTCATCAAAATAAATCTACCAAGACAAAATCCATACATAAAAACACATAAATATCACTTCTAATGCTCATAAATCACATGGGTATTATTATTAAAGCTTAGATAAGCATAACCTCAAGCAAAAGCATATAAACTTACCAAAAATATTAGAAATTTTTACCTCAAATAGTGGAGATGACTGAGCCTTACCTTTTTCCTATGCAGTTTTAGGGTGATCTTACTGAAAAATGGTGGTGGAAGTGGTGAGGAGTGGTATCAGCGGGAGAGTAAGGGAGTGAAGAGAGGAGAGTTTGGTTTATGTTGAGAGAAAAAGAAAAAAAAAAAAAAGTAAGAGAAAGAACAAAGTGAGGAAAGCTGGCCAGCCAAGAAGAATGAGATAGTGAGATAATTTGGGAAAAATGAGTGGTGGGGAAATAATAAGGTAGGTGGGGTCACATGGGTCTCCATAAAAATCTGATCCTTTTTTTTTTTTTTTTTTTTGTTTAAAAGCTTGGGGCACCACATGTGTGCTTTAGGTGGAAGTTGAATCTAAATAGGCTCTTCAATGAAAAGTTCATGTAGAATAATTGTTTAAATTATTCTTTATTTTATTATTATTATTATTATTATTATCTATTGAAAAATTTGATGCAAACTTTGACCAGTGTAAAGTGTCATTTTGGTCAATTTTGTAAAAAGTTAATTGGCCATTGAAACAAAAGTGTGTAAATATTAACTGTAAACACATCCAATTAAGAAAAACTCCAATCCTCTAATACAACCTTAAGTGAAATATAAATGCTATAAATTTTGTAAAGTTATTATAAAATTCGATAAAAGTTATGCTTTTATATAACAAAATTAATGCATTTCTGACCCTTTAAGAACAACTTTTCAAAGTTAGATTTTACATGGACTCTTTTGTGATCCTAACACATTATGCCATTAAGAAAAAAAATTTTATGATGTTATTAAGAAAAAAAAAGTTTAAGATGTTATAAAACTACAAATTTACTATTCAAAATGATGTTATACCCTTTTTTTTTAATAGTTTCAATAAAATGTTAATCTATTGCGCGCATTACACGATGATTGCTTTTTATCATTAGACCTAAACTCTTATTTTAAAAGAATAAAAGAAAGATTAAATTTAATAGAACAAAAAGATGGATTAAATTTATTTTCCAATAGTTTTCCCGTGCATCGCACAGTTTAGCGACTAGTATATATATAAAACCGACGCCTTTGAAACTCTCACAATTTTCCATGTCAGTACAATATTTAAATAAAAATATTATTTTATTTAAATAAAATTATTTTTGTTTAGTCCAAACTAAACAAGAAGTGAAATTTTAACTTTCTAACAAGTCCAACTTAAACTCAAACTCATCATTATCATTTTTTTAAAACAAAATTATTTTTTATTTAATCAAAATTTAACAAGGAGTGAAACTTTATCTCTCTAATAAGTCCAACTTAAATTCAAATTCAAACATTGATAATCTATATAAAATAAAAAATTTTGATAGTACTAAAAAAAAAAAGAAAAAAAAAACAACACACGTTGAAAAAAAAAAAAGCCTCATGTTAGATTAAGAAAAAGAGAGAAAGAGAGAAAGAGAGACTCCTGTTAGGACTCTCCCTTCCTCAAAGTCCTAACAATTATCACCTTAAAACCCTAAACTTAACTTCACTTTAGGATTTAAAAAAAAAAAAAAAAGAGTCTTAGGTAATAAAAAAAAAAAAGTTAGGATTAAGAAAAAAAAAAAGAAGAGAGAAAGACACTTGTTAGGAGTCTCTTTTCCCTCTTCAAAATCTTAGCAATTACCACCTTAAAACCCTAAACTTAACTTCACTTTAGGATAAAAAAAAAAAAAAAAAGAGACTAACATAAAAAAAAAAAAAAAATGCAAGAAATCTAATTCAACTTTCTTCTTTAATTAATGAATTTTATGTCAAATTTGTTTATATTGTTATTATTAATAAAATTTCAGTTCAACATATATGGATATTTGTTTATATTGTTATTAATAAATTTTATCTTTTATGTCGAATTTTTTATTTACTTGCATATATGCCTGGGATTTTATTTCTATCTTATCCTTTTGTTATATTTAGAATTGATTTTCTTTCGAGTATTTGGGTTAATCTCCATATTTATATTGGCATTGTTTTTGTGGGTTTGGTTTTTGGGTTGAAATTTCTACTATTTTTTTTATTGTATATGGCAGATAAAACATTTCTATTTTTTTTGGAGAAAAATCAAAACTAAAACCTACGTCTTCCAGCCTAGGGAAAGATAAATTTTTATTTGCTATGTTATATATAAATTTGTTGAATTTGGTTTGGTTTTAAAGTAGAATTTGAGGATTCTATAAATTTTGAAGTTTTAAGTCTTGGGGTTTTTAGTATTTGCGTCTCAGTATTTCACCCCACTAAACCCTTTTATCTCATTTATGTGGAGAATACTCTTGAACAGTGCTGTCTCAGTTGCCACAACTCACAGAAGATTTGGGAAGGTGTCTGATGGGATAAGCACTCAAGTAATGGCCTATATGATCAACAAATGGAGGGCCAAGATTAGTGGAAAGAGGCTACATAATGTAAGAAATCCTTTAGCAGGGGGGAGGGGATTATCTGAAAAATGGTGGAAAAAGACACTGTAGTGACCAAGAACTGAAATTGTAACCAAGTTTGAAAATATATATTCAAGAACTACTCTCCTCGGACTTTGCTGAGGAGGGATTTGCTTTGCACTCAGCTTCATTTTCTTCACTTTCCTATTATCCTTAGTCTATTGTGCGCGTTGCTCAATCCATTGAAGCCTAGTCCATAAGCCCACTTTCTACAAAATTCATTGTGTTAGGCTCTCTGGACCCTAACCCCATTACTTTTTGGGCTTAGGATCCAAAACTTGCCCTTACAATTGGCACCGTCTGTGGGAAGACTTGAGTTTTAGTAAGATCAACAATCAGCCATGGTAGGTTCTGGGCCTGACCGAGAAGAATCTGTTGGTTCCCAATGACAAGATCATTTTCTTAATCTTGATTGAAGAAAGGACCAAGAGGTTAGTGTGCATACCACACACACCAGTAAGAGACAATCTTGAGGTGGGAGTCATGTCTTTCATGGGGAAAATACTAGGAGCCTACAGCTAGAGATAGACCATTTGTGTAGGAGGTTACGCCACAAGCGGCGCAGAGGAACTCCTTTAAGTTCTAGCCATTCTTTTGATAATAATAGTGATAATAGCTACCGGTCTAGATCAAGGACTTCTCCCAGTGAGTCTTTTTTCGTGTGATGAAGAGTGCCATGGTAGGTAGAGAAGGAAGAGTCTGTCTCATATAGGCATGGGCAATGACGCTTTGAGTAGGGCTCTAAATTAGATTTCTAAGTCGCCTTTCACCCGTAGGATTGAGGGAGGAAAACTTCCTCGACGGTTTACTCAACCAACATTCACTATGTATAATGGCAGAAGGGACCTTGTGGAGCATGTTAGCCACTTCAACCAGAGAATGGTTGTTCACTTGAAGAATGAGACCTTGATATGCAAGGTTTTCCCATGCAGTCTTAGGCCTGTGGCGATGAGATGGTTCGATGGCTTTAGGGAAGGTTCTATTAACTCCTTTAAGGAGCTTACAAGAGCCTTTGGTTCTCAGTTTGTAACTTGCAGCAGAGTTCCTTGGCCTTTGGACTCCCTGTTGTCTATGACTATGCGATAGGGGGAAACCCTGAAGACGTATTCTGATAGATACTAGGAAATGTTTAACAAAATAGATGAGAATTTTGATGACGTGGCTATAAGGACATTCACGGTTGGCCTACCTGCTAAGCACGCTCTGAAAAAATATTTAACAAGGAAACTTGTTAAGAGTGTGCATCAGCTTATGGATCGTATTGACAAGTGTAAGTGGGTTGAGCAGACTTAATAGCAAGGGAAAAGGAAAGCTAAGGTAATCCCTCAGGATAGAGGTGATTTTAGGTCAGACTGGTACAGCAATAACCATCCTCAGAGAGATTTTGCTGGGCAATTTGGGTCTACTGTTGCTCAAGTGGTCAACACGGTATTCCGAGAGCTAGTACATCAAATCCTGGAAAAAATTAAGAATGAGCCATACTTTAAATGACCAAATAAGATGGGAGGTGACCGCGCGAAGTGCAACCAAAGCCTTCATCGCCAATACCACCAAGAGCGAGGACACACCATAGAAGATTGCAGGACTTTGTAGAGTCACCTAGAGCAGTTGGTCTGAAGTGGAAAGTTAAAGCAATTCCTGTACCAACCCAGTGGGTAGGGTAGTCAGCCAAGGTTGGGGGATTAAAGAGATGCTTCTACAAGACCACATTTGGGTACAATCAGGGTCATTCTTGCTACTCCAGGAAGGACTAGCTCTCAGCTATCTAGGGTGATGTCTATAGCTCAACCATCTACAAAGGACTCGACCCCCTGATCTGAAGAGGATTTGATTGGAATCTGACCAGCTTTGAGCTTTTTCGATGAGGATAAAGTTGGAACCTTGTAACCACATGATGATGCCCTGGTAGTTACTCTCAGGATTGAATGGTATGATGTGTAGAGATCATGTACCCCGACCTATATAAGGGGCTAAAGCTAGGGTGTGAGGACTTGAGCAACTATGACTCCCCTCTAATAGGGTTTGACGGGAAGATTGTTTATCTTAAAGGCCAAATAAGGCTACTCGTTCAGACGGGATTGCAGGTCATGGAAGTGAACTTTATTGTGGTAAATGCATACAAGGGACAAGGTCGAGGAGCTAGTTGGAAGCCAATCTATGGCCAACAGTGCTTAGTGGTTGCAATTAGGCATTAGGCCTGTGGTAAGTCCTCGACCACTGCTGATCAGGGTTTATAGCAATCAAAGGTGCCCCTGTGCTCTGTGGGTGCGGTGATAGAAGAGACAAGGTGTGAGGAGTTGTGAAAAGTTGTTGGTGATGATGAGGGTAAGTTTTTCCATGTTAGAGTTTAGTTGCCTCCTTAAGAAAAAGAAGAGCTAGTAGTATTTCTTAGGAAAAACATCGATGTGTTTGCATGGAGCACTTATGAAGCTCCTAGGGTAGATCCAAATTTCATTTTCCATCACTTAAACGTTAGTCCATCTACCACCCCCAAAAGACAACCACCTCAGCGCTCATCTAAGGAGCATTTTGATGCTGTTAGGGAGGAAGTGATCAAGCTTATGCAAGCCAGGGCTGGCTATGAAAGAGGTGTTTTACCCCAAGTAATTGGCTAATACAGTGGTGGTGAAGAAGAAAAGCGGGAAGTGGCAAGTATGTGTGGACTTCATGGATTTAAATAAGGCCTGTCCAAAGGACCCCTTCCCCATGCCTTGGATAGACCAATTGGTGGATGCAACTGTAGGCCATCATCGAATGAGCTTCTTAGATGCCTTTCAAGGGTATCACCAAATACCATTAGCTTTGGATGATCAGGAGAAGACATCTTTTGTTATGCCTACTGGAAACTACCACTACAAGGTGATGCCTTTTAGATTAAAGAATGTGTGGTCTACTTACCAGAGAATGATGACTAGGATGTTTGAGTCACAACTAGGCAAAAATATAAAGGTTTATATAGATGATATAGTGGTAAAAAGTAAGGTAGTATTCGAGCATGTGGATGACCTCGAGGGCATATTTGAAATTCTGAGGAGGCACAAACTACGCCTTAATGCTTCCAAGTATTCGTTTGGCGTTGGTTCTAGTAAATTTCTAGGCTACATGGTCACTCATCATAGAATTGAAGTCAACCCTGATCAGATCAAGGCAATTAACAGTTTGCAACCTCCTTGTAATCCCAAAGAGGTCTAGAAGTTGACATGGATGATTGCTGTTCTAAACCGATTCATCTATCGGTCAGTAGACAAGGGTAGGCCTTTCTTCCAGCTGTTGCATAATTGGAAAGGATCTAAGTGGACCGAGGAGTGTGCCCTAGCCTTCCAGCAGCTGAAGGAATACCTTTCTTGGCCACCCATTATGTCCAAGCCTAAAGAGGAGGAGGTTCCGTTTGCTTGTGTTGTTGTAGCCTCCCATGCAGTGAGCTTATATTGATACAAGTCAACAATAGAGTGCAGAGACCAATTTATTATGTGAGCAAATCATTGCATGAAGCAGAGGTTCACTTCCTACCACTAGAGAAGGCTATTTTCACATTGGTGCATGCTACACGTAAGCTCCCTCATTACTTCCAAGTTCACACGGTTGTGGTTTTAACCCAACTTCCTCTTTAGTCCCTACTTCGGAGAGCTGATTACACGGGAAGGATTGCCAAATGAGGTACGATCCTTGGGGCTTTTGATATCAAGTATATTCCTATTAACCTTTGTGGTCCTTACGAATTTGGTAGCTGAATTTGTTGAATCTCCACTGGAAAGGGAGAGAAAAGAGAATTACATAGATGGAAAATCAGTTGGGATGGTGTCTTTTTAAGAACCTCTAACCTAGAGGGTATACATTGATGGTGTAGCCAATCAAAGGGGATTTAGAGTAGGGCTAGTCGTGATATCTCCTGAGAAGATCATTATTGAGAAATCCTTGAGGTTGGGCTTCTCGACCACAAATGATGAGGCTGACTATGAGGCTTTAATGGTTCAAAAAATAGAAGGAAGGACAGCATAGGTGTTTTTAAATTCAAGGTTAGTTGTTGTCCAAGTAAATGGAGAATTGGAAGCCAGGCATTTGAGGATGCAAGGATATTTGAGTCAAGTCAAGTACCTATAATTAGGGTTCAAGTCTTTCACCCTACAGCAAATCCCTAGAAGCAGAAACACACATGCAAAATCTCTTGCCACTCTCACGACCTCCTCGGTGTAGAGCTTACCTCGGATTATCCTAGTCAAGGATTTGTGTAAACCCACTGATTCAAAGAGGGAGAAGGCTCAGATTCATCAAGTTAGGGCAGGGCCTAGTTTGATGGATCTTATTATGCTATTCCTCAGGGATGACATCTTGCCCGAGGAGAAATAGGAAGCCGATAAGGTGTGGAGAAAAGCTCCTCGTTCTTGGTTGTCCAGGGATCAGAAGTTGTACAAGTGTTCTTTCTCTAGACCATATTTGCTATGCATCCACTCTGACGCGATAGAGCCACTCCTGAAGGAGCTATACGATAGGATTTCTAGAAGCCACGCAGGAGGCAGGTTATTGTCTTACAGGGCCCTCACTTAGGGATATTGGTGGCCAAATATCCAAAGGGGGGAACAAAAATATGTGAAGAAGTGTGACCAATGCCAAAAATTTGCTCTGAACAATCATCAGCCAGAAGGTGTGCTTAACCCTCTGTCTAGCCCACTGGCAAATATCAAGGACGTGGAAGCCAAGAGGTTTGTGTGAAAGAATATTGTCACTCGATTTGGGATTCCTCATACCCTCATCTCAGACAATGGATTCTAGTTTGATAACAAAGCTTTCAGAAGGCACTGTTGTGAATTTGGGATAAAAAATAGGTACTGAACTCCGACTTACCCACAAGGGAATGGACAGGTTGAGGCTGTCAATAAAGTCCTAGTAAATGGACTCAAGAAAAGGTTGGATGATGCAAATGGTAAATGGGTGGAAGAGCTGCCACATGTCCTTTGGACATATCACACCACCCCTCGTAGGTCCATGGGGGAAACACCCTTTTCAATGACTTATGGGGCCGAGGCTGTGATTTCTCTAGAGACTAGATTCCTAACACTGAGGACAAGCTTGTTCACTCCAGACAGCAATGACAACCTGTTAGAAAAGAGCTTGGATTTAGTTGATGAATGGAGAGAAAATGCCATGGTTCAATTAGCATACTATCAATAGAAACTCAAACAGGGGTATGACTCAAGTGTGTAGTTAAGACCGTTAGCTCTTGGGGACTTGGTATTAAGAAAGGTTGTGGGCACTATAAAAAACCCAGCATGGGAAAGCTAGGGCCTAATTAGGAGGGGCCGTACCGTATCGCATCAGTAGCTGGTATAGGGGCATACTTCCTAGTAGATTTGGACGAAAATGTTGTACCACACCCCTAAAATGTAAATAACCCGTGAAGGTATTATTATTAATGACAGTCAATTCTACCATTTTTTTTGTTAAAGTTATGTGTCATGTGGGCTGCTTATTTGAATATTAAATAGAACCTTGGTCATGCTTGGATCCTCAGACCACATACCTTGGGTAAATTAATATTCTGAGCTACTTGTTTGAATATTAAACAGAACCTCGGTCATGCTTGGCTCCTCGGACCACATACTTTAAGTAAATTAATATTCTGGGTTACTCGTTTGAATATTAAACAGAGCCTTTGTCATGCCCGACCCCTTAGACCACATATCTTAGGTAAATTAATATTCTGGGCTACTTGTTGGAATATTAAACGAAATCTTGGTCATGCCTGTCTCCACAGATCACAAACCTTGGGTAAATTAATATTCTGGGTTATTTGTCCAAGTGTTAAACAGAACCTTGACTATGTCTGGTTTCTCGGATCACATGTTTTGGGTAAATTAATACTCTTCATTATTTGTCCAAGTGTTAAACAGAACCTTGGCTATCTCTGGTTCCTTGGACCATATACATTGGGTAAATTAATACTCTTTATTATTTGTCCAAGTTTAAACAGAAACTTGGCTATGTCTGATCCTTTAGACCACATGCCTTGGATAAATTAATACTCTTCATTATTTGCTCAAGTGTTAAACAGAACCTTGGTTATGTCTGGTTCCTTGCACCGCATGCCTTGGATAAATTAACATTTTTTTTATCATAAGAATACCAGGTAGGACCTCCGCCATGCCTGGTCCCCCAGATCACATGCCTTGGGTAAAATAACACTTTGCAATTTCACCAAGGATGGAACCTCGGCGTATGCATCATCATGAGAAAACGAGGACTCACCCTAGCTTTTGGTTAAAGGATTCTGAAGGTACATTTATAGGGCACTCTTAAAATGAGAGACCTTAAACAGATAGTACTTTTCTACTAAGTGTTTTGTTTGTCTCTAAGGACTTAGATATTCTTATTGATTATACAGTTCTTAGTACCAACAAATGGTTATTTTTCTCACTATTTACATGGGTTTAGTTTATTTGAATTAACAAAAAGTCATTACTATTGGCTTTTGTTAAAGTATGGGTGTCTACCCTTAGAAGCATCACGAACCTAGCCTTTTAGCAAAGGACAAAACAATAATTGCAGCCCATCAAAGACAAATATTGCAGGAAAAATAAAGGTTCATAAAGTAAAAGCTAAGCCCTGGCTGGGGGAGGCTCTTTTGTGCTAGCTAGCTGGGAGATAGAGGGATCAGAAGCCTTGCCTCCTTGCCCTTGGCCCTTTCCACCCCTGGCTTTGGTTATCAGCCTTGTCTAGCCCTTTAGAGGTCTCAAGAGGAGGCAGAGAGGCCTGGGTACTTGGAGGCTGCACAGGGGCAGTTGTTGCAGCAGTTGCATTTGCCTCGGAGCCCAGAAGTGTTGCACGAGCTTCTCAAGGGTCTAATGGGTAATACCTTTTTAGCCCTCCTCTACTCAGAGGTAGCAGGAACTCTAGCCAGGTTCAGCACTTCAATCCATACCTCTTGGCAGTAGTCCCTGCAGACCTCAGCATGTTCCTTGGTCAGATGGGCTTCAGTCTCTTGCACCCCAAGTTTATAGAACTTTTGCTTAGAAGCCTTTGCAGTCGCTTTAGCCGCATGAGCAACTTCCTTAGCCTTTTCTAGATCTGCCTTCAGAGTCACAACCTCTTGTTTGGTCATGACCAGTTTTATCTCAACATAGTAGAGCTTTTTGTGTTGCTTCTTAGCCTATGCTATGGTGATCTTAAGGCCAGCCTCAGCGCTCTTCCGATCCCTGTTTATAGCAACTAGCTTCAGAGCCTACTCCTTATTCTTGCTTTCGACAGTGGTTAGGGACTTGCTAGTTTCTGTGCGGAGGTTATCCGCAAGCATAGCCTTGTTTCAGGCATCTTCACCCATTCCTTGGCCATAAAGACCTCCTAGATGGCCTGTACAAAAATGATAGAAGAATGCTTTATAAAATGAGGAAAAGATAACCTAGCATTGGATTATTAAGGCTTGTTAAGAGCCTTACCAAGACCAAGTCCCTCTTCAGGGACACAAAGAGGTCCTGCTACCTTATATTCTTCAAGGCAGTTATATCCTTTGGCAGCAGAAGGGGCTGCTCTAGGGCCTCAGAGAGGTAGTGGGCATTCCTTCTCTGAAACTCCTTGATGGTAGAGTCCATGGTAGTGTTCCATGGTATGGCTGCCCCACCCAGCTCTAGCTAAGGGTTCCACGCTGGATTCTGAGGGCGTGCTTCAGCCATGTGCCGATCCTCTTTGCTCTCGAATGAGGAGGCCCTCCCCTTACCCTTGGCCGTCTTTGGAAGTTTTGGAGGAGCCTCCTCATTATGAGGGACTAATTCCCCTCCTCGGCCACCTCTTTGCCCTTATTCCTCTTCTTTAAGTTGGTAGGCGCGAAGGGGTTGACCAAAGGAGAAGGAGGAGGAGGAGGAGGGGGAGGAGGCTTAGATCCCAAAATGTCCTTGAACCCCGACCCCGTAGCCCTGTTTGCGAGGAGCTCACGTAGACCCTTTTTCCTCTCCAGCGGCATCTCTTCTTCTTCTTCCTCCTTAGAACTGATAACTGCGCGTGTAACAACGAGTCTGGAAGTACAAATGATTGAAGATCTGTCAAGCTCGTCTTCCGAAGCTCCCTGCTTCTCTCCCTCTTCCTTGAGCTGAAACTAGTCTATCTCTACCTCAAGTGATAGGTGCGAAGAATCTGTCTCTTTTCTCGGGGAACCGCTGCTTCACGGGGAGAGCGATGGGAGGGCAGTTCAACTTGCACGGTGCCGAGACGTCAATTTGAGCCAGCCGAGAATCACATGTTCTGATCACGTTGCCTATCTCTTGAAACTTATTAGACAAAGGTTTGAAGTCGAGGATGAGGTGAATGGCTCTCAGTTGCCTGTCCTCGCTTACGAACACCTCAGATCTCAGCACTCTGTTGAGATTAGGGACGTTGACGAAGTTAAGATTAGAGGCCACATATCTTTTATTTGCAAAAATCTGAGAAACAAAGCCATAGTTAGAAAGGTAAGTCATCAGTTAGAAGGAAACCAATTACTAATGTAATGAAGAAACAAACTACAAAGCTGATTCACATACTAAAGGACCTAAACCTAAGGTACCCTACCTGGTGCTCCCTTTTGGGTTGGGCAGTAAAGACCGTTATGATATTCACCTGAGACGATTAGAAAGTCATCTTTTATGCCCTTATTTGATTTTGGGAGACATGAGACAAGCTTAACTTCAGAAGACCTAGACTTAAGATAGTAGCTAGAGTTTACCAGCAGATGGCATTCGTACATCCGGGCAACGTCATGCCAAGTGAGGCCCAACCCCATTTGCTTGTTGAGAGTGTCTACACTACCTAGGACTCTAAATAGGTTGGGTGCACACTGATAAAGGTAGATCCTATGGGTGATCAAATAATCCTTAGTCACCCTACCCATGGGAAGCCTCATTCCCCCTTTTATGAATGTGTCATTAGAATCACGACCTCTCCCTCTCTTCTGAGGTCGTTCCAACCACCCTAAGGGTAGTGTCGTAGGGAGACACCTTGGAAAATATGGTACAGAGCCTTAAATCCCTACATACCTATGGGGGTTACCTACTAGGTAAGCAAACCTACCCATCTAAGCAAGCCAAGGTTAAGGGAAATGACTTTTTTGAAGAAAGAACCAAAAGACAGAAAGCCGAGGAGAAAAGAGCATAAGAATAATATGGGGGTAGGTAGGGAACTTATGAAAATAAGAATTGGAATCACTTCATGAGCTTCTTGGAAATTTGAAGATTTGGAAAATGGGAGAAATGAATCCCCCAGGCGCCTTATATAGGGGGAAGAGTTTGGGTGGGAGTTACCCTGCCCAAATTTAGAGGAAAAACACCAGTTGTTGGATCTTTATCTCACTATAGGACGTGGGGAATAGAGCACCATATAAAGCATTTAATGATGCGCTGCGGACTCCTAAGTGCCAGGAGCGGTTATAGGGCATATGAAATAACATTCTCACAGGGAAAATCAAAGAAACGTGTGGGGACCATCACCCAGGTGTCAAAACCCCATTTGTTCCTCCTCAGATAGGGGAGAAGAATGGAGTTTTGAGGGGCTATTGTAGGGCATAGGAATTTGATAAGGTAATAGTGACTCATGTTGTACTCGAGGCCGAGAAGGTCAATGCAATTCTGAGGAGGCCATACTCTCAAATGGTCGGGCTAAGGAAGCAAGCCTTGGCCACATCGATGGCACATTACTTGAAAAGGTCGCACTGTGGAGGAAGGACTTCAAGAAGCAGAATGGTCCTGGCAAGTCTAAAAGGATGGTAGCTGCCACCACCACATTTATTGCACCCCACCAAACTCTCTAGCCGCATTTATGTGGAGAAGATCCCTGAACAGTGTTGTCATGGTTGCCACAACTTACAAAAGACTTGGGAAGGTGTCTGATGGGACAAGCACTCAAGTAATGCCCTCCATGATCAAAAAATGGAGGGCCAAGATTAAGGGAAAGAGGCTATATAATGTAAGAAATCCTCCAGAGCAAAGGGGAGGGGATCATCGGAAAATGGTGGAAATAGACATTGTAGCGACCAAGGACTGAAATTGTAACCGAGTCTGAAGAAATATATTCAAGAACTACTCTCCTCGAAAAAGTCAGAGGAGGGATTTTCTTTGCACTCAACTTAATTTTCTTCTCTTTCCTATTATCCTTAGTTCATTGTGCGCATCGTTCAATCCATTGAAACCTAGTCCATAAGCCCACTCTCTACAAAATTCATTGTGTTGGGCTCTTTGGGCCCTAGCCCTATTACTTTTTAGGCGTAGGATCCAAAACCTACCTTTACATCAGCTAATCCTTTTTTTTTTTTAATTTAAATTATATTACTACACATAGATACAATTTGAAGGGCAAAAACGTGAGTTGTTTTAAAAAAAAATCATAAAAGACTTTTAGTTTGAGTACAATTTAAATTTGTTAAAATTTAAATGATAAAGTTTTACATAATTATACTATTTTTAAATTTTATCCCTTAATTTGAATAAAATTTAACTCTGTTAAAATTTAAATGATAAAATTTTACATAAATTTATTATTGTTAAATTTTAGATTTACCACAAATTCACTATTTCCTTTATGGATAGCCATAAATTCACTTCACTTACACATGCTCAACATTCATGGGTGAAGAGAACTATGGTTTTTTTTTTTTTTACTCTATTGGTACTTGGTAGATATATATTATCCATTAACTGAATTGATATGTTTCGTCATCATCGTCGTCGTCATCGTCGTCATTGTCGTTGTCGTTGTCGTCGTCGTGTCGTTGTTGTTATTATTATTATTTGTGCTCAATAACTATTTAGATTAGCATTATACAATCTAACTATATCTACAATTTTGTGGCTGACGTCAAAATGAGTTATGTTTAGAAAAAAAATGTTGCAATTTGGTAGAGCCATTTTACATAAGTAACTACTTTCAGTGTTTAAATAAAACACTTAAATTCTTTGGATTTCCTCTTAACACAAGGTTACTTTTTTTCCCCCCTTTGGATTTTCTGTTCACACGTGCTACTTTTTTTTAAGATTTACTTCGGCTTTACACTTCCACAAATTAGACTAATATTAGACTTTTTGTTCATATTAACTTTTTCAATGTGAACTGTATATATATGAAATAATTCATAATGAATACTTACCATACAGTTCTTTTTCTCTATTCTTCTACGTACAACCTTGTAGTTATGAACTTGTTTACTCTATTTTTTTTCATTAAATTGAATAGGTTTTGTGTATTTTTTTTCTTTTGTTTAACCTAATTTTAAGTTTTATCCAAGTTATATGATTATGGTTTTGAAAATCAATCATTACATATGCTTAGACATGATTTTTAAATTTATTTTGTGTTTTATGACACAAGTTCCAATGGTAATATGTTGCTTTCATCATCTCAATTTTGATTTAAAGAACAATATTCCTTTTAGCTTATTACTAAGCATGTCTTGATAATTTAATGGTAAATTGTTCATAACAATTTGATTTTTATCGATCATTAAATTTTCTAATAAAGAACAATGATAAACAAGAGCAAGAATACATATAGTGTACAAAGAGATACTCAACAACCTCACAAAGATACCAAATTCTCATTAGAGCACAATTGGTATATTACAAAATTAATAATAATTTTTTATTTAGGTGTTATTATACGTTAAATTTTTATTTACAAAGATACATATAGTTATTATACCAATACAATTTATTTATTTTGTTATTATAGTATTAATTATTTATTTCGTTATTGTTTATCAGATAAAATATATATTTTATAAGTTTATGATAAGACTATGCAATGCACGGGCCTTTAATTAGTTCATAATATTTTCACAAGACTTTTTAAGTGACATATATAGATAAGCAAAAAGTAATTTCAGTAGTTATTTTTTTTATTTAAAAAAACAAAAATAATAGGGGAAAAAACATTTTTCATCCAATGAAAACTGACCTAGTCATATAATATATATATATATATATATCAAAACTCAAAGAAAATCAAATTAAAATCCAAATTGGAGAACAATTGTGCGCTATGTGTCCCATCAAATTTTTAATTATGGTGCTAAGTGAATTATTGAGTGTAAAAATTGAAAAATTCAAATTTAATTAGATTCTAAATTGGATTTCAATTAGAATCCAATTTTGTGTCATGTGTGTTAATACCGTATTTTGTCCGCCCTCGATTTGCATGCCGAACCCTGAAAAATCCAAAAATGTCATCTTCTCTCCATGGGGCTGTGAGAACATCTAGAATGATGTGATGCAACCTATTCGGACACCAAAGCACTCAAAGTGCCATTTTCAGCCAAAATGACTAAAACGCCCCTAGTCAACCCTAGGTTTGCCAAAAGTCAAACAATGTCAAAATCCCCTCAAAATATCACTTTTCATAGTTTTACATCAAACTCGAGCTTCTCGTAGATTTTTGGAAACTTTGACCAAGTTTGACCCAAAGTTGAAAACCCTAATTTTGATCCGGTAGTCATAACGGGATGAACCCAACACCATTGCAAAGATTATCAAATTCTCATTCGAATGACTACTCATGAGTCAAAATCGGAGTTAAAATGGTTGATATATCACGAAAACTAGTTAATGCACTGATCGATGCTCCATGAACTTCCCGGAGCCATAACTTTTGATCCGACTATTGGATTTTTGAGTTTCATACCTTTTTAGAAACTGGAAGTCAAGATCTTTCTAGGGGTGTCAAGATTAACCCCATTTGAGGATCTCCACAGATGGTGGCCCTACAAGGTGCGCCACCTCGTAAAGCATGTCAAGGCTATAAAAGGCTCCAAGCACCTCTAGACCAAAAAAAAGGGGACTTCCTGGCTGCCTACTCTTTGCCTGGACAAATTCTAAGCTTTTCACCTCTCTTCAAAACACAAAAAACACACGAAAAACACATCTTTTGATTCTTCTCTTCACCAAAAATGCAAGGTAGTGTTCGTACCCTCCATCTTTCTCTCCTTGGTTCCATACCTTGGATTTGATGTTTAAGGGGTATAGATGTAGCTTTTCGCTACTATCCATACCCCTTTTTCTTTAAAGCTTCATCTAGCTTTTTCTCTTGCTCTTTTTGCCTTAATAACATGATTTATTGCTTTATCTAGCATGATTCTTGCTTTATCTAGCTTTTAGCATGCTTTTTAGCTTATTTCCATATGCTTCCATGTTTGTTCATGTGCTAGTTGGATTTTCTTCATGATTTATGCTTTATGCAATGCTTTAGATGCTTAGATCATTTCTTTCCCATGTGTTGATATTTGGGTCCACATTGTCACATGCTTGATATTATGTCTTTGGCTATGCCTTGCTTAGATCTACATGTTTGTATGCATGTTCTATGCTCCTATGACTATGTCCATGTTGGTCACATGTTTGTATGCTTGGGTTTGCATTCTCCCATGGCTTTATGTTTATATCTATATGCTTAGATGTATATCCACATGCTTACATGTGCATTCCCGTGCTTATTTATGTAGATCGGTGTGTTTACATGCTTAGATCGATGTTCTCTACATGCTTTATGCCATCATCTATGGGCTCGCGTGCTTCACACCACATTTATGTGCTTAGGCCTAGACCTTGTTTATCATGCCATATGCTATTGTAGCCCTTCTGTTCCTTTTATCGCATTTTCTTGTGTTTTGGCCTAATGGTTAGGACCCGATCTAGACCTCATGGTCTTTGTCATCGTCCATACACCAAGGCCCACATCGAAGTGTTTGGATCATCCTATTTGCATGTCTATGCTTGCTTACTTCTATGCTTTATGCTTGTATGTGAAGCCAAACCTCAAAGCCCCCCTTGTATGCAAAGCCTCGAAAGCCAATGCCAAAACTATGTTTTTTACTGTCAATCTCCAAAAATTAAGGTTTTATCAAAACAAAGGATTGTCCTTGGACAGGCATTGTGGGGTGCCTAACACCTTCCCTACACGTAAATAAACTTCCGGACTAAAGAATCAAGATTTTTTTCTTAGCCTAGGATTGGTAACAAAATCAACTAGAAACAGGAGAGGCATTTTTCTTAGCCTAGGATTGGTAACAAAATCAACTAGAAACAGAAGACCAATCACACCTTAGAAAAACCTAATGATTGGTGGCAACTTCATTTACCTTTGGTAAAAACCTAAAAATTAGCCAAAATTCCTGCCACACATCCAAAGGTAGACCTACCTTTCCTCCACCGAGAGAGAGAGAGAGAGAGAGAGAGAGAGAGAGAGAGAGCACTTAAAGGTCTGCATGAACCACGCCATCATTATTTGAGAGGGGCCTCCAACGGGCCCCGCACACCCGGGAATGTCGCCACGATGGGTGGTAGGTCGAAGGCCCAACGGCAGTTTTTTCTAGCCATTTGAGGCTGGGCGTCGACACTTCCTCCTTCCTTTCTCTCTTAGATGGGTTGTATTAGGTATATCATGCCGTATACCATTCATCCTCATCTCTAGAGTATGGCAACCCCTGTTTACTTTCCTACACCTATATTTTGGGCCATGCTTTAAGGATGTAGGCATTTACTTTCCTACTTTGTGTGCTTGCATTGTGCATGATGTATGTATATATATACCTACTCCACCCCTTACGGTGTGATTGTCATAGTCTATGTCACCTAAGGCAAAGTAATGCCTAATTTTCACCACGAAGTAAGGTGACATGTTGCTAGATTTTTGTCGTCGAAATCTGGTACTTTAACCTAACACCTTAGAAAAGCATAGATTGAGACCACACCCATTTAAAAGCCAAACCTCAATATGCAAAGACAATGCCAAAATTATGTTTTTTACTACCAATTTCTAAAATTTAAGGTTTTATCAGAACAACTGACTGTCCTTAGACAAACATTGTAGGGTTCCTAACACCTTCCCCACACGTAACTAAACTTTCGGACTCAAGAATCAAGATTTTTTACCATCCACATTAGATTAGGAAAAATGCCCTTTTTCTTAGACTAGGATCGGTAATAAAATAAACTAGCTTATAGGTGACCACTCACACCTTAGAAAAACCCAATGATTAGTGGTGACTTTATTTACCTTTGGTAATCATTTAAAAATTGGCCAAGATTCCTGCCACACATTCAAAGGTAGACCTACGTTTCCTCCACCAAGAGAGAGAGAGAGAGAGAGAGAGAGAGCACTTGAAGCTTCGCATGAACCATGCCATCATCATTCAGAGGGGCCTTTAATGGGCCCCGCATGCCCAGGAACATCGCCATGGCAGGTGGTCAGATGAAGGCCCGACGATGGTTTTTTCCAGTCATTCAAGGTTGGGCATCGACACTTCCTCCCTCGTTTCTCTCTTAGATGGTTTGTATTAGGTATATCATGCCATGTACCATTTGTCCTCACCTCTAGGGTATGGTGACCCTTGTTTACTTTCCTACACCTATATTTTGGGCCATGTTCTATGGACGTAGGCATTTACTTTCCTGCTCTGTGTATTTGCATTGTGCATGATGTATGTATATATATACCTGGTCGCCCCTTCCTGTGTGATTGTCACAGTTCATGTCACCTAAGGCAATGCGATGCCTAATTTCCTCCACGAAAGTAAGGTGACATGTCACCAAATTTTCACGGTGGAAATTTGGTACTTTGTTTGAATGCCTTAGGAAAGTATAGATTGGGACCACACCCATTCAAAAGCCAAACCTCATAGCCCCCCATGCATGCAAAGCCCTAAAAGCCAATGCAAAAATCATGTTTATTACTACTAATCTTCGATAATTAAGGTTTTATCAAAACAAAGGATTGTTCTTGGACAGGCGTTGTGGAGCGCCTAACACCTTACCCACATGTAACCAAAATTCTAGACTCAAGAATCAAGATATTTTGCCATACACAGTAGACTAGGGAAAATGCCATTTTTCTTAGCCTAGGATTGGTAATAAAATCAACTAGAAGTAGGTGACTAGTCACACCTTATAAAAACCCAATGATTGTTGGTGACTTCACTTACCTTTGGTAATCACCTAAGATTTGGCCAAGATTCCTGCCACACCTCCAAAGGTAGACCTACCTTTCATCCTTGAGAGAGAGAGAGAGAGCACCCGAAGCTCCACATAAACCACACCATTATTGAGAGGGGCCTCTAACAGGCCCCATGCGTGCGGGAGCATTGATATGGCGAGTGGTCGAATGAATACTCGACGGTTTTCCAGCCATTCGTGGCTCGGGCTTCGACAGACTGGCAACTCCATTAGGGATCGATTAGAGTTTAGCCTTTAGAGCTTTTGATAAAATCATCAAACAGGGGCAAAAAAATCATGCTAAGAATATGAAAGGGAAAACAAACATGTTATTAAACAAAAAACGGTGTCCTAGGAGGACAAATGTAGGTTTGGATCGAGTGCTCATAGTTCCATTGGATTGGAGTGTGGATGACACACAGACTCATGCATGAACATTTGGGCAAGTGTGCAAAGATACGAGGAAGTAAATAAAGCCAAACAGGTGGCACAAAGCAAGCATGGCAAACATCATCGCATAGGGCAGAGAAAGTGTATGCATCGAGCAAACTAGCATCACGGGGATGCATCTCACAAGTGGTCACACCCCAATAAGCCACGAGAGGGATGCATGTTACCACACAAATATCTAAGCACACAAACATGGCACGAAGCACATAAACGCAAGGATCTAAGCATAGGCATGACATGAGGCCCAAAGAAACATAGATCAAACCATAAACATGGCAAAGAACACATAAGCATGTAGATCTAAACATAAGCATGTAGATCTAAGCATAAACATGGTAAATAGCATAAGAGCATGTGGATCTAATCTCGAACATTAAATTTAGACATATCCTAGCCCAAGAAGGCTAAGCCAACAACATCAAAGTGATAAATCATGACAAAAGCAAGGAAACATGCTAGAAAAACCATAATGACATGCAAGGAAGCAAGAACATGCTAGGAAAAGCAATAAAGCATATTATTAAACAAGGAAAAGCTAGAAAAAGCTATGAAAAGAAAAAAAGTGTGAGTTGTAGCTAAAAAGCTACATCTATACCCCTAAACATCAAATTTAAGGTATGGAATTGTAGACACTCAATTTTGCACTCATGATTTAATTAAGAAATATGACTGTGTTTAGGAAGAATCGAAAGATATTGCATGGTGTGTCTAGTTTTTAAATCAAACCATCGGATCGAAAGATATTGCATGATCAAGTTTGCACAGTTAACATGCACTGTGTTTAGGAAGAATCGACCACGCACGATTAATTTAAATTAATTCTAATTGGTTAAATAATTAAAATTAATTAAATAATTTTGTAATTGGTTGATAATTAGTGACTAAAAAAGGATTGGATTCATAGGAATAAAAGGGATGATTAGATAACAATAAAATTGTAGATAATCTGAACTTTATCAAAATTTATTTTAGAGATTTATCTATAAGATAATTGTTCAAAAAAGTCTGAATTACCTAGAAAAGAGATAAAAAAATCATAGACTAAGGATGAGAACACGTCTAGGTACAAGGACTGGATCAAAAAACCCTAGAAAAAGAGTCCAAAACGCAAAACAGGAAAGTGCATTTGGCGTCTAAAAGCACCATTTGGCACTTTTGGAGTGCCAAATTGGCTCCTTTTAGGCTTTGGCCTAATGCCCTTCAGGTGACGATAAGTCACACCCTTTTCAATCTTTTCGCAAAAGGAGGAGTCTCGATTTGCGCTCTACACATCGGAGCTATTTTTTATTGTTTTCTGGCCTCAATAAATAGAGGCTGGATCTCATAATTCAAGAACTTTTTTTTGGTACTTTGAGAGGCATATGTTTTTAGATTCTCCAAGTGCTTATATTTGTAGATCCTCTCTAATATTTGCTGCCAAAATTATGGTTTTTAGGTTTCAAAGATAATTGAATAAATTTTTTTGAACCCTAAAACATCCTTTCAAGAACAAGGAGTGCTCCATGCAAGTGGTTGTTTCCAATCACCCTATTCTTTTTTCTCTTTTATGGTTCTTGTTTTTGATGATGCATTTTTTTTTTTATCAATAACATGAATTGTTAATCATTGTTTTGTTAAAGCATGATCTTTTTTATTTTTTTTTTATTTTTTATAATTGTTGTGCTTTTTTTCTTAATTTCAATAATCTGCATATAACTAATTCTTTTTCTTAAAATAAAAACAGATATGCATCTTTCTTAGATTCAGATCTGAATTTTCTTAATAAAAAAATGGATCTAAACTTTTCTTAGATGTAGATCTAAATTTTTCTTAAAATAAAATTAGATATGCATCTTTATTAGATGTAGAGTTGAATTTTTCTTAAACAAAAACGGACCTGCATCTTTCTTAGATGTAGATATGAATTTATTTCTCAATAAAAAACGGATCTGCATCTTTATTAGATGTAAATCTAAATTTTTCTTAAATCAAAAACATATTTGCATCTTTATTAAATGTAGATTTGAATTTTTTCTTTAATAAATGTAGATTTTGAAACAAAGAAAAAGATTATGCATGATTGTTTGTTTTATTTAGTTCGTGTAGCATAAATTTATCTTATGAATGAAATTATTTTCATAAAATATCTCTTCCCTATTTTTTTGAACCTATAAAAATAGATCTGATTTTTTCTGTTATCAAAAGTCATTTTTTTAATCAGCACAAAACAGATCTAATCTTTTACCAAGTTAAAACCATTTTTTTTTTCAAAAAAAAATCTAATTTTTTTAAACTAAAAACCAATTTTTTTATCAGGAAAACAAATATGAATTTTCTCTCCAAAAACCATTTTTTCTTATTATTACAAAACAGATCTAGCATTTTTGACAAACCAAATTCAATATTTTTTATCACTAAAACAGATCTGAATTTTTTAAAACAAATAAAAGGATTCATTCATAAATAAATTTGTGTGATTTACTTTTGTGTATATACAACATGTCATTTATAGCATGCATAAATGGTACATTGGTCACAAGAGTCTAGAAGACCAGGCTCTATCTAGGCAAAATGGGTGCCTAACTCCTTCCCATTTCATAATCTAACCTCCAAATCTAGTTCTTTTGGATAGGTAGATCTAAGTTTTGTCTTTATTTTATTTTGGGTAGAATGTAACTAGGACAAAATGCCATGTAATTATTTGGTAGTTTGTAACTAAGACCCAATGCCATGTAATTTTCAATTTTTCAAACATGTATGTTTTTATTCAATCAGTGAGAAGAACAATTCAATCATGTATTTTATATTTATATTTTTTTTTTTTTTTGTTTAAAAATTATAAGTGGCGACTCCAAACCACTTACCCAAAAAGAGAGGTGCCCTAAAAAGCACTCCAAAAATCTCTCTTTTTTGAAAGGCACTTTTGGCAAGGGCTAACCTTTGTATTAGACTTAAGTGACCAAATGTGTACCCTTGTTTTGCATGGTCTTGCATGACATAGTTGTTTATTTGTTTCTTTATGTTTGATGGGATGTTGTATGATATTTTTGGTGTATGGTATTTGTTGTTTGTATTGTTGTTAAAATCTTTCCCTAGCTGTCATAGTGTGTGCCATCCAAACAACAATGTATGCACCTTTTTTCAACAATCTTGTGGTGGTAGTAACCATGGATTACTGGTCTTTATTAGATTTGGGTACCCAGTGGCGAACTCACCAACTTATAGCCCAAGGTCATTGGATCATTTCCTGTTGATTGTAAAGGACAAATCATGTTGTTTGGACCAATGAAATGTTCATTACATTACAAGTTGGGAGGTGTAACGTCCTAGCTATGGGAAATAGTGAAACAACAAACCCACCCTACAACGTAATGACTTAGAACCTATCCTTAGGTCGGTCCTGGTTAAAATTGCATTGCATGTTGTGTGTGTTTATTTTGGTTGATTGATGGATGTGGATGGGGTTTTAGCTTTGATAGACCCGATCAAGCTTGTCATTAGGGAAGAATTTGGTCAAGATTTGAAGAAAGGCTACAAAGAGAACTTAAGCCCAACATTCAAGCCAGTAACTCCAGTTTGATGGAACTGGCTGCCCAAAGTCCCATCTAAAGATGTATATGAGGGCTATGCCGCCCTTAGGCGTGACCAAGGAATGTTCCAACATACACTGACTGGAGCCACTCTTAGGTGGTTCCTCAACTTGGATGATGCAAGAACAAGAAGTTGGTAGGACATCTGCCGAGAGTTTCACAAGCAATACAAGTACAATATGGAAATGGACATTATAAGAAGAGACCTCGAGGCTACCAAGCAAGAGCCAAAGGAATCCTTCTCTACTTTCTTTACCAAGTGGAGAGCTAAGGCCGCATAAATGATGAGTAGGGCAAGTGAGGAACAACATTTAGCCATGGTTGTAAAGAATTTATTACCTATACATCACAAGTACTTGTTTGCACAATACTTTCCTAATTTTAAAGCTTTAATTACTGCTGGAACCCAAATCGAGGATGCCATAATGGAACTTTAAGGGCTGATGACCCATCATGGTTAAAAAAGAATGTAGGATATAAAGCTGCAGAAATTTCCAACATCCATAAAAATGATCCTTATCAATTGATTGCACCCATTGCACCTATGCAAGTACCACAAGGGCTTAGACCTAGGAGGGAATTTCATGAGTTGTACATGACCATGAGCCAAGTGTATAGCAAGCTAAAAGCAAATGGGTTACTGAAAGCCTTAGACCCAAGACCAATTCCAAACCCCCTTCCCTCAAAGTTTGATGTAAATAAAAGATGTTCTTACCACCAAGGCCCTAGTCATGACACTGACCGTTGTTTCACCCTTCATCATGAAATTCAAAACCTAATAGACAACATGGTGATTGCACCGATTACAAGGCCTAGCATCACTAATAATCCCTTGCCCAATCACAATTTTGGCAAAGGACCAAGGATTAATTGCTTGATGACAGAAGAGGAAAATAAGGAAGACCTTTCCGACTTAATCTATGACCTACCCAAATGATTCATGATGATGTGGGAAGAATTAATGTATAGGACATCTCCTACCACCACAAGATATGACATATGGAATGAAGTACCAGAACCCGAGAATTACCAAACACCTATAAATGGGGGCAGACACTTCAAACCTTAAATAAACAACCCAATATCCATAAATGGGGGGAGATACTTCAAACCCCAAATAAATAGCCAAACATTCACAAATGGAGGGAGACACTTCAAACTTTAAGAAAATAACCAAACATCCACAAATAGGGGGAGACAATTCAAACCCTAAGACACTGATCCCTATGATCCAACAAAAATTGCCTTGTGGAAGCTTTGAATAGATCTACCCAACAAACACCTGCTAAGGAAGATGAAGTCCTCAATCAACTACAAAAGACACAAGCTAACATATCCTTATGGGGTTTATTCATGGCCTCAAACAAACACTATTCAGGACCCAATGATCCTTACTGCCACACCACCTTTTGGGCTAGGCTATAAGCCCACTGATGATGATTTGATAGAGATGGCAGTGAGAAAGATGGCTCGAGCCAAAACCAAAGCAAAAGGACCTCCTTGTCCTCTAGAACCTCTAAAGCCCTACACTCCTACATTGAATGGGAAGTTTGTAAAAGCTAGAGAGAGTCAACGTTATTGGGGATTTCCTGAACCAAGATTTGATATAATGATAAAGACAATGGCACTTGAATTCGAGATACTACTTAATTGCCACAATAAGGCACTAGAATTCGAGATACTACTTGATTGCCACAATGAGGCCCAGAATTGAAAAAAGAAAACACAACTTGGGTTCCTACTGATTGGGCTAATTACATGGATCTTAATGCCATGACTACATTTCTTGGAGATCCTGTTTGCAACATAGAAGAAGAAGAATATTGGGAGCTGCTTGCCAACATGCATTAAAGAGCCCATATGAACTAGGAGCCAACAATGAAAATGAGGAAGAGGGAGCAACCCCTAGTGATGATTAGGATGAAGGCAATGACAAGAGGGATAGTAATAGTGACAGTGGCAGCAATGATAGTGAACATGATGATGATGGCAGTAGCACCGATAGTGATGAAAACAGTAGAAGAAGTTATGATAGCTCGTACAGTGGTGATGATTGGGGTGAACCCCCTAGTGATAGAGAAGATGAAAATACAGACCTATTCTATGAGGAATATGATAGTAATGTGAACTATTATGATGAAGACATTGAAGATGATGCCGAAGCTAATAGGTGGAGCGATACTAATAGTGATCAATACAAAATAATAAATGTGTTAGAGAATGCAAGAAAGGAGAATGCACAAGCCAATCAAATGTATCATTATGAATATCCCTATGGGCATCTTTCAGATTGGAGTGATATCACTAATGTGTTAGCTCAAGATCTGGCCCTAGGTATGACAAGCATGGAAGAGAAATTCTAGAATTTTGGTCCTATTATGATTTAGAACCAAGTTCACCAACCCCACATACTGAAAAAGGAGGATGACGTAAATGCTAGGTTGGCCATTTTAGACCAAAAACTAATGGTCCACAGTCTCAGAATCATGACGCTTCAGAATGCTGAACGTAGTGATGAAAGAGAAGGAGGTGAGTTAGAGCATCTCCCTCTACCCACTGACTTGGGCAACAGAGGCAAGCACAACTGGTTTTATGAATGGATGGATAGCATAGAGCGCCTGGATGTTTTTGTGACCAACAAGCCTATAGACATGGAGGTTGAAGAAGAAGCCACAGATTATATGGATATAGATCCTGTAGTACTGATGCTGAGGGAAGAAGGAGCTTACTGGGAGCCACCTGCCATTGTGGAAGCCACAATTGAGTTGAAGAACTTGGCATGGAAGGGAGCCTCCCATCCCATGGAGGACTCCGTGAGATAGAAAAAGACTGTTAAATTAGTCACTTTTGCCAAGAAGATTAAGACTGTTGAGCTAGTCACTCATGTCAAGAACATTGTTTCTGTCCGTATTGAGTCTACCTCCACTTATATTTTTGTTCCTATTAAGTCTGTTTGTGGTAGTTTTCCAGTTGAGTCTATTGAGTCTATTGCAAACTCTTTTCCTTTTAATATGATTTCTAATTTTAGTTATTTGTTGGCTTTGAGTGTTTATATTTCTAAAATTGGTAAAGAAACCCTTAATAATAAGGAATTAAAACATGGATACCTGGAACCTATAAAAGAAGAAACCCAACCCATTAACCAAGTAGGCAATACCCTAACCGCTTTAGAGAAGGATGCATTAGTGGCACTACTAACTGAGTTCAAGGAGGTCTTTGCTTGGTCATATGAAGACATGCCTGAGATTGATACAGATATAGTACAACACTGCATTCTAACAAATCCAACCATGAAGCCAGTCAAGTAGAAGTTGAGAAGAATAAAGCTAGAGTGGACTCTCAAGATCAAGGAAGAAGTGGATAAATAATACAATCCTGGATTCCTAAGAGTGGTTAACTATCCAGAGTGGTTAGCTAATGTGCTTCCAAAACCAAAGAGGGATGGAAAGGTCAGAATGTGTGTAGATTTCTAAGATCTGAACAAGGCCAACCTAAAAGATGATATTCCTCTGCCTCACATTGATGTCCTAGTTAACAACACAGCAAGTCATGCTTTGATATCATTTATAAATGGATTCCTTTATTACACCATGGGGAACATATTGTACAAGGTCATGTCATTTGGCCTTAAAGATGCTAGTGCTACTTACCAACGTGCAACCACTATTTTGTTGCATGATTTGATCCACAAAAAAGTAGAAGTTTATGTTGATGACATGATAGTGACGTCCAAAGACTGTGAAGGGCACATATCAGCTTTAAGGAAGTTCTTTGAAAGAATCCAATTCTACAAGTTACAATTGAATCCTAAGAAATGCACTTTTGGAGTTACATCCAAAAAACTGTTAGGGTTTATATTAAGCCAAAGAGGAATAGAAGTTGATCTTGAAAAAATCAAGACAATTGTAGAAATGAAACCTCCAAGAACTAAGAAGGAGATCCGAGGGTGTAAGAGACCTCGCCCATAAGTGCCTCTCAAAAAAGAGAGATTTTTGGTGTGCTTTTTAGGGCACCTTTCTTTTCGAGTAAGTGGTGTGGAGTTACCACTTATTTTTTTTATACAAAAAATAAGAAAAAACTAAATACAAAATACATGACTGAATTGTTTCATTCATTGATGGAATAATGAAATACATAATTGAAAATTTGAAAATTACATGGCTTTGGGTCCCAAGAAATATGTAAATTCATTTTTTGACTAAGAAAAATTGAGATCTACATCTAAGAAAGATGCAGATCCATTTTTTATTGAGAAAAATTTAGGTCTACATCTAAGAAAGATGCAGATCCGTTTTTTTATTAAGAAAAAGAATTGGTTATATGAAAATTATTGAAATTAAAAAAGAGATTATAACAAATCAAGATCATTTAAGCAATGGTTAACATTCATATTAAAAATAAAAGAAGATATGCATCAATAGAAACAAGAAGCATAAAAGATAATAGAGCAATTGAAAACAACCTCCTGCATGAGCACTCCTTGTTCTTGAGAGGATGTTTTAGGGTTCAAAGAAATTTATTCAATTATCTTTGAAACCTAAAAACCCTAATTTTAGCAGCACGTATCAGAAAGGATCAGCAAATATAAGCACTTGGAGAGTCTAAAAATGTATGCCTCTTAGAGCACCAAAAATTCCTTGAATTATGAGATCCAGTCCCTATTTATAAAGGCCAAGAGACTCTAAAAAAATATCTCTGATGTGTAGAACGCAAACCGGGACTTATCCTTTTGCAAAAAGATTGAAAAGGGTGTGCCTTATCATCACTTGAAGGGCATTGGGCCAAAGCCTAAAAAAGGCCAATTCGACACTTTTAAAGTGCTGAACTTTAAAGTGCCGTTCGGCACTCCAAAAGTGCTGAATGGTACTTTCGACACCGAACAAACTTTTTTGTTTGGGTGCATTTTGGACTCTCTTTCTAGGGTTTTTTTATCCGGCATTTGTATCTAGACGTGTTTTCATCCTTAGCATATGATTTTTATATCTTTTCTTGGATAATTCAGACTTTTTAGGAAAAATTATCTTGAACAATTATCTTGTAAATAAATCCCTTAAAATAAATCTTGATAAAATTTAGATTATCTACAATTTTATTCTTATCCAATCATCCCTTTTATTCCAATGCATGCAATTTTAGACACTAATTATCAACCAATAACAAAATTATGTAATTAATTTTAATTGTTTAACCAATTAGAATTAATTTAAATTAATTATGCATAGTCAACTCTTCCTAGACACAATGAATGTTGACCGTGCAAAGTTGATCACGTGATATCTTTCGATTCGATGGTTTGATTTAGAAACTAGACACGCCGTTGCGACCGTTAAAATCTCAAGATCATTTTTATGATATGCAATGAATAACTGATGCCTGCAATGCAATAACAAATTGATGCATGTAATGCAATCATGATTTTTTGGGGTACATGGATGGTCATTCCAGTCATTTCCTTGAATAAATCATGGGTGCAAAATCGACAAGTGGGGTGACCAAGTTGCTTTTCAATCCTGATCTTGAAGAAGGAATTGTCTGCGATTAAAGGGCTTCTCTTCCTCGATCTTCACGAAAGAAATGCTTGCGACCTCGATCTTGGCAAAGGAACTGCCTACGATCTTGATCTTGACGTATAAAATGTTTGCGACCACGATGTTGATCTTGGATACGTAGGTTCCTGCAATCAATGAATCTGATCTTGACTAAGGTAACATTTGTGACCACAACATTGATCTTGGATATGTAGGTTCCTACGACCAATGAATCTGTTCTTGTCTAAGGTAATGTCTGCGACCATGATCTTGATCTTGGATACATAGGTTCTTGCGACTAATGAATCTGATCTTGACTAAGGTAATGTCTGCAACCACGATCTTGATCTTGGATACGTAGGTTCCTGCGACTAATGAATCTGATCTTGACTGAGCTAATGTCTGCGACCACGATCTTGATCTTGGATACGTAGGTTCCTGCGACCAATGAATCTAATCTTGACTAAGGTAATGTCTGCAACCACGACCTTTATCTTGGATATGTAGGTTCCTGCAACAATGAATTTTATCTTGACTAAGGAAATCAGGGGCTTCTCATTCTTGAACCAAGTTGTTGCTTGCAAAAGTCAAAATTTGGAATCAGTCTCTAACTGATGACTGCTTTGTGGTCCTATTGTTTTTGAGATGTGTGATTTTCATTTATCCGTTCTTGATTTGAACTTTATCAAGAAAAGTTTAATTGACAAAAGATTCTATTTTTGAGAAACATTTGATTTTTGAAACTTGGAAGTTTTGAAATTGACATTTAAAATTTTGAGACTCTGAAACTTTGAAATTTTGACTTGAAATTTGGAATTTGAGATCTGAAATTTTGAGATTTGGAATTTTGAAAATTAAGACTTGAAATTTTGATCATGAAATCTGGGGTTTGATTTTTTTTTTTCTTGAAATTTTGAAAACTGGAGACTTGAATTAAAAATTGGCATTGAGAAAGTGGATTAATTTTTGCTTTCCTCTGTTTTTTTACTTGGGGATGAAAATTTTGAATTGAAAATTTGGAGTTTAAAATTTCCTTGGAAAACTTTGAATTTGATTTTTTTTTTTTTTTGGGTTTAACTGAGTCAACTTAGTTTGATTGCGTTGACTCAGCTCCTGGGCTGAGTTTAAGTGTGGGGGCCGAACTTTTGGCCCCCCACTTCCTTGTCTCTCTCTTTTTTCTTTTTTGCTTCATCTTCATCAACTTCTCTTCCTCCATTAGCACTATTCACCTTCTTCTTCCCCTTGATTTTTCTTCTTCTTCTTCTCACCATTTCTTCTCACAAAAAACACCTTTCTAAGCTTCTTAAGCTTCCCTCATCCTATTCTATCAATATTTCTTTAGATCTCTATGTTTTGAGAATTTTCACCATACAACCATTTTTGGTGACACCCATTTTCTAAGTCCATTTTTCTTTGCATCAAGATGGCTTCTTCTTCCGAGGGACCTTCTTTTCGTTTTGGGATCCTGAAGATCATGTGTTTCGGTTTAACACTGTTGAACTCTGTCCGAAAATTGAAGAGTTTTCTGCTATCTTAGGCTATGATCCAGGAAGAAAATCTATTGGTGTTTCTTGTGATCCCAGGCAAAAGTAATCTTTGTCTAATGCTCTCAGTCTTCCTACTTCCATTACTGATAGTATGATTGAAGGACATATGGTAAATCTTCGTGCAATTATCTCTCGGTTGATTAACAAACGCTCCTATGGAGTAACTGCCAATATGCAAAAAAACTACGGTTTGGCCTTATGCATTGTGGGAAAACTTTTGCCTTGCTCTGAGAGAAGTGGTTTTGTGGATGCTTAAGCCATAAGTGTTGTGAATCAAATTAAAGATGGTGATAGTCCTATTTCTTTGATCTTGGCAGAAACATTTCTAGGATTGGATGCTGTATTCCATAGTGGTGAAACTTAGAGTTTCTTATGGAGTCCTTTGACTTTGTAGATACGGTTGATAGAGCGATTGGATATGATTGCCAAGGCTACCACTAGTAATCATGGGCCTAGCAGTTTTCTTAGCAGGGCTGTAATCAAAACTAAGTGCCAAACTGAGAGTGATTGGGTGAAGTTCTTGGACTCTAGGACAAGAAATCTAGTACCTCAATTCAATGGGACTATTATTGGTGGAAGTGCCCACCCTCTTTACTGCGGCTTCCAGGATCAGATCACATTTTCCTTGTTGGGTTGTGGAGGTCAACTTTCTACAAGGGAGATAGACTCTTGAGGAAATTCAAATATGAGCAAGGGATGCTTGGTGGCAATAGAAGAAAACCTTTCTATCTTGTGGACACAAATCCTACTTTTGTAAAGAACGTACTATTGGGTTTAGAGATGGCTGATTGAGTGGACCAATCTTTTGTCAACGTTCACTTTCACAAGATGACTACAGAATACTCTAAGTGGTTGATAGATAAAATTGTTGACAAGGAAGCTGAGAGGATTGCTATGAGAGAACAATTCTCATAGACAGTTGGAAAAGACTCGATGAAGACAACTATGAATTAAAAAGAAGGGACAGAGAGGGTGAAGCACCTAATACAAAAGAAATCATTGATCAACAAAAAAAAAAAAGACTGAAGATAGAGTGACCTTATTTTTAGCTTTGAACATTTTATTTAGAAGTTGATGTAAAAACTCTTACTTTTAGGAATTATTTAGGCTTTTAGGTTAGGGGTTCTATTTATGGTGTAGGCGTTTAGGGTTTGGCTTTTTTTTTATTTTTTATTTTTTTATGGTTTGGCATAGGGTTTGGGATTTTGTGTAATGACATGGTTTAATGGAATGGTTGAATTTTTGGTAATTTTGGCTAATGGGCAAATGGTGGGCTTTAGGAAATTGTGACCCGGCCAATGCATGGTTTCCTACGTACCCCCTTTGATGGAAGGATCAAGTCATCACATAGTTCATTGATTTTTTGTTTTGTTTTTTTGCCTTAATTTTTGCCTAGGCTGCCCTTTCAGGTTTTCAACCTAGCAATCTCTCTCACTCTTTTTTTTTTCACTCTCCTTTTGCGTTGGTCGCCCTTTCGGGTTTTCAACCGACCCTTTTTTCTTCTTTTTTTTTTGTTGCTCTAATTTTTGCCTAGACTGCACTTTCGGGTTTTCAGCCTAGCGAGCTTTTTTTTTTTTTTTTTTTTTTTATTATTAAACTAAGGAAGGGAAATAACATAATTTACAACCACTTTAGACGAGGTGCTTTCAGTCTACCCCCTCAAACGTGGTATTTCTTCAGTTGGTCCATGTTGGTTGGCTCAGTGAAAGGACTTGCATCTAAGTCCATCAACCTTATTGCTACCCTAGAGTATATTTGCTTGGTAATGTATGGGCCTGCCTAATTTTGCTTGACCGTCCTATTTGCATCTTGAACTAGGGCTCAGATTTTTTCAACACTAGATCTCCTAATTTCAAATCTCTGATTCTTACTTTCTTATCAAAAGCTTTCCTAAGTCTCCTTTGATATCCTTGAATGTGATACAAGCTTTGAGTCTTTTCTCATCCAACATGCATAGCTGGTTATACCTGCTTTACAACCAATTTGCTTCAAGGATTTCACTTTCCAATACTGTCCTTAGTGAACGGACACCCATTTCAAAGGGAAGGACCACTTCCATCCCATACACCAATGAATAAGGAATGGCTCCTGTGGAAGATTGAATTGATGTTTTGTACCCCTAAATTGCATAGGGTAATTGTAGGTGCCAGTCCTCGTAATTCTTTATGCTTTTCTTCAAGATTCGCTCTATATTTTTATTTGCAGCCTCAACTGTTCTATTAGTCTGTGGATGGTAAGGTGAAGACTTGTGGCGCTGAATGTTGAATTGTCGTAGTAACGTTTTTGTTTCTCCCTTGAAGTGTAACCCCTTGTCTAAGATAATCTCATGTGGCACCCCATATCTGCAGATGATGTTGGTCTAAATTGAGAAACTTTCTTTAAATTCAGAACTTTGTATGAGGCAGCTTCGACCCATCGAGTGAAGTAATCTATGGCTACAAGTATGAATTCATGGCCATTGGATGCAGTTGGATGAATCTTCCCAATGATGTGTATCCCCCATGTAGAGAAGGGCCAGGGTGATGTCATGGTATGCAATGGCATGGGTGGCATATGTTTTAGATCTCCATGGACTTGGCATTGATGACATTTTCGAACATGAGGCACACATTCAGTTTCCACGGTGGTCCAGTAATAGCCTTGTCTCATTATCTTCCTTGATAGCATGTGTGCATTCATATGTGGCCCATAACCTGACTCATGAACCTCTTCAATTATTTGCTGTGCCTTCTTAGTGGTTACATAAAGGAGATGAATTCTATCATATAATCTTCTGTAAAGTCTTTCTCCACAAATAATGTAATTAGTAGACAATCTTCCGATGGTCAATTGGTCCTTCTTGTCTACAGATGTTGGATATGTCCCATCTTTGAGGTATTATAGGATGCCTAAATACCATTCAGCTTCCCCGTTCTTTCCCTCATCTTCTTCTATTGTCATGCAGTAGGCTGGTTCTTCTTTTCGTTCCAACACTATCGGCCTGGCTTCATTTTCTTTCGGCCTATCCATTATGGATGCCATGGTCGCTAAAGCATCTACAATTTAATTCTGCATCCATGGCACATATTGATATTGGATCTTACTAAATTTTGATGCCTACTTCTGAAGGCATTCATGATAAGACATACGCCTTTCTTCTTTGATCTTCCATTTATTCTAAATCTGAGAGATTATTAGAGCTAAGTCTCCGTATACCTCCAACTCCTTCACTCCTAGGCCTACGGTTGCTTGTAGACCCATAATGCAAGCTTCATATTTTGTGGCATTATTAGTGGCAGGAAAGTTAAGTTTGCCAGAAAATGAAATGTGTGTCCCTTTTGATGAAATTAAGAGAACTCTAATTCCCCTTATGTTTTGATTTGTTGCTCCATTAAAATACATCTTCCATGATTCTACCTCAATCCCCATGATATCTTTAACCAGTCCCTTGGATCTCTTCAGCTTATTCTAGCTAATAATAGGCTAAATGATTGACAATTGCTCTCCCTTTCACAGATTTCTAAGTCACATATTTAATATCATATTCTGACAAAAGCAAGACCCATTTAGCAGTCTTCCCATCTTGCTCGGGTTTTTCCATTAAGTACTTTAAAGGATCCATTCCTGCAATCAACAAAACCTTGTAAGCAAGCATAAAATGTCTGAGTTTACGAGTTGCCTATACAAGTGCTACACATGTCTTCTCTAATGGTGAGTACTTTTCTTCATAAGGCAAGATTTTCTTGCTAATGTAGCAAATTGCATTCTCCTTCCTAGTCTCTTCTAGGTATTAAGCAAGTAGAGCCCCCATTACTGTATCTGTAGAGGTGAGATACAATAACAATGGTTTTTCGGGTACTGGTAGGACAAGTATTAGCAGTTTCATCAGATAACTCTTGATCTTCTCAAAGACTTATTGGCATTGTTCATTCCACATTGTAGGGACTTCCTTCTTAAGCATTTTAAAGATTGGTTCACATGTCATGGTGAGCTGGGCTATGAACCTACTAATGTATTGTATTCTCCCCAGAAATCCTCGGATCTCCTTTTCAGTTCTTGGAGACTTTATCTCTAAAATTGCCTTAATTTTATTAGGATCAACTTCTATTCCTCTTTGTTACCATAAACCCTAACAGTTTTCTGGACGTGACTCCGAAAGTGCATTTCTTGGGATTCAATCGAAACTTGTAGAACCGAATCCTTTCAAAGAACTTCCTCAAAGCTGATATGTGCCTTTCACGGTCTTTGGACTTCACTATCTTGTCATCAACATAAACTTCTACTTCTTTGTGGATTAAATCATGCAACAAGGTGGTGGCTGAATGTTGTAAGTTGTACCAGCATTTTTAAGGCCAAATGGCATGACCTTATAGCAATACGTCCCCCATGGTGTAATAAAGGAGGCTTTCTCCATATCTTCTGGAGCCATCTTGATCTAGTTATATCCTAAAAATCCATCTTAAATGATAGCAAAGCATGACCTGTTGTGTTGTCAACCAAGATGTCAGTGTGAGGCAAGGGAAATCATCTTTTGGGCTAGCCTTGTTCAGTTCTTAAAAATCTACACACATTCTGACCTTTCCATCTTTCTTTGGTACCAGAACCACATTACCTAACCACTCTGGATAGTTTACCACTCTTAGGAATCCAGCATTGTATTGTTTCTCCATTTCTTCCTTGATCTTGAGAGTTCATTCTAGCTTCATTCTTCTCAACTTTTGTATGACTGGCTTCATGGTTAGATCTGTTGGAATGCAATGTTGTACTCTATTTGTATCAATCACATGCATGTCTTCATATGACCAGGCAAAGACGTCCTTGAACTCTATTAGTAGGGCCACTAATGCATCTTTCTCTAAAGTAGCTAGGGTATTACCCACTTAGATTATTTTGAGCTCATCCTCTGTTCCCAGGTTAATGGGTTGGGTTTCCTCTTTTATGGGTTCTAGGTATCCATGTTTTAATTCCTTATTATTAAGAGTTTCTTTACCAATTTTAGAAATAGAAGCATTCAAAGCTAGCAAATAAGCAGAATCAAAAATCATATTAAAAGGAAAAGAGTTCTCAACAGACTTAACAAACTCAATAGACTTAACTGGAAAACTATCACAAACAGACTTAACAAGAACAAAAAAACTAGCATAGATAGACTCAATAGAAATAGAAACAATGTTTATAAGGGTGATTGGCTCAGCAGTCTTAATCCTCTTGGCAAAGGTGATTGACTTGACGGTCATGATCTTCCTTAAGGAGTCCTCTATGGGGTGGGCAACTCCCTCCTATGCCTAGTTCTTCAACTTGGTCGTGGCTTCCACAATGGTAGGTGGCTCCCAATAAGCTCCTTCTTCCCTCAGCATTAGTACTGCGGGTTCTATATCTATATATTCTGTAGCTTCTTCTTCAATCTTCATGTCTATAGGCTTTTCGGTCACAAAAGCATCCAGGTGCTTGGTTTTGAGTCATAATACGACCCTAATTCTGGAACCTCTCTTCCATGCTTGTCATACCTAAGGCTAGACCTTGAGCTAATATGAGTGATATCACTCCAATGGTGCCCATAAGGATATACAGCATGGTACATTTGATTGGCTTGTGCATTCTCCTCTCTTGCATTCTCTAACACATTTACCAGTCTATATCGATCACTATCAGTATCGCTCCACCTGTTAAGTTCGACATCGTCTTCAATGTCTTCATCATAATAGTCTACATCACTATCATATTCCTCATAGAATAGGTCTACATCTTCGTCTTCTTTATCACTAGGAGGTTCACCCCAATTATCACCACTGTATGGGCTATCATAACTTTTGCTGTAGTTGTCATCATTATCGGTGTTGTTATCATCATCATGTCCACTATCAATTACTGTTGCTGTCACTACTACTATCACTCTTTTCATTGCTTTCAACTTCATCATCACTAGGGGTTGCTCCCCCTTTCCTCATCTTTATCATTAGTTCTTAGTTCATATAGGCTCTTTAATGCATGCTGGCAGGGCTCCTAATATTCTTCTTCTTCTATGTTGCAAATAGGATCTCCAAGAAGTGTAGTCATGGCATCAGGATCCATGTAATCAGCCCAATAAGTAGGAACCCAAGTTGTGCCTTCTTTTTTCAATTCTGGAGCCTTGTTGTGGCAATCAAGTAGTATCTTGAATCCAGGTATCATTGTCTTTATCATAGGATCAAATCTCAGTTCAGGGAATCCCTAATTACATTAACTGTCTCTAGCTTTTACAAACTTCCCATTCAACGTAGGAGTCTAAGGCTTCATAGGTTCTGGAGGACAAGGAAGTCCTTTTTCTTTGGCTTGGCTCGGGCCATCTTTCTCACTTCCATCTCTACAAAATCATCATCAGTGGGCTTATAGCCTAGCCCAAAAGGAGTTGTGGCAGTAGGGATCGTCAGGTCTTAAATAGTCAGCTTTTTCACAGTTCTCCCTAAATTCATCCTTAGAAGGTAGTTCATTCTCCTTATCATTGCTACCACATTATTGTTACCATAAGAAGCAAAGTCCATTGGAATCTTCTCAACTTCTTCCTCTCCCTTTTCAAAACCAGACCTTTCAATCACAAAGCCATCCAAGGTCAGTGGCTCTTTCTCAAAATCAATACCATAAATAGGCTTAGGCACAGTCAAAGTATCACCAAAGATAGTTACAATAGGTCCTTCATGTGGAAATTGAACATTTTTATATAGAAAAGAAGGTATGGCCTCTGTGTCATGGATCCATGGTCGCCCAAGGAGCATATTGAAGCATGAGCCTATATTAAGGACCTGGAAATCCTTGACCATTGGTCCTATGGTAAGCTCCAATGTTGTGGACCCCAAAACCTTTCTTCTACTGTTGTCATATGCCTTTACATGTTAATTAGTAGGTGAAAAGTCTTCAATGTTGAGGCCTAGGTAGCTTGCAGTCTTTAAGGGACATACATTCAAAGTAATTCCATCATCTATCAAAACCATCGGTATCCTCTTCCCCATGGAATCTATAGTAATATGCAAAGGATCATTGTGGTGCTTCTTAGTCAGATCCTTGTCAGAATAGGAGATAGTGAGTTCCCTATTTATGGACCCAATCATAGCATTTAGTCTTAGGAGGTTGTAGGGATATGTTGGCTTGTGTCTTCTGTAGTTGCTTGAAGACTTAATCTTCCTCAGTCGGTGTTTGTTGGGTAGATCTATTTAAGGCTTCCATTAGGTTGTCGATCTCCAATTGTAGGGGTTTGAAGTGTCTCACCCCATGTGATGTGGGCAATTTTTGTTGGATCATAGGGATTGGTGTTTGGGGTTTGAAGTGTCTCCCCCTATTTATCGGTATTTGGTTTCTTACTTGGGGTTTGAAGTGTATCTCCCCATTTATCGGTATTTGGTTTCCTACTTAGGGTTCGAAGTGTATCCCCCCATTTATCGGTATTTGGTTGTTTATTTGGGGTTTGAAGTGTTTCCCCCTATTTGTAGATGTTTGGTACTTCTTGAGTTCTGGTACTTCATTCCATATGTCATATCCTATGATGTGTTAGGATTAGTGCCTTTAAATCTTATTTTCTGTGTTGGAATAATCATGGTTTGTATCTCATACAAAACATACGCAGCGGAAAATAAACGGATCTACTTCATTTTCAATTGATAACATGCATGATGTAAATTTCAGAATTCAAGAACAAGAGAGCGTACCTTGGTGTGGTGAATTTCATGTTGGATAAAAATCTGGTTTTGTATCTTATACAAAACACACAGCGGAAGCAACAAATAAGGATCTATTTCATTCATGATTGACAACATGCACTATATAAATTTCAGAATTTAAGAACAAGATAGCGTACCTTGGTGTGGAAAAATTCAAAACAAAGATTAGAAGCACTTGGGAAAACTTTTAATCTTCACTCCAATTCCACTTTACGCCCAAGATGTGTGGTCTATCAATCAGTTTCCAAAGGGAGAATGAAAGTGTGTCTCACACTCTCTCTTTTTCTCTACGATTCTTTTTCTCTTCTCTTCTAAAAAAAAAAAGTCTATATGTTTCTCCCTTTATAATTAACTGATTATCTAATTGGGCCGGCTTATTGGGCCTTTCCAATTGGGCTTTAGTGTGTGGCTTGGAGTGGGACCAAAAGGGACCAATAAGACACTAGCCCCAATGGGCCTTGGGCTTTTCGTCAACTTTTGACAAGTCCAAAGTTACCATTAATTATATTTAACACCACTATATAAATATAATTGCACTCTAGGCCTTATTAATAAATTATATCTCAAGACTTTATTATACATACAAGCCTTTCATAAAATATTCGTAGTAATACAAAGTCATAAATATAGACTGCCACTTTGAAAATTACTACATCTTAATCCTTAAGTACCCGGTTTAATCTTTTAAAGTTATTCATCATATATTTATGAAATCCAATTTCATAAATATATACTTTGGTAATTTCTTACCAAAATGGTTAGGCCTAACTCTCTGAATAACTGAACACATTAAACTTATCTCAAGGGAATATTTTATATCTCCATCAAGAGATTATGAATTCCATCTTGAGAATATATGTTCCATCAACACTAAATGTGATTGCCCAATATACTGAGGTTTTGACCGTTACATTAGATCTCACTCCTGATATATCAAAGCAATCTACACGTCATGATCAGGTCCATTATTCTCTCAGGATTAAGAGTTCATGCAAATAAAAGTCGTGAGATTTATTATTCATTTGACAGTCGTTAAGAGAATACTAAATCTCACACGGTCTAGTTCAATATGTCTTAACTCTTAAAACATATCAACATATTAACTACTAGTCTCCACTTCCATGATCAAGACAAATCATCTTAGTTGATACGTTATAGTCTTCGTAGATGAAATGCCCAATTTCATCACTGACTAAGAACTATATATTCTGAGTTTACAAAGAACTTATGATTTATATCTTCTGTGACAAAATCACATAAATCACATACTATGCATCTCATGGACTATATGATAATGTCCAAATATTCATGTTACCATTATTTTAGATAAAAATAAACAACTTTATTAAACACAACATTAAGTCATACATAATGTTATACATAGCATCATACCATAGGATTTAAGGGCACACATCCTAACATTTCAAAACAAAGATCGGAAGCACTTGGGAATACTTTTAATCTTCACTCCAATTCCACTTTATGCCCAAGAAGTGTGGTCTCTCAATTAGTTTCTAAGGGAGAATGATAAAGTGTCTCACTCTCACATACAGACTATTTTTCAATAATGTCTCTTACGCCCACTTTTTTTTTAAAGAAAAATTCTTTGTGTTTCTCCCTTTATAACAATTATCTTGTAGATAAATCCCTTAAAATAAATCTTGATAAAATTCAGATTATTTGCAATTTAATTGTTATCTAATCATCCATTTTAATTGATTTTAGACACTAATTATCAACCAATCACAAGATTATTTAATTAATTTTAATGGTTTAACCAATCAAAATTAATTTAAATTAATTGTTCGTAGTTGACTCTTCCTAGACACAATGCATGTTGACTGTGCAAACTTGATCATACGATATCTTTCGATCCAATGGTTTGATTTAGAATCTGGACACACCATTGCGACTGTTAGAATCTCAAGATCATTTTTATGATATGCAATGAATAACTGATGCATGCAATACAAGAACAAATTGATGCATGTAATGCAATCATGATTTTTTGGGGTACACAGAATGGTCATTCCAATCATTTTCCTTGATAAAATCATCAGTGCAAAATCGAGTCTCTACAGAGGGTTTCCAGGGAGGATATAGTACATTAGCAGGTTCATAGCCTAGTTCACCAAGACATGTGAGCTAATCTTCAGACTGCTTAAGAAGGAAGTTCCTAAAGTGTGGAATGAACAGTGCTAAGAAGCCTTTGAGAAGATCAAGAGTTATCTGATTAAACCACCAATACTCATCCTACCAGTACTCGAAAGCCATTGCTATTGTATCTTACCTATACAAATACGGTAATGGGGTCTTTACTTGCTTACTACCCTGAAAAGACTAGAAAGGAGAATGATATTTACTACATTAGCAAGAAGATGTTGCCTTATGAAGAAAAGTACTCACCATTAGAGAAGACAGGTGTAGCATTTGTATGGGCAACCCGCAAACTCAAACATTATATGCGTGTTTACAAGGTTTTGTTGATTGCAAGAATGGATCATTTGAAGTACTTAATGGAAAAACCCGTGCAAGATGGGAAGACTGCTAAAGGGTGTTGCTTTTGTCAGAATTTGATATTAAATATGTGACTCAGAAATCTGTGAAAGGGAGAGCAATTGCCAATCATATAGCCCATTGTTCACCATAAGAAGCCAAAGAGATTCAAGAAGATTTTCTAGATAAAGATATCATGGGGATCGAGGTAGAATCATGGAAGAAGTATTTTAATAGACCAACAAATCAAAATGGAAGTGGAATTGGAGTTCTCTTAATTTCACCAAAAGGGACACTCATTCCATTTTCTAGCAGACTCAACTTTCCTACCACTAACAATGCCCCAGAATATGAAGCTTGCATTATGGGCCTATGAGCAGCCTTAGGCCTAGGAGTGAAGGAGTTGGAGGTATACGGAGACTCAGCTCTAATAATCTCTCAGATTCAGAATAAATGGAAGATTAAAGAAGAAAGACATATGCCTTATCATGAATGTCTTCAGAAGTGGGCATCAAAGCTTAGCAAGATCCAAATTAGTATGTGCCAAGGATGCAGTGTCAAATTGCAGATGCTTTAGGAACCATGACATCTATGATGAATGGGTCGAAAGAAGATGAAGCCAAGCCGATAGTGTTGGAATAGAAAGAAGAACAACCTACTACATGACAGTAGAAGAAGATAAGAGAAAGAATGGGGTAGGTGAATGGTATTCAGACATCCTACAATACCCCAAGGATGGAACATACCTGAAGTCTGCAGATAAGAATGACCAATTGACCATCGGAAGATTGCCTACTAATTACATTATTTGTGCAGAAAGACTTTACAGAAGATCATATGATGGAATTCATCTCCTTTGTACAACCACTAAGGAGGCACAGCAGATAATTGAAGAGGTTGATGAATCAAGTTATGGGCTACATATGAATGCTCACATGCTATCAAGGAAGATAATGAGACAAGGCTATTATTGGACTACTGTGGAAGCAGACTGTACGACTCATGTTCAAAAATGCCATCAATGCCAAGTCCATGGAGATCTGAAACATATGCCACCCATGCCATTACATACTATGACATCACCCTGGCCATTCTCTACATGGGGAATAGACATCATTGGGAAGATTCATCCAACTGCATCCAATGGCCATGAATTCATACTTGTTGCCATTGATTACTTTACTAAATGGGTAGAAGCTACCTTATACAAAGTCTTAAATTCAAAGAAAGTTGCTCAATTCAAAGAAAGTATCTCTGACAATGGGTTACATTTTAAAAGAGAAATAGAGAAGCTATTATGATAGTTCAACATTCAACACCACAAATCTTCACCTTATTGTCCTCAGACTGATGGAGCAGTTGAAGCTACTAACAAAAACATAGGGCGAAATTTGAAGAAAAGCCAAAAAATTTAGAAGGATTGGTTCCTATAACTACCCGATGCAATTTGGGGATATAGAACATCAATTCGATCTTCCATAGGAACCATTCCTTATTCATTGGTATATGGGATGAAAGAAGTTCTTCCCATTGAAATGAGTGTCCGTTCATTAAGGATAGTATTGGAAAGTGAAATCCTTAAGGCAGATTGGTTGCAAAGTGGATATGACTAATTATGCATGTTAGATGGGAAAGGACCCAAAGCCCTATATCACATTTAGGGATACCAAAGGAGACTCAGGAAAACTTTTGACAAATAAGTCAGAACAAGAGATTTAAAGTTGGGAGATCTAGTGTTGAAGAAATCTGAGCCCCAGTTCAAGATGCAAATGGGAAGTTCTAGCAAAATTGGGCAGGCCCATACATTATCAAGCAAATATACTCTGTGGGAGTAGTAAGGTTGATGGACTTAGATGCAAACTCTTTCACTGAGCCAACCAACATGGATCAATTGAAGAAATACCGTGTTTGAGGGGGTAGACTAAAAATGCCACATCCAAAGTGGTTGTAAATTATGTCATTTCCCTTCCTAGGCTTCAAAAAAAAAAAAAAAAAAAAAAAGAAAGCTAGCTAGGCTGAAAACTCGAAAAGGCAGTCTAGGCAAAAATTAGAGCCAAAGAAAAAAAAAAAAAAAAAGAAGAAGAAAAAGGAAAAAGGGTAGGATGAAAACTCGAAAGGGCGACCTACACAACAGGAGAGTAGGAAAAAAAGAGAGTGAGAGCCTGCTAGGTTGAAAAACCAAAAGGGCAGCCTAGGCAAAAATTAAGGCAAATAAAAGAAATATCAATGAACTACGTGATGACCTAATCCTTCTACAAAGGGGGTACATAAGTAACCATGCATTGGTCTGGTCACAATTTTCCAAAAACAAAAAAAAAAAAAAGCCAAACCCTAAAGAACCCAAACCCTAAACCAAACCCTAAAAGCCTACACCATAAACAGAAACCCTAATCTACAAATCCTAGATAATTCCTAAAAATAAGAGTTTTTTTACATCAGCTTCTAAATAAACATGCTCAAAGCCAAAAAATAAGAAAGTCACTTTGTCTTTAGTCTTCTCTTTTTCTAATGATCATTAATTTCTTCTTTGTTAGGTGGTTCATCATCCTTGTCCCTTCTTTTGAATTCATAGTTGTCTTCATTGAGTCTTTCCTGATTTTCTATGAGAAGCTGTTCTCACATAATAACCCTCTCAACTTCCTTGTCAACAATCTTCTCTATCAACCAGTTAGAGTATTCTGTAGTCATCTTGTGAAAGTGAACCTTAACAAAAGATTGATCCACAAGGAAGATGTGATCTAATGCTAGAGACCAATGTAGAGTGGGTGGGCACTTCCACCAATAACAGTCCCATTGAATTGAGGTACTGGATTTCTTGTCCCAGAACTTCACCCAATCACTCTCAGTTTGGCACTTAGTTTTGATTACAACCCTGCTAAGAAAACTGCTAGGCCCATAATTACCAGTTGTAGGCTTGGCAATCATATCTAGTTGCTCCATCAACCATATCTGCAAAGTCAAAGGACTCCCTAAGAAGTTCTGAGTTTCTCCACCATGAAATACAGTATCCAGTCTTAGAAGAGTTTCTGCTAAGACCAAAGAAACAAGATTGTCACCATCCTTAATGTGATTTACAACACTTATGGCTCGAGCATCCATAAAACTGCTTCTCCCAAAGCAAAGCAAAAGTTTCCCACGATGCATAAGGCAAAACTAAAGTTTTTTTGCATATTTTTTGTCAATCAGCCGAGAGATAATTGCACGAAGATTCATCACATTGCCTTCAATCATACTATCAGTAATCGAAGTAGAAAGACTGAGAGCATTAGACAAAGATTCCTTATGCTTGGGATCGCAAGAAACCACAACAGATTTTTTGCTTGGATCATAGCCCAGGATAGCAGACATTCAATTGTCGGACAGAGTTTAGCAGTGTTAAACCGAAAGACATGATCTTTGGGATCCTTGAATTTCACTATAGCACAAAGGAAGTCTCACTTGATTTTGACATTACTTAGAGCCTTAATTCCCTCTAGTTTGAAGGTTGTAAAATTGGTTTTGGTGTTGAAATCAAAGCTACGAACCCATCTGTTGATATCATGAACTGTTGAATAAGAGAAATTATGATTGCTTGCCATGGATGACTTTTGCTTGTGATTATTGTGTGTTGCTAACCTTTATGCAAAGAATTGTCACAGGAGAATTCATTTATATAAGCTACACCAACTCCTAATCAAGTTTAAAATAGGTTTGAAAGAGTTTGTAGCTGACTAGAAGAGTGTTTCTTGATTACAAACGAAGTAAATATTTTTCAAAAAACGTAAAAATGTGAAACGTGCATTGGAAAATTGTAAGGAGTGAGCCCAGTGTCATTCGACACTCTAAAAGTACCGATCGACACTTTTAAAGTTCCGAATGGCACTCCAAAAGTGCTGAATGGCAGTTCTCATGTTCCAAGTGGCACGCAGCCCCTCCATCATACACCCATGCAATTTCATGTTTGAAGACTTATTTTAAGATTGTTTAACACTTAAAAAGATATTTTTTAGTCAAACTGGGGCGGCTTGACGTGTCTAACTCACTTGTTATAAAAAATCATCACTTGCATCATTGTTCTCAAAATTGATCAAATCAAGTTTTTTAAAGACTCATGAATTTATGTTCCAAACTAAGGGCATTCGCCCATGCCTCATGCAACTTTCAAAAAAAGAAGCCACCATCATTGTTTTTCAAAAAATCATCATTGAGATTTCCAAAATTCATGCATTCCTTCTTAAACTAGGGGCATTCGCCCAGGGTCATTTATCTTTTTTTTTAAAAAGCACCATCATCATTTTTCTAAATAAAAAAAAGGGGGAAAATTTTCAACACCAAGATTTCCAAAACTCATGCATTCATTTTAAACTAGGGGCATTTGGCTCTGCCTCATTTAAGCAAGTGCAGATTTCAACAGAGCTAATTAAGATAAGTCTAAATTGATACTAAAAGACCTCATCAAGTGAATTTTAAACTTATCTTAGTTAAAGTTTCTATATGATCCCAGGTGATGCCAAGGACAAAGTACTAAACATGGAAATTAAAATAAGATTGTTTAAGGAACACTTCCTTTTATTTTACAGGAAAAAAAAAAAAAAAAAACAAGTCATACATCATTGGGACTCCGAGTTCGCCTACGTGAGGATCTCCTTAATCCTCCTCTAGAGGAGCCACCTTCAGTATTTCCTTCTTGACTTGAGAAAAAGCGAGGATCATATTGACGATTTTCAAGTTCAAGGCTCCTAATCCTTTCCTCTAAAGTTCTTCTGGTAGCATCAGCAGCTTCCATTATATGTGCCTGAAAAGTTAGCAGAACCATATGTTAATTCCACCATCAATCACAGTTCAAACAAGAGATACTTAGAAAGCAACATGGCATACCAAGCTTGAATCATTGAGCACATATTGGGAGGATTGAGTGCGAGCCAACAATTGCGAGCCTCCAATCATCCGCATGCTTTCCTCCATAAGATCCACATCAACCTGAAGCACAAATTGGCCCGATCAAGAGCCATTCAATATGCCAAGAAGAAATTAGGACAAAGAACTAAAAATTCAAGAATAAACTGGATCGGGCAAGGGAACATTTAGAGTATGCTTTTGCCTAGTCAAAGGCATGGAACTATACGTTCCATCAGAATTAATCACATCATATTGCCATGCAAGAAAATGAGGATAAGTCTCCATGAAAGAACTAGAGGAACTACCAGTATGATGAGGAGAAGGAATTTCTTCCTCTTCATCTCCCTCTTCCTCTCCTTCAAAATGTGGAGGCTAAAAATCCAATATGCAAGTTTTGTCACCAAGCAGAAATGTGGAAAAAAAATTTGCAAGATGAAGATTTGACTTTAGAAAGGAAAAGAAGTACCGTTCAGCCTACCAAGCAACCTTGTAGACAAGTTTGAATAAATTCAGAATAAGTTCCTACTGTTCCTAGAACAACGAAGCTTACACGGGCCTGAGCAATCTCTTCATTAGTTAGAAGGATAGCTAACTGGATGGAGGGAAAATGAGGAATGGGAATTGTTATAGGACACATGATGAACTGAGGGTAACACCCGATCACCAAGATACCAATACCTTCCATGCCCACATTCAAACAATGCCTGGTAACCATTCAGCTCCAAAGCTTGTTTAGACTCTACATACACCTCACATCTAGCCCAAGGATCTAAAGACATCTGAAAAATCATAAAGGACCTATAGGGAGAAAAGACCAAACCATAATCAAGCACCAAAGATCCCACACAAAAAAGAAAGGGGGAAGAAGAAGGACTTACATTATCAGTAGTCAAATTGTCAATCACCAAATGCCAAATTTCCAAAGAATGCCTGGAGGTCACTGACAAACGATAGTAGGGCAACCAACAGAGAAATCTAGGGAAAATACCAGCAACTTCCTCCCTGATTTAAGGACCAACCCCAAAGTACTCATACATGCAAACCTGAAAAATTGGCACAACACCATTGCCCCAAAGCCAAAATAATTTTCCAAAGCCCATACATAACCAAAATTCACACCTTACCTGCCATACAAATTTTGAGCCCTACCTAAGCTTGAAAGACTCTACCTAGAGAATTGGGTCATAAAATGCATCAAAGTAGCATAGGTCATGCTGCCCCAGTCATAATTCTGGATTTGTCCTATTTTTCTCAAGCTTTCTAGGTAGCGTAGATGCACAATACTGCCTATATCCGGACATAAGAAAGTTCCAATATAAAGAAGCATGAATATACAAGCACCTTTTGCAGCAGTCTCGCAATGAGGAATATTTTCACAGAGCCAAGACAAAGGAATATTGTTACTACTCATTCTAAAAGGCACTAAACCTAGAAGTTTCTTGAGTCTACCTGAAGTAAGGGAATCATTGACAAGAATTCTTTCACCACCCAACCTCAGACCGGTGATAACAGAGAAGTCATAAGGTGTTAACATTACCTCCTCGATACATGGAAAGTGGAAGGTACATGTAGTGTCCCAAAAGCGTTCTGCCAAGGTGAAAAGTAACTGAAAATCTTTGTATTCATATGTCTCATAATTTAACAAAGTTTCGAAGAAAGTGCCAAAGCTTGCTTCATTGATGATGTTTTTGATGCTAGGAGACGATGTTGCCCATGCACTTTTTAACATTTGGAGACTGCCTTGATTCTTGAGGCTCTACAACACAAAAATTCAGCTTATCAATTTCCATGACCAAATTACATGTCAAAAAAAAAAAAAAAATTTCCATGACCAAACCCACATCACAACAAAAACAAAAATGCCCCACCAAAATTTCACCACAATCAAAATTCTTCACATATCCATACACAACTACTAAATTCTTTTCATGGCCATTCAAAAAAAGTTCCTATTTTTTCAAAATAGGAAACAAATCCCCACGAACTCATACCCATGCACCACAAATTCCCACATGGCCAAGTCATAATCATAAAATTTTTCCAAGAACCAATATCACATGCCCCAAAAAATTTTTCATAATCAAAATTTCAGGCCCATAAAATTTTCCCATGCCCAAAAATTTTCCATACCCACAAACTTTACATATTCATACCTACAAAATTTTTCCTTGTCCATAAAACAAAGTTTACACATGCCAATAAACTTTTCTCATATACATCATGACCACATTCACATAAGACAATCACAAATTTTTCACAATGCGAATACTCCCAAAATTCAAACCAAAATTCATCCAACAACATCACAATCTACCTACATTGTCGAAATTCCATAAGCCACCAACATTGTCCAAATTGCACTATGATCAAAAACCAATACTTCAAGAATGCTCCAAAGCCAACATTTTACAACATGATCAATCACACAATGCCCCAAGTTGCAAAAACCAAATGACAATATCTCACCATGAAACTTTCAATGAAACATGCAACAACATTTTCCCAAGCAAAGAAACCAAAGAAAAACTCACCCTAGTGTCTACATGACAATATGGAGCATGGGTCCATGGGTCCTAGGGTCTTGAAGAAGTCCATCCTCATTATGCCAATCAAATGTTGGATCATATTTCTCACCATGAAGAGTAAGAAAAGATGGTCCCTTGGAAGAAGAAGCCATCTTGATGCAAAGAAAAATGGGTTTAGAAAATGGGTTTCACCAAAAATGGGTGTGTGGTGAAAATGCTCAAAACACAAGGATCTAAAGAAATATTGAAAAGATGTATGAGGGAAGGTTAAGAAGCTTAGAAACGTGTTTTTTGTAAGAAGAAATAGTGAGATGAAGAAGAAAAATGAAGGGGAAGAAGAAGGTGAATAGTGTTAATGGAGGAAGAGAAGTTGATGAAAGATGAAGCAAAAAAGAAAAAAGAGAGAGACAAGGAAGTGGGGGGCCAAAATTTCAGCCCTCACACTTAAACTCAGCCAAAGAGTTGAGTCAACTCAGTCAAACTGAGTTGTCATAGTCAAACCCTAAAAAAAAAAAAAAAAACCCAAAAAAAAGAGGTTTTTTTTTTTTTTTTTTTTTAATTTCAAAGTTCTCAAGTATCTTTCAAACTCCAAATTTTCAATTCAAAATTTTCATTCCAAAGAAAAATTCACATTCCAAATGTCAAATTTTTTAAATTTGAATCTCCAATTCTCAAAATTTCAAGAAAAAATTCAAACCCCAAATTTAATGATCAAAATTTCAAGCCTTAATTTTCAAAATTCCAAATCTCAAAATTCCAGATTTCAAATTCTAAATTTCAAGACAAAATTCTCAAAGTTTCAAAGTGCCAATGACAATTTCAAAACTTCCAAGTTTTAAAAATAAAATGTTTCTCAAAAATAGAATCTTTTGTCAATTAAACTTTTCTTGATAAAGTTCAAATCAAGACGGGGTAATGAGAATCACACATCTCAGTAATAGTGGAACCACAGAGCACTCATTAGCAATTTAAAATTGAAGTAGAGGAGACCTTTGATCAAACATTTCGGTAATTTCAGATCGAAGTAGAGAAGACCTTTGATTGACATTTCAACATTTCAGATCAAAGTAGGAAAGATCTTTGATCAACATTTCAGCATTTCAAATCGAAGTAAAGAAAACCTTTGATCAAAATTTCAACATTTCAGATCAAAGTAGAGAAGACCTTTGATCGACATTTCAGCAATTTCAGATTGAAGTAGATAAGACCTTTGATCCACATTTCAACATTTCAGATGAAAGTAGAGAAGACCTTTCATCGACATTTCAGGGATTTCAGATCAAAGTAGAAAAGACATTTGATCAACATTTCAGCATTTTAGATCAAAGTAGAGAAGACTTTTGATCGACATTTCAACAATTTCATATCGAAGTAGAGAAGACCTTCGATCAATATTTCAGCATTTTTGATCAAAATAAATAAGACCTTTGATCAACATTTCAGATTAAAGTAGAGAAGACCTTTGATCAAGATCCCAACAATTTTAGATCAAAGTATTGAGTACCTTTGATCAACATTCCAGCATTTCAGATCAAAGTAGAGAAGACCTTTGACCTACCTTCCAAGGATTTAGGATCGAAGTAGAGAATACATTTGATCGACATTTACGCATTTCAAATCAAAGTATAGAAGACCTTTGATCGACATTTTAGCATTTCAGATCAAAGTAGAGAAGTCCTTTGATCAACATTTCAAATTGAAGTAGAGAAGACCTTTGATCGACATTCCAGAATTTCTAATCAAAGTAGAGAAGAACTTTGATCGACGTTTCAAAAATTTCAGATCAAAGTAGAGAAGACCTTTGATCGACATTCCAGCATTTTAGATCGAAGTATATAAGACCTTTCATCGACAACCTTTATTCGAAACTTCAGCATTTCAGATCAAAGTAGAGAAGTCCTTTGATCAACATTTCAAATTGAAGTAGAGAAGACCTTTGATCGACATTCCAGTATTTCAAATCTAAGTAAAGAAGATCTTTGATTGAAATTTCAACATTTCAAATCAATGTAGAGAAGACCTTTAATCAAGCATTTCAGATCAAAGTAGAGAAGACCTTTGATTGACATTCCAGAATTTCTTATCAAAGTAGAGAAAACCTTTGATCGACATTTCAACAATTTCATGTCAAAGTAGAGAAGACCTTTGATCAACATTTCAGCATTTCAAATCGAAGTAGAGAAGACCTTTGATCGACATTCCAGAATTTTTTATCAAAGTAGAGAAGACCTTTGCTCAAAATTTCAACATTTCAGAGCAAAGTAGAAAAGACCTTTAATCGACATTCCAGTATTTCAAATCTAAGTAAAGAAGATCTTTGATTGAAATTTCAACATTTCAAATCAATGTAGAGAAGACCTTTGATCAACATTTCAGCATTTTAAGATTAAAGTAGAGAAGTCCATTGATCGACATTCCAGCATTTCAAATTGAAATAGAGAAGACCTTTGATCGACATTCCAGCATTTCAAATCGAAGTAGAGAAGACCTTTGATCAACATACCATCATTACAGATCAAGTAGAGAATACCTTTGATTGACATTCCAGCAATTTCAAGGTAGAGAAGCCCCTTGATTTCCTTTATTCAAGTTCCAAGGTCAAGAAGCCATTTGTTTACTTTTCGTCAAGATCGAGGTTAAGAAGCCCTTTGCTCACATACAATTCCATTTTCAAGATCAAGATTGAAAAGCCTCTTAGTCACCCCACTTGTCAAGAATCATTTCTGGAGTCATCAACTACCAGCTAAGTCAAGTATTTTCATTTTTTGTCAAAAGATAAGGCACTAGTTCCATGTTCCAAAGTTTTAGGTTTGAAGGCTAGGTAATCTTTGAAAATTCAACCTCAATTAAATCATGGTTGCTAAAATCAGTGTCTTTGTTTTACATTGAAATTCGCTTTACAAGCTCAGTCAATGAGGGGCATTCGATAGACACTCGATTTTGCACCTATGATCTAATCAAGGAAGATGACTAGAATGACCATCTGTGTACCCCAAAAATAATGATTACATTACATGCATCAATTTATTCATTGCATATCATAAAAATGATTTGGATATTTTAACGGTAGCAATGTTGTGTCCGGTTTTTATCGGATTGAAAGATATCGCATGATGAAGTTTGCACAGTCAACATGCATTGTGTCTAGGAAGAATCAACCATGCACGATTAATTTAAATTAATTTTGAATGGTTAAAAAATTAAAATTAATTAAATAATTTTGTGATTGGTCGATAATTAGTGTCTAAAATAGGATTGCATGCGTAGGAATAAAAGGGATAATTGGATAACAATAATAGGTAATTTGAACTTTATCAAGATTTATTTTAGGGATTTATCTACAAGATAATTTTCCCAAAAAGTCTAAATTATCTAGAAATGAGATAAAAAAAAAATCATAGACTAAGGATGAGAACACGTTTAGGTACAAAAACTGTATCAAAAAACCCTAGAAAGAGAGTCTAAAATGCACCTGAACACGAAAGTGCGTTCAACATCCAAAAGCACCATTTGCACCTTTGGAGTGCCAAACAGCACTTTAAAAGTGTCAAATTGGCTCCTTTTGGGCGTTGGCCCAATGCCCTTCAGGTGACGATAAGGCACACCCTTTTCGATCTTTTCGCAAAAAGAGGAGTCCCGATTCGCGTTCTACACATTGGATTTATTTTTTATTGTTTTCTGGCCTCAATAAATAGAGACTAGATCTCATAATTCGAGAACTTTTTTTTCGTGCTTTGAGAGGCATACGTTTTTAGATTCTCCAAGTGCTTATATTTGCTGATACTTTCTAATATTTGCTGCCAAAATTAGGGTTTTAGGTTTCAAAGATAATTGAATAAATTTTTTTGAACCCTAAAACATCCTTTCAAGAACAAGGAGTGCTCCATGCAAGAGGTTGTTTCAAATCACCCTATTCTTTTTTCTCTTTTATAGTTCTTGTTTATGATGATGCTTTTTTTTTTATCAATAACATGAATTGTTAATCATTGTTTTGCTAAAGCATGATCTTTTTTTTCTTTTCTTTTTTTATATATCATTGTTGTGATTTGTTTCTTAATCTCAATAATCTGCATATAACTAATTCTTTTTCTTAAAATAAAAACAGATATGCATTTTTCTTAAATGCAAATCTGAATTTTTCTTAATCAAAAACAGCTCTGCACCTTTCTTAGATGTAGATCTGATTTTTTTCTTAAAATAATAATGGATCTACATCTTTCTTAGATGTAGATCTAAATTTATCTTAAAATAAAAACAGATTTGCATATTTCTTAGACATAGATCTGAATTTTTCTTCAAACAAAATGGATCTACATCTTTCTTAGATGTAGATCTAAATTTCTCTTAAAAAAAAAATGGATTTGCATCTTTCTGAGATGTAGATCTGAATTTTTTCTCAATCAAAAACGGATCTACATCTTTTTTAGATGTAGATCCGAATTTTTCTTAAATTAAAAATAGATTTTGATCTTTATTAAATGTAGACCTGAATTTTTTCTTTAATACATGCAGATTTTGAAACAAAGAAAAAGATTATGCACGATTGTATTCGTGATGGTTTGTTTTATTTAGTTCATGTAGCATAAATTTATCTTATGAATGAAATTCTTTTCATAAAAAATCTCTTCCATATTTTTTTGAACCTATAAAAACATATTTGATTTTTTTTTTTATCAAAAGCCATTTTTTTAATTAGCACAAAACAAATCTGATCTTTTACCAAGTTAAAACCATTTTTTTTTTTTTTCAAAAACAAATCTGATTTTTCTAAACTAAAGACCAAATTTTTTATCACCAAAACAAATCTGAATCTTCTTTCCAATAACCATTTTTTCTTATTATTACAAAACAGATCTGGCATTTTTGATAAACCAATATTAATTTTTTTTATCACTAAAATAGATCTGAATTTTTTAAAACAAATAAGAGGATTCGTTCATAAATAAATTTGTGTGATTTAGTTTTGTGTATATACAACATGTCATTCATAGCATGCATAAATAGTACATTGGTCATAAGAGTCTAGAAGACCAGACCTTATCTGGGCAGAATAGGTGCCTAACACCTTCCCATTCCGTAACCTGGCCTTCGAATCTAGTTCTTTTGGATAGGTAGACCTAACCCTTGTCTTTATTTTATTCCAGGTAGAATGTAACTAGGACAAAAAGCCATATAATTATTTGGTAGGTTGTAACTGGGACCCAAAGCCGTGTAATTTTTAATTTTTAAAACATGTATTTTTTTTATTCAATCAATAAGAGGAAAAATTTAGTCATGTATTCTCTATTTCTTTTTTTTGTATAAAAAAATAAGTGGCAACTCACACCGCTTACCAAAACAGAGAGGTGCCCTTAAAAGCATTCCAAAAATCTCTCTTTTTTTAGAGGGACTTTTGGCGAGGTCTCTCATAGCGGTGACTCCATTAGGGCTAAGCTTCGTATTAGACTTAAGTGACCAAATGTGTATCCTTATTTTTCATGCACCACATCAATCTAGATGGTTCCATGTCCCCATGGAGAAAATATAATATTTTTGGAATTTGAAGGGTCCAGCACACAAACTAAGGGCGAAAAAATACAGTATCTATAGTTGGGAATTGAAGCTTTATTTCATATTTAAGGATGTCCTTGTCAAGAGATATTATGAAGACTCCCATGCCTCCTAATTCTTTGATGGATGATCAATCAATGTGAATCATCCGAAACTATGTTTGTCCATCACCTAAAAAAGTGAATTCAGTAATAAATCTGCTAATACTTGCCATTTGATTGCTGATTGAGGTCTATACTTGATGTTAAACTAACTGAACTTGACGGACCATTGCACCAGGCATCTAGCTGCGTCTAGTTTATTCATGGCCTTCTTGATGGGTTGGTCTATCATTACAATGATTAAATGTGCTTGGAAGTATGGACGAAGCTTCCTTGACACTACAATCAATGCAAAAAATACCTTCTCTAGATGAGGGTACCTTGCTTTTGTGTATTGGAAGGCTTGGCTTGTGTAATACACTAGTCTTTGCACTCTGTTTTCTTCCCTGATCAAAGTTGAACACACTGCTGCCTAAGAGACCGCACGAGCTATTTCGCATTCTTTAGTCTACTAACGTGCTTAAGAGTGGTGGTTTCATCAAGTACTCCTTCTGGTTCTTAAAAGCTATTTCACATTCTTTAGACCACACAAAAGCTTGCTTCAAAGTCTTGAAGAAGGGTAAGCACTTGTTATAGCTTTTGTCAAAAACCTGTTTAAAGCTACAACCCATCCTGTCAGTCTTTAAACTTCCTCCACAGTTTTGGGCAACATCATTTCTAGGATGGCTTCACTTTCTCAAGATTACTTCAGTTCCTCTCTAGAATACCATGAAACCAATGAACTTTCCTGATTATACTCCAAAGGCACATTTCGATGGATTGAGCTTCATCTTGTATTTTCGAAGTGTGTCAAAGGTTTCCCTTAGATCCTCCAAATGTTCTTCGTTCATTTTACTCTTGACAACCATGTCATCAACAAATACTTCTACATTCCACCCGATTTTGCTTGTTAAATATTTTGTTCACCAACCTTTGATATGTGGCCATAAGATTCTTTAGTCTAAAGGGTATCACTTTGTAAAAATAGAGCCATTGGCTTGTGACAAATGTTGTTTTCTCCTAGTCTTCTTTGCTCATGCAAATCTAATTGTATCCTGAAAAGACATCCATTAATGTGAGTAATTCATGTCCTGTTGTTGAATCAACTAACTAGTCGATCCTTGACAGGGGGAAGCTGTCTTTTGGACATGCTTGGTTGAGGTTAGTGAAGTCAACACACATTCTTCACTTCCCGTTTGACTTCTTTATCATGACAACATTAGCCAGCCATTTTGAGTTATAAACTTCTTGAATGAAACTTGCTACTAGGAGCTTTTCTACCTCTTCCATAATGGCTTTATTTCTCTCAAGGGCGAATACTTGTTGCCTTTGCTGGACAGGCTTTTCCTTTGGATCAACGTTTAGATGGTGCTCTATGACACTTCCATCTATGCCTGGCATGTTGTGAGAGACCAGGAAATTAGGGCCTCTCAAAAAAGATATTGTTGGGTGTTTTGAAGGGAACCTCTCTTTTTGGGTAAGTAATGTGGAGTCACCATTTATTTTATATACAAAAAAATAAAAAATAAAAATAAATACAACTTTACATGATCAAAATGTTTCATTGTCATTAATTGAATAAAAATAAATACAAACTTGATAGATTGAATATTACAAGGCTTTGATTCCTTGTTACAATCTACCAAAATCTCATAGCTTTTTGTTCTAGTTACAATCTACCTAGAAATAAAAAGAAAACTAAGTTTGGAGGCTAGATTACGGAATAGGAAGGTGTTAGACACCCATTCCACCCAGACAAAGTCTGGTCTTCTAGGCTCTAATGACCAATATACTCTTTATGCATATGAATGATATGTTGGATACATGACACACTTAACCAAACTGACTCACATAAATCCATTTTATGATTGTGTCCTTTTTTTTTAGAAAAAAAAAAAAATCAGATCTGTTTTTGTGAATAAAAAATTAGTTTGATTCATTAAAAAGAAACCAGATCTATTTTTGTTAAATAAAACAAGGTTATTGCTAAAAAAATATCAAATTTGTTTCGGAACAAAGTAAAAAATGGTTTTTAGTTTATATGTAAGAAAAATCAGATCCGTTTTGTAAATAAGAAAATCTAGACTTGTAGAGAGAAACGACACTCATGAAAATAAATCTATGTTACGTGCATCAAACAAAAAACATATCAACTTTTGACTTCATCTTTTAAATTTCAAAATCTGCTATTTTTGTGACAAAAGAAATTTTCTTGAAAAAAAATTCAAATATGGATTTAATGAAAATACAGATCAGTTTTGATGTGTAAAAAAATTCAGATCTGTATTTAATGAAAATACAGATCTGTTTTTAGTATGTAAAAAAAAATTCAGATCTGTATTTAATAAAAATGCAAATCTGTTTTGATTTGTAAAAAAATTTAGATTTGTATTTAATGAAAATACAGATATGTTTTTAGTATGTAAAAAAATTCAGATCTGTATTTAATGAAAATACAGACCTGTTATTAGCTAAAAAAAATTATTACTGTGTAGATTTTTTGAAACTCAAAAGAAAAACCATAGCAACAACATAATTATTTAATGTCGTTTTTTAAAAAATTTTACACACAACATAGCAACAACATCAGAAATTAAAATAAAAAACATCCTAAATCTATTCATGCATCATCAAGTAGAATTAGTAAAAAAAAAAAAAACAAGAAAAGGGAAAGAAAAACTACCTCTTGCATGGACATGCTCTTCTTAGTGAATGAATATTATAGGGTTCAAAGGAATTTATTCAATTCTCTTTGAAACCTAAAATATTTTTCTTACAAAAAAGAAATTCCTAAGGTCAAAGCCTCTAGAACTTCTTTAACTTAAGAGAGAAAATAAAAGAAAAGAAAGTCAGAAATAGGGGGGTCAGAGAGCGTGAAAAAGTGTGCAGAATTTTGAGATGTAGCCTCTATTTATAGAGGCTAGGATATTTGAAAATTAGCTAAGTGATTAGAATACGAACTGGGACGCATCCTTATCTTTAAAAAATCGATAAGGATGTGTTTTTTGTCAATCCAAGTGCCCTTGAGCCGGGGCCCGAATTTGTGTCAATCAGCACTCTAAAAGTGTCGAATGGCCCTTTTGGGTATTAGTCCCACGTTTGAGTTTTGGTCCATTTTGGATTTCTTTTTTGAGGTTTATTTAGCTGAGACTTGCACTTAGATGCGTTTTTAATCCATATTCTAAAAATTAAACTCTTTTTCTGATAATTTAGGTCTTTTTGGCAATGATTATCTTGTAGATAAATACTACAAAAAGTCTTGATTATCCACCATTTTGTAGTTATCTAAATATTCCCTTGATTCCCATGCAAGCAAGCCTATTTTTGACACTAATCACAACATTATGTAATTAATTTTAATTGTCTATCCAATCAAAATTAATTTAAATTAATCATGTGTGGTCGATTCTACCTAAAAACAATGCATGCTAATCGTGCAAACTTGATTATGCGATATCTTTCAATTCGATAGTCCGATTCGGAAATAAGGCATACCATAGCAATCGTCAGAACCACAAGATCATTTTTATTTTATACAATGAACAAATTAATGCATGTAATGCAATCATGAATTTTGGGTATATAAATGGTCATTCTAGCCATCTTCCTCATGGGTGCAAAATCGAGTGTCTACAAAATGCCCCTCATTGACAGAGCTTGTATAGTGAATGTCAATGTAAAGCAAAGACATTAATTTTAGCAGCCATGATTTAATTGAGGTTGAATTTTCAAAGATTACCTAGCCTTAGAACTTAAAACCTTGGAACATAGAACCAGTGCTCTGCTGTTTGACAAAAATGAAAATTGTGAATACTTGCCCTACTTGATAACCAATATTGACATGAATCTTGATAACAATAGTGATTGAGAGGCTTCTCTATCTCAGTCTGAATATGGCAAATATCCAAGGGGCTTCTCTACCTCGGATCCTAATGGAAGGTAACCAAGAGACTTCACTACCTCGAAACTACAGTTGTGGTGACCAGGGGGCTTCTCTACCTCAATCTTGATGGAAGGTTGATCAAAGTGCCTCTCTACTTCGATTTGAACTGTTGTTATGTCGATTAAAGGGCTTTTCTACTTTAATCTGAACTATTGAAATGTCGATCAAAAGGCTTCTCAATTTCGATCTTGAACAATTGAAATGTGGATCAAAGGGCTTCTCTACTTCAATCTTGAATGTTGAAATGTGGAGCAAAGGGCTTATCTACCTTGATCTAAACTGTTGAAATGTCTATCAAAGGGCTTCTTTACTTTGATCTTGAATTGTTGAAATTTCTATCTAAAGGCTTCTCTACTTTGATCTTGAACTTTTGAAATGTCGATAAAAATGCTTCTCTAGTTCAATCTAAACTGTTAAAATGTCAATCAAAGGGCTTCTCTACTTCGATCTGAACTATTGAAATGTCGATCAAAGGGCTTCTCTACTTTGATCTAAACCGTTGAAAGGTCGATCAAAGAGCTTCTCTACTTCGATTTTGAACTGTTGAAATGTTGATCAAAGAGATTCTCTACTTCGATTTGAACTGTTGAAATGTCGATCAAAGGGATTTTCTACTTCAATCTTGAACTGTTGAAAAGTTGATCAAAGAGCGTCTCTACTTTGATCTTGAATGTTGAAATATCAATCAAAGGGTTTTTCGACTTCGATCTAAACTGTTGAAATGTTGATCAAAGTCCTTCTCTACTTCGATCTTAATTATTGTTTGCAAAAGGTCAAAATTTGGGATTAGACTTTAAATAATGAGTGCTTTGTGATCCCAACTGTTTTTGAGATGTATGATTTCATTTGTTCCTACTTGACTTGATTTTTTTTTTTTTTTTTTGCAAGAAAACTTTGTTTGATTTTTTTAGTTCTTTGAAAAAAGATTTTGTCTTCAAAATTTGAAACTTGAGATTGAACATTTGAAACTTTGAATTTGGGAAACTTTGAATTGAGAGTATAAAGCCTTTTCTCCTTGAGAAAAATTGTATCTTTGTCCTTGATCATCTCCTAGAATTTTTCCTTCAAAAAAAAATTTGAAATTGATATCATCCATTTTTTGAAATTTTGAAAAAATTTTATTCATCCTTCATGATTTTTCATTTTCTTAAAAGAAAATAAAAAAAAGAAACTATTTTTTTGTTTTTGTTTTTTTTGGAGTTGACTGAGTCAACTCAATCAAACATGAGTTGACTCAACAACTTAAATTACTTAGCAAGGTGGGCCAGATTTTGGCCCGCATTTCTTTGTCTTTTCTCTTCTTTTTCTTTGCATTTTCTCTTTTCTTTCTTCCTTCTTCCACCATTGTTACGATTCACCTCCTTTTGCCACTTGAATTTTCTCCTTCTCTACACCGCTTCTTCTCTAAAAAAATCACTTTTCTAAGCTTCTCAACCTTCCTTCACTCGTCTCCCTCAATATCTTTTTAGATCCTTGTGTTCTTGGCCATTTTTGTTACACACCCATTTTGTGAAACCCATTTCAAAACTCCCTTTTTCTTTGCACTAGCAATGGCATCATCTTCCAATAGGCCTTCTTCCCTTATTTTCATGGGAAAAAATACCACCCATCTCTTGAATGGAGTGATGAAGAAGGGCTCCTTCAAGACCCCAATACCCATGCTCCACATTCTAAGATGGACTTCAAGGTGAGTTTTTTTTTTTTTTTGGTTTGGGAAATTTGTTGCTTTCATGTTTCATTGAGATTTTGATGTTGAGATATTGTCATTTTGTTGTTGTTTGCTCTTGTTGAAATTTTGGACATTGTATAGTTGATCATGTTGTAATCTTGGCTTTGGGGACATTTTGAATTTTTGTGTTTTTTTTTTTGGTAGGGTGTAGCTTGAAAAATGTTGATGGGTCATGAATTTGGCAATGTCAGTAATATGTGATTTTGTTGAATGAATTTTGGCTTGAATTTTGGGGCATTGAAGTTATGAAAAAATTGTTGTATTGGCATGGTTGAACAAATTCATGATGTGTGCGGAAAATTTGTTGGCATGTGTACGGAAAAATTTGTGGGTATGAGTATGGAAAATTTTTTTGGTGGCATGTATTTATTTTTTCTTGTCATGGAATTTTGATTACGGAAAATTTTTGTTGAGCATGAGATTTTTGGTCATCGCAAAATCTTTGTTAGGTATGTGATGTTGGATCATGGAAAATTCTTGTGGTTGTGATTTTGTTGGGTATGTGATGCTGGTCGTGGGAAAAGTTTTTTTATTGTGATTTTGGTCATGGAGAATTTTTGTTGGGTATGTGATATTGGTCATGGAAAAATAAAAATTGGTTGTGATTTTGGATCATATTTTGTTTTGCAAATCCTTAAGAGCCAAGGTAGCCTTCAAATGTTGAAAGGCATTTAGGAAATATTGTCTCCAAATATTAAGAACAGCATTAATGAGGCTGGCTTTCAGACTTCTTTCCAAGCTTTATTGAACCAAGAAACTCATGAGTACAAGGATCTCCAGTTACTCCTTGCTTTCTTAGAACATTTTTGGGATACCACGTGCACATTCCATTTTCCAGGCATTAGTGAAGTGATGCTAATGCCTTACGACTTCTCTGTCATTATAGGCTTGAGATTTGGTAGTGAAAGATTCAAGATCAATGACTTCTTCACTTCAAAAGAGATTAAGAGTCTCTTAGGCATAGTGCAAAAATGTCTCTTTGATGTGGCTGTATGAAAACATTGAGAATTGTAGAACCATAGCAACCGGCACATGAATGTTCATGCTCCTATTCATTGGGATTTTTTTATGCTTGAACTTAGGTATTACTGTGAGTTTACACTACCTGTGGAGTCTAAAGGATATTGATTAAATCAAAAATTATGACTAGGGTGGCATGGCTTATGCTACCCTCTTGCACTTCATAAATCAACCTTCTCGGCATAGCCTTTCAAGCTTAGGTGGTGCACCATTTGTTTGGAAGGTGAGGTTTGGAATTTTTGGCTAGGTGTGGGTTTTTTGAAAGTCATTCTAGCTATGTCATAATGATGTGTGTTGATTTTTTCAAGTTTGGATGTATGAATATTTGGGGATGGTCCTCAAGTTTAGGAAGATGTTGACAGCATATATCCAAATTTTCTTTGTTGGTTGCCCAAATATCACTTGTCAATGCCTTCCAAGTGTTCTTTGGAAGTTTGGCGCACTGTGATTGACAATTTAACTATGGTTGATGTAAGTTTGTCTTCATTTTTTTTGTGTGGGGTTTTGTGTTTGATTCGGGTTTGTTCTTCTTTTCATTTTGGGTTCTTTGTAATTTCCACGTATCTTTAAATCATTAGCTTCGAAGTGAGGAGTATACGGAGTGTGAATGAGTTTTGGAGCTAAATAGCTGTCAGGTATTGTTTGAATGTGGCCATTGGAGGTATTGGTACCTTGGTGATCAGGTGTTGCCTCAAGTTTAACACGTGTACCCTCTTACAATAATTCCAATTCCTCCCTATCCCTCCATCCGATTGGCTGACCTTCTAGCTAATGAAGAAATTGCTCGATCTCAACTTAGCCATGTTGTTTCAGGGATTCTAGGAAATTATTTTGAATTTATTCAAACTCAATTATAGGGTAGTCTAGCTGGCATTCCTGTGACATCGGTATTTCCCTTCGTCCTGAAATCAAATTGTGTTTCATCTTGTATGTTCATCCTCCATATTTTGGCCTTGTGACAATATTTGCATGTTGGACTTTTAGGCTTCATCTTTTGAAGAAGAGGAACAGGAAGAGGAAGAGGAAGAAGAGAACCCTTCTCCAAGTCATACTAGCAGTGCTCCTAGTTCTTTCATGGAAACCTATCCTCACTTTCTTGTATGGCATTATGAAGTGATGAACCCCAATGGGTCGTACAGCTCCATGACTTTAGACAAGCCAAAGCACACACCAAATGTTTCTTGGCTTGATCCAGTACATTCTTGAATTTTTGGATTTCTTGTTGTCATTTCTTTCCACTAGGTTGTTCATGAACTATTGCATTTGTACTTGTTAGTGTTGATCTTCTAGAAGAAAGTATGCAGATTTTTAAAGGCTTACAACTAGTAGTTGTCGATGCCCAAGCCCAAAATGGTAGAACTGTGGGCATTCGTTCGACCACCAACAGTGGCGGTGCTCCCACTCTCGCGGGCCCGTTAGAGGCCCCTTTCGAGTGATCGTGTGCATGTGTGCAGTTCACATGGAGTTTTGGGTGCTCTCTCTCACACTCTTGGTGGAGGAGGGTAGGTGTTCTACCTATGGTGGTGTGGAAGGATTCGAGGCCATATTTTATGGGATTACCAAAGGTGAGTGAAGTTGCCACCAATCATTGGGTTTTTCTAAGGTGTGATTGGTCACCTGTCTCTAGTTGATTTTATTATCAATCCTAGGCTAAGAAAAAGGTCAGTTTTCCTAATCTAATATAGATGACAAAAAATCTTGATTCTTGAGTCCAAAAGTTTGGTTACATTTTGGGAAGGTGTTAGGCACCCCACAATGCCTATCCAAGGATAGTTCTTTGTTTTGATAAAACCTTAATTTTTGGAGATTGACAGTAAAAATATGATTTTGGCATTGACTTTTGGGGTTTTAACATGCCTTTGAGGTTTGGCTTTTGAATGGGGGTGGTATCAATCTATGATTTCTTAAGGCATTCGGCCAAAGTACCAGATTTTTACGGTGAAAATCCAGCAACATGTCACCTTACTTTCGCCATGAAAATTAGGCATCACTTGCCTTTGGTGACATGGACCGTGACGATCACACCGAAGAGGGGCTAGCAGGTGTATATATACATACATTATGCACAATGCATGCATACAGAGCAAGAAAGTAAATGCCTACATCCCTAGAACATGGCTTAAAATATAAGTGCAAGAAAGTAAACAGGGGTCGCCATACTCTAGAGATGAGGACGAATGGGACATGACATGATATACCTAATATAAACTGTCTAAGAGAGAAAGAGAGGAAGAAGGAAAGAGGGTTTAAAAGAGTACATAACCAAAAGGGAAAAACCTAACTCCTAAACCTACTTAACATAGTCGCTTGGCTCAAATCTACATGCTTGACTCTGCGCCTTTTTTGGTTATGCCTAGGAGACCGTGCCCTAGTTCCAAATGTCCTTGCTCCATGTGTGTACATGCAAAGACAAAGATAAGAAACCTGTAGACAAACAATGGAAGGAAAAAATGCAACGAGCACGCAAGAGGGGCTCAAAGCGATAAGCATAATAGACATAGCAAGCATAGCAAGAAAGCTGTCAAGGCAAGAAAGCAAGCAAAAAAGCAAGCAAACAAACAAAAGGTGGCGTCCATGAGGGATAAATGTAGGTTTAAATCAGAAGTCCATAGCTTCATTGTGTTTGAAGCATGGACGACACAGTAGCAAGCAAGACTCATACATGGACATGTGAGCAAGTGTATAAAGATGCATAGAAAGCCAACAGGTGGCACAAGCAAGCATGGTAAGCATATCATCGTACGAAGAAAAAATGTGGAAAGATATGCAAGAAGCAACCAGTATCAAGGTGACACCTCCCAAATGGTTATATCCAAACAAGGTCATCGGATGTAACAACACAACCACAAAACCGCTAAAGGGCGTCGAGCATGGCAAAGCCTTGAACTAAAGAGCTAACACAAACATAAAGCATAAAAGCAAGCAAGCATAGACGTTCAAATAAAGCAATCCAAACCCTTTGATATGACCTTGGTGCATGGACAATGACAAAGACCATAAGGTTTAGATCATGTCTCAACCTTAAGCCAACATGCAAGAAAATGTGGTAAAGGGAACAAAAGGGCTACAATAGCACATGGCATGACGAACATAGCCTAAGTCTAGGCACACAAGCATGGCATGGAGTGTACAAGCACATGGAGGAAAGCCTAGAGTGATTGGAGATTAAAGACCAAAGCACACAAGCATGTGAAAGCATAGATCTAGGTATATAGGCATAGGAACACGCATGAAAATATGTAAATCCAAAAACCTAAATATGAAGGAGCGTGAATACAAGCATATAAGCATGTGAAAGCAAAAATCTAACGCTATAGCATGGCAAAATAGGCATAAATACATAGATCCGACCAAGGCATAGCCAAATGTCATACAAGCACTGGAGCATGTAACCCAAAACATCCATATAAAACAAAGGGATGAATAAACCATGGGAAAACATGGCGTAAAGCCTAAATGTGTAGATTGAGAAAACTAGCATGTAAACAAGCATGGAAACATGTGGATTTAGCCAAACAACACATAGAAAAGATAGATCTAGGCATAAACACATAGCAAAAGTGTAAAGCACAAAGATTGGGACAAACAACATGTGAGCAAGCATAAAAGAACATGGATCTAAGCTAAGAAACAAGATAAAGCAAGAAACATGCAAAAGAAAGCAATAAAATGTTATCATAGCAAAAAGAGCAAGAAACATGCTAGGAAAAAGATTTAGAAGGTTAGGGGTGTGGATGATAGCTAAAACACTACATCCACACCCATAAACCTTGAATCCAAGATGTAAAACCAAGGAGAAGAGGATTGGGTACAAGAACACTACCTTGTGTGGTTGGTGAGGATGCAAGAATCAAGAGGCTTTGATGTGTTTTTTGTGTGTTTTTCGTGTTTGGGAGAGGGAAAAAACATGTAGAAAAACCAGGTAGAGAGCAAAACTTAACAAAATGATCCTCTTTTCAGTTAGGGGAGCGCCTGGGGTTATATATAGCCCCGGCGCAAATTTTAAGGCGACGGCCTTTCAAGGGCCATTGCCTTGAAACAGCCATGAATGGGGTTGATCTTGGCACCCTAGACAGATTTTGATTTCCTATTTCTGAAAAGGCATGGAACTTGAAAATCCAACGGTCGGATCAAAAGTTATGGCTCCAAGAAGTTAGTGTCACATCGATCAGTGTGTTATCTCAGTTTTCATGATATCTTGGTTGCTCTAACCCCGATTTCGACCTTGATATCTTGGTTGTATCAAAATTAGGATTTTTGGACCCACTTAGGGTAAACTCCAAGTCAAACTTGGTTAAAGTTGTTAAAAGTCTCCAGGAAGCTCAGGTTTGATGTAAAACCATGAAAAATGTTGTGTTGGAAGGATTTTGACCTTGTTTGACCTTTGGTTAACCTAGGGTCGACTAAGGGCATTTTGGTCATTTTGGCTAAAAAAGGCATTTTGAGTGCTCTAGTGTCCAAATAGGTTGCACCATGCCATTATATATGTTCTCGTGACCCCTTAAAGTGAAAATGATTTTTTTTCGAATTTCTCGGGGTTTAGCATGCAAATTGAGGGTGGAAAAAATATGATATCAACAGTAACTCATACTCAGTCTTCCCATTTTGTGATCAATGAAGCGAGCTGGGTATAAGATGATGCTCTTTGAGTCTTTTTTTTTTTTTGCTTGGACTTTCATGATGATTAATCTAACACTTGTCTTTATTGATTTTTCATGTGAGTCGAATGGCATTGGCTAATGCCAACAAAAGATCCTTGGAGGAAAGGATCATAAATCTTGAGCTTGAGAACCGACAGCAAGAATCTCGGTTTTATGTGAGTCAAGAGGGAAATACTGAAGGCGGCTCCTCTAGAGGTGGGTCCAGGAGATCTTCATGCAAGCAAACCTAGAGTCCCAATGATACTTGATTTATGTTTTTAATTATCCTACAAAAACAAGAACAAGTGTTTCTTAGACAAATTTTTATTAATTTCAGCTTTTAGCTCTATGCACTTAGAATTGCTTTTGACCATGTTGGAAATTTAAATGAGACAAGTTTAGAATTCACCTAATGAGGTCTTGTAATACCAATTTAAACTTATCTTGACCAATTCTAATGGAAGTTGCACTTACTTGAATAAGGCAAAGCCAAATGCCCCTAGTTTAGAAATGAATGCATGATTTTTGGGAATCTTGACTTTTTTAAGAAAAGACAATGATGATGGTCCTTTAAAAAAAATGAATAAGGCATGATCGAATTCCCCTAGTTTGAGATATAAATTCATGGTTTTGAAAATCTTAATTTGATCAATTTTTCTCTCTTCTCCTTTTTGAAAGTAGTGATGCAAGTGATGATTTTTTTTTAAACAAATGAGTAAGGCATGTCTAAATGCCCCATTTTAACCAAAAAAATCTTTTTGAGTGTTAAATAGGGTCAAAAATGGATCTAAAGAGTGCCCGATAACGCAAAATAGGGTAACTAAGCCTAAGTGAAGTTGAGTGCTGAATGGTACATTATCATGCCGAAAGGCTTACGCCATGGTGGGCCAACTCCTCACGCTTTTTCGACGCATGTTTTGAGTTTTCAAGTTTTTTGAAAAATGTTTTCTTCATTTGTGACCATTAAACACTTTCCTACTCAACTACAAACTCTTTGAAACTTATTTAACCTAATTAAGAGCTGAAGTAGCTTACTTTAACAATCTATCCTGCAAACAAATCTCTGCATCAAGGTTAGCAAGACACAATAATCACAAGCAAGAGTTATCCATGGCTAACAATCAAAACATTTCTCATTCAAACAATTCATGATATCAACAAATGGGTTTGTAGCTTTGATTTTAGCACCAGACCAACTTTACAGCATGAAACTAGAGGGGATCAAGGCTCTGAGGAATGTCAAGATCAAGTTGGATTTCCTCCATGCTGCTGTGAAGTTCTGGGATACTGAAGACTATGTATTTCGATTTCAAATTGCTGAACTTTGTCCCACCATTGAAGAATTTTCAACTATTCTAGGTTATGTCCTAGCAAGAAATCCGTAGTAGTTTCTTGTGATCTCAAGCACAAAGAGAGTTTATCTGATGCTCTAGGACTTCCTACTTCAATTACCAATAGCATGATTGAAGGGCACATGGAGAATCTTCGAACGGTTCTTTCTAGATTGATCATTAAACATACTCATGGAGTGGCTAACAACGTGCAGAAGAATTTTGGCTTAGCTCTTTACTTTGTGGGAAAAGTCTTGCTTTGCTCTGGAAGGCTTGGTTTTATGGATGCTTGAGCCATAAGTGTTGTGAATCAGATTAAAGATGGTGATAGTCCTACTCCTCTGATCTTAGCAGAAACTCTTCTAGGATTAGACTCTGTATTCCATGGTGAAGAGTCACAAAAATTTCTTAGGAGTCCCTTGGCTTTGCAAATATGGTTAATGGAAAGATTGGACATGATTGCCACGCCTACTATTACTGATTATGGTCCTGGCAATTTTCTCAATAGGATTGTCCTCAAAACTGAGTGTCAAACTAAGAGTGACTGGGTGAAACTTCTGAACAAGAAATACAGTGCCTCCATTTGGTTGAATTTTTTTTAGTGGAAGTTCCTACCCCTTTTGTTGTGATCTTCGGGATCAGATCACATCTACCTAGTTGGGTTAAGGAAAGCAACTTTCTATAGTGCTAATAGACTCTTGAGGCAATTCCAATATGGGCAAAGAATACCCGGTGGAAAAGGAAGAAAAACTTTTACTCTTATGGACACAAATCCTACTTCTATAAGGAACATGTTGTTGGGCTTGGAGATGACTGATCGTGTGGATCTATCCTTTGTTAAGGTTCACTTTCAAAGGATGACCATGGACTATTCTAATTGGTTAGTGAACAAGATTGTGGACAAGGGGGCTGACATGGTTGCTATAAGAAAGAAATTCCTTAGAGACAAGAGCGAGAGACTTGAGACTGACAACTATGAATTTAAAAGGAGGGACCCAGATGATACTGTACCTAACATAGATGAAAGCAATGAACAACCCAAGGAGAAAAGACTAAAGAAAAATGACCATCTTATTTTTATGGCTTTGAACATGTTTATTTTTAAAATTTGATGTGAAAGTCTTAAGTTCAGGAATTATTCAGGACTTTCAGGTTGAGGACTCTGTTTAAGGTGTAGGCTCTTAGGGTTTTTTTTTTTTTTTTTTTTTTTTTTTTTTTTTTTTCAGAATTTGGTTTAGGGTTTGGGTTTTGGATTTTGTGTAATGGCATGGTTTTGGTTTAGGGCTTGGGTTTTGAGGGTATTTTTTTTTTCAAGGTTTCGTGTAATAACATGGTTTAATGGAATGGTTGAATGTTAGGAATTTTTTTTGCTTAATGGGTAAATGGTGGATTTGGAGAAATTGTGAACGAACCAATACTGGTTGCCTATGTACCCTCTCAGCAGAAGGATCAGTTTATCATGTCGTTCATTTTTTTTTTTTTCCCTTAACTTTTGCCTAGGCCGCCCTTTCAGGTTTTCAACCTAGCAGACTCTCTCACTCTTTTTTCTTTTTTTTTTTTTTAACTCTTCTTTTGCATAGATTTACGCTTTTGGGTTTTCAACCTACCTCTTTTTTTCTTTTTTTTTTGTAACAAACCTAAGAAGGGAAATAACGTAATTTACAACCACTTCTGACGTGATGCTTTGAGATTACCATCTCAGACGTGGTATTTCTTCATTTAATCCATGTTGGTTGACTTAGTAAAAGGGTTTGCATCTAAATCCATTAACCTTACTTCTCCCCTAGAGTATATCTGCTTGATAATGTACGGACCTGCCCAATTTTGCTTGAACATCTCGTTTGCATCTTGGATCGGGGCTTGGATCTTTTTTAGCACTAAATATCCTAACTTCAAATCTCTGGTTCTCACTTTCTTGTCAAAAGCTTTCCTAAGCCTCCTTTGGTAACCTTGAATATGATACAAGGCCTTAAGTCTCTTCTCATCCAAGATACATAACTGGTCATATCTACTTTGCAACGAATCTACTTTAGGGATTTCACTTTCTAGTACTGTTCTCAATGAACAAACACCAATTTCAATAAGGAGGATTGCTTCCATCCCATACAACAATGAATAAAAGGTGGCTCTTATGGAAGATCAAATTAATGTCCTGTACCCCCAAAGTGCATAAGGTAATTGTAGGTGCCAATCCTTGTAGTTTTTCATGCTCTTCTTCAAGATTCGCCCTATATTCTTGTTAGTAGCCTCAACTACTGCATTAGTCTGAGGATGATAGGGCAAGGATTTATGGTGCTGAATGTTGAACTATCATAGCAGCTTTTCTGTTTCTCCTTTAAAATGTAGCCCATTATCTGAGATAATTTCATGTGGTACCCCATATCTACAAATAATATTGTTTTGAATTAATTGAACAACTTTCTTTGAGTTCAAAACCCTGTATGAGGCAGCTTCTACCCATTTAGTGAAGTAATCAATGGCTAAAAGTATGAATTCATGGCCATTGGATGCTGTTGGGTGAATTTTCCCAATAATGTCTATCCCCCATGCAGAGAACGGCCAAGGTGATGTCATCGTATGTAATGGCATGGTTGGCACATGTTTCAGATCTCCATTTACTTGGCATTGATGGCATTTTCGAACATCAACCACATAGTCGGCTTCCATAGTGGTCCAGTAATAACCTTGTCTCATTATATTCTGTGACAACATGTGTGCACTAATATATGGCCCATAACTTGAGTCATGAACCACTTCGATTATTTGTTATGCTTCCTTGGTGGTCACACAAAGGAGATGAATTCTATCATATGATCTTCTATAAAGCCTCTCACCACAAATAATATAATTAGTAGACAACCTCCGATGGTCAATTGGTCATTCTTGTATGTAGACTTTGGGTATGTCCCATCCTTGAGGTATTATAGGATGTCTGAATACCATTCACCTTCTCCAATCTTTTCCTCATCCTTTTATGTTTTCATGCAATAAGCTAGCTCTTCTTTTTGTTCCACCACTATTGGTCTAGCTTCATCTCCATTTGGCCCATCTATCATGGATGCCATCGTTGTTAAAGCATCAGCAATCTGATTGTACATTCTTGGCACATATTGATATTGGATATTGTTGAATTTTAAGGCCCATTTCTGAAGACATTCATGATAAGGCATGAGCCTTTCTTCTTTGATCTTCCATTTATTATGAATCTGAGAGGTTATCAAGGCTAAGTCACCATACACCTCCAACTCTTTCACTCCAAGACCGAGGGCCGCTCGTAACCTAATGATGCAAGCTTCATATTCAGTGGCATTATTAGTGGTAGGAAAGTTAAGCCTACCAGAAAATGGGACGTGTGTCACTTTTAGAGAAATTAAGAGAACTCCAATGCTACTTCCATTTTGATTTATTACTCCATCAAAATACATCTTCCAGGATTCCACCTCAACCCTATGATATTTTCATTTGGAAAGTCTCCTTGGATTTCTTCAGCTTCTTCTGGTGAACAATGGGCTAAGTGATCAGCAATTGCCATCCTCTTTACAGGGGTCTGATTTACATATTTAATGTCAAATTCTGATAGGAGCAAAACCCGTTTAGCTGTCTTCTCCATTAGATATTTCAATGGGCCCATTCTTGCAATCAACAAGACCTTGTAAGCAAGCATATAATGACTGATTTTGCGGGTTGCCCATTCAAGTGCTACACATGTCTTCTTAAGTGGTGAATACTTTCCTTTATAAGGCAACATCTTCTTGCTGATGTAGTAGATTGCATTCTCTTTTCTAGTCTTCTCTAGGTATTAAGCAAGCAAAGCCCCCATTATTGTATCTATAGTTGTGAGATACAACAATAATGGCTTTCAAGTACTGGTGGGACAAGTATTGGTGGCTTCATCAAATAATTCTTGATCTTTTCAAAAACTTCTTGGCATTGTTCATTCCACACTGTAGGAACATCCTTCTTGAGCAATCGGAAAATTGGTTAACAACTTTTCAAATGTGACTCCTATAAGAGACCTCTACTAAGAGTGCCTCTCAAAAAAAGAGAGATTTTTGTGGTGTGCTTTTTAGGACACCTCTCTTTTTGGGTAAATGGTCTGGAGTTGCCACTTATTTTTTATGTACAAAAAATAAGAAAAACTAATATACAAATGCATGACTGAATTGCTTCATTTCATTGATTGAATAAAAAAATATACAAATTTGAAAATTTTAACTTTACATGGGTTTGGGTCCTAGTTACAATCTTCCAAAAATACATGGCTTTTTATTCTAGTTACAATTTACTCAAAATAGAAACAAAGATAAAGCTAGATCTACTTAATCAAAAATCTAAATCTGGAGGCTAGGTTACGAAATGGGAAGGTGTTAGGTACTCATTCCGCCGAGACAGATTCTGGTCTTCTAAGCTCTTGTGACCAATGTTCCATTTATGTTGAACATGTGAAATAAACTAAATAAACTAACCAACACAAAACCTTTTATGAATGTATCCTCTTTTGTTAAAAAATTTAGATCTATTTTAATGATTAAAAAAATGATTTTGATTTATAAAAATATCATATCTATTTTGTATGTGTAAAAAAAAATGGTTTTTAGAGATAAAAAATTTAGATCTTTATTTTAAGAGATAAAAAAAATGGTTTTGGGTTTTGTAAAAGATCAAATTTGTTTTTATATTTGAAAAAGATATGTTTTTTTAATGTAGAGGATCTCATGCACAAAATGATTTCATGCTACATGACTCAAACAAACAACAATTCACAACCTCTTTCTTTATTTTAGAAATCTGCATACATTAAAAAATCAAATTTGTATCTAAAAAGATACAAAATCCATTTTTATCATAAGGAAAATTTAGATATACATCTAAGGAAGATGTAGATTCATTTTATTTTGAAGAAAAATTCAAATCTACATCTAAGAAAGATGTAGATCCATTTTATTTTGAAGAAAAATTAGTTTAGTACATGCAGATCTCTAAAACTAAGAAACAGATTACATGAACAATAAAAGAATCAAGAACATATTTTGATAATCTAAATTAACAAATCAGAATATTAATATTTAAAACAAGAAATCATGCATCATCATGTTTAGAGAAACATAAAAACAAAAGGGTCAAAAACCAACCTCTCGCATAAACACCCTTTTACTTGAGAGGATGTTTTAGGGTTCAAATATACTTATTCAGTTCTCTTTGAAACCTAAAAACCCTAATTCTTGTAGCAAATCTTAGAGAGAATCAACTAATATCAGCAATTTGTAAGTCCCAAAACGTATGCCTCTCAAAGCGTCAAAGAAAACGTGTTGAATTATGAGACCCAGACTCCATTTATAGAGGCTAGAAATCTCTAAGAATAGGCATGGACAATTAGGATGTGAACCCAAACTCATCCTTTTGTAAAAAGGTCGAAAAAGGTGTGCCTTGTCATCACCCTAAGGCCATTAGGCCAAAGCCTAACAAGGTAAAATTCAGCACTTTCAAAGTGCCGTTCAACACTCCAAAGGTGCCAAATTGGCTCTTGGATGCTGAAAATTCTACCGTGTTCGAGTGCCATTTGGACTCTTCTTTTTGGGTTTTTTAACTGATCCTTGTATCTATACGTGTTTTCATCCTCCGTCCATGATTTTTTTTTTTTTATCTCTTTTCTAGATAATTAAGGCTTTTTAAGAACAATTATCTTGTCAAAAAATCCCTTAAAATAAATCTTGATAAAGTTTAGATTATCCACAACTTTATTGTTATCTAATCAACCCTTTTATTCCTATGCATGCATCTCTATTTTAAATACTAATTATCAACCAATCACAAAATTATTTAATTAATCTTAATTGTTTGACCAATCAGAATTTATTTAAATTAATCATGTGTGGTCGACTATTCCTAGACACAATGCATATGGACCATGCAAACTTAATCATAAGATATCTTTCGATCCGATGGTTTGATTTAGAAACCAAACACACTGTTGCGATCGTTAGAATCTCAAAATCATTTTTATGATGTGCAATGAATGAATTGATGCATGCAATGCAAGAAAAAATTGATACATGTGATCCAAAAACAAATGATGCATGTAATGCAAGAATGATTTTTTTTTTTTTTTTTTTGGTACATGGATGGTCACTTTAGTCATTTTCCTTGATTAAATCATGGGTTCAAAATCGAGTGTCTACAAAATGCCCCTCATTGACAGAGCTTGGAAAGCGAATGTCAATGTAAAACAAAGACACTGATTTTAGTTACCATGATTTAATTGAGGTTGAATTTTCAAAGATTACCTAGCCTTCAAACCTAAAACTTTGGAACATAGAACTAGTGCCTTATCATTTTGACAAAACAATGAAAATACTTGACTTAGCTGGTAGTTGATGAACTTTGAAATGATTCTTGACAATTGATATGACTGAGAGACTTTTTTTTTTTTTTTCATTCTGATCTTTGTAATGGAGCTGTCTACAACCACGGGGGCTTGATCTTGACGAAGGTGTGTCTATGACTAACTGGCTTGGTCTTGATGAAAAGCTCAGTCTTGATGAAAAGAGTTTCTGCAACCAACTGGCTCGATCTTGACGAAAAGGGTGTCTGTGATCAACTGGCTTAATCTTTACTAAAGGGTCGTCCGCAACCAACTGGCTTGGTCTTGATGAAAGGGGTGTTTGTGTCCAACTGGCTTGATCTTGACGAAAAGGGATGTCTGCAATCAACTAGCTTCATCTTGACAAAAAGGGGTTAAGGGCTTCTTATCCTTGAAACCAAGTTGTTGCCTGCAAAAATTGAAATTTGGAATTGGTCTCTAACTGATAAGTGCTTTATAGTCCCACTGTTTCTGAGATGTGTGATTTTCATTTACCCCTTCTTGAATTGAACTTTATCAAGAAAAATTAAATTGATAAAAGATCTTATTTTTGAGAAACATTTGATTTTTGAAACTTGAAAGTTTTGAAATTGACATTTAAAATTTTGAAACTTTGAGATTTTGAAATTTGAAATTTGAAATTTGGAATTTGAAATCTAAAATTTTGAGATTTGGAATTTTGAAAATTAAGAATTGAGATTTTGATCATGAAACTTGGGATTTGAATATTTTCTTTGAAAACTGGAGGTTTGGATTTAGAAAAAAGATTTGGTATTGAAAAGGGTGAATTTTTTTATTTCCTTCTTTCTTCTCTTTTTTCCCCTTTTTTCTTTTGATTTGGAGATGAGAATTTTGAGCTTCAAAAGATGTTTGGAAAACTTTGAAATTTTTTTTTTGGGTTGACTGAGTCAACTCAGTTTGACTGAGTTGACTTAGCTTTGGCTGAGTTCAAAGTGTGGGGGCCGAATTTTGGCTCCCCACTTTCCTTGTCTCTCTTTTTTGTTTCTGTTAGGATTAGTGCCCTTAAATCCTATTGTATAATGCTATGTATGATATTATGTATGACATGATGTATGACTTAATATTGTGATTGATAAATTTGTTTTATTATAATCTAAAATAATGGTAACATGAATATAGGACATTATCATATAGTCCATGAGATACATAGTATGTGATTTATATGAAAAGTCACCGAAGATATAAATCACAAGTTCTTTATAAACTCAAAATTTGGTTCGTAATCGGTGATGAAATTGGGCATTTCATCTGTAAAGACTATAAGATATCAACTAAGATGATTTGTCTTGATCATGGAAGTTGTTAGGACATATGTAGTTCAAGTTGTTGACATATGTCACTATTTTATGTAATTGGCTTATCCTTTGACAAAACACACTTGTAATTGGGTAGATTTAGGATGTGATTAATGCTTCAAGAAACTGTGCTTCAAGACTAAGTGTTGAAGTCCTCAAGTCTGTCCAAGAAACAAGTTGGAAAGTGCAAGTTATTAAAACTCGACACCTGGTCTCGACATATGCATCTATCGAGCTTTAGAAGCTGTTTCAGCCCCGAGGCTCGACAGCTTCTCGACAGATCCTCGGCACCTCTATCTGTCGAGATTTAAAGAAAAAAGATTTTTCAGTTCTGTTTTAATTCCAATCCGTGAATGTGTCTTTGGGACTTCTTTTCTCCTAACCCTAGACATATAAAAGGATTGTTTTAAGGGCCGTCAAAGTGATGCAAGTTGCACAAGTATTGAGTAATTCTTGTTCATACAATTTGTGATCAAAAAGACAAAGTTCATGCCCTAGTTCATCTTTTGTGAAGAAGTTGCTGTGTAATATGCACCGTAGGGTTTTGTAATCAAGCATCTTCTTGATCTTCATCGTGTGGATGATTTGAAGAACTTTGCAACCAACAACTCTCTCTCTAGTTGGTGAATTAAAGTTGCGTACTGGGATCCGTGCAAATTGGTTAGTCACGTACTTGGGAGCCGTACATCAAAGGAGAAACTGTCACTACAGAACAAGTTCAATTGAGTATTGGCGTAAGGGTTCAACTGTAGGTTGGTAAGGTACTCAGATTCCTTGCTTGTAATCGCTTGTTGTGATAATAGTGGAGTTTCGGGAGTGGTGACCTTAAATCACCCGATGGGATTTTTGTCGTCAGGTTTTTTCCATTCGTAAACAAATCACCGTGTCTTTTATATTTCGCTGCATACTTTGGTTTTGGTGATTTTTTTGTGCTGCCATGTGATTTTACATGTTAACTTGATTAATTAATAACTTGGCTAATTAATCAATTTAATTAATCACAAGGGGCGAACGCATTTGTGGCCTATCAGAAGTGGAGACTTCTAGTTGATGTGTTGGTATATTTTAAGAGTTAAAACATATTGAACTGGACCGCTGTGAGATTCATTATTCTTCTAATGATTGTCAGTTGAATAATAAATCTCACGACTTCTATTTATATGAACTCTTAATCCTGAGAGAATAGTAGACATGATCATAAAGTGTAGGTTGCTTTGATATATCAGGAGTGAGATCTAAAGTAACAGTCAAAACCTCTGTATGTTGGGCAGCCACATTTAGTATTGATGGAACATATATTCTCAAGATGAATTAATAGTCTCTTAACGGAGATATAAAATATTCCCTTGAGATAAGTTTAATGAGTTTAGTTGTTCAGAGTGTTAGGCCTAATCACTTTAGTAAGGAGTTAGTAAAGTATATATTTATGGAATTAAATTTCATAAATATATGATGAATAACTTAAAGGATTAAACTAGGTACTCAAGGAATTAAGATGTAGTAATTTACAAAGTGGCAATCTATATTCATGACTTTGTATTACTATGAATATTTTATGAAGGGATTGCATGTATAATTAAGTCCTGGGATATAATTCATAAATAAGGCCTAGAGTGCAACTATATTTATATAGTGGTATTAAATATAGTTAATGGTAAATTTAGACTTGTCAAGAATTGATAAAAAAGCCCAAGGCCCATTGAAGCTAATGTCTTATTGGTCCCTTTTGGTCTCACTCCAAGCCACACACCTAAGCCTAATTGGAAATACCAAAAGGCCAGCCTAGATAATCAGTTAGTTATAAAGGGAGAAACATATAGAATTTTTCTTTAAGTGGGTATAAGAGACACTATTGAAAAATAGTATGTATGTGAGAGTGAGACACTCTATCATTCTCCCTTAGAAACTAATTGAGAGACCACACTTCTTAGACGTAAAGTGGAATTGGAGTGAAGATTAAATGTATTCCTAAGTGCTTTCGATCTTTTTTTTTGAAATTCACCACACCAAGGTACACTCTTTTGTTCTTGAATTCTAAAATTTACATCGTGCATATTATCAATTGTGAATGAAGTAGATCCGTTTCTTTTCCACTGCCTATGTTTCTTATCAATTGTGAATGTACACACCAATTTTAGTAATTAAATCGAGGTTACACCTTATGCTCTTTTTGTGCATGTGCTACACTTTCTCGAGCACAAAATCATATGATATGCACCAAGGTATTCATGATTGGCTAGTAAATAGTGATGAGATAGTTATTTATGCCTTTCTCATTAAGACCAAGTCCGAAATTCAAAGGCATGTGATTTCAAGATCAAGATTATGTGCAAAAACTATAAACATCTTCCCACACAACATGCACTACAAAGCTCAAACTAGTAAAGTGCAATAAAATAAACTTATCCAAGCTAAACAAGGCACATAAACATGTTATGTAAATATAATATGGCCAACCTCAACTATATATCCATGACATGTAATACAAAAGAAATAAAAATCTTTTTGGTTTAAAAAAATTTATGACAAAAAAAAAGGCACACAATATGCTAAATGTTTAAAAATGCAAATGTAATGCATGACAATGCAAAACTAAGCTATAGAGGGTACACAAACAAAAAATATCAATTTATTAATTAACTCGTGAGTACATGTACAAACTAGTACATACTCATACAAAATCATATATTGCTTAGCAACTATATAACACATACTATTCAAGTTTCTCTACAATGTCAAGCATGTTGTAAATTAAGAGAGAGATATTATAACTCGTGTAATCCTCAAGAAAAATAAAACAAGACTCAAAATAAAATATTTTTGTCTTTTTTAAAATTTTCAATGTTTTTGAATTTTTGAATAATCAAAACTGTTGGGGTTTATGCCCTAAAATCCAATTTATTGGCATGTCATAAATAATTAACTTGTTTAATTATATGAGAATATCTATAAATGAACTAATGTGACATTATCTTAGTCCATGAGATGTATTGTATATGATTTAGTCACAAAAGATGTAAATCAGAAGTTCCTTGTAAACTCAAAATGTAGTTCGTAGTCAGTGATGAAATTGGGCGTTTCATCTGCGAAGACTATAACATAACAACTAAGATGATTTGTCTTGATCATGGAAGTGGAGACTTCTAGTTGGTATGTTGATATATTTTAAGAGTTAAGACATATTGAACTGGACTGCTATGAGATTTATTATTCTCCTAACAACTGTCAAATGAATAATAAATCTCATGACTTTTATTTACATCAACTCTAAATCCTGAGAGAATAATGGACCTGATTATGAGATGTAGGTTGCTTTGATATATCAGAAGTAAGATTTATTAGTCACAGTCAAAACTTTAGTATGTTGGGCAGTCACATTTAGTGTTGATGAAACATATATTCTCAAGATGGAATTCATAATCTCTTAACGAAGATATAAAATATTCCCTTGAGATAAGTTTAATGGGTTTGGTTATTTAGAGAGTTGGGCCCAACCACTTTAGTAAAGAGTTACTAAAGTATATATTTATGGAATTAAATTTCATAAATATATGATGAATAACATAAAGGATTAAACTGGGTACTCAAGGATTAAGATGTAGTAATCTTCAAAATGGCAGTCTATATTCATGACTTTGTATTATTACGAATATTTTAATGAAGGGGTTGCATGTATAATAAAGTCTTAGGATAGAATTAATAAATATGGCCTAGAGTACAATTATATTCATATAGTGGTATTGAGTATAATTAACTTGGTATTGAGTATAATTAACGGAGAGAAACATACAGAATTTCTATGAGGGTTTTTTTTATAAGTCTCTTTCATGAATGATTTCATGAAGAAAATATAAGGATGAAATGATTTGTATGTGTGTGTTGAACACTCTTCTATTCTCTCCTTAGAAACTAATTGAGAGACCACACTTCTTAGGCATTAAGTAGAATTGGAGTGAAGATTGAGAGTCTTCCCAAGTACTTCTATTTAGATTATTTTGAATTTCACCGCTTCAAGGTTTGCTCTCTTGTTCTTATATTCTAAAACTTATATAGTGCATGTTATCGATTGTGTATGAAGTAGATTCGTTAATTTTTTCGGTGCGTATGTTTTGTATGAGATACAAACTCGTGATTTTCCAACAAAAACAACCTAAGAAAATAAAATAACCAAAAACTAAAAAAAAAAAAACATGTCCACAATTAATTGAAAGAATTAAATTAAGGACAAGTAAACAACACTCACCTTAGAGAATCTTTTCTCACCCATATAGCACGAGTCTTTGGCTCTGTAGGTGAAAATCCCTGAGAAGCAGAGTGTATTTGAGAGATTACACCAATCTTCTGAGAAAGACTAAAATCCTGCAATTTCATTTCATAAGCCAACAAGCTTAAATTTTTCAAAAGCATATGAAACAATTTATTTGGACTTATGGCAAGAGAAATATCATTACATATCCTAGATTGAAATACAGATTGTTTAAATTTCATTTTATGACAATTAGGACGAATGTGACTAGAGACACCATAAAAGTGACAAACAGGAACAAATTTAAGAACATCAGTATTCCTAACAGCAAATCTAGTATTAGATTTTGGTTTTTGCCTCAACAAAAAACAATTTGGTTTAATATGACTAACAACACCACAAAGGTGACAAGTAGGTACAAAAACAGATTTCTTATACCCTCTAACAGTAGGTTTAGACATAGGTTTAGAAATTTCAGCATCTACATTGGAACTTTTACCTTTGTCTAACCTAGCAAAATAAGCCTTTTCTTTATTATTCCTCTTGAAATGAGGGATATAAAATTTTTCAGCTTTAGGGTTAAGAGATACAGAAACACTTCTGTTATCAACAGTAAGTTTGGTACTAGTTAAATTTTCAATTTTAGCTTTAGATTCAACTAACTCTTGTTCCAAGCTTTTCATCTTCTCATCTTGAGAGGACATTTTATTTCTCAAAAATTCATTGTTTTTATTAGATTCATCTAATCTAACAACCAATTCCTCTTTTTCAAGATTGGCCAATTTTAACTCTTCCTTGAATTTCTTAGAAATTTTCAAAGATTTCAATAATTCCTTACGGAGAGTTTCACAGGCATCAATAAAATCAACAGAAACAACAGTGTCCTTTTTATTCAAATCATCACAATCAAAAATAGTAAGACACTTAAAATTATCTATGATAACAGGGATCAAGGATCAACTCTTAGATCAAAAGATCTAAACACTAGAGCTAACCCGCTCTGATACCATTTATGCGTTTTTAGACCCTTTAAAACAACTAGTTTAACCTAGTTATTTAGCCAAGTTATAAACTTAGGTAAATTATGCAAATCTAGGTTAACATAAATATATCATATCATGCAAAGTAGCAGAAATATAAAGAACACAATCATATGATGACCTAAGAAAACCAAACCGATAAAAAACCTAAGGAGGATTTAACCTAGCTATCCTCAAGGTAAAATTGAATCTACTATGAAAGAGTTGAAGTTTACACAATAGCGACTTAGACCACTAACATCCTATTGCTACCTCGAGTAGGAAACTTACTACCATGACCACGTGACAGCTCTGAGTCCATGACCTACTTCTTTCTCGGATTCCCAGCAAGCATAAGCACTCCTGCTTGTATATCTTTAAGCTCTTGATTGCAGTAACTGAATGATCATCAAGTTCTTGACATAATCCTGATTCTTAATAACCCTAAGTATATGTGAAGGCAAGCACCTCTAGATCTCACAAGAGATTCACACATACAGCATAAAAAAAAAAAACTCTAGAGAGCTTTTGGGTACAAATCCTGGGTACAAACCCTAGATACAAAAAGAGGCACTCTCTTCTCTCTCTTAGAAGCCATAAAAAATGTGCTTAGGGTTTCCTTTATATAGTGGGAGAAGAAGATTTGAAACCCTAATCCTTAATTGGCTTAGGCTGAGTTGGAAAATTCTGCAGAAAACCAATCTGCATGAGTTTCAATCGGTCGATTCTAATTCTCGATTGATTGAGCCAGGCAAAACTGCACAATAAATTCTGTAGCAACTCGATTCTAACTTTACATATAAGACACATACTTTGAGCAGTCTAAACAAGACTAAAACGTTTTGATCATGGTTTACCAACATTACAAATTAGTGTTCAAATACATTCAAAGCTAAAGGTCTTAGAACCTAACACTACCCAATTTTGCTTGGATTTCTCGTTTGCATCTTGAATTGGGGCTCTAATTTCTTTCAACACTAGACCTCCTAACTTCAAATCACTGATCCTTACTTTCTTATCAAAAGCTTTCCGAAGTCTCCTTTGGTATCCCAAAATGTGATATAGGGCTTTGAGTCTTTTCTCATCCTACATGCATAACTAGTCATATCTGCTTTGCAACCAATCTACCTCAGGGATTTAACTTTCCAATACTGTCCTCAGTGATCGAACACCCATTTCAATGGAAAGGACCTCTTTTATCCCATACACCAATGAATAAGGTGTGGCTCTTGTGGAAGATCAGATTGATGTTCTATACCCCTAGAGTTCATAGGGTAATTGTAGGTGCCAATCCTTGTAATTCTTTGTGCTCTTCTTCATGATTCGCCCTATATTTTTGTTAACAACCTTAATTGCTCCATTAGTCTGAGGACGGTAAGGTGAAGATTTATGGTGCTGAATTTTGAACTGTCGCAATAGTTTCTCTGTTTCTCCTTTAAAATGTAACCCATTGTCAGAGATAATTTCATGTGGTACTCTATATCTTCAGATGATGTTGGTCTGAATGAATTAAGAAACTTTCCTTAAATTTAGAACTTTGTAGGAGACAACTTCTACCCATTTAGTGAGATAGTCTATAGCAACAAGTATGAATTCATGGCCATTGGATGCACTCAGATGGATTTTCCCTATAATGTCTATCTCCCATGTAGAAAAGGGCCAGGGTGATGTCATAGTATGCAGTGGCATGGGTGGCATAGGTTTCAAATCTCCATGGACTTGGCATTGATGACATTTTCAAACATGAGCTGCATAGCCGGCTTCCATAGTGGTCCAGTAATAGCCTTGTCTCATTATCTTCCTTGATAATATGTGTGCATTCATATGTGGCCCATAACTTGATTCATGAACCTCTTCAATTATCTGTTGTGCCTCATTAGCGGTTACACAAATGAGATGAATTCCATCATATAATCTTCTGTAAAGTCTTTCACCACAAATAATGTAATTAGTAAACAACCTTCAGATGGTCAATTGGTTATTCTTGTTCACAGATGGTGGATATGTCTTATCCTTGAGGTACTGTAGGATGTCTAAATGCCATTCCCCTTCCCCATTTTCCCCTTATCTTCTTCTATTGTCATGTAGTAGGCTAGTTCTTCTTTTTGTTCCAACACTATCGGTCTAGCTTTCTCTTCTTTCAATCCATCCATCATGGATGCCATGGTCGCTAATGCATCTACAATTTGATTCTATATCCTTGGCACATACTGGTATCGGATCTTGTTGAATTTTGATGCCCATTTTTGAAGACATTCATGATAAGGCATAAGCCTTTCTTCTTTAATCATCCATTTATTCTGAATCTGAGAGATTATTAAAGCTGAGTCTTCATATACCTCCAACTCCTCCACTCTTAGGCCCCAAGGCTGCTTGTAGACCCATAATGCAAGCTTTATATTTTGTGGCATTGTTGGAGGTAGGAAAGTTAAGTCTATCGAAAAATGGAATGTGTGTCCCTTTTGGTGATATTAAGAGAACACCAATTCCACTTCCATTTTGATTTGTTTCTCCATCAAAATACTTCTTCCATGATTCGACCAAAATCCCCATGATATCTTCATCCGGAAAGTCTCCTTGGATCTCTTCAGCTTCTTCCGGTGAATAATGGACTAAATGATGGCAATTGCTATCCCTTTCACAGATTTCTGAGTCACATACTTAATATCAAATTTTGAAAAAAGCAAGACATATTTAGCAGTTTTCCCATCCTGCAGCATGAGTTTTTCCATTAAGTACTTCAAAGGATCCATCCTTGCAATCAACAAAATCTTGTAAGCAAGCATATAATGTCTAAGCTTGCGGGTTGCCCAAACAAGTGCTACACATGTCTTCTCTAATAGTGAGTACTTTTCTTCATAAGGCAACATCTTATTGCTGATGCAGTAAATTGCATTCTCCTTTCTAGTCTCCTCTAGGTATCGAGAAAGTAGAGTCACTATTGTTGTATCTATAGAGGTGAGATACAACAACAATGGCTTTTCAAGTACTAGTGGGACAAGTATTGGTGGTTTCATCAGATAACTCTTGATCTTCTCAAAGGCTTCTTAACATTGTTCATTCCACACTATAGGGATCTCCTTCTTAAGTAGTTTGAAGATTGGTTCAATCGTCATGGTGAGCTGGGCTATGAACCTGCTGATGTATTGTATCCTCCTTAGAAATCCTCGGATCTCCTTTTTAGTTCTTAGAGGTTTCATTCCCACAATTGCCTTGATTTTGTCAGGATTAACTTCTATTCCTCTTTGGGTTACCATAAACTCTAACAGTTTTTCAAATGTGACTCTAAAAGTGCATTTCTTGGGATTCAATCGTAACTTGTAGAACGAGATTCTTTCAAAAAACTTCTTCAAAGCTGGTATGTGCCCTTCACGGTCATTGGACTTCACTATCATGTCATCAACATAAAGTTCTACTTCTTTGTGGATCAAATCATACAAAAAAGTGGTGGCTCGACATTGGTAAGTAGCACCGGCATTTTTAAAACTGAATGGCATGACCTTGTAGCAGTATGTCCCCCATGGTGTAATGAAGGAAGGTTTCTCCATATCTTCTAGAGCCATCTTGATCTAGTTGTATCCTGAAAATCCATCCATAAATGATAGCAAAGCATGACCTGCTGTGTTGTTAACCAAGTCGTCAATGTGAGGCAAAGGGAAATCATCTTTTGGGCTGGCCTTGTTCAGACCTCGAAAATCTACACACATTCTAACCTTCCCATCTTTCTTTGGTACTAGGACTACATTAGCTAACCATTCTGGATAGTTGACCACTCTTAGGAATCCAACATTGTACTATTTTCTACACTTCTTCCTTGATCTTGAAAGTCCACTCTAGCTTCATTCTTCTCAACTTCTGCTTGACCAATTTCATGATTGGACCCATGGGAATGTAGTGTTGTACTGTAACTGTATCAATCCCAAGCATGTCTTCATATGACCAAGCAAAGACCTCCTTGAACTCTGTTAGTAGTGCCACTAATGCATCCTTCTCTGAAGTGGTTAGGGTATTACCCACTTGGATTATTTTGGGCTTATCCTTAGTTCCCACATTAATGGGTTGGGTTTCTTCTTTTATAGGTTCTAGGAATCCATGTTTTAATTCCTTATTATTAAAAGTTTCTTTACCAATTTCAGAAATAAAAACATTCAAAGCCAGCAAATAAGCAGAATCAGAAATCATATTAAAAGGAAAAGAGTTCTCAATATACTCAAGAGAATCAATAGACTCAACTAAAGCAGACTTAACTGGAAAAATATCACAAGTAGACTTAATAGGAATAGAAATACTATAAAAAATAGACTCAATAGGGATAGAAACAATGTTCTTGGTAGAGGTGACTGACACAGCGGTCTTGATCTTCTTAGCAAAGGTGACTGACTTGACGGTCTTGATCTTCTTAACGGAGTCCTCCATGGGGTACGCAGCTCCCTCCCATGCCTAGTTCTTCAACTCGGTGTGGCTTGCACAATTGCAGGTGGCTCCCAGTAAGCTCCTTCTTCCCTCAACATTAGTACTGCGGGGTCTACATCCATATAATCTATAGCTTCTTCTTCAACCTCCATGTCTGTAGGCATGTCGGTCACAATAGCATACAGGCGCTCTATGCTATCCATCCATTCATCAAATAGGTCATGCTTGCCTCTTTTGCCCAAGTCAGTGGGTTGAGGGAGATGCTCTGGCTTGCCTTCTTCTTCTCTCTCATTACTACGTTCAACATTCTTAAGTGCCATGATTCTGAGACTGTGGACCATTAGTTTTTGGTCTAGTGCTGCTAATCTGGCATTTGTGTCATCTTCCTCTTCAATATTGGGTGAACTTGGTTCTAAATCATAATACGACCCCAATTCTAGAACTTCTCTTCCATGCTTGTCATAGCTCTAACATTAGTGATATCATTCCAATCTAGAAGGTGCCCATAGGGGTATTCTTTGTGGTACATTTGATTGACTTGTGCATTCTCTTCGCTTGCATTCTCTAACACATTCACCAGTCTATATTGATCACTATCAGTATCGCTCCACCTGTTAGCCTCGGCGTTGTCTTCAATGTTTTGATCATAATAGTCCACATCACTATCATATTCCTCAAAGAATAGGTCCGCATCTTCATCTTCTCTATAACTAGGGGGTTCACCCCAATCATCACCACTGTATGGGCTATCATAACTTCTATTGCTATTGTCATCACTATCGGTGTTGCTGTCATCACCATCATGTCCACTATCATTGTTGTTGTTGTCATTACTACTATCACTTTTGTTGTCGCTTTTATTTTCATCATCATTAGGGGGCTGCTCCCCCTTTCTCATCTTCGTTATAGGCTCTTAGTTCATATAGGCTCTTCAATGCATGCTAAGTAGCCTCCCAATACACTTCATCTTCTATGTTGCAAATATGAACTCCAAGAAGCGTAGTCATGGCGTCAGGATCCATGTAATTAGTCCAATCATTAGGAACCCATGTTATGTCTTCTTCAATTCCAAAACCTTATTGTGGTAGTCAAGTAGTATCTCAAACCTAAGTACCATTGTTTTTGTCATAGGATCAACTCTTGCTTCGAGGAATCCCCAATAACATTGACTCTGTCCAGCTTTTAAAAACTTCTCATTCAATGTAAGAACGTAGGGCTTCAAAGGTTCTAGAGGACAAGGGAGTTCTTTTGCTTTGGTTTTGGCTCGAGCCATCTTTCTCACATCCATTTCTAGCAAATCATCATTAGTGGGCTTGTATCCTAGCCCAAAAGGTGGTGTGGCAATAGGGATTATCGGGTCCTGAACAGTTGGCTTCTTCACAGTTCTCCCAAATTCATCTCCAAAAAGTAGTTCATTCTTCTCATTATTGCTACTACATTGTTGTTACCATAAGGAGCAAAGTCCATTGCAATCTTCTCAACTTCTCCCTCCCTCTTTTCAAAAATAGGCCTTTCAATCACGAAGCCATCTAAGGTCAATGGCTCTTTCTCAAAATCATTACCATAAATAGGTTTAGGGGCACAATCAATGTATCCCTATATATGGTCACAATAGCTCCTTCATGTGGAAACAGAACCTTTTGATGTAAGGAAGAAGCAACAACCTTCGTGTCATGAATCCAAGGTCGCCCAAGGAGTATGTTAAAGCATGAGGCTATGTTAAGGACCTAAAAATCCACCTTCTTGAACATTGGTCCCATGGTAACCTCCAATGTTGTGGTCCCCAAGACCTCTCTCCTACTGTTGTCATATGCCCTCACATGCTGGTTAGTAGGCACAAAGTCCTCAATATTGAGGCCAGGCGCCTTGCAGCCTTTAAAGGACACACATTCAAAACACTTCTATCTTTTATCAAAACCATCGGTATTCTCTTTTCCCCATGGAATCTACAGTGATATGCAAAGGTTCATTATAGTGCTTCCCCTTCTTGGTCAGATCCTTGTCAAAATAGGAGATGGTGAGTTCCCTGTTTATGGACCCAATCATAGCATTCAAATCTTGGGAGGTTGTGGTTATAGGGACTTGGATTTGGTTGAGGCCATGAGTAAACCTCATAAGGATATGTTGGCTTGTGTCTTTTGTAGTTGCTTGAGGACTTTATCTTCCTTGGTAGGTGTCTATTGGGTAGATCTATTCAAGGCTTCCACAGGGTTGTCGGTCTCCAAATGTGAGGGTTTGAAGTGTCTCCCCCCCTTATGATGTGGGAAATTTTTGTTGGATCATTGGGGTCGTGTTTTGGGGTTTGAAATGTATTCCCCCATTTGTGGGTGTTTGATCATTTTTTTGGGGTTTGAAGTGTCTCTCCCCATTTTTGGATGTTTAGATGTTCATTTGAGGTTTGAAGTATCACCCCCCCAGTTATGGGTGTATGGTTGTTTATTTGGGGTTTGAAAAGTCTCCCCCCATTTGGGGGTGTTTGGTCGTTTATTTGGGGTTTGAAGTGTTTGCCCCCATTTGTGTGTGTTTGGTAATCCTCGGGTTCTGATCCTTCATTCCATATGTCATATCTTGTGACAGTGGTAGATGTCCTATCCATTAATTCTTCTGATGTCATCATGAAGCATTCAGGTAGGTCATAAATCAAGTCGGATGAATCTTTCTAATTTTCCTTTTCAATCATCAAGCAATTAATCCTTGGTCCTTTCCCAAAATTGTGATTAGGTAAGGAATTATTAGTAATGCTAGGCCTTGTAGGTGGCACAATCACTTTGTTGTCTATTAAGTCTTGAATTGCATGACAAAAGGCAAAACAACAATCAGTGTCATGACCTGGGCCTTGGTGGTAAAGACATCTTTTATTAACATCGAACTGTGAAGGCAAGGGATTTGGAATTGGTCTTAGGTCTAATGGTTTCAATAACCCTTTGGCTTTTAGTTTGTCATACACTTGACTTATGGGCATATACAACTTATGAAATTCTCTCCTAGGTCTAGGCCCTTGTGGAACTTGCACTGGTGCAATGGGTGCAATCAATTAGTAAGGATTGTTTTTATGGATATTAGAAATTTCTACAAACTTAGATCCTATATTCTTTTTAAACCTTGGTAGGTTATCAGTTTTTATGGTTCCATTGTTTAAAGCATCCTCAATTTGGGTTCCATCAACAATTAGAGCTTTAAAATTGTGAAAGTGTTGAGCAAACAAATATTTACGATACACAGGTAACAAATTCTTTACAACCATGGCTAATTGTTCTTCCTCACTCGGCCTATTCATCATCTGTGCGGGCTTAACTCTCCACTTGGTAATGAAAGTGGAAAAGGACTCCTTCGGCTCTTGCTTGGTAGTTTCAAGGTCTCTTCTTGTGATGTCCACTTCCGTATTGTACTTGTATTGCTTGTGAAGTTCTCGATAGATGTCCTCCCAACTCCTTGCTCTTTCATCATCCAAGTTAAGGTACCACCTAAGAGCAGCTCTGGTCAGTGTGCTTTGGAACATTTGAGTAAGTACTTCTTCGGTCACGCCTAAGGGCTACGTAGCCTTCACATACATCTTTAGATGAGACTTTGGGCAGCCAATCCCATCAAACTTGTCCAGGGTTGGCATCTTGAACTTGGGTGGCAATCTTACATTAGGGAACAATGAGAGAGAATCATAGTCCATAAGGTCCTCCATCTTACAGGCTCTTCTAATCATCTCCTCCATTTTATTCATCCTCTCGTTGATCTTCTTCTCATTCTCTATTGTTGATGGATCATGATTAGTCTTGTCCTTCTCTTGATTACTCTTCAAATTCTAGAACTGTTGCATCATACAATTTACATCTTCCCTTAGTTGAATCTGGCTAGCTACCATAGTGTTGAGTAGCTCTTAGATGTTCATGGGTTCCTCTGAGTTTGGGTGCTCTCTTTCCTTTGCCATAATGTGGGGAGTTTCAAACTTCTGGTGGCTTAAACTACCTTAGAGGTCAAAGATGGAGTTGTGATGTTGCAACAATGGAGTTTCTTATATGCTTAACGACTTCAATATGGTGATGGGAGTGACGGGCTTGGAGCTACTGGCTTGAGTGTCGGACTTATATTCTCTTTGTAGCCTTCCTTCAGATTTTGACCAAATTCTCCCCTAACGACAGGCTTGGTTGGGTTAATCAAAGCTAAGACCCCATCCACATCCATCAATGAACCAAAACAAACATACACAACATGCAATACAATTTTAACCGGGACCGACCTAGGGATAGGTTCTAAGTCATTACGTTGTAGGGTGGGTTTGTTGTTTCATTGTTTCCTATAGCTAGGATGTTACACCTCACAACTTGTAATGTAATGAACATTGTGTTGGTCCAAACAACATGGTTTGTCCTTTACAGTCAACAGGAAATGATCTAGTGACTTTACGCTATGAGTTGGTGAGTTCACCATTAGGTACCCAAATCTAACAAAGACCGGTGATCCATGGTTACTACCACCACAAGATTGTTGGACAAGGGTGCATTCATATTGTTTGGATGGCACACACAATGACAGCTAGGTAAAGATTTTAACAAACAATACATACACCAAAATATTATATAACATCCAATCAAACATAAATAAATAAAACAAAAACAAAAAACAATATCATGCAAGACCATGCAAAACAAGCATACACATTTGGTCACTTAAGTTTAATATGAAGCTTAGCCCTCAACATTCCCAACAGAGTCACCACTGTGAGAGACCTCGCCTGAGAGTGCCCCTAAAAAAGGAGAGAGAATTTTGTGGTATGCTTTTTAGGGCACCTCTCTTTTGGGTAAATGTTGTGGAGTTGCCACTTATTTTTTATGTACAAAAAATAAGAAAAACTAATATACAAATACATGACTGAATTGCTTCATTTCATTGATTGAATAAAAATAATAATAACTTGAAAATTTGAACTTTACATGGCTTTGGGTCCTAGTTACAATCTAACAAAAAATACATGGCTTTTTGTCCTAGCTACAATCTACCCAAAATAGAAACAAAGATAAAGCTAGATCTGCTTAACCAAAAATCTAAATTCAAAGGCTAGGTTACGGAATAGAAAGGTGTTGGCTCCCATTCCGCCAAGATAGAATTTGGTCTGCTAGACTCCTATGACCAATGTACCATTTTATGCATGTCATAAATGATATGTTGAATATGTGAAATAAACTAACCAACACAAAACCTTTTATGAATATATCCTCTTTTGTTAAAAAAATTCAGATATGTTTTAAAGATTATAAAAAAATAATTTCGATTTATAAAAATAAAATAAAGTCATATCTGCTTTGTATGTGTAAAAAAATGGTTTTTGGAGAAAAAAAATTCAGATCTGTTTTTTTAAGAGATAAAACACAAAGTCTTTTGGTTTATTAAAAAAATTTAGATATGTTTTTTATGAGATAAAAAAATGGTTTTGGGTTTTGTAAAAGATCAAATCTGTTTTTATATTTGAAAAATATATGTTTTTTTTTTTTTTTTTTTATGTAGAGGATCTCATTGAAAAAATAATTTCGTGCTACATTACTCAAACAAAACAAACAACAAAACAACAATTCGTGATCTCTTTCTTTATTTTAAAAATCTACATGCATTAAAAAATCAGATCTGTATCTAAAAAGATACAAAATCTATTTTTATCTTAAGAAAAATTCAGATTACATCTAAGGAAGATGTAGATCCATTTTATTTTGAAGAAAAATTCAAATCTACACCTAAGAAAGATGTAGATCCATTTATTTTGAAGAAAAATTAGTTTAGCACATGCAGATATGTAAAACTAAGAAACAGATTATAGGAACAATAAAAGAATCAAGAACATATGTTGATAATCTAAATTAACAAATCAGAATATGAATATTTAAAACAAGAAAGCATGCATCATCATGTTCAGAGAAACATAAAAACAATAGGGATGGCAAGCAACCTCTTACATGAGCACCCTTTTAATTGAGAGGATATTTTAGGGTTGAAAGACACTTATTCAGCTTTTTTTGAAACCTAAAATCCCTAATTCTTGTAGCAAATCTCAAAAAGGATCAACTAATATCAGCAATTTGTAAGTCCTAAAACGTATGCCTCTCAGAGCGTAAAAAAAAAATGTGCTAAATTATGAGATCCAAACTTTATTTATAAAGGCCATAAATCTCTAAAAAATAGGAATGGACGATTAGGACGTGAATCCGGACTCATCCTTTTGCGAAAAGGTCAAAAAGGGTGTGCCTTATTGTCACCCGAAGGCCATTGGGCTAAAGCCCAACAAGATGCAATTCGGCACTTTCAAAGTGCTGTTTGGCACTCCAAAAGTGTCAAATTGGCTCTTGGATGCCAAACCTACTTCCATGTTCGGGTGCCATTAGGACTCTCCTTCTAGGGTTTTCTGACCGATACTTGTATCTAAGCGTGTTTTCATCCTCCGTCCATGATTTTTTTTATCTCTTTCCTAGATAATTCAGGCTTTTTTAGAACAATTATTTTGTGGATAAATCCCTTAAATTAAATCTTGATAAAGTTCAGATTATCCACAACTTTATTGTTATCCAATCAATCCTTTTATTCCTATGAATGCATCCCTATTTTAAACACTAATTATCAACCAATCACAAAATTATTTCATTAATTTTAATTTTTTGACCAATCAAAATTAATTTAAATTAATCGTGTGTGGTCGACTCTTCCTAGACACAATGCATATGGACTGTGCAAACTTGATCATGCAATATCTTTCGATCCAATGGCTCGATGTAGAAACCGGACACACCGTTGTGATTGTTAGAATCTCAGGATCATTTTTATGATATGCAATGAATGAATTGGTGCATGCAATGCAAGAAAAAATTGATGCATGTGATGCAAAGACAAATGATGCATGTAATGCAAGAATGATTTTTTTTGGTACATGGATGGTCACTCCAGTCATCTTCCTTGATTAAATCATGGGTGCAAAATCAAGTGTCTACAACTTCGAAGGTGCACTTCTTTTGATTCAACTGCAACTTGTAATGTTTGATTCTTTCAAAGAACTTCAGTAAAGCTGGCATATGCCCTTCACTGTCTTTGGATTTCACTATCATATCATCAACATAAACCTTACTTCTTTGTAAATTAAATCATGCAACAAAGTGGTGGCTGCATGTTGGTAAGTAGCACTAGCATTCTTAAGGCCAAATGACATGACCTTGTAGCAATATGTCCCCCATGGACTAATGAATGAGGTTTTTTCTATATCTTCTAGAGCCATCTTAATCTAATTGTATCCTGAAAATTTGTCCATAAATGATAGTAAGGCATGTCTTGTTGTATTGTTAACCACGATGTCAACGTGAGGCAAAGGAAAATCATCTTTTGGGCTAGCCTTATTCAGATCTCAGAAGTCTACACACATTCTCACTTTCCCATCTTTCTTTCGCATTGGAACAACATTAGCTAACCACTCTAGATAGTTGACCACCCTCAGGAATCCGGCATTATACTGTTTCTCGACCTCTTCCTTGATCTTGAGAATCCATCCTGGCTTCATTCTTCTTAATTTCTTCTTGATTGGCTTCATGGTTGGATCTGTTGGAATGCAATGTTGTACTATATCTGTATCAATTCCAGGCATATCTTCATATGACCATGCAAATACTTCTTTGAATTTTATCAGCAGGGCAACTAATGCATCTCTCTCAGAGGTGGTTAGGTATTGCCTACTTGTATCATTTTGGGTTCATCATCAGTTCCTAGGTTAATCAAATGTGTTTCTTCTTTTATGGGTTCTAAATGCTCTTGTTTTAAGTCCTTATTATTAAGAGTTTCTTTACGAATTTCAGAAATGAAAACATTCAAAGCCAAAAAATAAGTAGAATCAGAAATCATATTATAAGGAAAAGAGTTCTCAACAGACTTTATAGACTTAACTAAAATAGACTCAACAGGAATACTATCATAAACAAAATTGACAGAAATAGTAATATTAGCAAAAATAGACTTGATAGGGACAAAAACAATGTTCTTGGAGGGGATGACTGGCTCAATGGTCTTGACCTTCTTCACAAAGTCCTCCATAGGGTGGGCGGCTCCTTCCCATGCCTAGTTCTTCAACTCAGTCATGGCTTCAACAATGGCAGGTGGCTCCCAATGAGTTCCTTCTTCCCCCAACATCAGTATTGTGGGATCTTCATCCATATAATCTATGTCTTCATCATCAATCTCCATATCTGTGGGTTATCAATCGCAAAAGCATCTAGGCACTCTATGCTATCCATCCACTCACTAAACAAATCTTGCTTCCCTTTGTTGTTCAAGTGGGTGTATTGAGGGAGGTATTCTGACTCATTCCCTTCCATCTTCTTACTATCATCTTCAGGACACTCTAGTGTTATGTTTCTAAGATTGTGGACCATTAGTTTTTGGTCTGAAGCTGCCAATCTAGCATTTATGCTATCCTCTTCTTCAGTATACGGGGCTAGTAAGCCAAGTTCTAAATCGTGAAATGACCCTAACTTAGGAATCTCTACACCATGCTTGTCATATCAAGGACCTGACTTTGAACTAACATCAGTAATGTCACTCCAATCCGAGAGACACCTATAGTCTACATTATTGGCTTCCTAATCTCCTCTCCTATGACCTCTAACACATATTAGCTTCAACATCATCTTCAATATCTTCATCATAGCAATCTACATCATATTCATAGTCTTTATAATAAAGCCCATCGTATCACTGAAGGGTTTACCCCAATCATTGCCACTGTATTGGCTATCATAATCTTCACTATTGTTATTTTCATTATCATTATTGCTAACGTCATCACCATGTCCACTGTCACTGTCACTACAACTTTCACTCTCGCTATTGCTACCTTCATCATCATCACTAGGGGCTTCTCCCCCTTCCTAATCTTTATCATTTGTTCTTGCTCATACGGGTTCTTCAATGCATGTTGGTAAACTTCCCAATAATCTTCTTCTTCTATATTGCAAATGGCATCTCCAAGGAGTGTAGTCATGGCATCAGGATCCATGTAATCAGTCCAATAAGTAGGAACCCAATTTGTGTCTTCCTTCTTCAGTTCTGGAAGCTTATTGTTGCAATCAAGCAGTAGCTTAAACTCAGGCATCATATTTTTGGTCTCAGGATCAAATCTTGGTTCAAGGAATCCCCAATAGCATTTACTATCTCTAGTTTTGACAAACTTTCCATTCAATGTAGCAGTATAGGGCTTAGGGGTAACAAAGGATAAGGAAGTCCTTTTGCTTTGGCCTTGGCAAGGGCCATTCTTCTCACTTCCATCTCTAACAAGTCATCATCAGTGGGCTTATAGCCTAGCCCAAAAGGCGGTGTGGCAGTAGGAATCATCGAGACTTGAGCAGTAGGCTTCTTTACAGTCTTCCTCAAGTTCATCCCTAGAAGATAATTCATTCTCCTCAGCATTGCTACCACGTTATTGTTGTTGTAGGGAGCAAAGTCCATAGGGATTTTTTGCACCTCGTTTTCCTTTCTTTCAAAGCCAGGCCTTTCAATCACAAAGCTATCCAAAGTCAATGGCTCTTTCTCATAATCGATACCAAAGAGGGCCTTGGGTGCAATCAGGGTATCGCCATATATGGTAACTGATGGGGTATGATAAAATACGACTCCAATTTCGTCCATAGAGATCGTCCAGGACGAGCAGGTTACATGGACGAGGTGTTGTCCTGTCAAATGAGGGCCTCAAGACGAGGTAAGCTGACTAAAGGCCTCAAGACGAGGTAATCGTAACTTGAGGGCGTTAGGACGAGGTAAGCTGACTGTAGGGCCTCAGGACAAGGTAATCATAACTTGAGGGCCTCAGGATGAGGAATTATAAACGACACATAGACACTTGGGAAAATTCATGAGTAAGTAAAACAACTCCATATCATACGTGTAACTCCCAGTGACAGTTGCGCATAAAGAGTGTAACTCCTAAACAGTTAAGGAAGTTATATTCGAACACACATCTCCTCAAATCAAGGAGAGGTTACAAACCCATTAACTACTCTTAAGACACTATATAAACATTGATTCAGACCAAGAAAAGATACGTTCTATAATTCCTAAAAAGTTGGAACTTGAAAATAATAAAGAGAAAACTAACTTTGTCATCGGAGAGTTATTGGTCAGCAACCCCGGTCACCTTTGATTACTGTTCTTTCTTTTTCAGGCCATTAAGTCAACCGGTAGTCCTCTGTAATCCAAAGCATCCAGTCTACTGATTTTCTTCGTATCATCAGCTGGCGTCGTCTATGGGAAGTTTGAAGAAAATAATTTTCATTTTCTTTTCGTTCGATCGTTCGTTGTTCTCAGACAAAAGGCTGAATGGCTCGGACAAGATCAAAGGCTACCAATCCAGGCCACCAGGGGAGTAGGGATGCTTCTAGTAATCCCTACCGTGATCGTCAGTCAGCGCCTATTGCGTAACTGCCTTCTATTCAACATATGCAGTCCATGGCTGTTGCTATGGCAGAATTGACCTACCAAAATCAGGAGTTGAATAAGAAGGTCAACTAAAGAAGGGCACGGGATGGAGTGCATGTAGAAGAACGAGCCCAAAATCAAGAGGGTAGGGGAGAAAACATTGAGTTCGAAGGTTAGTCAAGGGGTACTACTTCAAAAAGAGTTCCACAGTTGGAGAGGGAAATGGACCCGATGAGAAAAGCTATGAAAGAAATGAAGGAGAATATGAGGCGAGCGAACCCCGTGGAAGACTTGGTTCACCGAACGGACTTCCCTTTCACGGCTTCCATCAATGGTCATCCCTTACCCCCTAAGTTTAAAATGCCTTCCTTAGATTCATACGATGGAAACCATGATCCGTGTGATCACATTGCTACTTTTAAGACAACCATGCACCTTCAGGGAGTTCTGGACGAGATTATGTGCAGAGCATTCCCCACCACACTAAAAGGGCCAGCGAGGGTATGGTTCAGCAAAATGCCCCCAAACTCTGTCGGATCATTCGAGGAGTTGAGTAAGATGTTTGTTAATAACTTCATTGGAGGACAATGCCACAAGCATTCTTCTTCCAGTTTGTTAACTATTGAGCAAGGGGAGAATGAGAGTTTACGGTCTTTCATTACCGTTTCAACAGGGAGGCCTTGACGGTGGATGAAATAGACGATAAGTTGCTGTTGGCCGCTTTCCATAATAGGGTCAATTCTGGCTTATTCATTCATAAACTGTACGTGCAGGAGCCTCAGACTATGGTTGAACTCATCCATTCAGCCCAGAACTTCATGAACGCTAAGGACGCAATAATAGCCAAAAAGAGGAAAAGGTCTAAACGCTCGGAAGCAGCTCACCAATGACATCTAGATCAAGGTCCTCGTCCCAAGAAGGCCCGAGCAGATGAGAAAAGGGATAGAGATGGTAAAAAGGCAAGTTCATCATCAAGAAGTCAGCAGTACACTCCCTTGAATACTCCGCTAGAGTAGGTCCTTATCCAAATCAAGGATGATCCGTCCTTGAAGTGGCTGGAGAAAATGAAGGGAGATCCTAACAAGCGCAACAGGAACAAGTATTGCCGCTTTCACAGGGACCATGGGCATGACACGGACGAGTGTTTTGATTTGAAGCAATAGATAGAGAACCTCATCAAGTAGGGAAAGTTGAGGAATTTCCTAGGACAAGACCACAAGGATGAGAAGTTAAAGGCCAAGGTGGAAGAGTCCTCACGACCCCAGCTAGGAGAAACAAGAGTTATTATAGGAGGAACCTCAGTAGCACACTCATCCAAATCGAGAAAGACATACCTGAAGGTGGTGCAAAACGTCCAGCTGTCAGGATGATCTCCCAGGACGAGGGAAGCTGACGAGCAAGCCAGCACGTTCACGGACGAGGATGCTGGAAGAATTCATCACCCCCATGATGACGCGATTGTCATTACTCTACTCATTGCCGACTATACTACCAAAAGGGTGTTGGTAGACAATGGCAGCTCAGCAGACATTCTGTATTACCCCGCTTTCTAACAAATGAGGCTAGGACGAGATCAGCTTCGTCTAGTGAATTCGCCCTTGGTAGGATTCGGAGGGATGAAAGTACAACCTGTAGGTACCATCACGCTGCCAGTGGTGGTTGGAGCATACCCACAGCAGATAACCAAAAAGGTAAACTTCCTCGTAGTTGATTGTTCATCATCATATAATACTATTATCGGAAGGCCTACTCTGAATAGCTGGAAGGCAGTAACCTCTACCTACCATTTGTCCGTTAAATTCCCAACTGAACATGGCGTGGGTCAAGTATAAGGAGATCAGTTAGCTGCTAGAGAATGCTACCTAGCTATGTTGGCGATGGACGAGCATGTACAGACAATGAGCATAGACGAAGGAAGAATCACAGCGGAGCCTGTTGAGGTGTTAGAAGATGTCCCCTTAGACGATAGTAGAACCAAGAAGTTCACTAGAATAGGAGCGAGCATGGAAGAAGAGACGAAGAATGCACTGGTCCAGTTTTTGAAGAAAAGCCTTGATGTCTTTGCATGGAGTCATGAAGACATGTCGGGTATTGATCCGAGTGTCATTACTCACCGTTTGAATGTATGTCCCTTCTCCAAACCCGTGCGTCAGAAGAAGAGGGTATTTGCTTTTGAGCGAGACAACGCCATCAAAGAAGAAGTCCAGAAGTTGATCACTACAGAGTTCATCAGGGAAGTTTACTATCCGGACTGGTTGGCGAATGTAGTCTTGGTAAAGAACGCTAATGGCAAGTGGCGAATGTGTGTGGACTTTACTGACTTAAACAAGGCTTGCCCAAAGGACAGTTATCTGTTGCCATGCATCGACCAGTTGGTGGACTCGACGGTAGGTCACAGGCTGTTGAGCTACATGGATACCTTCTCAGGCTACAACCAAATAAGGATGGACGAGGCAGACCAAGAGAAGACTTCATTCATCACCAGCCAAGGATTGTTTTGCTACAAGGTAATGCCTTTTGGTTTGAAGAACGCAGGGGCGACTTATCAAAGGCTGGTGAGCCACATGTTCCATCCTCAGATTGGATGAAATGTAGAGGTCTACGTCGATGATATGCTAGTAAAGAGTTTGGACAAGGGGAAGCATCTGGACGACCTGCAAGAGACCTTTGATACACTTCAGCGGTACAACATGAAACTGAATCCAAGCAAGTGTGCCTTTGGAGTTTCATCAGGGAATTTTTTAGGGTTCATGGTTTCACATAGAGGAATTGAGGCAAATCCAGATAAGATCTAGGCAATACTTAACATGGAACTGCTAAAGAACATCAAAGAAGTCCAATCTCTTACAGGATAAGTTGCCGCCCTTAACAGGTTTGTTTCGAAAGCTACTGACAAGTGTTTACCGTTCTTTAAAGTCCTCAGGAAGGCGTTTGAGTGGACGGACGAGTGTCAGAGGGCCTTTCAAGATTTGAAGACTTACCTCATAAGGGCACCGTTACTAAGTCCATATGTACCTAGGGAAAAGCTGTATTTGTATTTGGTGGTATCCCCACACGCTGTAAGCTCGGCGCTGGTTAGAGAAGAAGGATGAGTTCAAAAACTGGTATACTATACAAGCCGGGCACTTAGAGGAGCGGAGGGATGGTACCCAATTATGGAGAAGTTAGCCTTTCCCTTGGTCACGGCTTCTAGGAAGCTGAGACACTATTTTCAAGCTCATGTCATCATTGTCCTAACGAATCATCCCTAAAGAAAGCAATGAACAAATTGGAAGCCGCAGGACGGCTAGTCCAATGGGCAGTGGAGCTCAGTGAATTTGATGTCAGGTACCAGCTAAGGAATGCAGTAAAGGCGCAGGCGCAGGTGCTAGCAGACTTCATTGCGAAGTTCACACCAAGCCAAGACGAGCTGGACAAGGATGAAGAAACAAGAAGATGGGTTATCAATGTGGATGGATCATCCACGATGTACGCAGGAGGGATTGGAGTCATACTGAAGTCCCCAGAGGGCGATAAGATGGTGTACGCAGCGCGTCTACAGTACCAAACTACCAACAACAAGGCTGAATATGAAGCCTTGTTAAAAGGGTTGAAATTGGCTAAGTCCCTACGAGCGGAATCAGTAACGGTTAGAGGAGATTCTCAGCTAATCATTAATCAAGTCAATGGAATGTACAAGGCCAAGGAAGATCAGATGAAGAGATACCTCAGCAAAGTGAGGAGGCTTGTACAAAAATTTTCAGAAGTGAGTTTTGTTCAACTCCCAAGGGAGGAGAATATGGAAGCAGATGCGCTGGCAAGAGCAGCTTCAGTGGGAGGAGTTATGGACGAGTTTGGCAAGGTCCAATACATGCCGAGCATAGACCTCCTAGAAGTACAGCAAATTGGAGGGGAAGAAAATTGGATGAGTCCAATTGTAATTTATCTCAAGGATGGGAGGCTTCCGGAAGATAGGAATGAAGCTAGAAAACTGAGGGTCAAGGCTGCAAAGTATGTCTTTATAAACGAAGTGCTGCACAAGCGAGGTTTTTCTCAGCCCTACCTAAGGTGCCTAACTCCTGACGAATCTAATTATGTTTTGAGGGAGGTCCATGAAGGAGCATGTGGGAATCACTCAGGAGCAAGATCACTCGTCCATAAGATCATTCGTGCCGACTACTACTGGCCCACGATTCAGGTAGATGCTAAGGCTTATGTCAAGGTGTGCGACCAATGTCAGTGCTACAGCAACGTCCTTAGGCAGCCGTCGGAGTACCAGACCCCAATGATGGCTCCATGGCCCTTTGCACAATGGGGATTGGACATCCTAGGTCTTTTCCCCCCAAGAACCAGATAAATGAAGGTTTTGGTAGTAGGGATTGACTATTTTACAAAGTGATTGGAGGTTGAACCCCTTGCAAAAATTACACAGCAAAACGTTAAGAATTTTGTTTGGAAGAATATTCTGTGTAGGTTCGGAGTACCGAGGGTGCTGGTATCTGACAATGGACGATAGTTTGACAATACACCATTCAGGGACTTTTGTGAGCATTTGGAATAAAAAATCACTACTCCTCACCCTTCCACCCACAGGCAAATGGACAAGCAGAGGTAGCAAACTGATCCTTGCTGAAAATCATCAAGACTCAGCTCAAGGGGGCAAAAGGGATATGGCCAGATGAGTTACTAGGCGTTCTTTAGGCCTACAGAACGACTGTGAGAACCCCGACAAGAGAAACCCCCTTCAAGTTAGCTTATGGAAGTGAAGCAGTCATACCTGCAGAAGTTCATATGGCTAACCATCGAGTGATGAAGTATCAAGAGAAAGAAAATGAAGAACTGCTTCGTCTTAACCTCCTCGATCTCATTGATGAGGTAAGGATGGATGCGGAGCAAAGGACAGCAAGATACAAAAATCTTATGGCCAGGCAGCATGATGCCATGGTGAAACCTAGGCGCTTTAGCATAGGGGACCTCGTTCTCAAAAGAGTATCTTTGGCAACTAGGAACCCAGCTCATGGAAAATTGGGACCCAATTGGGAAGGACCATACAGGGTAGTCAACTGCAAGAGGCAAGGGTCGTATTACTTGGAAGCTCTGGACGGATAAAAGCTAGAGCATTCTTAGAATGTGGAGCACCTAAGAAGGTACTATCAGTAATGGGCTTGGACGAAGTTAATCAAGGACGAGGTTACAGCTATGGACGACTCTACTACTATGTTCTTCCCGTTCATTAATGTCTACTATTATTTGTTCTTACTACTGCTATGGTGTATACTAAGAATAAAGGTGCACTAGTTCTTAAACTCTTGCACCGTCTACAGACAAATTTGTGAAAGACGAGGTTATGTATTTTAAGTATTTTCCTAAGTACTTTCATAAGGCACTAGCTTCTAAGCAGGTGCCATATTTGTGAATAATGCTTATATAATGATATGGTTTGGATTTTTAATGTATTTTGTGCATAAAATCTGACTCCCATGGTAAAACCCACGAGGGGGGTAAAACCCACGAGGGGGGCAAAACCCTAAGACGAATGAAAAATCCTTGGACACAGGGATGTAACATTCACAAGCTTTCCTCAAGACGAGGATAGAGTGTGCAATAAGCTAAGGCACAAAAAAATTATATGGTGAAACACTAGTCCATAGATAAGCATCCGACCAAACACCCAGGTGCTCTAAGATGAGTCAAACGCTAAACGTCCTTGACAAAATGCAAAAAACAAGCTTACGGACGAGGCAAATAAGCCAAACCTATGGATGAGGGAAACGTCTGACAAGGCTATCATCACTTCATCTATAGAAAAATAAGCCTATGGACGAAGGAAACGTCTGACAAGGCATCATCACTTCGTTTATAGGAAAAACACATGGATGAACCAATAACATCGTCCACAAGAAAAGTATAAGGATGACCCTTTAATACTTAAGAAATATGCAAATTTCAATCACAACAGTGACAGAGGGCAAACATGTCCATACAATAACAAATAATGAATAAAAACAAACATTCATTGAAGTTTTAAAAAGGGTAGACGACCACCGTCCAAAAACCCTTGGAAATTAGGCCTCAAAAAGGCAATGTTAATAAGCTCGTCCATACCATTCTAGACAAGATGATTGTACTCCAATACATTTCAAAAAAAAAAAAAAAAAAAAAAAAAGAAAAAAGCAAATTACATTCAAACAGAACGACATTCATCTTGTATAGGTAGGGTGTTGGCATTGGGTTCATCTTGAGAAGGCAAAGTGGTAGCATCGTCCTCCACGTTAATGTCCTCCGAACTGGTCTGGACGAGGGAGCTTGTAGTAGCCCACCAAGGTTCAACTTGATAGAACTGAAGTCCACCTTAGGGAATTTGTCTATGGCGTCCATCCTAAAATCCTCGAAGCCAGCTGCGTAGTTGGCGTCCATTGAATTAGTAAATTCTTTGGACACCTTAAACTCTGCGACAGCATCTCCTTTAGCTTTTTCCAGAAGGGCATCTAACTCGTCATTCCTCTTTTGAAGGAAAGCAAGACGAGCATCCTTCTCATGGACTTCAGTCTCCAACTCAACGACGCGGCTTTATAGCTTCTCCGCATCGTCCTTGGCCTTGGCTGCCCCCTCTGCCCACCTCTTGGACTCGTGCTTTCCTTTTTTGACCATTTTCTCCAACAATATCGTCGTCTTGTCTAGTTCAGTTGCCTGCCTAGACAAGGCGATGAACTTAGACATTGCCTGTATAGATTAAAGTTTTATTACAATGCATGCATAAGCTAATAGCAAGACGAGACAAACATATAAAACCTACATACCTTAAAAAGTTCATGAACACCAGAGTGTTCAAAATCCTTCAATGACATGTTGTAGCAAGTCGTCACGCCTTTGTCTGTTACAACCTTCTCAAACTTCTCCCAAGCCAAGTCCTCATTCTCAAGAAGATTGTAAGGCACTTGGGAAGAAGGTTGAGACGAGGCTGGGACTGCGCCTCTAGACGGGATATGTGGAGGAAGTGCTGGATCAACGTCCAGGATTTGAACAGGATGGCTGGGAGGGACGAGGAAAGAGCTAGGTTGATCCTTAGCTTGAGCGTCTTAAGGCTTGGACGACTTGTGCCTAACCTTCTTATCCTTGCGCCTACTTGGGAGGTTTCCCAAGTCTACGCTTAAAGAGAGGCTCTTTCTTTTGTCCCCAGAGGATGGACGAGGATGGGATTTCATCCCTTGCCCAGCTTCCTCGTCCACCACATCCTTACCCTTATTCTGTTTCATCGTCGCCATCTCTGCAAGTAAAGACGTCAGTAAACTGAAGGCTCAGGACCTAACCCCCAAATGGCAAGATGCCATAGACTAACCAAAAAATGAAAAGTCCTTTCGATGTAAAGACGAGCCTTTTGAACTCGTTCCAATATGAAACCTATCCAGATGGGGTCGTCTAACACCTTTTTTCAAAACAAAATGAAACAAAAAGTGCGTTAGATGACCATAATCAAAGACGAGTAAAAGCACATAATGACAAACACATACCTTCAGGATGAAGGTTCCCTATCTCTCCTGTGTAGGGAGGAAATGAATCCTTGTCAACCTCACTAGGGCGTCCAGCCCAGAAACTAGAGACGAAGAAAAATTCCGTCTTATAGTTTCTGTCTGAGGTGACCAAAGACTTTATCAACCTACAATCTTTCCCTCTGGCTATAAATTGATAAAAACCAAGGGCTTGGTTAATTTCGGAGGGTTTTTAACAAAAGAGGAACTCGTCCACGGTAAGAGGACGGTTCCCCTCAAACACCTCCCTCCACAAAACTTGTATGGCTACTATTAGCCGTCATGCGTTGGGGTTAAGTTGACATATACCTAATCCTAATCTGGAAAGCAACTCTCTGGCGAAGGCATTGAGGGGCAACCTCAAACCCCCCAAGAGGTAAGCCTCGTAAATACCAACTCCAAAACGAGGTTAACAACACCATTCGTCATGAACAAGTATCCTAGGATTTAAACTGTCAGGGATTTGGTACTAGGTCTTAAGAAGACCCAATCTCCTCTCGTCCGTCTTAGAACCAACCCAACGACACAAGTGTACACTACCTCCTCCTCGTCTTGAGTAGAAGACGATGGAGCACTTGTGCCTGCACTAGAACCAAACTTAAGCCTCGTCCTATGCTGTTCCTGAAATACCTCTAAAGGAACCCCAGGGACGCCAGACGTATACTCGTCTATGGTATTCCCATCACTACTGCTATTACTACTCCTAGAACTACCATCACTAGAACCACTAAAACTACTTGGGTCTTGGTACTCATCTATAGCTTTGACAGTACTATTACTAGATGAGGAAAGAACTACCTCAGACATTCTTTTAAGGAAAACTTAAAACCTGAGGACGAAGATTGAAGAAAATACTTGGTTCTAGACGAGAAAAGACTATGGACGTAAGAAACTTCTAGACGAGGCGCTAAGACGAGGGAGGTCGAGGAAGAAAATTTGAGAAAATGAGGAGGGTAGCGAAGGAATTCCACTATTTATAGGCATTAACCCCAGTACACGAAGCGACACGACTAGCAAAACCAAAATGTGACAAATGGCACGTCCCACGAAAAATGAGCTGACGTAATTGGTCTCTAGTTAGATCATGACAAGTGGCACCTACAGCAGCTGGCATAAGGACACGTGTCCAAATAATGACGTTAGTAGATGTGAGTCCCAGACGACCCATGGACAAGGGGGCAACTGATGGGGTATGATAAAATACCACTCTAATTTCGTCCAAAGAGATCGTCCAGGACGAGCAGGTTACATGGACGAGGCGTTGTTCTGTCAAATAAGGGCCTCAGGATGAGGTAAGCTGACTGAAGGCCTCAAGATGAGGTAATCGTAACTTGAGGGCCTCAGGACAAGGTAAGCTGACTGAAGGCCTTAGGACGAGGTAATCGTAACTTGAGGGCCTCAGGCCGAGGTAAGCTGACTGTAGGGCCTCAGGACGAGGTAATTATAACTTGAGGGCCTCAAGACGAGGAATTCTGGATGACACACGGACACTTGGGAAAATTCATGAGTAAGTAAAACAACTTTGTATCATACGTGTAACTCCCAGTGACCGTTGCGCATAAAGAGTGTAACTCCTAAACAGTTGGGGAAGTTATATTTGAACACACATCTCTTCAAATCAAGGGGAGGTTACAAACCCAATAACTGCTCTTAAGACACTATATAAACGTTGATTCAGACCAAGAAAAGGTACGTTCTATGATTCCTAAAAAGTTGAAACTCGAAAATAATAGAGAGAAAACTGACTTTGTTATCGGAGGATTATTGGCCGGCAACCCCAGTCACCTTTGATTACTGTTTTTTCTTTTTCAAGCCATTAAGTCAACCGGTAGTCCTCTTTAATCCGAAGCATCCAGTCTACTAATTTTCTTTGCATCATCAGTAACTATGGCACCTTCATGTGGAAGCCGAACCTTTTGGTATAAGGATAAAGGTATGACCTCTTTATCATGGATCCATGGTCGTCCAAGGAGCATATTAAAGCATGATGCTAATTCAAGACTTAAAACTCTACCTTCTTGATCATCGGCCCTATAGTGAGCTCCAATGTTACGATTCCCAAGACCTCCATTCTACTATTGGAATCCTTTTGCCTTTGGCATCTACAGTAATGTTCAATAGGTTGTTGTGGTGCTTCCCCTTTTTTGTCAAATCCTTGCCAAAGTAGGAAATAGTGAGTTCCCTACTTATCGACCCAATCATAGCATTCAAATCTTGAGAAGTTGTGATTGTAGGGACTTGGATTTGATTGAGAAGGTCCACTAGATTCTGGTTGTGCTTGTATGAGGCCATGAGTGAACCCTATAAGAATATATTGGCTTGTCTCTTTTGTAGTTGTTTGAGAACCTCATATTCTTCAGTAGGTGTTTGTTGGGTAGATTTATTTAAGGCTTCTATTAGGTTGTCAGTCTCCAAGTGTGGGGGTTTAAAGTGTCTCCCCCCTTGTGATGTGGGCAATTTTTATTAAGTCATTAGGATCATTATCTTGGGGTTTGAAGTGTCTCCCCCCATTTATGGATGTTGTGTTATTTGCTTAGGGTTCAAAGTGTCCCCCATTGGTGGATTTGTGTTATTTGCTTGGGGTTCGAAGTATCTCCCCCCTATATATAGGTGCTTGATTATTTTATTAGGGTTTGAAATGTCTCCCCCCATTTGTGGATATTAGGTAATTTGATTGGGGTTTGAATTGTCTCCCCCCTGTATGTAGGTGCTTGATTATTTGATTGGGGTTTAAAGTCTTTCCCCCCATTTGTGGATGTTGGGTAATTTTTGGTTTCCAGTACACCTTCATTCCATATATCATATCCTATAGTGGATGTCATACCCATCAACTCTTCCCATGTCATCATAAAGCACTCAGGTAGGTTATAGATCAATTCAGATAGGTCCTCTTTACTTTCCTTGGTCTTCTCCCAAAAATGTGGTTGGGCAAGGGATTATTAGTAATGCTAGGCCTTGTAGGCAGTGTAGTCATCTTGTTGTTTATTAGGTCTTGAATTGCATGACGTAGGCCAAAACACTTGTCAAGTATCATGGCCAGGGCCTTGGTGGTAGTCACACCTCTTATTCAATCAAATCTTGAAGGTAGAGGGTTGGAATTGGTCTGGGGTCTAAGGGCTTTAGTAACCCTTTTGCTTTTAACTTCTTAAGTACTTGGCTCACGGGCATATACAACTTATGAAATTCCCTCCTAGGCCTTGGGAGTGGCCCTTGTGATAGTTGCACGGGTGCAATGGGTGAAATTAGTTGATAAAGATCATTTTTATGGATATTAGAAACTATGTAGCTTTAGAACTAGATCCTAGATTTTAAACCTAGGTGGGTCCTTATTCTTCATAGTGCCATTATTTATTGCATCCTCAATTTGGGTTCTAGCAACAATCAAAGCTTTAAAATTAGGAAAATATTGGGCAAACAAGTACTTATGGTACACAGGTAATAAATTCTTTACAACCATAACTAATTTTTCTTCTTCATTTGGCCTATTCATCATCTCTGCAACTTTAGACCTCCACTTGGTAATAAGGTAAAGAAGGATTCTTTCGGTTCTTGCTTCGTGGTCTCGAGATCCTTTCTTGTTATATCCACCTCTATGTTGTACGTTTATTGCTTGTGAAACTCATAGCAAATGTCTTCCCTACTCCTTACTCTAGTGTCTTCTAGGTTGAGGAACCACCTAAGAGCTGCTCCAGTCAGAGTGTTTTCGAACATTTGAGCAAGTAGTTTTTCAGTTGCTCCTAGGGGCTGCATGGCCCGCATATACATCTTCAGATAGAGCTTTGGGCAGCCGGTTCTATCGAACTTGTCCTAGGTCGGAATCTTGAACTTGGGAGGCAATCTCACATCAGGGAAAAGTGAGAGTGATTAGTAGTCCATGAGGTCTTCCATCTTACAAGGTCTTCTAATCATTTCTTCCACCTTGTTTATTCTCTCCTTGATCTTTTTCTCTCCCTCCATGGTTAGGGAATTATGGTCAGTCTTGTTCTCCTCTTAGCCATTCTTCAAGTTTTGAAAATGTTGTACCATAAGGTTCATGTCTTCTCTTTGCTAGATTTGACTAGCTACCATGGTGTTTAGTAGTTCTTAGGTGTTCATAGGTTCCTCAGTGTTCGGATGTTCTCCCTTTTGTGCCATGGTGATGGGATCTTCAATCTTCTTAATGCTTGAATTGTCTTGTAGGTCTAATATGGGATTGTGATGTTGTAGCAGTAGAGTGTCTTCTATGCTCATGAGCTTCAATACCATGATGGGAGTGACGGGCTTGGAACTGGAACTACTAGCTTAAGTGTTGGTCTTAGGTTCTCTTTGGAGCCATCCCTCTGATCTTGACCAAATTCTCCCCTAAGATAAGGCTTGGTCGAGTCAATCTCAACTAAGTCCCCATCTATATCAATCAATTAAACAAACACACACAACATGCAATGCAATTTTAACATGGACTAGCCTAAGGGACAATTCTATTTCATTATGTTGTAGGGTGGGTTTGTTGTTTTATTGTCTCCCATAGCTAGGATGTTACACCTCCCAACTTGTAATGTATTTGTTAGGGACATATTTGATGTAATTGGTTAATTCTTTAACAAAACACACTTTACTTGTAATAGGGTAGATCTAGGATGGTTTAGGACTTCAAGAAACATGTTGTTCAAGTCAAGTGTTAAAGTCATGCAAATTTGTTCAAGAAATAAGTAAAGAAGTGTTGTTATTAAAGCTCGACAAAAGCCTATCTGTCGAGATTTAATGTTGAATCACGGCAGAAGCTCGACAACAGCTATATTTGTCGAGAATTATGAAATCAAATTTTCAAATCTGCTTACATGTATATACTTGAGTATTTGTATAGGGTTTCTTTTCTCATAACCCTAGACATATATAAGAATTATTTTAAGAGCCATCTCAAGGTTTTTTTGTATCCCTACATGCATATTGTAACTAGAGACAGAAATTTCCCTAGTTCATCTTTCTCTTTGTAAAAGCTACTACGTCTTTATGCCAAGGGTTTTGTGACCAAGGAGTTTCTTGATCTTTATGTTGATTAACTGAAGAACTTTGTAGCCAACATCTTCTTCAAGTGAGTGTGTTAGTCACGTATTGGGATTCGTACATCATTGGTTAGTCACCAAACGGGATTCGTGCATTGAAAGGAGAGATTGCTGCTACAATACAAGTCCAATTGGGTATTGGGGTAAGGGTTCAACTTTAGGTTGGTATTAGGTATTGAGATTCCTTTTACTTATAACCGCTTGTTTTAATAGTAGTAGATTCTCACGAGTGGTGACCTTAAATTCGCCTGATGGGGTTTTACCTCAGAGGTTTACTCTATTCGTAAATAAATCACTGTGTCAACTTTATTTTCCACTGCATTTAGTTTAATTGGTGATTTGTTTATGCTACCACGCTATTGCAAGTTAAATTGACTTAATTATTCAACTTGGATAGTAATTAATTAATTTAAATTGATTTAATTATTCAACTTGGATAGTTAATTAATTAATTTGCCAAAGGGGTCAATACATTTTTGGCCTATCAGTAATGAACATTGTGTTGGTTCGAACGGCATGGTCTATCCTTTACAGTCAACAAGAAATGATCTAGTGATTTTAGGCTATGAGTTGGTGAGTTCGTCACTGAGTACCCAAATCTAATGAAGACCAGTGATCTATGGTTACTATCACCACGTGTTGTTGAGATGGGTGCACACATATTTGTTGTTTTGATGGCACACGCTATGACAGTTAGGGAAAGGTCTTAACAAACAATACAAACAACAATATCATACAACATCTCAAGACATAAATAAACAAACAAACAACAATATCATGCAAGGCCATGCAAAAACAAGGGTATATATTTAGTCACTTAAGTCTAACACAAAACTTAGACCTCGACATCCCCAGCGGAGTTGCCACTGTGGGAGATTTTTTGGTACTTTGAAGGGCACCGCTCTTTTTGGGTAAGTGGTGTGGAGTCGCTACTTATTTTTTATACAAAAAAATAAGAATAAATAAATACAACTTTAAATGATCAAAATTTTTCATTGTCATTAATTGAATAAAAATAAATACAAACTTGATAGATTGAATATTACAAGGCTTTAAGTCCTAGTTACAATTTACCAAAAATTACATGGTTTTTTGTCCTAGTTACAATCTACCCAGAAATAAAAAGGAAGACAAAGCCTAGGTCTACCTATCTAAAAGAAACTAAGTCCTGAGGCTAGGTTACAGAATGGGAAGGTATTAGGCATTCATTCTATCCAGACAGAGTCTGCTCTTCTAGACTCTAATGAACAATATACCATTTATGCATGATATGAATGATATGCTGTATAAATGACACACTTAACCAAACTGACTCACATAAATCTATTTTATGATTGTGTCCTCTTTTTTCTAAAAAAAAAAAAATCAAATCTATTTTTGTGAATAAAAAATTAATTTGATTCATTAAAATGAAACTAGATCTATTTTTATATATGTAAAAAAAAAAAAAATTAGATTTGTAAAGAAAATCTAGATAATTTTTTGTTAAATAAAACAAGGTTTTTTGCTAAAAAATATCAAGTATGTTTTGGAATAAAGTAAAAATGGTTTTTCGTTTATATGTAAAAAAAAATCAGATCTATTTTGTAATAAGAAAATCTAGACTTGTAGAGAAAAAAAAAATTAGATCTATTTTTTATGAATAAAATAATAATAAAAAGACTTTTTTAGAAGAGGAACTACACTCATGAAAATAAATCTATGTTACATGCATCAAACAAAAAACATCGCAACTTTTGACTTCATCTTTTAAATTTCAAGATCTACTATTTTTGTGACAAATGAAATTTTCTTGAAAAAAAAAAAAAAAAAACTCAGATCTGTATTTAATGAAAGCACAAATCAATTTTGAAGTGTAGAAAATTCAGATCTGTATTTAATGAAAATACAAATCTGTTTTTAGTATGTAAAAAAAATTCAGATTTGTATTTAATGAAAATACAGATTTGTTTTTAGTTAAAAAAAATTAATATTGAGTGGATTTTTTGAAACTCAAAAGAAAAATCATAGCAGCAAAAGAATTATTTAAAGACATATTTTAAAAAAGGTTACACACCACATAGAAACAACATCAAAAATTAAAATTAAAAAAAAAATACAAAATCTATTCATACATCATCAAGTAAAATTAGTTTAAAAAAAAACACAACAAAAGGGAAAGAAAAACTACCTCTTGCACGAACGTGCTCTTCTTAGTGAAGGAATATTTTAGGGTTTAGAGGAACTTATTCAATTCTCTTTGAAACCTAAAATATTTTGCTTACAGAAAAGAAATTCCTAAGGTCAAAACCTCCAAAACGTATTTAACATAAGAGAGAAAATAAAAAGAAAAGAGTCAAAAAGAGGGGAGTCAGAGAGCGTGAAAAAGTTTGCTAAATTTTTAGATGCAACCTTTATTTATAGAGGCTGAGATGTTCAAAAAATTAGCTAAGAGCATCTCCAATAGCCTATCTAAATTGTTTGTATTTTTTGGATAGTGAATAGTGATATTTAGCGGTTTTACCTACCTACTTTTTCAAATATACTTGCAAACAGATTTTCTATCATTTTCTTCATCTCATTTAAATATTATTTCTTCATTCATTTTTTATTAATTATTTATTCTTTTTTTAACAACTACACATCTTCCAACATTTTTTTCTTTAATACCTGATTATTATAATATAAAAAAATAGTTGAAGTATGAATAGTAAAAGCTACAATGTTCTCTGCTTGTAGAGAAGCACTGTAGCAATTCTAATCTAAAAAACAGAGATGGAGAATTTGTTGGAGTGTGAATAGTGGTGTTTTTTCTCCAAAAAATAGATATAAAGCATTTATTGGAGAAACTCTAAGTGATCGAAACACGAACTGGGATGCATCCTTATTTCTAAAAAATTGAAAAGTATATGTTTTATCTCAATTCAAATGCCCTTAGGCTGAGGCTCGAATTTGTGCCAATTAGCACTTGGAAAGTGCCGAATGGCCCTTTTGGGTGTCAATCCCGCTTTTGAGTTTTGGTCCATTTTGGACACATTTTTTGAGGTTTTTAAAGCTAGGACTTGCACTAAGACGCATTTTTAATCCATATTCTAAAAATTAAACTCTTTTCTGATAATTCAGGTCTTTTCAGCAATGATTATCTTGTAGATAAATACTCCAAAAAATCTTGATTACTCACCATTTTGTAGTTATCTGATTATCCCCTTTATTCCCACGCAAGCAAGCCTATTTTTGACACTAATTAACAACCAATCACAACATTATTTAATTAATTTTAATTGTCTAGTCAATTAGAATTAATTTAAATTAATCATATGTGGTTGACTTTACCTAAACATAATGCATGCTGACAGTGCAAACTTGATCATGCAATATCTTTCAATCCAACGGTCCGATTTGGAAATCGGGCATACCGTTGCGACTATTAGAACCTCAAGACCATTTTTATGATATACAATGAACAAATTAATGCATGCAATCATGAATTTTAGGTATATAAATGGTCATTCTAGCCATCTTCCTTGATTAAATCATGGGCGCAAAATCGAGTGTCTACACATGTCTTTATGGGTCTAGGCAAACACACCCATATTCCCTTTCAAGTAAGATAGGAGGTTGTCTGCTATTGCTAAAGACAGAGTCATCCCTATCTCGGTAGTTTTGGATGTGTCTCCTTCTACTAGTTCCATTGTCTTCAACTCTTCCACTAGTTCTTGTTGCTTTTTTTTTCAATGATCCAGGTATGTTTTCTTCCCCTACAAGTACTACTTGATAGCATTCTGAGGCCAACACTTGATCTCTACGGATCCCTCTTATCTTATGGTCAGTTGGAAACTTAACTTTGAGACAATATGTCGAAGTAGCAACTTTCAAGTGATTGAGAGTTGGTTGTCCTAAAACAACATTATAGGACGATGGGAAATCAAGTATAAGAAAATCAATATTTTTGGTTACCTATACAGGGTAGGTTCTAGTTGTGATGGATAGGGAAATTACCCCTTTTGGATAAACTTAGTCTCCACTAAATCTGACCAAGGGAGATTCAAGAGGATGAATCCTTTTTGGATCGATCTTCATTTGTTGGAAGGCTTTCATATACATGATTTCTGCTGAACTCCCATTGTCGACCAACACTCGACGCGTGTTATATCCTTATATTGCAAGCATAATTACCAGTGGGTTGTCATGAGGTTGTTTCACTTCTCTGACATCATTTTCCTGAAAACACAATGTCCTCTGCTCTAGTCCCTCTATACTTCATCACCAGGTGTCCTACATGAACATTTTTAACCTGTCTTTGGTGGGCTCTTCATAAAGATTTGAATGACCCTCTAGTGACCGGTCCTCCAAAAATCATTCTTATCTCACCAATAGTGGCCCTAGCGTTTTCTTGCTCATCATCTTTTCTTATGTCAGCTTGTTTAGTTGGGCTTTTCTTCTACCAGGTAATGATGATGATCCTTCTTCATGAACTTCTGTAATTTTTATTTCTTTATTAATCCCTTTATTTGCCCCTTTAGATCTTTGCACTCTTTAGTAGAATGTTCATGATCTTTGTGGAACTAGCAATACTTCTTTTGTTCTTGTTTGTGTGGTGATGAAATTAAAGGCTTTGGCCACTTCAAGCCTAGATCATCCTTCATTTGCTACAAAACTTTCTCCACAACCATATTTAGAAGGGTGGAATTTACCATTTTCTTCGAAGGATTCGAACTTCCCTTTTTGTTCTTTCGATTAGGGGAGCAATCCTTCTTCTCTTTCTTCTTATATTGAGGCTTGTTAATGTAATGTATCTTTCACTTGCATCCATCCCCTTCACTCTCAATGCACCTTCTCCATTCATATATTTTTGAGCTTTGAATAGGAGATTCGTCATCAGACCAACCTTAAAGATCATCAATTGGACTTGGTCGTCTACTTCATCTACTTCTAGGATTTCTCGATTAAAACGTTTCATATAAGCCCTTGAAGTCTCTCCTTCTTATTGTTTCACCATTAGCATATGCGAAGTCAGCCTTTTATGCCTCTAAGCCTTGATGAAGTGTCAAACAATATAGTCACTTAACTGTTCAAAATTTGCTATTGAGGATGATCCTAGCTTGCTAAACTAGATTCGAATAGCTCCTTTAAGAGTCGTTAGGAATGATCTACACATAACTTCATCGGGTGTCCTCTGAAGATTCAATAATGTCTTGAAAGACTTTATGTGATTTAACAGGTTTGTATGCTCGTCATAAGACTCTGATTGAGGGAATCAAAACTTTGGTAGGAGTGAGCATCCCATAGCTTCATTGGTAAACGGTGAATCTGTTCTCTTAATCATCTCATCCGGGCTTTTGATTGACTTCCCTTTTAGAGCATTCTTCATCTCGTCCATTTCCTTCCTTACATTTTTCAAGAGCTCGTCATTGTTTTGATTGGGATATTATGTTTGCCTAGAACTAGATTGCCTTATTTATTTGCAATTGGACTACTCAGTTTGCCTGGAGCTTTCTTCTTTATTACTGGCCAGGGGGCTATAAACCTCCTCCTCATCATTGTTTTGGTTACATTGGCGATGAGGGGGCATGTTGCTATTCTCCTGGGAGATGCACTACCTCAACTCCTCATTCTGCTTGGTCAGTTCTTCTACACTTGCTGCAAGTGTCTGAATCTGCTAGGTCATTTACACTAGATCAAGTGGGCCTGCTAAACTTGGATCCATTGTGTCGTTTGAATGGTAGAGCTACGAAAATCTATATGATTCATATCCACATTCCCTAGCAATGGCACTAAACTGATGAAGCCAAAAATGGTCATCAGTCGAGGACCTTGTCAATGCTTTAACAAGGTAAATTTCCCTTCAAAGATGGGAGAGAAAGACACCGAAGTGTTGTTAGCCAATGGTTCACCGATGATTAAGTCAATAGAATTGTTAACATCTTTTAGAGAATCAGAATGAATTTTGTATGTTTGAATGTGCGTACCTTTCTCTTAGTGCTTGTTGACTTATTTCTAGCTTTAGTACAGTTGTTAGGAGGCTCATTATGAGCATAACTTATGGCAGCCTCATAATGGCTCTCTTGGCTTTTTTGAGTAACAAATGCCTAAGCTTAAATGGAGGTTTAACTGGCTCATGCCTGGCCTTTCTAATCATTGGCGCTCGTCGATTATGAAATCGTTAATGAGTACGCCATTAATGCTGTATGGTCATCCTCTCATGGACGACCCTATGGATTAGATGCTCGTCTTTTGTATGGATGAGCTTGTAGATTTAATACTTGTCTATTGCCATGGACGAGCCTATAATTTTAGTACGCGTCATGTATTATAACATAATTAGGTTTTATCCTTGTGTGTGATAAACATGCTTTGAACCCTTTGTTGCTTACCTTGCTTGCTTTATGCCATCTTGTGTGATCTCTATATGTCGGTTATACATTTGCATATTTGTTTATCTTGTTCATGCATGTGTCTTTGCTTGTTGGTACACATGTCATCCATTATTCAATTTAATAAATCTACGAACATCAAATCCAAACCTACATTTGTATTGGGATGAGAATTGGGTTTGGGTGATAATCAGGTATTAATTGGGTTCAGGTATCCATAAGTAACTTTTTTTGAGGTAAAGGGGCCATTTGATAGAGGAGTTTAACAACATGTTTTCAGTTTTTAAACAACGTTACACGCATTTCCACATACTTTTTTACTCACACGTATTTTCAAAAACACAAACAACGTTACTAGAATAACATTACCAAATGGGAGATTCTGGCCTTTTACCCCTATTTTTAAAAATATTTGGCAATATGCCCCTGTCTCCAAACTATCTAAGTTCGTGCCTCTGTTTCGAAACTCGATTTTATTAAAATCGAGTGTCAATCAAAAACCAAGTATAGGGCGATCAAACTTAAAAAAAAAAAAAAAAAAAAAAAAAAAAAAAAAAAAAAAAAATTGCATGGGACTCGAGTTCATGAAGCTTGAGTTCCATACCTATAGTCGCGTTTAGGAACACCTATAGCGGCGTTTTAAATGAAACTCAAGTTCCATGAACTTGAGTTCCATGCAATTTTTTTTTTTTTTTAAGTTTGATCAGCCTAAAACCTATAGCGGCGTTTCAAGAACAACTATAGCGGCATTTTAAATGGAACTCGAGTGCCATGCAATTTTTTTTTTTTTTTTTTTTTTTTAAGTTTGATCAGGCATAACTCAATTTTAAACCAATCGAGTTCTTCATTGAAATCGAGTTTCAAAACAGGGGCATGAACCTAAATAGTTTGGAAATAAGGGCATATTGCCAAATATTTTTAAAAATAGGGGTAAAAGGCTAGAATACCCTTACCAAATGGCCCCAAAGTTTGGGTATACCCAACCAAAAACCGCGGCATAGACATCCTAAATTAAACTCATACTAGTTGCTAACCCGTGCAATGCGTGATGCACGGAAAAGCTATTGTGTATAAAGATGTAAACTATTCCTTTTCTCTTCCTCTTTGATTGTACATTTGGATTCCAGTCTTATAGTTCCTATCCTGGATATGAAATATTTATCTTGATATGAAACATTAATTTACATAATGAAAAATAGAAATCAATATTAAGTTTAAAATAAAATGAAGAATTAAATCTTTAACATCCTCGATTATCCCTAAAACGTAGAAAACACAAATTTAAAGAATTACTTAATCAATATTTCAAATAAATTGAAAAATTGAAAGACAACTTTAAAGTGTTTTATGCTACAAATAAACTTACAAAGAATCAAAATAAAACCCTCAATTATGGGAAACTCAACTAAGGCCTTAATGGCTTAATGCCGACTCATACTTGACATTACTACAAAATACATAAGCATTTCTTTCAAGTGAAACATAATAAACCATTGCAGACCTATTAATTTTTCTTATGGTGCTTTTCAAACTTCTGGCTTTCAGCACTTTTGGTTATACATATATAATATTTATTTATAAAGTAAAGAAAAAACAAAGATTAGAAACCTTCTGATTTGATTTTGGGTAGAAACAAACTCAAAGGCCCATCCGTACAATTTAATTCTCCTATTCTTTTGGTTAAAAATAGATTGGTGCTCTTCCCAATCATTAAAAAAAATTGATTTCATGTCACAAAGGTGAAGAATTTATCGAACTTCTATATACAGAGATTCATTTTAACCATAGAAAATTAATCATCATTCTAAAAATCTTTCTATATGAAATTTTCTCAATTTAAATATAGATTTGCAACATATGCACTAATTCTAAAATTGAAAATCCATCATCAAATTGAAATTGAAACTGCCCATGAATCATATAATTCGTACCTTGAATGTTTAATCATGAACCTAGCTTTCTGCCCTCCTTGTACTTGAAATGTACTTGTATTTAACCATCAACACACACACACACACACACACAATATCACAATATACCTCTTTCTCAATCAGTTGGGTCGAGAGTTGGATAGACTTGGACCTTACATTCATCACCGCATTTGCAATCATTGAAGCATCCTAGCCATTTCAAGTAGTAGCTTTTAAGGAATTATAAAAACGTAATTTGTAAGTACATATTATACAATCAAAAACTGAACCAACGAACAAAACAAAGGACCATTAACCCCTCAAGCCTCACCAAAACATAGCAAAGCAAATGAAGTAGGACAGATACATAATAAATTATTACAAAGGCCTTTCTTTTCTTAAAAACTCATACTTCATTTATAAAAAAATAAAAAGAAAAAGAAAACACAAAAACACAAAAACAACAGCAATAACAAAGAAGTAGGACAGACACAATGAAGAGAGCAACAATCACACAACTAAAACAGGCCAACATTGCTGGTTAACAAAGCCTTTGTTAAAGTAGTTCGTAAAAGTTGGTAGCCTTTAATAGAACAATTTTCCTCCACCAACATGAAAACATGATATTGCAAATTCCATCGAAAGCAAATTCATCCACGCTAGCCCTTGGGATTCGAAAAATAGTAAATTCATGTAAATAATTTGGTTTTATGTATATAGTCAAATACGTATTATTTCAGGCCAAATGCTTAGAGGATTTGGTGCATAGGATACTTGTTGGAAAGAATGAAGCAAAGGTTGCCTTAATTCAAAAACTGAATCAAACCCAAATTAGCCTTCAAATATGGCCCATATTGAACCAAAACCAATTATCACAAACCAAAATTTCATCAAAAAATTTCTCGAGATGCAAAAGTTTCCCTTTGTTAGCATGATCCAATGAAATCTTTCTATTCTCACGATATTTTATATTCATATGTTCTAATGCAAATCATGTGACTTAGGTTAAAAGAGTCCTATCATACTACTACTACTATTATTACTACTACTTTTTCTTTTTCTTTTTTAAAAATTCGAGTCTATCAGAATTTGGGATTTTGAGTCCTATCAGCCATTAGGATTTGTCTTAAAATTTTTGTTTTTTTTTTTTTTAATTTTAGATAATGCTGGTGTAAAAAATTGTAAAAATTTCAGAGACTTCAGTTGAGAGAGAGAGAGAGAGAGAGAGACCACCAGGCCACCAACCCCTGGAACCAAAAGTGGGATCCACACAATAATACGTGACACGTTAATTAGTAAAGTGGGAGAGAGTGCACAGGAATAGGATAAGAGCGTAGAGGAGTATTGAATTGTGAAAACTGTGATGGAATGATGATGTTTTTTCTACCAAGTTATATATAAAAACATTAAATATATAGTTTTGATTTGATACAGGTCGGCATCTCACCAACTTTCTCTCTGCAGTTTCCTGGTGGTGGTGGGGAGTCCACCTGATGACGTGGCGTGTGGTGGCTGGTCAATGTAGTTGGCGCGGTAGGTGAGTGACAGAAGAGGCATAGCCAGTTTAATAAACACCGTTTTTTAAATTAAAAAAAAAAAAATATATATATATATATATATATTATTTTACTTTCTTATTAATATTATTAAGCTCTCTCCATTTCCCATTCTCCATTCTCCATTCTGCTCTAAACTTAAAAACTCTTCACCAACTCTGATCTCTACCAATTCAACCAAAAAGAAAACCCACCCTATCCTTCTGCCCAATTCCGCTCTCTACCGCCCACTTCCTTCTCTACATTATTTTACTGGTAATTTTCCTTCTCCTTTATCTTTCTGTCTCATTGATTGTTCTATCTCTTGCAAGGAATATAATTACAAATAAAACTTCTTCTTCTTCTTCTTCTTCTTCTTCTTCTTGTTTTAGTGAGTGGATATTAAACCCATTTTCTATTAGTTTTTGCTATTTGTACCAAATTTTAAAGTATATAAAGCATATGTTGTACTTGTATCGCATTTCCAAAGAATCTCTCACATGCAAATTGCATTCATCATAACATAAGTCCTCCTAACGCACAATCTCTGGGGCCGGCGATGAATTTGCCCAAACGAAATAGTGGATATAGTTTTTTTTTGGGAGCTTTAAATAAAGTACTAATAATAATGAAAGCTAATTTGAAGTTGTTCACGCTTTGTATTTACTATTTCGTCTCAAATTTAACAGTTTCTTATTATTCTTTTTACATATGTTTGGTTTGGTTGGCGAAAGTATTTCCTGCCTTACGCCGGATGCAGAGTAAACTTTGTCTTTTGGTTGTTGAGACTGACATTTCAATATGATTATGTTAACTTTTAATTTATTATTATTATTATTATTTTAGTTTACCCCCACAAAAGATGGCATGTCAAAAATCTGATGCTCATTAATTAGATTTATTTAAAAAAAATATATTAAATACATAAATTATACATTCTGTCTGTTTATTTCGAAGCAAAATGTTTTATATATAATGAAAAATGTTTTCAGTAGAAAATGATTTAAATTTATTGTTTGGTTGCATACCCAAAAAATAGTTTTGTACATTGAGGATACACCAGAAAATCTCGTTGACAATAACTATTGGGGGAGGTAAGTGGCGGGGGTTTGTTGTTATCTTTACAAATCCAAAAATAATAATAAAAAAATCCCTCTCCTTTACCCACAAATACAACTGCACAAGCACATCCACTAAAAATAAAAAATAAAAAGATTTTTTCTATTTTACCCTTTCTCTACTTATTTTTCTCCCTTTTCCTCTACCTTTACAACCAAACATAATATTAAAGTACTGCTCAAATATTATTATACGAGACTCATCATGCAATAATACTCTTTTTTTTTTTTTTTTTTTTTTGATAAGTGTTATAATGTTTAAAAGTGATATATAAATAATTGTGTATATTTTATTTTTTAAAGAAAAATATAAAGTAATGTAGAATAATGCTTAAAAATGAGATAGGGATAGTGTTTTAAATTTCAGGTTGAATGGAGAAGATAAAAGAAAAAAATTATAAAATTTAGGAACAATAAATTATTCTTTTAACTGGATTGTATTTTTTAATTTAAAATTATTTAACTAAAAAATAAAGGTATTTTAAGGAATTTAAGAATTTTTGTGAGAGTATTTTAGTACACAAAAAGTTGAAATCCAAACAAAAACTCTTGTTATTAATAGTATAAATTAAGTTAATGATTTAATGGTGCCACTCAATTATTTAATATTACATTTACAGTTACATTTTATCAATTCGTTGTACATTAATACAATTATAGATTATTGCGCACTAATAAAATTTTAGATAAAAAAGAAATGATTAAAATTTAGTTTAGACCTCAAATTAAATTAAATTAAAACAGAATTATTAGGTGGGTCCTCCGTCGTGGGCCTTTGTTCCTCAATTGAAAGAGTTAGGAATTTGCTTAGCAAAAATAATTTGGGCCTAATTTGAATGGATTAAGAAATTAAGATTAGGGATTGTTTAATGGTAGAAGTTCTCGTTTTGCGTCTAGAGAATAGCTCACACAAGAGATCTCATTTTTTTATTCAGCAAAATATATATATATATATATATATATATATATATATTAAGATTAGGTGAGCTGGGTGGGGGCTTTAACCCTTATCTCTTTGGTTTGGCCAACCAACCAGACACGGAAATTTTCATTTCTATCTATTCTCTATAGTCTATACTTACCGAATACTCTATTCTACTTTACCAGTTCAGCACCCAACTAATGCCTTACGTTTTCTTTTTTCTTTTTTTTCTTTTCAATTTATTAATTAGATTAAAAAAAATTAATTTATTAATTAAATTAATGCCTGCTGTCCCGAAATTTAAAAGATATACTATTAGATTAAATAATGTGTTTGTGTTGGGTGAGAGTGTAATTAAGCGTTTGATTAACAGCTACTTTGTTTCTTATGAATTGTTCTGAGACTTTTAATTTTAACAGTTTTACTTGCAATTAATTTTCATTTAAAAATAAAATTAATAGTGTACCAGTGTTTTGGTGGGTGTAGGGGTGTAGCGAAAGAAAGAAAGAAATAAAGAAAGAAAGATGTTGGTGGTGGAGGTGAAGGAGTCGACGATGGTTCGGCCGGCGGGGGAAACCCCAGTGGTGAGTCTATGGAACTCGAATGTAGATCTTGTGGTCCCTCGGTTCCACACTCCCAGCGTGTACTTTTACAGACCAAGTAGTTGCGATGATGATGATGATGATGATGATAACAAGAAGGAGAAGGAGAAGGAGAAGTTGTTGGATTCTCAAGTACTGAAAGAGGCACTGAGCAAGGTATTAGTCCTGTTTTACCCAATGGCTGGTCGATTGAAGCGTGACGAAGATGGTAGGATCGAGATTGATTGTAATGGGCAGGGAGTGCTGTTTGTGGAAGCCCGCTCCAATTCCCTCATCGATGATTTTGGTGACTTTTCCCCCACTTTGGAACTTCGCCAGCTCATTCCCTCCATCGATTATTCCAAAGGGATTGAGACTTATCCTCTCTTGGTCTTGCAGGTACCATTCTTTCCTCTCTCTTTCATTATGTGAATCTACTTTATATTAATTACTACAACTTTACTGTTCTCCTGTCACTTAATAACTGTTTTTTGTTGCTATTGCTGGTTCGCTGTTGACAGTTATAAGATATTAATTTGGTTTCAGTTTGTTCTGTTGGGCTGAAAAAGTGGCTGGGATACTTTGGTGGTGGGAGTAATAATGGCTTTCTTATTCGTAATGAAATTAGGAGGGGCTGAGCTACAACTTCATATGATTTAAGGGCCCAACCATAACAAGTTAACAAATTTCAGAAATACAATAATAATAATAATAATAATAACAATAATTATTATTATTATTATTATTATTGAATTTGTGTAAAAGGTATATGTAGCTCTGCCCCCTTGGAAGTAAGGAATGTATCATTTAGGAAATCAACAGGTCATCCATGGCAACTATTATCCTAGTGTTGTGACCATTATGAATTCAGCATTTATATCATCATATAAATGCTGAAATCACAATGGCCATAACATAGTCTAATTTTGACTTGGAATATCTTTCCCAATTGAAAGCAGTTTTCCTGGTTTGCCAACTTGAAAATTGCGAAAGCAAAATCTGGTTCACTCAAGTTGCTTCTCTAACTATTTATCACTTACTTCAAAACTGGTTAGAGGGGCCAAATAAATATACATTCTAAAGCTAGTTCTTATATTAGTATTGCTCTGAATGATCTGTTTTTGAAATGGTGCTCTTTTTTATGTTTACAGAATGCCCAATTATGGATTTGAATCAAATAAATTACTAATAAATTTGACTTGATTCTTCAAGATTTGGGCTAATGATTTGTTTCTAGATTTTCCCAGACTGAAGAATCTTGTAAACAAAATCAAGGGGCTTATGTCGTAGTGTAATTGTTTAACCAAAATTCATTTAATAGGACCTGATCTGTAAGACTAAGAAGGCTACATGTTAAAATTTCTAATGAAAATCCCTTGGGGGAAAAAATAGAATCAGCACAAAAAGAAAAGTGTCACTGAAGGAATATGATTGGTGGAGCTTGACTCCAGCAACCTGACTCCTTCATTGGTTCAATTAATGTTAAATTGAAATTTTCAATGATTCATTGAACATTTCAACTCTATAAGAAAAAAAGTGCTTTCTTATTGGTTTTTTCAAGGTCAAGTTGAATATTTTAATGAATCATTGAATGGTTCAACCATTTGACCCAAAGGGATGATCAATTAAAGAAAGCCAAGGACATGAAGAAACATAAAATAAAAATTAAAAATGACTGCTAGATAAAATGTAGAATGCAGCAACAAATCATTGAAGAAATATTGATTCATTTTCACAAAAAGAATATCCAGTATACCGAGCCATTTCTTATAAGTAATGTTTTCCCTGTTAATGTTTTTGACGCATGATCTGTGATACACTGATCGATTGGTAACAAAATCAGCCTGTGGAACATTTAGATTACTTAAAATGAAGTTCTTTTTTACTGTTAGTCATTCTCAATTTAGTCATCTAGCTGCTTTTCAACTGTGTGACAGCATGCTTGGTTATAAGACGTTTTGATGTCTGTCAATTATATTGATTTATTTGGTACTTCTCAGAATGAATGTCTTAAATGGCTCAGAATACTGTGGTAGGACCAGGACCTTTGAATTGTGATTTGACCTTATTATTCATGACTATTGGATAGGTAGCAGGATGGTTTATAGAGCACCTAACAATTTCTTCTAGCAACTTATTATCTTTGCTAGATTGTTGCCACCTCTCTTGAATTACCTGCCTAAAATGATGCATAATAATAATATGACTGGTGATTCCTAGAAGGATATGGCTACTTTTGTTGCACCTTTCGTCTATTCAATGGATACTAAATGTTTCTTTTATGTTAATATAAATTCAAACACTAGTGGTAGTTAAACAAACTCTGTGTCTGATAGAAAACGAAAAAAAAAAAATGCCAGAGTGGAGAGAGAGGGAGCCAGGGAGGGACTATACTGTATACTGAATAACAGTACAACCTGTTTTTGCCTTTGCTTGCTTTTTTCATTGTTTTGTCTCAGAATTGGAGGGAAATTGTTGATTGATAGTACTAGTGATTTTCCTTTTGGTGTTAAAAATACCCTAACAAGCCACCTACCTCAGAACTCAGAAGCCGACTTAATTTATTACCAATGGTATGCAAAACAATTACTTGATGATACATAATTCATCACTAAAAATTTCTAGGAGTTAATTAAAAACAAAGTTTCTTGATGATATGATCCTTTATGCGTCGGATCAATATTTACCTGCCACCGGTTCCCTGATTGCTTGGTAAATAAGTCCAGCTTTAGGACATCAATGACTTGTATTTACGTTTTCTATTGTGTAGTACTTCCCTTTATTCTTCCCAAAAGATCCTTACTTTTTGTTCAATATCAGAAATCAGGCAATGAGTGTAGATTTACAATAAGAGGCTTCAAATTCTTGTAAAAGTAATCTGTCTTTTCACAGGTTAGAAACTACAGCTCACATGCTTTGCAAGTGAACCTTCTAGTCTAATAGAGAATGCTATAATCTGCAATTTGTTTTGTTTGGTTTTAGCAGTTGTGAATTAGATGGTACTGATCTCTGGTTTTTGCAGAAGTGAATTAGAAAATTTATGTAAGATTTTAGATACTTTCTTTAGTGGTCTCGAACTACATTTATCTAGGTCATGCGAAAGCACAGCCAAATTTCAACTAATGACAAAAACAGTGAATGTCTAGATAACTCCACTTATATGACTTTATTCACTTAATTAATTTTTTATTTTATTATCATTATTATTATTCTTTTTTTACAGTTGAGCTAACCGACTCTACACTTTTCCTCTTCTTGTGCAGGTAACATATTTTAAATGTGGAGGGGCCTCACTCGGTGTTGGCATGCAACACCACGTGGCAGATGGATTTTCTGGTCTCCACTTTGTGAATGCGTGGTCAGATGTAGCTCGGGGTCTTGATGTTACCATTCCACCGTTCATTGACCGGACCCTACTACGGGCCCGCGATCCACCTCAACCTACATTCCAGCACATTGAATACCAGCCTGCTCCTCCAATGAAAAACCCTGTTCAATCTACAAAATCAGGTCCCGAGTGTACAACTGTCTCAATTTTCAAAATAACTCGAGACCAGCTGAATATGCTGAAAGTCAAGTCCAGAGAAGATGGAAACACAATCAACTATAGTTCATATGAGATGCTGTCAGGTCACGTGTGGAGATGCACATGCAAGGCTCGCGCACTTCCTGATGATCAAGATACCAAATTGTATATTGCAACTGATGGACGGTCTAGGTTGCGTCCCCAACTCCCACCTGGTTACTTTGGCAATGTGATCTTCACTGCCACACCAACAGCTTTAGCAGGTGATCTCCAATCTAAACCAACATGGTATGCAGCAAGCAGAATTCATGATGCGTTGGCACGGATGGACAATGATTATTTGAGATCAGCCCTTGATTATCTAGAACTTCAGCCTGATCTATCAGCCCTTGTTCGTGGGGCACATACTTTTCGTTGTCCAAATCTTGGTATAACTAGCTGGGTTAGACTGCCAATCCATGATGCTGATTTTGGGTGGGGTAGGCCCATATTCATGGGACCTGGTGGGATTCCGTACGAGGGGTTATCATTTATAATACCAAGCCCAACTAATGATGGGAGCTTATCAGTCGCCATTGCTCTGCAATCTGAACATATGAAAGTATTTGAGAAGTTGTTATATGAAATTTGAGGAAATGAAATGCCTGAGGAACTCCTCGACGTTGAATTCTAGCCTCACATTCGGATATGCCAAAAATTTTCCAAAGGTGGTGGTGTTTCTTCCCAGTGCATTTATCATACGTGGATTGTGTCAATTAGATTTGATTCAGTTGAAATCTGAAGTTTCTAAACTGAAATGAACTTGGAAACAAATGTATCTCTGACTTGATATTAAATTTACAATAAGCATAATTGATGTTTTCATATGATAGAATTAGGTCACATAAGGTTGATTAATTGTTATGAATTACATTAGTTCTTCTATTTGTATTTTTTTCGGACTTTCTCCTTTGCTCATTAAAGGATAAATAACAAAATGCAAGTCACTCAAAATAAAATAACTAGACAAGATAGTTTTGATCTTTGGCTACTACTGAAATTCTTGACTAGTGTGATGAGGGTTCTTTTAAGTTTCTTATACTTTAGACGCCCATCTTGATATTATTGGACAACATTTAGTTTAGACATTTTCTAAGAAGGAAGTTGGGCCTAGTGCTCCGTAGAATGGGCTCCAAAGTACCATTTTACCGCTGCTAATTTGTGCGCAAACATTGAATCCAAAGTTTAAGGGAAGACGCTGTAAAGTGGGCTTATCATATGTTTCTGCCGTAAAGGGAACTTTTTTATAGTTTTTACCACAGGATTGACTCTTCTTAACTTTTTGCTATGTAGTAACGTCTTCTGCATTTTTCTGCAATGCGAAATTTTCATTGCCAATTTATGCACAAACGTTGAGTTTAAAGTTCAAGAGAAGACGTTGTAAAGTGGGTTTATCTTCTATTTCTACTGCAAAATGAACTTTTTTCTAGTTTCTACCACAGGATTAACTCTTCTTAACGTTTTTCTGTGCAGTAACGTCTTTTGCATTTTTTTACAACGTGACATTCCTGCACTTTCTGTTGTGTAGTAAAGCGCACTGATATGCAGTATAGTGTTTTGCTGTGTAATACAGTGTTCTACGCATTTCTGCAACATGCATGACTACTCTTTATTTTCCACTACAGAATATATTTCTTCACTTCCTTCACATAAACAAATCTAAAACGCAAAGAAAATACCCATCAAGTAAATGTTAATTTACATGGGTTAGCATATTCTCAAATATATATACATATATATATTCGTAAATACACTTATACGTATTCACATATACATATATAAAATATATGGCAGAACATGAGCTACAATGTATACATGAGCGTATGGCAGAATAATAATTTGTTCATGTTAAGAGTAAAACACGCAATAACAAAGAAATAAGAAAACTTTAGTGGAAAAGGTTTAACTAGTATAATAGCTAACATGGTAAATATAATAAAATGTGCTATAGCAGAATAACTAGTATAACAAATGAAGATACCACAACAGGATAACTGATGCAGCAAGCATGATAAAAAAACATGCCATAGCAAAACGACTAAATACAGCATATATAAGTTCTAACAAGTGAAATCAAATATATTTGCAATCGAAACCAAATATTGAATCTTCCCATAGAATATATAAACCAAGAAGAAACTCAGACCTTAACTTGAACAACCTTGTCATATGCTTTTGCTATCAAAGCTGTGCATTTTAGAGAATAGGCCTAAATAGCTACTAGCTATTACTTTTGGGAGACTTCAAAAAGTGGGTTTGCTAAGAGGAAGGGAAAAGATGGTTTATTGATGCATGCCCTTATTTCTGTCGTGTTTTCTTTCTTCTTTTTACCACTTTATTTCTTTATTTCTTTTTCTTTGTTCTTTTGACACTTAGTTTCTGACTACTATCTTGTCGTGGGTTGTTTTACTCCATTGGTTCTTTTCCCTTTTGGATCCCCCTCTCCCTCTAAGTGCCTCCCCTTTTATCCATGGCTACCTCTTCCTTTTATAGTGAACTGATTCAATGAGATTTTTCCCTTTTACTCCTAGGGCTTCACCAACTATTTTTGTCTTGTTGTGGGCATTCCTTCAGGACTGCCCACCAACCCATTGGTTTCCCCACTACCTCCACTAATTTCCCCATTACGTTTGCTACACCATTACTCATCTCGTGACAAAATTCCATTTTATTTTTTCTTGTTGTATTCCTCTACCTCTAAATTTAATTGGATAAGGATTAAGTCATCTCATTGCCTACCTCTATGCCATGCATCAGATGGTTCTAGCCATCTACTACCTCTTTTGGGTAAGATATCATCCTAATAGGGTCTATTCCCAAAAGAAGTCATAGCTGGAAACCAAGTATAGACCTCATTTTTCTCCCACCATTAAACCACACTCTCTGAATGCCCTTGACCATAGGCCCACCTCCCTTGTATCAGCTGGGTACAAGTTGGTGGTGCTCTGGCCCATGTATGCTTGCTCCACTATCTTCTCTTTTTGTCTTTTTTCGTTCTCACACTATTTTTGTCGTAGTTGAATAGCCTTGTTCTGTTCTGCTGTGTGTCTCTGTCTTTTTTTTTAATGCGTTTCTTGCTGTGTTTGCTATTTCATTTGGTTTGGATTTTCTTTCCTTCACACAATTCCTACAATTGACACTTCTTGTTGTTCCTTGTTTCTTTTCATCGTGTTTCTTCATATTAGTTTTCACACACATTCTTTTATACTAAAGGATTTGGGCCTTTGTAGGCCAAATAATGTTAACTGGATCAAAAGGGTCTTTGGCCCAATTTGCCTTGATCTGCAGAAACCATTGTGCTGAAGAACTGAGTTTTGTGGCAGATCTATATTCTGTTGCAGATTTGTATTCCATGGCAAATCTGCATTCTGTTGCAGATCGTTTTCCCTTGTATTTCTTTCTTTGACCTTTCTTGCTCTTTGGTCTTTTTGGTGGGCCTTTGGGCTTTGCTTTTCATTGGGCCTTCCTCAATATGGGCTTTTAAGTCTTGCTTCTTATTGGGCTTTCATTGTCATGGGCTTTTGGGTAAGAATTTGCAAAAATGGGCATCAACAACTAGTAAGTAAAATGTGTATTGAAAATTGCTAAATTTCATTTTATCTTCCTTAGTGAGAGTATTTAGTAGTTTCTTTGTTTTGGCATTGAGAATTTATGTAATATTAACTGATTTTATGATGAGGAAGATGATGACAATAACGATTGACAAGAATAATTTCAAAGCATTTCCACATTTTTTGATGTTAAACTTATCCTTTTGGTAAACAATAATATGTTATCTACCAGTTTGAATAAGCTTTATTTTCTACAAAATATATATAATAGCTATTCTCTTGGTTTTGTCACACACACGCTCTTCTTGGTTTTACTTTTACTATTCCCTTAAAATTAGGAGTAGCAAAAGTAACACAAATTCATTTGCCTACCCAAACACATCCACTTAAATAAGACAAACCCACCCAAGTATTAATTGGGTATTAACCCAATTAACATTAATATTAATTGGGTTTTAATTGGGTATCCAATTCTACAAATCACCCAACCCTAAAGAACTTCAAATCACTAAAAAGACCAAAAATACCCATGAAACCTCAAAAACACTAACTACCCTCGAAATCTAAAATTTACCATAATACCCCCCTAAACCTCAAAAATGATTGAAATATCACCAAAACCTAAAAATTACCCAAATGCCCCCTTAAACCTATGAAATGACTGAAATACCCCCAAGCCTAAAGAATGACCGAAATACCCCCGAAACCTATAAAATGACCAAAATACCCTCGAAACTAAAAAAAATTACCAAAATACCCCAAAACCTATAAAATTACAGAAATACCCCCATAACCTAAAAATGACTGAAATACCCCAAAAACTTAGAAATGACCAAAATATCCAAGAAACTTAAATATTGACCAAAATAAATCTTGAAACCTAAAAATGATTAAAATACGCCCTAAGCCTAAAAAATGATTGAAATACCCCCGTGTGGTGGGCCTTTTATGTTGTTGGGCTTTGATCCTTCTTGTTGTACTACGTGGGTTTGAGGTAAGAGAGTTAGGGTTGGCCTAAATGGACTATGCCTTAGGCTAATTGTGCATAAGTCTAGCCATCCCAATATATACACATTTTGGCAGAGGCATTGCATGCTAAGTGTACGACATGTCCATAGCGGGAACAACTGTTATAGATGTTAAAGCAGGAATACAGTACAATAGAATAACTATAATACGAAATAAATGGTACTAACACTGAAATAAAGGAAGGTAGCTTAATAAGGTTATAGCAGAATAATACAACAAATGAAAATAATGGTACACAGATAGTTTTATAACCAAACAACAAACTAATCAACCAATAAGCATTAATAATGAAAAAGGGAACTTGTTTGCTAGAAAAGTAGGCTTAGCTTCTCAGCAGAAGCGAGTCCAAGAAGGGTACCAATCTCCAATGTGGCTAACCTTAAGGAAAGCTTCTACCATAGAAGTTACACACTTTCGAAAAAGGGCTTAAATGGTTTAAACTTCAATCCTCAATCTCTCAAAGAGTGGGTCTATCATGAGGGAGAGAAAAAGGTAGTCTATTGATGCATGCCTCTATTCCTTCCACTTATGTCTCTCTGATTTTCTGTATATTCTTTTGTTTTCTCTCTTTTCTTTCCTTTTCTACCTCTCCTTCCTTCCGTCTCTTGTTCCTCCCTTTTTACTATTCACAGCTTCCACTTTTTATACTATCTGCCATGGTGGGATTTACCATTTTTACCCCTCAACTGCTTTTGGCTCCTTATAGGTGTCCTTCCAAGACTGCCTACTAGCCTGGCAATTGCTCAGCCACTATCATTGCTCTGAATGTGTTGGTTGCACCACTCTACATTCCCAGACAAAATTGCTTGTCTTGTTTCTTACCTCTCTCCATTTTTCACTTCCCTCATCCAGATAAGAATTAAGCCTCTTCATAGCCTATCTTTGTGGCATGCAACAAGTGGTCCCCCCAACCCATACTTACCCCTTTTGGGTGAGATGCCATCTCAGCAGAACACCCCTCCTTAAAGAAGTTTGAGTGGAAACCCCAAAATAGACCCATTTTTTCTCCCCCACTGCCAAACCACACCCTCTAAATACCTTGACTCGTGGCCCACCTCTCATGTATTGGCTGGATACAAGTAGGTGGTACCCTGGCCCTTTGTGCATGCTCCACTTCGTCTAAATTTGTTTCTTTCTAACCTTCACACCATTTCTGCTGCCTCTGTGTTTGTTTGATTCTGTTGTACGTACTAGTTAGTGTTTATATTTTATGGCGTGAAGGATGTGTGGACTTTTGGGCTCATGTTCTCTACCTCTTATCCTTTCTTGGGCTGGGCATTACTTGGGCAAAAGCCCTCGTCTTCCTATCGAGCCTATGTTTTACTTTTCTATGTCCGTGTGCTTTTTGGTTATTGATCCTACCATATTACTTCGTCATGTTTGCTATAACTTTTACCTTTCCTTTTACTTCTTGTTACCTTGTGGACTTGTGGGCTGATGTTCCTGTTGTGCCATCACACTTCTTCGTTAATTTTGTGCATAGGGCTTCCTAGGCCTACTTTTCACATCTTTACCTCTTTTGGGCTTTGTTATCCAACGTTCTTGTTGTGCTAGCTCATTTCATTATTTCATTCCCTAGGCTTCCTCAGCCCATTTACTTCATCTTTACCTCTTTTACTCCCAGGGGCTTTTTGATAGATCCTTTAGGCTTCCTCAACCCAATTACCACATCTTTACCTCATATTAATTTTTGGGCCTGTTGACCTTTAAGCCAATCCATTGTGGTTACTAATTCATTTCCCAAGCTTCCCCAGCCCATTTACCTATTCTTTACCTCTTTTAGTCTGATGGGTTTACTACTTCATTCTTTGGTCTTCCTCGGTTTGCTTACTTCTTCTTTACCTTCTATCCTATTCTTATGGGCCTACTAGCCATCAATCCTGCCATTTTAGCCCATTGGACTTGTTTCTTATTTCCTTTACTATTTTTCCCTTCTCACATTCTCTATATTGTTGGGCTTCTTCTGCTATTGGGCCCTTTGTCAAAAATGGCATTAACACCCCCAACACTTAAAAATGACTGAAATACTCTTAAAACTTAAAAATGATCAAAATACCCTCAAAACCTAAAAAATAACTGAAAAACTCCCGAAGCCTTAAAATTCACCAAAATACCCCCTAAACCCAAAAAATGACTAAAATACCCTTGAAACTTAAAAATGACCAAAAATCCCCAAAAATTAAAAAATAACCAAAATACCCTTTAAACCTAAAAAATGACTGAAATACAATCAAAACCTATAAAATGTCCAGCCATCAATCTTGCCATTTCAGTCTGTTGGGCTTGTTTCCTCTTTCCTTTACTATTTTTCCCTTCTCACGTTCTCTATATTGTTGGGCTTCTTTTCTATTTTTACCTGGTCATATTTTTTAGGTTTAGGGGGTATTTTAGTCAATTTCTAAGTTTCGGGGAGTTGATGCCCAATTTTGACAAAAGACCTAACAGTAGAAGAAGCCTAACAGTAAGGGAAATGAGAGAAAGACGACGGGAAAATGGTAAAAAGAATGAGGCAACAAGCCCAGTGGGCTGACATGGGAAAAATGATGGTCAGCAAGCCCATGAAAATAGCAAGAGGTAAAAGAAAGAGGTAAGTGAGCCGAGTAATCCTAATGAATGAAGAGGCAAGCCTATGGGGACAATGAGAGGAAAAGAAAGAAGTAAATGAGCCAAAGAAGCCCAATGAATAAAGTGGTAAACTCAATGGGCTGACATGGTAAGAATGATGGCTAACAAGCCTATAAGAGTGATAAGAGGTAAAGATGTAGTAAATGGGCCGAGGAAGCCCAAGGAATAAGGTAATAAACCAATGGGAGTAATAAGAGGTAAAGAAGAAGTAAATGGGCCGAGGAAGCCTAAGGAATAAAGTGGTAAACTCAATAGGTTGACATAATAGGAATGATGGCCAATAAACCCATGTTAAGATGTGTGCCCTTAAATCCTATTGTATGATGCTATGTATGACATTATGAATGATTTAATGTTGTGGTTAATAAAGTTGTTTTATTATTATCTAAAAATAATAGTAACATGAATATTGAGAGATTGTCATATAGTCCATGAGATGCATAGTATGTGATTTAGTCACAGAAGATATAAATTACAAGTTCTTTGTAAACTCAAAATTTTAGTTCATAGTTCATGATGAAATTGGGCATTTCATCTGCAAATACTATAACATATCAACTAAGATGATTTGTCTTAATCATGGAAATAGAGATTTCTAATTGGTATGTTATGTTTTAAGAGTTAAAAAATATTAAATTGGATTGCTGTGAGATTTATTATTCTCCTAATGATTGTCAAATGAATAATAAACTCACGAATTCTATTTACTTGAACTCTTAATTCTGAGAGGATAATAGATCTGATCATGAAGTGTAGGTTGCTTTGATATATCAGGAGTGAGGTCTAAAGAAACGATCAAAACCTCCATATGTTAGGCAATCACATTTAGTGTTGATGGAACATATATTCTTAAGATTTATGAAAAAAGTAGATCTGTTATTTTTTCGCTGCGTATATTTTATATGCGATACAAACATGTATTTATCCAACATCCTGTAAGAGTGATGAGAGGTACAGATGTAGTAAATGGGCTAAGGAAGCCCAAAGGAAAGAATTAATGGATCAATGGGTTGACACAGCAAGAACACCAGCCAGTAAGCCCACAGGGGTAATAAGAAGTAAAAGTAAGGTGAGATAGCCAAGGAGGCCCAAACAGGGAGGTTGCAAGTACAATGAAGTAGAGTGGACAATTTATAGCTAAAAGGCCTACAACCATGAAGAAGAGAGACAAAAAAACATGGGCTTAGAAGGCTATGGAGACAAAGGCCTTCATGTGGACAATACCTAGCCCAAGAAGGGATAAAAGGAAGAAAACACAAGTCCAAAATCCTACGCATCCTTCATGCCAAAAAGGATAAGCACAAATCAGTACACACAACAGAACCAGTTAACACAAGAGCAGTAGAAATGGCATGAAAAGTAGAAAGGGACAAACATAAACAAAGTGTAGCTTGCACAAAGGACCAAGGCACCACCTACCTATACCTAGCCAACACATGGAAGGTGGGCTATAGGTCAAGATATTCAGAAGGTATGGTTTTGCAATAGGGAGAAATGGGGGGTCTATTCTGAGGTTCTTGCCTAAGCTTTTTTGGTGAATGTTCTGCTGGAATGGCATTTCACCCAAAAGAGGTAAGTGTGGGCTGGGACCACTTGATGCATCTCATAGAGGTAAGAGGTAAGGTAGCTTAATCCTTATGTATTGAGGTGAAACAAAAACAAAGAGAGGTAAGAAACAAGACAAGTAATTTTTTCTGAAAATGAAGAGTGGTTCAACCAACACACTTTGGGCAAAGGTAATGGCTAGACAACCAACAAGTTAGTGGACAGTCCTGAAGAAATGCTCACAAGAAGCCAAAAATGGTTGAGGGATAAAACAGATAAATTCTATAATGATAGACGGTATAAAAAGGGGTAGCATGAATAGTAAAAGGGGGAGGCAAGAAGCAAGAGGTAAGAAAGAATAGGGAGCAGCAAACACGGAGAGAGAAAAAGAAAAGATAAAAAGACTAAGTCAAAGAAAACCAGAGAGAAAGTAGTGTAGTAGGAATAGAGGCATGCATTGATAGACCACCTTTTCTCTCTTTTTTGACATACCTACTCTCTAAAGGTTGTAAATTGAAACTCAAACTACTTAGGCCCTTTCTCCAGAACAAGTACTTTTTATGGCGAAAGCCTTTGTTGAGGCTACCTGCGTTAGGGATTGGTTCCCTTCTGCTAAACAGCTTAACCCATAATCCAAAAGACGAGCTATTATAATTATACTTACTGGGAAAATTTCCTATTGTTTGGCTAGAAGTTACTAAGTTATTTGCCTTTTTCTACTGTAGTATTCTTTCTACTTGCTGTGTTATTCTGCTATAACTTTGCTAAATTTACACACAATGTTAGATTTATTTAGCAAGTTTTATTATTATGGTTATCTTGCTATTACTACTGTAATATTTGTCATAATCACTCCTGCTATGACCACTCCTTATGCCCAGCCCACAGCACTCATGACAGGACGTGTCTACATCAAGTAAGCCTGACTTGTGCACAAGCTGGCTTAAAGCATAGTCCTAGGAAGGCCATTCTCAAGTCTCTTACTCCAAACTAACGGGTCATAATACAACAGAAGGGGTTAAGGCCTAACAATACAAGAAAGGATCTCACATTTAAATTGGTGACTCCACTGGAGAGTTGGGAGATAGATAGGAAAAACAAGCAAATCCCTCACAAGTGACGCCCCCAAAATCAAAGATGATGTGGAATATGAGTGATGAGCCATCATAGGCAGAGTCAAGGCCAGCCATGCCACAACTTCTTTACTGAAATGCTGCAGTTAGGACAACTTTCCTAGTAGTAGTTGATGGAGGGGATCCGCTAGCTAAAGGCGGATAAGAAGAAGGAGAAGGAGAGTCAACATGACCCCAAGCATGTGGCAGACAAGGAGAGACCCCTGTGGGTGGTGGCTCGTAGAATGTGGAATAACGTTCGTCATTATGGTTGACGTAGCAACACTGCTAGAATAAGAAAAGGCCAAGGCGCTTAAGGAAAGATTTTACTTAAGGAGACCTTTGTATCCATTATGGATACTCAGTGAACTGTATCCTGATAGATACGAGCCGCAAACCTTCGCATAGCATGATGGCAAGAGGGGAAGTGTCGTTGAGCATGTAAGCAAGTTTATAGATACCCTTGGTCCTTATGCAGCAAACGAGGACCTTTTCCTCCAAGATTTTTCAGTCCTTATGTGACCAGGCATATATACACTAGCTTGAATCTAGGATCAATCCTAACATGGGTTGATATGGTAGATGTATTCTACACCAAGTATTTCCATGGAGAAGAAACGGTGACACATGCAACTTTGCAAGGTACCAAGAAAAGGAGTAGTGAAGACCTCATGGAATATATCAAGCGATTTAGAGACATAGCCCTTGACTGCTATGATCACTACGAGGAGAAGACGTTGATGAAAATGTGTATAGGCAATATGATTATGGAATACCGGGCTATTCTGGAGAACCTAAAATTTCCCAATTCGCCCAGCTGTTACAGAAGGCCAAGAAAATGGCCCAATCAGTTAAGCCCAGCTCTAACAAGCCCAAAGAATAGAAATCCACACTATAGGCCATGATAATGTCAACCGGCAAGAAGAAAAAGAAGTCAGAATGGAGGGAGTACGAGAGCCCTTCGCCAATATTGTGTAAATTGAAGGAGCTAGATGTGCTCTTAGACAAGTGGCTTGTAGTGGGGTTTTCAAACCTAATCATGTTTTTAGAGAGCCCACTGAAGAAGAATGGACTATCGCCTACATAATTATGTGTAACACGCTACCGCAGAATGCTACGCACCCAGTAGATTAGTGCATTTTAGGATCAAAGAAGGAACCCTTGAACTGTCCCAACTAGAGGTCCAGAGGAACCCACTCCCTAATCACAAAGGGAAGGAGGTAGTAGTAGTTGTCATTTGCAAAAACTCAGGCAAAGACAAAAAGGAATGACCATCACTGCCAGCCGTAACCATCATAACCATGCAGAGAAGCTCCAAGCTCAAGAATTTGTATAACGAATTGGAGCTTACAGCAAACAAAGGAGAGATGGCCACAAAAGCTTTGGTAAGTATCGCTTCAGGAGAGGGAATAGAATGCCTTACCGTAGAAGCTCGAATTGACAGAGCCTTCCTACAAGATACCAACGAGATCACTTTCAGTGACAAAGACATAGAGGTGGGATACCTAGACCATAGGAGGACTCTTTACTTGGTATCCTTCATAAATCAAATTCCCGTTAAGAGAGCCCCAGTTGACATGGGTGTTTTAGTAAATCTTATCCCATTCAGCACATTGCAAGCAATAGGGATACTAGAGAACAAGATTCAAGGATATCTGATAGAGGTGATGGGGTTTGGAGGAAAAGGTGAGCACATAGTAGGATACATATAGCTCTAGCTGAAGGTAGGCCTAATAGCCACCTTTCCTCGATTCCATGTGGTGAGACAAAAGTTTCCTGCCATATACTATTGGGAAGGCTGTGGCTGCATAAGCACCAGTGCGTGAAAGGGAGATTAAATGAAAAAATGATATGAATTTCAAAAAACTCATCCCCATTCTAGTAGGCAGAAGCTCACTTGGTTGAAAATATGTTCTACGATGAATGGGCACCATCCAAGGAAAGCTCGGTCTACAAGCCGACAGTCACCTTCATCCCCAAGTGGGAGGACATTCGAGATGACCCAAAACCCAATTTGAGAAAGTTATTGCTACAAAAAGGAAGAGAAAAAAGGCAACAACCTCAAAGCTAGACAGTATGCCATGATGCATCGGGTGTTGGAAAAACATCGTTTGTATCGCATAAAAAACATATGCAATGGAAAATTAACGAATATACTTCATTCACAATTGTTAACATGTATTATATAAATTTTAGAATTCAAGAACTATAAAGTGTACCTTGGTGCGGTGAAATTCAAAAAAAAAAGATTAGAAGAACTTGTGAACACTTTTAATCTTCACTCCATTTCCACTTAATGCTCAAGAAGTGTGGTCTCTCAATCAGTTTTCAAGGGAGAATAATATAGTAGCTTACACTCAAATACACACCATTTCATTCAACACAAAAAAAACCCTCTCATAAAATTCTGTATGTTTTTCTCCTTATATCTAACTGATTATCTAATTGGACTAGCCTTTTATGCCATTCCAATTGGGCTTTAGTATTCGGCTTGGAGTGGGACCAAAAGGGAATAAATAAGACTTTAGCTCCAATGAGTTTGGGCTTTTCTGTCAACTCTTGACAAGTCTAAAGTTACAATTAATTAAATTTAATACCACTATATAAATATAATTTCTCTCTAGGCCTTATTAATAAATTATATCCCAAGACTTTATTACACATGCAGCCCCTTCATAAAATATTTGTAGTAATATAAAGTCATGAATGTAGACTACCACTTTGAAGATTACTACATCTTAATCCTTGAGTACCTAGTTTACTCCTTTAAGTTATTCATGATATATTTATGAAATTCAATTTCATAAATATATACTTTAATTACTCCTTAATAAATTAGTTAGGCCTAACATTCTAAATAACCAAACCCATTAAACTTATCTCAAGGGAATATTTTATATCTCCATTAAGAGAATATAAATTCCATCTTGAGAATATATGTTCCATCAACACTAAATGTGGTTGCCAACATACTGAGGTCTTGATCGTGACTTTAGATCTCACTTCTGATATATCAAATGCAATCTACATTTCGTGATTAGGTTCATTAGTCTCTCAGGATTAAAAATTCATGTAAATAGAAGTTGTGAGATTTATTATTCATTTGACAGTTGTTAGGAGAATAATAAATCTCACAGCGTTCCAGTTCAATATGTCTTAACTCCTAAGACATATTAACATATCAGCTACGAACTAAAATTCTGAGTTTGCAAAGAAATTATGTTCTATATGTTTTGTGACTAAATCACATACTATGCATCTCATGGACTATATGATAATGTCCAAATATTCATGTTACCATTATTTTAGATAATAATAAAACAACTTTATTAATCACAACATTAAGTTGTAAATAATTTCATACATAGCATCATACAATAGGATTTAAGGGCACTAATCCTAACATTTGGGTCTTAAACTTGACGGTAGGATAATAAATAAATTATGAAGGTGTGCAAGGCCAACTTGCAACCAGAGGAGAGCCATAGCATAAGACCCTACGTTGTTAGGGGAAAAGAGTGGTGTGGAAGATGAATAGAGGATTGCGACAGAAAAGGATGTACAAGTAACAACAAAAGAAAAGCTGGAATAGATCGACCTAGGCACAGACTCACTGTAGACATTGCATTTTGTACCCCTTAAGATTCAGGCCTCCATTCCCCAAGGTTAGTTTGGAGCTCAATTAGATATAAAATTGACTTGAGAAGTGTTAAAATGAAAAATAGAACCTTTTAAACGAGCAAAAATATTTTTTTGGAAATAAAATGGCCAAAGTAGCCTTTGGCCTACATACGCGAGCCAAAGCATGCATACGCAGGCACAATCCTACATACTAGGGTTTTAGATACATAGGAAAGGTAAGTTTTCTACAATAATGGCTGACGTTTGGAACGAATCCCACATCGTCTGGGAGCCATTCCAAACCCTATTTTTTCTACTATAAAAAGCCTTACATGGTACGTTTACAAAACACACAGAAATCAAAAAACCTATGATTCATTAGAAAATAGTGGATCAAATGGGATTTTTTCACAAAACGCCCTCATGTCATTTTTATTTGATTAGGACCTTTTCTGGTCCCAATCCTTTGAGTTTAAAGTTTCTAATCACTATTTTATTGAATTGTGATAGATTTGACTAAGGGGAACGATCAAAATCATGCTTAAAAGCTTCCTTTTTTAAGGTATTTTTTTAAACTTTTCTTTTTCCATTTTGTTCTTTAATCTATTTCTTTGTTTAATTATGTTTATATATGTTTTTTTAGGTTAGTTTTAGGCTTATTTTATGTTTTAAGCATGTTAGGATGTTAGATTTGTTGTTTGAAAGTTCTACTTTGTTTCTGTGTTTTTAGGTTTTCTAGGTAAGGATTTGCGTACGCATGATCTAGCCTGTGGATGTAGACTAAATTCATACGTAGGCAGACCTGTTCTAGTATGCATGATGCTGTTACCCAATACCCTAAGTTCTTGTTTGTTTTGTTTTTACTTTCATATGTTTGTCTGTGTAGCCTCTTTTTCATGGAAAATTATTAGGTACTCTTGGAGTACCATAAATGCGTACTCCCTCCTCTCAAATGAATGGTGGGTCTCACCATAAATTTAATTAGTGGGACCCACAATTCATGTGAGAGGATGGAGTACGCATTTATGGTACTCCGGGAGTACACAATAATTTCCCCTTTTTCATATGTTTTAAGCCCCAATTGTTTGTTCACCTTTTAACATGTTTGTTTATTATCACATGTTTAGATTAGGGTTTTCTTAGTTTTAATGTCATTTATTCACATGCTCATGCATTAATGTCATAGGTGCTATGCTACAGAGAGGTAAGTAAAGGGTAAATCATGCATTAGCAATGTCCATGCATCTGTGTTATGGTTTTACTTTGATGATATGATGGAACATGCTTAGATGTATGATTAGGATTCGTAATATATTAACGCCTTGCTGCCTTGTTTAAGTTGTTACTTTGTTTTAGATGTATGATAAGGTTTTTCATATATTCGATGAATGTTAGGATTTTCGTGTGTTGGGCTCTCTTTTGTTTAAGGGTAGATAGGTATGTGTTTTGGGATAAATGATGCCATGATTGTATGCTTAGATGTATTGTAGTGTGTGTGTGGGTATAGATACAAGTATCAAATGTTGTTTTTAATAATGTTAAGACATGTGACACAATGATGGGAAGCCAACCTTAGGGTTGGGTGATCTTGGGTGTCTAACACCTTCCCAAGAGCATACCTAAACCCCAAACCCAAATTTTGGTAGTAAGATCAAAGGTCCTTCCTCGAAAGAACGTTATAAATCTTATACGTGGCCAAACAATTCTCCCACTATGGCAAAGCACCTATACAATAGTCATCTCATGAGTAATATCTTGTGGTGTATCTAATACAGCCACCTCATCCCTAGTTTCATCCATTGGCTGTTCAATTGCAGGTTCATTCATTTCAGCCAAAACAAATCTACTTCTAGGAGTATAATCATTCATATATTCATTTTCCAAAAATTTGGCTTTCGTACTAACAAACACTTTGTTATCTTTATGTCTATAGAATAAACCTCTAACAATTCCTTTTGGATACCCTACAAAGAAAACCACTTTTGTTTTAGATTGTAACTTGTCAGACTTTCCTTTCAATACATGTGTTGGACAACTCCAAATATGGAGATGTCTTATAGTACGCTTACACCCAATCCACAACTCTACAGGTGTTTTAGGAACAAACTTCGAAGGTACAAAATTCAGAAGATACATTGCAATATTTAAGAAATATCCCCAAAAGGAAATTGGTAGAGTCGAATAACTCAACATGGATCTAGCCATATCTAAAAGAGTCCTATTCCTTGAAATCCCCAAGAAGGTATTCACCACCTCGATTAGATCGAATGGCCTTTATGAGTTTACCCAATTGATTCTCAACTTCAGCCGTAAACTCTTTGAACTTTTCAAAAGTTTCGGACTTCTGTTTCATTAGGTACATATAACCAAATCTAGAGTAATCATCAATGAAAGTAATGAAATACTCGTAGCCACCTCTTGCTTGGTTTGACATAGGACCATATACATTTGAATGTACTAGTTCTAGCAATTTTTGGACTCTTCTACCTTTTGCATTAAACAGTCTTTTGGTCATTTTACCCTCTAAACAAGATTCACAGACTGGAAATCCATCAAAGTCTAATGGCTTTAAGAGTCCATCTTTGATCAGTCATTGGATCTTGTTTGAATTAATATGACCCAAACACAAGTGCCAAAGATATGCATCACTAGTAAAAGGAAACTTTCTCTTTAATGATTTCACATGAGAGTTATTATCTAATTCATAATTGTATAATTCATGCTTATTAGGAGTTAAAATACAAAGACCATCAATAATATTGCCAGAACATATAAACATTTTATTCTTCTTTATTACAACACTATCTTTCAGGATAACACAATATCCATGTTTACTTAAATAAGTTGCAGAAATTAAATTCCTATGAACATTATGTGCATACAGACAGTCATTCAATATAAAAACTTCAGATTCAAAATATAAATTACTCCAATAGCTACAACTGGAATTCTGCACTCATCAGGCAAAGTAAAAAGTAGTTCTCCCACATTCAACTTTTCAGTCTCCTGGAACCCCTGCAAAGAATTGCAGAAATAAACTTTTTCATAAATATATACTTTAGTAACTCTTTACTATAGTGGTTAGGCTTAACATTCTGAATAACCAAACCCATTTAACTTATCTCAAGAGAATATTTTATATCTCTGTCAAAAGATTATGAATTCCATCTTGAGAATATATGTTCCGTCAACACTAAATTCGGTTGTCCAACACACTGAGGTTTTGATCGTGACTTTAGATCTCACTCCTGATATATCAAAATAACCTATATATCATGATTATGTCCATTATTCTCTCAAGATTAAGAGTTTATGTAAAGAAGTTGTGAGATTTATTATTCATTTGACAGTCATTAGGAGAATAATAAATCTTACAGTGGTCCAGTTCAATATGTCTTAATTCTTAAAACATATCAACACATCAATTAGAAGTCTCCACTTCCATAGTTAAAACAAATCATCTTAGTTGGTATACTATAGTCTTCGCAGTGGAATACTTAATTTCATCACCGACTACGAATTAAAAATTTGATATAAAGAACTTGTGATCTATATCTTCTGTGACTAAATCATATACTATGCATCTCATGGACTATATGATAATGTCCAAATATTCATGTTACCATTATTGTAGATAATAATAAAACAACTTTATTAATCACAACATTAAATCATACTTAAAGTCATATATAGCATTATACAATAGGATTTAAGGCATTAATTCTAACAATCTCTTAATTGTACTAAAGACTATTGCGCACTAATCTAACTCCCATTCCCTTTAAATGTGACTCAAAGGTCCTTTGGGGTAGGGCTTTGGTAAAGGGATCTACTAGATTACTTGCATTATTAATCTTTGCTACTACTACCTCTCCTTAAGAAACAATGTCTCGACTGATGTAGTAATATCTTTCTATGTGCTTTCCTTTCTTATGTTTCCTTGAATTCTTGGATTGTGCAACCACTCCACTATTGTCACATAATAATGTAATAGGAACTTGCTCCATTCACATAACTCCAGGATCAGAAAGGAATTTCTTGAGCCAAAGAGCTTTCTTTGCTACTTCACAAGCAGCAACATATTCAGCTTCCATGGTGAAGTCGACAATACAAGATTGCTTAACACTTCTCTAACTTATGGCTCCACCTCCCAAGGTGAACACATAACCTAAAGTGGATTATCTGAAATTAAGATTTGACTAAAAAATTTGAATCTGTATAACCAATAGGTATCAAATCCTCATAACGATAAACAAGCATATAATCTCTTGTTCTCCTTTGATACTCGAGAATATGCTTTACAGCTTGTCGATGTTTAAGTCCTGTATTTGATTGATACCGGCTGACCATGCCAGCTAAATAACAAATATCTTGTTTGGTACAAAACATGGCATACATAAGACTTCCCACTGTAGAAGCATAGGGAACTTGATCATATTTTCTTCCTCAAGAGTCTTAGGTCTTTGGTCATCAAACAAAGAAACTCCATGTCTGAAAGGAAGTAATTCCTTCTTGGAGTTTTGCATGCTAAACTGTTCTAGACCCTTATTTGTATACCCAACTTGTGACAAGCCTAATATCTTATTCTTGCAATCTTGCCAAAGCTTGATCCCTAGAATAAAGTTAGCTTCACCTAAGTTCTTCATATCAAATTGGCTTGACAACCAAGCCTTTACTAATGACATTACCCCTGCATTATTACCAATGAGTAGAATATCATCAACATAAAGCACTAGGAACATTACTACTTTATTTCGATGCCTTTTGTACAGATATGGTTCATCAATATTTTTTTCAAAACTAAAAGACTTGATTGCTTGATCAAATCGAATGCTCCATATCATAGATGCTTGCTTAAGTCCATAAATGGACTTTTTCAACTTGCATACTATATGCTCTTGGTTCTTTGCTATGAAACCTTCTAGTTGCATCATATAGATTTCTTCTTCAAGATTGCCATTAAGAAATGTAGTCTTGACATCCATTTGCCAAATCGCAAAATCATAATGAGCAGCAATGGATAAGAGAATTCTGATAGATTTAAGCATGGCTATTGGCGAAAAAGTTTCCTTATAGTAAATACCTTCTTTTTATGTATACCATTTCGCCACTAGTCTTTCTTTAAAGGTTTCAACATTTCCATCTATCCCTCTCTTCCTCTTGTAAACCCATTTGCAACCAATAGGTTTAATGCCATTAGGTGCCTTTATAAGATCCCATACTTGATTAGAATACATAGAATCCAATTCAGATTTCATAGCTTGGACCCAATGATGTACATCTATATCATTCATTACCTTATCATAAGTGTAAGGATCAAATTCAGTCTCTTTTGAGATAGCTTTATAAGTTTCTCTCAAACCTATAAATCTTATAAGTGGCCGAACAATTCTCCCACTACGATAAGGCTCCTGTGTTCTAGTCATCTCATGAGTAATATTTTGTGGTGTATCTAATACGGCCACATCATCCTTAGTTTTATGCATTGGTTGTTCAATTACATGTTCATCTATTTCAACCAAGACAACTTTACTCCTTGGATAAAAGTTATTCACATAATCATACTTCAAAAATTTGGCATTGGTGCTAACGAACACTTTGTTATCTTTATGATTATTGAATAAATAACCCTTAGTTTCATTTGAATACCCTAAAAACATGCATACTTCTGTTTTTGCTTCCAACTTATCAGACTTTCCTTTCAACACATGTGCTAGACATCACTAAATGTGGAGGTATCTCATACTAGGCTTACACCCACTCCACTATACCTTAGGTGTGTTGGGAACTGATTTTGATGGATCTAAATTTGAAATATGCATTGCAGTTTTTAGTGCATATCCCCAAAAGGAAATTAATAAAGTTGAGTAACTCATCATGGACCTAATCATTTCTAAAAGGGTGCTATTCCTTCTCTCTGCTACACCATTTTGTTAGGGAGTTCTAGGTTCAGTCAATTGGGATACAATCCCATTTTGAATTAAGTAGTCCTTGAAATCCCCAAGAAGGTATTCGCCACCTCGATTAGATCGAATGGCCTTTATGCGTTTACCTAATTGATTCTCAACTTCAGTCATAAACTCTTTGTACTTTTCAAAGGCTTCGGACTTCCGTCAAATTACGTACACATAATCATATCTTAAGTAATCATCGGTAAAAGTGATGAAGTACTCATAACCTCCTTTTGCTTGGATTGACATAGGACCACATACATCTGTATGAACTAATTCAAGCAACTCTTGGGCTCTTCTACCTTTTGTATTAAAAGGTCGTTTGGTCATTTTACCCTCCAAACAAGATTCACAAACTGGAAATCCATCAAAGTCCAATGGCTTTAAAAGTCCATCTTTGATAAGTCTTTGGATACTTTTTGGATTAATATGACCCAAACGCAAGTGCCAAAGATATTCGTCATTAGTAGAAGAAATTTTTCACTTTAACAATTTTACATAAGAGATATTATCTAATTCGAAATTATATAATTCATGCTCATCAGGAGTTAAAATATAAAGATCATTTACAATATTGCCAGAACAGATAAACACTTTATCCTTCTTTATTACAACATTGTCTTTCAAGATAATACAATATCCATGTTTACCTAAATAAGTTATAGAAATTAAATTTCTATGAACAATAGGTATATGCAGACAGTCTTCCAATATTAAAACTTTAGATTCAAAACATAAATTAAACACTCCAACAGTTGCAACTGGAATTCTGCTCCCATCAACCAAGGTAAGAAACATGTCCCCTTCATTCAGCTTTCTAATCTCCTAGAACCCCTGCAAAAAATTGCAGATATGATTAGTACAACCTGAATCCACACACCAGGAATCTGTTGGATTTTGTACTAAACATTTTTTAAGAAGGAAAGTACTTTTCATACCCTTTTTCTTGGTAGCTCTAAACATTAGACAATTCCTCTTCCAATGGCCTTTCTTGCCACGATGGAAACACTTTCCTTTGGCATAGTCCTTTTTCTTTCCCTTTTTAGCAACTCCTAAGGCAATTTGTTTACCATCTTACTTGGTGAAGTCATTTTTCTTCTTCTTCTTTCCCTCGCCTTTTGATTTAGGTTGAGAAGTAGAAGCTTCAGCCATATTAGCATCAACACTAGATGTACCAAGAATGCCTTCCACCACCATCAACTCATTCATTAATTCAGACAATGAATAAACCTTTTTGTTCATATTATAATTTAGTTTGAATTCCTTGAATAATTTTGGTAGTGACTGGAGTATCATATCCACTTGGGATTCTCCATCAATATCGTCCCCTAAAACTTCCAGTGTATTCAGATTAGAGATCATCCTAAGACAATGTTGCCTCACTAAAGTACCTTAAGCCATTTTGGTATTATAAATTTGCCTTATAGTTTCTTGCCTTGCAAATCAGCCTTGCTCACCAAACATCTCCTTTAGACTTAGTATTATGCCCGAAGCCAGGTCTATATACTGCATATGATACTGTAGAACATTTGAAATAGATGCTAGGATATAGCACTTGATCATCTCATTATATTTCTGCCAATAATCATATTGTTATTTTTCCTCAAGAAGAGCATCTAATGATGGAAAGTTAGGACAAGGTTGACTAAGCACATACTTGTGCTCTTCTGCAGTTAGAACAATGTCCAAATTTCTTTTCAGTCAACATAGTTAAATCTGAAAATAACAAACATGAATATAGTAAATAAATCGAACATTATCAATTTAGCATATAAACATATAGTATGGAAACTTAATAAAACCATAATATAAAATATGCAACGACAACTCAATCCCATGTCCATAATTCCTTGGTAGCAAGTATATTATAAACACTATGATTGATTAAGAACTATTCTCATTATTAGTGCTATCATGATAACTCTTATCAAACACTAATATAATGCTATATTATCTTTGGCCTCTAAGTAAATAATGACATAGCTCCTTTGGGAGGTTAACATTACACTTAGTCTAGTGTGCACCATTATCTAGAATCATGTGTAGCCATATTTCATCTCCCATATAGTGTTTAAACTTGTAATACCATGAAACAAAACACTCATTTGGGATCGTGAGGCATATACACCAAGACGAGATGCTTGTTCACACTATTTTAAATGAGTAAGTTCAATCTTGTAGTACTATGAAGCAAACACCCTCCTTTGGGATCGCGAGGCATATATGCCAAGATGAGGTGCTTACCCACACTACTATGAACCAATAATGGAGGCCGTGAGATCCAACCCTTCTATCTCTCTCCCACCAGATATTTTAAAAGAAAAGTTTTTAATTAGAAATCATGTGTAATCTTATCACAAATAGCCTTGCACTTTTAAAGTGTGAAAATAGTTAGAAAAATTCAAAATTCACCGATTTCAATTAGTCGAATGTATCCCTTGATCAAACGGAAAAAATTTAAAAATTTGTACCAAACTTTCTACCTGGCTCGATTGGTACATGATCGCTGCTCAATTGATCGAAAAAGAACATTTGATCGATTGACTAGCAATCGAGAGTCAATCAAACTGGACAGAAGGTTCCCTGTTTCACTCGATCGATCGAAACTAATTTTCGATCGATTGAAACACATGAAACACAAATTTTCTAGAATTTTTCTAAAGCAGTTTTCAATGGTTTTCATAAACAAACTACCACCATATGAACATGATAGATTTAGTTTTACACCAAAAACTGAATTACATTGATGCTATAGCCTTAAAGTTCAATCTAACACACTTAATATCAAACTTAAACAACATCTTAATATCAATATCAATTTTCATCAAACAATAATGTTAGGACATATGTGATTTGATGTTAGGAACATATGTCAACATTTTATGTATTGGTTAATCCTTTGATAAAACGACTTTAGTTGTAATTGGGTAGATCTAGGATGTGTTTAATACCTTAAGGAACAAGGTTTCAAGTTCAAGTGTTAAAGCCATGCAAGTTTGTGTAAGAATCAAGTAAGGAAGTGTTGGATTTTAAATCTCGACAGCTAGTATCTATCGAGGTTTAAAAGCTACTAAAGCCCGTGGCTCAACAGCTATCTTTATAGATGGCTATCTATCGAGGTTTATGAAATTCAATTTTTCAGAGCTGTTTTTCTTCCATTCCGTGAGTATGTGTTTGGGCTTTCTTTTGTCACAACCCTAAACATATATAAGAATTATTTTAAGGGTTGTCACAAGTAGCGCAGTTGTTCAAGAGCACAATTCCACAAGTATGAAGAAAAGTGTGACTGGAAACCTAGTTGCCCTAGTTCATCTTGAAGAAGCTATTGTGTTTGTACGCCATAGGTTTTGAGACCAAGCAACTTCATGATCTTCATTATTTGATGAACAGAAGAACTTTGCAACCAACATTTTTCTCAAGTTGGTTACCAAGTCGCGTACTAGGATCTGCTCATTTTTTGGTTATTTACGTACTTGTAGCCGCTTGTTTTGATAACAGTGGATTCTCGGGAATGGTGACCTTAAAATCACCCGGTGGGGTTTTTGCCTCGGAGTTTTCTCCATTCGTAAACAAATCATCTTGTCAACTTTATTTTCCCGTTGCATTGTACTTTAGTTAGTGATTTGTTTGTGCTGCCATGTACATTTCATGTTAATTTGATTAATTAATAAACTTGAGTAATTAATTAATTAATTTATCACAAGGGGTTAATACATTCTTAGCCTATCAGGTGGTATCAGAGTAGGCACACTCTGATTAGGGTTTAATCTTTGTTGTGTGATCCCTGTCGTACTTAATGTCATACATAACATCATACAATAGGATTTAAGGGCACTAATCCTAACATTAGGGTCCAAGCACTTGACGGCAGGATAATAAATAAATTATGAAGGTGCACAAGGCCTACTTGCAGAATGCAAGGGGGTCCCACAAGAGAGCCACAACATAAGACCCTGGTATGCTACGTGGCCTAAGAAAGTTTAAGGGAAGAGAGTGGCATGGAAGATGAATAGAGGATTGCAATAGAAAAGGATGTAAAAGTAACAACAAAAGAAAAACTAGAAGTGATCGACTAAGGCATGGACCTACTGTAGACACTGCATTTTGTACCCCTCACGACTTAGGCTGCCATTCCCCAATAACGCTCGAATTCTGAGGCCTAAGGCCAATTTAGAGCCCAATTAGATATTAAATTGATTTGAGAAGTGTTAAAATGGAAAATATAACCTTTTAAATGAGCAAAAATCTATATTTGGAAATAAAATGACCAAAGTAGCCTTCGGCTTGCATACGTGAGCCAAAGCATGCATATGCAGGCACATTCCTGCGTACGTAGCTAGGGTTTTAGAAACATAAGAAATGTAAGTTTTCTACAATAATGGTTGAGGTTTGGAACAAATCCTACATCGTCTAGGAGCCATTCCAAATTTTTCCACTATAAAAATTCTTACATGGTACATTTTCAAAACATACAGAAATTGAGAAACCTACGAATCACTAGAAAATAGTGGATCAAAAGCGATTTTTTCACAAAACTCCCTCAAGTCATTTTTATTTGATTAGGACCTTTTCTGATCCCAATCCTTTGAGTTTAAAGTTTGTAATCACTATTTTATTGAATTGTGGTAGATTTGACTAAGGGGAACGATCAAAATCATGCTTAAAAACTTCTTTTTTTGAGGTATTCTTTTAAACTTTTCAATTTTCCATTTCTGTCTTTATTATTTGCTTTAATTTATTTCTTTGTTTATTTTATGTTTATATATGTTTTTTTAGGTTAGTTTTAGGCTTTCTTTATGTTTTTATGTATGTTAGGATGTTAGATTTGTTGTTTGAAAGTTCTACTCTGTTTCAGTGTTTCTAGGTTTTCTGGATAAGAATCTGTGTATGCATGATCTAGCCTACGCATGCAGACTGAACTCATGTGTACGCAGACCTGTTCCAGCATGCGTGATTCCATTACCCAATAACCCTAATTTCTTGTTTGTTTTGTTTTTTCTTTCACATGTTTATTTTGTGTAGCCTCTTTATCATATGATTTAAGCCCTATAATTGTTTGTTCACCTTTTAACATGTTTGTTTATTATCACATGTTTAGATTAGGGTTTTCTTAGTTTTAATGTCATTCATTCAAATGCTCATGCATTGATGTCATAGGTGCTGTGATGCAAAGAGGTAAGTAAAGGGTAAGTTATGCATTAGCAATGTCCATGCATTTGTGTTAGGGTTTTACTTTGATGATATGATGGAACATGATTAGATGTATGATTAGGGTTTGTAATATGTTAATGCCTTGCTGGCTTGTTTAAGTTGCTGTTTTGGTTTAGATGTATGATAGGGCTTTTCCTCTGGTAGATGAATGTTAGGATTTTTGTGTGTTTGGCTATCTTTTGTTTAAGGGTAGATAGGAGCAGATAATTAAGGAAGTGCAGAAGCTGTTAACAACTAGGTTTATCAAATCAATTTAATACTCGCGGTGGGTATGAAACATTGTACCCATGAAAAAAGAAGAACAAGCAGATATGATGTTGCTTCGACTTTAGAAATCTTAATCGGGTCTGTCCCAAGGATGAATTCCCATTGCTTAACATGAATCTGCTAATAGATTTTACCATAGGGAATGATATGTGCTCCTTTATGGATGGATTCAGTAGGTACGATTAGATTCGAATGACACCAAAAAATTCGGAAAAAACTGCCTTTAGAACGCCCATTGGGAATTTCTACTACACTGTGGTGCCCTTTGGGCTGAAAAATGCATGCAATTTATCAGCATACTATGACTACCATATTTCATGACATAATGCATCAAGAAATGGAGGACTATGTGGAACATTATGGTAAATTCAAGAAGGCGAGAAGACCATGCCAAGATGCTGAGGAAGGTGTTTGAAAGATGTAGACTTTTTAAGCTGAGAATGAACCTGTTGAAGTGCACTTTTGGAGTATTTGCTAGAAAAGTTTTGGGATTCTTGGTCCATAGTAAAGGGATAGACGTAGATTAGGCCAAAATAATAGCAATAGCAACTATGAAGCCACTAGCCACAGTTAAAGAATTAAAGAGTTCTGGGCAAGGTCTCCTACATTAGGAGGTTTATACCGGGCTTAGCATCAATTACCTCGGATTTCATGAAGTTGTTAAAAAGGGACAGCGATGTGAATGGGGTGGCACAAAGCAAAAAGCCTTCCATAGGCTACAACAGATCATGATGATGCTACCTAAGGTGTAGGCCCTGGTTTACAAAAAATTGTTGTTGCTTTACCTAGCTTTAAGCCCATCTGCCATTAGGGCATTGATGGCCCAGGAAGATGGAGGTGGCATTAAGCAGCCGGTTTTTTACATAAGCTACACCTTAAGGAATGCTAAGACACGTTATCCTAGGGCGAAAAGAGAATGCTTGGCAATCATCTATGCGTTACAAAGGTTGCGCCATTACTTCTTGGCCTATGAGGTACATTTGATGACTAAGTCCTATGAGATCAAGGCACTTCTTTGGCAACCCATTCTATTTGGCAGAATATCCTAGTGGTTGTTGCAATTATATTAGGACTTGAAAGCGGGGACACCTAAAGTGGTAAAAAGCTAGGCCATAGTAGATTTGTTGGCCTAATTTTCTAGAGAAGAGGAATTCTTGCTAGACGATGAGGTACCTGGAGAAGTAGCTACGATAGAAAGGGCAGGAGAATAGTGGGTTATGAATTTCAATGGCTCCTTTATAGCAAACTTAGCACTCTTATTCAAGTTGGAGTTCCCATCTTTAAATGATACAGTAGAATATGAGGCTTACCTAATAAGATTGGCGACGACCCTCGAAATGGGGATCAAAAGGAAGTTTTTCTTTAAAAGAACCAAGTTTGGCCCTGTAAAAGATGCTAGCCTAAAGGATGGAGGAAAAGTTTTGTACATTTGAAATAGGGCATGCCTAGAGGAGTGAGAACTGATAGTAGATGCATTAGGTACATTGGGCTCACAAATAGCCTTTGAAGGAAGTAGTGCTAGAGTTGAGATTAAGAAGCAAAGAGAATCCGTAAATGAAGTGCTCAAGGAGTCGATCATGACTGAGGAGTTGAATATGACTGAGATTCTGTTTAACACTTAGCCATTCTAATAAGAGTTAATTTACTCAAGACATATGACCCGAGGAGTCGAACATGGTTGTGGTTTTGTTTAACACTTAACCATTTAATAAGAGTTAATTTTCTCAAGCCATGTGGCCCGAGGAGTCAAACATGGCCAAGGCTCTGGTCCTTAATGTCGGGAATCCTATCTCCAGAGGGATGACTACTTTGAAGCCATACGTCATTGAAAAAAAGGTCTCTCCCGCTGATCATCTAAGTGTGGGGTAGTATGTCCATAACACATACGACAACTCATCTACCCATCTCACCTTTGCCTCATCTAACCTCCTCTTCAGTCCATTCACTATGACATTTCATGGCTTCAGCTTGTCTGTTACCTTGAGGGTAAGCAGGAGTAAAATATCCGTTTCTAATGCCTAGTTCACAACAATACCTTTGGAAAACTTTACCATCAAATTGGAGCCTATTGTCCGAGATCAGTGTGTGCAAAACTCCAAATTTGGTGACAATGTTTTTCAAGAAAAACTTCTTTGCATCTTGATCTCGGATGTTGGAGAAAGGCTTGGCCTCAACCCATTTCGTGAAGTAATTAATTCCAACAAGTAGCCATCTTCAGTTTCTAGTTGCCCTTGGGAAAGGACCAACTATATCTAATCCCCATTGTGAAAATGGCCATGGACTAGAGAAAGGATTTAAGATTCCTCTTGGCTGATGGATGTTAGGGGCATACCTTTGACACTAGTCATACTTCCTGACATATTCTTGGCTAGACCTTTGCATGTTGGGCCACCAGTATCCTTGGGTAGTGGCTCTATGTAATAGGGACCTTCCTCTTGTGTGACAACCACAAATTCCCTCATAAAGCCCCTCCAATAGCGACTCTACTGCTTCAAGATGGATACAGAGCAAATATGGCACAGCTTCTATTCTTTGAAAATCTAGTAATAGGGTGCCTTCCTTTGGATTTTCTTAGCCTCAGATTTGTCCTCGAGCAATATCTTATCCTTAAAAAATGACACCACCTATTCCATCCAACTTGGGCAGATGTGTATGTTGCTTACCCTGATTAGAACTTGATTATCTCAACTGGATGCTACTAGATCTTCAACAATTATAACTTTGGGTAGACCTTGTACTAATAATTTGGCCAAGATTGCTGATGAATCGGCATGGGAATTCTTGCTTCTAGGAACTTGCTTTATAGAAAAAGCTTCAAAACTGGACTGTAATTGCTTGATTTTGCCAAGGTACCACTGCATCCTTTGATCTCTAATTTCAAATTCCCCTTTCACCTATCCTACGATTAGCCTTAAGTTAGAGAAAACCTCCATAGCTTTGCTTGCAAGCTTTTTCACCGTAATCATTCCTGTCCAGAAAACTTTATACTTCACTTCATTATTCGTGGCTGGAAAACCAAGTCTTAGAGATTTCTCCATGGTTATTTTCTTAGGGGATATTAGAACAATTCCAATCTAGTTAGCTGCCCAATCCATGTAGAGCTCCAAAGATGGGGGATGGGGAGTGAAAATAAGTGAAACCTCTACATTAAGAGTCCTTTTCACCTTGGCTTTGGACCTCTTCCCCCCCCCCCCCCCCACAAATGAATTTGGCCACCGAATCAGCTAGAACCTACCCCTTTATGACTACATGGGGTAAATATTTGATGTCAAATGCTCCCAACATAGTTCCCCACTTACGATTCTTCCTGTATAGTCCAACCTCCGAAGTAATGCTTATAAAAGGAGCTAAGTGAGGATAACAATAGTATGGCCTTGGAAGTAATGGAAAAGCTTCTTCGTGGCATGTATGTTGGCCAAGATGGCATTCTTAAGGGGTACATTTAGGGTTTCTGCCTCTTAAAAGGACCTGCTTACATAATAGATGGACTTCTGCACCCTAGAGTCTATTCAAACTAGGACTAGGATTATTGCATGGTCCATGGCAACTGTGTAAGCATACAAGACCTCTTCCTTCTCAAGCCTAGATAGGATGGGAGGAAGCGCCAAGTATTTCTTCAGTTCCTCAAAAGTTTTGTTACATTCCTCGGTCTAGGTGAAGTCTTTCTACCTATGAAGTAACTGGAAAAATGGCCTACAACGATAAACCTATTCAAGGCTGCAGTCATCCCCAATTAGCCTTTTCACCTCTTTTGGGTTTCGATGTGGTTGAAAATCATGGATGGCTCTGATTTGGTCAAGGTTAACCTCAATCCCTCGATAAGTGATCGCGTAAACTAGGAATTTCCCCAAATTCATGCACAAGGAACATTTGGAAGCGTTAAGATGCAATTTATATTTTTTGAGTACTAAAAATACATCTTCTAGATCACTTAGATGCTTAGACACCTGCTTACTCTTTACAACCATATTGTCTATATAAGCCTTGACATTTTGGCCCAACTGGGCTTTAAACATCCTCTTCATCATTCTCTAATAAGTGGATCTAGCAATCTTCAAGCCGAAGGACATCACTCAAAAATGGTAATTCCCAGTACGGGTCAGGAACTCAATCTTGTCTTGGTCGGGCAATGACAATGGTATTTGGTGATAGTCTTGGAAGGCATCCAAAAAACTCATCCAAGGATGGCTGAAGGTTGTGTGAGAGACCGCATCTCTTTAGGGGTGTTTTCAAAAAAAAATGTTTGAGTCCTAAAGACACCTCTCTGTTGGGTAATTGTGTGGAGTCGCCACTTTTTTTTTTTTTTTTTTTTTTAATTTATAAACAAAAATAAAATAAAATACAATTCACAAGTCCAAAAAAACCTCAAATGTTATTAATTGATTATACAAATACAACTTGGTAGAATAACTTTTCAAGGCTTTGGTCCTAAATACAATCTATGTAAAAATTTAAAAGTTTTGATTCTAGTTACAATCTACCAAAATAAAAGATAAAACACTAGTCTACTATCCAAAAACCTAAGTTCGGGGCCTAGGTTACGGAATTGGAAGGTGTTAGGCACCCATTCCACCCAAATAGAGTCTAGTCTTCTAGACTCTAAATGACCATTATATACCCATATTCAAAGTATGAAATGTTATGCAATAGATGCTATGTCAAATCCTAGATCTAGGGTTAAACTTTTATTCAAGAACCTTAAATTTGCCATTTTAATTTGTGTGAAAAAATTTGATGAGAATAGTTAATGAAAATTTAATTTTGAGTTTCCAGAAAAGAAAAAAGAATGGGTTTTAAATTAAAATTAAGATCTGATTGAGATTTTTTAATGTGGGAAAAAACAGATTTTTATTTTGAAAACACAAATTTTTTATTGAAAGATACAGATTTGATTTTGATTAAAAAAATAGCCAGATTTTTATAGAAAAAAAAATGCAAATCATATTTTTTTTTATTTGGAAAAATGAAGATTAGATTTTTTTTTATTAAAAATGGAACAGATTTTTATTTGAAAAAAATGCAGATCAGATTTTTTTTTTTTTTTATTAAAAACAGACCAGATTTTTATTTGGAAAACTGCAGATTAGTTTTTATTTATTTATTAAAAACAGATAAATTCTTATTTGAAAAAATGTAGATCAGATTTTATTAAAAAAACATGGCAGATTTTTATTCGAAAAAATGCAAATAAAATTTTATTAAAAACAGAGCAAATTTTTATAATAAAAAATGCAGATCAGATTTTATTAATAAAACTTAGAGCAAACCTTATGAATAAAATTCAAATCTAGTTTTACTTTCAAAAAGAAACAAAGAGAAAAAAATACGGATCTGACTCATAATAATAAAAAATGAAGAAAACTTGCAAATTTGATTTTAGTTTTTTTTTTAAAAAAAAAAACACAGAAAAATTGCAAATCTAAAATTCTAAGGGAAGATTCAACTTTAGATCTAGATATGTTCATCAATTAATCATGTGAAAAATTTTGAAAGCAAGAGAACATGTGATAACATATGAGAAACATGATTATTTAAACACAAAAGAAAACATCATGTCCATGGAAACTAAAACATATATTGTAGACATTAAGATCAATATCTATAACCTGTTTTTAAGAAAGAGAAATATAGGATCCAACCTTCTTGGCTTGAGTCTGAGGACAATTTTTCTTATATAAAATATCCCATCTGTATGATGTTGCAATCTAGCCCATTATTTTTGTTATTTAAAATCATTAGAACCTAGATTTCAAGCCCACTCTCTACAAATTCATTGTATTGGGCTTTTTGGGCCTATCCCAATCTCAGTTTTTGGGTTTGGGTGCAAATTATGTCCTTACATATGTGAAAGCATGTTATGGAAACAAAGTTTAGAGTTATAACTGCATGAACCTAATCCTCAAGGAAAGAGGTCCTCAAAGAGAAGTTTTTTTTTAAGGGATTTAAGCAAGGCTTCCAGAACTTCTTTAACGTAAGGGGAGAGAGAAGTTAGAAAAAGAAAGGTCAGAAAAGCGGGTCAAGAAAAGGCCCTTGAATGATGGGGGCCTCCCCTGTTTATAAAGGTGTTAGTTGCCTAGAAAATAAGCTAGATTTGCTTGAAAATTAAGTTCAATCAACTTAAAAAATTAGCAAAAAATGTATGGGGAAAATCCCAAAAAAAAAAAAAACGGAGATTTTGATAAGAGTAAGCTGATTTTTCAAATCAAAACAAGCTTCAGTATTTTGATCATATCTTTTTACTCAAAATTCGGATTAAGCTAAAATTTTGACAAATAAAGGGAAATTCGATTCTCTGCAACTATTCTAGAAATAGCCTAGTCCGAAGTTTGAGTTCCACTATGCCAAAAGTGCCTTGAAACGTGAATTTGAAATCTGCTACTTGATTAGCTCGTTTTTGAAGTGTTTTCCAACTCTAAAACTGTATTTAGGTGAATTTAAGAGTTATTTTCATGATAAGCCTCATTCCAAAGTGACAATTAGGACATTTAAAATTATTATTTTAAATATAATTATCCCAAAAGCTTAATTATCTACAGTCTTTAAATATTATCAGCTTATCTGTTTTAATCCCATGCTACAAATCTCACTTTAAGAAAAATACTTAACCAATAACAAAAATTCGTTTAATTAATTTTAATTACCAACCAATCAAAATTAATTTCAATTAATCACTTGTGATCTTCTTCACCATATACATTGCATGCAGATTGTGAAAACTTGATCTCATGATATCTTTCAATTCGATGGTCTGATTTGGGAATTGGACATACTATCGCGACCGTTAGAACCTTAAGTGAGTGAATGAATGCATGTAATGTAACTATGACTTTTCAGGTATATGGAATGGTCATTTTAACCATCTTCCAAGATTTAATTATGGGTGCAAAATCAAGTGTCTAAATGCTGATCAATTCTGGAGACTAGGAAGGGGTTATTGGGGCAGGCTTTGTTTAAATCGATAAATTCCTCACAAACCCTCTACTTTCCGAACTTCTTCTTAATGACCACAATGTTGGCCAACCACTTGGGACAAAAAGCCTCTTTGATTGCTCCAGCTTGCTTGAGCTTATTCACTTCCTCCTTCACTACCTTGGCGTGCTTTTTGGAAGAGCGCTAAGGAGGTTGCCTTTTCGGCACGATTGCTGGGTTCACATTAAGGTGGTGGCATATGAACTTTGGATCTATGCCTAGTGCTTCATATGCACTCCATACAAAACATCTAGATTATCCCTCAAGAAAACTAGCAATTCTTCCTTCTTAGCTAGGGGTGACTGGGACCCAACCTAAAAATATTTATCCTCGTTTGACCCAACAATTACTTTCTCTAGCTCTTCACGTTGCAAACCATTTGTTACAACCCCAACCAAGTCTTTAGGCCCTTGGACTGTTGATTGCTACGAAACATTATCTGGGCTGAGAGAGCCCATTTTAGCTGACTGGTGCTTGATAGCAGCAACCATACATTGCCTGGCCATTGTCTGGCTTCCCACTAGCTCCCCTACTCGTCCTTGGTAGGGTACTTCACCTTCATATGTAGGCTCAAGGAGATTGCTCTCATAGCATGAAGCCAGGGTCTCGCTAGAATTTCCATGTAAAGGGAGTAAGCATTGACTATAATCTACTCCATGTTGATCATTTTGTTGCTTGTTTGCACCAATAGCTTAATTATCCCATTGGATATCACAGTTCTTCCATCGAATCCTACCAATGATGAGCCATATCTGCTTAGATTGTTAGACTTCAAGTTTAGCTCCTTATATAAGTCCAAGTACATGATCTCAGCTCCATTTCCTTGGTCCACCAACAACCTTCTCACATCAAACCCTCTAATCTGAAGGGTAACTACTAGTGTGTCATCGTGGGGTTGAAAGGTCTCTACCTTATCTTCATTCGAGAAGCCTAAGATGAGCTGTGATTCCACCTTAATCCTTATGGACCCTCGGACCTGCTCCTCAGGCTTCAACTTTAACGCTATGGACATAATTCTAGAGGAGGAGCTTGTCTCCATACTTGGTGTGACAAGGATGACACTGATGGTTCCCAATGGTGGGTGCAGAATGGCCTCTCGTTGGTATCCCTGCTAGGCTTGGCTTTCCCTGCCTAGAAGACTGGTGCATGAACTCTTTCGGCTTCCCTGCCTTGACTAACTGCTTTAAATGGTCACGTAGAGTTCTACAATCCTCGGTTGTATGCCCCCAACTAGCAGTACAAGCTTTGATTCCGCTTGGTGGGGTTACCTCCCATCTTGTTGGGCCACTTGAAATAAAACTTATTTTTTATCTTTTCAAGTATCCAATATATGAGTTCTTTGAACACCGAGCTGACCACTGATATGCATGAAATATATACAATAAAGTACCATCAAATTTGCATAATTAGCCTTATTTTTATATTATTTTGTGACTAATTATATATTATATTTGTTTTGTGGAAAATAGAGGCTATTCACAAATGAGAAGCTGAACAAGTCACAAATTGAATGATAGGTGGGTCAGGCCGATTATAAAGCCAATTCAAGAGAAGAGAGCTTGAAGTAAAGATTCAGCCCAAGGAAACATCCAGCCCAGGCGTGAATTCAAAAGAAGACCAAAAGCAAAGAAAGAAAAATAAGAAGAAGCCAAGATGCATTCCAACGTGTATGAAGTTAGCAAGGAAAGAAACTCTAAAACCAAGCACAAGTGTCACAAAAGAAAAAACACAATCAACGTGGTGGGCTTTAGAGTCCAAATTAGTAGTTGTCGTGGGCCTCCGTATTACTTCACCAAAACATGTACCTGAAGTCTTAGCGCGTGGCTTGAAATATGAGATCCTTGTTCTACTTGTATTAGGATTAGAGAATAGTGTGCGGCTATTGTTTCACATATAAGCCTTTAGGTTAGATTGTTTAAGAGGGGCGGTTAGGGCTGGAACTAAAGTGCAGGCAGCCGCATGTGGCTTTCTTTGTGACTTTTCTCTAGCACTGTGACTATTTCTTTCTCTATCTTATTTGTCTAGTTTAATGTTTAGTATTTTATTTTTGTGTTTCATTTTAATTACTATGAGTAGCTAAATTTATAATTAGAGTTGAGGATGAAACCTTGTTAAGGATTATCAGTAATATTTATGTGAGTTGATTTTTCCCACAATAGTTGTTTTTTTAATGATTTAAATTGTTCTTGCTTCATATCAACTGACTAAGATGAGATTTTAGATATAAGTTCAATCATGTTTTTCTCATGATTTAGGATTTATCTTAATTAGTTTAATGCTTGGTTTATTAATTCTTGATTATAAAATTGGATATCGCTTGTGATTTGTCTGTCAATAGATACAATTTATGATTTGATTTTTAGAATTGGATATATCTTGTGATTTGTTTGGCTACAGATACAATTGATGATTTGATTTTATACTTAAGAAGGAAAGAAGAACATACTTTTGATTTTTAAAATAAGGATTTTAATGGGAATATTTTTCATGATACAAGATGATACTTGTGGTGGGCCTTTTTGAGATTATGGGCTGAGCTTCCTTCTGCCATACTTCGGCCAAAGGTTCTGGGTAGGAGAGTCAGGATTGACCTGATTGCAACTTACCTTAAACCGGCTTGTACGCAAACTAGAGACCTTTTGTTAATACCTTGGTCACATGTCCCTGATAATGAGACTGTTACAAGAAAGTTATGGCAAGCAAGTATAATATAATAACAATAAAGAAAATGCGCTTACCATTAGTCAAGATAAGCAAAGAATTCCCAAAAATAAAAAAAAGAGCAGAATGGCAATAAAGATGCAATAAAATGACAATAATGAAGATGAGATAACACCAATATTTAATCAATAAGAAAACAAAGAAGAAAAAGTTAGTCTACCACACTTGATTGCCTTACGGAGTTAAGACCAAAGAGGAAACCACATCCTCAATGTGGGTAAACTCACAGGAAAGTCTTGCCATAGAGATTACCCAATTTGATAGAATATGCCTAAATGTCTTATGTTCTAGAAATCCTTAATCCTCAATAGAGGGAGGCTTTTAGAGGGAGAGAAGGGGGTTAGCCTTTTGGTGCATGCCTGTCGTCTCATTCTTACCTACTCTCTTTGTTTTTGTTTTTTGTTTTGTTTTGTTTTTGTTTTTGTTTTTTTAAAGTTTTTTGCTCTATTTCTTTTTTACTTTCTTGTTCCGTGTTTTTGTAATGTGTTCTGTTGTGTGTGTGTGTGTGTGTGTTTTTTTTTTCCTTTTACTGTGCATGGCGAAGGCTCCTTTTATACTGCTTGTCATAACTGGGTTTTTACCATTTCACCCCTTAACCCTAGAATAGGCTTCCCTTTTCTCCCCACCACCAGATCATACCCTCTCTTACCTCTGACCCATGGCTCACCACTCTTGTATTGGCTAGGTACAAGTTGGTGATGCCTGTATCTTATGCATGCTCCACTTCCGTGTATGTCCATAGCTTGTCTGCTGCTCATTCTTGTCTTCTTGTGGTGTGAATGGAGTTTTGAGCTTTTGTTCTTTATAGCTTGCTTCCTTCCTAGATTGGGCATTGCTTGATTATGGGCTTTCCTTCATTTAAACCCATTTCTTGTTCCTCCCGTGGGTTTGCTAGCACATTTGCCATTCCATCTTGCCATTCCTACTATGCTATAGTATGATCCATGCTTGCTAAGCTTCCCTTTAGGTTTGTTGTATACTTTTTCTTTGCTTAATTTTAGCGGCCTAGTGTTATCATTGGGCTAGCATTCATACTAGTTTGGGCTTTCTTGACCCGTTCCATTGCCTCTGAGTTTCCTTGGCCCATTTCATCCATTTGGGCATCCTCAACCCATTTCCTTCTCTTGGGCATCCTCGGTCCATTCTAATTCTTCACTCCCATGGGATTTTGCTAAGTCTTTTGGGCTTCCTCGGCCCAAATTTTCAAATCCTTTTCCTTTGGAGTTTATGGGCTTGTCATCAACCCTTTACTCACATAATTCATTACTTTGGGTCTCTTTAGCCCATTCTTGCTTGCTTTCTATTTCTCATAGTGCCCATGAATTTATTACTTCTCTCTTTGGGCTCCCTTAGGCCCGCTTGCTTTCTTCTAGACCCATTTGCTATTTTCTAGGCCCTTGATCCATCGTTCCTGCCATTCGGGTTTGATGGTTTTCTAACTCAATTTACTAATGTTAGGATGTTTACCCTTAAATCCTATTGTATGACGCCATGCATAACATTATGTATGACTTAATGGTGTGGTTAATTGTTGGGAAATTTAGACCCCGGTTGATAGAATTAACAAGTTTTAAACCCAAGTTGTTAATTAGATTTATTATGCATAAAACTTGTTAAAACAAACAAACATCAATATCATGTCAAAACTAAGTGCAGCGGAAAAATAAATAAGACAAGATATGATGACCCAGGAAAACCAATGAAACCAACCAGTTTCACAGTAAAAAACCTGGGGGGAAACCTTCCCGAAAAGCAATCCACTATAGTAAAGAGAAGCTTCAGATCTAGTACAAAACCTTTGTCACTAGACTCTACAATCCCCGTAGATGAACTCACAGCAGAAACCTTCTACTGCTTCAGAACCTCTGAACTCTTCAATATATGAACACCACCCTTTGATGCACGAATCCCAATACGTGACTAACTCCTTTGCACGAATCCCAGTACGTGACTCACTCACCAACTTGAGGAAGAAGAATGTTGGCTGCAAAGTTCTTCACTTCATACACACGATGAAGATCAAGAAGCACTTGGTTACAAAACCCTAAGGCGCAAAGACGCAGTAGCTTCTTTTAGAGAGAATTAGGCTTCGGTCACCTTTTGCATGTGTTCTCCTTGTATTCTCTTATGTGACGGCCTCAAAAATATGCCTTATATATGCCTAGGGTTGTGAGAAAAGAAACCCTACACAAATACAAAAGCCTGGCCCAAAAATCAGATCTGGAAATCTCAATTCCCATAACCTCGATAGATACCTCGATCGATCGGGCAGCTGTCGAGCCTCATTAAATCTCGATAGATACCTCGATAGATAGCTCGATAGATAGCTATCTGTCCGCAGGTGTCCAGCAGCTATCCGCAGGTGTCCACCAGGTGTCCAGCTTTAGTACACACTTTTTCTTCACTTGTTTCTTGGTCCAATCTTCATGGTTTTAATACTAAACTTGAACAACATGTTCTTTGGAGTATTAAACACATCCTAGATCTATCCAAATACAAGTAAAGTGCGTTTTGTCAAAGGATTAGCCAACTACATAAAATAGCGACATATGTTAACAAACTTGAACTACATATGTCCTAACATTAATAAAGTTGTTTTTTGATTATCTAAAAATAATGGTTACATGAATATTTGGACATTATCATATAGTCCATGAGATGCAAAGTATGTGATTTATGTGATTTATTCACAGATGATATAAATCACAAGTTCTTTGTAAACTCAGAATTTTAGTTTGTAGTTGGTGATGAAATTGGGCATTTCATCTGCGAAGACTATAACGTATCAACTAAGATGATTTGTCTTGATCATGGAAATAGAGATTTCTAGTTGGAATGTTAATATGTTTAGGAGTTAAAACATATTGAACTGGACCGCTGTGAGATTTATTATTTTCCGAATGACTATCAAATGAATAATAAACTCACAACTTTTATTTACGTGAACTCTTAATCCTGAGAGGATAATAAAACTGATCATGAAGTGTAGTTTTCTTTGATATATCAAGAGTAAGGTTTAAAGATACGATCAAAACCTCAGTGTATTGGCCAACCACATTTAGTGTTGATGAAACATATATTCTCAAGATAAAATTCATAATCTCTTAAAGGAGATACAAAATATTCTCTTAAGATAAGTGTAATGGGTTTGGTTATTCAGAGTGTTAGGTACACTCTCTTGTTCTTAAATTCTGAAACTTACATAGAACATGTTAACATTTATGAATGAAGTAGATTCGTTATTTTTCCACTGCGTATGTTTTGTATGCGAAACAAACATGTATTTTTCCAACAACTAACTCTTTGCCTCCCATATTGTTGGGCTTCTTCCTGCTATTGGGTTTCCTTGCCAAAATGAGCATCAACAATACTCAATCACTTCTCATTCTTCTTTAATCATTCAACCCTTTTCCAAGATTCTTTCCCTTTATATAGTCCTCTTATTGCATCTGTGCCCTCTACCTGTACGTCTCAATGTAGTAATTTGGATGTTTATCCCATCAAGACTCCAGTGGAGGTGGTAGAGTGTGTTGTGAGCTATGGAATTACTGTTCATTAATGCACTAGTTGAGTTGGTACAACGCATTAAATGCAGAGGTGATGGCTACTTTACCTAGATATTTCTTCTCTTCTTTACTTGGACGTCTCTACTGTCTTCCACGGTACCTTGTTCTTTGGTGCAAGTGGTCAGCTGAAGAATTCCCGAGGTGTGCTCGATCCTTGAGCTCCTTGGATGACGAGTCTCTACGCCTTCCCTCCTCGAACTTTTGTCCATGTGTCGGGCCTAGATTGGTGTGCGAATAGGCCTTTTCCATCCTTGAATTGGGCTTATAGGCTCTATGTTATCTTCAGATCCTCCCCTCTCATAGGTAATTTTTAGGTTTTGGGAGTATTTTGGTCATTTTTCTAATTTAGAAGGTATTTTGGTCAAGTTTTAGGTTTTAGGAGTATTTTGGTTATTTTTTTGAAGTTTAACTAATATTTCATTTAGGGGATATTTTAGTAATTTTTAGGTTTCGGGAGTTTTTTTTTTTTTTTTTTTTTTTTTTTTTTTTTTTTTTAAGTTTTGGAGGCATTTTGGTTATTTTTTAGATTTATGAGGTATTGTGATCAATTTTTAGGTTTTGGGGGTATTTTAGTTATTTTTTTGGTTTCAGTGGTATTTTGGTAATTTTAATGGGTTTTGAGCACATTTGTTTTTTTAAAAGGTTTATGGGGGGTTTTTTGGTAATTTAAAAAAAAATTGGAGTGCTTTGCTCATTTTCAAGTTTTAGAGGCATTTTGGTAATTTTAATTATTGAGTAATTGGTTGGGTTGGAGCTTACCTATGATAATTGGATTAGGTTAGATTGAGTTTAGGTTAGATGTAATTAATGAAATGAGCAATAAATGGGTAAATGAATTTTATGCGTCCACCCATTTGACAGCCCTTACTCAAAATAGAATATATCTCCTCTTTTGGTTGGCTGGGCAATGTAGGTGTAGCAGAACAATTCAGCCAAAAAAAAAAAAAAAAAATGTTAGGTGTAGCAGAACAACGTTGGTATTTATTTATTAGTAGCTTTATCGCAAAATATGGACTGAGAGTGAGAGTGAGAGGATCATTGGGCTTTACTTTGCTTGGGTTAACGTCTTCCACTTGATCCTGATGGATGGGTATAGATGATGCTTTCTTATTGGAAAAATACGCCTGCTATGCTAATTGCTAAGAGTGTAGATTGCCATTTTTAGACTTCCCTTTTTTACCGTTGAACCAATATATATGTCTCATTTGATGATCTCGGAGAGAGAGAGAGAGAGAGAGAGAGAGAGGACTAATTAATCCCCAGCTTCTAATTAAGCTTGTTTCCTCATGCTTGGACCTAAGCTAGGGATCCTACCTCATGTAATCATGTGTCACTCTTTCGGAGATCTGCATGGGTCTTGCTCTTGATGATGGGGGTGGGGGAATAGGTGTTCATCTATTCTTTCTGCCGCAGCTCCTATGCCACAATCAAATTATTGAGTTTTCTTTCTGTCTCTTTGCTGTTAAGGTTTTCCTATGAGGTGGGCTAAGCTCGCATGCATAGGCACTTTGCACTCCTTTTAATTGGTCCTTCTTGTCCATTAGTAGGATTTTGCATTTATGGCTTTTTGCACCCATTGATGGGCCTTCAGACTCATTAGTGGGCTCTTGCATAAGGCTGTGTAACATTTTGGGAAGTAAAGAGAGAGAGAGAGTGAGAGAGTTACAACAGTCATTCTTGTTACACCTTACTAGTGTACCACAAATTTGTTTTGACAATTTGTTTCTCAAAAAAAAAAAAAAAAAAAAAAAGAATGGTTCATTGTCCCACATCATATAAGAGAGTATATTGTGTGTAGTATAACATGTTTTACTATTCCTTAAAAGTTACTATGATTTTTGAATGGAATTGTGGTGTGTTTTTGTGTTAGAACCCATTTCTCTCTTCTTTGTGCGTGTATTTGTTTCTCAAAAAAAAAAAAAAAAAAAAAATCGCATGACTAGTACAAATGTACAATAGTAGAATAACAAATATTTCCTACAAGTGCGTAATACTAAAGGCTACAAACTTCCGAAAAATCACGTGTCGTATAATCTTTTAGACAATAATATTAACTAGTCGCTAACTCATGCGATGCATAGAAAAGTTATATTCTATGAAAATTTAAACAATTCTTTGTTTCTTCCTCTTGCACATTAAGATTTCAGTCTCAAAAATTTGTGTCTTTGATATGAAACATTAAATTACTAAATGAAAAATATTAATCAAACTTAAATTAAAATTAACAAAAACACAGCCCATTAACTTAAATTAAATCCAAACACAAACAAATGAAAAAAAAAAGTCTCATATTAATACAAACAGAGCATTAACTAAAAAAAAAAAAAAAGTACTCTAACTAAAAATTATAAAAAAGGAAAAGAAAAAGAAAAAAAAAAGCCACACCAAAACAAAATGGGAACAACGGCCAAAAGGAAGAAAGGAGAATTTTTTTTTTTTTGTGTGTAGGGGGAAGGAAGGTGCGAAATAGGGGGAAGGAAAGAGAATCCGTAGCAACCTAGCAAACTTCCTATCCATATTTATACTTGGAGTAATGGGAAGGGAAAAATATGGATCATCAAAGCGAAGCTTATTATAAAACAAATTAAGGTAGAGATGAAAATTGGGGGCTTTACTAACAACGATGCTGCACTTCTTGTTGTGGGGCGTGGTCGATGAGCAATGTTTGCACCACCATAAGCTCCCTTCCCTCTCTGTGACTTTTCCGACTCATATATTTTTTGTTTTCGAATGTAACCTTTCTCATCACAGTCTCCATTCAAATCACCATCAACTCTTGCTGTAGAAAATCGGTTTCAAAATGTCAAAGGCTACACACACAAAACAGTAAGTCATTTATTAAGGAACAAGTTTCATACCATGAACTTCTTGGTCTTGCATGAAGCGCTTTGAGAGCTTGGAATTTTCATTCTCTAATGTGGAAAAGCTTTCCAAACCCCAGCTTGACAGGACTTGAATGCATAAGATGAATAAAAAGCATCCACAAATTATTGATCTCTTTTTGCTTAGGGGCATTTTGATCTTCTGATTAAGGGCGAACGAATTTTTTTTGTTTTTTTGGGTCAGGGGGGTGGAGTATTGTTGGATAAGGGGCAAACCTATTCTCATAGGTAAGAGGATAAAGATGGCAATATATAAAAACTTTTGGATTTCTTCATGTGTAAGAATGGAATGATGAGGAAGGTGTTTTCTGGTGATCAGAGAATAAACAAGAATGGCCCATGCAATTCATGGCTATAGTATTATGCATTTAGAAAAGTTAAAAGGAACTAAACAAATGGTTGCGTTAAAGAGGAGCGAAGCCAAGAAAATTATCACTTCAAAAACCAATAACAAATGCCTTATTTATTTCTTTATTTATAAATATTATTCTTAGCTCTAGTGGTCTTGTAGTATTGAGTATATACATGCTGGAATGGATTGCCCAAGACATACTTCGGTAAAAGTATGACCATGGTTATATCTAGTGAAATTGGTGTTGTGAAATTTTAAAGTACTCGAAAGTTTATGAACCGTATCAAAGTATAATTTGACAAGAGCGAGGTCGAACTTATAGGGACTTGAATGAATGTAAGAAAATTAATCAAATCTTAACTAAATTAATCCAAATCTAGTTTAATAAAAATTGGTTGCTTGCAATTAAATATACTAAGCAAATAATTAAACTAAGCAAAGATATAATATAAAGCAATAAAAAGATGTAAAAAATCTAAAGAAATGAATTAAGGTTTTGGAATCCACCTTTGTTAATTCATATAAGCATATATTTATAATAATTAAATTTTCCCAACTACTACATGATAATCTAGAAATCAATTTTACTATCATGGAAAATCTTATTATTAAAACTTCTATTTAAATATCTAAAGCATGTTCTTCTTCGCTTCTTAAGTAAAAAAAAAAAAAATCAAAATATCAGTTGTATTCGTAGCCAAACAAATCACAAGAGATATCCAATTTTAAAATCAAGAAATAATAAACTAAGCATTCACTTAATTAAAATCCTAAATCATGAGAAAAATATGATTGAACTCATATCTAGAATCTCATCTTAGTCAATTGATATGAAACAAGAACAAAATAAATCATTAAAGAACAACTGTTGTGGAAAAAATCAAATCACATAAAATAATGCTTAACAAAGTTTCATCCTCAACCCTAATTATAAATTTAATTAGCTACTAATGGTAACTGAAATAAAACACAAGAATAAAGCACTAAACATTAATCTAGACAAATAAAATAAAACTAATTGTCATGGAAGAAAACCAAAGAGGTAGCCACCTCTCTATGTTCAGCCCCTAGCCCTAGCACTAGACTTAGCCTCCTCTGAATTTTGCCCTAAAGAGCCTTTTAATAGGTCAAGGAATCCTATTACAAGTTAAATTCCCGTTTGGAGAAAATCCTAAATTTTATGGCTTCACTTAAACAACGATTTTAACCCATTTAATGTCATAATTCAGACTTTTAGTAAACTACAAACATATAACCCTTTAAATTAACTTTCCAGCCAAATTTGAATCATATCAATTAGATATCTGAGACGAAAGTTATGCCAAAAATACTAACTGATGTGTAGGCTAGAATCCTAATCTGAATTGAACTTGGATTTGATGCAAATTTCATTTGATTCCTTACTCCAATTGGACTTAAATTTAATTGGGTTGGCCTTCTTTAACTTCATCATGGCCCTTGTAAAAGTAAAGTCCATTAGATTTCTTCTTTGCACAAACAAAATTGATTATTCAGCATTATTCCAAAACTAAATATAAAATGCATGAATTAACTTAAAATAAGTATGATAATTTTTTTTTTTTTTTATACAAGATAGAAATTTTACTCTAACCTAATCTAAGTGTATATGTGTATGAAGCTCCCTTCTGGAGACTTGAACCCCGGCCCTTGCCCCCCACACCCCACAAATATTCATACTTGTAGAGTGACCATTGCAGTAAGGGTGTGTGGTGGTGATAATGCTTTCTAATAATGATATAAATATGTAAAATTTAGTTATTATCAATGCACATCAAATACCCCCAAACCTACATTTTACTAGACCTCGAGCAAAACAGATAAAGAGTGAAATAAAACAAAGAAATTTTCTAAAAAAACAAAGAAAAATGAAATCCTAACTAATCCACTTTTGCTGGAATTCTCGATTGCATTTAGCATATGCAACAAGCCTTTAAACCCCTAGCTTACACTAGTGGGCAAGTTGTAGTCTCATGAGGGTTTGCAGGGAATATACCCACAAAATTCTGAGAATGAATACTAAAAAATAAAAATAAAAACAAAATAACGAAAATCAAACAAAACAATTTTTTTTCATTAGCCTTGTGCAAAGAGGATAGTTCAAGTTAAAAAACACTAAAAATGCTAAAGAAATTTCTCATGCCATCAAAACTCAATGTGAGTGAAAAGTGGTAGCCAACCCAAACATATTCTTAGTTTTAGAATAAACTTGACTCAAATCTCTATTTGAAAGTATACTTCAAATCAAATCTTTTCGGTGTTATCACTCAACAAATAAAATCACTCTGAAATGGGGTGTAACACTCTCAATAATATATGTGAGTGAAATAATATAAGCAAAATCAAACACCTCACATATAAATCACATGAAAAAAAAGCTTAATCAAGAAAGAACAAGTTGTCTCATGAAAGGATGACAAAAAAGAATTTATACCACACTTTTTATTCAGTCATATCAATATTTGAACTACACAATCTTCAAGATCAAATAAGGAATTTATTAGGATGTAATGTAGGGCAAAAGCAAAGGGAATGAAATAAAAATGGGTCAAGGTAAATAATAAGAAGTGTTTTCAAGATAGGCAGAATGTCAACTCTTTTTGGAATTTCCATTCAACATTTTTTTTTCAACCCTTCTTCTTCAAAGCAGTACTCATTCCGTACTTTCATGTCTCAAAATTTGATGAGAAACCTTTTTATTTTTTATTTTTGACACTTTTCCTTTTTTTTTTTTTTGAATTCTTTTTTCTTTCTTCTTTTAAATCTTGCACAAACCACCACATTGAAACAAACTGATCAAATTCTATCTTGAAACACTATGGGTAAGGGCTTTAAGAAAGAAAGGCTAATTAAAAGGCTTAACAGGGTGACTAGCGATAATGTATCAAGAAAGAAAAAGAAAAACACATATATGGCTCAAAGTAGAAAAAATTGGCCTAATCTCATCTCTCAAAGACTAGTATAGTTCATTCAACATCAATGACTTCAAAAGATTCAAGTGTGGCGTAAATTTGTTTTTTCTTGGCCAAAAGAAAGAACAAATAAGACTACAACAAGGGAAATATGTTATGAACTTCCAAATGAACTTTAAGATTAGAAAAGAAAAAAAAAAAAAAAAAAACCCTCCAATAATAATGATTGGCTCAAAACTCACAAGGATTACAGTCTTCACATTATTATCTTCAAGATTTTCTAATCACTTTTATACTTCAACAAGTTGTGTCTGAGTGGCTACATGCATGTGCAATGAATTGAGCATGAAAGCCATGAATTTCTTTAAGCAAGAGTAGTATAACGAACTCAAAACATAAACCTCAAGCTAGGCAAAAGATTGTTTTTTTTTTGGAACTAAACAAAACACAACAGAAAGATAGAAATCTATGTATATCCCCCTAAACCTAAACCAAACATTGTCCTCAATGTTAAAAATGAGACTCTTAAATATGTCTTGAATGAAAAAAGAGCAAAATATTAATATGCAACATGAGAACCAAGTAGAAACAAGTAAGGTAAGGAGATGGAGGAGACATACCTTGATCAAGCTAATTGTTATAAATTTTAATTTCTGTCAAATATCAGCTAGAACAAAAGAGAATAAAACTAAACAAGAAAATAAACACAAAGATTAATCTAAAAGTAGAAAATCAACAAGATAAAGTTTTTTTTTTGGTTGCAAAAAGATCTAACACACCTGGAGATCAATCTTGATAAACAGGACCATCCAAACCTCAACAACATCATGGACAAAAATATTGCATATTATGAATTGACAAGTCCAATGAGATTGTAACTTACCTAGGTCAAAAACATGTTAGGAAGCTGCCTCTATAATGTTCAACCCCCACCCCTAGTACTAGCCTTAGCCTTCTTTTTTAAATAGGTCAAGGAATCCTATTACAAGTTGAATTTCCATTTGGAGAAAATCCTAGATTTTTAGGGTTCATTTAAGCAGCGATTTTGGCCCATTTAACGTCATAATTCAGACTTTTGATAAACTACAAAGTTGTATCTCTTTAAGTTAGGTTTCTAGCCCAACTTGAATCATATCAATTGGACATCCGATCCAAAAGTTAGGCCAATTTTACTAACTAGTGTGCAGACTAGAATCCTAATCAGAATTGGACTTGGATTTGGTGCAAATTTCCTTTGATTCCTTGCTCCAATTGGACTTAAATTTAATTGGGTTGGCATTCTTTAACTTCATCATGGCCCTTGTAAAAGTATAGTCCATTAGCTTTCTTCTTTGCACAAATTCACTTATTTAATTCCATTCTCCTACAAAAGACAAATTCACGAAATAAGATTCAATTAAGCACAAAATTGATTATCTAGCATTATTCCAACACCAAATATAAAATGTGTGAATTGACACAAAATAATTATGTTAATGCTTTCTAATAATGATATAAATATGCAAAATTAAGTTATTATTAATGTACATCAATTGGATCCAAACTCAATAACTTGGCCGAATTGGTTCAGCCAAGTTATTGGAATAGTAGGGCTAGCGAAATTGGAATAGGTATGAGAGTTATTGGAATAATAACCTATTTTAGTCCAAAAAATATTTCTGGCCTAAACTCAATTAGGTCAATTCTATACACTTACCAATTCAACTTGCTCATAAAGTCATCAATATATATATATATATATATATAATTGAAGCCTTTGTCCTCTCCACAATTTTCCACATCAACATTTTTTATTTAAATTTTTTATAAATATAAAAAAGAATTAATTATTTATATTTTTTTGATTAAGAAAAAAAAAAAAAGACAAACTCCTGTTAGGACTCTCTCTTATCTTTGAATGCTTATCCTTTTTAATCTAAGCAGCCATTAATTATCTAACAGTGAGCCATAGATATCAAACTTCAAATTGATTTGGACACAATATGAAACATGAATTTTAAATATGAGACTTGAATTTTAAAGTTAATAAACTAATTAAAAAAAACTCTCTCTCTTGCCCAAAAGCAATCCTAATAAAACTCTTGAAACAAACCTATTTTCTATTCAATAGTTTTTGCTAGCAAACTAAAGAATCAACGAAGATACAACAAATCAAACAAAATATTGTTATCCTCTCTCAAATGCTAACCCAAGCTCGACCATGGATGTCCCTCTCTCAAACGCAGACCTAAGCTCGACCATGGGTGCCAACGTTTTCAATCTCCGACCTGGCTGCCATATCAGATCATTCTCTCTGGGTATTTTCCTACTTTCTTCAATTAGGTTTTCTGTCAATTTAGGGATTTCAATTCCTAACCCTTTTTTCCTCTCTTTTTTTTTTTTTTTTGGTTAAAGTCAAGGAAACACTAATAGAAAATCAAATTCTATAGGTTTTGTAAGAAAATATTATAGATATGAATGGGTTTAATAGTTGAAATAGTATTGAAGAGCCTCCCAACCCTCAAAATCTAACAACAATCCTATAGGTTTTGCTTTATCTTCAAGTTCTGCTTTATTTGCTATTTAGGCTTATTTAGCATATCTGATTTACCTTAGCTTAATCTTCTATTTGGTTGAATAATTATTTGGCTACCTAAAATGCCAGCCTTCTGCCTCTTCATTATAAAGAAATAGGAAATTAAAAATGTGTTGTTGGAATTTTTATTTCTTGCTTTATAATTCTAAATTTGGTTTGTATTCTAGAGTTGATTGTATTTTGTAGTTTTATAATTTTGAATTTGGTTGGAAATTATTATTATTATTTGTGAATTTGAAATTTAAAGCAATTGAGTATGAGGATATTTGTAAACCTATAGTTTGGCTTTGCATGTGGTTCAAATATATATCAAATTCAGGAAGGGGTTACTTAGTTTGTGGTTTGACCTATAAAACTTCAATCCTGCCCCATGACGGTTAAGATGGTGTGACAATCCATGAGCATACATATACTATATCCTCCTCCTCTCAAGTTCTCACATTTTCTCAGTTTGTATTTTAATTTCTTTTTCTATTTGGTTGGAGATTCATACTTTTCTTTATTTTTATTATTATTAGTAGCCTTGGTTGGAGTTTCTTAATTCCTATAAGATATTGTTTGAAATACAAAGTATTTTGGCTGAATTATTATGTAAGCATTCAATGAAGAAGTTGTATAACTGACTGGGAACTCAGATTCAATTTCTTATTTTCTATTTGATTATTGAATGCCCTGTAGATTTTTCCTTTGGGGCAAGGTTGGAGTAGACTGTGTGTATCTTTGGGATTCTTGTTTATATCATTATTGGTTTGTTAAGTTTAATCTAAATTATATATGCAATATTGTGGCTCTATTTGGTTTTTGAGATCTATTTTATATCAGAAGTATTTTCCATATAAAATATTAGTAGTTGATAGTGTTAGGGTACGAAAATATCAGAATACAAGTACCATTTTACATATAATATACCCGACTGGCTATGGTAATTTAGTATTTTTACATTCGTGATATCATTATAACTATGGCATGTAGCTCTGGACAAGTGCATCCAATAAGCGGGTTATTAGATTTAATTTTGTGAATTCTTATCTGGGTTCATGTATGGCTGCCAATGTCTGAATTCTTATTGTAATTTATGCATGATTGGGTGTTGGTTACTTGAGCTTTTAAGTTTATTTTAGGTTTCTAATTGTGATGGGAATGCCCTATTTTAAACATATTGTCTTTCATTTCTATTTGTTGGGAAATCTCAATAAATATCCAGCACAAACTTTGTGATATTAATGGCTGACATTGAAAATGTGACATTGATAACCATTGTTTAGATTATGTGAGACAGTTATTATTCTACTGTTATAAGTATGAATATTTGATCTAAATTCAATGGGTTTCAAATCTTGCTACAGTTGCATGAGCTCTTTGTTGATTGCCATAAATGACCTATGAAAATCTTAGAATAACATGAGAGGTAGATAACCTAGCCTCTAGCTAGCACTTCAAGTCTTCAAGAGACAATGGATCCTCTATAAATAAATTGAATCTATAAATATTAAAGTTGTAATGTCATGTGTTCTATGTATTGTCTATACCCTCCTTGCTTAAGAAGTGTCCAACAATTACATGTGATAGGAGGGTCCACTAATGGGCTTGAAATTAACAATCTCAATTCTCTAGCTCATCTTTTCAATTTCAACATCGACCATTACATTTTATGCATGAATGACCTTTTGTGATGATATGAAAGTGTTTAATAAGGTCAATATATGGTTTTGCCAGCCTTGAGATGTAGTACATTTACATTGGAAGAAAGAAAGGGCCACTTCATTTCAAGTTGAATGTTGAATTGTACAGAGTCATATATACATTAGTGTATTCATTATTGTACCACAGATATAAGTTTATATGTAGATAATTGTTTTTGTAATGAATCCCATGCATTGCAGGAGAGTATAATATCGACAAAAAACGGAACAAGTGTTTATATTGATTTGAAAATTTCTGAGACTACTAATTTCAAAGATCAGTAAGTTCTTTGTTTTGGATTCACATTTTTAATCTACTACAGTCTCTACAATGCTATGTCTAATATCTCTACAATATAAATGCCAAAGCAATTCAAACCACAAGTGACAATTCAAGAAGAGATGAACATCAATAGAAGAACCATAAGTGAAAATAAAACAATTATGCGGAACTCTGGTAATGAGATAAGAAAAAAGAAAACCTTAAATAATAACATTGTGTCCTTAACATTGCTTTATGTACTAAAGACCTGCTTTTATAAAATTTAACTATAAACTTATGAATTGATTGATATTAAATTCAATATCTAGAAAACTATCTTTACATTTTAGGGAAAGTTTATAAACAGAGATAGATAATTCTAGTTGGTATTTTATCTATTGTGAAGTATGTCGTAAAAAAGTATAATCAAGAGATGAATTTTTATAGTGCGACAATTGCAACAAAAAGGCGTGCTTCCTAATCCCAAGGTATACAAAATGAAAATGTTTACTTTTTATATTAAAATACACAATAACTAATATGATGTTAACATTATATATGTCATTTCTCTTATCAGGTATAGAATTCAATTAAAGGTTTAAGAGAGCTCAGGATTGACCATATTCATTTTATTTATTTAGAAGCAAGAAAATTACTCAACATATAAGTGAAAGAACTTTTGAACAAATGTTTAGAGGTGAGAATATGGAAGATAAAATTAATGTTTAATATTTACTAAACTTTACTTGAGTGTACAATTTGAAAAATATTGCTTTTATTAGGTGCCCGAAGAAGTCATCCTTTTTGTGCAAATAGAAAATCTGAATGGAAAAGAATTTGTTTTCCAAATACAACTAAATGACTATCATCTCAAGTATGGATGAGAATTCTACACCGTCAAGAAAGTTCTTGAATCTTTTGAAGAAACTGACAAAGCAATTTAGCTTGATAAAATGACGGAAGTACGTATTCTTTAATTATTAGAAATTGGGTTGGTTTTGACCCAACCCATAAACCATGGCCCATGGATCGTCCACATGGGTTATCTGATAAGTAAGTTTAAATTTAAATTAACTGATATTGATATGAGTTATTAATATCAGTAGTGGGGTAATTTAAACTTAATAGATATTGATATGAGTTATCAATATCAGAAGTGGAGTAATTTAAATTTAACAGATGAGATCTTTTAGGGATCACATATATCTGATAGTAAGTGAGTCTCTACTAGTATTTAAAATACTCCTATATCAGTTAGAAAAGTGATGATAGACATAGTTAAGAAAACATATGTATAGTTTTGAGTGCTCTCTCAAAATAAGAAATCTCTCTAGGACACCATCAATTGTTCCCTAGAATTTGGAGCGTGGAAATTAGGAGAGACTCTAGTAGCCTCTCTTGCGACTTGGAGGTGTTCCACAAAGGAGATCGTGAGGAGTTCGTAAAGCAAGCAAAGGACAAGATCCGGGCATTTGGTGATCTATTCCACCAAAGGTATGTGTCTATATAACCTCTAGTAAAGTATATAATTGTTCAACATTAATTAACAAAATTACAGATATGATATTTAACTTGTATATGTTGTAATACATTCCTCAACTTGTTCTATTGCCAGGCTTATATTAGTAATACTTCAAAGTAATGCGCAACTCACACCAACATCTGTACTCAAGGAAAACAAAAGGACATATTTAGTGACTACTACGAAGCAAGGAAGAAGATACAAAAAACACTTTAAAGTTATCTTTCAATTTATTTTAAATATTGATTAAGTGGTTCTTTAAATTTGTGTTTCATACATTTTATGGATAATTGAGGATGTTAAAGATTTAATTCTTCATTTTATTTTAACCTTATGTTTGATTTCTATTTTTCATTATGTAAATTAATGTTTCGTATCAAGATTAATATTTCATATCAAGGATAGGAAGCTATAAAACTGGAATCCTAACGTACAAGCAAAGAGGAGGAGAAAAGTAATAGCTTACATCATTATACAGAATAGCTTTCCCATGCATCGCATGGGTTAGCGACTAGTTATTATAAAAATTTATGGGTGAAGTTTGGCTACAAGCTTAGTGTCTTTTTTTTTTTTTTTTTTTCAAAATATCACCCATTTTCAAACAATTTTGTTAGTTAACATTGATTCCAAACTATTCAGGAAAGTAACATCTTAAGTCTTTTAAACTCGAGTTCATTGTAGCAACTTGAGTATGAAAGACTCGATTTCTAGTGGAACTCGAGTATTAGAGACTTGAGTTCATGCTTTGCCTTAAAAAAAAAAATAGAGGAAAACGAAACTATGGCCTGAGGAAGAAGGAAACCTTTGCACAAATTCTTCACCAGGAGCCTTTACCACCTAGGTTTAGTCCGAGCAAAGGGGTTTGGGTTAGAGAGATCTGGGTTCGTGGGTTTCGCCACTTAGGTTCGTGGGTTCGCCACCTAAGTTCATGAGTTTTGTTGCTTGGGTTCTTAGGTTCACCGTTGGGTTCATGGGTTTGTCCTTGGGTTGTTGGGTTTATTGCTTGGGTTCGCCGCCTGGGTTCGTGGTTTTTGTTTTGATCTCTTACTTCGTGTAGTTTCTACTTTAATCTCTTGTTTGTGTTTGAGTTATTGTTGTCTCTTTCGTTGTTTTTTTACTCGTGAATTCTTTTTTTTTTTTTTTTTTTTTCAGATGGAGAAGAAGAAGACTAGAAGAAGAAGGGATTTTTTTCCCCCCAAATGGAGAAGACAAAGAAACCGGAAGAAGAAGAAGAGACTTGTGTTTTTGATTTCTTGGTTTTCTTTCGTGGAACTCGAGTCTTAAAGACTCGAATTTCACGAGGATTTTCATAGAAATCAAGTCTTCGATACTCGAGTTGCTACAATGAACTCAAGTCTAAGAGCTCGAGATGTTTGTTTCCTAAATAGTTTGGAAACGATGCTAACTAACAAAATTGTTTGAAAATAGGTGTTATTTTGGAAAAAAAAAAAAAAAAAACCCAAGCTTTGTTGTAGCCAATGACTAGAATTCTGCACAGTTTTTTTTTTTTTTTTTAATTTGTTTACTTATATATCCTTCATGCTTACAAAATTTGGAGAAGATTAGATTAATAGTTATGTAATCAATCAAATATTTAAATTTCAAGTTTTTGTAGTCTAAAATTATACATAGAAATTAAGTTTATGAACCAAATAGTAAATAACATCCAACTGGTACAAAATTTGACATGCATGTTAAGAATATAAAAAACATGCAATATAATAGTTAAACTTTTAAAATACGTAATCATGTTAATGTTTTTATTGAGAGTTGTAGCCATTAATTATAACCAAGTTTATAGTTAAACTTCGTCCAAAATTTAAACTTAATATTTTTGTTGATACATTTTCAATTTATATTTGTATAATAAAGTTGTATTAAATTTTTTATATTATAGAAAATAGTAATGACATTACAAGTCAACTTGACAAAAAATTCTCAAATATAAATGTTTTCAATGTCAAATCTACTATTAACAAGGAGTATCTTTTGTAAATTCAATATATTTTTTCTTCCTGAATAATTTGTTTTCTTTATCTAACTAGTTGTATTTTAATCTTGAAGTTGTATATGTTATTGAATGAAATTTGATATTTTTTTACTTTAAAAATTTTAGCTTATTTTCTTATGTACCACTATTTAAAAGTTTCTTTTGAAGTACAATTACAATTTTGTCAACTTTCAGCAACGTAATAAATAAGTTTTAAGGTAGAAGCTAATCTAGAAGCAAGCATAGTTAATGGTACATGTCAATCTTTTCTCAAGTGCGTATCGCTTGGCTTGAAGTATTAACAAAGCAAGGGTTGAAAGATTTTTTTTTTTTTTAGAGAAAATAATAGTAGACTTTATTCAAGAAAGTCATGTTTTACCATGGAGAAGAGGAAAGAGGGGTGTTTTTCTAACCAAACAATGGGTTCATCTTCCTCTTTTGCACTAACTAGAGCTAATATAGCACGATTACATCATAAAGCTATACGTCTATACTATAAAAGTTAAAACATTTTCTTTGTTTAAATTATTTATTAAGTGAAGTTCATTCTTTAGTGGAATTAAGGAAGCTGAGTCTAAATTAAATTAAATGAAGCTATTAACTTATTATAATAAAAAAATAAAATGCAAATTGTACTTTTTAAGTTTGATTGAAATTCATTTCAAATCTTTAATTTATTTTAGTTCAATTGGGTCTTTTAAATTTTAAATTTGTCCAATTTAAAACTTCCATCCAATTCAGTTAAAATTTTGTTTATTAAATATGAAATTAACTAATAAAAAGATATTTTAAAAAAAAATATATTATCTCATAAAAAAATGTATAATATATTTTTGGTATCTGTGAAGAGCATTTTCCAGCACACAGCTCACAGCTCACAGCTCACAGCTCACAGCTCACAGCTCAAGAGCATATTCACATATTTGGAAAGCTAACTTTGCGTCAGTATGAAAAAGGAAAAGAAAAAGAAAAATTAATTTATAATCCCACTGTTTGAGAATTGAGATATAGATTCTCTGCCCTAATTTTTGGAAGAAGAAAGTATCTCTTTTTGGGTCATTAAAAATGCTGGGAAAAAATGTGGAGCCCATCCAGCTGTGAGTGCTTATAAGTTATAAGAATAAACAATGAAGTATTATCATTATTTTTTAAAATCAAATGCTCTCTCTCTCTCTCTCTCTCTCTCTCTCTCTCTCTCTCTTCGAACAATTGAGAATTGAGTACTCATAAAAGAAGAATAGGATGCCTCATCATTTTTTTTTTAATTTTTTTTTTTATTTTTTTGTGGAAATCAAAATGCAAATGAAGCCTAAAAATATCTCCCATATTGCGTGGCAAGTGTAGGGACAATGCCGCTGTAACAAATGTTACTATTTTCTAAAATAATATTAAGTCATTTTAAAATGAAAACCATCTAATCTTTTTGTGTTTGGTAATAACCTTAAAAATTGATTCAATTAGCTAAATATTGTAAAAATTAAAGTTTACTAGTAATAGGTCCGTGAGTTGCACATTTTTTTTGAAAGGTTGTTGTAAATTAGTATCATTACTATTGTGATGCATGGAAACTCATAAATATTACTATTTAAAGTATTAGGTGAAACTGAAAATTTAACAAAAATATAATCATAATTCTTGAAAAAAAATTATTGTTTTTTTGCTTCTAATCGTTGCTAATCAATAGACATTACTAGTAAAATAATGAATACAATTTTATTTATACTATTATTTAAGGAGCTTTCCTTGTTTGGATTACTCAATTTTAATGCCTAAAATATCCCCATCATACTCACTTACAAGTTGTTAACCAATGGGGATAAAGATGTAAATTAAAACTTCTATATTTTGAGATCCACAAACTCACGTACATTTTGCTAGTTTCTCTCATTCTTCTTCAGTTTGAAAAAATTTAGTTAAACGTACATTCTCTTCTTTCTTCTTCTTCTACATCTAGATTTGGTTTCTAAACAATTTAAATAGACTTTGTCAGAGGCTTCAATAGTTTTTTAGGTTCAATCTTTTGCAAGTTCCTCTTTCTTTTCTTTTGTTTATCATTGACTTTCTTTGAATTCTTACTTACCATGGCTGCCAAGTATTCATAGCTTGGGGAGTACTTACTTTTGGGCGAATGTGATTAATTAGGGAAAGGATATTGGTAAGGGCTTATTACCTGTGGGTGAATTAGGGGGTGTTTGGATTACTTGTTTCCATAACTCATAACTCTGTTTTCATAACTCATAACTAAAAAATGGTGAGACCCATGACAAAAACTTTGTTTGGATTTCCATAACTCAATTTCCATAACTCTGTTTCCATCACTCAATTCTCTGATTTTTGAGTTATGAGTTATGGAAACTGAAAACACATTTTAGCTGTTTTCAGTTTCCATAACTCATAACTCAATGGCATTTTTGTAATTAAACACACATTAGGGGACCCACAGCCGCAACTTTTGACCATTGACTTTTTTTTTTTTTTTTTTTCTGGGTTCAACGTTAACGTTAGTTTTTTTTTTTTTTTTTTTTTTTTTTTTTTGGGTTCGGTCTTCACTTTTTTTTGTTTTTTTTTTTTTTTCAGTACCAGATCACCTAAACCCAGAAAAAAAAAAAAAAAAAAAAAAAAAAAAACTCTGACGTTAAGCTAGACCGAACCCAGAAGAAAAGAAAGAAAAAAAAAAAAAAGGAAAAAGCTGCACTGATTGACAGATGTGGGACCCATAAATAGTGTGAAAAATATGAGTGATGAAAACTGAGTGATGGTGCCAAACGGGTATAATATTTTTAAGTGATGGGTGATGAGTGATAAGTGATGAGTGAAGAGTAATGGGTGATGAGTGATGAGTGATGAGTGATGGAAATTGAGTGATGAAAATTTTTTAACCAAACACCCCCTTAGAAATTTCAAAAAGGAGGGCCTGTGCTTGAACTACCCACTTGTGAAAGGATATTGGTAAGGGCTCTTTCTTTTTGTTTTGACCTACAATTAAACACAAACTCTTTTTTTGGTTTTTTTATTCAAAATATTATGCCTGCTACTTTTTTTTTTTTTTTTTACTGAGTGTATTACACTACTAGGTTTGGTTTTTTTTTTTTTTTTAAATAGGAATTTATGCTTTTCTTTTAGGCATAAGGCTGCTACTTTTTTTTTTTTTAACATGATGCCACTACTTGGTTTTCGATTTAAATCAAACAAAAACTCTAACAAACCTATACTATTACCTTTAATAACACGCATGCTAGCTTTGGTTTATTGATTAAAGTTTCATCTTGGTTTAATTGTTTTCCAATTTCAATCAAACACACTCTAACATACGTATACTATTATCCTTAATAACTCCCACGCCAGCTTTGGTTTATTGATTAAAGTTTCATTTTTCTCAAAAAAAAAAAGAAAAAAAGAAAAAAACTTGGTTTAAACCTAATTCTTTTATCTCTCTCAGGTTGACCTATGCACGAATTTATTGGATTGCATTGAAAAGGCATTGGAATGGAATATTAGATAAGTTTGGATCAGAGACTTTACAAGAAGGGCTAATTACAACTTATCCACTTGTAATTTTGCTAAAATTTAAGTTGCTTACTAGTGGTTTGAAATTTGATACTTTACTCACTTGAAGTTAGCTTAGTTAGGGTTTCGTTACTTATCTCTGTTAAAAGTGAGACTAAATATGTATTTTTGCTCTCTTTTATGTCTCTCTCATCTCAAAACATAAAAAATACAAAAGAACAAGAGAATACAAGATCAAAAGGTCAGAGTTTTGTAAAAATTAAGAAACCAGAGTTATTGGTTAAATGATTAAGAAACCCGAAGCTCAAATGAAATAAGGAGAGTCATTTGGCACGCGTGTAGGCAGCTTTCCTCCATGGCGGAGAGTGCATCCCCTTCTTCTTCAAACTCTGGTTCGCTGCCTCCGATAATATCAAGTATCGACAGTATTTGCCCCAACCAATCAGCTTTTCCCACATATATGTACGATAGAGATTGCAATATCGCCTTGTACGTCCCAGTCAATCTCGCTATCTCAAACTCTGATTGGAAATCTAGATCCATCAACAAGCCTTCCCCTTCCACTATCACATCTATATATTCATATTCCCCTGAACAACAACGTCGCCATACAAACAATCTTAAATAATTCTTCTTCTTTTCTTTATGAATAATCAAAACACAGAAAAGTGAGAGAATACCTGCAGGGTAAGAGGAAGATTTATCCCATTTGGATTTGCAAATAGAGGAATTATAGCCAAGAGATGACAGTCCATCGGTCACTATTTCTCTTAGATCCTCTCTACTTTTGACAGTGGATAATTTTGGGAGAAGGTTTCTGGGTTGTAGCCAATATAAGGTAAATACACTTTTTACTTAATCTAGTTGATTCATGTGAGATTGGAATGTGATGTGTTCAATTCAATTTATGAACATGTTGGTCCCAAATACCCTTTATTTAAATGGATTGATAATCTCACTTGTATGCGTGGGAATGAAACTGCCCATTTGGTGCAACAAAAGCTGGATTACTGCGCAGTGAGCTGCAATTTGCACATGAAAGGGAAAGAATAGCTACCCAGACAACAATAGAAGCTACCCAAATGGTAGAAATTGCTTAAGATGGGGCAATAAAAGCCACTGAGAGGGAGAGAAAGTTTTGAGTTTCCTTTGCTCAAGCCAAGGAGATAGCAATGAGAGCTTTAGATTTTTTTTTTTTTTTTGGGTTATGGTGCTTTCATGTTTTGGCTTAAGTGAGAATGTTGGAATGATGAGATTGAGCTTGCCTGGTGGGTTGTAATATAAGCTGGTCCTTAATTGTATTGTAGTAGAATTATGTAAGATTTTTTTGAGAATGAGAACTATGTAAGATGGTAGATACTGTTGGCTTGAAACCACTTAATAATATAAGTCTTTTTAAGATAAAGTGTTATTTATATTAGATGCTGTTGGTATTTTTGTTTAAAGTGAATTGGCTACTTGTGAGCTGTGAGTTGTTGGTGTTCGTGTTTTGTTGGATGGTGTGAGTTGTGTTGGTTTTGTGCATAAAGTGCATTGTATAAAGATAATTGTGTTGAAAGTAAATTGTTTAAAGTTTAAAGTGCATGACAACTATTGGTCAACTTGCAAGAAAAGACAACAAATGCACATATAAACCTGCTATTCAACACATACACCTGCACATATAAACAAACTCATATATGGGCAATTGCAATAATCAGAATAATAATTCTAAATACCTGTCATTAAGTTGGGAAATTATATACATATTTAAGGTAGTATTGAATAGTCTTTCATCAACTACCAGTAAATATAAGGCATTTGGTACAACAACCAAAACAGTTACACCTACCCATTGTTTACAAAACTTACAAAAATACAAAAAGTGTTTGAACAGCTATATAAAAAAGTGTCTTTCCATTGTCTACAAATCCCAACAGTGTTTGCCCTGCCATTGTCTACAAACTACATAAAACCCTAACACTACATAACTTTAATACATAGCAACAAAAGTGTCTTGACTTAGTCTTCATTTACTGCCCCTACCTCCCTCACCACAACTGGCCTTTCCACCTCTTGTTTACATTTTTGAGTCCTAGTTGCATCACCCCTTCCTCTTAAAGCAGCTTCTCTGGTATTAGGTGGTCTTGTAGGCTACAAAGTACAAGAATTCACATGTTAACTACCAGTATTATAGTTTTATGAATACAACATCAAACCTAACACTACAATACTTGTGATGATAGTGCTCTGTTGTCCCATGCTTTTGTAGGGGTGTGTGGTGCTGGCTGGCTTGAGGAGAACCAAAGAGCTCCTTTAACTATGTCTTTAAAGTCTGAAGAGTACCACTACTTGGGTTCTGTGACCATGGAGTTGGTGGTTGTGACCATGGAGCTTGTGGCTGTGGAGCTGGTAGCTGTGACCCTGCTGCCTGGTTGGATGAGGATAAGGCCATAGTTTGAGGCTGATGTGCTGGTGGGGGCTGAGATTTTGCTGAGGGTTAGTATGAGGATGGGGCTTGGGAAGTAGATTGTGCCTGAGCTAAGGATTAGGGTGATAAAGATAGGGCCTGGGATCCTTGTCTGTGTGTAGAAGGTTTTCCACTACTCTACAATCAAATATGAGTATGTTTTTACAATGTTAGTTATTGGCATTTTGCATTTGAATAAATTTTTTTTGTAAAAACTTATAGATATCCCTTTCTGCAATCTTTGCCTCCTCTCCCATGGTGTCTCACCAATGACATTGGCCTTGCATCCCCTTGCATTGTGCCCTTCCTTTTTTGACACCTTCCACACCTCACTGGCTTATTTGCTCTAAACACCTTATAAGAGTTCCTTGGTTTATCAACATCTCTCTTCCTCTTCATGGGTGGCCTACCTGGTAGCTTATAGATAGTAGGTGCAATAGGCTTGGGTTGGCCACTTGACATCCATTCAGACTGGCTAGGCATGGGAGGTATAGGTGTCTTGTATGTCTCCACAAAAGCATCCTTATAGTAGCATGGATGGGCATAGTCTTCTGGTTTTCCATGATTCACAAAAATGGTTGCAACTTAATGCTTGTAGGGGATTCCTGTCAAGTCCTATGCTTTACAACTACATGTCCTTCCTACCAAGTCCACCACATGCCTTTTCCTCTCATTGTCCACCTCATACACAAACCACCCAGATGGCATTGAACAAAAGCTCTTAGACTCTAATTTTAACTTCTCCAACTTGTCTTGTACGCTTGGACACAACTTGCTAACATACTTTTCTATGTCAATCTTCTTTATATACAGCCTGCTCATAAGCCTAACTCTGATCCATTCCAACACTGATAAGATGAGCTTGTCTCTAGCCTACATAATCATTGAGTTAAAACTTTCTCTTAGATTGTTTACCAGACAATCTGTCAAAGCTCTTAAAGAAAAGTGGGATTTGGTCCACTGTGCAGGCTCTATATCAGCTAGGTACTTTCAAGCGTCTTCATCCAAACTCTTAAGATAGTCCATCCCCCTATTAAATTCCCTTGCTGATGTTGTCCCAGCATAGCTCCACAGTACACTCTTCAACTCCATGCCCTTGTGATTAACCTTGAAGCTGTTGAATATGTGCTTCACACAATACTTGTGCTCCACAGTTGGGAATAAAGTTTCCATTACAGTTAGAAGGCCTGCAATCAAGTAAGCAAGTAAGCATTCAATGTCAGCAAGTAAGCATGTAATGAAGTCATGAACATGAGCTAGATGATAATACCTTCTGCTTATCACTAATGAATATCAGATTGAGCTTCTCCAGCCTGCAAATTCCATCTGCAAACTACTCTAAGAACCAGATCCAGTTGTCCTTGTTCTCTTGCTCAACCACAACTATTGCCACTGAGAATATTGTCATTTCCATCCTTGGTAGTGGTAGAAAATAATTGCCCACCAAACCTACCCTTCAAGTGGCATCCATCTAGCCCAAAACGGTTTACAACCACCTAGAAAGCCAACATTCTAAGCATTGTACCTAATGTACATCCTTTTAAACTTGGGTTCTACATTCTCATTTTCCATCTCTATTTGCAGAATCACTTTACTTCCTACATCTGTCCTTATCATTTCTACATAATCTCTAAGTAGGCCATACTCTACCTTTTCATTCTTAGTAACCAGTCCCCTAGCTACCTTCTTTGATCTATACGCCTGACTAATACTTAAATCAACTAAAATCTACTGCATCACATGGTGCTTAACACCTGAAACCTCCCAATTACGATTCTTACTAAAATCCTCCAAATACTTATTTGCCACATAGGCTGATGTAGCTTGCCCATTTTGATATGTTAGGGGGCAGGTACACTTAGATAAAGTGTCTTGATCTCAAATGTGCACTCTCCAGTCACCATTGAGGCATAACACCTCCATCCACAATTTTTCTTTCATTGTACAAAAATCTTCTTATTCTCATTCAACTTCCACTTGATATCAATGTGATGTTGAATCACATACTCCCTCAAAGCCTTCCTAAACACCTTGCAGTTTGGGAACTCCATCCCTTTTACCAACCTAACATTTCCCATATCAGTCTTTTCATTGAACTCCAAATTGCTAGGCCTCTGCTCATCTTCAGAACCATCCACACTTGCAATATCATCGTCTAAAGCTAGTTCAGCCCATTCTTCATCTAAATCTATGTTTGGAAGAGGAACATTGCTTTGACCAGGTTCATCTGTGTTTGGCTGAGGTGTATTAGTATTTGGATGAGGTGTATTAGTGGTTGGTTATGGTGTATCAATCGTTGGTTATGGTGTATCAATGGTTGGTTATGGTGTATCAATGGTTGGAGCAGTGTTAGGCTCAAATGGCACTGTGTGAGGTAGAGAAGACTCACTAAAAATGTCATAGAGTCCTCTCCTTCCAGACCTTCATTTAACCAATCAAACTCCTCCTCCACCCCCATACTACCCTCACCCCTTGTAGCAGCTCCTACACCTACCCCTGCACCCCCTACAATAGCCCTTGCACCAGCTCCTGCACCACTCCCTACACCATCAGGAACTTCAACTGCAAATGGAGCATGATCACTCTCCACATACAGTATGATGGTGTCTCTTTGCCCTCCCTCATTAAGCTTGCACATAGGCACTACATCTTGATCATCTTTTATGAGCCTTAAGTCTTGCTCTAAGTTGCTCCCAGACCTAAATAATGAACCCTACACGGTTCATCAATCCCCAATTCCTCACATATACCTTATATTTCAAAATAACTAAGCCTATCAGGATCCCTAAACACTATTTCAACTTTCCCTCTAAAGTAATCTAAACTAGGGTTCCACAGAAAAGTTCCCCCATAATGAACCTCAAATTTCACTTCCTCATCATCCATCTGCAATAACAAATTACCATTTGGCATGTACACAATTAACAATTAAAAAATTGTAAACAATAGACACAAAAGAGTAAACACTTGCATGTTTTCGTCTGGCTTTTGGGATGCAACACACACACCAGAAGAACCACATTTTTTGCTTTGCTTTTGTTTCCATTATACTAAATAGCACATGCAAACACTAAAGTTTAAACCAACAGAAACTTAGGTCCACTGTAAGACACAATGACCACGACAAACAAAATGCTCATAAACAAACACAAATCCAAACAACAGGTGGCCTCATTTTTCATAAACATCAACAAACACAACCAATATTCTTATTCCATTAGATGTAACATTGACCATTGACTGATTACTCAAAAAACAATAACACAATCACAAGCCCAAAGTAAAAACCCAAACAGTGACTAATTTCTTACTAGGATTTTAGTCCCTCGAACAACTCGTTGCTCATCTAGGTTTACACTTGCAAGACTATTTCAATATCAGATGCAGAATGGGGTTTCTACGGGGATTTTTGCATTTCTAGGGCTCGTGAGGAAAAGAAAAGTGGATTCATGTTGTTGATCCGTGTTATGTTCTACTTTTGAATAAAAAGGTATTTTTGTAATGTTTGAGGGTGAGGTGGGTAACGGATTGAAGTTCAAGTGGACAAAGTGTAAAGTTTTAAACCATGAGTAGACAAAGTGAAAACGGGTCATACTACAGGTGGGTTTACTGTAATTATCCCTTTGTATAATCCTATTTGAAATTCAATTTAATTTTTTTTATAAGTATTAATTTACTACTCCATCAGAAATGTTACGCACCTTTTCTCGATTTTAAATGTAGTTGATAGATTTCAAATTGAAGTTCTTTCTAACCTTTGTTATGGAAGTGTAGTAAGTGGCTAACTTTTATGACTAAAAAACTAAAATTTTGGATTAAACAAAAATTGATTACTGTTATTAATTTTTTTTTTAAAGAACAACAACACCAAAAAATGTGGATCCTACCGTGCATAAAATTTTAAATTTAAGCTTTTATTTACTGTTGTGATAGATGTGTATTAAGTGGCTAAATTTATTACTAAAAAACTACATTTTAGTATTAAAAAAAATGATAATTGCCACACAATAAATTTGTAAAAAAGAACAACAACATCAACACCAAAAAGATAAAAGATAAAAGAAAAAAAATGTGGACATCCTAGAGCCTTTCCATAAAATAAAAAAAAAAAAAAAAAAAAACCACAACAACAACAAAAGAATTGAGTCTTTTACCTTAAAGAAAAAAATGTAGTTGCTAAAATTTAAATTTAAGCTCTTTTAACTTTTTGTTAAGGATGTGTAGTACATGACTAAATTTTAGGACTAAAACATTACATTTTAGGATTAAACAAAACTTGATAACTATCATAATTTAAAAAAAAAAAAAAAAAAAAAAAAAAACAAAACCAACAACAACAAAACAACAACAACAAAACAAAAACAACAACACCACCAAAAAAAAAATCTCAACCTTTTATCGTAAAAAAAGAAAAAAAAAAGTGTAGTTGTTAAATTTTAAGTTTAGGCTCTTTTTTAATTTTTTTTGTTATGGTTGTGTAGTACATGACTAAGTTTTAGAATTAAACACCAAAAACAACACTCAAACAAAGACAGACGTGGATCTTAGATGCTTTTCATTTAGCAAAAAAAAAAAAAAAAACACATAAAAATGTTATCCTTTTACCTAAACAAAAATAAATAAAAACTATTAAAATTTAGTACTTTATTTTATTATGGATGCGTACTAAGTGGCTACTTTTTAGGACTATCATAAAATATATAACAACTATATTCATTCTTCTAAAAAACACACATTTATTTTTATTTCCATAAGAAATGTTACATATAGTTTCTTGGTTTTAAAAGTTGTTAAATCCTAAATTTAAGCTCTTTTTTACTTTTATTAAGGATGTATACTAGGTGGCTAAACCAGAATTTTCTCTTAAAAAAATATAAGAAACAATTGAGGAAAATGATGTAAATAAACGTTTGGTTAAATTTCAAATTGAAGAATACTTAAATATTAGACTAAATTCAGTATTAATAATAAAAATGAATAGATATGGACTTTAACAATTTTAACTTACTAATATTATTATTTAAGCATATTATATATTTTAGATGGTAGACTTGATCTAATTGGGTGTTGGAAAACATAAACGGCTTCTAATAATGAGTAACTAGACATATTTCGATTGGCCTTGCACTCTACTGTGCATGTTATTTGGGATTGTAAAATGGACTTGACTAACCTAAGCTTAAATTTGATCGTAACTACAGAATTCTACATCCACAAAAAAAAAAAAAAAAAGGGAAAAAAGCAATATAATATATTAGTCTTAGCTCCAATGGGTAAGCGAATTTCACTAGCTAACTAGAACTTGAACCTCGCCTTACAAAAAGGCATGATTTTGTTTTAAATTGTGTTAACTGAGTCCGGAAAATTTAATCTAATTTTAAGTAGAAATGAGTCTGGAAAATAAAATTTAGACATTTTCTAAATTATATTTTGATCCTCACAATTCAGAACCTAAAGGTTAATACTGAATTATAGTATCATGTTCCAATCATGAAGACATTGATAACTATATTAACAAAAGTGACAAAAATGGATGATAAATACAGAATACTAGGAGGTAATTTGCAAGCTAGCATTAGTGAGGGAAAGAATATAATAAGTTAACATGTGTTAGAAACAATACAGCAAACTAGCATCTTAAGTGTTAGAGGCTTGATTTCCGTCTAAATATCGATCCTTAAAGACTCGAGTTCCACTTGCTAATCTGGAGTTTTTTTGCTAAATAGATCTCGAGTCTTATAGACTCGATTTTGTAAAAAGTAAATCTGAGTCCATAGGACTCGATTTCTATAGTTAAACAGATCTAAGTAACAGATAATAGAGGAACAAATCATGAAGGAAGAAGAAGAAGAAGAAGAAGAAGAAGAAGAAGAAGAAGAAGAAGTAGAAGAAGAAGAAGTACTAGTTTCTTTCCCTCTATCTCTGTCTCTTTCTCTTCTTCTCTCAATTCTTCTATGGAGGCCTAGGTTCCCTCAAAGCAACCTACTAACAAACCTTAAATCAGCCAACCCCTAACATCTAAACCAACCTAGCCCTAACATTGGTATCAGAGCATTCGATCCCTCTACACCACTATGACAAAAACACGTTCCAATTCCCAAAATTCAGAAAAAATCGCAGCTCTATCTAGGGTTTTAGAAGATCACGAGCATGCTCTACAAGAAATTCAGAAGCAGTTGCAAGTTATCAATGGTTTTATGCAAAGAATGGTGGAAACATAGGAGAAATGACAAAAAGCCTCAAATTCAGGTTCTTGAGCCTTTCTTGTTAACAATCATATGGGAAATTCAGATTCTTTTTTACCAAATTCTATCAAGAATCTGAAGCTAGAGTTCCCTTGGTTCCATGGAAAAGATCCTACTTGTTGAGTTTACAAGGAAAATCAATATTTTGCTTATCATAACACCCCTGGGCATTAAAAGGTGATGGTGGCTTCTTTTCATTTTGATGATGAAGCCTTGATTTGGTCTAGGATGCTAAGCAAGTGGGTGGATTTTCAAGTTGGGAGGTCTTCATTAAGGCTTTTCAGACTCAATTTGGTGTTACAGCTTATGATGATCCCATGGAAGCCCTCACTCGTCTCAAACAAACTACCACTATGATTTCTTACAAATGTTATTTTGAGATTCTTTCGAATAGAGTCATGGGTTTGTCTGAGTCTTATAAGTTAAGTTGTTTCTCAAGTGGCTTAAGAGATGAGATTAGGTTACCATTCAGGATGCTAATGCCTAAATCACTTAATGAAGCTTTTGGTTTAGCTAAAATTCAGGAAGAATACTTAATGAGTAGCAAGAAATCTTTCAAGAATGGGATAGATAATGGAAAACCTTCTATATTGGGTTTGCCTAAATTGGAAGGTAGGACTGATAACAAGATGAAACTGCCACTGCAAAGGTCGACTAGTACTCAGATGGAGGAAAGAAGGAAATTGAGTTTATGTTATAACTGTGATGAAAAGTGGCAGATGGGACATAAGTGTAAGGGAGCAAAATTGTTTTTATTGAAGGGCTAGGATGTGGGAGTTGAACATAAGCCAGGTGTGCAGTTGGTAGAATTAGAAGATGATGGAGTGGTGTTGGAACATCCAGCAACTAAGAAGCAAGTGGATATGACTTTACTTACTGAGATTACATTATATGCCTTAGTGGGTAGTCCTACATCTCAGACAATGAGGGTTAAGGGTAGGATTTTAAATCTAGAAGCAATGTCTCTCATTGACTCTGGGAGCACTCACAATTTCTTGGATGTTACTAAATTGCCTACTTTACAGCTGCATTTGGATACTTCTCATGTTTTTGAGGTTAAGGTAGCTGATGGAAGCATTGTTAAAGGTTTGGGTGTGTGTCATGGAGTCACTATTTCTACGCAAGGGTACAACTTTGTGGTGGATTTCAATGTTTTGCATTTGAGAGGCTGTGCAGTGGTTCTTGGTACCCAATGGTTAAGTACTTTGGGAGAAATTAGTTGGGACTTCAATTTATTAACCATGAAATTTTCTTACTTGGGTAAAAGGGTATTGTTGCAAGGTTTGCACCCATCAGAGTCTACTCTTTTAGATGCTGACAAGCTCTTTGATGGTTCAGTCAAGAAAGGGCTGCTTCTTCACATTGATGTTGTCACTACTTCAGGTCTTGATCAGCCCTCATTAGCTACTACACTGTCAGCTCTATTAAAGTAGTTTGCTAAAGTGTTTGAGGTCTCATCTCAGCTGCCCCTATTCCGAGGACATGAGCATCAAATCATCCTTCAAGAAGGCACCCCACCTATCCGTGAGAGACCCTACAGGTATCACTACTTTCAAAAAGCTGAAATTGAGAAAATTAAGCATGAATTATTGGAAGTTGGCTCCATTCAGCCAAGTCAGAGCCCTTTTTCTTCACCTGTTTTACTTGTGAGAAAGGCTGATGGGAGCTGGAGAATGTGTATTGACTATAGGGCTTTGAATAAGGCTACTATTAAGGACAAATTTCCAATCCCAGTAGTTGATGAGCTGTTTGATGAACTCGCGGGTGCCACAATCTTTGCTAAGTTGGATTTGAGGTCAGGGTATCATCAAATTCATATGAAACCTAAGGATATTCCTAAGATAGCTTTTCGTATGCATGAAGGTCATTATGAATTCCTTGTGATGCCCTTTGATTTAACCAATGCTCCTACATTTTAAGCTCTTATGAATCCTATTTTCAAAACTTATCCTAGGAAATTTGTTTTAGTCTTCTTTGATGATATCTTAGTCTTTAGCTCTTGTTTCACTGATCATTTATCTCACTTGAGGACTATTTTGGAAACCTTTATGTCTCATCAGTTGTATGCTAAGATGTCTAAGTGTGTCTTTGGATGTGTAGAGGTGGAGTATCTTGGTCACATAATATTTGGGGATGGAGTTAGCGCTGACCCTAAGAAGACTATAGCAATGCAACAGTGGCCAGTCCCTACTATTGTGAAAGCTCTGGTTTCTTAGGTCTCACTGGCTATTATAAAAAGTTCATTAGAGGATACGGTGCTATAGCACAACCTTTGACTAATTTACTCAAAAAAGATGGGTTTAGCTGGACTGATAAGGCTCTTACTGCCTTCAATCAGCTTAAGGCAGCAGTTGCCCAACCACCTGTCTTAGCTCTTCCTAACTTTACCAAACCCTTCACCATTGAATGTGATGCATCTGGATATGGGTTGGGACCTGTGCTGATGCAAAACAATAGACCTATAACATTTCATAACCACTCCTGAAAGGTAAGTATCTTCATTTGTTTGCCTATAAGACTGAATTGTTATCTTTAGCTGCTGCTGTCAAGAAATGGAGACCTTATTTGTTGGGTAGGCCTTTTATGGTGTAGATTGATCGCCAAAGCCTTAAATTTTTGTTGGAGCAAAAAATTGCAACACCAGTTCAGCAAAAGTGGCTTGCAAAGTTTTTAGGGTATGCTTTTGTTGTGGAGTACAAGAAGGGGATGGACAATAAAGTGGCTAATGCTCTTTCAAGAAGATCTGATGATGTTTTTGAGTTGGGGCAACCATCTGATTCTCAGAAGTCTAGTTGCTTGTTCCTTCTTTCTGTTCCTGACCCCACCTATTTGTCCACTCTTAAGGAAAGTTATGTGCAAGATCAATTTTTGCAGCAATTGATTTAGTCCATATAGTCTGGTACTGCTCCCAAGCGGTTTACTTGGCAAAATGATTTAATCTTCTACAAGGGTAGGTTTTTCTTAGGAGTAGGGTGCCCTCTAATTTCTCAGGTTCTTCATCATGTTCATAGCAGTGCTATTGCTGGCCATTCTAGGTTTCTTAAGACTTATCAAAAAGCCTAAAGAGAGTTTTATTAGCAGGGCATGAAGTCAGCCATCAAGCAATTTGATAGGGAGTGTGATGTGTGTCAACAAATTAAGTCTGAAACCTCTGTCCCTACTGGTTTACTTCAACCCTTGGAGATTCCTACTGCTCTTTGGACTGATGTTAGTCTGAATTTCATTGAAGGTTTGCCTAAATCACTAGGCTTTAAGGTGATCTTGGTGGTGGTGGATAGATTGACTAAATATGCCTATTTCATTTGTGTTTCTTACCCATATACAGCTTCCAAAGTTGCTTCATTATATATGAACTATGTTTTTAAATTGCATGGGCTACCTGCTACTTTAGTTAGTGATAGGGATGCCACTTTCACCTCCCTTTTATGGTCTGAATTATTTAGATTGCAAGGAATAACATTGGCCATGTCTACAGCTTATCACCTTCAATCTGATGGCCAGACTAAGTTTGTTAATAAGAGTTTAGAATAGTATTTAAGGGCTTTCAGTGCTGATAGGCAAAACAAATGGCCTGAGTGGCTGATACTGGCAGAATTCTAGTTTAACACAAATTTCCACACTAGTTTGAAATTAACACCCTTTGAGGCATTATATGGTTTTGCTCCTCCAACTTTGCAGAGTTATATTCCTAGCACTATCGGTGTGGAGGCCTTGGATTCTATTTTGAGTCAAAGAGAAGTAGTTTTGATCACCCTTAAGTCAGATTTGGCTGCTGCACAGGAAAGGATGAAGTTTCAAGCAGATAAGCATAGGTAAGAGAGGTCCTTCATTGTGGGTGATTAGGTATACTTGAGGTTGCAACCCTATTGGTAGAAGACCTCAGCTTATAAAGGGAAGTGGAAGTTGTCTCCAAGGTTCTTTGGGCCTTTTCAGGCTATGCAGAAGGTAGGAGCTGTGTCTTACAAGTTGGCTCTGCCACCTAAGTCTAGATTGCACCCTATATTTCATGTTTCTTGTTTGAAGATGAAGCTTGGCCCAAATAATCATTCCATGCCCACTTTACCTCCAGTGGATAAGGATGGTTAGGTAACCAATGGTTGGGCAGCCGTCCTGAGTATGCTAGCTGGAAGTCTTTACATTAGCTTTAGAATGCCTTTCCTCACCTTGTGGGCAAGGTGTTTTGAATGGGGAAAGTAATTTTAGGCGTCTGTATTAGTTGGTAATTGAACTTGTGTAATATACTACACTCTGTATAACTGTAGAGGTCAACTAGTAATTAAGAGCAGGGTTGTTAGTTAGTTGTTAGTTAGTTAGAATGGGATTGGTTACAGTGACTTAGTTAGTTCAAATGGGATTGATATATAGATGGATTACACAGAATGTAAAGGCATTGAACAAGATTGTTAATACAATTGTACTAGTTTCTCTCCCTCTCTCTCTCTCTTTCTCTCTCTCTCTCTCTCTCTCAATTCTTCTATGGAGGCCTAGGTTCCCTCAAAGAAACCTACTAACAGACCTTAAATCAGCCAACCCTTAACATCTAAACCAACCTAGCCCTAACATATTTTTAGCAACGAAATTCAGATTTCGTCGCTATAGCATACTTTTAGTGACGAATTATGATTTCATCACTAAAACTATGAAATGAAAAAGGACAAAGTTTAGCTACATAATTGGTTGTAGCCTTAGGCTACAAACTCACTTAATAAAATAAATATTACTGCATATTTTGAAAATCTAACCGTTGAATTACATTTTCTTTATGCTCTTAATACATATGTTAAATTTTATGTCAATCGGATATTATTTACTATATAATCTATAAACTTATATTTTATGCATAATTCTAAATTACAAAAACTTGCAATTTAAAAATGTGTTGATGACATAGTTATTGATCTTTAATTTTCTTGAAATTTTGTAAACATAAAGGATATAAGAAGAAGATGTAATCCAATGGTGGATTTGTCAAAATTCACCTCCAATAAAAAGATATTGAGTGAGTTTGTAGCCTAAAGCTACAACCGATTTTGTAGCTAAACTTTGTCCAATGAAAAACCTATTTTGTGTGAATATTTTTAGCAATGATAGTTTTTCGTCGCTAATACTCTCTTTTAGTGATGAAATGATTTTCGTCGCTAATATTATTCATAGCAACACCTACAGTGACAAAATCTTTTGTCACTAAAAATTTCAACTTTTAGTGACGAAATATTTTGTTGCTGTAGATTAATTAAGTTCCCGCCACAATTTTCCCCTCTAGCGCTCATATTTTAGATAATCAACAGTGATGAAAATTACTTTTCATTGCTAAATGTTATAATGTTTTTCATTATTGTCGACGAAATCCATATTTCGTCACTAAATTTGTATTTTTAGTGACGAAAAATATTTCCTCACTAATTTTCGTCGCTAAAAATACATTTTGATGTAGTGTGGAGAATGGGAACTCGAGTTTTAAATACTCGATTTCCACATGGATGTTTTGCACATTAGATTGCCATCACATGCAATTTGAGTCTTAGAAACTTGAGTTCAACCTCTAAACTCGAGTTTTAGAGCCTCAAGATCCTAGTTTGCTAAATAGTATTGCAAACATAAAAACTAACTAAAATATTTGTAAAATAATGTTAAATGCAAAAAAAAAAAAAAAAAAAAAAAATCAAATACTAGCCTTTGAGCGCAAGCAGGAACTTGCCCAAAGGCTCTTCTACTTTTTTTTTTTTTGGGAAAAATTAATAATTTGCATATATTATAATTTAGGATTACTACATTTTCCAATCACGAGGTTATATTCTATTATTTGAGCTAATAATATTACATAAATATTCCACTAAAATCTCTTAATATATTAATTTTTTTTTTTTGAGAAATAAACTAACTGTCAAACACGAGCGCGTGCGTGCACACACCCACATACACACTTAATTACATTCTTTCACCAAATTCAAACACATTACTTAACCCAAAGTACCACTACAAAAAGGGCCTAACTTTTGTAGTGGCAGAGTGAGGCTTTAAGCAATGGGAAAGAGTTATACTCAAGCGATGTGGGACAACATCCATTTTATTATTATTTTTTTTTAAATTAACTATTAAACACACACACACACACACACACACACACACACATAATTACACTCTCTCACCAAGCTCAAACACCTTACTTAACCCAAAGTACCACCACAAAAATGAACTAATTTTTGTAGTAGTAGAGTGAGGCTTTAAGCAATGGATAACACCCACTTTATATATTAACATTATTTATAGAACGTTTAGAAAGATTATTACAATATTTATATCATTCTTAATGTAAAGAAAAAAATGGATAGTTAAATTTATTTAATAATGAGATCAAGGGAGTCAATTTCGTACCGGAGGCCGTACTGGTTTGATACCAGCCAATACCGGTGTACCGTTTCAGAGTTACCGCTAATTCTATAATAATAATAATAATAATAATAATAATAATAATTACTTGTAGTTAACTTGTGAAATGCACGGGAAAGGTATTAAGTATTCCTATAATATATGATTTAATCTTGGTTTATTTATTAACAATTATATATTATAACAGGAAAAAAAAAATTCTTGTACATGATTAAACCTGAATGGGATGTGTTGTTTGGTAATAAATTTCTTATGGGAAAACCCTGAAAAATCTTTTTCAATCAAAGTAGTTTTGTTTTCTCAGAAAGGAATTGCTGGTTATGTGTGTTGGAGTTGGATTGGGTTTTGGAGTCTCACTAAGAATTAATATGTATTTTTTGTTTTTTTTTGTTTTTTGTTTTTTTGTTTTAGTGTGATCATGTTATGGACTGATGACAAATAATGTAGTGAGGAAAGAACACGTTTGTTTAAAAAAATGATAATAATGAATTTGAGTTTAAGTTGGACTTGTTAGAGAGATAGAGCTTCACTCATTGGTAAGTTTGGACTAAACAAAAATAATTTTATTTAAATAAAATGATAATTTTATTTAAATATTGTGGTCCAAATATTATTTACTAATATAATACATGAAAGTTTCTCAAAAAAAAAAAAATATAATATAATACGTAAAAAAAAAAAAAAAACTTAAATAAAAAGAGTAGGGGTTTATATTTGTTGAAATTTTTGTTATAGAATTTTAGTTGAAGTAGAATTTTCAAGTTCTTGAAACATATATCTAATAAAGTTTTACTTAAACTAAATTATTGTAACACTTGATAAGATAATTATAGGTTGAAGAGAAATTATAAATATATAAGATATAAAACTTAAAATAAAAAGAAAAAGAAAAAGAAAATAGTGATGATGTGGAAAATTGTGGGAACTCCAAAGGCTTCGGTTTAGAGTTTTACTTAAACTAAATTATTGTAACACTTGATAAGATAATTACAGGTTGAAGAGAAATAATAAATATATAAGATATAAAACCTAAAATAACATCGGCTCTATACATATAATATACATATATATAGATTATTAACAATTATATATTATAAAAGGAAGAAAAAATATTCCTGTACATGATTAAACCTAAATGGGATGTGTTGTTTGGTAATAAATTTCTTATGGGAAAACCTTGAAAAAGCTTTTTCAATCAAATTAGTTTTGTTTTCTCGAAAAGGAATTTCTGGTTATGTGTGTTGGAGTTGGATTGGGTTTTGGAGTCTCATTGAGAATTCATATGTCTTTTGTTTTTGTTTCAGTGTGACATGTTATAGGCTAATGATAAATAATGTAGTGAGGAAAGAGCACGATTATTTAAAAAAAATAATAATAATGAATTTGAGTTTAAATTGGACTTGTTAGAGAGATAGAGCTTCACTCCTTGTTAAATTTGGACTAAACAAAAATAATTTTATTTAAATAAAATAATTTTTGTTTAGTCCAAATTTAACAAGGAGTGAAGCTCTAATATAATACTTGAAAGTTTCTAAAAAAAATATTAATATAATACATGAAGAAAAAAGAATAGTTAAATAAAAAGATTAGGGGTTTATATTTGTTGAAATTTTTGTTATAGAATTTTAGTTGAAGTAGAATTTTCAAGTTTTTGAAACATATATCTAATAGAGTTTTACTTAAACTAAATTATTGTAATACTTGATAAGATAATTACAAGTTGAAGAGAAATAATAAATATATAAGATATAAAACTTAAAATAAAAAGAAAAATAAAATAGTGACGTCGTGGAAAATTATGGGAACTCCAAAGGCTTCAGTTTAGAGTTTTACTAAAACTAAATTATTGTAACACTTGATATAAATAATTACAGGTTGAAGAGAAATAATAAATATATAAGATATAAAATCTAAAATCTAAAATAAAAAGAAAAAGAAAATAGTGGTGACGTAGAAAATTGTGGGAGCTTCAAAAGCTTTGGTTATATAATAATAATAATAATAATAATAATAATAATAATAATAATAATAATAATAATAATAATAATAATAATAACTAGTCACTAACCCGTGCGATGTACGGGATTGTTTTAAATAAAATGTTAACATGTTCATGTTTAAACATTTCTCTAATTTTAATTTCAATTATTGATAGCTAAATTGGCTCTAATATAAGATGAAACATGTAATTATGATGAAACTATCAAAATATTACACATAAAATCATTAAAAATGAGATAAATACAAATATTATGAAGTAATATATTACAATAATCATAACATGCTCTTACATTTGGTTTAATAATGTTGGGGACATATTTTGTAGTTGGCATATCCTTTGACAAAACGCACTTTACTTGTATTTGGGTAAATCTAAGTAGGTTCAAGATGATCATTACAAATGGTTAAATTGAAGACATGAAGATTACTCAAGAACTGCTCAAGAAAAAGTGCAAACTGCAGGTCTCGATACCTCCTCGACAGAATCTCGATCTGTCGAGATTCATTAAAGCTCGACAGATGTCCCGATCGATCGAGCTTACGGGTTTCAGATTATAGCCAGCAACGTTTTTATTCTAAAAGGCTAATTGTTTATGGGTTTGTATAATTCTTATTGGACTAGCAAAACCCAAAGTTTGTGTAAACCTATTTGGAATAGGAGAGCCCATTAAGCTCCTATTTAAAGGAGGTGGAAAAAGAAAAACCTAACCCTAGAAAGCTTCATAAGGTTTTCTTTTTGAAACCCTAGCCTCCTCTTACAGAAGAAAGAGTTCTTGCTGCGTTTCTTGTACGCCTTAGGGTTTTGTAACCAAGCAAAGTCTCTTGCACCAACATTGAAGATCTTATTGGTGTTTCTATGTGAAGCTGCTGCAAATCAACTACAACAATCAAAGGGTTGCTGTGGAGTTAGTCACGTATTGGGATTCGTGCAAAGGAGTAAGCCGCGTACTGGGATCCGCGCATCACATTGGTTAGTCACGTACTGGGAGCCGTGCATTAAACTGGAGAAATTGTCACTACAGAACAAGTCCAATTGGGTATTGGGGTAAGAGTTCAACTGTAGGTTGGTGAGGTACTGGGATTCCTTACTTGTAACTGCTTGTTGTGATAATAGTGGAGTTTCGAGAGTGGTGACCTTAAATCACCCGGTGAGGTTTTTGCCTTAGGGTTTTCCCCATTCGTGAACAAATCACCGTGTTCTTTATTTTCCGCTGCATAACTTAGTTTGGTGATTTGTTTGTACTGCCACGTGATATTGCATGTTAATTTGATTAATTAAAAACTGGGCTAATTAATTAATCTAAGTTATCACAAGGGGTCAACGCGTTTGTGGCCTGTCAAGTGGTATTAGAGCAGGCACACTCTGATTAGGGCTTAATCTTTGCTGTGTGATCCATTGACCCCTGTTGTCATGGAAACTCTTGATTGTTTTGATTTGCATGATCTTGTGTTGAATGATGATGATGATATTCATGATGCCTATTGCAAGCTTTATAATTTTTGTATGAAATCTCTTGAGTATTCTACAAAATTAAAAGCTAAATTTAAAAAGGTCAAACTTGAAAAAGATGATTTGATTGCAAAATTGGATGAAGCCACTAATTTGAATGAGAATTTTAAAAATCAAATTTCATCTCAAGTGGACAAAATTAAGAGTTTGGAAGAGCAACTAGTTGAATTTAAAACTGAAGTTGAAAAATTAACTAGTACCAAACTTGTTGTTGAGCCTAACTCAAAAGAAAAGGATTTTTATATTCCCCCATTTAAAAGGAATAATGAAGAGCTGAAGGCTAATATTGCTAGGATAGACAAAGGTAAACAATCTGATGTTAACGCTGAAGTTTCTAAACCTATGTCTAAAACTCCTCCTAGGTTGAATGATAAATCTGTTTTTGTCCCCACTTGTCATCATTGTCATATTGTTGGTCATATTAGGCCAAATTGTCCTAAGCTGAGGACTCTGTCAACCTCTAAGGTTCGACCTCCTTCTAAGAAGCCGAGTAGTTCTAAAACTGCTCATGTTTGTCACCATTGTGGTGTTTCTGGACACACTCGTCCTAATTGCTTTAAGTTGTTTCCTCATAAGCAATTGTCCAAACGGTCACAGGTTTCCTCTCAAGAACCTACACCGTTGTTTGGAGAGTTATTAAAAGTCTTGAGCTTTTTAACTCAATTTCAGGAGAATTTTAATTCTTCTATGTCCTTTAGTAGTCATACTAGGACACGTGCCTTTTCATCTTCACGGCCAAAGACTCGTGCTGTGTGGGTGAGAAAGGAGCCTAAGACTTAATTGTCTTTTCTGTTTGTCCTTTGCTTCAATTCTTTCTATCTAAAACAGGACTCTCTTTGCTTGATTTCTTATCTTCTGTTGAAATCATGCCTTCATGCATATGCATCTTTCTTTCATGCATTCATGTTGTTTGTCTGTTTTTGTGTGGTTGTTTAGTTTTTATTTTGTTTTGTTTTCAAAAAAAAAAAAAAATTGAAAAATTGAAAATTACAAAAACAGTGTGTGTTTGTGTGCATTGGTTCATGTGAACTTTTAAAATGGCCATTGAAACAGAGTTTTCTAAACTTTGTATCATCTATAGCTTAGATGAGCACTCTTTTGCACAACTAAGCGAGTGAGCTTTGTAGCTCTTTGTTTGTGATGAGTAAGGTTAAGTAATCTCTTCTTCTTAACACTCGTATCACTCTTTTTGACGGGTTGAACTAGAAAATCCTAAGAGAAAGGCATAAATAACCATCTCACCACTGTTACTCGCCAATCATAATGACATCTGTATGCTTCGGCATAGCAAAAGTGCAATGTCATAAGACACCTGTATGCTTCGGCATAGCAAAAGTGCAGTGTGAAAAGCTTAACATCATTGGGTATTTCTTTTCTTTCTCTTGTATGCCCATGCATGATATGCTTGTTAAAAAGAAAATATGCAAAGAAATAAAAAGCAAAAAGATCAAAAATGCTTTAAAATATGGTTGCAAGCGTGTTTTCTAGGAGATGTGGGAGTTATAGGATGTACCTCGAAGGTGATAGTCCCCATCAAACGGTTATGATTGTGTGAGAGTTAAAGTGATTTTCTCATATCTCAAATCGTCATAACATTGAGACACTTATGCAATCTTGCGATGTTTTCACACACGACACGCAATACTCTTTGCTATTCTTGATACATGTGCAGGTACAATGTGATTTGGCCATCACAAGGTTTACATGTTTTAATGTATGCTCACTAAACTGTCTTAACTTGTTTTTGAAATATAAAATTGGTTAGACTTGTTTAGTGTGTGTGTGTGTTTTGGATCAAAATGCATGACATTTTTCTTGTTGAGAGATGTTTTTGAGAGCTTAATGTGTTAATTGTATCTTTGGTTGAGTTGCATGCATGATTGCATTCATGTCTGTGTTTTCTTTCTTCTGAAAAACTGTTTTTAAAGGCATCTTGACACCTCCTCGATACCTTTCGACACATAGCTGTCTGTCGAGCTTCTTAGACTTTTCCTTATCGCAGTCTCGACACATATCTCGATACCTGCTAGATCGATCGAGGAACTTTCTGTCTGCTTGATAGATCCTCGATACCTTCTCGATCCATCGAGGTATGCTCGATAGATTCTCGACACCTCTCGATCCATCGAGATACCCTTGCATGCATTTCATCCTTCTTTGTTTTGCATATTTTTCCCTTTGTGTCCATAGCATCTTGTTTTTCTTTCTCTTGTAGGTCTATGGTTCCTTGTTCTCCTCTTTCCTTCTATATGTGTTTTCTGTCTTTCTCCGGTCTAGTCTTTTGGCTTTTTATACCCTTTGTCAATCGTGTCAAAAAAGGGGAGAAATTTGAGTTTTGTATGTCATTCCTCAGGGGGAGTAATAGACTTAGGGGGAGAACTTCATGTTAAAGGGAAGAAAGTTTTTGTTGTAACTAACTTAGGGGGAGAGTTAGTTTGATACACATTAATATTGATATATTTTTTTGTGTTGTGTATCTTTTGGTTTTGTAACCATTTTTTTACATACATGATACTTATCAAGTGGTATATGTGATGATGTATGTGTTTCACTCTTTATCTCACATGTGTTGTTTCTTTTCTCTATTTATACACATGTTTCTTATTTATTTAACTTGTCATTGTTTTCCACATGGTACCTTGATGTGTTTTGTTTAGTGCCTTTCAGGAAAGACAAGTTAAAGCCAAGTCAAGATTCCGAACCTTCTTCTTGCAGCAACTTCTAAGGTTCAAATCTTTTAGACTAGGCTTATTTATTCTTGAGTAGAATGTATTCTAGGACATTCAATGTACTCCTGTGGTTTTGTCACGGATTGCCAAAGGGGGAGATTGTTGGGGACATATTTTGTAGTTGGCATATCCTTTGACAAAACGCACTTTACTTGTATTTGGGTAAATCTAAGTAGGTTCAAGATGATCATTACAAGTGGTTAAATTGAAGACATGAAGATTACTCAAGAACTGCTCAAGAAAAAGTGCAAACTGCAGGTCTCGATACCTCCTCGACAGAATCTCGATCTGTCGAGATTCATTAAAGCTCGACAGATGTCCCGATCGATCGAGCTTACGGGTTTCAGATTATAGCCAGCAACGTTTTTATTCTAAAAGGCTAATTGTTTATGGGTTTGTATAATTCTTATTGGACTAGGAAAACCCAAGGTTTGTGTAAACCTATTTGGAATAGGAGAGCCCATTAAGCTCCTATTTAAAGGAGGTGGAAAAAGAAAAACCTAACCCTAGAAAGCTTCATAAGGTTTTCTTTTTGAAACCCTAGCCTCCTCCTACAGAAGAAAGAGTTCTTGCTGCGTTTCTTGTACGCCTTAGGGTTTTGTAACCAAGCAAAGTCTCTTGCACCAACATTGAAGATCTTATTGGTGTTTCTATGTGAAGCTGCTGCAAATCAACTACAACAATCAAAGGGTTGCTGTGGAGTTAGTCACGTATTGGGATTCGTGCAAAGGAGTAAGCCGCGTACTGGGATCCGCGCATCACATTGGTTAGTCACGTACTGGGAGCCGTGCATTAAACTGGAGAAATTGTCACTACAGAACAAGTCCAATTGGGTATTGGGGTAAGAGTTCAACTGTAGGTTGGTGAGGTACTGGGATTCCTTACTTGTAACTGCTTGTTGTGATAATAGTGGAGTTTCGGGAGTGGTGACCTTAAATCACCCTGTGGGGTTTTTGCCTTAGGGTTTTCCTCATTCGTGAACAAATCACCGTGTTCTTTATTTTCCGCTGCATAACTTAGTTTGGTGATTTGTTTGTGCTGCCACGTGATATTGCATGTTAATTTGATTAATTAAAAACTGGGCTAATTAATTAATCTAAGTTATCACAAGGGGTCAACGCGTTTGTGGCCTGTCAAATAAGTATTACAATTGAACTAGTAAATAGAATAAATATACAATTGTGCTTACATCTTCAAGCTTTATCCAATGCTTTTCAAGAATCTATTTCCTCCCTTTCTTAGGCTCTTCTCTTTTCTCAACTTCTTCAAGCTACTTAGTTTATCGGCAAATTTGTATCAAGTATAACACCAAATTATACCAATTCATCAAAGATTTACAATGTAAAACCAAACACTCTTAATGTCAATAAATTTCATAATAACCATACCCCAACTATTGAATTATTAAAAAAGTTCAATATGTCTATAATCTTCATTAAAATAAGTATTCCATTGGATTTCAAAACTAACATGAGAGACCACCTCTCGTACTTGGTGAAAATGTGAATTTTGTTCTTTCTAAAGATGGCATTCTTGAGTTTTGGGATCTCATGGATGTCCATCACCTGAATCGTTCTTTGCCTTTTGGCTTCACCAAAGTAAAACACACAAACACAAACAACTTCAGCATAAGCCCAAATTGATGAATCCAGTAAAATTATAGTAGAAGCTGAAAAGAAAATAAGTGAACCATTTTCAACTTCTTTGTAATTCTCTTGAAGTCTTTTTATTGCTAAAGCCAATATTTCAGAGCCAACATCCTTTTGTTGTTGTTCTCTCTGTTAGAAATATACATGTTTGTATCGCATATAAAACATACGCAGCGGAAAAATAACGAATTTACTTCATTCATAAATGTTAACATATTCTATGTAAGTTTTAGAATTTAAGAACAAGAGAGTATACCTTGGTGTTGTGATTTTCAAAACCGAAGATCAGAAGCACTTGGGAACACTTTTAATCTTCACTCCAATTCCATTAATGCCTAAGAAGTGTGGCCTCTTAATCAGTTTTCCAAGGGAGAATGTCAAAGTCTAACACTTTTTACACACCATTTCACAAGAGTGTTGTTCCATTTTTTTAAATTCTATATGTTTCTCCTTTGTATCTAATTGGGCTGGCCTTTTGGGCCTTTCCAATTGGGCTTAAGTGTGTGGCTTGGAGTGGGAACAAAAAGGACCAATAAAACACTAGCTCCAATAGGCCTTAGGCCTTTCTGTTAACTCTTGACAAGCCTAAAGTTACCATTAACTATATTTAATACCACTATATAAATATATTTGCACTTTAGGCCTTATTTATAAATTATATCCAAGACTTTATTGTACATGCAACCCCTTCAATAAAATATTCATAGTAATACAAAGTCATAAATATAGACTATCACTTTGAAAATTACTACATCTTAATTCCTTGAGTACCTAGTTTAATCTTTTAAATTATTCATCATATATTTATGAAATCTAATTTCATAAATATATACTTTAGCAACTCCTTACTAAAGTGGTTAGGCCTAACACTTTGAATAACCAAACTCATTAAACTTATCTCAAGTGAATATTTTGTAGAGATTATGAATTCCATTTTGAGAATATATGTTCCATCAACACTAAATGTAGTTGCCCAACAGATTGAGATTTTGATCGTATCTTTAGATCTCACTCTTGATATATCAAAACAACCTACACTTCATGATCATATTCATTATCCTCTCAGGATTAAGAATTTATATAAATAGAAGTCGTGAGTTTATTATTCATTTAACAGTCATGAATATAGACTATCACTTTGAAGATTACTACATCTTAATTCCTTGAGTACCCGGTTTAATCTTTTAAATTATTCATCATATATTTATGAAATCTAATTTCATAAATATATATTTTAGTAACTCCTTACTAAAGTGGTTAGGCCTAACACTTTGAATAACCAAACCCATTAAACTTATCTTAAGTGAATATTTTGTATTTTCGTTAAGAGATTATGAATTCCATCTTGAGAATATATGTTCCATCAACACTAAATGTAGTTGCCCAACACATTGAGATTTTGATCGTATCTTTAGATCTCACTCCTGATATATCAAAACAACCTACACTTCATGATCATGTTCATTATCCTCTCAGGATTAAGAGTTTATGTAAAAAGAAGTCGTGAGTTTATTATTCATTTGACAGTCATTAGGAGAATAATAAATCTTACAGCGGTCCAGTTCAATATGTTTTAACTCTTAAAACATATCAATATACCAACTAGAAATCTCTATTTTCATGATCAAGAGAAATCATCTTAGTTGATACGTTATAGTCTTCGCAGATGAAATGCCTAATTTCATCACCGACTACGAACTAAAATTTTGAGTTTACAAAGAACTTATAATTTATATCTTCTGTGAATAAATCACATATATCACATACTATGCATCTCATGGACTATATGATAATGTCTCAATATTTATGTTACCATTATTTTTAGATAATAATAAAACCACTTTATTAACCATAATATTAAGTCATACTTAATGTCATACATAGCATCATACAATAGGATTTAAGGGCAAACATCCTAACACTCTATATCTTTGCAAAATCCCAATGAAGTGATTCAAATTCAGTTAAATAACATTCACAATCCGTTTGGTTGGCAAGAAATTGAAAATATCTCAAACTTCATACTATTAGGTAGCATCATGGGAAAACTTACACCTCCCATTCAATTGAGCTAAACTAAACTAGTTGATGCAATTGAGTTTAATTTCTCATATTTTGGAATCAATTCCGTCAAAAACTAATTTTCTTACTCCAAATGATAATCAACCAAACATTGGAGCTAGAGACTCTTAATTTGGTATTCATACATTTTGATGTGCCAAGGTAGATACAAGTGCTGCTCTAAGAGGAGGAGTTTCTTTCTGAGGAATAACTTTCAGCTTTGGCTCGGATACTTAATTATTCTTATTTGACCTAGAACTCCCATTTGTGCAAGCAAGTTGGATCATTCAAACTCCAAATAAAAACACACTCACACAAAGCTCAAAAGTTGAACTTGGAATCTGGTTCTACTACTCACTGTGTGGATTTGGAGAGTAAGCAAAATCAAGAACCTACAAAAGAACAGAATATTAGAAACCTCTAAAACTAAACCCATTTTCCAACAGTTTTTTTCTCCCAGACAAAGCATATTAGTTGGCTAAAAAATTAAAAAAATAAAGAACAAAACTTAAATACAGTTCCTTAGATGCTATACGTTACATTCCCTAATTAAGTGTCCTTCAAAATATAACAATGTTTGAAATACAATGACAAATGCAGTAAGAGTTTGAGTTTGAATTTAACTATGAAACTGTACAACACCTAAACAAACTGTTCCTACAAAAAATAAAATATTTCTTCAACTGGTGATAACCATTTTGAGTAACTTTCTACTGAGGTGAGTCTCCATTAGCTGCCAACAACAACAATTACCAATTTTAACTTACTTTCTATAATGCAGTCTGCACTCAGTTACTTACCTAGAAGAGAAACTGAAATTAAATTCATTCCAGATAGTACAAACAAACCCATTAAAGCAGAGGATGTGTGTTCCCTAGGTTGATTCAACTTCACCCATTCATCCACAATATCCTTCCACTTCCTAACAACACAAATAAAAACAAACGAATTCAGTAAAAACCCCTTTATTCTTCACATCTCATTATCCAATGACTTAAAAAGCATACCAGTACGAACACCCCAAAAAAAAAATTCAATAATTATCAAAACAATTAAATCAAGCATTCCAATGATGACAACCAAAAAGGCAACCACACCCTCAAGTGGGGTTGTTCTGCCTCAGGGTGTTGGGGCTTCTCTGATTTCAATTGAAATACAGCCATGTATAAGCAGATATTCTCAAAACAAAACTTGAATTTCTCTACAAACTCACCACAAACACAAATTAGCTACCAAAAATAAAAATAAAAATTTGATAGGGATAGAACTTACAAACCCGGTGGTAGAAACCTAGGTGTCAACAGGGTTGTGGGAGAGACGAACTAAGGGTGAGAGAGGGGGAGAAATTTTTGTGAGTGAGAGATGGGTAGCGTCGACAAACATAGAGCTGGAGAAGGGTGGCGCTAGAGAAGGTGGAGTTATTGAGTTGTGGGAGAGAAGGATTGATGGTGGCCTACATTTTGGACTCAAGGTGGAGCTGTTGAGCTGTGATTTGCGTGTGGGGGAATGGCAAAGCGTGGTTTGTGTTTCAGAGGAAGGAGAAGGTAGAGTGTGTTAAGGGCTTAGGGGCATAGGGCTTCTCTGATTTTTTGTTTATGTTTTTTTTTTTTTTGGGTTTTATAATTTTTTTTTTTTTTTTTTGTTTATGGTTTTTTATTGCGCTGATGTAAAAAATTGTGAGAATTTCAAAGGTTTCGGTTTATATATATATATATATATAGATGATGATGATGATGATAATAATAATAATAATAATAATAATTTTTTAAAAAGTTAATACTATTTAACTAATGGACAATATATATAGTTTATTATAATATATATTTTTTTGAAAACTAGTTTATTATAATATATATATATATATATATATATATATGCACCTTTTTATTTTAGTTAAAGACTAGTACTATAACACAGTTAAAGGGAATAAAAATATAGGCCACGTGAGTGACATGACCATATGGATGGGTAAAAAGCGAACATGAAGACTTGCTTTTTCACTTCCCATCATTGACCACAAGTTTCAAAATTTTGCATTAAGATTCACAGTTGGATAAAACAAAGAAAAAGAAAAAGTGGGGTATAAGGAACTTGCTAGAAGTAAAAGAAGAGAAGTTCATAAAGAAGGAGAAGAAGTTCATGAGGCAACATTAGAGAACTGAGAAGAAGCAGCAGCTTGATCGATCTACAATGACAAGCGAAGAAAATTTTCAAGGATTCACAAAAGCCTCAACTGCTGCTTCTATTTTATTCTTCTTCAATGACCTTCAAATTCTTAGAAATCTAAAAAAAACAAAGGAGGTTTTTATTTCGGCCAGCATTCATTTATTGCTCGAAATTTGGTATTTGCTTTGGTATTGCGAGAAAGACTTCGATACGGTCGGTATTTAAACCGGAATGAAATACTAGTGTTTCGGTACCAGCTGGTACGGTATGAAATTAACTACATTGAATGAGATACAATTTAGGGAGGAAATAAAACATCTAAAAAAATGTTTTCCTTAAAATGAAGAATGTTAATTTTTAGGGTAAATTACAAATTACACCCTTAAGTTTGGAGTTGATTGGATTTTACACCCTAACATTTCATAAACTTAATTTTACACCCTAAAGTTTGGTTCTGTTAGCAATTCACCCCCCACGGTTAGTTTTTGCTGTTAACTGACACATCACCATGCTAACATGTTTTATTTTTGCCAAATCAACCATAAAACCATGTAGTTTCAATGAAAAATAAAAGCTTATCTGGCACTATCCAAATGGTAAAGTTTTGCTTAAATCTAAAACACAAAAATCTAATCATAAACTACACCAGTTTCATTCTATTTCTAAAATCCCAAACCAAAACCCATGAAGGGTAGCTCCCTCCCAGTTTGCATGAATCCGACCGCTAGACCTTACTAATCTCCTCAACTTGGCAGAACCTTAGCCATTAGCTTGCCTCCTGAATCCATTGTCAAAGGCTCTAGGTGGTGGCAGAGACGACAACGATGACTACACCGATAGTGAGCTATTCTTCACTATCTCTCACTCTCTCTCTCTTTTTCATATTTGGCTATTGTCACTGATCTTGTTGATTGGGTTTGTTGGGGGATTTTTGTTAAATTTTTTGGGTGATGGATTTTTTGGAGTTTTTTTTATTGGATTTGCTGCGTATGATAAACTCATTTGTTTCTCTATTGGAACTATGTGTGTGTTTACGCTAAGTTTGTTGATTTTTTTTTTTTTTTTTTTTTTTTTATATTTTTGGGTTTTTGTAGCACTTTGATTCTATTGATTGAGACTAATTTTTTAAAGAATTTTGTAGAACTTTGTTGTCAATGGTTATAATTGTATTTTGTCTAGTTCGGTTACTTTATTGATCTTTAATTTTGGTGGGTCAGCTTCTTGGGTGATAATGAGATGTGTGTATATTATGGTGTAAAATAATGAACATTTTATTAGTAAATTAACTAAGTGCAATGGTTATGGTCCTACTTAGTGGTCCCTTGGTTGTGCTTTATGCCTTCTGTCTGTATGTATGTTTTGTTGTATTTACATGTGTATTATATTTTAGTAATGTATTAATTAAATGTTATCTTTTAGTAATGCATTTATATGTGTGTGCAGAGCATTGAATATGGATCAACCATCTGATATGTCTATACATCATGTAAAGGTATTCATTACACATGGTAATGCACATGTTGAATATGCTAGAGGGATTGAAACAAGGGTCTCAGATGTTGATCTTGATACTTTTGCTGGTTTTGATATGCGCAAGTATGCCAAAAATCTTGGTATTAAAAATGTGGCATGAATGTTTTTACCAAATTCCTCAAATGTAAATTCATAAGGGCTTGTGTCCATTTAAAGAAGATGGTGATGTTAGAGCCATACGTGATTGGTTAGAGTTTGCACTTGAAAGGTTAACACATATATGAAAAACATATTGAAGAAGCTGTTAAGGAATAAGTTTATGAGGATCAAGGTAATGAAGGTGATGATGAGCATGAATTTCATAAAGAAGGTGATGAAAGAGTTGGAGAAGATGTCAATTGTTTTATTTTTATTTTATTTTATGTGAACTATGATGATTTGGTAGGTGTCAGTGAATTTGATAGATATGATAGAGCACCCTCCCCTATTGACCCATCCTTCCACATTTTTCCATCCATTCACATTGACCCATCCACTTACATTGTCTCATCCACTCACATTAACCAATCTAGCCTAAAGCCTTTTGAGAAAAACAAATCAAATTGGGCACCCACTTACTTTAGTGATGAGGAGAATAATATAAAAAGTGGGGAAAGTGACTATGGACACCCTAAAATCTTGTGCACAGTTGTCAACTCTAAGGATGATGAAGAACACTCTATGTACACTGAGTTTAGGGCTAAGGTGGATTTGCCTGACCTCCATTTTATGAAGGGAATTTTGTTTATTGACCACAGGAGTTTAAGAGGGTTATGCAGTCTTGTAGAATCAAGTACGGATATCCATTGTTAATTGTTAAGAATGAATCTCACAAGGTGAGTTACAAATGTGATAATTTTAAGTGGTATATTTATGCCTCATGGGACAGTGAAGAAAACTCTTTGCTAGTGAAAAGCAATTGTGGAAAACATACATGTTCTTGGGCTTTTCATAGTAGGATGGTTCTACAAGGTAGATTGCAGTTGCATGGCTAGAGTTGTTTATAGGGATGCCCCCTACAAGTTTGAAAGAGCTAGATATTATTGTGAAGAGATGAGATCTTCTAATCTAGGCACCACAACTAAAATTATTCTACACACACCCACACTGCACTTCAAATGAATGTATATGTGTCTAGCTGCTTGTAGAATTGGATTTATGGAGGAATGCACGCCAATTATCAATCTTAATGCTTGTCATTTAAGAGGGTTTTTGAAAGGGCAACTATTGGCGGCTGTTAGGATTAATGGAAATGACGGGATGTACCCAATAGCATTTGCTATTTGTGAGGGTGAGAATAAGGACAATTGGTCATGGTTTTTGGAGTAGCTATAAATTGACATTGGTCCTATGAGGGTAGGTGGTTGGACCTTTACTTCTGATCAACAAAAGGTATGTAATTCTTTGTGTATGTAGACACTCAATTTTGCACCCATGATTTAATCAAGGAAGATGATTGGAATGACCATCCATGTACCAAAAATCATTCTTGCATTACATGCATCATTTGTCTTTGAATCACATGCATCAATTTGTTCTTGCATTGCATGCATCAATTCATTCATTTCATATTATAACAATGATATTGAGATTCTAATGATTGCGATGGTGTGTCCGGTTTTTAAATCGAACCATCGGATCGAAAGATATCGCATGATCAAGTTTGCATGGTCCATATGCATTGTGTCTAGGAAGAGTCGACTACACACGATTAATTTAAATTAATTCTAATTGGTCAAACAATTAAAATTAATTAAATAATTTTGTGATTGGTTGATAATTAGTGTTTAAAATAGGGTTGCATGCATAGGAATAAAAGGGATGATTAGATAAGAATAAAATTGTGGATAATCTGAACTTTATCAGGATTTATTTTAAGGGATTTATCCACAAGATAATTGCTCTTAAAAAGCTTGAATTATCTAGAAAAAAGATAAAAAAATCATAGACGGAGGATGAAAACACGTCTAGATACAAGGATTGTTCAAAAACCCCTAGAAAGAGAGTTCAAATGGCACTTGAACACGAAAGCGCATTTGGCATCCGAGAGCCAATTTGGCACTTTTGGAGTGCCAAATTGCACCTTGTTGGGCTTTGGCCCAATGGCCTTCGGGTGATGATAATGCACACCCTTTTCGGCCTTTTCGCAAAAGGATGAGTTCGGATTCACATCCTAATTATCCATGCTTATTTTTGTAGAGATTTCTAGCCTCTATAAATAGAGTTTGGGTCTCATAATTCAACACTTTTTTTTAATGCTCTAAGAGGCATACGTTTTGAGACTTAAAGAGTGTTGATGTTCTTTGATCCTCTCTGAGATTTGCTACAAGAATTAGGGTTTTTAGGTTTCAAAGAGAACTGGATAAGTTTCTTTGAACATTAAAACATCCTCTCAAGTAAAAGAGTGCTCACGCAAGAGGTTGCTTTCTAACCATTTTGTTCTTAATGTTTCTCTATTCATGATGATTATTAAATATTCATGTTCGGATTTGTTAGTTTAGATTATTAAAATATGCTCTTGATTCTTTTATTGTTACCATAATTTGTTTCTTAGTTTTAGAAATCTGTATGTAATAAACTAGTTTTTCTTCAAAATAAAATGGATCTACATCTTCTTAGATGTAATTTGAATTTTTGTTTAGAACAAAATGGATCTACATCTTCCTTAGATGTAGATCTAAATTTTTCTTAAAATAAAAATGGGTCTTATATCTTTTTGCTATACATATTTTATTTTTTAATGCATGTAGATTTTTGAAATAAAGAAAGAGATCGTGAATTGTTGTTTTTGTTGTTTGTTTTGTTTTGAGTCATGTAGCATGGAATTATTTTGTGAATGAGATCCTCTATATATATATATATATAAAACATATCTTTTTCAAATATAAAAACAGATTTGCTTTTTTCTGTTATATAAAAAAACATTTTTTTATCATGACCAAAACAGATCTGATCTTTTACAAAATTCATAACCATTTTTTTATCTCTTTAAAAACAATTCTAAATTTTCTCTTCAAAAATCCTTCATTTTACACATACAAAAAATAGATCTGAACTTTCTCTTCGAAAACCTTCTTTTACACATACAAAAACAGATTTGAATTTTCTCTTCAAAAACTATTCTTTTTACATATACAAAAACAGATCTAATTTTTCAAAATCAATTTTTTTAAATCATTAAAACAAACTTGATTTTTTTAAACAAAAAGAGGATACATTCATAAATTATTTTGTGTGGTTTAGTTATTTTACATGTTCAACATATCATTTATGACATGCATAAAATGATACATTGGTCATAAGAATCTAGAAGACCAAATTCTGTTTGGGCGAAATGGATGCCTAATACCTTCACATTTAGTAACCTAGCCCCTGAATTTAGATTTTTGGTTAAGTAGATCTAGCTTTATCTTTGTTTTTATTTTGGGTAGATTATAATTAGGACAAAAGCCATGTATATTTGGTAGATTGTAACTAGGACCCAAAGCTATGTAAAGTTCAAAATTTTCAAATTTGTATTTTTTTTATGCAATCAATGAAACGAACCAATTTAGTCATTTATTGTATTTTTAATTAGTTTTTTATTTTTTTATTTTTTGTATATAAAAAATAAGTGGCAACTCCACAACACTTACCCAAAAAGAGAAGTGCCCTAAAAAGCACACCACAAAAATCTCTCTCTTTTTTAAGGGCATCGCTTCAAGCGAGGTCTCTCATACTGTAAGTTTAATATTATATATGTTGCATATATTTATATTTAAATTGAGTATTCAAATTATTTAATGTCTACATACTAACCAATTTTTTTTTTTTTTTTTTTTGGTTTTTAAAAAATGGCTTTGTGAGAGATTGCACTTCTTAAGAGGGTGCTATCAAAAGAGAGATTTGGGTGCGTTTCTAAGGCACCTCTCTTTTTGGGTAAGTAGTATGGAGTCGCCACTTATTTTTTTTTATACAAAAAAAAATGACAAAAAAAGAAATACAAAATTGCATGATCAAAATACTTCATTGTCATTAATTGAATAGAAATAAATACAATCTTGATAAATTGAATCTTATAAGGCTTCGAGTCTTAGTTACAACCTATCAAAAGAATACACGGCTTTTTGTCCTAGTTAAAATCTACCCAAAGATAAAAAAAAAAAAATGTCAAAGCACAGGTCTACCTATCCAAAAGAACTAAGTTTAGAGGTTAGGTTACGGAATGGGAATGTGTTAGGCACCTATTTTGCCCAGACAAAGCCTGGTCTTCTAGACTTTAATAACCAATGTGTTGGTTAAATAAATGTTTGTATCACATACATAATATACGTAGTGGAAAATTAACGGATTTACTTTATTAACAATTGTTAACATGTGCTATGCATATTTTAGTCAAGAACAAGAGAGCGTAAATTGGTGCGGTGAAATTCAAACTAAGATTAGAAGTACTTGGGAATACTTTTACTCTTCACTCCAATTCTACTTTATGCCCAAAAAGTGTGGTCTCTCAATCAGTTCTTCAAAAAGGGAGAACAATAGAGTGTCTCACACTCACATACACACCATTTCATATTCTTACCAAAATATTTTTTATGTTTCTCTCCTTATAACTGATTATCTAATTGGGCTAGCCTTTAGAGCATTTCCAATTGGGCTTTAGTATGTGGCTTGGAGTGGGACTAAAAGGGAACAAATAAGACTATAGCTCCATTGAGCCTTGGGCTTTTCTGTCAACTCTTAACAAGTCCAAAATTACCATTAATTAGATTAAACACCACTATATAAATATAATTGCACTCTAGGCCTTATTAATAAATTATATCCCATGACTTTATTGTACATGCAACTCCTTCATAAATTATTTATAGTAATACAAAGTTAGAAATGTAGACTGCCACTTTGTAATCCTTGAGTACCCAGTTTAATCCTCTATATTATTCGTCATATATTTATGAAATCCAATTTCACAAATATATACTTTAGAAACTCCTTACTAAAGTGGTTAGGCCTAACACTCTGAATAACCATACTCATTAAACTTATCTCAAGGGAATATGTTGTATCTCTACTAAAAGATTGTGAATTCCACCTTGAAAATATATGTTCCATTAACACTAAATGTGGCTGCCCAACATACTGAGGTTTTGACTGTTACTTTAGATCTCACTCTTGATATATCAAAGCAACCTACACTTCATGATCAGGTCCATTATATTATCAGGATTAAGAGTTTATGTAAATATAAGTCGTGAGATTTATTATTCATTTGACAGTCGTTAGAAGAATAATAAATCTCACAGCGGTTGAGTTCAATATGTCTTAACTCTTAAAATATATCAACATACTAACTAGAAGTCTCCACGTCCATGATCAAGACAAATCATCTTAGTTGACATGTTATAGTCTTCGCAGATGAAATGCTCAATTTTATCGCCGACTATGAACTATAATTTTGAGTTTACAAAGAAAATGTAATTTATATATTCTGTAACTTTTCACATAAATCATATACTATGCATCTCATGGACTATATGATAATGCCCAATATTCATGTTACTATTATTTTAGATTATAATAAAATAACTTTATTTATTACAAAATTAAGTAATACATAAGGTCATACATAGCATCATACAATAGGATTTAAGGGCACACATCCTAACACAATGTGCCCTTTTTTCGTGATGTGAATGATATGTTCAACATACATGACACACTTGACTAAAACTAACTCACATAAATCTATCTTATGAATGTATCCTCTTTTTCAGAAAAAAAATTCAGATCTTTTTTTGTAAAAAAAAAAAAATAATAATAATAATAATTTGATTCATTAAAAAAAAGAAACTAGATATGTTTTTGTGTAGATAAAAAAATCAGTTTTGTAAAGAAAATTAGATCTTTTTTTTATATAACGAAACAACAAGGGTTTTGCTAAAAAATATTAGATCTTTTTTGGGGAAAAGTTAAAGATGGTGATTTTTATTAAGAAAAATTAGATCTGTTTTGTGAACAAAAAAATCTAGATTTGTAGAGAAAAATCAGATTTGTTTTTTTATGAATAAAATAAGAAAAATACTTTTTAGAAGAGGAAATACACTTATGAGATAAATTTATGTTACATGCATCAATCAAAATCAACTTAACTTTTAATTTCTTTTTTTAAATTTTAAAATCTGTTATTTTGTGACATAAAAAATTTTCTTAAAAAAATCATATCTGTATTTAATGAAAATAAAAATCAGTTTTGTGTGTTTTAAAAAAAAAAATATTTGTATTTAATGAAAATATAGATAAGTTTTAAGAGTTAAAACAATCAGATCTGTATTTAATGAAAATACAAATAAGTTTTTATGTGTAAAAAAAAAATCATATCAGTTTTTAGTTTAAAGAGTATTTTGATAATTAGCAGATTTTGAGATTCAAGAGAGAAATCATAACAACAAAAATCTATTAAGAACATATTTAAAAAAAAGCTTAAACAACACATGGCAATTACATCGCAAATCATAAATAATGAAAACATCCTAAACCTATTCATGCATCATCAAACAATAGAAAGGAACACAAAAAAAGAAGGAAAGAAATAAACCAGCTCTTGCATAAGCGTGCTCTTCTCAGTGAAAGGATATTTTAGGACTTAAAGAAATTTATTCAATTCTGTTTGAAGCGAAAAATATTTTGCTTACAGAAGTTCCTAAGGCAAGAGCCTCTAGAACATCTATAACATAAGAGGGAAAAGAAAAGAAGAGAAGAGCTAGAAAGAAGAGGATCATAAAGAGTGAAAAAGTGTCCTGAATTTTGAGAGACCTCCCCTATTTATAGAGGTTGGGATATTCAAAAAATTAGCTGAATGATCAGAATACGAACTGAGACGCGTTATTATCTCAAAAAAGTTGAAAAGGATCAGATTTATCTCAATCTAGGAGCTCACGGGCCGTGCCCATAATTTGTGCCAATCACACTTGAGAAGTGCCAATCAACACTCCAAGATTGTTGAATGGCCCTCTTGGGTGCCAGTCCTGTGTTTGAATTCTAGTCCATTTTGGACTCCTTTTATGAGATTTTTTTTAGTCGGGATTTGCACATAGACGCATTTTTAATCCATATTCTAAAACTTAAACTTCTTTTCTGATGATTCAGGTCTCTAAAACAATGATTATCTTGTAGATAAACACTCCAGAAGTCTTGATTATCCAGAATTTTGTAGTTATCTGATTATCCTCTTTACTGCCATGCAAGCAAGCATATTTTTAATACTAACTAGCAACCAATCATAGAATTATTTTGTTAATTTTAATTCTCTAGCTAATTAGAATTAATTTAAATTAATCATGTGTAGTTGGTTCTGTTAGGATGTGTGCCTTTAAATCCTATTGTATGATGTTATTTATGACATTATGTATGATTTAATGTCGTAATTAATAAAGTAGTTTTATTATAATCTAAAATAATGGTAACATGAATATTGGACATTATTATATATTTCATGAGATGCATAGTATGTGATTTATGTGAAAAGTCACAGAAGATATAAATCATAAGTTACTTGCAAACTCAAAATTATAGTTCGTAGTTAGTGATGAAATTAGGCATTTAATCTACAAAGGCTATAACAGATCAACTAAGATGATTTTTCTTGATCATGAAAGTGGAGACTTCTAGTTGGTATGTTGATATATTTTAATAGTTAAGACATATTGAACTGGACCATTATGAGATTTATTATTCTTCTAATGACTGTTAAATGAATAATAAATCTCACGACTTCTATTTACATGAACTCTTGAGAAGATAACAGACTTGATCATGAAATGTAGGTTGCTTTGATATATCGGTAGTGAGATCTAAAAACACGATCAAAACCTCAATATGTTGGGCAGCCACATGAAGTGTTGATGGAACATATATTCTAAAGATGGAATTCATAGTCTCTTAATAGAGATACAAAATATTCCTTTGAGATAAGTTTAATGGGTTTGGTTATTCAGAGTATTAGGCCTAACCACTTTAGTGAGGAGTTACTAAAGTATATATTTATGAAATTGGATTTCATAAATATATAATGAATGACATAAAGGATTAAATCGAGTACTCAAGGATTAAGATGTAGTAATTTACGAAGTGCCAGTCTACATTCATGACTTTGTATTACTATGAATATTTTATGAAGGAGTTGCATATATAATAAAGTCTTGGGATATAATTTATAAATAAGGCCTAGGATGCAACTATATTAATATAGTGATATTAAATATAGTAATGGTAACTTTGGACTTATCAAGAGTTGACAAAAAAGCCCAAGACTTATTGGAGTTAGTGTTTTATTGGTCCCTTTTGGTCTCACTCCAAGCCACACACTAAAACTTAATAAGATAATCAATTAGATACAAAGGGAGAAACATACATAATTTTATGTGTGTGTGTGTGACATCATTGTAAAATGATGTGTATATGAGTGTGAGACACTCTATTATTCTCACTTTGAAAACTAATTGAGAGACCACACTTCTTGGGCGTAAAGTGGAATTGGAGTGAAGATTAAAACTGTTCCCGAATACTTCTGATCTTTTTTTTTTTTTTTTTTTTTTTTAATTTCATTGTACTAAGGTACGCTATCTTGTTCTTGAATTCTGAAATTTGCATAGTACATATTAACAATTGCAAATGAAGTAAATCATTAATTTTTTGCTGCGTTTGTTTTGTTTGCGATACAAACATGTATTTAACCAACAATTGGTATTAGAGCGGTCTTCAATTTTGAATCTGTATAACATGTTTTGTGAGTTTTGGAATTAGAGATAATAGTTTCATGATGTTAGAAGACTATATATATTTAATTTTCTGCATGGTTGTTGAAACTATGGTTTGATAAAAACTGATATTGATGTTATGATATTGTTTAAATTTGAATTTAAGTATGTGGAATTGAACTTTAGGGCTATAACATCAATGGAATTCAGTTTTGATATCAAATTCTATCTATTATATTCATATGGTGGTTGTTCATTCATGAAAAACCGTTGAAAACTGTCAGCATCTTCCCCTTAAAAAATGAAAACTGATGTTTTTCGCGGGTTACCTTTTCGCAAAGTTACTTGGGAAAAATGCCTCTGAAGCACAAAACTTTCCACGGGTAAGCTTTACTCGAGAAATAGTGACGAGACAGTCACAAAAGTGTCTATCTGAATTTTGTGTTTTCACTATTTTGCCTTATCCCATTTTCGTGGGAAGAGCTTACTCGCGAGATTCTTGTGAAAATGCCTCTAAAAGGGAATTTTTTGAAATTGTTTTCTAAGTGTTTTCAAATGTATAAAGTGAAAGTCTATGTGTGATTAGATTACATATGTTCACAAATTAAAAATCTTTCTTTTAAAACATCTAGTGGGTGAGAGATACAAGGGTTGGATTTCACGGCCTCCATTATTGGTTTGTAGTAGTGTGAAATATATACTTTGTCATTGCTTCAAGCTTAGCATTCCATGTGGAGAGTATTTATTTCATGGTACTACAAGATTGAATTCCCTGGTTTATGGTGATTTGATGAAACACCTTGTCTTAGCCTCAAGCTTTGCATTCCATGCGAAGAGTGTTTTGTATCATGGTACTACAAAATAAGCCTATCAAGGGGATGAAATGTGGCTACACATAATACTAGACAATGGAATACACTAGACTAAATATTATAGTATCCTCTATGCTGTGTTCTTACTATTATTATTTAGAGGCCAAACGTAAAACGACATATTATTAGTATTTGATAAGAGTTATTATGATAGTACTAATAATGAGAATAATTCTCAATCAGTCATAGTATTTAATATTCACTCTATACTGAGGGATATTGAATATGAGATTAGGTTGTTGTTACATATATCATATTATGGTTTTATTAAGGTTTCATACTATATGTTTATATGCTAAATAGATAATGTCCAATTTACTTATAATATTAATGTTTATTGTTTTCAGATTTAAATCATGACATCATTTAGCCTACTTGTTGCTATTCTTAATTAAAACAAACTGACTGGATCAAATTATGTTGATTGGAAAATAAATTTGGACATTGTTCTTATTGTTGAAGAGCACAAATATGTGGTTACTCAACCATATCCTAGCTTTCCATCATTGAATGCTTCTATTGAGGAAAAATAGCAATATGATTGTTGCTAGAAATCTAATGATATGGCCAAGTACTACATTCTAGCATCTATCTCAAATGTTCTACAGCATCAAATGTAGGATGCAGAACTAGTTTAGGACATAATGCTAAGTTTAAAGGAGATGTTTGGCGAGCAAGGCCTTTCTGCAAGACAAGAAACCATGAATAAAATTTATAATACCAAAATGGCTGAAGGTACTTCAAGGAGGGAGCATTGTCTTAGGATGATCTCTAATTTGAATACATTGGAAGTTTTAAGTGCCGATATTGATAGAGAATCCCAAGTGGATATGATACTCCAGTCACTACCAGAATTATTCTAGGAATTCAAACTTAACTATAATATGAACAAAAAGATTTATTCATTGTCTGAATTAATGAATGAGCTGGTAGTGGTAGAAGGCATCCTTAGTACTTCTAGTATTGATGCCAATATGACTGAAGCTTCTACTTCTCAACCTAAGTCGAAAAGAAAGGGTAAGAAGAAGAAGAAGAAGAAGAAGAAGAAGGAGAAGGACTTCGCTGAGCCGGTAGTAAACAAGTTACCTTAGGACTTGCCAACAAAGGAAAGAAAACCAAAGGAAAGTGTTTCCATTGTGATGAGAAAGGATATTGGAAGAGGAATTTTCCAATATTTAGAACTGCCAAGAATAAGGGTTTGAAAAGTTCTTTTCTTCTTGAAACATGTTTGGTAAAGAATCCCAAGGATTCTTGGGGTGTGGATTCAATTTGTACTAATCATATTTGCAATTCCTTGTAGGGGTTCCACAAGACTAGAAAGCTAAATAAAGGAGAAATGTTTCTTACCTTGGCTGATGGGAGTAGGATTCTAGTTGTAGCTGTTGGAAAGTTTAATTTATGTTTCGAATATAGAGTTTTAATATTGGTAGACTGTCTATATGTACCTAATGTTCATAAGAATTTAATTTCTACCACTTATTTAGGTAAATATGGATATTGTATTATCCTAAAAGACAATGTTGTAATAAAGAAGGGTAAAATATTTATCTGTTCTGGCAATATTGTGGATGGTCTTCATATTTTAACTCCTGATAAGAATAAATTATATAATTCTGAATTAAATAGTAACTCTAATGTGAAATCATTAAAGAAAAAGTTTCTTTTTACTAGAGATGCATATCTTTGGCATTTATATTTGGGTCATATTAATTCAAATAGGATTCAAAGACTGATCAAATATGGTCTCTTAGAGCCATTGAACTTTGATAATTATCTAGTTTGTGAGTCTTGTTTGGAAGGCAAAATGACCAAACGACCTTTTAATGCAAAAGGTAGAAGGGCCTAAGAGTTGCTAAAACTAGTACATTCAGATGTATGTGGTCCTATGTCAATCCAAGCAAAAGGAGGCTATGTGTATTTCATTACTTTTACTGATGATTACTCTAAATTTGATTATGTGTACCTAATGAAGTGGAAGTCCAAGGCCTTTGAAAATTTCAAAGAGTTTAGGGCTGAAGTTGAGAATCAATTAGGTAAACGCATAAAGGTCAATCGATCTAATCGAGGTGGCGAATACCTTTTTAGGGATTTCAAGGATTACTTGACTGAAAATGGGATTAAATCCCAGTTGACTGCACTTGGAATTCCACAACAAAATAGTGTAGCAGAAATAAGGACTTTTTTAGATATGGTTAGATCCATGTTGAGTTATTCGACTTTACCAATTTTCTTTTGGGGATATGCCTTAAATACTGCAATGTATCTTCTGAATTTAGTACCTTCAAAATCTATTCCTAAAACACTTGTAGAGTTGTGGAATGGGCGTAAGCCTAGTATAAGACATCTCCATATTTGGGGTTGTCCAACACATGTGTTGAAAGGAAAGTCTGACAAGTTACAGTCTAAAACAGAAGTGGAATTTTTTATAGAGTATCTAAAAGGAACTGTTAGAGGTTTATTCTATAGTCATAAGGATAATAAAGTATTTGTTAGCACAAATGCCAAATTCTTGGAAAATGACTATATAAATGATTATACTCCTAAAAGTAGAGTTGTTTTGGCTAAAATAAATGAACCTGTAGTTGAACAACCAATGGATGAAACTAAGGATGATATGGCTGTATTAGATACACCACAAGATATTACTCATGAGATGACTAGTACACAGCTACCTCGTCGTACTGGGAGAGTTGTTCAGCCTCCTATAATATTTATAAGTTTAGGAAACTTATGAAGCTAACTCAGAATAGGCTGAATCGGATCCCTACACTTATGAGGAGGCAATGAATGATATAGATGCACATCATTAGGTCTAAACTATGAAATCTGAATTAGATTCTATATTCCAATCAAGTTTGGGATCTTGTAAAGGCGCCTAATAGTATTAAACCTGTTGGTTGCAAATGGGTTTACAAGAGAAAGAGAGGGATAGATGGAAAAGTAGAAACCTTTAAAGCAAGACTAGTGGCGAAGGGTATACACAAAAAAAGGTATTGATTATGATGAAATTTTTTCGCTAGTAGCCATGCTTAAATCTATCAGAATTCTCTTATCCATTGCTGCTCATTATGATTATGTGATTTGGCAAATGGATGTCAAGATTGCATTTCTTAATAGCAATCTTGAAGAAGAAATTTTTATGATGCAACCAAAAGGTTTCATAGCAAAGAACTAAGAGCATATGGTATGCAAGTTAAAAAGGTCCATTTATGGACTTAAGCAAGCATTTAGGTCATGGAACATCAGATTTGATCAAGAAATCAAGTCATTTGGTTTTGAACAAAACCTTGATAAACCATGTGTGTACAAAAGACATTGAGACATAGTAGTAATGTTCCTAGTGCTTTATGTTGATGATATTCTACTTATTAGAAATGATGTAGGGGTAATGTCATCAATAAAGGTTTGGTTGTTAGGCCAATTTAATATAAAGGACTTGGGTGAAACTAACTTTATTCTAGGGATCAAGCTTTGGTGAGATTGCAAGAATAAGATGTTAGGTTTATCATAAGCTGGATAGATAGATAAGGTTCTAGAATGGTTTAGCATGCAAAACTCCAAGGAAGGATTACTTCCTTTTAGACATGGAGTTCCTTTGTTTGATGACCAAAGGACTAAGACTCTTAAGGAAGAAAATATGATGAGACAAATTCCTTATGCTTCTGCAGCGGGAAGTCTCATGTATGTCATGCTATGTACTAGGCCAGATATCTGTTATTTAGCTGGCATAATTAGTTGATATCAATCAAATCCAAGATCAAAACATTGGCAAGTTGCAAAGCATATTCTCAAGTATCTATGCAGTACGAGAAATTATATGCTCATTTACCATAGTGAGGATTTGATTTCCATTGGCTATATAGATTCAGATTTTCAATCAAATCTTGATTTTAGAAAGTCCACTTCAGGTTGTGTGTTCACCTTGGGAGGTAGAGCCATAAGTTGGAGGAGTGTTAAGCAATCTTGTATTGCAAACTCCACCATGGAAGCTGAATATGTTGCTGCTTGTGAAGCGGCAAAGGAAGCTGTTTGGCTCAAGAAATTTCTTTCTGATCTTGGTGTTGTAAGAATGGAGCAAATTCCCATCACATTGTTTTGCGACAGTAGTGGAGCAGTTGCACAATCCAAAGATCCAAGGAATCATAAGAAAGGAAAGCACATTGAGAGAAAGTATCATAATATTCGAGACATTGTTACTTGAGGAGATGTAATAGTAGCAAAGATTGATAGTGCAAGTAATCTAGCGAATCCCATTACCAAAGCCTTACCCCAAAAGACTTTTGAGTCACATTTAAAGGGAATGAGAGCTAGATTAGTGCACAATAGTCTTTAGGACAAGTGGGAGATTGTTAGGATGTGTGCCTTTAAATCATATTGTATGATACTATGTATGACATTATGTATAACTTAATGTTGTAATTAATAAAGTTGTTTTATTATAATCTAAAATAATGGTAACATGAATAGTGGACATTATCATATAGTCCATGAGATGCATAGCATGTGATTTATGTCAAAAGTCACAGAAGATATAAATTACAAGTTCTTTGTAAACTCAGAATTATAGTTCGTAGTTGGTGATGAAATTGAGTATTTCATCTGCGAAGACTATAACATATCAACTAAGATGAGTTTTCTTGATCATGGAAGTGGAGATTTCTAGTTGGTATGTTGATATGTTTTAAGAGTTAAGACATATTGAACTAGATTGCTGTGAGATTTATTATTCTCTTAACGACTGTCAAATAAATAAATCTCACGACTTCTATTTACATGAACTTTTAATCCTGAGAGCATAATGGACTTGATCATGAAATGTAGGTTGCTTTGATATATCAAGAGTAAGATCTAAAGACACGATTAGAACCTCAGTATATTGGGCAGCCACATTTAGTGTTGATGGAATATATATTCTCAAGATGGAATTCATAATCTCTTAACGGAGATACAAAATATTCCCTTGAGTTACTAAAGTATATATTTATGAAATTGGATTTCATAAATATATGATGAATGACATAGAGGATTAAACTGGGTACTCAAGGATTAAGATGTAGCAATTTACAAAGCGGCGGTCTACATTCATGACTTTATATTACTACGAATATTTTATGAAGGGGTTGCATGTATAATAAAGTCTTGGGATATAATTTATAAATAAAGCCTAGAGTGCAACTATATTTATATAGTGATATTAAATATAGTTAATGGTAATTTTGGACTTGTCAAGAGTTGACAGAAAAGCCTAAAGCCTATTGGAGCATGTGTCTTATTGGTCCCACTCCAAGCCAAACACTAATGCCCAATTGGAACGCTCAAAAGACTAGCCCAATTAGATAATTAGTTAGATAAAAAGAAAGAAACATATAGAATTTTATGTGTGTGTGACATCATTGTAAAATGGTGTGTATGTAAGTGTGAGACACTCTATTATTCTCACTTTGAAAACTGATTGAGAGACCACACTTCTTGGCCTTAAAGTAGAATTGGAGTAAAGATTAAAAGTGCTCCTAAGTACTTCTGATCTTTTGTTTTGAATTTCACCACAACAAAGTACGCTCTCTTGTTCTTAAATTCTGAAATTTGCATAGTACATGTTAACAATTGCGAATGAAGTTGATCCGCTAATTTGCCATTGCGTATGTTTTGTATGCGACACAAACATGTATTTAACCAACATGTTCTACCTAAACAAAATGCATGCAGATCATGCAAACTTGATAATGTGATATCTTTCAATCCGACGGTCTGATTTGGAAATCGAACATATCGTCGCAATTGTTAGAACCCCAAGATCATTTTTATGATATGAAATGAATGAATTAATGTATGTAATGCAATCATGAATTTTGGGTATATGAACAGTTATTCTAGTCATCTTCCTTGATTAAATTATAGGTGCAAAATCAAGTGTCTACAGGCTTGCTTCCTACTCCCGAAGCACATACAAGGTTCTGTGTTAGGCACTTATATGTCAACTTCAAGAAGGAGCACAAGGGTAGACTATTGAAGGATTTAATGTGGGCAATAGCAAGAGAGACCACTAGACTTCGGTTAAAGGCAAAGATAGAGATGATGAGAAAGGTAGATGTTAATGCTTATAGGCATTTGATGGGTATTGACAATGAACATTGGAGTTGACATGCTTCTAGTACTTGGCCTAAGTGTGACATGCTATTGAGCAATCTTTGTGAGTCATTTAATGTTAAGATTGTTGATGCTAGGGATAAGTCCATATTGACTATATGTGAGATGATTAGACGGTATCTTATGAAAAGGATCCCAAGAAACAAGGATACAATGTTGAAGAAGTCTGGCCTTATTTGTCCTAAGATTCAAGATAAGTTAGACGTTAACAAGGAAGCAACTAGAGATTGCACATCAACATGGTCTGGTGGATTGAATTATGAAGTGCACTATAAGGGAAATTAGTTTGTAGTTGATTTGGAGAAGCATACATGTGCTTGCTACATATGGGATTAAACTGGCATCCCTTGTAAGCATGTAGTTTTGGCAATTGCTTACAAGAAAGAAAAGGCAGAAAACTATGGTCATAACTACTACAAGGTTGAGACATACCTAGAACTTACTCACACCTTATTCGAACTACCAACGGTGAGGGCTTTTGGCCAAAGATTTTGCCTCCAAAGATGCTAGTACAGCTTGGAAAACCAAAGGAGAACAAGAGGAAGAAAGCAACTAACGAGGCACCAAGAATTTCACATAATTTGAAGATGTCATCTACTGCACAAAAATGTGGCAATTGTGGACAACTAGGTCATAACAAAAGAGGATGCAAAGTACCCCATAAATCTAATGCTGCTAGTGAGGGCCAGATTGAGCAAAGACAAGGAGCAACAGCAACTACAGGGAGCCAAACACATGTATTAATAAATGCTCATTGCTAATTAAGTTTTTGCATGTACTACTTATTGTAGTTGCTAACTGTAAACTTTTTCAATTTTCTGTGGGTTAGGAGAACAAGAGGTGATCATGTGTTTATAAGCTTAAGAGTAGAAGAGGATCGTCACCCTTCAAGTGTTGTTGGAAGCCAATCAACTATAGTAATTACCATAATATATATACTGCGCATTGTGCTTGCTATTTGCATATTGGCAAAAATTTGGTCATTGAGTTTGTTGTATGCTTACCATATGGTCCAATGTATCTATTATTACAGGTCACAATCTAAACAAGCATTGTCGAAGACAGTGGAGTTGGCAGATATGGAATAGGAACTGGAGTTGGAAAAGGAACTAGAAGTAGATCTGGAGTTGGTAGTTTGTAGGACCTTTTATCATTAGGACCTTTGGTTGTTAGAATCTTTTTTGGTTATCATTTTGTAAATTTGCCCATAAGCTTATTTAATGGTGTTACTGGACAAAAGTAACCTATTATGTGTTGGTCTTAGGATCTTTGGTTTTGGCAAAATTTATTATTCACTATTTCATAAAGCTTTCCATAAGTTTACATGATAGTGATATTGGACATGAGCAGAAAAAAGAGTATGGTAGCGTTGGGTATTGAAGAATCTCTATGCGTGTGAACCTGAACCAGTTTAACTACTCAATACCAAAGTTGTAGTCCATCTGTTACTTAATATTCCAATCATATTTCTGCATTAGTAGCTGAATGATAAACTTAATATTTCTGCATTACTTAATCATATTTATGCGTTACTTAATATTCCATGTGTTGCAACTATCACCGTAAGGTAATGGTACTATTCACATGCATAGATTTTTTTTTTCTTCATTTCTAGGTCTGGCACATGCAATGCATTAGTTTGGCATGGTTTGAGCTAGAATTTATTATGTACAGGTAGTCCAACTATGGTCATGAAGGATATATCAATGCTTTTACCAATTGTAAGGATTATTATTGTTGACCTTGACTTAAATAGGAGCAAAAGCCACGTTCTTCAACCAATTTCCATTGTAATAAACAATATTCCAATAAAAGACAAAATTAAGTGCCAAAGTCCCTTGCAAGAAATGCATTTCAATTTCCATTACAACATAATAAAACCAGTGGCTATTACAATTGTCATTACAATAAACAAGATAAGAAACTATCTACTCTCTCAAACCGATTGTCATTACAATCTTTCACAATGACTAAACTGCAATTCACCTATTCTAAATACAAGTTCTTTCCTTGGCCTTTTGCTTTCACTAAAATGACCACCACAACAACAAACCAACTTAATGCAAGGCTATGTAGCTCCAAACTTTGATGAACACAATTAATTTCAACAATTATTATCCTGCGCTAACAGCAAAATTATAGCTCCCAACTTGTTAGCGCTTCATAATATTCCAGGGTGAATTTGCTTTGCTCTGTCTTTATGATTGCAGGAAACTGGCATTTACATTTCACCTTATGGTCGCTCGTTGCCTCAAAAAAAATTCTGGATTAATTTTGGATTAGTACAAAACATTGCAGTCAAGGTTGACCTGAAAAAACAGAGAACAATTACTAAATCTGGATTAGATAAAATTTGCTCCCTCCAAAAAAATTCTGGTCCCTCAAAAAAAAAAAAAAAAAAAAAAAAAATTTATAGTACTTAACTCAAACTACCCCCTCTACCTTCGGAGCCCAGGATTTCAACACAAGCATGCTCTTCTTCCTCATAGTATTCACAAGATCCCACATGATCTAATATTGCCTAATCTTCGCCAGAGACTCAATCATGGTGTGATAAGCCCTAACACTGTGCATGTAATTTCGTTGTTTTCCAGCCCATTCAAGGAACCGATATGCCAACATACCAGCATTCTCAAATCTCAAGTACATCCTTAACTATATCTGGAGAAACTCTTATTCTATTTTTGGTTAGTAGCAATATCAATAGCTGATGCTAGGCAAGATATCATAATTTCACAAATTCCTTTCCTTGGAACTAAAACCTCTATTGTCTGTTCTCTAGAACTGTACATCCTAACAAACATCATCCCTTTAAAAAATAATTTGTTGCGGTGGTTGCAAAATCTAATCATATTGTTGAACTAATAGGAGTATCACAATTCACCTGATAGAAAATAAACTAGAGCCATAAAAAGAGTACCAATATGCTTCCTAGTTTATATTCTCTAAATTCAATGTTCTTTATTTCTTCAAGTTCCTTTAGCAATAAACTAAAGGTAGCAGCTCGTAATTTTTTTTTTTTTTTTAACTAATTAATGATTCAAGCTTCATTGCTTTAACTGTTCAATTACTACTATAGAATTGGCGCACACATTTTCCCAAACACTTACCTTACATAATTATAAACTATCACAGGGACTTCAGAATTTCAAATAATTTATTACCAATATAAACAAATCACATCTTCCCAAGTAATAGGAATTCAATTTTAACAACCAACATGAAAAGCCCAAAAACCACAGCCCAAAATGTCATTGAAAAAATCAACACATATATGATTGAATATTTACACATCTCATTGGTAGTGACCAAGAAATGAAGCAAAGAGAGAGCTTTAAGTTCTTTGCCCCCATTGCCATCACCTAGGTTCTTCGCTGCCGCCGTTGCCTGGGTTTAGGAGGTGACTTGATGGTCTATCTGGGTTCAGCCTGAGCCAAGGGGTTTGGGTTAGGGAGGTTTGGGTTCATGGGGTATGGGTTAGGGAGTTTAGAGCCTCAAAGATTTTTTCGTGGTTCTTTGCTTTTTGTTTTAGAGTTTGGCTTGAACGGGGATTATTTTTTTCAAAATAACATCATTTCTCAAACAATTTTGTTAGTTAGCAATGTTTCCAAACTATTTGGGAAACTAACATCTTGAGTTTGAAAAACTCGAGTTCACTATAGCAAATCAAGTCTATTAAACTTAATTTCTACGTGGAACTCGAGTTTTAGAAACTCGAGCTCTAGTTCTTGCAGCTCTTTTCCCTTCTAGTTCTTTTTGTTTTTCCTTCCTGATAAGCCACAAATGCGTAAACCCCTTGTGATGAATTAAATTAATTAATTAGTCAAGTTATTAATTAATCAAGTTAACTTGCAAATTTACGTGGCAGCACAAACAAATCACCAATAAACTAAAGTATGCAGCAGAAATAAAAATGACACGGTGATTTGTTTACGAATAGGGAAAACCTACACGGCAAAAACCCCACCGGGTGATTTAAGGTCACCACTCCTAAAACTCCACTATTATCATAACAAGCGGTTACAAGTAAAGGAATCACAGTACCTTACCAACTTACAGTTGAACCCTTATTCCAATACCCAATTGGACTTGTTCTGTAGTGATAGTTTCTCCTTTTAATGCACGGCTCTCAGTACGTGACTAACCAATTTGATGCGCGGATCTCAGTACGCAGCTTACTCCTTTGCATGAATCACATAGAAACACCAATAAGATCTGTTAGGATATATGCCCTTAAATCCTATTGTATGATGCTATGTATGACATTATGTATGACTTAATGTTGTGTTTAATAAAGTTGTTTATTTGAATCTAAAATAATGGTAACATGAATATTTGGACATTATCATATAGTCCATGAGATGCATAGTATGTGATTTATGTGATTTAGTCACAGAAGATATAAATCACAAGTTCTTTGTAAACTCAAAATTTATAGTTCGTAGTCGGTGATGAAATTGGGCATTTCATCTGCGAAGACTATAACGTATCAACTAAGATGATTTGTCTTGATCATGAAAGTGGTGACTTTTAGTTGATATGTTGATATGTTTTAAGAGTTAAAACATATTGAACTGGACCGCTGTGAGATTTATTATTCTCCTAACGACTGTCAAATGAATAATAAATCTCACGACTTCTATTTAAATGAACTCTTAATCCTGAGAGAATAATGGACCTGATCATGAGGTGTAGGTTGCTTTGATATATCAGGAGTGAGATCTAAAGTAACGGTCAAAACCTCAGTATGTTGGGCAACCACATTTAGTGTTGATGGAACACATATTCTCAAGATGGAATTCATAATCTCTTAATGGAGATACAAAATATTCCCTTGAGATAAGTTTAATGGGTTTGGTTATTCAGAGAGTTAGGCCTAACCACTTTGGTAAGAAATTACTAAAGTATATATTTATGAAATTGGATTTCATAAATATATGATGAATAACTTTAAAGGATTAAACCGGGTACTCAAGGATAAGATGTAGTAATTTACAAAGTGGCAGTCTATATTTATGACTTTGTATTACTACGAATATTTTATGAAGGGGTTATGTGTAAAATAAAGTCTTGGGATATAATTTATTAATAAGGCCTAGAGTGCAATTATATTTATATAGTGGTATTAAATATAATTAATGGTAACTTTGGACTTGTCAAGAGTTGACGGAAAAGCCCAAGGCCCATTGGAGTTAGTGTCTTATTGGTCCCTTTTGGTCACATTCGGTCCCATTCCAAGCCACACACTAAAGCCCAATTGGAAAGGCCCAATAGGCCGGCCCAATTAGATAATCAGTTAGTTATAAAGGGAGAAACATACAGAATTTTAATGATGCGATTTTTCGTAGAGAAAAGAAAGAGTGTGAGACACACTTTTATTCTCCCTTTTTGGAAAACTGATTGAGAGACCACACATCTTGGGCGTAAAGTGGAATTGGAGTGAAGATTAAAAGTTTTCCCAAGTGCTTCTAATCTTTGTTTTGAAATTCTCCACACCAAGGTACGTTATCTTGTTCTTAAATTCTGAAATTTATAGAGTGCATGTTGTCAATCATGAATGAAATAGATCCTTATTTGTTGCTTCCGCTATGTGTTTTGTATGAGATACAAAACCAGATTTTTCTCCAACAAGATCTTCAATGTTGGTGCAAGAGACTTTGCTTGGTTACAAAACCCAAAGGCGTACAAGAAACGCAGCAAGAACTCTTTCATCAGTAGGAGGAGGCTAGGGTTTCAAAAAGAAAATCTTATGAAGCTCTCTAGGGTTAGGTTTTTCTTTTTCCACCTCCTTTAAATAGGAGCTTAATGGCTCTCGTATTCCAAATAGGTTTACACAACCCTTGGGCTTTCCTAGTCCAATAAGAATTATACAAACCCATAAACAATTTAGCCTTTTAGAGTAATAACGTTGCTGGCTATAATCTGACTCTCATAAGCTCGATCGATCGAGACATCTGTCGAACTTTAATGAATCTCAATAGATCGAGATTCTATCGAGGAGGTATCAAGACTTGCAGCTTGCACTTTTATTGAGCAGTTCTTGAGTAATTTTCATGTCTTCAATTTAACCACTTGTAATGATCATCTTGAACCTACTTAGATTACCCAAATACAAGTAAAGTGCGTTTTGTCAAAGAATATGCCAATTACATAAAAATAGGTCCCCAACATTTCATTTTCCTTTTTTAACTCCCAAATCAAAAATTCAAAAAAATACCCAAAACTCAAAGACTCTGTTTCTGAAATTTTGGTTTAGAGAGAGAGAGTGAGAATATGATTTTCTTTCTACCCAAATCAAAATTCAGAAAATTCCCAAAACCCAAAGGCTAGGGTTTTTACAAATCTAGTTTAGAGAGAGAGTGTGTGTGAGAATCCAAACCGTTGCTGGTGCGTTGCTATATTTTCTGGGTTGCCTTACTGCGTTCTTGTTGTGGGCATTGCTGCATTTTCTGGGTTGTGTTGTACAGTTGTACTGCGTTTTTGTTGCTTGGAGTTGATGGGTTGTTGGAGTTACTGCGTTCTTGTTGTGGATCTGCTTTAGGGAACTCGAGTCTTAAGGAATTGATTTCCATACAAATCATGTCTCCAAGAATCAAGTTCTATGGAACTCAACTCTATCATACTCTATTTGCTTCAGTGAACTCGGGTATTTTAGACTCGAGGTGTTAGTTTTCTAAATAGTTTGGAAACATTGCTAACTAATGAAATGTTTGAAAATAGGTGTTTTTTTTTTTTTTTTTTAAAAAAATCCCCCTGAATGGTGACGTTAAGCTTAGAGGTTGGTTTTTTAAGTTTAGTCATGAAACGATGTAGTTTTGATTGTGCTAGCTTTTAACTTGGTCATCACTGAAACTACGTAGTTTTGGAGTTGATTTCGAAAAAATAAAACATGTCAGCAAGGTGATGTGTTAGTTAACTGCAGAAACTAATCATGGGGGGTGAATTGCTAACAGAACAAAACTTCAGGGTGTAAAATCATGTTTTTGAAATGTTAAGGGCACAAAATCCAATCAACCACAAGCTTTAGGGGTATAATTTACAATTTACCCTAATTTTTATCATGTATGTTAGTAATGAGTTTCAATAAAAATATATTAAACAATATGTAACCATTTTTTATGAGGTTGCACTTGTTAGGATTAGTGCCCTTAAATCCAATTGTATGATTCTATGTATGACATTATGTATGATTTAATATTGTAGTTAATAAAATTGTTTTATTATTATCTAAAATAATGGTAACATGAATATTTGGATATTATCATATAGTTCATGAGATACATAATATGTGATTTATGTGATTTAGTCACAGAAAATATAAATTACAAGTTCTTTGTAAATTCAAAATTTTAGTTCGTAATCGGTAATGAAATTCGGCATTTCATTTGTAAAGACTATAACATATCAACCAAGAGTTAAGACATTATGAACTAGGCCACTGTGAGATTTATATGAACTCTTAATCCTGAGAGAATAATGGACCTGATCATGAGGAGTAGGTTGCTTTGATATATCAGAAGTAAGATCTAAAGTCACGATCAAAACCTCAGTATGTTGGGTAGCCACATTTAGTATTGATGGAACATATATTCTCAAGATGGAATTTGTAGTCTCTTAACAGAGATATAAAATATTCCCTTAAGGTTAGTTTAATGGGTTTGATTATTCAGAGTGTTAGGTCTTACTACTTTAGTAAGAAGTTACTAAAGTATATATTTATGAAATTGGATTTCATATATATATGATGAATGACATAGAGGATCAAACGGGGACTCAAGGATTAAGATGTAATAATCTTTAAACTGACAGTCTATATTCATGACTTTCTATTACTACGAATATTTTATGAAGGGGTTGCATGTACAATAAAGTCTTGAGATATAATTTATTAATAAGGCCTAGAGAGCAATTATATTTATATAGTGATATTAAATATAATTAATGATAACTTTGGACTTGTCAAGAGTTGACAGAAAAGCTCAAGGCCCATTGGAGCTAGAGTCTTATTTGTTCCTTTTTGGTCACACTCCAAGCCACATACTAAAGCCCAACTGGAATGGCCCAAAAAACTAGCCTAATTAGATAATTAGTTAAATAAAAGAGGATAAACATACAAATTTTCATTAGTGTGTTGAACAAGGAATGAAATGGTGTGTGTATGTGAGTGTAAGTCATTCTATTATTCTCCCTTGGAAACTAATTGAGAGACCACACTTCTTGGACATTAAGTAGATTTGAAGTGAAAATTAAAAGTTTTCCCTAGTACTTCTGATCTTTGATTTTGAATTTCACCGCACCGAAGTATGCTCTCTTGTTCTTGAATTCTGAAATTTATCTAGTACATGTTATCAATTGCGAATGAAGTAGATCTGTTAATTTTTCAGTGCATATGTTTTGTATGCAATACAAACATGTGTTTTTCCAATATCACTACCATAAAAATAGAGTTAAAACTTCTTATTGGAAACATGAAAGGAAAAGTTGTTTAATTTAAGGATGAATATAAACAATTCTAACCTAAATATTGGATACAAAAATGTTGATATAACTAATAGAAATTTTCATATACACAATGAATTCCACAATCATGAAAATAATAATAAACTTTTGGATCACAATTGGACAAATCTATACGAAAAAAAAAAAAAAAAAAATTGAACGTCAACTATTAATTGATTCTCCGAACAGAAAAAAAAAATACCCACTAATCAAAACACCAAAAACACATATATTTGCACTAACATCAAAATAATAACAACAATTTCTAGACATTAAAAATCATAAATCAATCTTTTGCCTTAAATGTTGTTCAACCTTTAATTCAATATACAAAAAATAATATGTAAAATGAAAATTATTAAAGCAAATCAAAGAATAAGGTTAGAGATTAATATATTATTGATGTCTGTGTGTGGGTGTGTGTGTGTATGACAGAGATAGAGAGAGAGGTACCTTTAAAGTGGAGAACAAAAACAAAAATACAATTGTGGAACAGATTTAAATTTAGCTTTCGCATGCTATATATATATATATATATATATATATATCACATGCTTTGATTGTAAATATTCACATGTTATGTTATATGTAAATAAGTACACACATGTATGTGTGTGTGTGCGTGTATATATATATATATGTGTGTGTGTGTGTGTGTGTGTGTGTGTGTGTGTGTATTGTTCATGTAAAACCTTTTTTGAAAATCAAAATGCCAAGTATCTAGTCTCTTCACTAAAAAGATAATGTTTGAAATAAATTAAAATTTGGTACTGTCCTTTGGATAGGCGGTGTGGAGAGTGTAACACTTTCTCTACACATAACTGCACTTTCGAGTCCAAGATCATTGGTTCAAGACTTTATGTTTACCTTAATTAATAAACTTTTAAAATTGGTTTAGTTAATTAGGCAATTTAAAATAAATTTGACCCATATGTGACCAATCACACCTAATACAAAACTAATGATTGGTAGTGACTCTTAAAATAAAAATAAGAAAAAGGGATTCACACACACACACACACATGCACACACCTCATACTAAAAGCACTAGCATATAGAATCACGTCACCAAGGACCCAAAGTGTGATAAAATAAAAGAAATAGGAGAAAAGCTCTAAGCTAGCTTCCCCCCCCCCCCCCCCCCCTTTTTGGCAGCGTCCGTAGTAACCTATTTGATTTTTTTATTAAATTTTTATATGGTTTTTATTTTTCTGTATTTTAATAATAAATAAATGTTGTAGGGTTATTTTTTTGAAAAACAAATTCAATGTTACTAGGCTCCTAAAAAATAATAATTTAATAAGCCTAATTTAACATAATATGCTCCTAAAAAAAAATTAACATAATACGTTAGAGTACCCTAGTGGCTAAGTGTGTGTTCTTAAATTCTTTCTCTCATGTTTTAAGTTTGACCTCCTATAGATACTTAATTTCGCACCCATAATTTAACCTTGGAAGATACCAAACAACCATTCTAAGTACCCAAAAATCATGATTGCATTTCATTCATTAAGTCATTCATCATATATCATGAAAATGATCTTGAAGTTCTAACGATCACAACGATACATTTGATTCCCAAATCAGGCAGTCGAATTAAAAGATATCACAAAATCAAGTTTGAATGGTGTACATACATTCATTTGGGTGGAACTAATTACACATGATTTATTGAAGTTAATTTTGATTGGTTAACAATTAAAATTAATTAAATGAATTTCTGTGATTGGTGGAATATTTTTATTGAAAAGTGATTGGCTGCATGGGATTAAAATAAATAAGCTGATAATTTTTAAAGACCATAGATAATTACATTTTTGGGATAATTAACTTCAAAATAATTATTTTAAAAATCCTAATTATCACTTTGGGATGAATTTTATCATGAAAATAACTCTAAAATTCATCCAAATACAAATTTATACTTGAAAAACACTTCAAAAACGTGCTAATCAAGTAGCAGTTTTCATATTCATGTTCTTAGGCACTTTTGGCATAGTGAACTTCAAAATTCGGACTAGACTATTTCTGGAAAAGTTGTAGAGAATTGAATTTTCTTATAGTTGTCAAAATATCAACTTAATCCAAATTTGGAGTAGAGAGATATAGTCAAAATACTAAAACATGTTCAAATATGAAAAATCAACTTAGCTCTTATCCAAATCTTTTTTTTTTTTTTTTAGGATTTTCCCCATATATTTTTCTGCTTATTTTTTAAGTTGATTTGACTTATTTTTCAAGAAACTAACACCTCTATAAATAGAGGAAACCTCCCAACATTCAGCACCCCTCCTCCCCTTAATATTAAAGAAATTCTGGAAGTATTACTTGAAGATTTTCTTTTTTGTTAAGTAGCAATTCTTTAGATCTCAAAGAGATTCTCTCAGTTTTCTAAAGTAATTCCCTTTTTTTTAATCATTCATGCAAGTAAGTAGTTCGTTTATGAATTTCTTTCTTTCTATATCATGATGGTTTACTTGTTTATTTTGCATGGTTGTTTAAGTTTGTTCTTGTCATTCGTTTATATGTTCATGACTAACCTGTTCATCACATGATTAATATGATTCATGCATTAAGTAGATCTAAGATGGGTTTTCAAAGTTTTCTTTATGAATCTATAGCTTTTTTTTTTTTTTTTTTCCAAATCCCTTGTTTTCTATCAAAAAAAAAAAAAAAGATATAGATTTTTCTCCAAAAATCTCATGTTTTTATTCATAAAAAATAGATCTAGAGATTTCTCTACAAATTTCTTGTTTTCTTTTTAATAAAACTAGTCGCTAACCCGTGCGATGTACGGGAAAGCTATTGAATATGAGATTTTAAAAACTTTCCATTAAACTTCCCACCACAAAGATATTAATTGACTAGAACACAAACTTTTAGTATGAAAACAAAGATAATGATATTTAATGGATTGGGTAATAACACAGGCTTTTAGAAGAAAAACAATTTGATTTAAAAAGTTAGAAATTTTAGCACAAGCAAGAGCAACTACAATTGTTAAGGAAGGATTAAAGGTCCTATAAGAAATATTTTTTCCAATATTTGGGCCCAATGGTAGAGTTCAAAGAAGGCGACCTATTACACAAAATTCTTCTCATTATAATCAACATCCTAAAGTGAATATTCAATCCAAAAATGTGTAACCAATGTTATATATTGAAGTCTTGTACAGGGCAGAGAATAGAACAAACATATTCTTATGACCATGCCCATATAGCTTCTAAGTTCTAACTATCAAGCTAAGGAACTAAACAATATTAGTAATCGAAAAAGTATCATGATCTAGCACACTGATTTAAAAGTTACAATTTCAAACACAACATCACTATGAAAATTCCACCGACATTCAAATATTACTTAGTTTAAGTAAAACTGTTAAAGTAATAAAACTAACATTTGGAATAGAGGGTTAAAGTGTATCTTTTGAATCTGGAACATTTTTTCCTTTATAATTCACACTTTAAAACAATAATAGCAAATTTCAAAACCAAAAATAAATATATTAACATATAATATGGAACACTATTATAGATTTTATATTATACAAGGTTCTTAGCTATCTCTACTAATTCCAATTGAATTAGATTTCTATTCTATGTGGTAACTTCTATCTCTACTAATTTTAATTGTTTAGGTTTCTATTTTAGTTGAATTAGTTTTCTATTCTATGTGGTAACTTCTATCTCTACTAATTTTAATTGTTTAGGTTTCTATTTTAGTTGAATTAGGTTTCTATTCTATGTAGTAACTTACGTCTCCTAATTCTAATTGAATTAGGTTTCCATGCAATTAGCATGCTTATAAAATAGTTTTCATTTTTTTAATCTTATCCTTTCTACTGAAGAATAAAAAAATGACTTTATGAAATAAAGTCACCAGCTTTTTAATTCATCAATAGAAAGATTTTTGAAAGTTGCTTTTGGAACTTTGAATCTAAACCCTTGAATAAAAAAATTTGAAAAACAAATTAAAAATGTAAAAATTGTTGTGAGAGAATTTCACTCTACAATAACCTAGTGGTATATTGCACAGAATCTCCATGCATGAGCGGGTGATGTTTAAGGATGTAAAAACCAATTAACTAAATTGTTTGATAAATATATACATTACAATCTATAATATAAGCCAATAAATTGCAAACAAAAAGGAAACATTGAATATGAAGGCATCTTTTGCATAAGTACCAAGAAATATTTTCACACAAACTATTAAAGGAAAAACAAACACAAACACAGACCATTAAAGGAAAAACATACACAAACTACTATTAAAGAAAGAATTACACAAACACAAACCATTAAAAGAAAAACATACACAAACTACTATAAGAAAGAATACAAAAACTGAAGAGAGAAAGCTGTGAAGAGAAATTTCTATACTTGAGGTTGAGAAAGAAGTTTTTGTAACAAAAAAATAGTTTTCGGCAGCACACATAGGTTTATACATATATAGGAGAGTAAGTCAGCACCTCCTTCACTGTGAAGGAGTTTGCATTGCATACAAACATAATTTGGAGACTTTCATGCCACTCCAATAAAATCCAATTCTTAATGGGACTCTAAATACATGGCAACCGGCTAAATAGCATTAATCCCACTATACGTATCTATATATGATCTTCTAATATCTATCATATAAAATCAGTTTTTTTTTTTTTTTTTTAAATGATGTTGACGTGGAAAAAGAATCTAAAATAAAAAGAAAAAATAAATAGTGATAACGTAGAAAATTGTGGGAGCTTCAGAGGTTTTGGTTTTATATATACTAGTGCGCACATCGAGTTAGCAGGAGAAGCAGCGAGGGAGGGAATTGTTCTTCTGAAGAATGACAATGGAGTTTTGCCATTGGCTACTAAAAGGAACGAAACCCTAGCAGTGGTTGGACCACATGCTAATGCTTCCGTTGCCATGATTGGAAACTATGCATTTGCCACATATAATAAAGGTTCTCCATGTCGATACAGTACTCCACTTAATGGCTTCTCCAGTTATGGAAGTGTGGACTGCAGTAGGATGCTCCAATGTTAAATGTGCTAATGGGAACTTGATAGGCGCAGCCATGGAAGCCGCCAAAACCGCTGATGCCACCATAATTGTTGCGGGGATAGATTTATCAATTGAGGCAGAGAGCCTTGACAGGTTGGATATCCTCCTTCCTGGAAATCAAACTGATCTTATCAACCAAGTTGCTGATGCTGCGACAGGTCCAGTAGTTCTTGTAATCATGTCGGCTGGAGGTGTTGATATCTCCTTTGCTAAGAGTAAACCCAAAATCCATGCCATCTTGTGGGCTGGATATCCTGGAGCAGAAGGTGGTCAAGCCATTGCAGATGTCGTTTTTGGAAAATACAATTCAGGTAACATCTAATTTGATTCCTTGAACCAATGCAAATCTTTTATCTTCATGAGATTTTGCATCATTATTTACACCTTATTTTCTATGTTTTCCAGGAGGAAGATTACCACTTACATGGTATCAAGCTGATTATGTTGACAAGATACCTCTAACATGTTGGAATCATACATGCGCAGCGGAAGAAAATAAATGTAATGATGTAAACGGATCTACTTCATACATAAAGGTTAACATGGGCTATTTAAGTTTCAGAATTAGAGACAAGAGAGTGTACCTTGGAGCGGTGAATTTCAAAACTTGAAGAACGGAAGCACTTGGGAATACTTTCAATCTTCACTCCAATTCCACTGACGCCCAAGATGTGTGGTCTCTCAATCAGTTCCAAAGGGAGAATGAAAGTGTGTCTCACACTCTCTCTTTTTCTCTATGAAAATCTCTACCAATTCTCTACACATTCACCGAAAAAAATTCTATGTGTTTCTCTCTTTGTATCCAACTGATTATCTAATTGGGCCGGCCTTTTGGGCCTTTCCAATTGGGCTTAAGTGTGTGGCTTGGAGTGGGACCAAAAGGGACCAATAAGACACTAGCTCCAATGGGCCTTGGGCTTTTCTGTCAACTCTTGACAAGTCCAAAGTTACCATTAACTATATTTAATACCACTATATAAATATAGTTGCACTCTAGGCCTTATTAATAAATTATATCCCAAGACTTTATTATACATGCAACCCCTTCATAAAATATTCATAGTAATACAAAGTCGTGAAAGAAGACTGCCACTTTGTATATTACTACATCTTAATTCCTTGAGTACCCGGTTTAATCCTTTAAGTTATTCATCATATATTTATGAAATCCAATTCCATATATATACTTTAGTAACTCCTTACTAAAGTGGTTAGGCCCAACTCTCTGAATAACAAACACATTAAACTTATCTCAAGGGAATATTTTATATCTCCGTTAAGAGACTATGAATTCCATCTTGAGAATATATGTTCCATCAACACTAAATGTGGCTGCCCAACATACTGAGATTTTGACCGTTACTATAGATCTCACTCCTGATATATCAAAGCAACCTACACTTCATGATCAAGTCCATTATTCTCTCAGGATTAAGAGTTCATGCAAATATAAGTCGTGAGTTTATTATTCATTTGACAGTCGTTAGGAGAATAATAAATCTCACACCGGTCCAGGTCAATATGTCTTAACTCTTAAAACATATCAACATATCAACTAGAAATCTCCATTTCCATGATCAAGACAAATCATCTTAGTTGATATGTTATAGTCTTCGCAGATGAAATGCCCAATTTCATCACCGACTACGAACTATAATTCTGAGTTTACAAAGAACTTGTGATTTATATCTTCTGTGACTAAATCACATAAATCACATACTATGCATCTCATGGACTATATGATAATGTCCCAATATTCACGTTACCAATATTTTCAAATAATAATACAACTTTATTAACCAAAACATTAAGTCATACATAATGTCTTACATAATAAAATACATAGCATTATACAATAGGATTTAAGGACAAATATCCCAACATAACAGCCATGCATGTGAATGATTTGTAAATAGAAAAAAAAAAAAAAAATAGTAACCTAAACACTAGACAATGTAATCATTATTTTAATCTTGATTTCAAAGAATATATATATATATATATATATATATATATTTATATATATTGAGGGGGAAAATATAAAGAAAACTCAAATCAAATATATATAAACAAAAAGTTTACTTTAAAGCAATCAATAACTTCCGAATACATAATCACGGATGACTTCCTTATTTGATAAAATGTTATAGGTCATTTTTATTTATATTTTTTTTTTTAAATTTTGTTCAGGGATTTATATTATATTATTACTGAAGTAAAATTCAATATTATAATACTACAATTTTTTTATTAAAAAAAAAATTGAACCCTTCCAAGTAGGGTATTTGAAGGTAGGGTATTTCATTTCTTTGAATTTTTAGAGGTGAGATGATATTCCAATTAGCACAACATAATGAAATGATTCTGTGGGTATAGATAAACAAACTTTGGTGTCAAACCAGATATAATTTATGCACTCATTCATGGTCTAGATTTTTAGATATTGCACGTAAACAATATTTCACATGCATAGATCCAACTGTTGTTTTGAGCTTCAGACCTATAAATCTCATCTACTTATCTCCTTCTTTCACTAATTTTATTAAGAAAAAGTCATGTCAAATTTGTGTGCACATCTATTTATCTTCTTCTTAAATACATATTAATTGTGACTAGATTGTATTTTATATATACTAGTGTTTAACCCGCGCAATGCGCGGGATCATTTTACATATCAGTGATCTTTGCATCCAACATAAGCTTAATTCTCATACTTCCACTACATTCATTCAAATCTACATAATTTAGTGTAATTAAGCATATAGTATCCAATATCCCCTAAAATTTTTAAACATTAGTCTTTTGCAAAACATTTTTTTTTTTTTAACAAAACGATAATGGTATTTATTAAGAATTTATGAGTTAGAAGATTATTTCAGTCACACACAATCTTCTATTTTTCTTCCTCGATTTTCATACAATAATAGCTCAGCCTCAGGCTTGAACTCAATATGATTTCATTGAATTAGAATGTGACCTGTGGATCGTCTTAGACAACCTAAGACTTCACATACATTAATCCTAGTACAATGCTAACTACCTTAATATTTGCTAACAACTGCTTATTAATTAAAAGTACGTCAATGAATATTTTATCACTAAATACAACAACGGGAACATAATAGTGGTGCAACTTTAGACTCTAACAGAGATTTTACATTAAACTCCATGTAAGAAGCATGTATAGCGCCATTAAGCACATCATTTCAAAAGCAACACAGTATACATCAAAGACTTCATCATCCCCTGCAATTTAGATTTTAGAATGTGCAAATTATGAGTGGAAGTCATTATGAAGGTCAAAATTAAAAACCTGAAAGTATATTAAAAAACAATTTAGACCTTTCAGTGGTAATAAAGTAATAACATTTGATCTATGTTTGCCAAGGTCAAATACTAATCCGGTTTTGGCTATCATAGTTACTAAAATAAAAAAAGAGAACCAATATGTGAAAGAGTTATGATATTTTTAGAAGATTTAGTTAGTCGTATCCTTTAGAATTTAAAAATTAATAGCTAAAAAGCATCAAATTATTGTAGTAATATTACTTGGTGAACCACTATGTTGAAAACTTGATACTACTGAAAGTTTTAAGATTATTCACATACTGGAGTTGCAAGAAACCATAACAATGCACATCTTTATAGACGCTCTAAGCCAAAGGAATGAAAGAATTGTCTTCTCTAAAGGGCATTTGAAGCACTTAGAAGATTCATTATCTTGTGAACAATCAAAGGACCTTTCAAAAGTAACACCAGCTAAATTAGAGCATTCGATATCTTTAACTATAGAGCCATCAACACAATTAACGTTGTTTCTAGTACCTGTATGAAGTAGCAAAATCAATATCAGCATCCAACACTTTTTTTTTTATATAAGTAATATCAGCATCCAACTTTGAGGCATAAATGTGAATAAAATAATATTAAAAAAGGAACACGTTTATACATTACAACAATTTCTGCAAATGTACATTATTGATAGTCTAGAACCTAATTTGGAGTACATTAGCCACATGAATGTAGTGCCTTATGAATAAGGAATATCCTAACCATACATATATAATCACATTAGATGGCTTCAAGTCTTCCACAACAAACACAATGGCAAAAAATGAATTACAATAATCACAATCTTAGAACTTCACTATCCTCTTATTATTCATCAAGCTTTAGCTTTAGTAGTCTGAGAGTATAGAGAAAATTGAATTCATTAGAGCAGATTCCTCTATCTAATACTGCGTACATTTAAATTAGGATGATTAGTTCATCCAACAATCTGGCCTTGAATCTTAGTCTCACAATTTCAAACTCTATATATGTCCATGACCATGGGTGTCATATTTTCAGGAGAATAAGGAAGAGATGAAGCATTCTTATTAACTTCCTCAAAAAGTAACAAATACCATCCACCATTGTTAAATTTGATCTTCATCAAAACACTGTCTCATAAAGTTACTAATGAATGAAATCTCATTAACTCTATAACCCATTGCTCATTCTATAACTCATTGCAAGATACCTTAAAAGTTGAGTCAGTATAGATAAATTATGGTATTAGACTTCCTGTCATGGCCATAAAACAAAATAGTCTCCAAATTTTCTCACCAATCAAATGGGCCTATTGAGCTCTTTACTGACTCAAATAGGCATCTTCATCACGAACACACCACCATTCATTAACCATAATTCTAAAAGTTTTGACCTGTCTGGGGAGCATAAACAGAATTAAATAAGTCATTTTTCTATTTTTAAGACCATAAGAGTCATGAATCGAGCTAATAAGATAAGATCATATTAGACATCTAATTAAATGAGAAAAAAAATCCAAAATAAGTGTCATTGTCAACATGAATTAGCAAGAACTTAAAAACTCGCCAAAAAATTAAGATTATCCAAATAGGTAACCTCTTGATATAAATCATGCTCTTAATTGCATACAGTCACCCAATCAATTTAAATACTCTTATTCTTCTACAATCTCCAAAACTTTGGTCACATGGCCTACAAAAAATCTACCCCATCCAATTTTCTCACCCCTAATATCTTATTCTTTATTAGAGAGAAGTTTTTTAGAAAGAGGTAATTACCATAAAGCAATCTAACTAAAAAGAATTTGCAACCTTAATTCATACTTAAAAATCCAAAATAAAAGAAAGCTAAGAAATCCAAACTATTCTAAGTTTGAACTTAAAATAGTCAAAACATAAACCATGAAGCTGTATTTTTTCTGTAAAGAAACATTCATTGCTTTTTAGTTGGGTGTAAAGAACCTAATATGAAATAAATTGAGATCCTCCATTTAAAAACTGTTTTTTGAGCCACTGTCTACTACATTAAATGGACCAAGATCCTCCATTTGCAAAACTGATATAACTGATTTAGTGATATATGCCAAAAGCATTTCTAGTCATGTTCACTTACTTTTCTAACCAATGAATATTCATTATTGGGAGAAACCTAACATCAGAATCAGTACAGAAAAATTATAATCAACATTAACATTCAAACTCTCTCATGTTCCTCCAATCAAACAATAGAAAAGATAAATTCTTAAGATAATTAAGAACAACATACAATGAAAGAAAAAATGATCTACTACTTTGCTGCTCTGCCCCATCTCTTCTTTGCAACATTATTTTGTAAAATCTGAAAGTTTAAAGTGTAAAGCAATTTATAATGTTTTCTAAGTGAAATTATGCTTTTTTGGTTTTCTATATTGCAATCTGTTATGATTCTAGTTTCATAACATAATTGAGAACACTAACATACCATACACAAAGAACACAATTGAGAGCACTAATAGAACATACACTGATACTACTTTTTTTTTTTTTTTTTTTTTTTGCTTTTTTTTTTGTTTTTTATTTTTTTTATTTTTTTTATTTTATTTTTTTTTTGCAGGGATATCCAAGTGAAAGGAATTTAAAAAATAGGGCAATCATAGTAAATCTAATTTGTATAAAATTTCACCAGAGATTTCCATTGGCTTTTAAAAAGGGACCATTCAGAAACAACAGACCGAAAAAAATAATATTTTAAAATAAAACTTTGGTGTGGTTTTGATTATTAAAGATTTGTGTTTTGAGTGACAGAGCAAATGTTCATTTACACAAACTGAATAATCCCTCGAGTTATACTCTTTAAAGAAAATTAACAAATAACAAAGCATATATAATACAACTTTCTTGGGAAAGAAACAGAGATGGAAAGCAAGAGAGAAAAAGTGAATTAGGGCAAGAAGGTAAGAACCAAACAAACAACATCAAAATTTGAAATCTATAAACCATAACAGAAAATCCCAAAACATCAAAGCAAATATCTAAATCTATACCTATCCAACCAAAATACCCAAAAACTAAGTCATATTAAATACCCAGATATAAGAAAGGGGAAAAAAATAACCCATGATAGTTTCGGCGATCTGATCGACGAAGTTAATGGCAATTAGATTTCTCTCCCTCAATATCAATTCCTATGTGTGCCTACGATTTCGGTGTTCTGAGTCTGGTGAGGGAACGAATGGCAGCGGAAAAACTTACAGTAATCGTGTTTTGATTTCTTATGCCCAATCGATGTACTCTTTACCATCATGCCTCTTTCTCTTCTCTGTTTCTCTCTCTGTGTCCTAGGCCTCATTGCCTCCCTCTATTTGTATCTCTGTGTGTATCGTATTTCTCTCTCTCTTTCTCTGCACCTTTCCCCGTTTCCTCAACGCCTCTCTCTCTCTCTTTCGTCGCCTCTCTATTTCTATTTCTATCTCTATCTCCGTGTATCTTTAATTTTAACTGCACATCTTTTTTGTTATTTATAATAAGAGGTTTTAAATGGTGTTTAGATTGCCAACCAACATAAAGATCTAAGTATCTTCCTAACAATTTTAAGTTAATCATAGATTTCACCCAAATTATAAGAAGAATTAACAATATCATTAAGCTTAGCATAGAATTCATCAAAAGTTTCATCATTAGACATCCTACTGCTTTCAAATCTAGTTGTTAACTGCTGCAGCTTATTGATCTTAATTGTCTTTTTGCCTTCATGCATAGTTTGGAGAATATTTCATGCAGTGTGAGCAACCTCAACATTATAGATTCTCTTGAATTCCTCCATAGAAACAACATTAAAGATAGCATTCATAGCTTTGCTATTAAAAGTGGCTACTTCTTTCTGAGAAGTTTGCCATTCACTCACCGGAGTAGTGGGCTTCTCCCATCCGTATTCAACAGAGTTCCAGACTCTCTCATCAATAGATTTCAGGAATGTTTTCATCCTTACTTTCCAGTAAGCATAATTATTTCCATCAAAGTGAGGTGGGATCATAAAAGAGTGACTGTGTTCCATGACAATAGGGGTCAAGGATCAACTCTTAGATCGAAGAATCTAAACACAAAAGCTAACTCGCTTTGATACCACTTGTACATTTTTAGACCCCTTAAACACAACCAGATTAAACTAGTTATTTAACCAAGTAATTAACTTAGGTAAATTATTCAAATCTAGGTTAACACAAATATATCATAACATTGTAAAGTGCAAAAAATAAAGAACACAACGATATGATAACCCAAGAAAACCAAACCGGTAAAAAACCTGGGGAGGATTTTACCAAGCTATCCTCAAGGTAAAGCGAATCCACTATGAAAGAATTGAAATTTACACAATAGCGACTTAGACCACTAACATCCTATTGCTACCTCGAGTAGGAAACTTACTACCACGACCACGTGGCAACTCCGAGTACATAGACTACTTCTTTCCTGGATTCCTAGCAAGCACAAGCACTCCCGCTTGTATATCTTTAAGCTCTTGAATCTGCAACTAAATTAATCACCAAGCTCTTGACATCAATCTATATCTTGATAACCCTAAGTGTATATGAAAGCAAATAACTCTAGATCTAACAAGAGATTTATAAACACAACATAAAGAGCAACCTTAAAATGTGGCTAGGGTTTTCCCTTTTATAATTAAAACAAAACATAAAACCATTCACATCAAATGGGCTTAGGCTGAGTTGGAAAATTCTGCAGAAAAATAATTTGTACAAGTTTCAATCGATCGAGTCTAATTTTCAATCAATCGAGCTAGGCAGATTTACATAGTAGATCCTGCAGTTCACTCGATTCCAACTTTACACTTAAACATACTTTGAGCAAAGTATAAAACAAGACTAAATGTTTTGATCATTGTTTGCTAACATTACAAATTGAAGTTCTAATACATTTAAACCTAAAGTTTTAGAACCCAACAGTTGATGAAGAAGAAGAAGAGCTGTTGGAATCGAAGTTTGAAAATATGGATGATCAGGATGACATTCACACTACTTACACCAAGATCTAAAAAGTCTCTGAGAAGCATGAAAAGCTCTATAGGTTGATCAAAAGAAAGCTCGGTGAAATGGAGTTGGAACATGAGGAACTCTCTACCAAGTTTGATGAAGCTAATCAGACCATTGGAGCACTGAGATTTGAGAACAATCTTTTTGTTGAAAAGATCAAGAAGTTGGATGCTGGACTATTTCAAGTTAGAACGAAACTAGAAAGGACTTCAAGAACCAAACTAGATGAAATGCTAAATGTTCAAAAGTCAACACCTGACAGAATGGTCTTATGTATGATCACTCCCTTTCTCCTCTTGTAGTACTTCTTCTAATGCTTTGAATAGAGTTATTTTTGTTCCTCTTGCTAATAATGATAACTCTAAAAACAATGAGAAACTAAGAATGTAAGTGAGGATAGGAGTGATAATGGAAAAACCATTTTAGGAGCACCCGTAACATTGGCAAGAAAGAGACTAAGTAGAAAAATCATTGCTCTGCCAACAAGAAGTATCCACCAAAAATGCCTCATTTCTTTCACAACTACAGAGCATCTGGGCACACTCTTCCAAATTGCTATGAGTGGTTAGCCACTCAACAAAGTAATAGTGTGCCATCTCTAGGGAACCAAAATCAACTCCAACTCTCTCTAGCCCCTTTGGGTGAACTTCTTAAGGTGGTCATGCTTCTTTCAAACCTCAATGGTTTTAATTCTCCTCCTTACTTATCCGGAAAAAAGTTCAAGCAAAAGAACATCCAGGTCTCTTGTCTGGAAGGAAAAAGATTCTAAGTAATTTCTTTTCTTGTCTGATCTCTTGCATGGTATGTGATGTGGTTTAAGTCAATCTAGTTTTGATGCTTTGTTTGTTTTTTTTTTTGTTTTTTGCTTTGTTTTAAGTTTTTTTTTTTTTTTAAATAAAAAGGGGGGAAATTAGAAAAGTACAAAAATAGTGTGTTTGTGTATACCGGTACTTGTGTACCTTGGATGGCCTTTGAAACAAAGTTTCCCAAATTTGTATCATTTGTAGCTTAGATGAGCATCTTTTTCACAACTAAGCAATGTGAGCTTTGTAGCTTCTCTATGTGATTTTCATGATTTGGTTGATCTCTTCTCTTTCATATCTTATGTAAGGTTGAATTTAGTTAACCATGTATTGGCTTTATTCCATGCCAAATTTGCTTGTAATTCAGTAATTAGATACCCTATATTTAGGTGGGAATCATGTAAGGGTTATATGTGAGAGAGTGTGAAAAATACAAGTTTGTGTGCAATCAAGTGGATTCTCACGAGTGACTTGCAAACGGTAACTCATCGGAAGTGCCACACGTATAAAGCATGGAGGAAGTTGAAAGGTCATGGTAGCTGGAGCACTACATGAAAAAAAGTACAGTCTAACTAGTTAGTTATTTCACGACTAAAACTTGCGACTTGTCCCAGTTGCGAGTTAGCCACCAGAACCCCCTGTTATGCAGAAAAATACCTTTTCACAATCCTTCTCATACCTTACTATATATACCCTTATACCCACGAAATGTAGAGATCTTCTAGAGAGAATTTTGAGAGAGAAACCCTAGAGAAAAACAAGATTGACTCATCCATAATCTTATACCTTTGATTCTCAAATTCCTCTAATCTCACCCTCTCCTATGACATACCCTTGTGAGGATCGTTAGCCAAATTCTTATCTCACCATACCCATATCAGTGAGAAGGTCAATTGGCGCTTGGTAAGCTAGGGAAGATAAGGTTAGGCTTAATCTTGTTGGAGCAAAAAGCTTGGAAGGCTTAGGTGCATTGGGTAGATTAGGCTTGGAAGGTCTATTTCTATTCATGTATCCCAACTGATTTTTTAGTGGATCATTTTACTGCTTGGAGGGTGGCGGAGAGGTTTTTCGCCGAGTTCTTTGATTTCCTCTTCGATAGCACATCTTAGTGTTATCTTGTGTTTGCATCTCTCTATCCCTTACTCTTTACCTTTAACTAGCCTCAAACCCGCGCGATGCACTGGAAAGCTATTGAAATGTTATATCATACTTTTATTTCCTCTAATTTATTCAAAATGAGGTATGTGCTTAAAAATATAGAAGAAAAAAAAATGAAAGAGATTATTGAAGTAATGAAGATTGATATAAGTGAGAGCCAATATGCCATAATTGTCATTTTATACAAATTATTACACTTTGTAATAATTATACATATTAAGCATACATTACCACCATGTCAAAATATCACAGCTTGTATAAGAAAGATAAGGGTGTAAAAACTTAGAAAAACTATTGTCACATGGCACATCTAACATTCATCCTGTAAGACAATTATATTAATGACATTGTAGTGTTGAATTGGTACATCAATTTATGTCTCTATAAAACATCAAGTTTATGTTATTCCCAGTAAACCTTTTTGATATGAAACATTGGCTACACCGTACCATATAATCCTTCTAGGTGATGAAATAATTTTAATAACGGAAACTCACATTACATCCCAATAAATATAAAACTAATCTGATTATACATGGCTTTCACTTATCATGAATGACAATGATCATTTATTGTATACATTGAGTCACTGTATGTTTGTTAGGTTGTGTGCCCTTAAATCCTATTGTATGATGCTATGTATGACTTAATATTATGTTTAATTAAGTTGTTTTATTATTATCTAAAATAATGGTAACATGAATATTGAGACATTATCATATATTCCATGAGATGCATAGTATGTAATTTATGTGAAAGTCATAGAAGATATAAATCACAAGTTCTTTGTAAACTCGGAATTTATAGTTCGCAGTCGGTGATGAAATTGGGCACTTCATCTGCGAAGACTATAATGTATCAACTAAGATGATTTGTCTTGATCATGGAAGTGGAGACTTCTAATTGATAAATTGATATGTTTTAAGAGTTAAGACATATTAAATTGGACCGCCGTGAGATTTATTATTTTCCTAATGACTGTCAAATGAATAATAAATCTCATGACTTCTATTTGCATGAACTCTTAATTCTGAGAGAATAATGGACCTGATCATGACGTGTACATTGCTTTAATATATCAGAAGTGAGATCTAAAGTAACGGTCAAAACCTCAGTATGTTGGGCAGTCACATTTAGTGTTGATGGAACATATATTCTCAAGATAAAATTCATAATATCTTAATGGAGATATAAAATATTCCCTTAAGATAAGTTTAATGGGTTTGGTTATTCAGAGTGTTAGGCCTAACCAATTTAGTAAGGAGTTACTAAAGTATATATTTATGAAATTGGATTTCATAAATATATAATGAATAACTTTAAAGGATTTAACCGGGTACTCAAGGATAAGATATAGTAATTTACAAAGTGGCAGTCTACATTCATGACTTTGTGTTACTACGAATATTTTATGAAGGGGTTGCATGTATAATAAAGTCTTGTGATTTATATTTATTAATAAGGACTAGAGTGCAATTATATTTATATAGTGGTATTAAATATAATTAATGGTAACTTTAGACTTGTTAAGAGTTGACGAAAAAGCCTAAGGCCCATTGGAGCTAGTGTCTTATTGGTCCCTTTTGGTCCCACTCCAAGCCACACACTAAAGCCCAATTGGAAAGGCCCAATAGGCCTGCCTAATTAGGTAATCAGTTAGTTATAAAGAGAGAAAACATACAGAATTTTTTATAAGCATAGACAAAAAGAAAAAGAGAGAGAGTGAGGCACACTTTCATTCTCCCTTGGAAACTAATTGAGAGACCACACATCTTGGGCGTAAAGTGAATAAGAGTGAAGATTAAAATTGTTCCCAAGTGCTTCTAATCTTTTTTTTGAATTTCTCCACACCAAGGTACGCTATCTTGTTCTTATATTCTGAAATTTACACAGTGCATGTTGTCAATCATGAATGAAATAGATTCTTGTTTGTTGTTTCCGCTATGTGTTTTGTATGAGATACAAAACCAGATTTTTCAACAATTTTGTAGTCTCTTTTTTCACCACAAGACAGGGCAAAGTTAAACTGTGGTCTCAAAGTAGAATAGAAAGTGGTTTCCAAGCTCTCGATAGAGTTCTTCCTTTCCCATGGTGACTTATATGCTCCCAAAAGTGTAGGGCTCACACGCCTTCAAGGAAAAAAAATCTTATTAATTTCCTCAAAGAAATAGAAAAGAAATTTCCTCTTAATAGATTAAATAATCTCTTTCTCTAGTTTCACCATTCAAAAGTTTAATTTAGTAAAAATGGGATCATGTGCAGTAGTGTGAGCATTTTGGTTGGCATTTGTTTTTGCTACCAAACGTCCATAACTAACACTCATATTTTGCCATTTCATGCATAAATATACTAAGCATACATGACATGCACAAAACACGATATCGGAATAAATACATACTGTGAAACAAATTACAAATATTGAGATCACATAAAAAATTACACTATATGGTTGCACACATCCTCAATAAATAGTATAAACTCAATGTAATGCTACAAACTATAGGGTATAGACTTTCTCATTAGGTAAACTGTGTAGTGCCCTCAAACTGTGCAATAGGTGGGAAGAATACCAACAGGGTTGAAACTAATACCTACCTTCATTATGTAAGCAAGAGTATTGCAGACAATAACTCCAGGAACGTTGATCTTTTTCTCAATACTAACATACTACTATTCAAAGGAACATTAAATATTGGGTATAGCTAACTAAACAGAGACCAAATCTAACTATTAATTACCAGTTCAAATTACCTAAAACCATATTAATCCAAATATCCAAAACCAAACCAAATGAAAAGAACTACTTGAAGTAAAAACCAATTCTAAATGAAATATCTTTATTGAAACCACCCACACATTTATCAAAGTTAATGCATAATTCATGTATTTTTTCTAATTTTTTATTTACTATATAAATAAAACTTTTTAAAAATAGTTCTAGAAGTATAACAGTTGAGGGAAGAGAGTTTGCCAAGGTAAGGGAACAATGAGAATTCAAATAAGTTGAACTTCAAGGTATGAAAATGTAAAGAGAAAACTTACTTAGTGATGTAGTGCATTCCAAACCAAGAAGGTGTTGCATTTAGACCAAAATACCTAAAGAACAACCAAAATACCCAAATATAAATTATTAATGACATCTAAATTTTAAAAATAAAAAACAAAACTTTACAGGTAAGGATTTCGGCAATCTAACCATATGTGAAGACTCTGATTTATCTTTCTTTGCTTTATAGTCTCAAATCTCTATGTCACTATTTTTAAAGCCCCAAAATTTTCCTGTTTCATTCCAAAACGGTTTTTAATTTCAACAGCCCGTACATCTTTATGATCCTGCCTTTTCAACAATTGCCATAGAAGGCTTGCAGACAAAAAAAGAATAAGAAGGAAGAAAGGAAAAACCAAATAGAATTCAGAGAATGAACATGAAATTGAAATAAGATGAATGAAGAGAACAATAAACTGATGAAATTAAAGAGACATTGGAATTTCAAGTGCATACTCAAAGGAAAAAAATGTTGAATGGATCTTAGCCAAAAACTAAGTTTTGAACTTTACTCTAAAATCTCCTTTAAAAATTCAAAGCCATACTTTTAGTAAGTTAGCTCCTTACAAAGTACTAGATACCTCAAGCAAGAGATATAAATTAGTTACAACTTCACCTTATCAAAATAAAGCATAAGCATTCCTTCTGATAGCCTCGATCTAAACCAAGCTTGCTAAAGCCATTTGTTAGGACCTACACCAAATGTATCTTCAATGCATTGTATAAACATGCTGTCTTGATCAAAGTTCCAATCATCTCCAAATGGAGTGACACCCAAAGTAAAACCAGATGCTTCTAGTAATATAAATTTAAAAGTTGCATGAAGTTGAACAAATAACAGTATATCCTTAATTCTCACTATACAATATAAAACATTTAATGTGGTCAAGAAAACTTTAACTCCTTTTGCAGATGTAGGTATTAGCCTCTCCTCTTTCTTGAAGTCTTTCACTTGCTCCAATGACCATGTCTCATCACTGAGTCCCTTCACTCTCTCATTTATTAATGCTACCCTCCATGTTACTGATTATCAACTAAAACACTATCTAGATTTGAAATCTTTTATAGACAACATTGGCTTCTTTGTAAAAGTAAGTCACTGGTTCCTGAGATATAGTCAGAGAGAATATAGGCATTGCAAACCAAATATTTTCGAAGGAAGGAGACTTGGGATAGTTGACATAGATCATGATTTATTTGAAACACTTAAAAGATGTATTTAACTCGGCACCCACAAAACCAGTAGACTAACCCACCACAGCCCCTAAATTATGAAATGCAAAAAGATAAAAGAAAAAAAATGAAGAATAGTTGGACATCAAAGAAGAAAAGGAATAGGAGGAAGAGAGAGAGAGAGAGAGAGTAACAATAACAACACATTCAAAGTATAACAAAACAAAGAATAACACAGTATTCTTGATTATTTATTTGTTTATTTCTATTTAAAAAACATAGCAAATAATCCAGGAAACCATAATTTCACTCTAAAAAAATTATAAATTATCCTATACTGTAAAGTGTCAGATTTAAAAGTAGCAAAGGTAAAAATCCCTAACGCTACCCAAGAGCAAAAATCCCTAATGTTACCCAAACCAAAATACATAGATGATAATTCGAGACAAATCATCCAAAGAAAGAGAATAAACTAATCTATCCTTTAATAGGGATTAAAGGAAAACCCTAGACAATTCAGCAGGTGGGGAAAATTGTAAATATAGAAATTCAGATAGGAAAAGCACTGGAGAGAAGTTACAGGAATTGAAAATAGTGGTTGAAGTGGGAAAGAGTGTGCAAATTTCAAATAGTTATTCTAGAAGAATTAATAATAAACAAATATGCAAATTTCAAGCACAGAGAAATTGATTTTGTAACGTAAAAGGAACAAAGCTGCAGAAATTGAATTCATCATCTTATTCTTTATAGGACCTAGATTAAGGAAAAAGGTCCAATTTACTTTTTTATCCCACTTGACTTGTAAAACTTATATCTTTGTCATCCGAAAGAAACTACATTTTAACCCAGAAACCACAGATGAACAAATTTAACCCAAATAATCAAAACAGAACCAATTATACTCAAATACCATAATGAGAACCAAATATAACCTAAAGACCCAAACAAATATCAAAGGTTGATCAAAATTTTTGAAGAGAAAAACTTAATTTGAATACCAAAATCGAAATCAATACAAACAAAATATCAAACCCTAGACATAATTAATAAACAAACTTAAATCAAAGATAAAAACTCACCAATACATGACGATGGTAGGATGCTGAAGGAGTGAGAGAGCGGTGATGGGCTTCGGTTTAGGGGTTTTGAGAATTGAGAGAGGTAGAGAAAACAGCTTCAAAGTGGAGGAAGAGGCAAAGAAGAAGAAAAGGTTTACCGGCAGTGGGTAGTTTTGGGTTTTATGTGTAAATCAGGCTTTCAAATGTTGTAATGATCAGGATTTTGGTTGGACATAGCTGTAAACTTGGTTGAATAAATGCTAAGTTTGCCATTCTGGCTCTTTCCCTACTCGTCGCCTTCTTCTCTTTCATTGCCTTTCTAATTCTGTTTCCGTGTACCCTTTAATTTTAACAGTTTTTTTTTTAAATTTTTTTTAAGAGAGGCTTTTAAATGGTGTGTAGCAGTGCCAAACAATATAATGTATTGTTTTTTTAAGTTATACATGTCTGCTTTTTAGATATGCATTTTTCCTAACGTGGTAGCACCTCCTTAAACTTCTGCTTTTATATATAGTATTAGATTACTGTTGTGTTGTGTTTAAATAGTGGCTTAGAGTAGTTTACTTGTTTGGGTATAGCTTATATTTATTATTTTGCACATACATTATTTAAATATAAGCTTGTGTGGGTATTTTGAAATTGGGGGTCTAAACATTCACTAGTGTTTTACACACCAAGTGAACTTTCAATAGGTATCAGAGCGGGTACACTTTGTTGGATTTCTATATCCTTAGTTTGATCCTAGACCCTTGACGTTATGGAAAGGCTATGTTGAATTGTGGTTAAAATGTTTGTGATAATGACTCTATGAGTTTCTTTAAAGATTGTCCTAACAATGAACTCCTAGAGTTATTAAAAACAAAAAAACATGCTAGAATGTTTGTTCACTTTCTAAAGTGCTTTGAACACAAGAACCATGTCTTACACAATAGTCTATGTGAGTCAAATTCATTGATTGAGAAGTATAAAAGAAGAAATAGAATATTGTGTGACAAGGTTGATCACCTTAAAAAGAGAATTCAATCAAGTAAAAGAATAGAAAATGAAGATGATTTTCTCTTTAAAGTTCAAGAGTGCTTATCCCATGCTTGCTTGATTGTGCACACCTCTTTGAAAGTATTGAACTCTTTTTTATGGTATCATATACTATATATAATAGCAGAAGCCTTTCCTTGCAATTAAGGAGGTACCGCCATGTAGGAAAAAAATCTACTTAAAATTTTTCCATGCTTACAATTAAAATGCCAAAAGTCACAATGTTTCGCTAAAACACTGCACATGTAAAAACTCAATCTTTACATCATTTGAGGATCCTTTAAAATCAAACGAATGTTTGAAAACCTAACTTAAAACCATTCGTGATACCTATACTATCAAAACAAAACAAAAAACCATAAAACTCTTTCTAATATGCACTAAACTGCCATTTTCAGTTTCCAACTTCTCTTCGATCTGCACCATTTCTTTGCTAACAACATATACCCAATCCATTTCAAAGGTCTAAATAAGTTATTTTTCTTTCTTTTTCAAGTCAAGGTATTGATGGAAAATAACATACTTGTGCCACATACAAAATAACATGCTTGTATCACATACAAAACATATGCAGCGGAAAAATAACGAATCTGCTTCATTCATAAATGTTAACATGAATTATCTATGTTTCAGAATTTAAGAACAAGAGAGTGTACCTTGGAGCTGTAAATTTGAAAACCGAATATTAGAAGCACTTGGGAACACTTTCAATCTTCACTCCAATTCCACTAACGCCCAAGGGAGAATGTCAAAGTGTCTAACACTTACATACACACCACTTCACAATGGTGTTCTTTCTCTCTTACAAAAAATTTTATATGTTTCTCCCTCTATATCTAACTGATTATCTAATTGGATTGGTCTTTTGGGCTTTTCTAATTGGGCTTAAGTGTGTGGCTTGGAGTAGGACCAAAAGGGACCAATAAGACACTAGCTCCAATGAGCCTTAGGCTTTTTTGTCAACTTTTCATAAGTTCAAAATTACCATTAACTATATTTAATACCATTATATAAATATAGTTGCACTTTAGGCCTTATTTATAAATTATATCCCAAGACTTTATTGTATATGCAACCCCTTCATAAGATATTCGTAGTAATACAAAGTCATGAATGTAGACTGCCACTTTGTAAATTACTACATCTAATTCTTGAGTACCCAATTTAATCCTTTAAAGTTATTCATCATATATTTATGAAATCTAATTCCATAAATATATATACTTTAGTAACTCCTTACTAAATTGATTAGGCCTAACTCTCTGAATAACCAAATCCGTTAAACTTATCTCAAGGGAATATTTTGTATCTTTGTTAAGAGACTATGAATTCTATCTTGAGAATATATGTTCCATCAAAACTAAATATGGTTGCCCAACATACTAAGGTTTTGACCGTAACTTTAGATCTCACTCCTAATATATCAAAGTTACCTACACTTCATAATCAGGTCCATTATCCTCTCGAGATTAAGAGTTCATGTAAATATAAGTCATGAGTTTATTATTCATTTGATATTCGTTAGGAGAATAATAAACCTCACAGCGGTCCAGTTCAATATATTTTAACTCTTAAAACATATCAGCATACCAACTAGAAATCTTCATTTTTGATATCAAGACAAATCATCTTAGTTGATATGTTATAGTCTTCGCAGATGAAATGCCCAATTTCATCACCGACTATGAACTACAGTTCTGAGTTTACAAAGAACTTGTGATTAATATCTTCTGTAACGTTTCATATAAATCACATACTATGCATCTCATGGACTATATGATAATGTCCGAATATTCATATTATGATTATTTTTAGATAATAATAAAATAACTTTATTAATCACAGCATTAAGTCATACATAATGTCATACATAATAACATACATAGCATTACACAATAGGATTTAAGGGCACACATCCTAGCAATCTTCCACTTGCCCTAAAGACTATTGTGCCCTAATCTAACTCTCATCCCTTCTAAATGTGACTCGAAAGTCCTTTGGGGCAAGGCTTTGGTAAAGGGATCCGCTAGATTCTTTGCACCATCAATCTTTGCGACAACCACATCTCCACGAGCAACAATGTCTCGAATGATGCGGTACTTTCTTTCTATGTGCTTTCCTTTCTTGTGATTCCTTGGATCTTTGGATTGTGCAACCGCTCCACTATTATCGTAAAACAATGTAATAGGAACTTGCTCAATTCTCACAACACCAAGAAAGGAATTTCTTGAGCCAAATAGCCTCCATTGCCGCCTCACAAACAGCAACATATCTAGCTTCCATGGTGGAGTCTACAATACAAGATTGCTTAACACTCCTCCAACTTATGGCTCCACCTCCCAAGGTGAAAACATATTTTGAAGTGGACTTTCTGAAATCCAGATCCAATTGAAAATCTGAATCTGTATATCTAATTGGAATCAAATCCTTACATCGGTAAACAAGCATATAATCTCTCGTTCTCCTATGATACTTGAGAATATGCTTTACAGTTTGCCAATGTTTTGGTTTAGGATTTGATTGATATCGACTAACGATACCAACTGAATATAAATATTCGGTTTTGTACAAAGCTTGGCATACATGAGACTTCCTACCATAGAAGCATAAGGAACTTGTCTCATCATGTTTTCTTCCTCAACAGTCTTAGGCCTTTGGTCATCAGAAAGAGGAACTCCATGTCTAAAAGGTAGTAATCCTTTTTTGGAGTTTTGCATGCAAAATCGTTCTAGAACCTTATCTATATATCCAGCTTGTGACAAACCCAACATCCTATTCTTTCGATCTCGCCAAAGCTTGATCCTTAGAATATAGTTAGCTTCGCCCAAGTCCTTTATATCAAATTGGCTTGACAACCAAACTTTTATCAATGATATTACCCCTACATCATTCCCAATGAGTAGAATATCATCTACATAAAGCATTAAGAACATTAATACTTTAACTTAGTGTCTTTTGTACACACATGGCTCATCTAGATTTTGTTCAAAGCCAAATGACTTGATTGCTTGATTAAATCTGATGTTCCATAACCTAGATGCTTGCTTAAGTCTATAAATGGAATTTTTCAACTTGCATACCATATGCTCTTGGTTCTTCGATATGAAACCTTCTGGTTGCAACATATAGAAACCTTCCATTAAGAAATGCTGTTTCATCATAATCAATATATTCTTTTTGTGTATACCCTTTTGCCATTAGTCTTGCTTTAAAGGTTTCAACCTTTCCATCTATCCCACTCTTCCTCTTGTAAACTCATTTGCAACGAATAGGTTTAATGCCGTTAGGCACCTCTACAAGATCCCAAACTTGATTGGAATATATAGAATCCAATTCAATTTTCATAGCTTGGACCCAATGATGTGCATCTATATCATTTATTGCTTCATCATTAGTGTAAGGATCCGATTCAGCCTCTTCTAAGATAACTTTATAAGTTTCTCCCAAACTTATAAATCTCATAGGAAGCCGAACAATTCTTCCACTATGATGAGGCACCTGTGCACTAGATATCTAATGAGTAGTATCTTGTGGTGTATCAAATACAGCCATATCATCCCTAGTTTCATACATTGGTTGTTTAACTATAGGTTCAATCATTTCAGCCAAAACAACTCTACTTCTAGGAGTAAAATTATTCATATAGTCATTTTCCAAGAATTTGGCTTTTGTGCTAACAAACACTTTATTATCCTTATGACTATAGAATAAACCTCCAACAGTTCATTTTGGATACCCTACAAAGAAAACCACTCCTGTTTTAGACTGCAACTTGTTAGACTTTCCTTTCAACACATGTGTTGGACAACCCCAAATGTGGAGATGGCTCATACTAGGCTTACGTCTATTTTACAACTCTATAGGTGTTTTAGGAACAGACTTCGAAGGTACCAAACTCTGAAGATACATTGCAGTGTTTAAGACATATCCCCAAAAAGAAATTGGTAGAGTCGAATAACTTAACATGGATCTAACCATATCTAAAAGATCTTATTCCTTATTTCTACTACCCCATTTTATTGTGGAGTTCCAGGTGCAGTCAACTGGAATATGATCTCATTTTTAGTTAAAGAATCCTTAAAATCCCCAAGAAGGTATATGCCACCACAATCAGATCGAATGGCCTTTATGTGTCTACCCAATTGATTTTCAACTTCAATCTTAAACTCTTTGAACTTTTCCAAGGCTTCGAACTTTCGTTTCATTAGGTACACATAATCAAATCTAGAGTAATCATCAGTGAAAGCAATGAAATACTTATAGCCACTTCTTGCTTGGATTGACATAGGACCACATACATCTGAATGTACTAGTTCTAGTTGATCTTGGGCTCTTCTACCTTTTGCATTAAAAGGTCATTTGCTCATTTTACCTTCCAAACAAGATTCGCAAACTGGAAAACTATTAAAATCCATGGGCCCTGAGAGTCCATCTTTGATAAGTCTTTGAATTTTGTTTGAATTAATATGACCCAAACGCAAGTGCCAAAGATATGCTTCACTAGTAGAAGGAAACTTTCTCTTTAATGATTTTACATGAGAATTATTATCTAATTCAGAATTATATAATTCATGCTTATCAGGATTTAAAATATAAAGACTATCCACAATATTGCCAGAACAGATAAACACTTTATCTTTTTTTATTACAACATTGTCTTTAAGAATAACACAATACCTATCTTTACCTACATAACTTGCAGAAATTAAATTCCTACGACCATTAGGTACATAACAATAGTCTTTCAATATTAAAACCCTAGACTCGAAGCACAAATTAACAACACCAACAGCTACAATCGGAATTTTACTCCCATCAGTCAAAGTAAGAAACAATTCCCCTTCATTTAGCTTTCTGGTCTCCTGAAACCCCTGTAAAGAATTGTAGATATGATTAGAACAAATGAATCCACACACCAGGAATCTGGAGGATTCTGTACCAAACATATTTCAAGAAGAAAGGAACTTTTCATACTCTTGTACTTGGCAATTTTAAACTTTGGACAATTCCTTTTCTAATGTCCTTTCTCACCACAATGGAAACACTTTCCTTTGGTCTTCTTTCCTTTGTTAGTAACCCCTAAGGCAATTTGCTTACCCTTTTCCTTAGTGAAGTCCTTCTTCTTCTTCTTCTTCTTACCTTTGCCTTTCGACTTAGGTTGAGAAGTAGAAGCTTCACCCACATTGGCTTCAACACTAAAAGTACCAAGGATGCCTTCCACCACCACTAATTCATTCATCAATTTAGACAAAAAATAAACCTTTTTGTTCATATTATAATTCAGTCTTAATTCCTTGAATGATTTCAGTAGTGAGCGGAGTATCATATCCACTTGGGATTCTCCATCAATATCGGCACCTAAAACCTCCAATGTATTCAGATTAGAGATCATTGTAAGACAATGCTCTCTCACTAAACTACCTTCAGGTGTTTTGATATTGTAAATTTGCCTCATGTTTTCTTGCCTTGTAGAATAGCCTTGCTTACCAAACATCTCCTTCAGACGTAGCATAATGTCCGAAGCTAGTTCTACTTCTTGCATTTGATGCTGTAAAACATTTAAGATGGATGCTAGGATATAGCACTTGACCATTTCATTAGATTCCTGCCAACGATCTATTGCTATTTTTCCTCAAGAGGAGCATCAAATGAAGGAAAGCTAGGACATGGTTGAGTAAGCACATATTTGTGCTTTTTAGCTGTAAGAAAAATGTTCAAATTTCTTTTCTAGTCAACATAGTTGGATCCAATCAGTTTGTTTTGATTAAAAATAGAAACAAGTAGGCTAAATGATGCCATGTTTAAATCTGAAAATAATAAACATGAATATGATAAGTAAACTGGACATTATCAATTTAGTATATAAACATATAGTATGGAACCTTAATAAAACCGTAACATAATATATGCAATGACAACCCAATCTCATATCCAATATCCCTCAGCATAGAGTGAACATTAAATACTATGATTGCTTAAGAACTATTCTCATTATTAGTGCTTAAGAACTATTCTCATTATTAGTGCTATCATGATAATTTTTATCAAATACTAATAATATGTCGTTTTATATTTACCCTCTAAGTAATAATAGTAAGAACTCAGTATAAAAGATACTATAATACTTAGTCTATTGTATACCATTGGCTAGAACCATGTGTAGCCACATTTCATCCCTTTAACAGGCTTATTTTGTAGTACCATGATAAAAACACCCACCGCATGGAATGTAAAGCTCAAGGCCAAAACAAGGCGTTTCGTCAAACCACTACAAACCAAGAAATTCAATCTTGTAAGACCATGAAATAAATACTCTTCGCATGGAATGCTAAGCTCGAGGCAAAGACAAAGTATGTATTTCATACTACTATGAACCAACAATGGAAGTTGTGAGATCCAACCCTTGTATCTCTCCCCCACTAAATGTTTGAAAATAAAGGTTTTTATCATTTAAAACATGCATAAACAAATTACATATAGCCTTATTCTTATATATGTAAAAAAAAAAAAAAAAAAAAAAAAAAAAAAAAAAAAAAAAACACTTGATAGATCCTCTATCGATTGAGAAACATTCCACGAAGCTCGATTGAGAAAACTTCTGTTAGCTCGATCGATGCACGAGAGATGCTTGATCGATCGATTGTCGTAAATTTCAAATTTTCTAGAATTTTTAAAGACAGTTTTTTAATGTTTTCATGAACGAAACAACCATCATATGATAATAATGGACAGAAATTGATATCAAAACTGACTTTCATTGATGCTATAGCCTTAAAGTTTAGTTTAACATACTTAAACTCAAAATTAAACAATATCATAACATCAATATCAGTTTTTATCAAACAATAATTTCAACAACCATGCAAAAATCTAATTTCTAACAACATGAAACTATTGTCAATAATTCCAAAACTCAAAACATGTTAAACATATACGAAATGAATGATGGAGGATAACATGTTTGTATCTCATACAAAGCATACCCAGCAAAATAATAACGGATCTACTTTATTCATAAATGTTAACATGCACTATGTAAGTTTCAGAATTTGAGAACAAGAAAATGTTATGATAATAACATTTCATGTGGCTAAATCACATACTATGCATCTCATGGACTATATAATAATGTCCCAATATTCATGTTACTATTATTTTAGATAATAATAAAACAACTTTATTAAACACAACATTAAGTCATACATAATATCATACATAATAAAATATATAGCATCATACAATATTATTTAAGGGCACTAATCCTAACAATGAAAACTTGGCTCTGATACCATTTGATGGAAAATAATGTGCTTGTATCACATGCAAAACATAAACAGCGGAAAAATAACAGATCTACTTCATTCATAAATGTTAACATGCACTATGTAAGTTTCAGAATTTAAGAACAAGAGAGTGTGTCTTTGAGCGGTGAATTTCAAAATTGTATATCAGAAGCACTTGGGAACACTTTCAATCTTCACTCCAATTCCACTAACGCCCAAGATGTGTGGTCTTTCAATCAGTTTTCCAAGGGGCATTTTATCTGCGAAGACTATAACATATCAACTAAGATGATTTGTCTTGATCATGGAAATTGAGATTTCTAGTTGGCATATTGATATGTTTTAAGAGTTAAAACATATTGAACTAGACCGCTGTGAAATTTATTATTCTCCTAACGACTGTCAAATGAATAATAAACTCACGACTTATATTTGCATGAACTCTTAATCCTGAGAGAATAATGAACCTAATCATGACGTGTATGTTGCTTTGATATATCAGGAGTGAGATCTAAAGTTACGGTTAAAACCTCAGTATGTTGGACAACCACATTTAGTGTGGATGGAATATATATTCTCATGATGGAATTCATAGTCTCTTAACAGAGATACAAATAATTCCCTTGAGATAAGTTTAATGGGTTTGGTTATTCTGAGTGTTAGGCATAACCAGTTTAGTAAAGAGTTACTAAAGTATATATTTATGGAATTAGATTTTATAAATATATGATAAATAACTTAAAAGATTAAACCGGGTACTCAATGAATTAAGATGTAGTAATCTTCAAAGTAGTAGTCTATATTTATGACTTTGTATTACTACGAATATTTTATGAAAGGGATGCATGTACAATAAAGTCTTGGGATATAATTTACAAACTAGTCACTAACCCGTGCAATGCACAGGATAGTTAAATAAAAAGATAATTAATCTATCTCACAAAAAAAAATAAAAATAAAAAAAATAAAAAAAGCTAAAAGAATCAAAAAGAGGTTGCTTTCCTCCCATTAAGAAAAAGATAAAAGAAAATAAGTAAAAAAAAAAAAACAACATTAAAGACAATATGAGAACTAATTGCAAAGAAATGCAACTGTTGTATGTTAACTTGGCTCAAAGCTAGAATTAAAATTCAATTTTAGAACAATAAAAACATACAACTTCATATTAACTAGAAATCAACCTCACTACACAAATCCAATGTTCACTATAATATATTTTGCAGACCATGCATCTAAAAACACTCATTGTGTCAAGAATTTCAATAGCAACTGCAATTAGCTATCACAATTGCTCAATGCTATGACAATCTTGACCTCATCTATTTACTTTAAACCTACATGTGATAACTGATTTCAAGTAAAAATTACATTTTACACAAAATCTAAGCAACTTAACTTGCCTTACATCTTATAATTAAGTTAATAACATCTTATAATCTTACAACTATAGCTTCTTGCTCATTAAAAGGTCGTAGTCAATGCATAAAGCTCCTACTCATTAGACTTTATTGGATTTCAAAAAGCTATAAAATTGCACATCATAAAAAAACATAAGCATAAGGAGATACTGTTTCAATGAAGTGAACAAATCAAAAACAAAATCAATGCATATAACTCGAAATAGTTGCATGCATTGGTTTGAAATGGAAAAAAAAAAAAGTTCCCGAAATCAAAGCTATTCTACAAAAATTTGTAAAACCCAGTCAAACACATTTGTTTTGATAAGTAAAATAAAAATTTTATTTAAAAAAAAAAACACAGCCCAAGTACATAGGAAATGCACTATAGGGGCAAAACCAATCAAACCCATTAGATTACTATAAACTTTTGGAAGACATTTCTCATTGAACAAAGGATTCTGGTAAGTAGGACTTTAACTGTCCTAACCTGGTGTACTTTAGTTTAAAGTTTTAATTGGCAAACTTCACACCAAATATTGCTACTCCACCTCTGCCATCACCAAGTGTAAAAATCACGTATTTGGATCATAAAATCACCTATGGAATGTGCTCCCTTATTTGTTATGCATCTACAAAATACTTTTTTTTTTATTATTTTGCTTCAAATTTATTTCTATTGAGGTGACCACTATTTGGACACTTAATAGTAAAAGCACTGAGCACATAAACTTGTGGAATCTATATTACACTTCAAAAGTTCTTATGTGATCATTTAATATAAAAATTCTACCAAATAACTTAATCAAAGCACAATCTCATCCAAATACCAAAATCAAAATCAAAATCAATCCAACCAAAATACCCAAACCTAAATCATATATAATAACCAAAAAAAAAAAACAAAACTTCACTGGTAGTGGCAATATTTTTGTTAATGGGTTCTCATTTAAACTCTTATTTTCTTTTCTAAGAAACTCTTCCTTATCCATATGTATCAAATTGTGTTTCCCGGATAAGCAATTAGTTGGAACACTTCATAATTGGCATGATTTTCATAAGACTAACCCACTAAATTGTTCAAAAAGTTTTTCAAAGGAAGAAAGCACAATCAGCAATAATAAATATACAAGTTAGAATGCCACAAACCATAACATTTAGCAACTCTATAAAATTCTTTTATGATTTCTCAGGTTTCTTGGCTGTTCAAACTACCAATTTATAGTAAAATATTTACTGCTTAAGCAACCAAAAAAAAATGTAGCAAATGCAAAAAATAGCTCAATTGAGCTCCCAATATTTCATAACATAAGATCCAAAGCTTCAAATCAGCAAAACTATATGTGTGAAAAGAAAGAAGTGAAAGGATGGAAGTCCTATCCAAAAATATAATTTGATCCTATTCTCTCATGGTGCATTCATCAAAAAACTAATATGCGTCTTCGACTAACATTGTTCTTTCCCAAGAATGGAAAATAACCTCCAAATACTTTATATGCTTTCTCACCAAAGCATCTCTAATGATGCCAACAAAAAGTGAGCAAAAAATTATAAAAGCATTAAATGATTATAAAACAATTGAAGAAGAATGATCCACACTGGCTAAAAACTACAATAATACAAGAGAAAAAAAAGGTCCATATTTCAAGAAATTTCTACTCGGCTCAAGACGTACCAACAATATTTAAAGATTAGAGAAGGTATTGTTGTTCATCTCTTTGAAGGCCTATAAGATGCAAAGATAAAATGCGTATAGTGAGGCTAAATTGTCTACATTACACAAATAAACATGAACATAGTAGGACTACGCCTTTTTTTTTTTTTTTTTTCAAATGTGCCATAGTTCCAAGAATGCACCATCAAAACCTATCAAAGGTGTGAAAAGTACCACATTAATCTGAAAAATAACAAATCCAAAGTAATTATTCACAACAAATATTAAGAAATGAAAAGAAATCCAGCAATAAAGAAAGATTTAAAGCCACCACACATGCAGTATTGTTGATAGATGCAAAGATAAAGTGCGCGTATAGTGAGGTTAAATTGTCTACTATACAAAAATAAATATGAACATAGTAAGACTACACCTTTTTTTTTTTTGTTAATGTGCCTTAGTTCCAAGAATGCACTGCCAAAACCTATCAAAAGGTGTGAAAAGTACCACATTAATCTGAAAAATAACAAATCCAAAGTAATTATTCACAACAAATATTAAGAAATGAAAAGAAATCCAGTAATAAAGAAAGATTTCAAGCCACCACTCATGCAGTATTGTTGACAATACTACATAACCTAACCTTTAGTTTTGCTGCCTTATTTAAAACCCAAAGACGCAAAATCTAAACACTTTGTTAATAATCATGACACTTTAGTTTCAGCCAATTATTTTGAGTAAATAAAAAAAATTGCCCAAAATCTAAGCACCCTTGTTTTCTTTTTTGGAAAAGAAAAATCTAAGCAATCTAATTCACCCTACATTCTATAGTTAAGATAGTCCTTTTGGAGTGTGTGGGTTCTACCATTTGTAGTTGTGTGCCCTTACTATGCAAAACCAAAAACAAATAGGTTATATAAATGAGCCTAACATTATTCAAATAACATGTTTTACTAATTTGAATAATGCATGCCACACTTCCACATAGGTAAACTAACAGCTGATAGATCTTTTTATTATTATTATTATTGATAGGTAGGTAAACTAATTGCTCATTCCCACAATAGAAAGACATTAAATGAATTGTGCATAGCATAACTATTAATACGTGTCTTTCACGCTCAAAATAGACCTTAATACGTGCAATGGAGCATTCATTATTTGAAATGGCATTATCATATAACTATCAAGTCTCAACTTGATGCTATTGAACTGAATATCAATAACCATTCAAACATAGAAATGATAAACATCAAATGCTTTCAAGTTGAAATTTCTTAACATCTTTCACTTTTAAATTTTACATGTTAAGTTGACCAATCAATACTAAGAACCTTAATATATATATATATAAAGTACAAATAAAGTAAATTAATAATAGGGTAGGATTGAATCTCACTAAGTCACTACATGGACATATCATTGTAGAAAATTTGGAATGAAACAAATAATCAGCTTGTGAGGATGGTACTCTAATAAATTGCTAAATAAGAACTTTCTACACTAATAACAATATATAATCAAGTGAAGATTATGAAATATAATGCCTAAAAAATGAGTGAAAATATTAAAGTATATAAATGTAGAACTGATATAGGAAGCAATATTTCTAACGTGTTCCCAATTTTCTTGAAGTTCCAAACAATGTTGATAATATGTAAGGCACACAACATGATATACAACAACTAAATTTCTTTCATTAAGGCATTCATTTTAATTAATTCGAATCACGCCAAAGAAAAATTTGGCATTTGTGAGATATAGAAGTCTAGCCTAAGATGAACATTACACTCTCTACAAAACTTACTACAAAACTTGGAAAATAGAAAGAGAGAAAACTTACCTAACATGTTTAGTGGGTGCCTACTTTGGTGGTTCAATATGCTCTCTGTAAACAATCTGAGGCATAGAGCCATGCCTCAATCTAGTTTCCCTCAAACAAATAATAAATTTTGAAGTTCAGTACGTTTTGCAGAAAGCCATGCCTCAATTCAATTTCTCTCACAATTTCATAGAAAATAGAAAGAGCGAAAACCCACTGGTAAACAAAGAAGACTAGCAAAGGTGGGAGTTTTGGAGACAAAGACTGGATGGAGAGAGAAGAAAGCAATTGAAGCGTTAATTTTCTAGCTATGGTAGGGTTTTTTAGTTAAGGGTTTTTATGCGGATGAGTGTTGTAATTGGGGATTTTTAAGAGTGTCGTGGGTTTTAGGGGGTTTTTTTTTTTTTTTGGTTAGAAATATATATATATATATATATATATATATTTATTTTAATAATGCTGACGCGGAAAATTGTGGAAGCTCCAGAGGTTTCGGTTTTATATATATATATATATATATAAAGAGAGAGAGATAAGACCTAGAGTGCAACTATATTTATATAGTGATATTAAATATAGTTAATGGTAACTTTGGGCTTGTCAAGAGTTAACAGAAAAGCCCAAGGTCTATTAAAGCTAGTGTTTTATTGGTTCCTTTTAGTCCCACTCCAAGCCACACACTTAAGCCCAATTGAAAAGGCCTAAAAGGCCAGCCCAATTAGATAATCAGTTAGATACAAAGGAAAAAAACATATAGAATTTCTCGTATTGTAAAATTGTGTGTAAGAAATGTTAGACACTTTGACATTCTCCCTTGGAAAACTGATTGAGAGACCACACTTCTTGGGCGTTAGTGGAATTAGATTGAAGATTAAAAGTGATCCCAAGTTCCTTTGATCTTCGTTTTTGAAATTCACCGCACCAAGGTACACGCTCTTGTTCTTAAATTCTGAAACTTACATAGTACATGTTAACATTTATGAATGAAGTAAATCCGTTATTTTTTTCCGTTGCATATGTTTTGTATGAAATACAAACATGTATTTATCCAACATAAGGGGGAACAAGAAATCCATAAAAATGCATGAATTTAATGAAACAAGATGCTATGGATGACAAGATCAAAGAAATATGCAAAACATGGGAAAAAAAAATGCATGCAAGAGAATCTCGATCGATCTAGAGGTGTCGAGAAATCAAGCCAACCTCGATGGATAGAGAGGTGTCAAGGATCTATAGAGTAGACAGAAAAATTCTCGATGGATTGAGAAGCTATCAAGAAGATATTGAGATTGCGATAAGAAAAAGCTGAAGAGCTCGATAGATAACCTAGCTGTTGAGAGGTGTCGAGATTGCTTTAAAAACATTTTTCAAAGAGGAGAAAAACACAAACATGAATGCAATCAGGAATGCAACTCAACCAAAAAACATTTTAATATCTCAAAATCATCTCTCAACAACAATTTTAAGCACATTGATCCCAAACACACACACACACACACACACACACACACACACACACACACACACTACACAAGTCTAACCGACTTTATATTTCAAAAACAAGTCAAGAAAGTTTAGTGAGTATATATTTACACATGTAAACCTTGTGATGGCCAAATCACATTGTACTTGCACATGTATCAAGAGTAGCAAAGAATATTGTGTGTTATGCGTGAAAAACATCGCAAGATTGCATAAGTGTCTCTATGTTATGATGATTTCGGGTATGAGTAAATCAATTTAACTTACACACAATCATAACTGTTTGATGGGGACTACCACCTTCAAGGTACATCCTATAACTCCCATATCTCCTAAAATGCACGCTTGTAATCTTGTTTTAAAGCAGTTTGTTCTTTTTGCTTTTATTTTCTATGTATATATTTCTTTTTATTAAGCATATCATGCATGTGTATATAAAAGAGAGAAAAGAAATACCCAATTATGTTAAGCTTTTTGACATTGCACTTTTGTTATGCCAAGCATACAGATGTCATTGACATTGCACTTTTGTTATGCCAAGCACACAAATGTCATTGACATTGCACTTTTGTTATGCCAAGCACACAAATGTCATTGACATTGCACTTTTGTTATGCCAAATCATACAAATGTCATGTCATGATTGGCCGGTAACAGTGATGAGAAGGTTATTTATACCTTTCTTTTAGGATTTTCTAGTCCTTCCCGTTAAAAAGAGTGATATAAGTGTTAAGTACAAGAGATCACTTAACCTTACTCATCACAAACAAAGAGCCACAAAGCTCATTTGCTTAGTTGTGCATAGAGATACTCATCTAAGCTACAAGAGATACAAAGTTTAGAGAACTTTGTATCAATGGCCAACCAAGGTACACAAGTACCAATGTACACAAACACACATTGTTTTTGCATTTTTTTTTTCCTTTTTTTATTTTGGAAACAAAACAAAATAAAAAGTAAACAACCAAACAAAAATAAACAAACAATCATGAAAGCATGAAAGAAAGATGCAAATGCATGAAGGCATAATAGAAATGTATAGATGCATGAAATCATGATTCCAAAAGCAGATAAGAAAACAAGCAAAGAAAGTCCTACTCTAGATTGAAAAATTAAAGCAGAGGACAAAAATAAAAGACAATTAAGTCTTAGGCTCCTTTCCTACTCACACAGCACGAGTCTTTGGCCGTGAAGATGAAAAGGCACGTATCCTAGTATGTCTACTAAAGGACATGGAAGAAATAAAATTCTCCTAAAATTGAGTTAAAAACCTCAAAGCTTTTAATAACTTACCAAGAGTTTCCATGACAACAGGGGTCAAAAATCACACTCAGGAAATTAATTTAATCAGAATGTACTCGCTCTAATACCACTTGTTGGGAAATTTAGACCCCGATTGATAGAATTAACAAGTTTTAAACCCAAGTTGTTAATTGGATTTATTATGAATAAAACTTGTTAAAACAAATAAACATCAATATCATGTTACAAATAATGCAACGGAAAAATAAATAAGACAAGATATGATGACCTAGGAAAACCAATGAAACAAACTAGTTTCATAGTAAAAAAATGGGGGGAAACCTTCTTGAAAATTAATTCACTATAGTAAAGAGAAGTTTCAGATCTAGTACAAAACCTTTGTCCCTAGACTTTACAACCCCGTAGATGAACTTACAATAGAAACCTTCTACTGCTTCAGAACCTCTGAACTCTTCAATATATAAACGCCACCCTTTGATGCACAGATCCCAGTACGTGACTAACCCATTTACACGAATCCCAGTACGTGACTCACACACTAACTTGAGGAAGAAGAATTTTGGATGCAAAGTTCTTCACTTCATCAGCAATGAAGATTAAGAAGCACTTGGTTACAAAATCCTAAGGCGCAAAAGACGCAGTAGCTTTTTTTAGAGAGAATAAGGCTTCAGTCACCTTTTGCATGTGTTCTCCATGTATTTTCTTGTGTGATAGCCTTTAAAATAAGCCTTATATATGTCTAGAGTTGTGAGAAAAGAAACCCTACACAAATACATAAGAATAGGCCGAAAATCAGATCTGAAAATTCTGATTTCCGTAACCTTGATAGATACCTCAATAGATAGTATTTGTCGAGCCTCATTAAACCTTGATAGATAGCTATTTGTTGAGCAATCTAGCCAGCTTTAGTGAACAGCTTTTCTTTACTTGTTTCTTGGTCCAATCTTCTTGGCTTTAATACTAGACTTGAACAACATGTTTTTTGAAGTATTAAACGTATCCTAGATCTACCTAAATACAAGTAAAGTGTGTTTTGTCAAAAGATTAGGCAATTACATAAAATATGTCCTTAACAGAATCTACTCCTGTGATTCTAAAATGGAGACAAGATCAATGTCTAGATCCTCAAGTCCTTTCAGCCTTCCCGAAGCTCATCCTCCTATCTCCTAGAATGATGAGGTGTCCACCTCAAAGAAGCCATCTTCAAGAGTGGTTAAAAATCATTTGGAAAGTAACATTATTAGGTCTGTATATGAAGGTCTTCGTCTTAGGAAGTAAAGCACACTTCTTACAAACCATGTAACTTATAATTGCTACCTTGCTCAATTTAAGCCAAAAAGGGTAGAAAAAGCCCTTCAAGATGAGAATTGGATGGATTCAATGCATGAAGAGCTAAATTAATTTGTGAGGAATGATGTATGAGAACTTGTTCCAAGGCCCAAAGACACTCATATCCTCGGTACCAAATGGATTTTCAAAAATAAGATCGATAAGGATAGTGAGATAATAAGGAATAAGTCTCGGTTGGTGGCTCAAAGTTACACTCAAGTAGAAGGAGTAGCTTTGATGAATCCTTTGCTCCCGTAGCTAGACTTGAGTATATTCGTATCCTTTTGTCAATTGCATGTACTATGGATTTCAAACTCTACCAAATGGATGTGAAATGTGTCTTTTCAATGGGTACCTTAATGAAGAAGTCTTTGTTGAACAACCCAAAGGCTTCCATGATCGTCACTTCCCGAATCATGTCTTGAGATTGAAGAAGGCACTCTATGGTTTGAAACAAGCACCTAGAGCATAGTACGATCAGTCCACAAATTATCTTTTGGATAGAGGATTTAAGAGAGGTTTTAAGGAAGTTTATTCACCCTTGTTTGTAAAGAAGAATGAGAACTATATTCTTGTAGCTCAAGTGTATGTTGATGACATAGTATTTGGAGCCACCATAGACACCATTGCTATAGAGTTTTCTGAAGAAATGAAGAAAGAATTTGAAATGAGTATGGTGGGGGGACTTACATATATCTTGGGTCTTCAAGTGAAACAAAGGAAGGATGGTATATTCATGTCTCAAGAAAAATATGCTCGAAATCTTGTCAAGAAGTTTGAACTAGATTCTAAAAGGCATGCATCCACTCCTTTAAGTTCATCTACTAAGCATAGTCTTGATTTTTCAGGGGTAGAAGTGATTCCAAATTTGTATAGGAGCATCATTGGAAGTCTCCTATATCTCATGACAAGCAGGCTGGACATTGCATTTATTGTGGGAGTTTGTGCTCATTATCAAGCAGCCTTGAAGGAGTCTCACTTAACAGCTGTGAAGTGAATCATATGCTATATTAATGGCACTCACGACTATGGTCTATGGTACTCAAAAGACTACAATGATTGTCTAGCCGATTACTCGTATGCGGATTAGGTAGGAAGTGTTGATGATCGAAAGAGCACTTTGGACAGATGTTTCTATCTCGGAAACAATCTTGTATCATGGATAAGAAACAAAACTCGGTGCTAAAGCTGAGTATATAGCTGTAGGAAATTGTTGTGCTCAACTTCTTTGGATGAAGAATCTTCTTTGTGACTATGGGATTCCTCAAGAAATGATGATGATAGGCCACAAATGCGTTGACCCCTTGTGATGGATTAAATTGATTAATTAGCCAAGTTATTAATTAATCAAGTTAACATGCAAATTCACATGGCAGCACACACAAATCACCAATAACTAAAGTATGCAGCGGAAAATAAATGACACGGTGATTTGTTTACGAATGGGAAAAACCTAACGGCAAAACCCCACCGGGTGATTTAAGGTCACCACTCACGAAACTCCACTATTATCACAACAAGTGGTTACAAGCAAGGAATCCCAAGTACCTTACCAACCTACAGTTGAACCCTTACCCCAATACCCAATTGGACTTGTTCTGTAGTGATAGTTCCTCCTTTTGATGCACGACTCCCAAGTACGTGACTAACTAATTGTGCGGATCCCAGTACATGACTTCAATTCACCAACTAGAGAGAGAGTTGTTAGCTGCAAAGTTCTTCAAATCATCCACACGATAAAGCTCAAGAAGATTTCCGATTACAAAACCCGACAGTGCACATTACACAGCAACTTCTTCACAAGAGATGAACTAGGGCATGAACTTTGTCTTAGGTCACAACTTGCATGAGCAACAATTACTTAATGCTTGTGCAACTTTTGTCTATTTGACGACCCTTAAAAAAATCCTTTTATATGTCTAGGGTTAGGAGAAAAGAAATCCTAAAGACACATTCATGGATTGGAATCAAAACAGAATTGAAAATATTTTTTCCTTAAATCTCGATAGATAGAGGTGTCGAGGATCTGTCGAGAAGCTGTCAAGCCTCGGGGCTGAAACAGTTTCTAAATCTCAATAGATGTATGTGTCGAGACTAGGTGTCGAGCTTTAGTAACTTGCACTTTCCAGCTTGTTTCTTGGACAGACTTGATGACTTCAACACTTGATCTTGAAACCCAGTTTCTTGAAACGTTAAACACATCCTAAATCTACCCAATTATAAGTAAAGTGCGTTTTGTCAAAGGATAAGCCAATTACATAAAATAATGACATATGTTTGAAATCACTTGAATTACATATGTCCTAACAGATGAGTGTGTTTTGTGACAATACCAATGCCATAAATCTTTCCAAGAATCTTGTTCATAATTCAAAGTCCAAGTACATAGCGATTTGCTATCATTTCATCCGTGATTTGGTGAAAGATAAAATCTGTTAAGGACATATTTTATGTAGTTGGCTAATCCTTTGACAAAACACACTTTACTTGTATTTGGGTAGATCTAGGATGTGTTTAATACTTCAAAGAACACGTTGTTCAAGTCTAGTATTAAAGCCATGAAGATTGGACCAAGAAACAAGTGAAGAAAAAGTATGTACTAAAGCTGGACACTTGGTGGACACTTGGCGGATAGCTGCTGGACACTTGCGGATAGCTGCTGGACAGATAGCTATCTATCGAGCTATCTATCGAGCTATCTATCGAGGTATCTACCGAGATTTAATGAGGCTCGACAGCTGCCCGATCGATCGAGGTATCTATCGAGGTTACGGGAATTCAGATTTCCAGATCTGATTTTTGGGCCAGGCTTTTGTATTTGTGTAAGGTTTCTTTTCTTACAACCCTAGGCATATATAAGGCTTATTTTTAAGGCTGTCACACAAGAGAATACAAGGAGAATATATGCAAAAAGTGACCGAAGCTTTATTCTCTCTGAAAGAAGCTACTGCGTCATTGCGCCTTAGGGTTTTGTAACCAAGTGCTTCTTAATCTTCATTGTTGATGAAGTGAAGAACTTTGCAGCCAACATTCTTCTTCCTCAAGTTGGTGAGTGAGTCACGTACTGGGATTCGTGCAAAGGAGTTAGTCACGTACTGGGATCCGTGCATCAAAAGGTGGCGTTCATATATTGAAGAGTGCAGAGGTTCTAAAGCAGTAGAAGGTTTCTACTGTGAGTTCATCTACGGGGATTGTAGAGTCTAGGGACAAAGATTTTGTACTAGATCTGAAACTTCTCTTTACTATAGTGGATTGCTTTTCGGGAAGGTTTCCCCCCAGGTTTTTTACTGTGAAACTGGTTGGTTTCATTGATTTTCCTGGGTCATCATATCTTGTCTTATTTATTTTTCCGCTGCACTTAGTTTTGACATGATATTGATGTTTGTTTGTTTTAACAAGTTTTATGTATAATAAATCTAATTAACAACTTGGGTTTAAAACTTGTTAATTCTATCAACCGGGGTCTAAATTTTCCAACAAGTGGTATCAGAGCAGGCACACTCTGATTAGGATTTAATCTTTGATGTGTGATCCATTGACCCCTGTTGTCATGGAAACTCTTGATTGTTTTGATTTGCATGATCTTGTGTTGAATGATGATGATGATGATATTCATGATGCCTATTGCAAGCTTTATAATTTTTGTATGAAATCTCTTGAGTATTCTACAAAATTAAAAGCTAACTTTAAAAAGGTCAAGCTTGAAAAAGATGATTTTATTGCAAAATTGGATGAAGCCACTAATTTGAATGAGAATTTTAAAAATCAAATTTCATCTCAGGTGGACAAAATTAAGAGTTTGAAAGAGCAACTAGTTGAATTTAAAACTGAAGTTGAAAAATTAACTAGTGCTAAACTTGTTGTGGAGCCTAACTCAAAGGAAAAAGATGTTTATATTCCCCCATTTAAAAGGAATAATGAAGAGTTGAAGGCTAATATTGTTAGGATAGACAAAGGTAAACAAACTGATGTTAACGCTGAAGTTTCTAAACTTATGTCTAAAACTCCTCTTAGGTTGAATGATAAATCTGTTTTTGTCCCCACTTGTCATCATTGTCACATTGTTGGTCATATTAGGCCAAATTGTCCTAAGCTGATGATTCTGTCAACCTTTAAGGTTAGACCTCCTTCTAGGAAGCCGAGTAGCTCTAAAACTGCTCATGTTTGTCACCATTGTGGTGTTTCTGGACACACTCGTCCTAATTGCTTTAAGTTGTATCCTCATAAGCAATTGTCCAAACGGTCACAGATTTCCTCTCAAGGACCTACACCTTTGTTTGAAGAGTTATTAAAAGTCTTGAGCTTTTTAACTCAATTTCAGGAGAATTTTAATTCTTCTATGTCCTTCAGTAGTCATACTAGGACACGTGCCTTTTCATCTTCACAGCCAAAGACTCGTGCTGTGTGGGTGAGAAAGGAGCCTAAGACTTAATTGTCTTTTCTGTTTGTCCTCTGCTTTAATTCTTTCTATCTAAAGCAGGACTCTCTTTGCTTGATTTCTTATCTTCTGTTGAAATCATGCCTTCATGCATATGCATCTTTCTTTCATGCATTCATGTTATTTGTCTGTTTTTGTTTGGTTGTTTAGTTTTTATTTTATTTTGTTTTCAAAATAAAAAAAAAGAAGGAAAAATCAGAAAAATACCAAAACAGTGTGTGTTTGTGTACATTGGTTCATGTGAACTTTTGAAATGGCCATTGAAACAGAGTTTTCTAAACTTTGTATCACTTGTAGCTTAGATGAGCATTCTTTTGCACAACTAAGCAAGTGAGCTTTATAGCTCTTTGTTTGTGATGAGTAAGGTTGAGTGATCTCTTTTTCTTAACACTCGTATCACTCTTTTTGACGGGTTGAACTAGAAAATCCTAAGAGAAAGGCATAAATAACCATCTCATCACTGTTACTCGCCAATTATAATATGACATCTGTATGCTTTGGCATAGCAAAAATGCAATGTCATAAGCTTAACATAATTGGGTATTTCTTTTCCTTCTCTTGTATGCTCATGCATGATATGCTTAATTAAAGAAAATATGCAAAGAAATAAAAATCAAAAAGATAAAAAATGCTTTAAAATATGGTTGCAAGCGTGTTTTCTAGGAGATGTAGGAGTTATAAGATGTACCTCAAAGGTGATAGTCCCCATCAAACAGTTATGATTGTGTGTGAGTTAAAGTGATTTTCTCATATCTCAAATCGTCATAACATTGAGACACTTATGCAATCTTGCGATGTTTTCACACACAACACACAATATTCTTTGCTATTCTTGATACATGTGTAGGTACAATGTGATTTGGCCATCACAAGGTTTACATGCGTTAATGTATGCTCACTAAACTGTCTTAACTCATTTTTGAAGTATAAAATTGGTTAGACTTGTTTAGTGTGTGTGTGCGTGTTTTGGGAATCATGTGCTTAATTTTTCTGTTGAGATATGATTTTGAGAGCTTAATGTGTTGCTTGGATCTTTGGTTGAGTTGCATACATGATTGCATTCATGTTTGTGTTTTTCTTCTTTTGAAAAACTGTTTTTAAAGGCATCTCGACACATCCTCGACACCTCTCGATACTTGGCTTATTTGTCGAGATCTTCAGTTGCATGTTATCGTAATCTCGACACCTCTCGATAGCTAGGTGGATCGATCGAGAAAGTTTCTCTCTCCTCGATAGCTTCTCGATAGCTGTTCGATCCATCGAGGTATGCTCGATAGCTCCTCGATACCTCTCGATCGATCGAGATTCTCTGCATGCATTATTTTTCACATGTTTTGCATGTTTCTCTTATTTTGTCATCCATAGCATCTTGTTTCATTACATTCATGCATCTTTTATGGATTCTTTGTGCCCCCTTGATCATCCTTGATCATCTTTATGTTTCTCGGGTAAAGCTTTATAGCTTCCTATACCCTCTGTCAATCGTGACAAAAAGGGGGAGAAATTGGAGAATTTGTGGTTTCTTTCTTTAAGATTCTACAAGTTAGGGGGAGAAATACATGCCCTTGTAAGGGGGAGTTGTGTTTCATCTTGTTAGGGGGAGTGTTTATCTCCTTGTTCATGTACCTAGGTCTTGTGACCATTTTTACATACAACATGGTATTTATCAAGTGGTATATATATGATGATGTATGTTTTCTTCACCTATCTCTACATGTGTTGTTTCTTTTCTATCTTTATACACATGTTTCTTTACTTGTACGCAATCTATTATTTCTGTTTCACACAAAGATGCCTTAATGAGTTTTGTTTAAAGTGTTTCAGAAATACAGGTTGTCAAAGTCTTCCATGCCATGAACTCTCTTCTTGCAAAGTTTTTCAAGAGTTTGTGTTAGGATAGATTTTATTGTATTCAACAAGTGAGTATGAGTTGAGTGATTTATGACTTCTCTCATATGTTCATTTGTTTGTTGTGGTTTTGTCACGGATTGCCAAAGGGGGAGATTGTTAAGGACATATTTTATGTAGTTGGCTAATCCTTTGACAAAACACACTTTACTTGTATTTGGGTAGATCTAGGATGTGTTTAATACTTCAAAGAACATGTTGTTCAAGTCTAGTATTAAATCCATGAAGATTGGACCAAGAAACAAGTGAAAAAAAAGTGTGTACTAAAGCTGGACACCTGATGGACACTTAGCGGATAGCTGCTGGACACTTTCGGATAGCTGCTGGACAGATAGCTATCTATCGAGCTATCTATCGAGATTTAATGAGGCTCGACAGCTGCCCGATCGATCGAGGTATCTATCGAGGTTACGAGAATTCAGATTTCCAGATCTGATTTTTGGGCCAAGCTTTTGTATTTGTGTAAGGTTTCTTTTCTCACAACCCTAGGCATATATAAGACTTATTTTTGAGGCCGTCACACAAGAGAATACAAGGAGAATATATGCAAAAGGTGACCGAAGCCTTATTCTCTCTGAAAGAAGCTACTGCGTCTTTGCGCCTTAAGGTTTTGTAACCAAGTGCTTCTTGATCTTCATTGTTGATGAAATGAAGAACTTTACAGCCAACATTCTTCTTCCTCAAGTTGGTGAGTGAGTCACGTACTGGGATTCGTGCAAAGGAGTTAGTCACATACTGGGATCCGTGCATCAAAAGGTGGCATTCATATATTGAAGAGTTCAGAGGTTCTGAAGCAATAGAAGGTTTTTACTGTGAGTTCATCTATGGGGATTGTAGAGTCTAGGGACAAAGGTTTTGTACTAGATCTGAAACTTCTCTTTACTATAGTGGATTGCTTTTCGGGAAGGTTTTCCCCTAGGTTTTTTACTGTGAAACTGGTTGGTTTTATTGGTTTTCCTGGGTCATCATATCTTGTCTTATTTATTTTTCCGCTGCACTTAGTTTTGACATAATATTGATGTTTGTTTGTTTTAACAAGTTTTATGTATAATAAATCTAATTAACAACTTGGGTTTAAAACTTGTTAATTCTATCAACCGGGGTCTAAATTTTCCAACAAAATCATTTGTCTTGAATTCATCCACATGGACAACCAAAAGAATGACATCTTCACCAAACCTCTCGATGGTCCACGGTTCAAATTGCTCCATAAAACCATCGATGTCGGTACCATTCCTTGAATCTCATATGTGTTGTGTATTTTACATATCTATCTTCATTTTGTCTTACTTGAGTAAAGCACACACTACTTTGATGGTAACATGTTAGCATGTTTTTATTGTTTTTTTTGTTTAAAAGCTTTGAATGTTTGTTTGTTTCTTTTTTATCAATCTTTACTTGCTTTGTGTCAAAAATCCAAAAAAAAAAAAAAAAAAAACACTTAAAAGGTAGAAAATCTAAAATGGTTGATCGGCATTATTATGTTTTGTCACATGCATGTTTAGCCTTGTACCTCCGTACAAATGGCTTTGTGCATTTACGAGCTTAGCTTGTTTTTTATGCATTCATATCATTGTGGAAAAAATTTTGACATCTATGTGACTATTGTAAATAGATCTTCAAATTTGTCATGAATGATAAGTCAATAGTTTTATTAATCTTGAGACATGCATAGACTCGTGCCTATATATCTTTCCACTCTTTTATGTTCTTGCTTTATAGCTCAACTAATGTCAAATCTCGGAAAGAGATAATGAGTTACAAAAGCTGCACATACTAGTATTTGACTAGGAAAAAGGAAAAGTGACTTGTATTGAAATGTAGGGTGCCCAAAAAGCCAAAGGCTTGTTCATAAAATTGAAAAATAAAAAATTTCAGGCATCGATCTCAAAATGAGATGTAATGAACTGTATGAAGCCAAATGAAAAGCTTCAAAGTTATGTAATCAAGTTTATGTGGGAGGTCATATATGCTTATTTTTGTAATTGAGATTGGTCACTCTACTTAGTGCTAATTGTGTATGACTTGCTTGAATTGATCATTGAAGCTTCATGATTAGACTAAGGACTATCTCATACTTGGTACCCACCCACATCACACATGTTTATGTTCAATGAATGTCTTATTCAATTGTGTGATTGTACTTGATTAAATGTATCATACATACTCAATCATATGTTGATCAAACACAAAACGATTTTTGAGTATTTTAGTTGTTTTTGGGAAGTGTTTTTGTTTTGAAAATTTTTAGAAAATCCAAAAGTTCTCAACTCTGTTTTTTGGCGAAATTCACTCTCGAGTCATGCTAGTCATGAGGCCCCAGTCACGAGCTTACTCAGAAGCTTTCACGACTCCTTGGTGAGTGAGATCTCCAGTCATGAAAGACACTTTGAAATTTTTCAAAAAATTCTGTGTTTTTGTCATTTTCGCACTTCCCAAGTAGAAGTCTAGTTGCGAGGTTACTCAGAAGGGTTTGCGACTCACTGGTGAGTGGAAGTCCTTATGCATGGGTTATTACCGATTGTCTTTCATCTTGCTCTTTGTATTACATGATCTTTGCTTGAGGATGTCTCCCTTCAAAAAGTTAGCTGTTAAAGGAGGTAGTAGCAAAGGAAAAGAACCGGTAATTGATCTCAGTAGCTTCTCCCCTAAGTTGAAGAAAACTCGAACTTCGACTGCAGTTTATGACGTCACTTGTTTCAAATCATATGCTACATATCAAGCATATCTGAATTACTTCAAGGGTGTCCCCATGTTGATTGAAAGGGTGGTTGAGTAAGTTTCTCTTCTCAATACGAACATTCCAAAATGGTTCGTATCTAAAGATTAGAACTACCTTCTGTCTAACTTTGATGATTCGTATGAAGAGTTAGTGAAAGAATTATTTTCAAATGCCATTTTCGAAGGGGATGAGCTGAGATGTTGGGTAGGGGGAAAAGGACTTCACGGTCACACCTTCCTACCTTGCCATCATTCTAAACATCAATTGATCAGTGTTTGTCACACCACTAGTGTATGATGATTTGGAACCGAAACTTGACAGGCTTTAGGATGGTCTTGGAGAAAACTTGGAGGTCTCTCCTAATGGGAAATCAATCAGTCTGTCATCATTATCTCTTGAATTAAGGTTGCTTAATACTATAATGTTTCATAATCTTTATCCTCTCCTAAGCACCGGGCACATGAATTTTGGATGGGCTTTATTTCATCTTGACTTGATCACTAATAAACAAATTGATATATGTTCACATATCTTCCACATTTTATGCAAGACTGCTGAGAGGACGGCCTCAAGGAACTGCCTTCCTTTTCTTTGCCTCATTTCGAAGATTTTGAAACTCAAAGGAGTACATACATTGAAAGATAAGTACCCTCATCCTATGCAAAGTCTAATCAATATTCACACTCTGAATGCTATTGTAGGCCATAGCAATAAGAATGTCAAGCAAGAGAGTAATACTCCTCAAGTTGGTACAAGCTCCAGCTCACACTCCAATGTAAGACATCAGCACCAAAGTGTCTGACCTCGCATCTATCATGCACTCTCAAGACACCCAGTACGACACAAAGTTCACCAATCTCCAAACTCAATTGGATCAAATCCAAAGGAAGCTAGAAGAAGAAGATGACTAGCTATTCCATGACAAAAAGGGGGAGTTGGTTCGTGTTAGGGGGAGAGCAACGATAGGGGGAGAAAGAGCTAAATCAAAGGGGGATCAATGTAAGAGCAAGAGAAGCAACCTACAACAAGCTTTTACATTTTCTTAAGCCTTTTTACATTTTAATGCTACTTCTAGTATTTGTTCATATTTCATGGCTTATGTTGTGTACTTGACAATATTTATCATGTACCTTTGCTTATGTAGTCTAGTACTTTTAGTTAATGTTTTTACATTTTCTTTAGTGCTCCACTCTTGTGCCCTTGTTGGATCTTGTATCCTTAATGAAATTCAAACCTAAATGCTTCTTATTTTAGTGCTCTTGCATCGATTGTGTGTTGGACATGCATACATCCTTATGCTATTATGCTTCATTGAATGCATGTTCAGATGATCATTTGCTTTGCTATGTGATCATTGTTGTTATTTTCATATGATTTTTTTGGTGTATGATCAAGTTGTTGTTAGGATGTGTGCCCTTAAATCCTATTGTATGACATTATGTATGACTTAATGTTGTGATTAATTAAGTTGTTTTATTACTATCTAAAAAATGGTAACATGAATATTAGGGCATTATCATATAGTCCATGAGATGCATAGTATGTGATTTATGTGATTTAGTCACAGAAGATATAAATCACAAGTTCTTTGTAAACTCAGATTTTTAGTTTGTAGTCAGTAATGAAATTGGGCATTTCATCTGCGAAGACTATAACATATTAACAAAGATGATTTGTCTTGATCATGGAAATGGAGATTTCTAGTTGGTATGTCAATATGTTTTAAGAGTTAAAACATATTGAATTAGACCACTGTGAGATTTATTATTCTTTTAACAACTGTCAAATGAATAATAAACTCACGACTTCTATTTACATGAACTCTTAATCTTTAGAGAATAATAGACCTGATCATGAGGTGTAGGTTTCTTTGATATATCAAGACTAAGATTTAAAGTAACGGTCAAAACTTCATTAGGTTGGGCAGCCACATTTAGTGTTAATGGAACATATATTCTCAAGATGGAATTCATAGTATTTTAATGGAGATATAAAATATTCCTTTGAGATAAGTTTAATGGGTTTGGTTATTTAGAGAGTTAGGCCTAACCACTTTAGTAAGGAGTTACTAAAGTATATATTTATGGAATTGGATTTCATAAATATATGATGAATAACTTAAAAGGATTAAATTTGGTACGTAAGGAATTAAGATGTAGTAATTTACAAAGTGGCAGTCTATATTCATGACTTTGTATTACTATGAATATTTTATGAAGGGGTTGTGTGTATAATAATGTCTCGAGATATAATTTATAAATAAGGCCTAGAATGCAATTATATTTATATAATGGTATTAAACATAATTAATGGTAACTTTGCACTTGTTAAGAGTTGACAGAAAAACCTAATACCCATTGGAGCTAGTGTTTTATTGGTCCCTTTTGGTCCCACTCCAAGAAAAGGCCCAAAAGGCCAGCCCAATTAGGTAATCATTTAGATACAAAGGAAGAAGCATACAAAATTTTTATCTAATGAAAATATAACACTATTATGAAATGGTGTAAGAGAAATGTTAGACACTTTGGCATTCTCCCTTTGAAAGCTGATTGAGAGACTACACTTCTTGGGCATTAGTGAAATTGGAATGAAGATTAAAAATGTTCCCAAGTGCTTCTAATCTTTGGCTTTGAAATTCATTGCTCCAAGGTACACTCTCTTATTCTTTAATTCTGAAACTTATATAGAACATGTTAACATTTATGAATGAAATAGATCCGTTATTTTTCTGTTGCGTGTGCTTTGTATGAGATACAAACATATAATTATCCAACAGTTGCTCTTATGTTTCACATTATGTTTATTTGATTGCAATTTGTTTGTTACATTATACTTGTCTTTTTATTACTTGCTATACCTTAAGGGTCTAATGTATTTTGTGCAAGTGCTTCAGGTTACAAGTATTTTGTTCCAAGTTCATCACAACTTCTAGATTTAAGTGTGAGTGAGTTTTTCCATTGTTCCCAAACTCAAATTTAAGTCTAGATTCTATTTTAGGGTTTTGTCATAGAATAGCCAAAGGGGGAGATTGGAAGGTTGAATTTATTCAAACATGTGTTCGCTTTATTCCATGCCAAATTTGCTTGTAATTCAGCAATTAGATTCTCTGTATTTAGGTGGGAATCATGTAAGGATTGTGTATGAGAGAGTGTGAGAAATTCAAGTGTGTGTGCAATCAATAGGATTCTCACGACTAAATCTCGCAAGTGGTGACTCATCAGAAGTGCCACACATGTAAAGCATATAGGAAGTTATAGCTGAAACATTACAGGACAAAAAGTACAGTTTGGCCAGTTAATTATTTCATGACTGAACTTGTGACTTCTCCCAGTCACGGGTCAGTCACTAGAACCAACTCTTATGCAGAAAAATGCCTTTTCACATTCCTTCTTGTAAAGTTGTAATTTACAACTATTTTGTGTTGGTTTTAATTCCGTGCTAAATTTGATTGTAATTTTGCTCAATCTTTTGTACCCTGTATTTTATGTGGGATTTATTTGTAAGGGTTGTATGTAAGACAGAGAGCGTGAAGACTTAAGGCATCTATTAAAGACAAAAGGAGTTTTTGCAGGTAGCTTACAACTAGCCATCCCGCGAAGTAATGCATGTGCTCAACACATGACTGGAATGCAAAGAGTCATGACAGATGGTGACAGCTAGTTTTCACGAATGTCTCGTGAGTATGGCCATCCAGCGAGATACCCTCAAAACAATCTATTTTACTATTTTATCCTATTTACTCCACTACATCCTTATACACACTATATATACCAACATTATCCACATATTGAGATAGAGAGCTTTTCAGAGAGAAAACCCTAACCTCAAATCCTTGGGAGTTTGAGATTGTTATACCCACAATTCTTTACACCATCCATTTTGGTTTTTCTCTACTCCTACCTCTCCATTTCCAAATCCTTGAGAGGTTGACAAGCCAAACACTTACCACACCTATACTGAGTGTCTAGTGAGGTTTTGGTGCTGTTGGGAAGCATTGGAAGAAGCCAAGCTTTGGCGGATGCAATCGGGTGCATTGTGGGATCTGGAAAGCTAGACAAGACACGGTTTCGAGAAGCCTTGTTGGAGTAGGAGCTTGGAGGGCTTAGGTGCACTGGGTAGACTAGGCTTGGAGGGTCTCTTGCTATTCATGTATCTCAACTTATTGTCTAGTGGATCGATTTACCGCTTGGAAGGCGGCGGAGAGGTTTTTCTCCAAGTTCTTTGGTTTTCTCTTCAATAACACATCGGCGTGTTATCTTGTGTTTGTATCTCTCTTCCCTACTCTTCTAGCTTTCCTTTTTTTTTTTTTTTGTAATTTGTTGAATATGGCTTAAAGTAGTTGTTTTGTTTATTCGCTCGCATTTACTTTATTCCGCACTTAATTTAAGTTAGAGTAAAATCACTCGAGTCGTAATTTATTAATTTGGGGTCTAAACAGCTCTTGTGTTTTTGTAACACAAATCCAAGCATTCACTTCTCATACCCTACTATATATACCCTAATACCCACAAAAATGTAGAAAGCTTCTAGAGGAAATTTTGAGAGAGAAACCCCAGAGAAAATCAAGATTGACTCATCTATAGTCTTATACCTTTGATTCTCAAATTCCTCTACTTTTACCCTTTCCATTGACATACCCTTGAGAGGACCTTTAGCCGAATCCTTATCTCACCATACCCATATCACTGAGAAGGTTATTTGGTGCTTGGGAAGTAGTTTAGAAAGGACCAATTCATTTGGTTGATGAAATGGGCTTATTACGAGATACGGTAAGTTAGAGAAGACAAGGTTAGGCTTAACCTGCTAGGATTAGTGCCCTTAAATCCTGTTGTATGATGCTATTTATATGATATTATGTATGACATTATGTATGACATGATGTATGACTTAATATTGTGATTAATAAAACTATTTTACTTTTATCTAAAATAATGGTAACATGAATATTTGGACATTATTATATAGTCCATAAGATGCATAGTATGTGATTTATGTGAAAAGTCATAGAAAATATAAATCACAAGTTCTTTGTAAATTCAGAATTGTAGTTCATAGTCCGTGATAAAATTGGGCATTTCATCTATGAAGACTATAACATACCAACTAAGATGATTTGTCTTGATCATGGAAGTGTAGACTTCCAGTTGATGTGTTGATATGTTTTAAGAGTTAAGACATATTGAACGGGACCACTGTGAAATTTATTATTCTCCTAAAGACTGTCAAATAAATAATAAATCTCACGACTTTCATTTACATGAACTCTTAATCCTGAGAGGATAATGGACCTGATCATAAGGTGTAGGTTACTTTGATATATTAGGAGTAAGATCTAAAATAACGGTCAAAACCTTAGTATGTTGGGTAACCACATTTAGTATTGATGGAACATATATTCTCAAGATGGAATTCATAATCTCTTAATGGAGATATAAAATATTCCCTTGAGACAAGTTTAATGGGTTCAGCTATTCAGAGAGTTAGGCCGAACTACTTTAGTAAGAAGTTACTAAAGTATATATTTACAAAATTGGATTTCATAAATATATAATGAATAATTTTAAAGGATTAAACCGGGTACTCAAGGATTAAGATGTAGTAATTTTCAAAGTGGTGGTCTATATTCATGACTTTGTATTACTACGAATATTTTATGAAGGAGTTGCATGTATAATAAAGTCTTGGGATGTAATTTATTAATAAGGTCTAGAGTGAAATTATATTTACATAATGGTATTAAATAAAATTTATGGTAATTTTGTCCTTATCAAGAGTTGACAGAGAAGCCCAAGTCCCATTAAAGCTAGTGTCTTATTAGTCCTTTTAATCTCATTCCAAGCCACACATTAAACCTGTCACGCCCTAAACCCCGAAGGGTCCAAAGCGTGAGAAAGACATCTCAAGTACTTGTAAATTTTTTACTTTTTGACAATTCAATCCACATAAATCCTATCAAATATCGACATCAAGAATTATCATAATAATTTCATTAGGTATACTCTCAAAGTAAGTCATAGCTCTAAGTATTAATTACAAGGACCATTGGCCACAAAAGAATAGAGGTCTGAATAAATGATTACATATCAACAGCTTGTCCCATTAGTGGGAATACAGTCACAACGACTATAATATACAAAAGAATGAGTCAAGCCTATTCTAAAATGTACATCATCAAATAACTCCTTTATAAAAGTTCAGCCTCCATCAGTAAATAGTCTAACTACTATTAGCCATCAAAAAGCTATTTCAAAATATTGTTGCCTACTCTGAAAAGTTTATAAAAATAATGGAGTGAGACAGAGTTCAGTAAGTAGCATAATTAATGAGGGTGGGGGAAATGCAAGTTTCATCTTCAATAATAATAATATGACAAGAATGATTAAATAATGAAATATAAAATTTCTATAAGTAACTACCTTGAAACTATATACTATAATCTGTAAGCACTAACAATATAATTTCCAAAATAATAAAATCTAACATACAGTAGTTTATCACAAATATACCACACTACCACATAGAACGGTCAGGGGTTCCACCCATTCACAACTGGCATGATATTGTCCTCTCTAGTATGCAGACTTTTGGCCCCATGGACAGCAGCCTCACCCATACCCTCAAGGTTTTTCTCTCTCCCCATGGGCAGCAAAGAGAGCACGTCAAATAGGACCTCTTTTGCATGTGGTCTTTTGACCCCATAGACAGCAGCCTCACCCACACGCAATCAAGGAACCTCTTCCCCCCATGGACAGCAGGGAAGAATACGTCATCCAAAGTGAAAGAACATTGACCTAGATTTGATTCCGTTGTCACAAAGACTATGAAAACCAAATCGGGTGATCATCAGAAAATAACACATGGCATGGTGTTAAAACCACATAAATCTCACAGGTTACAGTTCTTCCAAATACATAGTTTATATCTAGGTAATTTCAGGAAAATCTTAAATAATCTAACTTCCACAAGGTTTGTATGGTTTTCAACTCCATTCTTGTCAAAAGATTTTACATCAATTTCCCAATAACAAGATAAGATAAGCATCTTTAGATTTTCTAATAAACCATAAAGTTCATAATTTTCTTATCAAAGATTAAATAAAAGATACTCATATTTTCCATATCAATAATTCATGCATTTCCCCAAATGCAATACCAACTATGATGCATTTTCATATATAATAATATATAATAGGATCACAACGCAACACTTTTAAGAAAAGATATATCTATATATAATTTTCCAAAATGTGTTTGACCCAAAAACATCATTTATAAAACATGGTTATTTTTCAAAAATATCCCATTAAGAAGCTACTTACCTCGCAACTGCAAAAGCCTAATTCTCCAAGCTCCAAGGAGATTAGCTAGAACCTAAACAATATCAAGTAAGCCTATCACAATAAGCATAGAGCTTGAAATTGTATCTGGCCACAATTTAGGAATTGCCAAATAAACACTTAATTAGGCAAGCCTAGTTTTTAACCTCATCAATAACAACATATTCCACTTCCAAAGTTTCTCAACAAATTTATTCACAAGGCATCAACTCCAATTTATAAAGTTAACCCATTTTATATTATCTCCAACATAATGACTAACTTTTATAAGATTTACACTACATCATTAAGAGACCCATGAAAGCAAAAATCAACATATCCTCCAAGACAAGAAATTTAGAATTTCAACTAACTCCAAATAAACCCAATGGCAATGGAAAAATTTAAATTTACTAACCATCACACATTATAACTTAAAACCCCTAAATTTTTCCACCATACACAAACTTTAAATAGCCATTTTTAGCACAAATTATATACCCACTCATCAAATAATTTCACCAATACAAAACCCATATATAAAAACACATAAATATCACTTCTAATGCTCATAAATCAAATGGGTATCATTATTCAAATGATGGTGAGATGGTGTGTTTTGGAGAGGAGGCCGGTGGGTGAGTGTGTGTTTAAGTGAAGAGATAAGAAAGAAAGTGAAAGAAAGAAAAGAGAGCCGGCCAAAAGAGAGGAGATAAGTGAGAAAAGGAGTGGTGGAGAATGGTGGGTAGTGGGGTTAGGTGGGGCAAGTGGGAACCCAAAAATCTGACCTTTTTTTTTTTTTTTTTTTGGTTTGATTAACTGGGACGTGACAAATCCCCAATAGGCCATCCCAATTAGATAATCAGTTAGTAATAAAGGGAGAAACATACAAAAAATTTTTATAAGAAAATGAGAAAAAGAGAGACATCATTGTGAAAATGATGTGTATGTGTGAGTGAAGCCACTCAATAATTCTTCCTTGAAAATTGATTGAGAGACCACACTTCTTGGGCGTAAAGTGGAATTGGAGTGAAGATTAAGAGTGTTCTCAAGTGCTTCTAATCTTTGTTTTGAATTTCTCCATACCAAGGTAAACTATCTTGTTCTTAAATTCTGAAATTTGCATAGTGCATGTTATCAATCATGAATGAAATAGATCCATGTTTGTCACTTCCGCAGTGTGTTTTTGTATGAGATACAAAACCAGATTTACCAACATAACCCTATTAGGTCAAGAAGCTTGGAAGGCTTATGTGCATTAGGTAAATTAGGCATGGAGGGTCTATTACTATTCATGTGTTCCAACTGATTTTCTAGTAGATCATTTTACCGCTTAGAGGGCGGCAGAGAGGTTTTTCGCAGATTTTTTCGGTTTCCTCTTCTATAATTGTTAGGACATATGTAGTTTAAGTTTGTTAACATATGTCGCTATTTTATGTAATTGGCTTATCCTTAAACAAAACACACTTTACTTGTAATTGGGTAGATTTAGGATGTGTTTAACACTTCAAGAAACAGTGTTTCAAGACTCAATATTGAAGTCATCAAGTCTGTCCAAGAAACAAGCATGGAAGTGCAAGTTACTAAAGCTCGACACCTAGCTCTACACATGCATCTATCGAGCTTTAAGTAGCTGTTTACCCCGAGCCTCGACAGCTTCTCGACAGATCCTCGACACCTCTATCTGTCTAGAATTAAAGAAAACAGATTTTCAATTCTGTGTCAAGTCCAATCCGTGAATGTGTCTTTGGGACTTCTTTTCTCCTAACCCTAGACATATAAAAGGATTGTTTTAAGGGCCGTCAAAAGAAATGCAAGTTGCACAAGTATTGAGCAATCCTTGTTCATGTAATTTGTGATCAAAGACAACGTTCGTGCCCTAGTTCATCTCTTGTGAAGAAGATAGCTGTGTATTGTGCACCCGTAGGATTTTGTGACCGAGCATCTTCTTGATCTTCATCGTGCAGATGATTTGAAAAACTTTGCAGCTAACAACTCTCTCTCTAGTTGGTGTTTGAAGTTGCGTGCTAGGATCCGCGCATCTGGTTAGTCACGTGCTTGGGAGCCATACATTGAAAGGAGAAACTGTCACTACAGAACAAGTCCAATTGGGTATTGGGGTAAGAGTTCAACTGTAGGTTGGTAAGGTACTTGGGATTCCTTGCTTGTAACCGCTTGTTGTGATAATAGTGGAGTTTCAGGAGTGGTGACCTTAAATCACCCGGTGGGGTTTTTGCCGTCAGGTTTTCCCCATTCGTAAACAAATCACCGTGTCATTTATTTTCCACTGCATAACTTAGTTTTGGTGATTTGTTTGTGCTGCCACATGATATTGCATGTTAATTTGATTAATTAATTACTAGGGTAATTAATCAATCTAATCTATCATAAGGGGTCAACGCGTTTGTGGCCTGTCAAGTGGTATCAGAGCAAGCACACTTTGATTAGGAGTAAGATCTAAAGTGGTCAACGCGTTTGTAGCCTGTCAAGTGGTATCAGTGCTGCCACTGTGAGATTTATTATCCTTCTAATGACTATCAAATGAATAATAAACTCACGACTTCTGTTTGCATGAACTCTTAATCCTAAGAGAATAATGGGCCTGATCATGAGGTGTAGGCTACTTTGATATATCAGGAGTAAGATCTAAAGTAACGGTCAAAACCTCAGTATATTAGGCAGCCACATTTAGTATTGATGGAACATATATTTTCAAGATGGAATTCATAGTCTCTTAACAAAGATACAAAATATTCCCTTGAGATAAGTTTAATGGGTTTGGTTATTCAGAGTGTTAGGCATAACCACTTTAGTAAGGAGTTACTAAATTATATATTTATGGAATTGGATTTCATAAATATATGGTGAATAACTTAAAGGATTAAACCGGGTACTTAAGGAATTAAGATGTAGTAATCTACAAAGTGGCAATCAATATTCATGACTTTGTGTTACTATGAATATTATATGAAGGGGTTACATGTACAATAAAGTCTTGTGATATAATATATAAAATAAGGCCTAGAGTGCAACTATATTTATATAGTAGTATTAAATATAGTTAATGGTAACTTTGGATTTGTCAAGAGTTGATAGAAAAGTTCAAGGCCCATTGGAGCTAGTGTCTTATTGGTTCCTTTTGGTCCCACTCCAAGCCACACACTTAAGTCCAATTGGAAAGGCCCAAAAGGCCAACCCAATTAGATAATCAATTAAATAAAAAGGGAAAAACATATAGAATTTTGTGTGTGTGAAAAGAAACAACATGATTGTGAAATGCTGTGTAAGAAGTGTTAGATACTTTGACATTGTCCCTTGGAAAATTGATTGAGAGACTACACTTCTTAGGTATTAGTGGTATTGGAGTGAAGATTAAAAGTGTTCCCAAGTGCTTCTGATCTTCGTTTTTGAAATTCACTGCACCAAGATACACTCTCTTGTTCTTAAATTCTAAAACTTACATAGTACACGTTAACATTTATGAATAAAGTAGATCTGTTATTTTTTTTGCTGTGTATGTTTTGTATGCGATACAAACATATACTTATCCAACACAAAGAACATGAAAAGCAACAAGAATCAAAATACTTTTAATATGGTTGCAAGCACATTTCTAGGAGATGTGAGAGTTATATGATGTACCTCGAAGGTGATAGCCCTATTAAACAGTTATGATTGTGTGTGATTGTGTTTGACCCTCCTATATCATTACTTGTCAAAAAATGATGCTCTTGCTTTCTTGCATAAGTTTCTCACACAACACGAATAATCTTCTCTTCCTTTGACATTATTGTACAAGTACAATGTGATTTGGCCATCACAAAGAATACATGTGGTAGTATATGCTCTCTACCAAACTTGTTTTGAAATAAGATTTGGTTATGTTGGGAAATTTAGACCCCGGTTGAAAGAATTAACAAGTTTTAAACCTAAATTATTAATTAGGTGTATTATGAATAAAACTTGTTAATACAAACAAACATCAATATCATGTCAAAATCAGATAAGAAATCAAGTAAAGAGAGTCCTACTTTAGATAGAAAGAGTTAAAGTAGAGGACAAACAGAAAAGACAATTAAGTCTTTGGCTTATTTCTCACTCACACAGCACGAGTCTTTGGCCATGAAGATGAAAAGCCACGTGTCCTAGTATGTCTACTGAAGGACATGGAAGAATTAAAATTCTCTTGAAATTGAGTTAAAATGCTCAAAACTTTTAATAACTCACCAAGAATAGGTACAAAGCCTTTAGACAAAGGATGAGACCTATTAGACACTCGCTTATGAGGAAACAACCTGAAACAATCAGGGTGAGTGTGTCCAGAAACACCACAATGGTGACAAACATGAGCAGTTTTAGAACTACTCGGCTTCCTAGAAGGAGGTCTAACCTTAGAGGTAGATAAAGATCTCAACTTAGGACAATTTGGCCTAATATGACCAACAATATGACAATGATGACAAGTGGGGACAAATTCAGAATTTTTATTCAACCTATAAGGAGTTTTAGACATAAGTTTAGAAACTTTAGCATTAACATCAGATTATTTACCTTTGTCTATCCTAGCAAAATTAGCCTTCAACTTTTCATTATTCCTTTTAAGAGTTAGGTTTAACAACAAATTTGGTACTAGTTAAATTTTCAATTTCAGTTTTAAATTCAACTAATTGCTTTTCCAAACTCTTTATTTTGTCCACCTGAGATGAAATTTGATTTTTAAAATTCTCATTCAAATTATTGGATTCATCCAATTTTGTAATCAAATCATCTTTTTCGAGTTTAACCCTTTTAAATTTAGCTTTTAATTTTGTAGAACATTCAAGAGATTTTCATACAAAAATTATAAAGCTTGCAATAGGCATCTTGAATATCATCATCATCATGCAACACAAGATCATGCAAATCAAAACAATCAAGAGTTTCCATGACAACAGGGTCAAGGATCACACTCAGGAAATTAATCCAATCAGAGTGTACCCACTCTGATACCACTTGTTGGGAAATTTAGACCTCGGTTGAAAGAATTAACAAGTTTTTAACCCAAGTTATTAATTAGGTGTATTATGAATAAAACTTGTTAAAACAAAAAAACATCAATATCATGTCAAAATCATATGCAGTAGAAAAGTAAATAAAATAAGATATGTTGACCTAGGAAAACCAATGAAACCAACCAGTTTCATAGTAAAAAACCTGGGGGAAACCTTCCCGAAAAGCAATTCACTATAGTAAAGAGAAGTTTCAGATCTAGTATAAAACCTTTGTCCCTAGACTCTAAAATCCCCATAGATGAACTCACAGCAGAAACCTTTTACTACTTTAGAACCTCTGAACTCTTCAATAAATGAACGCCACCCTTTTATGTATGGATCCTAATACGTGACTCACTCCTTTGCACGAATCCCAGTTCGTGACTCACTCACCAACTTAAGGAAGAAGAATGTTGGCTGCAAAGTTCTTCACTTCATCAACAATAAAGATTAAGAAATACTTGGTTACAAAATCCTAAGGCACAAAGACGCAATAGCTTCTTTCAGAGAGAATAAGGCTTCGGTCACCTTTTTTTTTTTTTTTTTTTTTTTTTTTTTTTTTTTATGTTCTCCTTGTATTCTCCTATGTGACGGCCTCTAAAATAAGCCTTATATATGTCTAGGGTTGTGAGAAAAGAAACTTTACACAAATACATAAACATGGGCCGAAAATCAGATCTAGAAATTTGAATTCCTGTAACCTCGATAGCTGCTCGATCGATCGAGAAGTTGTCGAGCTTCATTTATTAAATCTCGATAGATTGCTATCTGTCGAGCAACTGTGGAGCAGCTGTCCAGCTATTTGTCCAGCTATTTGTCCAACTTTAGTGAACACTTTTTCTTCGCTTGTTTCTTGGTCCAATCTTCATGGCTTTAATACTAGACTTGAACAATCATGTTCTTTGAAGTATTAAACACATCCTAGATCTAGTCAAATACAAGTAAAATGCGTTTTGTCAAAAGATTAGCCAACTACATAAAATATGTCCTTAACAGGTTAGACAAGTTTATTGTGTTTTTTATCTAGGAATGCTTTGCATCTAGAATTGAGGATGTGTATCTATTCTTTAACATGCTCTTTGAATGCTTGCTTTTATGGTTATCTTGTTTGCATTCATCTTGTGTTGTTTCTCCTCATAAAAATCTCTTCTTCAAGGCTCTAAACAGATACCTCGATAGAAGTCTAGATACCTACTCATCACCTCCTCAATACAAACTCTTCTATCAAGATTTTTGGGTTTATACTCGATACCTCTCGATATTTATCCCGATCCATCAAGCCAAATTCTTTGGAGTCTCTGTTTGCTTAGGAGCACCTCGATACCTTCCTCGATCTATCAAGGTTTTTTTTTTGCCTTCAATACCTCCTCATACCTCTAGATCTATTAAGCTTTTGTTCTTGATAGAAGCTCGATACCTCCTCGATCCATCGAGCTGTGTTTTTAGTATATTGTTTGAGGTCTGACCTGGTTTTGTTATTTCTCAAATATTTTGATCTCTCTCTCTCCTCTTGTGACCTAAAAATCTCTTACTCTCTCTAAAATCACTCCTCCAATCAGATTTTCAGCCTAATCCAAGTTTCCTTCGCTTGGTAAGTGTACTTAATCTCTTCTTTTCCCTTGTCTTCATGCATTCATGCATTTTTTTTTACCTAAGTTTTCAATGTTTGGGAAATTTTTGGGGGATTTTGTGATTTTGTCAAATTTTTGGGTTGGGTGTTTTTAATATAAACTCATATGCTCATGCATTACAATTTATGCTCGTTATAACAATGTTTCATGCATTCTAGGATTGTGTGCTTGTTTAAACACTGTGAGTGTTATTAGGTTGGATTAGGTCTCTACTCGTGATGCAATTTGCGTTTTGCTTGTAACATGTTCATGCATTTTTACGCATTGCACGCTTCAATTCTTTTCTTTTCTATGCCTTGCCTTCTATTTTGTGACTCTGATTCTATCTTCTCTCTCTCTCTCTTTTAGTCTCCTCTTTATGGCACCCAAAAATTCTGTTCCCTCTAAAAATCTGATTCGTTGTGGTTCTTCCTCTTCTTCTTTTCCCCTTGATTCTATTTGGTTCTATGATGGGAAGGCACGAGCAAACTTCTTGGAGAACTTTTCTAACTGGACGATTCATATGGAACACTAAGTCATTCTGTCTGATTTTCTAAGCTCCTCTACCAAGTGCTATGAGCTCTTGGGGATGAGCTTCTCTTTGTGATAAACCCTTGAGGTGTCTCGACATGTTTATAAAAGGAGTTTTACTCTAATATACATGCCAACGATACCTCTATGCCTCGGTTTACTAAGGTATTCCGTGGTACATGTATTGTAGTTACCCCAAACTTCAGCCTCGTCTCACTTCCATCTTTAGAGATGAGTTGGCCTCACTCTTCTATGAGAAGGCCATATTGTGAGGAGATACACTTAATTTCTCCACAATTGAGTTCACTAAGGGACCTCGATTCCTTAATATGGTGATGACCTTTGTTCTCACTCGACGGTCACACTATAACACCATCTTCGAGCCTCGTCTTCATTTTCTTTTTTCTCTTATAGAAGGTATATCCATAGACTTTCCTTCATCTTTCCTTCGGCTATCACACGTATCCTCACACACATGCACATCATTATCCCTATTTTTTTAGGGATAATGTAACTTGTTTTATTAAGAAAGCCTAGCAATGTCAGCTAGGACAACCAAAAAAAGAGGTAGTGGAACATCCTCCATCCACACTACAAAATCTAAAATACATAAAGCATGTCGAGCTAAGAAATGGCATGTACTAGACCCAACCTAATCAGTTGAGTAACCATTTATTAATTTTTTATTGGACTCATTTTCAATGTATCTTTGTATATTAAAGTTATATTAAAATTTCTATATTTTAGATAAAAATACTAATAACATTAATTATCAACTTGGTTAGCAATTCTCAAATATAAATGTCTTTATTGCTAACTCTACTATTAACATTCAGTAGTCTTTTAGTAAGTTCATAATGGGTTTTCTTCCTAATTATTCACTTTTAACTTTACCGACCATGTTATATTTTATTCTTAAAATTGTATATATTGTATAAGTGTAAATTGGTGTTTTTTTTATTAAAAAAAATTGTAGTATTAATTTGAATTTTAGCTAACCCATCTTTACTTGTGAAGGTTGAAATTATTGAAGATTCTAAAGTTAAATGAAGTCATAATTTTTCTTCTTCGTTTTTTTCTTTTTTTTATTATTTATTATAAATTAGGCCTATTATTATATGCTTTAAAAGTTAATTTATTTTAGTTATATTATAATTTTATAGTGTAGATGGAATTTCTTTCAAATGTACACTAAAATCTTATTCCTCTAGATATGATTTTTTTTTTTTTAAGGAGTTTAAAAAAAAAAAAAAAAAAAAAAAAAAAAAAAAGAGGTACTAACAAAATATGTTAAAGTTGTATCTATTAAAATAAGTTTTTCAAAAATTCACATCAATACAACTTTGGTATTTTATATTTATGCATTTAATTTTCTTCTTTTGTGACATTTTTAGACTAATAGTCTCAAGGACAGACCCAAGCATAGGCTAGGGGTGGCTAGGACCCCACTCCCCAAACTCTCTCTCTCTCTCTCTCTCTCTCTCTCTCTTAAATTTTAATTATTTTTAAATTTCAATAGTATATATAGTTTTAAGATTTTAAATTTTACACCTTAGAAAAATTACTTTTTGGCAATTTATTTTCTTCTAATTTGCATAAGTGTTGGTCTTGGGCTTGGGTTTGGGTTTGTTCCAATCTATCTTGGGCCTTATCCTTTTCCTTTCTCTCATTCTAGCCCAAATTAATGCCCAGCTTGTTCAATATGTATTGTTGTCAGTAGTCGTTGGGCTCTTAGCATTGGAAGCCTACCCTCAGGCAGCCTATAGATACCTCATTTTGTACCCAGTTCATAAACTTTAGTCCCTTGTCCCAATGGTGAGCTTGGCATTTCTATAAAAGGTAATTGAAGTAATTTTGATAGTTTGGAAGTAATCACAACTCAAAAGTGCTCAAATCGCTTTGAAAACGAAGCTGAAAATGACCTTTGCTCACTGTTTTAACCAAAACTTTTAATCCACAAAGCATTTTTTAATGAGGTTTGTTTCATAGACATTATGCGCTTCAATTTGAATACAAATTTTTCTTAATGTGGATTTATATTGAGTGAGTTATGGCTATTTGAAGTTGGGCCATGTGAATCATGCATGTGTATGTAGGCCCCAACCATGCGTACACAGGCCATTTTTCTAGGTTCCAGAACATTAGTTTTAGGAGCCCAAAACATTAGTTTTAGGGGCCCAAAACATCATTCTATGATGTGGGCTGGCCCCTAGACCCTTGGGAAAGTCAAAAGATTTCTAAAAGGCCCCAAAAACCATAGTTTAAACATTTGAGTACAACCTTATGCCTCCAAATTCAAACGCTAGCTAGAGAGAGTGGATTATTGACCAAAACTCTTCCAAAAATGCTTTATTTTTTCTGCATCTTCGGCACATAGCCACCAAGCCCTTTTTTTGGTTCTTCAAAACCACTTTCTATTACTCTTTAGGGCCTAAACTATTTATCTCAAGCCAAGAAAGATTCTTTCAAAATCTTTTCAAGGACACCTTTTTTTTTTAGTTGTGATTACTAATGGACTATTGATATGTTTGATTCATTTGATTATTTGATCTTGTGGTGTAGGCACTAAAAGGCCGGTTAAATATCAACCAAGTTGTGTCCCATAAGCAAGGTGAGTCTTTCTCCATGACTCCTCCCTAATTTGGATTTTCATAACTTATTTTCTTGTTGTTCTTCTTGCTCTTATTTGATTTATATGTTTGCCACCAATCATTGGGTATTTCTAAGTTGTGATTGGTAACATGTTTCTAGTTGATTTTATTACCGATCCTAGGCTAAGAAAAATGTCATTTTTCCTAATCTAATGTGGATGGCAAAAAATCTTGATTCTTGAGTCCAGAAGTTTGGTTACGTGTGGGGAAGGGGTTAGACACCCCACAATGCTTGTCTAAGGACAGTCATTTTTTTTTATAAAACTTTAATTTTTGGAGATTGGCAATAAAAACAAGATTTTGGCATTGGCTTTCGGGGCTTTGCATGCATAGGGGCTTTGAGGTTTAGCTTTTGAATGGGTGTGGTCCCAATCTATGCTTTCCTAAGGCAAGTATTTGCTCCTGGGACCCACCATCAATATGCCGAGTTTCTAAGACAGTAGGAATTTGAGGACTACCTGCAAATCCCCCTGTACACCATGAGGTATAGGACCAGAGAGGCTTTGGTGTGGCAATTTCATGCCGAGACAGGCACCTTTCACTTGAGCTGCAGGGAGTACGCGATCCTCCCTCTTGATTGGATAGCCATCCTGGGTATTAGATTTGGTGGCTTCCCAATTCCGACCAATGAGATGAACTTTGAGATGGCCAGCAAGCTTTTAGGCATCCTTCTTCTATTGACTGAGGACATGAGAGGATATTTCGGGCCGATTGCATCGCCACAAATCCATACCAAATGGTTGTAGGGCAACATTCCTTAGGGTGTGGCACCTATTGACATTCATCTTTAGCAGTTCTTCTTGTGTTTTCTCGGTAGTTGCTTCTTTGGCAACAATTGATCGGTGTTAACTTGCCAACTGCTATGGGCCATGAGAGAAATCTCAGATGTTGGGAGATTTGACTAGGGATCTGTCACTTACAGCTTCTTCATCGCTTTCTTGAGGTGAGCCTCCTAGCAAGATTTCAAGAGTTTGGAGGGATGTTGGTAGATTCTAACATGGTGGCCATATGGGTACATCCCAGCTTTGCAACTACAATATACCGACTTGTCAGCAATAGTGTACCCTTAAGCCTATGCCTGGGCTCTCTGTGTGATCACTAGGGTTGTTGTAGTGCAGCCAATCACTCTCTCCACAACCTTAGACTGCATAAGCTAGGATGAGATTATAGTTTGCCCTTATGATGGTTCATTGCTAGGGAAGACAGAGCTCACTATTGCTATGGGCCAGTCAAGGATACGACATTGGTTTTGGGCCCTGACGAGCTGGGAGTTCTTTTTGTCAGAAAGGACCTTCCACCAAGTCATGCCGGTCTATGGAGTACTTAGAGATCTGCCTCTTCATAGCTCGTCATTCGAGACTGTTGTACTAGACGACATGGCTTATGCGATAGTTTCTTTTGATGCTTACGTGGATACTAGCAGAGATTTTGCTACTTGGTTCATGGAGTCCTCCGCAGGGCCTATTATTAGAGATGTCCATGTGAGTGGAGATAGGGTGCTATATGGCATTATTCATGCTTAGGAGGCCATCAAAGTAGAGTGGATAGCGCGTGTAGAGGATCTGCAGGCTAGACAGATAGAGGTTGAGGACCTCTAGAGGATCTGCTACTAGGGAGGCACACATGCAAGAGGAGACTGCTCAGACGTTAGCTTAGGAGAGGGAGCTTTGGCAGCAGGACAGAGAGGCTCGTGCTACTGCTGCTACAAAGAGAGAGAGGTACTAGCTTCAAAGTGAGCCAGCCATACTTCATGGATATACCATGCTTCTGATGGGAGAGTTACGGGCAGCTCGTATTTAGGTTCCACATCCACCTCATATTCTTGGCTGAGACCCTATTATACCTTCATATGAGCCCAGGATCATGCTAGTTCCTCCAGGTCCACTAAGTGGTTAGGATTCTTTTGCTTAGACTCTAGGGCCTTCCCAAGTTCCAAAGTATACTCCAGGCCCTTCGGGGGTGTGGGTCCTTCCACTAGCCCTTTTACAGGCAACGATGATGATGACGATGATGACACTGACTAGTACATTGGGGATGATGATTCTTAGTAGGTTTAGCCCTTGTTGTAGCATGATGTATGTATGAAACAATGCCTCTTTTTAGGACTTATATGTATGATTCTAGAAACTGCCTTTGAGAGGGCTGATGTATGACTTTAGGAAAGGTTCCTTTAAGAAGGCTACTGATATTTGTGAAACAATGCCTTTAATTAGGACTTACATGTATAACTCAAGATATCACCTTTAAGAAGGCTGCTGATGTGTGCAAGACAGTGCCTCTAATTAGGACTTACATGTATAATTCTGTAAATTGCCTTTAAGAGTGCGGTAAACATAGGGAATCACCTTTAAGAGGGCTACCGATATGCGTGCAAAATAATGCCTCTAATTAGGACTTACATGTATAACTCTGTAAATGCCTTTAAGAGGGCTACAGACATACACAAAATAATGCCTTTGATTAGGAGTTACATGCATAACTCTGGATATTGCCTTTAAGAAGGCTGCTGATGTGTGAGGGATAAGGACTTTGATTAGGACTCATATGCGTAACTCCAAAAATTGCATTTGAGAAGGTTGTAGACATGCACAAAACAATGCCTCTAATTAGGACTTGCGTGTATAACTCTAGAAATTGCCTTTGAAAGCGTAGTAAACATAGGCAATCGCCTTTGAGTGGGCTGCCGATATGCGTGCAAAACAATGCCTCTGATTAGGACTTACATGTATAACTCAAGATATCACCTTTAAGAAGGTTGCTGATGTGTAAAGGGTAAGGCCTTTGATTAGGACTTACATGCATAATTCTGGAAATTGCCTTTGAGAGGGCTATAGACATGTGTAAAACAATGCCTTTGATTAGGACTTACATGTATAACTTTGGAAATTGCCTTTGACAGGGCGGCAAACATATGTGAGGAGCAATACCATTTGGTAGGGCTTACATGCATAATTCTAGGAAAGCACCTTTGAGAGGGCTAATGTATCATCACAGAAAAATCACCTTTGAGAGGGATGCTGATGTAGTTGAAAGACAATGCTTTTGGTTAGGACTTATATGTATAACTCCAGATAAATCACCTTAGAGGGGGTCGTAGACATAATTGAGGAGCAATGCCTTTTGGTAGGGCTTACATGCATAATTCTAGGAAATCGCCTTTGAGAGGGCTGCTGATGTATGCATGCACTATCGCATTTTCATCATAGATGGTGGTTTTGAACCAGCTCGCGTCACACTTATTTGTATTGCACAATAGTTACACAGGTTTATCAGTGCATTTTGAAAATGATCGTCTCGCTAGGGGAGAGAGAAATGAGAGATCGCACGAAATAAACTACCCTAGTTTAGGGTTTTGTACGATTCTCAACATGAAAGACATCCTCGGCGAAACGATCCTAATTTGGCATATTGAACAAGGTAGAGGGAACTGCACAAAATAAAATTTCCCCAGTATAGTTTTTGTGCGGTTCTTGACATGAAAGGAAAGGTTACCAGCGGGATGGACTCCTGCTTGCATGCTGATTAGCACAAAGTGGACAGAACCATGCAAAATGAAACTGCCATAGTTTAGGCTTTTACGGGGTTCCAAGCCTGTGGATTGGCCGAAGATGGCCTTGACTCCATGGGTTGTACCTAACGCTAATAATAAATGCATACATTTTGAACGAAATCTCCCAAGACACGCCATATAGCGGTATACATTGATTGTTCCTGTTATTGCCCGGGTGGCTATCATTTGAAAGACAAGTTCCTTGGGTAGATCTTATGGGAAATGACTCCCTCTATCCTCTGAATAAGCTATAAAAGTTGTTGGATGGTTGAGAATAGGTTCTAGTACCCTTTTGTTGTGGACATTGATTATTAGGGCTGAACCAACCCTTGAACCAGGCAAACTGGGCTTATAAAAAATGAGGTTCAAGATGTTTAGGAGTTCTTAACAAGATGCACAAAGATAATTTCCCCAATGTAGAATTTGTGTAGTCTTGGATGCACGAGAGGGAATTCCTGACAGTCCAATTCACTGAAAAACCGATCGCACACTACGACGGGTACTAAAACAAGGGAATCTTTGCTACAAGGTGGTCGAAAACATCCTAAATAGGAGGAAGAGTATCAGAATACGTGAAGGTTTGTGCTTGGGGGCCTAAAAATCCCCAGCACATGTCCCAAGGTCAACGGCCTTTGTAGGACCGCCACCTCAGGAAACATGTATAAAAGCTAGGTTCCAACCTAGCTTTAGCTCATTCAGTCTTGCGATTTTTCTAGACTTTCTTTTACCTCTTTCTTCACTTAGATGCTTAGAAAACACCATTTTTCATCATTTTTTGTGTAGATTCTCAACGGATCGTTAGATTTATCAAGATCCGTTCATGGTTACTTTTGGTGCTCACTCCTACAACACTTTGGTCGAGCTTGAGAGGGAGTCTTTCTCTGAGAAGAAGCTCAGCAGATGGTGGAGCTCTTTTTCTTGTAGTGGTCGGGCTCTCCTCCGGCGAATTCTTGGAGATGCTACTGCCTTACTCCATACCGCACTAGATTGGCACTTGTTAAAAGTTATTGTTTCTTATTGGGAGCCTGCTTTGAGATGTGTCACTATTGGGGACGTCGATTTTGTGCCTAGTTTGGAGGAGTACGACCACTTCCTTTCTCTTTCTACCCCTCTGAGTACCATTTATGTTCTACTAGTGCGACCACACTACTACAAGAGGTATGCTAGTTTGTTGGGATTAAAGAGGCCAGTTGTAGAGGCCCTGACTTAGCACGATAGCGGGATAAGAGGAAGCATGTCCTTTGACTTCCTATATGACCAGTTTCGTCCTTTGGAGTGTCCGGCTAGCTACAGAGATGATTTCGTGAATTTGGAGGAGCAGTGGGCATCTAATCGGTGTTAGGCCTTCCTGGTGGCCTTCTTCAAAATAATGTTATTTCCTTTAGCGTCCAGATCCATCAGCTTTGTTGTTCTACCACAGGTGAGTGCCTTACCCCATGGATCCTCTTTCAGTCCCGCTGTACTTTGTGAGACAGTTAGGTCTTTGTCCTTATGTTGGGAGGCTGGTTAGGGTAAGCTAGGCTGCTGCGTTCATTTGTTATAGTTGTGGTTCTGTAGCCATCTAAATGTCATCGCTAGGGATCAGCCTACGGGCTTTGTGAGTAGGAATCGAGTCCGGGCTACTATAGCTCTTAATATTCCCTTCTCTGGGGGTATTAAGGATTGGCTGAGATACTTATGCAATTTGGGCCCCGATGACTAGATCTAGAAGGTCAAGTGGGGTATTACTAAGTGGTAGGGGCAGACCCAATTTGTTGGCTTACTTGGCGTCCCCTTGGTGGGCATCTTGGGGTGTACGAGATACTTTCCTAGCATAGCCATATGGTAGTTTCGGGGTATCCAGCATATCCCATGACTTACTAACCTCTCTATCATTACTTGTGAGTATGGGCTCCTAGATATTGATATGGTAGTGACAAGGCGTGCCTTGGATTTTTGGGAGGCGCGCAAGTCATGTATTGACTTCCCTCTTTGCTCTAGAAAGGATTAGGAGTGGTTTTCCATGGAGTTCAAATTGTGGCGGGACACTAGGGATACTAGTTTCATGCTTGACCAAGCTACCAACCTTCGCTGAGCTACCATTCCTAGTTGATGTTTTGAGGGAATATACCCTAGAGTTTGAGATCCGGGTTGACTGGGAACTTGCGGATCTGAGGGCGTACTTGAGGGAGGTTGTCAGGGATAGAGACTACTGTAGAGAGTTGGTTGATGCCCTCATTGAGAACATTGAAGAGATGGGTAGTGCGTAGGATAGTAAGCTCGGCACTCTTAGGGCAGAGCTTGAACAAAGAGGACCGGCCCCTTCAGGCACAGAGATTGAGTGCATTCATCTGAGATCCCGGGTTGTAGGCTTAGAGGATGAGCTTGCGACCCTTACCCAAAGATTTACTACTTTAGGTCATTCTTGGGATGAGGAGAGGGCTGTCCTGGAGGCCGACAGTTTAGCATGGGAGCTAGCGCAGGCAAGGGTCTATATTCATTCCACTTTAAGCATGGAGTATAGGCAAAAGGGAGACAAGCCTAGTGAGCTGCAATTGGCCTTCTACCATCTTTGAACTGAACTAGTCTAGAGAGAGGAGGCCTTGAGGATTGCTACTACAGAGGTAGGCACCTTGCAAGCTTTGATAGAGACTGAGAGACAAGGCTCCACTTCTGATTGTATGATGGAGAGGGAGTTGGTCCACCTTCGACATTCACATAACAGACTCAAGGGGGTCACCCGAGACCTAGGCTTTGACGCAACCAAGTTGCTCTACACCCATGCTCCCGATGACTTGATTCTTTGTACCAATTTTGGGCAGTTGTGTTAGGCTGTGTCCTTTCGCTTAGGCCATGTTTGACCCGTTAGTGCTCTTTCTTGTTTATTTTGTTCCCATACATAAGCTATGTAGTTAGTATCCCACCATGTATGGAAAGGTCCTTCATAAATTGCTAGGCAATTGCATAAGGCCTTCCTTCTTTTTGTTTGAGTTCTTAAAGCATAGTCTAGTTCGTTAGGCATGCTTAGAAACTAAGAGATGGTAAGGAGAGATGTTTATGATGAAATTTGAGATGCATTTATGAGATGAGATTTCATGTTTTGATATCAGAATGTATGAAAGAAACTGAATGGCACAATACAGGCATGTTAATGAATATGTAGGCAAATGCTTTGAAAATGCAAGATTATACAAATAAGTGATAAATGTAAATCCCACACGTATGAATATCTCATTTTTCCAAGAATACATCCTATTTTAGATGGATCTTTTCCTTTTCCCATTAAGGTACATTTCCCATTGACATGAGCTAGAACATCTTGAGCGGATCACCAGGTCATGGTAGTATTGTAGACAAAGAGCAATCTCGGAGGCGTCTTTGTGTCTTGTCTTGGATACTGGATCCATCTAATCTTTTAAGCAGGCATAATTGATAGGTTTTTCTTTTAAGACGTGACTGAACCAAAATGACTGCCTACGTACCTTCACTAGGAAGGATCAGGTCATCACGTAGTTCAACTAACTTTTGGTTGCCTTGACTTTTGCCTTGACAACCCTTTTCGGGTTTTCAATCTAACAGGCTCTCTCACACTCTCTTTTTTGCTCTCCTTTTGCATAAATCACCCTTTCATTTTTTCAATCTACCTTTTGTATTTTCTCATGCTCTCTTTCTTTTAGCTCTCCTTTTACGTAAAACACCTTTCGGGTTTTTTATCTACGTTTTTGTATTTTATTTTTCTTTTTGTTCTTTTTCATTTTTTTTTTTTGGTTGACATGAAAACATAGAAATAAGGTGCACTGGGAGGCTCCTTCATGCAAAGTACCATATGACAGCGTCAAAATTGGTGGGCATATTGAAGTCATGCCTGTTCATGTCGACTAGAACCAAGGTTCCTTCGGAAAAGGCCTTCTTCCCCACGTGTAGGCCTTCATAAGTTGGGGCAAGCTTTCCTCTATGATCAAGCACGGCCTGGTTGTACTTTTTCAAGACTAGATTGCCTTCTTCAAAGACCCTGGGTCTAACTTTCTTGTTAAATGCTCGCTCGACATGGCGTTGGTACAAATCTCCATGGCACATTTCGGTTATGCACTTTTCATCTATCATGTTCAGTTGTTCGTATTAGGAATGGGCCCATCGACCTTCTGATAGCTTTGTTTGAGATAAAATCCTGAGAGACGGGATCTCTACCTCTGCAGGGAGGACAACCTCCAAGCCATATACCAATGAATACGGGGTTGCTGTTAGGATATATGCCCTTAAATCCTATTGTATGATGCTATGTATGACATTATGGATGACTTAATGTTGTGTTTAATAAAGTTGTTTATTTCTTATCTAAAATAATGGTAACATGAATATTTGGACATTATCATATAGTCCACGAGATGCATAGTATGTGATTTATGTGAAAAGTCACAGAAGATATAAATCACAAGTTCTTTGTAAACTCAAAATTTATAGTTCGTAGTCGGTGATGAAATTGGGCATTTCATCTGCGAAGACTATAACGTATCAACTAAGATGATTTGTCTTGATCATGGAAGTGGTGACTTCTAGTTGATATGTTGATATATTTTAAGAGTTAAGACATATTGAACTGGACCGCTGTGAGATTTATTATTCTCCTAACGACTGTCAAATGAATAATAAATCTCACGACTTCTATTTGCATGAACTCTTAATCCTGAGAGAATAATGGACCTGATCATGAGATGTAGGTTGCTTTGATATATCAGAAGTGAGACCTAAAGTAACGGTCAAAACCTCAGTATATTGGGCAGCCACATTTAGTGTTGATGGAACATATATTCTCAAGATGGAATTCATAGTTTCTTGATGGAGATATAAAATATTCCCTTGAGATAAGTTTAATGGGTTTGGTTATTTAGAGAGTTAGGCCTAACCACTTTGGTAAGAAATTACTAAAGTATATATTTATGAAATTGGATTTCATAAATATATGATGAATAACTTTAAAGGATTAAACCGGGTACTCAAGGATAAGATGTAGTAATTTACAAAGTGGCAGTCTATATTTATGACTTTGTATTATTACGAATATTTTATGAAGGGGTTGCGTGTAAAATAAAGTATTGAGATATAATTTATTAATAAGGCCTAGAGTGCAATTATATTTATACAGTGGTATTAAATATAATTAATGGTAACTTTGGACTTATCAAGAGTTGACGGAAAAGTCCAAGGCCCATTGGAGCTAGTGTCTTATTGGTCCCTTTTGGTCCCATTCCAAGCCACACACTAAAGCCCAATTGGAAAGGCCCAATAGGCCGGCCCAATTAGATAATCAGTTAGTTATAAAGGGAGAAATATACAGAATTTTTTAATGCAATTTTTCGTAGAGAAAAAGAGAGAGTGTGAGACACACTTTCATTCTCCCTTTGGAAACTGATTGAGAGACCACACATCTTGGGCGTAAAGTGGAATTGGAGTGAAGATTAAAAGTTTTCCCAAGTGCTTCTAATCTTTGTTTTGAATTTCTCCACACCAAGGTACGCTATCTTGTTCTTATATTCTGAAATTTACAGAGTGCATGTTGTCAATCATGAATGAAATAGATCCTTGTTTGTTGCTTCCGCTGTGTGTTTTGTATGAGATACAAAACCAGATTTTTACCCAACAATTGGTATCAGAGCCAGGTTTTCATATCATGATTGTATAGCGTGTGATTGAATTTTAGAATTTAAGAAAACTGTTCATTTTGTGTTTCAATTTTCTGCATCATTTGAATATAATGTAGAAAATTGTATCACCTATGTATAAAAGTGATGGCCATTACAATTCTGCACTGCCATATTCAATATCTATTGCCTTGATATTTGTTCGAATAGGAGTAGTTATTGGAATAGGGGTAGTTATTCTCATTATACGGATATATATAAATAACTACCTTTTACGTGCATTCATTCCTTGCACTGTTTCGCTTGGAAATGGGAATTGTTAGATGGCCGTATATTGTATGGCATGTAAGTTAAATATATATATATATAGTGATGTCATAAGCATACGGAATTGGTCTTGGGTTTTGTAATGCACTGGTTGCCATTTATTGCATGTATTGTATATCTTTGCATGGAGTATAAGTGCATGGTTTCAAAAGTTAAGACAATTGATTAGTTTGTCTTGATGGGTGTGGAATCCGTACCTGAAGGATTTCATATTTCCAAAAGTTATATATATATATATATATATATATATAATATATATATTATATTATATTATATTATATATATTTATATATAATATAATATATTTTTTATAAATATATATGAATTTACGTTACGTTACGTTATATATATTTATATATGTTAATGCTAGTTTTATGAAATTTATTCCTAAAGAGATTAGGATTATGTTTTTCACATGTCTAGCATTATTATGGTCCTTGACCTTAAAAACCTTAATTTTAAAATATCTAGTGGGAGAGAGATGCAAGGGTTGCATCTCACGGCCTCCATTGTTGGTTCATAGTAGTGTGAAATATATACTTTGTCTTTGCCTCGAGCTTAGCATTCCATGCGGAGAGTATTTATTTCATGGTCCTACAAGATTGAATTTCCTAGTTTATAGTGGTTTGATAAACACCTTGTCTTAGCCTCGAGCTTTGCATTCCATGCGGAGGGTGTTTTTATCATGGTACCACAAAATAAGCTTGTTAAAGGGATGAAATGTGGCTACACATGATTCTAGACAATGGTATACACTAGACTAAGTATTTTAGTATCCTCTATGCTGAGTTCTTGCTATTATTACTTAGAGGCTAAATGTAAAACGGCATATTATTAGTGTTTGATAAGAGTTATCATGATAGCACTAATAATGAGAGTAGTTCTCAATCAATCATAGTATTTAATGTTCACTCTATGCTGAGGGATATTGAATATGGGATTGGATTGTCGTTGCATATATTATTTTATGGTTTTATTATGGTTCCATATTATATGCTTATATGCTAAATTTGATAATGTCCAGTTTACTTATTGTATTCATGTTTATTATTTTCATATTTAAATCATGGCATCATTTAGCCCACTTGTTGCTATTCTTAACTAAAACAAACTGACTGGATCCAACTATGTTGACTGGAAAAGGAATTTGGACATTGTTCTTACTGCTGAAGAGCACAAATATGTGCTTACTCAACCATGTCCTATCTTTCCTTCATTAGATGCTCCTATTGAGGAAAAACAGTGATATGATCGTTGGCAGAAATCTAATGAGATGGCCAAGTGCTATATCCTAGCATCTATTTCAAATGTTCTACAGCATCAAATGCAGGATGTAGAACATGCTTCGGACATCATGCTAAGTCTGAAGGAGATGTTTGGTGAGCAAGGCCGGTCTGTAAGGCAAGAAACCATGAGGCAAATTTATAATACCAAAATGGCTGCAGGAAGTTCAGTAAGGGAGCATTGTCTTAGGATGATTGCTAATCTGAACACATTAGAAGTTTTAGGTGCCGACATTGATGGAGAATCCCAAGTGGATATGATACTCCAGTCACTACCAGATTCATTCAAGGAATTCAGACTCAATTATAATATGAACAAAAAGATTTACTCTTTGTCTGAATTAATGAATGAGTTAGTGGCGGCGGAAGGCATCCTTGTTACTTCTAGTGTTGAAGCCAATGTGGTGAAGCTTCTACTTCTCAATCTAAATCGAAAGGCAAGGGTAAGAAGAAGAAGAAGGACTTCACTAAGAAAATTGGTAAACAAATTGCTTTAGGGGTTGCCGATAAAGGAAAGAAAAGCAAAGGAAAGTGTTTCCATTGTGGTGAGAAAGGACATTGGAAGAGGAATTGTCCAATATTCAAGGCTGCCAAGAATAAGGGTATGAAAAGTTCCTTTCTTCTTGAAATATGTTTGGTATAGAATCCAACAGATTCCTGGTGTGTGGATTCAGGTTGTACTAATCATATCTGCAATTTTTTGCAGGGGTTCCAGGAGACCAGAAAGTTGAATGAGGGAGAACTATTTCTTACTTTGGCTGATGGGAGCAGGATTCCGGTTGTAGCCGTTAGAGTGTATAATTTGTGTTTTAAGTCTAGAGTGTTAATATTGGAAGACTGTTTGTATGTACCTAATGTTCGTAGAAATTTGATTTCTGTAACTTATTTAGGTAAACATGGATATTGTGTTATCCTGAAAGACAATGTTGTAATAAAGAAGGATAAAATGTTTATCTGTTCTGGCAATATTGTGGATGGTCTTTATATTTTAACTCCTGACATGCATGAATTATACAATTTTGAAATAGATAATAGCTCTCATGTAAAATCATTAAAGAGAAAGTTTCCTTCTACTAGTGAAGCATATCTTTAGCACTTGCGTTTGGGTCATATTAATTCAAGTAGGATTCAAAGACTAATCAAAGATGGACTTTTACAGCCCATGGACTTTGATGGTTTTCCAGTTTGCGAATCTTGTTTGGAAGGTAAAATGACCAAACGGCCTTTTAATGCAAAAGGTAGAAGAGCCCAAGATTTGCTAGAACTAGTGCATTCAAATGTATGTGGTCCTATGTCAATCCAAGCAAGAGGTGGTTATGAGTATTTCATTACTTTCACTGATGATTACTCTAGATTTGGTTATGTGTACCTAATAAAACGGAAGTCCTAAGCCTTTGAAAAGTTCAAAGAGTTTAGGGCTGAAGTTGAGAATCAATTAGGTAAACGCATAAAGGCCATTCGATCTGATCGAGGTGGCGAATACCTTCTTGGTGATTTCAAGGATTTCTTGACTGAAAATGGGATTATGTCCCAGTTGACTGCACTTGGAACTCCAGAACAAAATGGTGTAGCAGAAAGAAGGAATAGGACTCTTTTGGATATGGTTAGATCCATGTTGAGTTATTCGACTCTACCAATTTCCTTTTGGGGATATGCCTTAAATACTGCAATGTATCTTCTAAATTTAGTACCTTCGAAGTCTGTTCCTAAAACACCTGTAGAGTTGTGGAATGGGTGTAAGCCTAGTATGAGACATCTCCACATTTGGGGTTGTCCAGCACATGTGTTGAAAGGAAAGTCTGACAAGTTACAGTCTAAAACAAAAGTGGTTTTCTTTGTAGGGTATCTAAAAGGAACTGTTGGAGGTTTGTTCTATAGTCATAAGGATAATAAAGTGTTTATTAGTACAAATGCCAAATTCTTGGAAAATGACTATATGAATGATTATACTCCTAGAAGTAGAGTTGTCTTGGCTGAAATGAATGAACCTGTAGTTGAACAACCAATGGATGAAACTAGGGATGACGTGGCTGTATTAGATACACCACAAGATATTACTCATGAGATGTCTAGTACATAGGTGCCTCGTTGTAGTGGGAGAATTGTTCGGCCTCCTATAAGATTTATAGGTTTAGGAGAAACCTATGAAGCTATCTCAGAAGAGGCTGAATCGGATCCCTACACTTATGAAGAGGCAATTAATGATATAGATGCACATCATTGGGTCTTAGCTATGAAATTTGAATTGGATTCTATGTATTCCAATCATGTATGGGATCTTGTAAAGGCGCCTAACGACATTAAACCTGTTGGTTGTAAATGGGTTTACAAGAGGAAGAGAGGGATAGATGGAAAAGTTGAAACTTTTAAAGCAAGACTAGTGGCGAAAGGGTACACACAAAAAGAAGGTATTGATTATGATGAAACTTTTTCGCCAATAGCCATGCTTAAGTCTATCAGAACTCTTTTATCCATTCCTGCTCATTATGATTATGAGATTTGGCAAATGGATGTCAAGACTGCATTTCTTAATGGCAATCTTGAAGAAGAAATATACATGATACAACCAGAAGGATTCATAGCAAAGAACCAAGAGCATATGGTATGCAAGTTGAATAGGTCCATTTATGGACTTAAACAAGCATCTAGGTCATGGAACATTAGATTTGATCAAGCAATCAAGTCATTTGGTTTTGAACAAAATCTTGATGAACCATGTGTGTACAAAAGACATCGAGACAAAGTAATAATGTTCTTAGTGCTTTATGTTGATGATGTTCTACTCATTGGAAATGATGTAGGGGTAATGTCATCGGTTAAAGTTTGGTTGTCTAGCCAATTTGATATGAAGGACTTGGGTGAGGCTAACTTTATTCTAGGGATCAAGCTTTGGCGAGATCGTAAGAATAAGATGTTAGGCTTATCACAAGCTGGATATATAGATAAGGTTCTAGAACGGTTTAGCATGCAAAACTCCAAGAAAGGATTGCTTCCTTTTAGACATGGAGTTCCTCTGTCTGATGACCAAAGGCCTAAGACTCAAGAGGAAGAAAATTTGATGAGACAAGTTCCTTATGCTTCTGCAGTGGGAAGTCTCATGTATGCCATGCTTTGTACTAGACCAGACATTTGTTATTCAGTTGGCATGGTCAGCCGATATCAATCAAATCCAGGACCAAAACATTGGCAAGCTGTAAAACATATTCTCAAGTATCTTAGGAGAACGAGAAATTATATGCTTGTTTACCATTGTGAGGATTTGATTCCCATTGGCTATACAGATTCAGATTTTCAATCAGATCTAGATTTCAGAAAATCCACTTTAGGATGTGTTTTCACCTTGGGAGGTGGAGCCATAAGTTGGAGGAGTGTTAAGCAATCTTGCATTGCGGACTCCACCATGGAAGCCGAGTACGTTGCTGCTTGTGAAGCAGCAAAGGAGGCTGTTTGGCTCAAGAAATTCCTTTCTGATCTTGGTGTTGTAAGAATGGAGCAAGTTCCCATCACATTGTTTTGTGATAATAGTGGAGCGGTTGCATAATCTAAAGATCCAAGAAATCACAAGAAAGGAAAGCACATTGAGAGGAAGTACCATATCATTCGAGACATTGTTGCTCGTGGAGATGTTGTGGTGGCAAAGATTGAAAGTGCAAATAATCTAGCAGATCCTTTTACCAAAACCTTGCCTCAAAGGACTTTCGAGTCACATTTGAAGGGAATGAGAGTTAGATTAATGCACAATAGTCTTTAGGGCAAGTGGGAGATTGTTAGGATATATGCCCTTAAATCCTATTGTATGATGCTATGTATGACATCATGGATGACTTAATGTTGTGTTTAATAAAGTTGTTTATTTCTTATCTAAAATAATGGTAACATGAATATTTGGACATTATCATATAGTCCATGAGATGCATAGTATGTGATTTATGTGAAAAGTCACAGAAGATATAAATCACAAGTTCTTTGTAAACTCAAAATTTATAGTTCGTAGTCGGTGATGAAATTGGGCATTTCATCTGCGAAAACTATAACGTATCAACTAAGATGATTTGTCTTGATCATGGAAGTGGTGACTTCTAGTTGATATGTTGATATGTTTTAAGAGTTAAGACATATTGAACTGGACCGCTGTGAGATTTATTATTCTCCTAACGACTGTCAAATGAATAATAAATCTCACGACTTCTATTTGCATGAACTCTTAATCTTGAGAGAATAATGGACCTGATCATGAGATGTAGGTTGCTTTGATATATCAGGAGTGAGACCTAAAGTAACGGTCAAAACCTCAGTATGTTGGGCAGCCACATTTAGTGTTGATGGAACATATATTCTCAAGATGGAATTCATAGTCTCTTGATGGAGATATAAAATATTCCCTTGAGATAAGTTTAATGGGTTTGGTTATTCAGAGAGTTAGGCCTAACCACTTTGGTAAGAAATTACTAAAGTATATATTTATGAAATTGGATTTCATAAATATATGATGAATAACTTTAAAGGATTAAACCGGGTACTCAAGGATAAGATGTAGTAATTTACAAAATGGCAGTCTATATTTATGACTTTGTATTATTACGAATATTTTATGAAGGGGTTGCGTGTAAAATAAAGTATTGGGATATAATTTATTAATAAGGCCTAGAGTGCAATTATATTTATATAGTGGTATTAAATATAATTAATGGTAACTTTGGACTTGTCAAGAGTTGACGGAAAAGTCCAAGGCCCATTGGAGCTAGTGTCTTATTGGTCCCTTTTGGTCCCATTCCAAGCCACACACTAAAGCCCAATTGGAAATGCCCAATAGGCCGGCCCAATTAGATAATCAGTTAGTTATAAAGGGAGAAACATACAGAATTTTTTAATGCGATTTTTCGTAGAGAAAAAGAGAGAGTGTGAGACACACTTTCATTCTCCCTTTGGAAACTGATTGAGAGACCACACATCTTGGGCGTAAAGTGGAATTGGAGTGAAGATTAAAAGTTTTCCCAAGTGCTTCTAATCTTTTTTTTTTGAATTTTACCACACCAAGGTACGCTATCTTGTTCTTAAATTCTGAAATTTACAGAGTGCATGTTGTCAATCATGAATGAAATAGATCCTTGTTTGTTGCTTCCGCTGTGTGTTTTGTATGAGATACAAAACCAGATTTTTACCCAACAGTTGCACCCGTGGAAGTACGAATAGAAGTACGACATGCGCACAAAGCAAACGGCAAGTACTCGTGCCAATCCTTGTATGTGTCTGCCATCTTAACCAAGATTTTCTTAATATTCTTGTTAGCGGCTTCCACTGCACCATTCATCTGAGGGCGATAGGGAACCAAATTTTTGTGCTCGATCTTGAACCGTTGGTAGAGTTGCCGGATCATTTTCCTATTTAGGTTCACCCCATTATCTGTAATGAGCTCTCCTGGCATGCCATAGCGGGAAAAGATGTTATATTTCAGGAACTAGGCTACCACTTTGTGAAATAATCGATGGCCACTAAGATGTACTCATGGCCATTTAAAGTTTTGGAATCACGAGTCTGATGACATTTATACCTTAAGCTAAGAAGGGCCATGGCACTACTAATGAGTGCAAAGATTGAGGAGGAGCATTCTTCTAGTCTTGATAGGCTTGACAACGGTGGCATGTCCTCACATGTTTATGATGAAAAAATAAATGTTTGTATCGCATAAAAAATATATGCAGCGGAAAATTAACGGATCTACTTCATTCGCAATCGATAACGTGTACTATATAAATTTCAAAATTTAAGAACAAGAGAGCATACCTTGGTGCGGTGAAATTCAAAAACAATAATCAGAAGAACCCAAGAATACTTTTAATCTTCACTCTAATTCCACTTTACACCCAAGAAGTGTTGTCTTTCAATCAGTCTCAAAGAGAGAATGATAGAGTGTCTCACTCTCACATACACAACATTTCACAATGATATCTCTCTTTTTCATATATATAAATTTTGTGTGTTTCTCTTCTTATAAATGATTATCTAATTAGGCTAGTCTTTTGGGCCTTTCCAATTGGGCTTTAGTGTGTGGCTTGGAGTGGGACCAAAAAGAACCAATAAGACACTAGCTCCAATGGACCTTGGGTCTTTTTGTCAACTTTTGACAAGTCCAAGGTTACTATTAACTATATTTAATACCACTATATAAATATAGTTGCACCCTAGGCCTTATTTATAAATTACATTCCAAGACTTTATTATACATGCAACCCCTTTATAAAATATTCATAGTAATACAAAGTCATGAATGTAGACTGCCACTTTGTAAATTACTACATCTTATCCTTGAGTACCCTGTTTAATTCTTTAAAGTTATTCATTATATATTTATGAAATCCAATTTCATAAATATATACTTTAATAACTTTTTACCAAAGTGGTTAGGCCTAACTCTCTGAATAACTGAACACATTAAAATTATCTCAAGAGAATATTTTATGTCTCCATTAAGTGACTATGAATTCCATCTTGAGAATATATGTTCCATCAACACTAAACGTGGCTGCCCAATATACTGAGATTTTGACCATTACTTTAGATCTCACTCCTAATATATCAAAGCAACCTACATTTCATGATCAGATCTATTATTCTCGTACGATTGTTTATGAAAATAGAAGTCGTGAGATTTATTATTCATTGGACAGTCGTTAGGAGAATAATAAATCTCACAGCGGTCAATTTCAATATGTCATAACTCTTAAAACATATTAACATATCAACCAGAAGTCTACACTTCTATGATCAAGAAAAATCATCTTAGTTAATATGTTATAGTCTTCAGAGATGAAATGCGCAATTTCATCACCGACTATGAACTATAATTCTGAGTTTATAAAGAACATGTGATTTATATCTTCTGTAACTTTTCACATAAATCACATACTATGCATCTCATAGACTATACGATAATGTCCAATATTCATGTTACCATTATTTTAAATTATAATAAAATAACTTTATCAATCACAATATTAATTCATACATCATGTTGTACATAATGTCATACATAGCATCATACAATCGGATTTAAGGGCACTAATCCTAGCATTTAATGCAATCACTTTCCATTGTAAGCCAATAGTAACTAGCTCTTATGATCTTGAGGGCCAACAGGGGTCTACTGGCGTGAGCACCAAGTAAGCCTTCATGCATCTCTTCCATCAGATAATTAGCCTCGAGGGTATCTACACATTGAAGCAAGGTAGAATTGATTGTGGTTCCTTTTGTATAGGACTTCTCCACTTAAGAAAAATGGGCAGGCCATGCACCAGATAAACTTCTTTTCACTGTCCATGGCACCTGGCAGGTATTTGCTATTCTTGATATAAGCCTTGAATACATGGTAACGTGGCTTTCCATCTATTTTGACTTCGACATTCATGCATTCTTCGATGTTCATGCAATGGGCTGGCACACCCTGAACTTCTATGCATAATTGCTACATATCATCTCCTTCTGATAACTTGACCATGCTGGCTAGGGTAACCAAGACGTCTACAAACTGGTTGTGTGCTCAAGGCAAATAAGCGAATGTGATGTTCCAGAACTTCATAATCAAGTGACTGATGCATTTCTGATATGGAATCAACTTGGTGTCTTAGGCTTGCCATTTTCCTTTGATTTGGGAGATGATCAACAGGGAATCTTTAAAGACACTCAAGTCATAGGTGCCAAACTCTAGGGCTACTTGCAGGTTGACTATGCATGCTTCATATTTAGCTTGACTAAAATAGAGATTTGCTGGCCCTTGGGAGAAACTAAGATTGCTCCCACTCCATTTTCTGTAGAATTGGTGGCTCCATCAAAATAATGCTTCCAACGCCATGGTTCCACATTGTTTGGTTCTGGCTCTAGTGCCATGACTTCCTTATCAAGGAAGAGGGATTCTGAAAGTTCTAGATCATTTAGTGGCTAGTCCTCTAGGTAGTCGGCTATGGCTTGGCCCTTGATGGCCTTTCTTGTCATAAACATAATGTCAAACTTGAAAAGCAACATTTGCCAACCGAAGATCTTCCCTATAAGAGCTGGCTTTTCAAAAATGTACTTAATGGGATCCATACGAGAAATGAGTCGAGAGGTGTAGTAGAGCATGTACTACCGCAATTAATGTCAGGCCCACACTAAGGTAAAACACGTCTTTTCAATGGTGATGTAGTTGATCTCACAACTGGTTAACTTCTTGCTTAGATAGCAAACCACCTTCTCTTTCTGGTCGGGCTCAGCTGCTTAGCCTAACATGCAACCTATGGAGGTTTCTTGTACCGCTAGGTTGAGGATTAATGGATATCCTAGCACCAGGGGAACCAGAAATAATGGTTCAAAAAATATTGCTTGATCTTGTCAAACGCTGCTTGGCACTCATCTGTCCATTCTACCTTTGTGTCTTTCTTCAAAAGCTTGAACAACGGATCACATGTGGCAGTCAATGGCACTATGAAGCAGGCTATGTAGTTGACTTTTCCTAAGAAGCTACAAATTTTTTTCTCAATTTGTGACATCGGCATGTCCCGGATAGCTTGGACTTTTGCAGGGTCCACTTCGATTCCTCTTTGGCTGACTACAAAGCCAAGCAATTTCCCTAAACTAGCTCTGAAGACACATTTGTTTAGGTTTAGTCTCAATCTGTACTTGATAAGGCGCTTGAATAGCTTTCTCAAATCTTCCAAATGATCCTTAGAAGTACGGGATTTGGCAATCATATCGTCTACGTAGACTTCGATCTCTTTGTGCATCATATCATGGAACAAGCTTACCATGGCTCGCTGATAAGTAGCACCGGCGATTTTTAAGCTGAATGGCATGACATCATATGCATAGGTTCCCTAATGAGTGGTGAATGTGATTTTAGCCTTGTCTTCCTCGGCCGTCTTGATTTGATTATTGCCTAAGAATCCATCCATGAAGGAGAAGAACCTGTTGGTAGCGGTATTATTGATCAATGTATTGATTTGCAGTAATGGGAAGTTGTCCTTAGGGCTGGCTCGATTCAAATATCTGTAATCAATGCACATGCATACTTTCCCATCTTTCTTAGGCACAGGAACAATGTTGGTGTCCTAGTCCAAGTTGGCTATTGCGGTAAGGAAATCGGCTTTCAACTGTATACTTCTTCTTTGATCTTCACAATGATCTCAAATTTCATCCTTTGAAGGGCTTGCTGCGCTAGAGGGAATTCTGGCCTAATTAGAATCCTATAGACAACGATCTTAGTATCTAGCCCTGGCATATCTTGGTAGGACCAAGCAAATATCTCTCTTAATTCCTTAAGTAGGGCTATATGCTCAGGTTTCGTGTCTTTAGGAAAGTTCACACCAATCTTGACAGGCTTTTCATGTTTGCCTTTGTTGGCAAGGTTAGTCACCTCTATCTCTTCTATGTTGGGCTTGGACCCTTATTTTCTTTGTTTAGAGCTTCCAAAATATCACGGGGTAAATTCGAAATCTCCTCTAATCCTTCAATATCATGATCCAACTTTGTTGTCTCATTCATGCCATCAATATCCTCGTTATGGCAATAGGAAGATGTACCCACTTGGGAATTAGATTAGATCTTATAGGATAGAACATATACAAAGAAATATAAGAAAATTTGCACACACATATTCATAGGAAAGCAGATAAAGAAACAAAAGCATGAATTCCTAAATAGTACACTAGATAATTTCATTAATGGATTATAGATATGGGGATAACAAAGTTCATGCCTGATGATGATAAAAAGGGAATGTTTTTTTTTTTGGAAATTAATTTGGAAAATGTAAGCAAGAAATGCAAAAGAGCAGGAAATAAACATGCAAAACAAACTAGGTATGCTATTTCAACTCTTTCGGGCAATTGGAGGACCTAACCACACAATGATGGAATACTCCTTACTGAGCCAGTGCAACCATAAAGTAGGGCTCAATGGTCCAATGGCCTAGTGTCTTACCTGGCACATAGGGCCTAATAATAGAAGTTAGTACATCCTCCAAGAATATGATAGCATTCACTAAGAATTCCTTGGGGCATAAGTGGATGAGACAAGCCAAATCTAATTCCTCCTCGCATGATACTTGTGCTACCTCTGATCTGATGACCTCGGCTATAGCCAAAAAAGGTGACTCTGATGTGGGAATAAGCATCCCTTAGCCAATGCACTTCCTTTTCTTTCCCCTGGAAGCTTGGAAAAGTTCTTCACTGGAGGGGTCGTAGCCTAGACTGAATCCTCATTTGTTGTCTGGGAGCTCAATCAAAGAAGCCTTCCCATATCCTACAGCACAGAGGCCTTGGCCTAATTGATAGCTAAACTTGAGTATCTCCTAGGGAAGCCATTAGAGTAGTGAAGGGCCATGCAGACTCAAGTTCCAAAGCTTTGGAGATCATGAAGACTATCTCAAAACTAAGAAAGGTTGCCTCCAGAAAGGCATTAGCACTAATGTAGGGGATAGAAGCCTCCTTGAAGATGGACAAAGGTTTCTTAGCCATAACAGTGATCATCTGATACTCGGATGGGTACTTGAGCCTCTAGTGTCGGCTAGAAGTGATTGCACCTACGGCATGTAACCAAGGCCTCCCTAAGAGCATGCTGTATGAGGTATCCACCTTGATGACTTGGAAGGTGATTGTGAAAAACTTGAGGCCAACCTTGATTGTTAATTCGATCTCACCTTGCACCTCACAGAGAGTGCCATCAAAGGCTCTAATGATCGTGGAGGTAAGGCGGATAAGAAAGGTGTCCACATTCAACTACTCTATGGTAGATATCTGGCAAACATTCAAGGCCGATCCATTGTCAATCAGTACTTTGGAGACAATCATGTCCTTACCCCTCACTATAATGTGCATAGGCAAAGTATGCTCTTTACCTTCTAGAGGTAGCTCATTTAGCTGTAAATGAGAACTAGTTGGTGGCCAACACCATTGAGACCATACCCTTGAAGGTGGATTTTATGGCATTTGTAGGAAAACACATCTCTTTCAAGACTTTCAAGAGCCTTACAGTGGAGCTCAAAAGACAGCAATAGAACCAAGATGGAAATCTGATTTGGTGACTTGTTTAGCTGCTGAATTACACTATATTCTGAGTGTCTAATAATTTTCAAGAATTCCTTAGCTTCCACGGTTATTACCCTATTCTTGATGAGTTTGGTTGTACCCTTTCCAGTCTCTTTCCTTCTCTTTTCTAGCTTATCGGGAGTATAGCAGCAGCCACTCCTAGTAAGCCCAGATAGAACAGAAGAGATGTTGGGGCAGACCTCCTCTTTTCCAATTCTTATAGAGATCCAAGACACCTTATATTTCCATAGGACACAATGGTCCTCCTCATAAGGGAATGGCTCAAGTATAAGAATGATAACACCCTCTTGAGTTTGCAAATTGGGCGCTATGGAGAACATCTTCGGATTAATGACCACTGGACTTGGTAGAATGGCTTTGAGGACCTTTGAATCAAATACCCCAAAGATTCCTAAGGCAGGCTTTGGCAGAATAAGAGGACCAAAACCTTGGATAGAGGGAACAATGGCGGTTCTTTCCTATACATAAGATGAAGCAGGCCCTGCAATTACAGGTAACGCAAGAACTAAAGGAGTGACACCCTTAATGGCTAGTGAGGCTTGCCCTTTTTCTGAATCTGATGGTCCTGAATTTGCTGGTGACTCGATGATCTCCTCAATGACTATTGATGAAGGAGGCACTGAAGTAGCCTTACCAAGGTGTTTCTCTAGATATTCGTTCTAATCTTTCCTAGAGCCAACCAATATAGCATTAAAGCTCGTTGGAGGACATAGGCTAGCTGCCATGCAATTGCCTCTTCACATAATTTCCCTTTCGATCTAGATAATGCCATGGCCAGCTAGACTCCAAACCTGTGCTCGGAGCGCTTTACAATCAAGAAGGGCATACCGATCTCCACTATCATAAGTAGTTTCCCCAATCAAATTCTGGGGTCCCTATACCCTTAATATCAAGATGGCTCTCTTGGACCAAGGCCTGAAGTAAGGCCTTCTATGGGAATGATGGTGAGGAGAAATCCGAAACCCTTTCTACCATTGTGATGATGGCATTTACATTCCCTTCCTGATAGGGAGGCAATGGGTTGGTGATGATGTTCAGAGTGGCTGCATTATCAAATTGTATCAAATTGTCAATGAGATCCTAGACACGGCCTTTCAACTGGTAGCATTCTTCTAAAGTATGCCCCTCAGCCCTAAAATGGTGTTCACACTTCTTGGACAGATCATATCTCAGTGGAAGAGGACCTTCTCTGGGCCTTTGAAACATTGGCGTCACTAGCTTCCTTTCTAGTAGGTAAACATAAAATTTTGCCATGGGCATGGGTAACAGAGTGTACTTTTAGTTTTCTTGCCTGAAGGGATGAGGTAGGTTTGGTCTACCTCTCTGATTAAAGGCTCGGTTAGGTGCTTGAGTGGGTTAAACCTATTGCTGATAAGGTCTAGTAGCTGGGGTTGCATAAGCAGAAGTAGTACCCTTAGGCCTTTTTGGCGCGTTGTCAACCATGTGAACATTGGCTTCCTTAGTCTTACGGCTAGTTAGTTTCTTAACCTACTGTTCGACCATAGAGCTCAAGATTTCGAGAACCATGATCTTCTTGCTCCTAATACCCTCGTCGATATGCTCCATAATAAGGATGAGGCTGGTGAAATTAGTGACTTGGTTGCTCATCATCTTCTCATAGTAAGGAGGCTTGAGGTTGTCAATGAACCTTTTGATCATCTCATTTTCCATCACGGGGGGTTGCACTTATACAGCTAGCTCGCACCACCTCTGGGCATACTCTTGGAAAGATTCCCCATTCTTCTTCCTTGTTCTCATTAGGACCGCGCAGCCCGGTGTTAAATCAGTAGTATTCTAGGAAAGAGTTGGCCATTTCCCTCCAGCTAGAAGTCTTTTCCAATCTTACATATCATGTGGCCATGGGACCAGTCATACTATCAGGGAAAATATAGCAAAGTAGAGGGTGATTATCCCCATAAGGGACCATCTTCCTACAGAATGTGTGCAATGGTCTCCAGTACCATCATACATGATGAACTTTGGTGTCTTGAACTTGGAAGGTATAATGACCTGAGGGAATTTGGTTAGACTGTCCAAATTGATACTTTTATGGGTGTTGGTGCCCTCTATGATATGAAGCTTTTCAGCTAGGGTTTCCACTTGGCTCTTGACTTTGCATACCCAAATTCAGGATTTTTATTCTTAAAAGGATCTGTCCCTAGGTCATCACCTTGGGGCGGTATGTTATGGCCCTTAGTCTGTACTAGTCGGGGCTGATTTTCATTCTCAGTTCGGGGACCTCCTTGAGTATGTTTAGAGGAATTTAGTCCTCCTCCTACAAACAGTTGTTGCATCATGTGCATCAGTTCTGACATTTGCTCCTTTATAAGAGTAATCTCCTGAGCATTTTCCTTATAGGGAGAGGTATCACTACTATACATTTCTTTTGCGTGAGAACTAGTGACAATGGGATCACAATGTGGTGGTAGCTTAGCCTGTTTCTTTTCAGCAATCTTTTGATCCTGTGAATGGATGAGAGGTGACAGAGATGGGCTGTATTTGACAATGTCAAAACACAACACTAAAATCAAGTCAGTTCATGTCCTTATTATTTAACATGTACCTACCATTTTTAGAAAAATATGGCTTAGCACCCTTGATAGGGCATTTATCATGGTGAGTTTCTATTATGATGCAAGATTAATGCACAAGGTTGGCAAGTAACCGAAACTTTCATGATATGCTTGGAATGTGGGAAGGACCTTTCTTTTGATTACAAGCTGGTTCAAGACTTGTTTTTACAAAGTTGGGCTCATCGGCTCCAATAATGGGCCTTTTACAATACAATGAAATGCAGTTGCAAGGAGGAACTCGACTTTTGACAATGTGGACTTCTCAGGGAATCTCTTGAACACTTGAATCTCTTGGATCTTGGACAGCACGAATCTCTTAGACCTTGGAGAGTATGGCTCTCTTGGACCTTGGACCTTTTGGGGGAGTTCCTAGACCTTTGGAAATTTTGATATCTCTTGGCAATTCGGATGGCACAGTTTTCTTGGACTTTGGGTCTCTTGGGGGGAAGCCCTTGGATTCATGATGTCTTTGGATTCTTGAAAATTTTTTGACAGCATCTCCTCCTGAACGGAGTTTCGGTTACTTGCTATAAATTTTATCTTTGCACAATTAGGTGACAAAACCATTTAGTGTATGCATGAGTGCCCTTGTAGGGTTGTAAACCCTTAGGGATAAGGTATGATCCAGCATATACAAGCAATAGGGTTGCTTGCCTTAGAGGCGTAACCACAAATGTTGTGCTAACAAGATAGAAGGAACCTGAAGTAGAGCACAATTTATTTAGCACAAGAAAAAAGAGCACACCTATTACAAGACACTTTCCCCTAACCTTTAGTCCTAAAAGGGTATCCTTTCCTTGTCTTGGATGTTCACTCTTTAGGTTTCACCTAATCCTGATGGGCTCTACCTTTGATCTAGTCCTCACGGGTTTGACATAACTAGGCCAACTATATGCAAAGGCTTAACTGGTAGGTTGTTCCTGTCCTAGGGTACTCAATTGCCATACCCCTCCCTTTATGGAAGTTATGGGGTAGGAACGATCGAGGGGGGCTTTTCAGCTACTCTTGTCCACCCATAGACCCAGAAGTGCTTACAACATCTGCCCTAAATCTAACTATGGGTAAAACTGCCAATGTTTGTGTCTGGGCATCTACAGTTGGGGTGATGAAATCCCCAACGAGATGTGACTATGGCAGCAGTGCAGGGCTTGGGTTCGACTCAAAAAGGGTGTATATGTCATGCAATTCTTAATGAAAGGGAAAGACTTTTTCAAAGCACAGTAGATATATATATATATATATATATATACATGAAAGTGGATAAAGGTGTAGTACAAATTAAATATTGCTACTCTATGTTTGTATATGAAGGAAAGCTATAAAACATGTGAGGAACACTGTAAAGCATGTGAGGAAGGTGGTGAAGCCCCATGAAAATACCTCACACACCCTCTTGCAAAAGGATTTTTTGGAAAAAGAGTTTTGCTCTTTTTGAAATAGTCTACTAGGATATAGTAGAAGCCTTTTCCACAAGGAAAGCCTTGGAGGCCAATGCCAATAACTATTTTTTTTGAAAGCCAATGTCCAAAGATTATGGTTTTATCAAAAGCTTTACAGGCTAAACTCTCTATGTATTCCCAGTGAAGTTGCCAGTCTATCAATGCCCAGCCTCAAGATGGTAGAACCGCTATCGGGCCTTCGTTCGACCACCTGCTGTGGCGACGTTCCCACGCCCACGGGGCCCTGTTGGAGGGCCTCTCTTAAATGGTTATTATATGCATGTATGGTTATGAGGAGCTTCAGGTGCTCTCTCTCTCTCTCGGTGGAGGAAGGTAGGTTTACCTTTGGCGTTATGGTAGGAATTTGGGCCTATCAATGCCCAGCCTCGAGACGGTGAGTGAAGTCGCCACCAATCAATGGTTTTTTCTAATTGATTTTATTACCAATCCTAAGCTAAGAAAAAGGAAATTTTTTCTAATCTAATATGGATGGCAAAAGATCTTGATTCTTGAGTCCGGAAGTTTGGTTACGTGTGGGAAAGGTGTTAGGCACCCCACAATGTCTGTCCAAGGACAGTTTCTTGTTTTGATAAAACTTTAATTTTTGGAGACCTCACTCTTGATATATCAAAGCAACCTACACTTTATGATTAGGTCCATTATCCTCTCAAGATTAAGAGCTCATGTAAATATAAGTTGTGAGTTTATTATTCATTTGACAGTCATTAGAAGAATAACAAATCTCACAGCGGTCCAGATCAATATGTTTTAACTCTTAAAACGTATCAACATACCAACTAGAAATCTCCATTTCCATAATCAAGACAAATCTTAGTTGATATGTTATAGTCTTTGCGGATGAAGTGCCCAATTTCATCACCGACTACGAACTAAAATTCTAAGCTTACAAAGAACTTGTGATTTATATCTTCTGTGACTAAATCACATAAATCACATACTATGCATCTCATGGTCTATATGATAATGTCCAAATATTCATGTTACTATTATTTTTAGATAAAAATAAAACAACTTTATTAACCAAAACATTAAGTCATACATAATGTCATACATAGCGTCATACATAGCATTATACATAGGATTTAAGGGCATACATCTTAACAATCTCCCACTTGCCCTAAAGACTATTGTGCACTAATCTAACTCCAATTTCCTCCAAATTTGACTCAAAAGTCCTTTGGGGCAAGGCTTTAGTAAAAGAATCTGCTATATTCTTGGCACTATCAATCTTTTCTACTACTACATCTCCACGAGCAACTATGTCTCGAATGATGCAGTATTTTCTTTCTATGTGCTTTCCTTTCTTGTGGTTCCTTGGATCCTTGGATTGTGCAACCGCTTGACTATTGTCACAGAACAATGTAATAGGAACTTGGTTAATTCTCACAACACCAAGATCAGAAAGGAATTTCATAAGCCAAACATCTTCCTTTGCCGCTTCATAAGCAACAACATATTCAACTTCCATGGTGTAGTCCACAATACAAGATTGCTTAACACTCCTCCAACTTACGGCTCCATCTCCCAAGACCATAAAGGAGTTTCTTAAGCGAAACAACTTCCTTTGCCGCCTTATAAGTAGCAACATATTCAACTTTCATGATAGAGTCCACAATACAAGATTGCTTAACACTCCTCTAACTTACTGCTCCATCTCCCAAGGTGAACACATAACCTAAAGTGGATTTTCTAAAATCAAGATCTGACTGAAAATTTGAATCTGTATAGCCAATGGGAATCAAATCCTCACACCAGTAAACAAGCGTATAATCTCTCATTCTCCTAAGATACTTGAGGATATGCTTTACAGCTTGCCAATGTTTTGGTCCTAGATTTGATTAATATCAGCTAACCATGCCAACTAAATAACAGATATCTGGTTTAGTACAAAGCATGACATACATGAGACTTCCCACTGCAGAAGCATAAGGAACTTGTCTCATCATATTTTCTTCCTCTTGAGTCTTAGGCCTTTCGTTGTCAGACAAAGGAACTCCATGTCTATAAGGAAGCAATCATTTCCTGGAGTTTTGCATGCTAAACCGTTCTAGAACCTTATCTATATATCCAACTTGTGACAAACCTAACATCCTATTCTTTCGATTTCGCCAAAGCTTGAGCCCTAGAATATAGTTGGCTTCGCCTAAGTCCTTCATATCAAATTGGCTTGACAACCAAACTTTAACCGATGACATTACCCCTACATCATTTCCAATAAGTAGAAGAATATCATCAACATAAAACACTAGGAACAATACTACTCTATCTTGATGTCTTTTATACACACATGGTTCAACAAGATTCTTTTCAAAACCAAATGACTTGATTGCTTGATCAAATTTGATGTTCCATGACCTAGATGCTTGTTTAAGTCCATAAATGGACATTTTCAACTTGCATACCATATGCTCTTGGTTCTTTTTTATAAAACCTTCCGATTGCATCATGTAGATTTCTTCTTCAAGATTGCCATTAAGAAATGTAGTCTTGACATCCATTTATCAAATCCCATAATCGTAATGAGCAGTAATGAATAAGAGAATTCTGATAGACTTAGCATGGCTACTGGCGAAAAGGTTTTATCATAGCCAATTCCTTCTTTTTGTGTATACCCTTTCGCCACTAGCCTTGCTTTAAAGGTTTCAAACTTTCCATCTATCTCTTTCTTCCTCTTATAAACCCATTTGCAACCAATATTTTTAATGCTGTTAGGCACCTTTACAAGATCCCATACATGATTGGAATACATAGAATCCAATTCAGATTTCATAGCTTGGACCTAATGATATGCATCTATAGCAATCATTGCCTCCTCATAAGTGTAGGGATCCAATTCAGCCTCTTCTAAGATAGCTTCATAAGTTTCTCCCAAACCTATAAATCTTATAGGAGGCTGAACAATTCTCCCACTACAATGAGCCACCTGTGCACTAGATATCCCATGAGTAGTATCTTGTGGTGTATCTAATACAACCACATCATCCCTAGTTTTATCCATTCGTTGTTCAACTATAGGGTCTTTCATTTCACCAAATACAACTCTACTTCTAAGAGTAAAATTATTCATGTAGTCATTTTCTAAGAATTTGGCATTTTTGCTAACAAACACTTTATTATCCTTATGACTATAGAGTAAACCTCTAACAGTTTCTTTTGGATACCCTACAAAAAATACCACTTCTGTTTTAGACTATAATTTTTCAGACTTTCCTTTTAACACATGTGCTGGACAACCCTAAATATGGAGATGTCTCATACTATGCTTACGCCCATTCCTAAAACACCTGTACAGGTGTTTTAGGAATAGACTTTGAAGGTACTAAATTTAGAAGATACATTGCAGTACTTAAGGCATATCCCCAAAAGGAAATTGGTACAGTCGAATAATTCAACATGGATCTAACCATATCTAAAAGAGTCTTATTCCTTCTTTTTGCTACACCATTTTGTTATGGAGTTCCTGGTATAGTCAACTAGAATATAATCTCATTTTTAGTCAAGTAAAGCACAAGAGTAAGGGAAGAGAGATCAAACACAAGATAATATGCCGATGTGTTATTGAAGAGGAAACTGGAGAACTTAGCAAAAAACCACTCCGCTGCTCTCCAAGCGGTAAATAGATCCACTAGACAATATGTTAGGATACACAAATAGCAAAAAACCACTTCGCCGCTCTCCAAGCCTAATCTACTCAATGTACCTAAGCCCTTCAAGCTCCTACTCCAACAAGGCTTCTCGAAACCATGTCTTGTCTAGCTTTTCGGATCCTGAAATATGCCCTGATTGCTTCTTCTAAGGCTCACTGGCTTCTTTTGGCAAACCCCCAAATCTTCCCAAGCTCCTAAACACTCTTTACACTCTGAAAGGGTATGGGTTGTGTTTAGGTACAAATCTCCTCTTAAGGTATGACAATGGGAAAGGGAAGGAGAAGAGGCTACAATGATTTCTCACTAAGAATGGGAAACTCTCGCTTTAAAAGATGGGTGTGTGTGTGTTGTAGAAAAGCTATCTAGGGTTTTTCTCTCTAGACGGCCTCCTTACACATTTGTGGGTAATGAGGGTATAAATAGTATGGTTGAAGGGTAAGAAAGTCACACTTAAAAATCCTCCAGGCAGAGAGTTTCACTGGTATCTCGTGGGAAGGCCTTACCTGTGAAATACTCGTGAAATTGACAGCCTGGGACGACTCTTTAGCTTCCAGTCATGTACTTCTCGCATGCCTTTTTCACGGGAACCCTTTTCGCGAACTTCTCATGAACTAGTCGTGAAATGCACTGATCTTCAATTAAGCTTGAGTCTTCACCAACTTAATACTAAACACAATACAATAAAATCCCAAAAAAATACAAGGAAACAAATTTATGCAATTACAACACTTTTTGTCATGGAAAAAAGCCAACATAAAACATAATTGTAAATCACAACTTTACATAATCCTTGAAATCCCCAAGAAGGTATTCGCCGCCTTAATTAGATCGAATGGTCTTTATGTGTCTACCCAATTGATTCTCAACTTTAGCCCTAAACTCTTTGAACTTGTCAAAGGTTTTGGACTTCTGTCTCATTAGGTACACATAACCAAATCTAGAGTAATCATCAGTAAAAGTAATGAAATACTTATAGCCACCTCTTGCTTGGATTGACATAGGACCACATACATCTAATTGTACTAGTTCTAGCAAATCTTAGGCTCTTCTACTTTTTGCATTAAAAGGTCATTTGGTCATTTTACCTTCCAAACAAGATTCACAAATTGGAAAACTATCAAAGTCCATGGGCCCTAAAAGTCCATCTTTGACAAGTCTTTGAATTTTGTTTGAATTAATATGACCTAAACACAAGTGCAAAAGATATGCTTCACTAGTATAAGGAAACTTTCTCTTTAATGATTTCACATGTGAATTATTATCTAATTCAGAATTATATAATTCATGCTTATTAGAGGTTAAAATAAAAAGACCATTCACAATATTGCTAGAACAGATAAACAATTTACCTTTTTTTATTACAAAATTATCTTTAAGGATAACATAATATCCATGTTTACCTAAATAAGTTGTAGAAATTAAATCCCTACGAACATTAGGTACATAAAGACAGTCTTCCAATATTAAAACTCTAGACTCAAAGCATAAATTAACAACTCCAACAGCTACAACTGGAATCCTGCTTCCATCAGCCAAAGTAAGAAACAATCCCCCTTCATTCAACTTTCTGGTCTCTTGAAAAACTTACAAAGAATTGCAGATATGATCAGTACAACCTAAATCCACACACCAGGAATCTGTGGGATTCTATACCAAACATATTTCAAGAAGAAAGGAACTTTTCATATCCTTATTCTTGGCAGCTATGAATTTTGGACAATTCCTCTTCCAATGCCCTTTCTCACCATAATGAAAACACTTTCCTTTGGTGTACTCCTTCTTCTTTCCCTTATTGGCAACTCCCAAGGAAATATTTTTACCATCCTACTTAGTAAAGTCCTTCTTCTTTTTACCTTTGCCTTTCGACTTAGGTTGAGAAGTAGAAGCTTCACCAATATTGACTTCAACACTAGAAGTACCAAGAATGCCTTCCGCCACCACTAACTCATTCATTAATTCAGACAAAGACTAAATTCTTTTGTTCATGTTATAATTAAGTCTGAATTCCTTGAATGATTTTGTTAATGACTAGAGTATCATATCCACTTGGGATTTTCCATCAATGTCGGCACCCAAATCCTCTATTGTATTCAGATTAGAGATCATTGTAAGACAATGCTCCCTCACTGAACTACCTTCAGCCATTTTGGTATTATAAATTTGCCTTATGGTTTCTTGCCTTGCATAATAGCCTTGCTCACCAAACATTTGCTTTAGACTTAGCATAATGTCTGAAACTAGTTCTACATCTTGCATTTATGATAGATGCTAGGATATAGCACTTGACCATTTCATTAGATTTCTACCAATGATCATATCGCTGTTTTTTCTCAAGAGGAGCATCTAATGAAGGAAAGCTAGGACATGGTTGAGTAAGCACATATTTGTGCTTTTCAGCTATAAGAACAATGTCCAAATTTCTTTTCCAATCAACATAGTTGGATCCAGTCAGTTTGTTTTGATTGAGAATAGTAACAAGCATGCTAAATGATGCCATGATCAAATCTAAAAATAATAAACATAAATATAATAAGTAAACTGGACGCTATTAATTTAGCATATAATCATATGGTATGAAACCTTAATAAAACTATAACACAATATATGCAACAACAACCTAATCTCATATTCAATATCCCTCAGCATAGAGTGAACATTAAATACTATGATTGATTGAGAACTATTCTCATTATTAGTGCTACCATGATAACCCTTATCAAACGCTAACAATATGCCGTTTTACATTTAGTCTCTAAGTAACAATAGTAAGAACTTAGCATAGAGGATACTATAGTACTTAGTTTAGTGTATACCATTGTCTAAAATCATGTGTAGCCACATTTCATCCCTTTAACAGGCTTATTTTGTAGTACCATGATACAAAACACCCTCCTCATGGAATGCAAAGCTCGAAGCTAAGACAAGGTGTTTGATCAAACCACTATAAACCATGAAATTCAATCTTGTAGGACCATGAAATAAATACTCTGTGCATGGAATGCTAAGCTCGAAGTGAACACAAAGTATATATTTCACACTACTATGAATCAACAATGGAGGTCGTGAGATGCAACCCTTTTATCTCTCTCCCACTAGATGTTTTAAAAGAAAGGTTTATAATTTAAAACATGTGTAAACAAATTACACATAGCCTTGCTCTTTATATAAGCAAAAAACACTTAAAGAAAATTCTGAATCTTAAGTCCTGTACCTCGATCGATTGATAAAAATTCTGCTAGCTCGATCGATGCTTGATAGATCCTCGATCGGTTGAGAAAAATTCTGCCAGCTCGATCGATTCTCGATAGATGCTTAATCGATCGAGCTTCATGAACAAACAACCATCTTATGAACATAATGGATAGAGATTGATATCAAAACTGAATTTCATTGATGCTATAGCCTTAAAATTAAATTTAACATACTTAAACTCAAATTTAAACAACATCATAACATCAATATTAGTTTTTATCAAACAATAATTTCAACAACCATGCAGAAAAATAATTTCTAAGAACATGAAACTATTGTCACTAATTCCAAAACTCACAAAACATGTTATACAGATATGAAAATGAAAACCGCTCTGATACCAATTGTTGGATAAATACATGTTTGTATCGCATACAAAACATATGCAGCGAAAAAAAAACGGATCTACTTCATTCGTAATTGATAACATGCATTATGTAAGTTTCAGAATTTAGGTACAAGAAAGTGTACCTTGGTGCAATGAATTTAAAAAAATAAAAAGATCAAAAGTACTTGGGAACCCTTTTAATCTTCACTCCAATTCCACTAACACCTAAGAAGTGTGGTCTCTCAATCAGTTTTCTAAGAGAGAATATTAAAGTGTCTAACAATTTTTACACACCTTTTCACAATAGTGTTGTTCATTTTTTTTTTTTTATTTCTCTTACAAAAAATTCTGTGTTTCTCCCTTTGTATCTAACTGGTTATCTAATTGGGCTGGCCTTTTGGGCCTTTCCAATTGGGCTTAAGTGTGTGGCTTCGAGTGGGACTAAAAGGGACCAATAAGACACTAGCTCCAATGAGCCTTGGGCTTTTCCGTCAACTCTTGATAAGTCCAAAGTTACCATTAATTATATTTAATACCACTATATAAATATAATTGTACTCTAGGCCTTATTAATAAATTATATCTCAAGACTTTATTATACATGCAACCTCTTCATAAAATATTCGTAGTAATACAAAGTCATGAATATAGACTGCCACTTTGAAGATTACTACATCTTAATTTCTTGAGAACCCAGTTTAATTCTTTAAAGTTATTCATCATATATTTATAAAATCCAATTTTATAAATATATACTTTAGTAACTTCTTACCAAAGTGGTTAGACCTAACACTTCGAATAACCAAATTCATTAAACTTATATCAAGGAAATATTTTGTATCTCCGTTAACAGATTATGAATTCTATCTTGAGAATATACGTTCCATCAACACTAAATGTGGTTGCCCAACATACTAAGATTTTGATCATATCTTTAGACTTCACTTTTGATATATCAAAGCATTAGGTCCATTATCCTCTCAAGATTAAAAACTCATGTAAATATAAGTCATGAGTTTATTATTTATTTGACTGTCGTTAGAAGAATAATAAATCTCACAGCGGTCCAATTCAATATGTTTTAACTCTTAAAACATATCAACATACTAACTAGAAATCTTCATTTCCATGATCAAGACAAATCATCTTAGTTGATATGTTATAGTCTTTGGAGATGAAGTGCCCAATTTCATCACCGACTAGGAACTAAAATTCTGAGTTTACAAGGAATTTGTGATTTATATCTTCTGTGGCTAAATCACATAAATCACATACTATGTATCTCATGGACTATATGATAATGTCCCAAATATTCATGTTACCATTATTTTTAGATAAAAATAAAACAACTTTATTAACTACAACATTAAGTCATACATAATGTCATACATAACATCATATAATAAAATTTAAGAGCACACATCCTAACAGAAGGAAGGAGTTTATAAGAGTACATAACCAAAATGGATAAACTAGGCTCCTAAACCTACTGAACATAGCTGCTTGGCTTAAATCTACATGCTTAACTCTACACCCTTTTTGCTTATGCTTGGGAAATCATGCCCTAGCTCCAAGCGTCCTCACTCCATGTGTATGCATGCAATGGTATAGACAAGAAACCAGTAGACATGTGATTGAAGGGAAAAAGGTGCGTAGATAATGTTCAAAGGGTATAAAGCAAACAAGCAAGATAAATATGGCAAGCATATCATATAACGGGAGACATGATGAGAGAAGGTAAAGAAACGAACAAGTAAACATGATAGAAGATGAACAAACAAAAGGCAAACAAAAGTTGGTGTCCATGAGGGAGAAATGTAAGTTTTGATCAAATGTCCATAGCTTCATTATGTTGAAGTATGGACGATACACTAGCAGTCAAGACTCATGCATCGACATGTAAGCAAGTGTGTAAATATGCATAGAATGCCAACGGGTGGCACAAACAAGCATTGTAAGCATATCATCGCATAGAGCACAAAAGGGGAAACGCATGCACGAAGAAACCGGCGTCATGATGATGCATCCTAAATGTTTAAATCCAAACAAAACTTCATGGGTGTCGGATGTAACCACACAACCACAAACCTGTTAAAGGCGTCAAGTATGGTAAACCCTAGAACAAGAAAGGATAACACCAGCATAAAGCATAAAAATAAGCAAGCATAAACACGCAAATAGAGTGAACCCTTTATTGGGGGCCTTGGTGTATGGACAATGACAAAGATCATAGGGTCTAGATCGGGTCCTAACCATTAGGCCAAACCACAAGAAAAAGAGATGAATGCTACAAAAGGGCTACAATAGCACATGGCATGACAAACATAGCCTAGGTCTAGGCATACAAGCATGGCATGGAGCACACAAGCACATGGAAGATGGCATAAAGCATGTAGAAAACATAGATCCAAGCACACAAGCATGTGAAAGCATAAATCTAGGTATATAAGCATAGGAACAAGTGTGTAGACATGTAAATCTTAACACCTAAACATGGAAGAACGTGAATCTAAGCATATAAGCATGTGAAAACATAGGTCTAGATATATAGGCATAGGAACATGCATGTAGACATGTAAATCCTAACACCTAAACATGGAAAAAATGAGAATCCAAGCATATAAGCATGGATCTAACCCTACAACATGGCAAAATAGGCATAAACACATAGAATATGTATCCCTAACATCGACATAAAAGAAGAATATGAAAAAAGGATGAGAAAACACGGCATAAAGCATAAACATGTAGATTGAGACAACTAGCATGTGAACAAGTGTAGAAAGAACATGGATTTAGGCTAAAAACATGCTAGGATTAAGATAAAGCAAGAAACATGTCAAAGAAAGTAATAAAAAATGTTATTATGGCAAAAAGAGCAAGAACATGCAATAAAAAAATATTTAGAAGGTTAGGGGTGTGGATGATAGCTAAAAACCTACATCCACACCCCTAAACCTCAAATCCAAGATGTTGAATCAAGGAGAAGAAGATTGGGTATAAGAATACTACCTTGTATTGTTGATGAGGATGCAATACAACCTTGTGTTTGATAAGAACACTACCTTGTGTTTTTGGGTGTTTTTTGTTTGTTCTTTGGTGTTTGGAAGAGAGAAAAAGAGCTCAGAATTCGTTCAGGTAGAGAGGAGAGAGCCCAAAAGTGTTTTTCTTTTGGTTTAAGGGGTGCCTAAGGCTATCTATAGCCCTGGGAGCATTTTTTGAGGAGGCGGCCCTTAGAGGGCTGCCGGCCTCAAACCTCCTCTGATTGGACCGATCTTGACACATTTGGATAGATCTTCATTTTTAGTTTCTAAAAAGGTATGGAACTCAAAAATTCAACGATCAGATCAAGAGTTATGGCTTCGAGAAGTTAGCAGATGCGGTTTTCACAATTTTCACAATTTTCTCGATATCTCAACCGTTTTAACTCTGATTTCGACCCATTAATAGTCGTTGAAATTATAATTTGATAATATTCGTAATGGTATTGGTTTTGAGCCGTTTTGATAGCCGGATCAAAACTAGGGTTTCTGGGGCCCACCCAAGATCGACTTTCAATAAAACTTAGTCAAAGTTGATAAAAGTCTTCGAGAAGCTCAGGTTTGATGTAAGAACATGAAAATGTTGTTTTGTGAGGTTTTTGACTTCATTTGACCTTCAGTCAAACCTAGAGTTGACTAGGGGCATTTTAGCTAAAAAGGGCACTACGGGTGCTCTAGTGCCCGAATGATGCTTTGGGGTTCTTGATTTTTTTGTTTGGTTTGATTAGCTTTAATCACATGTTTAGGTCTAGGGTTAGTAGAATAGAATGTTTCACATGCTTTGATTGTTGACTTGATAATTAGGGTTTATGCTTTGATGAACCACATAAAATGGGATTGAGTGCCTAACACCTTCCTATTCCTACGCCTAAACTCCAAAAATAGGCTCTACTAAAATCAGTCCTTCCACAAAGGGCATGATATTTATGGTTCCTTGACCTAATCTGGGTGGTGACTCCATTTTCTTCTCCATCCTAGTCCACTCAATCATGGCGTACTCCCCTTGTTGCGCCCATAGTGGTGATTCCATTGGGGATAGAGAGTTTGACTCTATGTCTTCCATCTCCTAATCTTCTAATATTGTTTTATAGACACTATTACTTGGTTCATTGTCCCTTTCACCCTGGCTGGTGATGAATGGGAAGGTGGAGGCTCCACTCAGGCTAAAATCTTCTAGAGTTCATCCCACCAACTCACAATCAGTGCCATTGCCTATAATGGGCTTTAATTATGTTAATGCTTTGCCACTAATCCACTACAGTCCACTTAGGCCCAAGCTTGGAATCATGGCCCACCTAGTTGTGAGTGGCCTCTTGATCTTTTCCCTTTAGCATTAAAGGCCTTACCCACACATAGTGTAACCCTAGATCCAATTCATAGGGAATTCCAAGTGCATGTGTTTGATCTTTGTTTGATTTGACCTAGAAGAAGTAGGTAAGAAAAAAAAAAAACAAAAATTCAAGAAAAGAAGAAAGTCTTTTGAAAGAAGAAAAGTTTTCAAAAAAAAAATCTTTTGTAAATAATTTTTTAGAAGTGATATTTTTAAAATTAAAAAAAAAAACTTTTGTGAAGAAAAAGAATTCAAGGAAAAAAAAATTTTGCAAAGAATTTCAATGAAAAGAATTTTCAAAAAAAAAAATCTTTTGTAAATATATTTTTTTCATGAGATAAATTTTCAAAAAAAAAAAAAACAGAGGGAAAAGTTTTCCAAAAAGAAAAAAGATTTTGAAAAGAAAGATTCAAATAGAAGATGAAAAATGATCTACAAAGCCATGATATATCCTAAGTTTTAGGCCCATGCAAAAAAATTCCAAATCAAGAGAGCCTAAGATCATGAGTATACCATAGACTTTGGAGGAAGACATTGGGCTATAAAGTCATAATATATCCTAGCTTTTGGGTCAAAATTCAAAAATCTTTTTCAAGAGCAAAAGAGCTCAAGATCATGAGTATGTTATGGACTTTATTGAAATGTTATGAACTTATCCATACTTTGGAAACTTTTGAAACCCTAAAACCCAAAGACATGGGTAGGGTCACCAAGAATTTCACCTCATCAGTATGTTCCTCGTTAGTACAATGGACAACTTGGAGCTCGTCAGTATTATGGGCAACCTGGAGATCCTATACCAAAGAAAGCACTAAGCAGATAATAACACCGGTTTGGGGCCTGCATGGGACCCTCCAATGCTTAAATTAGCTTAAACTCTATAGAAATCTATAATTTGTATAGTAATTTGTGTGTGTGTTCAACATCCCTCACTTACTTGTCTCTCTTGGCTTTATATAGCATTTGTGGAGTAAATGCTCAGTCTACTGGCCTCTTTAACATTGTACCACAGCTGGAGGATTTGTAGCCTAATAATGACCATTTATCGTCAATCCTTTAATGTCTGTAATGGCCATTAAATGTACATAATTGGACGGCAGTAACGGCTCTGTGCACATTTATCTTTGGACATTAAATGTTGTTTGGAAAAAATATGCTTACGCTCGTCCATACTTTTACTTGTCATTAACATGGACGGTTTGCAATATGGATGAGCATTTTATCGCTATCCGTTGGTTATGGTAGCGCTGGAGGCTTAAATGACTCATTTAATAGCCATTTAACTTCCCTATTCAATGTCCTGTAATGGCTATGTAATGGTCAGCTTGAGATAATTGTAACAACTATGAGCTCGTGGCAGAAAGGCTGTACGTCTGTTACATTTGTGCCATTTAAGTAAGGAATTTATATCTAATCATTGATGTGTTCTTATGATTGTCCTTAGTAATGATGGTTGTCTTTATTAATGACGGCCGTCCTCAGTAATGGCAGTCGTCCTTAGTAATGACGGTCACTTTTGTGGACGACCATTTTACACTGCTTGTCAGAGACCATTTTCATAAAGCCTAATAGAGCACAAGATGTGGACCAACCTTGAAAAATTCATGAATAACCTATGCTTAAGCCCAAATGAGGGTAAGAGGGTGAGATTAGTGACTGGTAATTGGATTTAAAGTCCAAAAGAAAAAAAAAAAAAAAGGTAAAGAAACAAAATAAAATTAAGCTTGAATCCAAATGTAGGGAGGAGAAAGTGCAAAATGTGTGAATGATGTAATTGGGGTTTAAGTAATAGGTGAAACACAAATTTTGAAAGATTGATGTAGCTCATTCTATTTTTAAGACGAAGATAATAAAATGATATAGGACTGAGAATACAAATGGGGCATACATATAGTCCACATTTTCATGCAAGCAAGAAATGTTGATTAGGACGTTGGGTCCAAAACTTTAAGACACATTGAGAGAACATATTTATGTGATCAAATTTTATTTCAAGCACAATAATACTCCCTACTCAAAAGAGCATCCTAAGCTCACTTGGTTTCGATCACCTACCCCTAGTTGCCTAAAGTAATTTGACATTATTGTACTAGAAGACATGGCTGGAAGATGAAGTTAATCATGACAAGAATGGGAAGATAGACAAGATAGTTGTTGAGACCACCATGATGAATGAGAAGATGGAAAAGATGAAATAAGTCTTTCACAAGGCCTAAGGGATGGATGACTTCTTGTATATTATGGGTGGATTAGGCTCAACACCATTGGCGCCATCGCCTCTCAAGTTCAATAATTTTTATGTTGAAAAGTTTGATGGAAGTGGTTATCAAAGGCAACATATTCGACAATATTTGAGCCTAGTTAGCATGAAGGGATTTGATGGGAAGCCAGCTCTGTGTGCTTTCCATATGTCTCTCACGTGGAGCGCTTCGAGATGGTATTATAACTTGGATCTGAGCAAGACTAAGGTGTGGAATGAGCTAATTGAAATTGTTTGTGGACCAATTCATCTTCAATACCATGATTGATGTGACTTTGAGAGACTTGGAGACTACTAAGTAAGGGTGCAATGAGACATTTTTTGAGTATATGATGAGGTGGATAAACAAAGTTTCATGGATGGTTTATAGGCCCAATGAAAAGGATTATATTAACATGATTAGAACTTGCTTCCAGCATACAATAATAGGGTTCCGTCATCACCTATCAATTCCTTTACGGAGTTATGTGATTGTGGTACAAGAATTGATGATGCCATTAATGCTATACAATTAGACCTTAGTGAAGCCAAGCTTTAAGCCAAGAAAGTGTTCAATGAAGGAGAAAAGTGTGGTGCTCTCAACAATGTAAATGTTGTTTTTTCTCGACCACAAAAGTGGGTGTTCAACAATCTTTAAATGCCTCTATTAGAAGTACTAGAAATCTTGACTGAGGGGGGCACCTAAAGCCACTTGATCCTACTCCTCTTCCAAATCTGATCCCGTCAAATTGGAATAAAAATGATCATTGTGACTTCAACCAAAGGATAGGACACAAGACAAGTAGTTGCCTAAAGTTGAAGCATGAAGTTCAAGATTTAATAGATCAAGGGGTGATTGCCCAGCCATAACCTTAAGAAATGGGCGAGTGAGAAATAAGGTAGAATGAATGAAGGGATGTGCCTAAGAGATTTGATCCATGTGAACACCTTTCTTAGGGGATGAGCCATTTCAATATAGTTGAGTCTTTTTCAATTGTTGTGTCTTCAATTTGTCAAGTTAATTTGGGTCTTTCTCTTTTTCTTTCTCGATGTTGTGTTGTTAAGTCTTTCCCTTTGTTGTGTTGTTAAGTCTTTGTATAAGATGTCTTGTTGAGTCTTTCCATATGTTTTGTTATTGAGTCATGTTCCTTTTGAATTTTCAAATCAATATTGTTTCACTTTTAATAAATATGGTCATGCAAATACATGTATCATGTGATCTTTTTTTACTAGTTTTGAAATAAATGAATCCTTAAACCTAACATATTGGTTAATCCAAATAAGGAATCAAAAGATGTGATTGTCTTAGTTCATTTGACCATAAAGAGAAAGCATGAAAGTGAGAAAGAGGGTGAGAGATAGAGAGAAATAAAAAAAGACATCAATCAAATGAGAGAGTACACAAGAATGAGAAGGATAAGTGATAAGAGATTCCATGGAACACAAGACATAAGTGAGTTCAAATATGGGAAATAGAAATTGAATGAATAACTTGTTGTTCTACATGGATGAAACTACAATGATGAGAACTTGATGACATGAATAGGCAAATCTAGGTTTGGAAAGGCTAAGTAATCAAGCTTGAAAGGATGAGAGGCCATCTTTCTAATAACCTTTTTTACGAGAGATTATTCCCACTTGTTAACCCTGTTAAGCCTGGATGAATTGTTGCTTTATACCCATGCCAAGAGATTTGCCCCTGTACTAGGGGCATGTTCATAAGAGATGGTGATTTGAAAGGGTTACCCTTAACACTAGGGGCATACTCTAATATTGGAAAGAATCAACTCTATACTAGGGGCAAATTTTGTGGATGAATGATAAAAGGATGTGAGGATGATTTATAAGTGGAAGGATACCCTTTTTCCTAACAAGGGGCATGGAAAAAGAAAAAAGAAAGAGAAATAAAGAAAAGAAAAAAGAAAAGAAAATGAAAAGAAGAGATAGAAGGAACAAGAAAGGAAAAGGAAATGAAAGTGAGAATCAAAAGGGATAAGAAAAATGGATGAAATGGAGAAAAATGATGCAAGCACAAGTTAGGTAGTAATCCTTGGCATTTAGGATACCCTGAGAACAAAATTGAATTTGAGCCTCAAATACCTTTTCTTTCTTAAGCCTTACAATCCCAGCCTCGTTACAGTCCATAGACAAGTCCTCTTTGATTAGTTGAGATTGTTTAGCACTACAAATTTGGAAAGCCTAACCTCAGTTGTAAAAAGAAAAAAAAAAAGAAATAAGAAAGGCTCGTAAGGTTGAAAACCTTAAAGGACAACCTAGGCAAAAGTTAGGGCATCTTGAAAAGAAGTGAAGAAGAACCATAAGGAAATTAGTAAACTTACCCTAAGGTAAGGAGCAAATCATGGATGGAAATTACAAAGGAATGAACATACAATAGAAGATGAAACTAGCTCCAAGCTAAAGCAACCATGGTGAGGACAAAGTGACCAAACATGAGAGACAAGATGATTGGAAAGCATAGCATGAGAAAAGTGAGGTGTGCATGCTCAAACAAGGACAGTGATTGAGTTGACTAGAGATGATCAAATTCTAAATTCATATTTGGACTAATTAAGGAAGATAGTAGATAATTCATGCAAAACTGGTTCAAAGAGAATATGCATTGGTATGCAAAGTCATCTCCATAATCCTCTATTTTTACCTCCTTTCTTGAACTCCTCCAAATTTTCTTCAAGACCCTCTTTGTATTCTAATCAAGTTGTGCTCTACTATCTCTAAACTCTTGTTGTACTTGAAACTTCTTTGGTTTAGAGCCTCTTCCAACTTATTGTGCTTATAAATATTCATTTGTCTCAAAACTTGTGTCATGTTGTGAAACTTCTTTGATCTATAGTCTCTTTCAACTATCTTTGACCTCCATCTAGATGTGTTAGGACTTCTAAGGAATTGATAGTCGTCTAAAGGCAAAGGTGAATAGTAAAAGGAAAAGAATATATGATTGATTTGTTTGGATAAATATGTGCTCCCATAAAAGGAAAAGAATGCAATGAACCCATGGCCTAATCGACTCTTCCTTGCAAATGCTCTAAAAAGAAAATAAAATTTTTAGAGGTCCAAGAGAAAATGGGAAACAAAATTGAAAAGAAGATGAGATGTTGAAAATGATAAAAAGAAGCAAGGAAAGAGGAAGATTAGAAAAGAAAAGAGTATAGAGGAAACAAAAGAGAAAATAAGAGAAAAAAATGATGATGAGAATATAACAAAAGAGAAGAGAACAAAAACAAATGATGAAAAGATTAGGAAAAAAGAAAAAGAAAAAGAAAAGAGAGATGAAAAAAATAAAGAGAAGATTTTGAGGAATGATGTGACTCATTGTGATTGGTTTTGTCCTGATGTGTTTGGACCGAACTTGATGTGACCCATTGTGATTGGTTCTATCCTAATGTATTTGGGCCTAATCTGATGTGACCAGTTGTGATTGGTTCTATCTTGATGTGTTTGGACCAAACCTAATGTGATCCGTTGTGTTGATGTGACTCAATCGTTATGAAAAATTTAAAAGATTCAAAAAATTTCAAAGTTTCAAAGAATAATTCAAAACTTCAAGAAAGCTTCAAAATTCAAAAGAGAAATTCTATAATTCAAGAGAGAGAAGACTAAATAAGAAAATCAAATTTTCAAAAATCCAAGGAGAATTTCAAAAGAAAAGAATTCAAGTTTCAAAAATCTAAGAGTGATTTCAAAAATGAAAGAGTTTTTTAAAAAATGGATGGATTTGAATGGTGAATTTCTTAAATGATGTTGATTTCTTTAAATAATGAATTTATTTTGGAAATAAATGATGGGTGTCTTGAATGATGTTTTCTTTGATGTGTGATGTTGAGTCTCTTGAGCCTTTTAAGGTAATATGATGTTTTGTTGATGATGTGCTGATGTGTTTTTTGGCTTAGGATAGTAGCCATTCTAGTTGTGTGGCTTTGAGTCTAAGTTAAGGATAGCAAACTTAGGCTCTTTGGTGATTGATGTTATGTTTATGATGTGTTAATGTGTTCCTATTGGCTTAGGATAGTAGTTTTTCATGTTATATTCATGATGTGTTGTTGATGTGATGAGTTTTCTTTCTTGCTTGGGATAGTAGCCGCTTTTTGTTTTCCCCTTTACCCAAGGTTCAAGATAACAAATCTAGGAGAATAAGGACTCGTAGAATCCAATGATTAGATTTTGTACCCACCCATTTTTGCATGTCTGCTTGCATGTTTACGTGTTTTTGTTGTGTGTGTGTGGACTTAAAGTTTATTAACCTTCAAAATGGTTTGTCTCTTAAGCTTTTGACTACACTTGTAGAGTAAGTATAGCCAAAAGAGGGGCATCTATAGACACCTCATTTTTTACATGGTTAATAAACTTTAGTCCCTAGTCCTAATGACGAGCTTGACATGTCTACAAAAGGTAATTGAATTTATTTTGATAGTTTAAAAGTGATTACAACTCAAAAGTGCTCAAATCGCTTTGAAAACGATGTTGAAAAATGACATTTACTTACTATTTGGACCACAACTTTTGATCCACAAGGAATTTTTTTAGTACAATTTATTTCATTGGAAATTAGACATTCTGGGCTTTAACTTGAATACAAATTTTGCCTAATGAGAATTTATATTGAGTGTGTTATGGCCATTTGAAGTCAAGCCACCTAAGCAGTCAATATTAGGGTTTTTGGGGAGCATGCGTACATATGAATCATGCATGTGTACGCAAGCCCTGACTATGGGTACGCAGGCCATCTTTCTGGGTTCCATAACTTTAGTTTTAGGGGCCCAAACATTATTCTTTGATGTGGGCCAATCCCTAGACCTTTTCGGAATGTCCAAAGATGTCTAAAAGACCCCAAAACCCTAATTTAAACATATAAGTACAACCTTGTGCCTCCAAACTCAAATGCTAGCTAGATAGAGTGGAATTTTTTTTTTACCTAAACTCTTTCAAAAACTCTTTCTTTTCTCTATGTCTTCTATACACAACCACCAAGCACATTGTTTTAGTTCTTCAAAACCTCTCTCTATTACTCATTAGGACAAAAACTATCTATCTCAATCCAAGAAACGTTTTTCAAAGATTCTTTCAAAAGATTTCCAAGAAAATCATTTATTTTTGAGTTGTGATTACTAACAGACTATTGATATATTTGACTCCTTTGATTATCCTTCGATCTTGATGTGTAGGCCCTAAGGGGCCGATTAAATATCAACCAAGTTATGTTCCATAAGCAAGGTGAGTCTCTCCCCATGACTCCTCCGAAATTTGAATTTTCAAAACTTGTTTTCTTCTTGTTCTTATTTGATTTATATTTTATACATGCTTAGAAAAATGATTTTGAGTTATTTGGTTTTGCTTTGTTGTGTCTTACCATGTTTTGAATGATGGGTTTGATTAAAATATTAGTGGCATGTTAGGTTTTGTTTGATTGTCATTTTGTTGCGTGCTTTAAAACTTTGTTTCTGGGCATGTATATGTGTCCGTGCTCTATGCATATGTATGCATACTCAAAGTATGCGTACGCATACCATCGGGATATGCACGTATACCTTATGTATGCGTACCCATACTCGTGCCCAGAAACGTAAATTTAGAGTTCTTGCTATTTTGTTTGTTTTGATTAGTTTTAATCACATGTTTAGGTTTTTTTTAGTCTAGTTTTCACATGTTTAGGTCTAGGGGTTAGTAGAATAACATGTTACACATGCTTTAATTGTTGAATTGATAATTGGGGTTTATGCTTTGATGAACCACATGAACATTCATAAGAACTTGAACATGCATTGATGCATAGGTGTTGTGATTCAACGAGGTAAGTGAAGGTAAGTCACGTATATGAATACGAACATGCATCTTTGAATATGATGAATAGTCTCCTTGATTGATGAATACCATGATGCATGGTTTGAATGATTGAATATGCTTGATTAAATGCCTTATTGATGCTATTGTTTTGTGATGTGCTTGCTACCCTTAGATATGTATTTTGCTAGATGAATGGTAGGGATTTTATGCTATGGATGAGTGTGAGACATTTTCCATGTTTTGCGTGTGATGAGTTTAGAATAACATGTTAAAGGACCCTCTGATAGGTTTCGGATTTGGAACATAATGAGTGGAGGTTGGCCTACGGGTCAGTTGGGGTTGGCTGTTTAACACCTTCCCATCTCCATACCTAAACTCCGAACACATGCTCTAGTAAAGATTAGTCCTTCCACATGGTTCCTAGACCCAATCTAGGTGGCGACTCCATTTTCTTCTCCACCCGAGTCCACTCGACCGAGGTGTACTCCCCCCTTGTGCCTACACAGCACACTAGTTCCTTTATTTGGTTTTTGCTTATAAAACCCAAAATCCTATTTCTCTTAGTTCTTTCTTCCCCAACCGCACTACACTCTGGCTCTCTCTGCTCCTCAATTCTTTTTCTTCTCCCACTATAATTTTAGCTCTTGTTTTGGGTTCAAGGAAAGGCAAAAATTAAGGTTGTTCTTTGTTCTTCTTGCTTGGGTGTGTCCAACTTGAAGAAATTACTATGGTTTAATCATGGGGGTTGTTCAGCTAAGAGAGCCATTGTACTAAGTTCTACTTCAGGTGGTGTAGACACTCCATTTCTCAACCCCAATTTGATATTGAAGATGAAAAAATGACCATTTTATGTACCTAAAAATCATGGTTGTAGTTTAGTCATTAACTCATTCGTCATATACCATGAAAATGATCTTGAGGTTCTAATGATTACAACGATACATTTGGTTTCCAAAAAGGACAGTTGAATAGGAAGATATTACCAGATCAAGTTTTAACAGTTTGTCACCTATCGCACGTGATTAATTGAAACTAATTTTAATTAGTTAACAATAAAAATTAATTAAATGAATTTTTGTGATTGGTGGAATATTTGTTTTTTTTTTTTAAATGTGATTTGTTGGATGGGAATAAAAGAAATAAGTTGATAATATTAAATTTAGACTGACAATTAGATTTTTGGAGTAATTATCTTAAAAATAATTATTTTAAAAATCCTAATTATCATTTTCAAATGAAGTTTATCATGAAAATAACTCTAAAATTCATTCAAATACAATTTCAGACTTGCAAAACACTTCAAAAACATGCTAATCAAATAGCAATCTTCAAATTCATGTTCCAATGCACTTTTGGCATAGTAAACATCGATATTCGAACTAGGTTATTTCTAAAAATTTTTAGGGAATTGTATTTTCCATTAGCTATCAAATTTCAGCTCCATCTGAATTTCGAACAAAGAGATATGGTCAAAATACTGAAACGTGTTCAGATTTAAAAAATCGGCATAACTCTTATCCTAATCAAGTAACCAACACTCTTATAAATAAAGAGAAAAAACCAAGATTTAGCACATAAAGAGAAAAAACCAAGATTTAGCACCCCTTCCCCTAATGTGAAAGAACCTTTTGAAGTCTTTTAGAACTTTTGATCTTCACTAGACTAGAAAATTTTAAATCTTATATACTTCAAGACTTTCTTTAGATCTTAGAGAGATCCTTTCTCTCTGAGCTCTAAAGAAATTCTCCTTGGTTGAGTTTATTCATGTAGGTATGGTTATGTTTTTGAGGTCTTTTGAATAATATGTATGTGTGTTCTTGATATTTCATTCCTTGCATATTTGTATTATAATTCTCATCCATTGCATGATCTTCTTTTCAAATCTTGATTCATATGATTAGTCTAAGATTTCTTGTTGATTCATATATGTAGATCTAGGCTAATTCAGACCTTGGCTAGGTTCGACTCCTCAGACACCTGCCTAGGGTAAATTAATGCCTAACTAACTCCTTGGGTCACATTTACTCATGAAAATGGCCTTAAGCAACCTTGGTTCGACCCACAGATTTCCTACCTTGGGTAGATTAACGCTCATGAAAATGGTTAATTGTTATGTGAAAAGAAACATGTTTAAGCTTTATTAAATTGCTACTTGAAATCATAGATTTGCAAATTGTCTCATGCATGAAAATCATTATTTTTATAAAAGATATTCTTTTGTTTTTGTGGGGGAAGAGGTTTGGATAAAGAAATTGGAAGGCAAGACCGACCCGAGGGGAAGATGGGCCTAGCTCCTCACCAGCCCCAACCTAGTGCGATGTTATGAGCTCTAGTATGGGAGCCTGAGGAAACAGCTTGCCTGAGAAGCCTGCTGCGACTTAAATAATGCTCCCAAGTGCAGGATTATTGTGAAGTAATCACTTAGTAAGTCTAAGGTCAAGTCCACGGGAAAAGGAATTGATTAGCAAACCATAAGAGAGTAAAACTAAAATAATAAAGTTTAATTGAAGAGATTTTTGATGGTTTAGTAAAGTTAATTTAAATTTAGAGAAAATAACAATATATTAAGGCACTAAGGTTCAGGGATCCACACACGACACGTCTATTGGTAGTCTTAACAATATTTATTTCATAACTCAACTAAAATTCATACAAAGGATGATCTTAGTTAGATGATTTAACAATAAAAACTTAAGAATTAATTGTCTAAGGTAGTTTCATGAAATTGGTTGATTTCAGGCAAAACAAAACTAGTGAATTAGTTTGTAGGGAATACTAAGCATTTAATGTGCCCGGAGTCTATGATAAAGCAAAGAATTATACAAAACTAAATACTTTTCTTGATGAGTAAATATATCAAAAACATAACAGCATATGCATTAAAACCATAAATTAATTGTTAAGAACATATCAATAAACGGTTGGGTTTCACCCTTTGCCTTAGCAAGGCTTCTATCAAACCATAACACAAATAAAACTCTAAAAACTGTAAAGAAACTTTAAGAAAACCTAAATTACGTTCTATGACAGCTTCCCCCTAAATTTTGCCTTAAAGAGCCTTTAAATAGGTCAAGGAATCCCATTACAAATTGAATTCTTGTTTGGAGAAAATCTCGGGTTTTTAGGCTTCACTTAACTAACATTTTCGACCCTTTTAACTTCAAAATTTGGACTTTTTGTAACTAAGACGTTGTAGCCCTTTAAGTTAAATTTCTAGCCCAACTTGAATCATCTCAATTGGACATCTGAGCTGAAAGTTATACTCAAATACTAGGGTAAATTAACGCTTATAAAACTGGATAAGGGTTAATTAGAACCTTGGCTAGGTTCGACTCCTCAGGACACCTGCCTAGGGTAAATTAATGCCTATAAAAATGTTTAAGGGTCAAACAAAACCTCGATAAGGTTCGACTCCTTGGGTCACTTGCCTTGGGTAAATTAATACTCATGAAAATGGCTAAGGGTTAAACAACCTAGCTAGGTTCGACCCACAGATTTCCTACCTTGGGTAAATTAACGCTCATGAAAATGGTTAAATGTTATGTGAAAAGAAACATGTTAAGCTTTAGTCTAAGCTTATTATCATTTGTGAAAGGCGCACATTACATAATAAATAGATTTTGGACTGAGAAAGTACATTTATGTATGTTGAGCAGAAATGCCATTTATAAAAAAAATGAATAGTCTCATAAGCACACAACACGTCCAATGAAAATTTCTATTAATTAGAAGAAGGGTTACAAGTTAAGGGGCCCTGGATCTAAAGTAAAGTACAAAAATGGGGTAGATGACCCTCCGGGGTTCCTTAGCTTTGAGGAAGCGTCTATCCCAGTAGTATTTAGAGTTTCAACCCAAACTTGAAGACGATACCCACGATAGACTTCCTTGAGTTGAGACTTGACAATGTTCTCAGTCTTTTTCTTGCCCTAGGGTCATAAGCAGCCTATTCAGCCCTTGATATCTCCTTTTTTTTTCATTCCAGTTCTTTTTTTTTTTGGATTCAATATTCTTTTGAGTGATAACTAGCTGCTTTTCATCTTTTCAAAGTTGAACGTGCTACTCCTCTACCTATTTTTCAAAGCCAACCACGACCGCCTTGGCACTCTTCCTCGCCTTCTCAGTCTTTGCTAGTTTAGTGAGAGCTTCTTTGGCATTTTTCTTGGCCAAGGCCTAAGCCTTGGTGGCATTAAACCGGCAGGATTCCTCTTCTTTGGATTTGGATAGAGCATGGTCCACCTATTCCTTGGCTAAGTGAAATGCCTGAATGGCCTATTTGAAAAGAGTGAAAGGAGTTGTCACAGATTCCTTGAATGAGGGTTTTTTTTTTTTTTAAAAAAAAAAAAAGGTAAAAGAGTCTATAACCTAGTGGTTAGGGATCCAAGGAACTTACCATAGCCAGGTCCCTTTTTATGGAAAGGAACACTTTGTGTTTCTTTAGGTTCCTTAGCTTTGCCATATCTCGGGGAAGAAGCGACACTTGTTCAACTAAATTAGCCACATAACCAACCCTTCCTTGTTAGAAATCTTTGTTGGAGGGATTAGAGGGAAGAAAGGCTCCATCAAGTACCAACGTGGGACTCCAAGTAGAAACCCATGGTCATCAATCAGCAATGCCTTCAGATCTTGTGCCTTCAGTGACACCTTTTTTTGGCCCTAGTGACCTTGGACCCCTTGGATGGGTCTTGCTCCATTTGAGATTGGATCTTCCCTTCTTCGGAGTTTTCTTTGCTAGGCCTCTTATCTTTCTCCCTTTTCTTTTCTCCAGGCTTAATAGGAGTGGAACGAGATGGGAGACGGGAGGGAGGCCTCAGATCTACCTGTACTTCAGGTGTGGTACCCCTAGCGTGGGATTCCATCAGATTGGCAGTTTTCTTTGTTGGGTAAAAATCTGGTTTTGTATCTCATACAAAACACACAGCGGAAGCAACAAACAAGGATCTATTTCATTCATGATTGACAACATGCACTCTATGAATTTTAGAATTTAAGAACAAGATAGCGTACCTTGGTGTGGAGAAATTCAAAACAAAGATTAGAAGCACTTGGGAAAACTTTTAATCTTCACTCCAATTCCACTTTACGCCCAAGATGTGTGGTCTCTCAATCAGTTTCCAAAGGGAGAATGAAAGAGTGTCTCACACTCTCTCTTTTTCTCTACGAAAAATTGCATTAAAAAATTCTGTATGTTTCTCCCTTTACAACTAACTGATTATCTAATTGGGTCGGCCTATTGGGCCTTTCCAATTGGGCTTTAGTGTGTGGCTTGGAATGGGACCAAAAGGGACTAATAAGACACTAGCTCCAATGGGCCTTGGACTTTTCCGTCAACTGTTGACAAGTCCAAAGTTACCATTAATTATATTTAATACCACTATATAAATATAATTGCACTCTAGGCCTTATTAATAAAGTATATCCCAATACTTTATTTTACACGCAACCTCTTCATAAAATATTCGTAGTAATACAAAGTCATAAATATAGACTGCCACTTTGTAAATTACTACATCTTATCCTTGAGTACCCGGTTTAATCCTTTAAAGTTATTCATCATATATTTATGAAATCCAATTTCATAAATATATACTTTAGTAATTTCTTACCAGAGTGGTTAGGCCTAACTCTCTGAATAACCAAACCCATTAAACTTATCTCAAGGGAATATTTTATATCTCCATCAAGAGACTATGAATTTCATCTTGAGAATATATGTTCCATCAACACTAAATGTAGCTGCCCAACATACTGAGGTTTTGACCGTTACTTTAGGTCTCACTCCTGATATATCAAAGCAACCTACATCTCATGATCAGGTCCATTATTCTCTCAAGATTAAGAGTTCATGCAAATAGAAGTCGTGAGATTTATTATTCATTTGACAGTCGTTAGGAGAATAATAAATCTCACAGTGGTCCAGTTCAATATGTCTTAACTCTTAAAACATATCAACATATCAACTAGAAGTCACCACTTCCATGATCAAGACAAATCATCTTAGTTGATACGTTATAGTCTTCGCAGATGAAATGCCCAATTTCATCACCGACTACGAACTATAAATTTTGAGTTTACAAAGAACTTGTGATTTATATCTTCTGTGACTTTTCACATAAATCACATACTATGCATCTCATGGACTATATGATAATGTCCAAATATTCATGTTACCATTATTTTAGATAAGAAATAAACAACTTTATTAAACACAACATTAAGTCATCCATAATATCATACATAACATCATACAATAGGATTTAAGGGCATATATCCTAACAATCTCCCACTTGCCCTAAAGACTATTGTGCATTAATCTAACTCCCATTCCCTCCAAATGTGACTCGAAAGTCCTTTGAGGCAAGGTTTTGGTAAAAGGATCTGCTAGATTATTTGCACTTTCAATCTTTGCCACCACAACATCTCCACGAGCAACAATGTCTCGAATGATATGGTACTTCCTCTCAATGTGCTTTCCTTTCTTGTGATTTCTTGGATCTTTGGATTGTGCAACCACTCCACTATTATCACAAAACAATGTGATGGGAACTTGCTCCATTCTTACAACACCAAGATCAGAAAGAAATTTCTTGAGCCAAACAGCCTCCTTTGCTGCTTCACAAGCAGCAACGTACTCGGCTTCCATGGTGGAGTCCGCAATGCAAGATTGCTTAACACTCCTCCAACTTATGGCTCCACCTCCCAAGGTGAAAACACATCCTGAAGTGGATTTTCTTAAATCTAGATCTGATTGAAAATTTGAATCTGTATAGCCAATGGGAATCAAATCCTCACAATGGTAAACAAGCATATAATTTCTCGTTCTCCTAAGATACTTGAGAATATTCTTTACAGCTTGCCAATGTTTTGGTCCTGGATTTGATTGATATCGGCTGACCATGCCAACTGAATAACAAATGTCTGGTCTAGTATAAAGCATGGCATACATGAGACTTCCCACTGCAGAAGCATAAGGAACTTGTCTCATCAAATTTTCTTCCTCTTGAGTCTTAGGCCTTTGGTCATCAGACAGAGGAACTCCATGTCTAAAAGGAACAATCCTTTCTTGGAGTTTTGCATGCTAAACCATTCTAGAACCTTATTTATATATCCAGCTTGTGATAAGCCTAACATCTTATTCTTACGATCTCGCCAAAGCTTGATCCCTAGAATAAAGTTAGCCTCACCCAAGTCCTTCATATCAAATTAGCTAGACAACTAAACTTTAACCGATGACATTACCCCTACATCATTTCCAATGAGTAGAATATCATCAACATAAAGCACTAGGAACATTATTACTTTGTCTCGATGTCTTTTGTACACACATGGTTCATCAAGATTTTGTTGAAAACCAAATGACTTGATTGCTTGATCAAATCTAATGTTCCATGACCTAGATGCTTGTTTAAGTCCATAAATGGACCTATTCAACTTGCATACCATATGCTCTTGGTTCTTTGCTATGAATCCTTCTGGTTGTATCATGTATATTTCTTCTTCAAGACTGCCATTAAGAAATGCAGTCTTGACATCCATTTGCCAAATCTCATAATCATAATGAGCAGCAATGGATAAGAGAATTCTGATAGACTTAAGCATGGCTACTGGCGAAAAAGTTTCATCATAATCAATACCTTCTTTTTGTGTGTACCCTTTTTCCACTAGTCTAGCTTTAAAAGTTTCAACTTTTCCATCTATCCCTCTCTTTCTCTTGTAAATCCATTTACAACCAACATGTTTAATGCCGTTAGGCACCTTTACAAGATCCCATACATGATTGGAATACATAGAATCCAATTCAGATCTCATAGCTAAGACCCAATGATGTGCATCTATATCATTAATTGCCTCTTCATAAGTGTAGGGATCCGATTCAGCCTCTTCTGAGATAGCTTCATAGGTTTCTCCTAAACCTATAAATCTTATAGGAGGCCGAACAATTCTCCCACTACGACGAGGCACCTGTGTACTAGACATCTCATGAGTAATATCTTGTGGTGTATCTAATACAGCCACATCATCCCTAGTTTCATCCATTGGTTGTTCAACTACAAATTCATTCATTTCAGCCAAGACAACTCTACTTCTAGGAGTATAATCATTTATATAGTCATTTTCCAAGAATTTGGCATTTGTACTAACAAACACTTTATTATCCTTTTGACTATAGAACAAACCTCCAACAGTTCCTTTTGGATACCCTACAAAGAAAACCACTTCTGTTTTAGACTGTAACTTGTCAGACTTTCCTTTCAACACATGTGCTGGACAACCCCAAATGTGGAGATGTCTCATACTAGGCTTATGCCCATTCCACAACTCTACAGGTGTTTTAGGAATAGACTTCGAAGGTACTAAATTCAGAAGATACATTGCAGTATGTAAGGCATATCCCCAAAAGGAAATTGGTAGAGTCGAATAACTCAACATGGATCTAACCATATCCAAAAGAGTCCTATTCCTTCTTTTTGCTACACCATTTTGTTGTGGAGTTCTAGGTGCAGTCAATTGGGACATAATCCCATTTTCAGTCAAGTAATCCTTGAAATCACCAAGAAGGTATTCGCCACCTCGATCAGATCGAATGGCCTTTATGTGTTTACCTAATTGATTCTCAACTTCAGCCCTAAACTCTTTGAACTTTTCAAAGGCTTTGGACTTCCGTTTTATTAGGTACACATAACCAAATCTAGAGTAATCATCAGTGAAAGTAATGAAATACTCATAACCACCTCTTGCTTGGATTGACATAGGACCACATACATCTGAATGCACTAGTTCTAGCAAATCTTGGGCTCTTCTACCTTTTGCATTAAAAGGCCGTTTGGTCATTTTACCTTCCAAACAAGATTCGCAAACTGGAAAACCATCAAAGTCCATGGGCTGTAAAAGTCCATCTTTGATTAGTCTTTGAATCCTACTTGAATTAATATGACCCAAACGCAAGTGCCAAAGATATGCTTCACTAGTAGAAGGAAACTTTCTCTTTAATGATTTTACATGAGAGCTATTATCTATTTCAGAATTGTATAATTCATGCATGTCAGGAGTTAAAATATAAAGACCATCCACAATATTGCCAGAACAGATAAACATTTTATCTTTCTTTATTACAACATTGTCTTTCAGGATAACACAATATCCATGTTTACCTAAATAAGTTGCAGAAATCAAATTTCTACGAACATTAGGTACATACAAACAGTCTTCCAGTATTAACACTCTAGACTTAAAACACAAATTATACACTCCAACGGCTACAACCGGAATCCTGCTCCCATCAGCCAAAGTAAGAAATAGTTCTCCCTCATTCAACTTTCTGGTCTCCTGGAACCCCTACAAAGAATTGCAGATATGATTAGTACAACCTGAATCCACACACCAGGAATCTGCTAGATTCTGTACCAAACATATTTCAAGAAAAAAGGAACTTTTCATACCCTTATTCTTGGCAGCCTTGAATATTGGACAATTCCTTTTCCAATGTCCTTTCTCACCACAATGGAAACACTTTCCTTTGCTTTTCTTTCCTTTATCGGCAACCCCTAAAGCAATTTGTTTACCAATTTTCTTAGTGAAGTCCTTCTTCTTCTTCTTACCCTTGCCTTTCGATTTAGGTTGAGAAGTAGAAGCTTCACCCACATTGGCTTCAACACTAGAAGTACCAAGGATGCCTTCCGCCACCACTAACATTCATTAATTCAAACAAAGAGTAAATCTTTTTGTTCATATTATAATTGAGTCTGAATTCCTTGAATGAATCTGGTAGTGACTGGAGTATCATATCCACTTGGGATTCTCCATCAATGTCGGCACCTAAAACTTCTAATGTGTTCAGATTAGCAATCATCCTAAGACAATGCTCCCTTACTGAACTTCCTGCAGCCATTTTGGTATTATAAATTTGCCTCATGGTTTCTTGTCTTGTAGACCGGCCTTGCTCACCAAACATCTCCTTCAGACTTAGCATGATGTCTGAAGCATGTTCTACATCCTGCATTTGATGCTGTAGAACATTTGAAATAGATGCTAGGATATAGCACTTGGCCATCTCATTAGATTTCTACTAACGATCATATCGTTGTTTTTCCTCAATAGGAGCATCTAATTAAGGAAAGCTAGGACATGGTTGAGTAAGCACATATTTGTGCTCTTCAGCAGTAAGAACAATGTCCAAATTCCTTTTCCAGTCAACATAGTTGGATCCAGTCAGTTTGTTTTGGTTAAGATTAGCAACAAGTGGGCTAAATGATGCCATGATTTAAATCTGAAAATAATAAACATGAATACAATAAGTAAACTGGACATTATCAAATTTAGCATATAAGCATATAATATGGAACCTTAATAAAACCATAAAATAATATATGCAACGACAACCCAATCCCATATTCAATATCCCTTAGCATAGAGTGAACATTAAATACTATGATTGATTAAGAACTACTCTCATTATTAGTGTTATCATGATAACTCTTATCAAACACTAATAATATACCGTTTTACATTTAGCCTCTAAGTAATAATAGCAAGAACTCAACATAGAGGACACTAAAATACTTAGTCTAGTGTATACCATTGTCTAGAATCATGTGTAGCCACATTTCATCCCTTTAACAAGCTTATTTTGTGGTACCATGATAAAAACACCCTCCGCATGGAATGCAAAGCTCGAGGCTAAGACAAGGTGTTTATCAAACCACTATAAACTAGGAAATTCAATCTTGTAGGACCATGAAATAAATACTCTCCGTATGGAATGCTAAGCTCGAGGCCAAGACAAAGTATATATTTCACACTACTATGAACCAACAGTGGAGGCCGTGAGATGCAACCCTTGCATCTCTCTCCCACTAGATATTTTAAAATTAAGGTTTTTAAGGTCAAGGACCATAATAATGCTAGACACGTGAAAAATATAACCCTAATCTCATTAGGAATAAATTTCATAAAACTAGCATTAACATATATAAATATATATAACGTAACGTAACGTAAATTCATATATATTTATAAAAAATATATTATATTATATATAAATATAATATAATATAATATTATATTATATTTATATATATATAACTTTTGGAAATATGAAATCCTTCAGGTACGGATTCCACACCCATCAAGACAAACTAATCAATTGTCTTAACTTTTGAAACCATGCACTTATACTCCATGCAAAGATATACAATACATGCAATAAATGGCAACCAGTGCATTATAAAACCCAAGACCAATTCCGTATGCTTATGACATCACTATATATATATATATATATATATATATATTAACTTACATGCCATACAATATATGGCCATCTAACAATTCCCATTTCCAAGCGAAACAGTGCAAGGAATGAATGCACGTAAAAGGTAGTTATTTATATATATCCGTATAATGAGAATAACTACCCCTATTCCAATAACTACTTCTATTCGAACAAATATCAAGGCAATAGATATTGAATATGGCAGTGCAGAATTGTAATGGCCATCACTTTTATACATAGGTGATACAATTTTCTACATTATATTCAAATGATGCAGAAAATTGAAACACAAAATGAACAGTTTTCTTAAATTCTAAAATTCAATCACACGCTATACAATCATGATATGAAAACCTGGCTCTGATACCAATTGTTGGGTAAAAATCTGGTTTTGTATCTCATACAAAACACACAGCGGAAGCAACAAACAAGGATCTATTTCATTCATGATTGACAACATGCACTCTGTGAATTTCAGAATTAAAGAACAAGATAGCGTACCTTGGTGTGGAGAAATTCAAAACAAAGATTAGAAGCACTTGGGAAAACTTTTAATCTTTACTCCAATTCCACTTTACGCCCAAGATATGTGGTCTCTCAATCAGTTTCCAAAGGGAGAATGAAAGTGTGTCTCACACTCTCTCTTTTTCTCTACGAAAAATTGCATTAAAAAATTCTGTATGTTTCTCCCTTTATAACTAACTGATTCTCTAATTGGGCCGGCCTATTGGGCCTTTCCAATTGGGCTTTAGTGTGTGGCTTGGAATGGGAGCAAAAAGGACTAATAAGACACTAGCTCCAATGGGCCTTGGACTTTTCCGTCAACTCTTGACAAGTCCAAAGTTACCATTAATTATATTTAATACCACTATATAAATATAATTGCACTCTAGGCCTTATTAATAAATTATATCCCAATACTTTATTTTACACGCAACCCCTTCATAAAATATTCGTAGTAATACAAAGTCATAAATATAGACTGCCACTTTGTAAATTACTACATCTTATCCTTGCGTACCCGGTTTAATCCTTTAAAGTTATTCATCATATATTTATGAAATCCAATTTCATAAATATATACTTTAGTAATTTCTTACTAAAGTGGTTAGACCTAACTCTCTGAATAACCAAACCCATTAAACTTATCTCAAGGGAATATTTTATATCTCCATCAAGAGACTATGAATTCCATCTTGAGAATATATGTTCCATCAACACTAAATGTGGCTGCCCAACATACTGAGGTTTTGACCGTTACTTTAGGTCTCACTCCTGATATATCAAAGCAACCTACATCTCATGATCAGGTCCATTATTCTCTCAAGATTAAGAGTTCATGCAAATAGAAGTCGTGAGATTTATTATTCATTTGACAGTCGTTAGGAGAATAATAAATTTCACAGCGGTCCAGTTCAATATGTCTTAACTCTTAAAACATATCAACATATCAACTAGAAGTCACCACTTCCATGATCAAGACAAATCATCTTAGTTGATACGTTATAGTCTTCGCAAATGAAATGCCCAATTTCATCACCAACTACGAACTATAAATTTTGAGTTTACAAAGAACTTGTGATTTATATCTTCTGTGACTTTTCACATAAATCACATACTATGCATCTCATGGACTATATGATAATGTCCAAATATTCATGTTACCATTATTTTAGATAAGAAATAAACAACTTTATTAAACACAACATTAAGTAATCTATAATGTCATACATAACATCATACAATAGGATTTAAGGGCATATATCCTAACACTCTTTAGATGACCATGCCTTCTGGTATATCGAAAATCCCTTGATGTAAACCGATGTGTGCTGTGGCTTAGGGTTTGGAACTGGCCTTGGAGTGCTCGGCTAGGTTATGTTGATAGAAAACCTCGAAATCTCTCCAAGGTCAACAAAAAGATGGTTTTTGTACTACTTCCTCCTGTTCTTCTTTGGAGGGTATAGTTTCCTCCTAGGCTTGGATGAGGTTAATGACTTGATGAGCAAGCAATTCAACCGTTTGAGTTCCTTTAGGTAGAAGACTGATAAGAAATCCTTCAACGACTATGTCAATCCTTGCTAGCTGAGGATCTTTTTCCTTGATAACGTGTGTTGGGGATTGAAAGTGAGTTGAGATAGGGTGTATCCGAGAATCATATGGGTTGCTCAGAGTTGACCGACCTTATGAAGGAAGATCTTGGACCTTAGAATCATGTTAAGATCTTTGAAATTCACCAAATTACTATTCGCAGTAGTGAATTATTTTTCTACAAAATGAGTAAGAAGAAAGGGTTAGGGTTTGGACACATGTTCTCGAGAAAGGTAATATAAATATATATATATATATATATATATATGCATAAAGGAAGTCAAGAGTAAGGGAAGGGGTTTTTATGAGCTAAGGAAAAGTTGACTCTTTGATCCTATGAGCACAACACCTAGTTCCCCATCCTGCGTAGGACAGTGCAGTCCATCTTGCCAATCCCCCGAAATGATCAAAAAATCCTCGTCTAAGCACTTGTTGGTCTTGGGAAGACAGGAGATTAGCGTAACTGCAGGAACCCTAGTCCTAAGGTAGTACCTCGTGTCCTTACTATTTTGGTAACTATACACCCAGTTGACATCGTGATGAGATAGGCTAACACCCATCTATCCGTTTAAGCTAACTAGGGAGTACTGGGTGGGGTAGAGTCTATAGAGAATTAAAATCCCTCGTTACCCTACCTATGGGAATCCCCATTCCACCTTCCATAAAGGCAATCATTGGAATGACTATGGCCCCAACTGGTCTCTTGGTGTACCATTCCCCTAAATGACAATGTTCTATCTCTATCCCAAGCAGAAATATTATTCTGTCTTAAATTTTTCCTTATTCTAAGGAGTATTTACTAAGCTAGAAAATCTACCCATCCTAGAAAAATGAAAGAACAAAAGAATATATTAGTAGAAAAAAGGGGGAATTCTATCCTACTTACGAATTGGAGCGAATTTACAAGTGCAAAAAGCTGGGCTCCTCGGGCAAACTCTTTAAAGGGCTAGTGATTTTCTCTAAAGGTAAAGGGAGGTGTCTTCACACCCCAATATATAGGGGTGTAAAGAGAGTGGTAATTTTCTCGCCTATTAATGTGGTAAATTTCCATCCATTGGATCTCTATTGGGCCATAGAATGTGGTAGACAAGTAGTCATTTACTGCATTTACTATTGAGTGGAGGATACCGAAGCATCAAGAACATCTATGGGACAAGAGAAAAGACATTTCTACGTGAGAACACATCTAAAGCGTGCCAATCCTCCTACCTTATGCCAAAGCCCTACTCCCTTAAACGATAAAGAGAGTGGAGCTTTGGGGGGCTAATTGTAGGGGGAGAAGTTTGATGAAGAAATTGGAAGGCAAGCCTGACCCAAGGGGAAGATGGGCTTAGCTTCTCACCAACCTAAGGAATCGGCTTGCCCAAAGAACCTAAGGAGCAAATGCTCCTTGGAGGACTGTAGATAAGCCATTTGGGCCAAGAATTTGTGATCAAGGAAAGAAGTGGAGACGTGTAAGCAAAGAAGATGGAAAGTTTCCAAATAAAGTGCCCATCACCTCTACATTCAATGCACTGTACCAACTCAGCTGGCCACATTAATGGCAGAATGACCCCTGAACAATGCCTTCATAGCTAGCAGCACATTCTTGCACCTCTAACAAGGCCATGATGGGACAAGCATTGAAATGAGAAATAGGGGCAGTCCAAATGGAGGGCTGAGATGCATTCCAGGTGGATATATAAGGGAAATAGACCCCTTCAGGAAAGGGGATGAGAAATAAAGAGGGAAAAAGACAAAGTGTAATCAAGAACTTTGTAACTAAAGAAGAACTGTGATTAGAGTATTAGAGCTATCTTTGGGCCATTCCGAGGAAGCGGTTATACCAAATTTTCCTTGTCTTTTCATTCATTAGGGAGCCATTCTTTGACTACATATCATTTTTTTAATTATCTGATACATTCAGCTAAGTTAGAAAAGTTGACCTTGGTAACCTACCTCTATAAATTAATTGTATCAAGCTTCAATACAACCCCATACTGTAGGTCTTGAGCTTTTGGCCCACACAGTTTTCTATCTCATTCTTTTTTACATCACCAAAAACATATCTAAATTTTTCCATATAAAATACATCCTTTTTACATCTCCAAAAATAGATCTGAAGTTTCCTTAAAAAATTCATTCATTTTATAGTACATCTCCCAAAAACAGATCTATATTTTTCATTGAAAATGATTTTTGTTTTACATCACAAAACCAAGTATGTATTTTCTATTAAAATTCATAATTTTTCATCATAAAATTAGATCTGTGATTTTCTAATCACTATTCTCACAACAAAATAAATCAAATTACTTTTTCATGGAAAACTAACATAGCATTTTGCATCTCATTATTTGTTGCACATGGGTACTTAAATGGTCATTTAGAGTCTAGAAGATCGGACTATGTCTAGGCAAAATGGGTGCCTAACACCTTCTCATTTGGTAACTTAGCTCTCGAGCCATAGTTCTTGGTTTTAGGTTAGTGTTTTATCTGTTTAGTCCTAGAATATATTAGGACTAAATTTTTTTTTTTTTTACTTGGATTACATTTAGGACCAAAGCGATGTAATACTTTACTCTACCAAATTATACATATTCCAATCAATAAAATTTGATGTTATTCAATATGTAATTTTGTATTTTTGTCTTTTTATAGTTTTTCTTATTTTTGGTAATATAAAAACTAAGTGGCGACTCCACATTAGTCAAAACTCCAAAGAGATACCAAGTACACTATTTTTTGAAAGCCGGACTCTCACAAGTGGCATGAATCAACCTTTAAGGACAACTTTATTTGCGTGATTCTATAGTTTGTGAGATCATTCCAACTCTCTCTATTTATTTTATTATTGTATTGCTTTATTTTCAACACTATCTAGTTAGTAAAAAGCCTTAGATATTTATAGTATTATATGAATGACTTATAAATTTAAATTATTTTTAGTTACACAAAAAAATGGCTCATAAAAGTAAAACCATTCAAACTTTGTTTTCTTCTAATTTTAAATATAGAATTATATATGATTAGATTTTTGTATTGTTTAATTATAATGGACTCCTTGTTTTCTACACTAAATTAATTCACTTGGCACAAAATTTAAAAAAACTAGTTGTAAACTCATGCGATGAGTGAGAATATATAATTATTTTGTAATGTGGATAATTTGTTCCCTAAAATGTATTGAAGATAGTTTGTTCTTAAAAATTGAAATATTTCTAAACTATTTTCCACCTCTCTATCTCCATAAATATATCACTCTATTATTTTGGATTTTGTTTTAAGAAACTTTTGTTTGATTGATTGATATTATTCATTTTTTAAGTGGTCTATATTTTTCAAATTTCAGTTATAGTGTGTTATTTTTGAAGGTACAACTAAATTTTTTAAATTTCTAAATTCTCATTCCTTTATGGAGATTATCATAATAATCAAATCTCACCACAAATTTTCAATTGATATTGCTCAAATAATTGATAAGCACATTCAAATACATAGTCATGCAAGATTGTATTTTGATATAAACTTAAATTCCCACTTTCAAAATATCTAGGAATTAACTCAAACTAAAACTACAAGAACGAGAGAGAGTGCATGTGATGAGGAACTTAAAAAAGTGGAAAAACACACCTCCAAAATGTATTAACCCAAAGTAAAGATACAAAAAACACAAAAATTCATCAAAAGGGAATAAATAATAGAGAGAGAGAGAGAGAGTAATTTTGTTTTTTTGGAAGATAATCTGATAGAAATAATAAATTTATATAAAAGAAGACGAGTAGAAAAACACACAAAAGAAAATGTATAGTTTAAACACCAAATTATTCAAGCCACACTATGCAATATAATAACATTATATCACTTTATACTATATAATGTCATAGGATAACATCTAACAATCAAAGAAAAAAAAATTGATAAGGAAATTTTTTTCTAGTAAGGATTTTTGTTATTTATCCATCCTTAGGACCCCGTCGGGCACAAGGTCTCTCTTTTCTCTATCTAGCTAGATACTCACGGGGACCAATGACCCCATTCTCACCATCCTGAAGGACGAACCACATGGCCTACCGACCATGAGCTCGTCGCGATAGAGGCCTCAAGTCTATTGTGATAAGTGTTCCGTCTAAAATCCTATGGTGCAGACAGATGGATATGCCATGTAACTTTCACATACTATAGATGGACGATTATCACCTCAACACTTGCATACCGATGGATGGATAACCATACCGATGGGTAGGCATAGTGGGTCTCGAAATCCTCTATGTGGTACCCACACATATATCTTTACATGGAAATAACTTGTGCACCACCTTCAAAGATCCTACTACACGCTTATATCTCCCTTGTATAGAAAGGGAACCTTTAAATCTCAAAGCCTTAACTCCAAATCTCCCCTACAAGGAAGGACTCCAACTTTTAAGGGATCTTGGTTTGCTCTTTAGCATTATATAAGCATCAGACCTTCTCTTTTCTTAGTTATGTCGAAAATCACTAGCTCTCTTACTTTAGAGTTGTTGGAGATCTTTCATCCACTAATTTAACCTTTGGAGGATCTTTGTTTAGCACCCCACCGGTGCTCACTATTGGTTCTTAATTTCTTGTTCTTCAGGTTCCCATTGGAGCATTCGAAGAGAATAAGCCCACTGACGATTTTTGTGCATCATCAATTGTTACTACCTGTAAGAAACAAGTGATTGGCCATATCACTGTTTCTAAGACAAAGAGTTACATGGTTCAGATGTGATCAATGGCTACCATCAACCAAGAGTCAGGGAACCCCCCCAACCTCTTGTAAAGACAAGTGCAAACCTTGGCCACGACGGTTAAGCGACTCACCCACATAACCAGGAGTTGAAGCAATAGCTAAACTAGCGGAATGAACTACATCCTAAAGACCAACACGATGGACAAGACAATTAAGAGCAAGACAAAAATCACCTCTTAATGGAAGATTGACGAGAAAGGAAAGATTAGGAAGAAAGCAACATTCTCAATAGGCGAGACTGAAATTGGAAAGCAGGGCAATGCACATGGCGCAGGACATGTAGATGATGAAGGAGAAGATGGACATGATGATGAATGCCATGAGGGGACGGGTATCCACCAACCTAGATGAGCTAATTCAGTGAACTAACTTACCCTTCATAGCACAGGGACTTCTTTTCCCCTTTCAACCAAATTTCATATGCTACAGGTGAAAACGTTCGATGGGTTACGTACTTGCTTGATCACTTGAAGTTGTTCAAAACCCTTATGCACCTAAAAGGGGTCTTAGATTAGATCATGTGCAGGGCATTCCCCACTACGCTTAAGGGACTAGCTAAAGTGTGGTCTAGTAAGATAGCCCTCAACACCGTCTCCACCTTTAAGGAATTGAGCGGACATTTCATTACCCACTTCATTGGGGCTAGAGGTATAAGAGGCTCTCGACAAGCTTGTTAAATTTCAAGCAATGAGAAGATGAAAGCTTGAGATCATACATGACTCGTTTCAATAAGGAGGCCCCTTTGATCGACAAGGCCAACGACAAAGTCTTGGTCATTGCATTCACCAACGGACTCCAATCGGGAGAATTCCATTTTTCCATCTACAGGAATGATTTGAAGACAATGGCTAACATGTTGTACAAGGCTACTAAGTACATAAACGCTTAGAACATCATGATAGCCTAAGGAGGCAAGCTAAAAAAAAGGGAAAGGCAAGACAACACTTATCAGGGCAAAGGAGGAAAGTTTGCCCTGACAAATGACTGAAGGGACGATAGGAGACTATGACCTCCACCTAGGAGAATTTTCAACTTCACCCTACTAAACACTCCGCTTGACAAGGTCTTCATGCAGATAAGGGATGATATGACACTGACTTGGCTGGATAAGCTGAATAGGGATCCAAAAAAAGACCTAGGAGCAAGTATAGTCATTTTCATCTGGGCCATAGGCATGACACTTCTGAATGCTATGACTTGAAGCAACAAATAGAGGCCTTCATCAAGCAAGGAGAACTTGCCAAGGGACCCTGAACCCAACCAACAGGTCTAATAGTGGCCAAGGGCCTTACTTGGAGAGATAAGGGTGATCGTGATAGAAAATACACTAGGTAGCTCCTTTAGGAAGGCAAGAAAGACATACCTATGGATGGTGCAGAGTGTCCAAATCTCTAACCAATTGCCTATAATGAGTAAGGTCAATAACCCCACTGTTAGCTTCACGAAAGAGGATGCCCGGCGACTCCGCCACCCTCATGACAACGCTCCTGTCATCAACCTATTAATAGTCGATTTTAATATCTGATGAGTGCTGGTGGATAATAGGAGTTCTGTGGATATCCTATACTATCTAGCTTTCCAAAAAATGAGAAGAGACAAGGAGCAACTCTTGCCCTCAGATACACCACTAGTAGGGTTTGGCAATACCAAAGTCTTCCTAGTCAGAACCATCACCCTACTAGTGACCTACGACACATACCCTGAACAGCTCACTAAGGAGATCAGCTTATTAGTCGTTGATTGCTCCTTTACCTACAACGCCATCATTGGGTGACCTACACTTAACGCATGGAGGGTAGTCACGTCTATGTACTACTTGCTAGTAAAGTTCCCAACAAAGTAGAGGATAGGAGAAGCATACGGGGATCAAATGGCGACTCGTGAATGCTACATAGCCATGTTAGAAATGGATGATCATTTGTAAGCATTAAACATCAATGAACGATGAGTCACGGTAGAACCAACTGAAGACCTAGAGGAAATCTCCCTAGATAAAAACTTCCCAAGTCAGATCACCCATATCGCCACATGTTAGGATGTGTGCCCTTAAATCCTATTGTATGATGCTATGTATGACATTATGTATGACTTAATGTTGTGTTTAATAAAGTTGTTTATTTTTATATAAAATAATGGTAACAGGAATATTTGGACATTATCATATAGTTCATGAGATGCATAGTATGTGATTTATGTGATTTAGTCACAAAATATATAAATCACAAGTTTTTTGTAAACTCAGAATTTATAGTTCGTAGTCGGTGATGAAATTGGGCATTTCAACTACGAAGACTATAACGCATCAACTAAGATGATTTGTCTTGATCATGGAAGTAGCGACTTCTAGTTGATATGTTGATATGTTTTAAGAGTTAAAACATATTGAACTAGACCACTATGAGATTTATTATTCTCCTAACAACTGTCAAATGAATAATAAATCTAACGACTTTTATTTGCATGAACTCTTAATCCTAAGAGAATAATGGACCTGATCATGATGTGTAGGTTGCTTTGATATATCAGGAGTAAGATCTAAAGTAACGGTCAAAACCTCAGTATGTTGGGCAGCCACATTTAGTGTTGATAGAACATATATTTTCAAGATGGAATTCATAGTCTCTTGATGGAGATATAAAGTATTCCCTTGAGATAAGTTTAATGAGTTTAGTTATTCAGAGAGTTAGGCCTAACCACTTTAGTAAGAAATTACTAAAGTATATATTTATGAAATTGGATTTCATAAATATATGATGAATAACTTTAAAATATTAAACCAGGTACTCAAAGATTAAGATGTAGTAATTTTCAAAGTGGCAGTCTATAATCATGATTTTGTATTACTAAGAATATTTTATGAAGGTGTTGCGTGTATAATAAAGTCTTCGGATATAATTTATTAATAAGTCCTAGAGTGCAATTATATTTATATAGTGGTATTAAATATAATTAATAGTAACTTTGAACTTGTCAAGAGTTGATGGAAAAGCCCAAGACCCATTGGAGCTAGTGTCTTAGTGGTCCCTTTTGGTCCCACTCCAAGCCATACACTAAAGTCCAATTGGAAAGGCCCAATAGGCCAGCCCAATTAGATAATTAGTTAGTTATAAAGGGAGAAACATACAGAATTTTTTTATAAAAAAAGAAGCGTAGAGAAAAAGATAAAGAGAGAGTGCGAGACACACTTTCATTCTCCCTTTGGAAACTGATTGAGAGACCACACATCTTGGGCGTAAAGTGAAATTAGAGTGAAAATTAAAAGTGTTCCCAAGTGCTTCTAATCTTTGTTTTGAATTTCTCCACACTAAGGTATGGTTATGTGTACTTAATGAGACGGAAGTTTGAAGCCTTTGACAAGTTCAAAGAGTTTAGGGCTAAAGTTGAAAATCAATTGGGTAAACGCATAAAGGCTATTCGATCTGATTGAGGTGGCGAATACCTTCTTGGGAATTTCAAGGATTAACTAATTCAAAATGGGATTGTCTCCTAATTGATTGCACCGGGAACTTCCCTACAAAATGGTGTAGCGGAAAGAAGGAATATGACTCTTTTGGAAACAGTTAGGTCCATGATGAGTTACTCAACTTTACTAGTTTCTTTTAGGGGATATGCACTAAAAACTGCTATGCATCTTTTGAATTTAGTTCCTTCAAAATCTGTTCCCAACACACCCAAGGAATTGTGGAGTGGGCGCAAGCCTAGTATGAAATATCTCCACATTTGGGGATGTTTAACACATGTGTTGAAAGGGAAGTCTGATAAGTTAGAAGTTAAAATGGAAGTATGCATGTTTTTAGGGTATTCAAAAGAAACCAAGGATTATTTATTCTATAATCATAAGGATAACAAAGTATTTGTTAGCACCCACGCCAAATTTTTGGAAGATGATTATGTGAATAATTTTAATCCTAGAAGTAAAGTCGTTTTGGCTGAAATAGATGAACTTGTAGTTGAACAACCAATGGATGAATCTAGGGATGATGTAACTATATTAGATACACCGTAAGATACTACTCATGAGATGTCTAGTACACAGGTGCCTCGTCGTAGTGGGAGAATTGTTCAGCCTCCTATAAGATTTAGAGGTTTGGGAGAAACTTATGTAACTAGCTCAGAAGAGGCTGAATCGGATCCCTACACAAATGAAGAGGCAATGAATGATATAGATGCACATCATTAGGTTCTAGCTATGAAATCTGAATTGGATTCTATGTATTCCAATCATGTATGGGATTTTGTAAAGGCGCCTAACGGTATTAAACCTGTTGGTTGCAAATGGGTTTACAAGAGGAAGAGAGGGATAGATGGAAAGGTTGAAACCTTTAAAGTAAGGCTAGTGGCGAAAGGGTATACACAAAAAGAAGGTATTGATTATAATGAAACTTTTTCGCCAGTAGCCATGCTTAAGTCTATCAGAATTCTCTTATCCATTGCTGCTCATTATGATTATGAGATTTGGCAAATGGATGTCAAGACTGCATTTCTTAATGGCAATCTTGAAGAAGAAATATACATGTTGCAACCAAAAGGTTTCATAGCAAAGAACCAAAAGCATATGGTATGCAAGTTGAAAGGGTCCATTTATGGACTTAAACAAGCATCTAGGTCATGGAGCACTAGATTTGATCAAGCAATCAAGTCATTTGGTTTTGAACAAAATCTTGATGAACCATGTGTGTACAAAAGATATCGAGACAAAGTAGTAATGTTCCTCGTGCTTAATGTTGATGATATTCTACTCATTGGAAATGATGTAGGGGTAATGTCATCGGTTAAAATTTGGTTGTCTAGCCAATTTGATATGAAGGACTTGGGTGAGGCTAACTTTATTCTAGGGATCAAGCGTTGGCGAGATCACAAGAATAAGATGTTAGGCTTATCATAAGCTGGATATATAGATAAGGTTCTAGAACGATTTAGTATGCAAAACTCCAAGAAATGATTGCTTCCTTTTAGGCATAGAGTTCCTCTGTCTGATGACCAAAGGTCTAAGACTCAAGAGGAAGAAAATATGATGAGACAAGTTCCTTATGCTTCTATAGTAGGAAGTCTCATGTATGTCATGCTTTGTACTAGACCAGATTTTGTTATTCAATTGGCATGGTCAGCCGATATCAATCAAATCTAGGACCAAACATTGGCAAGCTGTAAAGCATATTCTCAAGTATCTACAAAGAACAAGAAATTATATGCTTGTTTACCATAGTGAGGATTTGATTCCCAGTGGCTATACAGATTTAGATTTTCAATTGGATCTAGATTACAGAAAATCCACTTCAGCATGTGTTTTCACCTTGGGAGGTGGAGCCATAAGTTGGAGGAGTGTTAAGCAATCATGTATTGCGGACTCCACCATGGAAGCTGAGTATGTTGCTGCTTGTGAAGCAACAAAGAAGGCTATTTGGCTTAAGAAATTCCTTGCTGATCTTGGTGTTGTAAGAATAGAGCAAGTTCTCATCACATTATTTTTCAACAATAATGGAGCGGTTACACAATCCAAAGATCCAATGAATCACAAGAAAGGAAAGCACATTGAGAGGAAGTACCACATCATTTGAGACATTGTTGCTCGTGGAGATGTTGTGGTAGCAAAAATTGAAAATGCAAATAATCTAGCAGATCCTTTTACCAAAGCCTTGCCTCAAAGGACATTCTAGTCACATTGGACGGAATGTGAGTTAGATTAGTGCACCATAGACTTTAGGGCAAGTGGGAAATTGTTAGGATGTGTGCCTTTAAATCCTAATGTATGATGCTATGTATGACATTATGTATGCCTTAATATTGTTGTGTTTAATAAAGTTGTTTATTTTTATCTAAAATAATGGTAGCATGAATATTTGGACATTATCATATAGTCCATGAGATGCATAGTATGTGATTTATGTGATTTAGTCACAGAAGATATAAATCACAAGTTCTTTGTAAACTCAGAATTTATAGTTCGTAGTCGGTGATGAAATTGGGCATTTCATCTGCAAAGACTATAACGTATCAACTAAGATGATTTGTCTTGATCATGGAAGTGGAGACTTCTAGTTGATATGTTGATATGTTTTAAGAGTTAAGACATATTAAACTGGACTGCTGTGAGATTTACTATTTTCCTAACGACTGTCAAATGAATGATAAATCTCATAACTTTTATTTGCATGAACTCTTAATCCTGAGAGAATAATGGACCTGATCATGATGTGTAGGTTGCTTTGATAGATCAGGAGTGAGATCTAAAGTAACGGTCAAAACCTCAGTATGTTGGGCAGCCACATTTTGTGTTGATGGAACATATATTCTCAAGATGGAATTCATAATCTCTTGATGAAGATATTAAATATTTCCTTGAGATAAGTTTAATGGGTTCAGTTATTCAAAGAGTTAGGCCTAACCACTTTGGTAAGAAATTACTAAAGTATATATTTATGAAATTGGATTTCATAAATATATGATGAATAACTTTAAAAGATTAAACCGGGTACTCAAAGATTAAGATGTAATAATTTTCAAAGTGGCAATCTATATTCATGACATTGTATTACTACGAATATTTTATGAAGGGGTTGCGTGTATAATAAAGTCTTGGGATATAATTTATTAATAAGGCCTAGAGTGCAATTATATTTATCTAGTGGTATTAAATATAATTAATGGTAATTTTGAACTTGTCAAGAGTTGACGAAAAAGCCCAAGACCCATTAGAGTGTTGGATAAAATCTGGCTTTGTATCTCATACAAAACACACAGCGGAAGCAACAAACAAGGATCTATTTCATTCTTGATTGACAACATGCAATATGTAAATTTCAGAATTTAAGAACAAGATAGCGTACCTTGGTGTGGAGAAATTCAAAACAAAGATTAGAAGCACTTGGGAACACTTTTAATCTTCACTCTAATTCCACTTTACGCCCAAGATGTGTGGTCTCTCAATCAGTTTCCAAAGGGAGAATGAAAGTGTGTCACACACTCTCTCTTTTTTCTTTTTCTCTACAATTCTTTTCATAAAAAATATTCTGTATGTTTCTCCCTTTATAATTAACTGATTATCTAATTGGGCTAGCCTATTGGGCCTTTCCAATTTGGTTTTAGTGTATGGCTTGGAGTGGGACCAAAAGGGACCAATAAGACACTAGCTCCAATGTGCCTTGGGCTTTTCCGTCAACTCTTGACAAGGCTAAAGTTACCATTAATTATATTTAATACCACTATATAAATATAATTGCACTCTAAGCCTTATTCATAAATTATATCCCAAGACTTTATTATACACGCAACCCCTTCATAAAATATTCGTAGTAACACAAAGTCATGAATGTAGACTGCCACTTTGTAAATTACTACATCTTATCCTTGAGTACCCGGTTTAATCCTTTAAAGTTATTCATCATATATTTGTGAAATCCAATTTCATAAATATATACTTTTGTAATTTCTTACCAAAGTGGTTAGGCCTAACTCTCTGAATAACTGAACCCATTAAACTTATCTCAAGGGAATATTTTATATCTCCATTAAGAGACTATGAATTCCATCTTGAGAATATATGTTCCATCAACACTAAATGTGGCTGCCTAACATACTGAGGTTTTGATCGTTACTTTATATCTCACTCCTGATATATCAAAGCAACCTACACGTCATGATTAGATCCATTATTCTCTCAGGATTAAGAGTTCATGCAAATAAAAGTCGTGAGATTTATTATTCATTTGACAGTCGTTAAGAGAATAATAAATTTCACAGCGGTTTAGTTCAATATGTCTTAACTCTTAAAACATATCAACATATCAACTAAAAGTCTCCACTTCCATGATCAAGACAAATCATCTTAGTTGATATGTTATAGTCTTCGCAAATGAAATGCCCAATTTCATCACCGACTACGAACTATAAATTCTGAGTTTACAAAGAACTTGTGATTTATATCTTCTGTGACTTTTCACATAAATCACATACTATGCATCTCATGGACTATATGATAATGTCCAAATATTCATGTTACCATTATTTTAGATAAAAATAAACAACTTTATTAAACACAACACTAAGTCATACGTAATGTCATACATAGCATCATGCAATAGGATTTAAGGACACATATCCTAACATAGAGCTAATGTCTTATTAGTCTTTTTTGATCCCACTCCAAGCCACACACTAAAGCCCAATTGGAATGGCCCAATAGGCTAGCCTAATTAGATAATTAGTTAGTTATAAAGGAAGAAACATACAGATTTTTTTTAAAAAAAAAAAGAAGTGTAGAGAAAAAGATAAAAAGAGAGTGTGAGACACACTTTCATTCTCCCTTTGGAAACTGATTGAGAGACTACACATCTTGGGCATAAAGTGGAATTGGAGTGAAGATTAAAAGTGTTCCCAATTGCTTCTAATCTTTGTTTTGAATTTCTCCACACTAAGGCACGCTATCTTGTTCTTAAATTCTGAAATTTACATAGTGCATGCTGTCAATCATGAATGAAATAGATCCTTGTTTGTTGCTTTCGCTGTGTGTTTTGTATGAGATACAAAACTAGATTTTTTCCAACACCACATATATTGACCCCTTAATTCACAAGGTGCTTGGCCTTACATAAATATTACTGATAATCCTTAATAAGGTTTCATCCTCAACCTTAATTGAAAATTTAGCTACTTATAGTAATTGATAAAAAACAGAAAAACAAAATACTAAGCATAAAACTTGACAAATAAAATAAAGGTAGAGTGAAAGAGATAAGTCACAGTGCTAGAGAAAAGTAGGAAGCCATATGCGGCCCTGCATCTTGCTCTTATTTCCTCTTTTTCGCTCTAGCTTTCTGTCGTCCTCTATTTCAACTTTTTTTTCCAGCCCTCGTGGTCCTTTCTAGGGTTTCTGTTTGCTCATATTTATATATCACACAAAGATGCATTGACCTGTAGCACTTAAAAGAGAGAACCCACCTGACACATTCTAGATACGAGTCAGACAAGAACTCTACTATTAGTTGTAGGCCATATGTCTAGGACATTAGAATTGGGCCTTACTTCTCATTCTTTAATTCTCAATCTTTCTTTTCATTTATTCTTGCTACACGTCACGCCTAGATTGGGCTTTCTTTTATTCTTCTCTTTTCTTTTTCTTTGCTTCATTGGATCTCTTCGAGGTTTGGCTTGACCTTGGGCCCATACTGTAACATTTAACTTCCACGTGAATTGATTCTTCAATGATTTTTTCTATTACTTTTCTTTCATTAATTTGCTTTATCATGTAAAACTATTATCGCCTATAAAACAAAGATTATTTATAATTAACCACAAAATAGCACAAAAAGTGTAGGTAAAAATGCAAATATGAGTGTAATTTATTGTATATATTTCATACTTATCATACTGGATAGGAGAAGCATGCGCGGATCAAATGGTGGATCATGAATGCTACATAGCCATGTTAGAAATGGACAATCATTTGCAAGCATTGAACATCAAGGAACGACAAGTCACGGTAGAACCAAAGGGAGATCTAGAGGAAATCTCCCTCAATGACAACTTTCCAAGCCAGATCACCTGCATCGGCATGTAGTCTGACCCCTCAATCCCCAAGGAACTCGCCCTTTTCCTACGTAATAATTAGGACGTATTTGCTTGGAGCCATGAGGACATGCCAGAGATTAATCCAAGTGTCATGGTTCACTAGCTCAATGTATCTTTATCCTTCCCTCTAATTCGGCAAAAGAAAAGAGTCTTTGTCCAAGTACTCGTAAGTGTATTTGAATGAAATTTTAAAGTATTTGCAAGTTTATGAACTGTACTGAAGTATAGTTTTACAAGAATGAGGTCGAACCCATAGGGACTTGAATGAATATAGTAAAATTAATCAAATCTTAACCAAATTAATCCTAATCTAGTTTAATAAAAATTGGTTGTTTGAAATTAAATATACTAAGCAACTAATTAAACTAAGCAAAGATATAATATAAAGTAGTAAAGAGATGTAAACAATCTAGAGAAAGGATTTAAGGTTTTAGAATCCACCTTGATAATTCATATCAGCATATATTTACGATCATTAATTTTTCCCAACCACTACATGATAATCTAGAAATGAAAATATTATCATTAAAACTTTTATTCAAATATCTAAAACATGCTCTTCTTCACTTCCTAGGTATAAAATCAAATCATCAATTGTATCCGTAGCAAAACAATCACAACAGATATCTAATTTTAAAAACAAGAAATAATAAGAAAAATCCTAAATCATGAGAAAAACATGATTGAGCTCATATCTAGAATCTCATCTTAGTCAGTTGATATGAAGCAATAATGATTTAAATCATTAGAGAACAATTGTTGTGGGGAAAATCAAATCACATAAATATTACTGATAGTCCTTAACAAGGTTTCATCATCAACCTTAATTGAAAATTTTGCTACTTATAGTAATTGATAAAAAAACACAAAAAAAAAATACTAAGCATTAAACTTGACAAATAAAATAAAGATAGGGTGTAAGAGATAGGTCACAGTGCTAGAGAAAACCTGGAAGCCGCATGCGGCATTGCATCTTACTCCTATTTCCTCTTTTTCACTCCAATGCTTTGTCATCCTCTATTTCTGTGGGAAAAATCAAATCACATAAATGTCACATAAACATTCTAAGTTGGACAAGGACTTTATTATTAGTTGTAGGTCACATGTCTAGGACGTTAGAATTGGATCTCACTTCTCATTCTCTAATTTTCAATCTTTCTTTTCTTTTATTCTTTCTACACTTCATGCCTGGATTGGGCTTTCTTTTATTCTTCTCTTTTCTTTTTCTTTGATTCACTAGATCTCTTCAAGGTTTGGCTTGACTTTGAGCCCATCTTGTAGCATTTAACTTCCACATGAATTGATTCCTCAATGATTTTTTTATTCTTTTTCTTTCATTAATTCCCTTTATCATGTAAAACCTTTATCACCTATTAAAAAAAAAGATTATTTATAATTAGCCACAAAATAGCTTAAAAGTGTAGCTAAAATGCAAATATGAGGAGTAATTTATTGTATATATTTCATACTCATCATATGGGATAGGAGAAGCATTCAGGGATCAAATGGCGGCTCGTGAATGCTACGTAGCCATTGGCTGTCAAAATGGGTTGAAACCAATGTCATTGTGAAGATTATAAAATTCTCATTCTAACAACTATTCATGGGTCGAAATCGGAGTTAGAAAGGCCAAGATATCACGAAAAACCAGGATGATGCATCCATCGATGCACCTCAAACTTTCGAGAGCCATAACTTTTGATTCGATCGTTGGATCTTTTTTGCACCATACCTTTTTAGAAACTTAAAATGAAGATCTATCTAAGGGTGTTAAGATCAACTCGATAAAAGGAGGTTTGAGGCTAGTGGTGAAGGACTGCTAACGGCCCTTGAAGGATCGCTAGCTCAAAAAAACGCACCCAGGGCTATAAATAGCCTCGGGCACCCATTAGACCTGGGAGAGAAGACATTTTTATGACTTTTGCCTTTATCCTACACATTTTCTCTCTTCCAAACACATAAAAAAACTCATAAAAAACACACACAAAAGATACATCAAAGTTTGTTGATTCTTGCATCTTCACCAACAATACAAGGTAGTGTTCTTGTACTCAATCTTCTTCTCCTTGGTTCTACATCTTGGATTAGGGGTTTAAGCCTTAAAGCCTGATAGGAAAAGTTATCTACATTTTGTATTCAATTTTTCTTTAATAAAGAGACTATCCACAAGAAATTATGTCTACAAGCAATAAAGGCTTCAAGAAAAATTGCAAAGTCCTATGTACAGAGCAAACGGATCCCCAGGGATATCGATGGGTACCTTCTAAGTCCTATCCACGGGGAGGATGAATCCCCAAGTATACCGATGGGTACCTTCTAAGTCCTACAACAGGGTGGATAAATCATTAAGGATACTGACGGGTACCTTGCTCCATAAAAAAAATCCTAAGTCCTACCTACGGAGTAGACGGATCACCAAGGACACCAAAAAATTCCTAAGTCCTACCTACGGGGTGGATGGATCACCAAGGACATCGACGGATGCCTTGGTCAAAGAAATTTCAAAGTCCTACCTATAAGATAGACGGATCCCCAAGGATACCAACAGGTACCTTGGTCCAAATAATTCCAAGTCCTACCCATGGGGTGGATGGATCAACAAGAACACCAACTAGCGTTTTTGTCCAAAAAGTTAAGTTCTACTTACGAGGTGGACGGATCACTAAAGACACTAACAGGTGCCTTGGTCTAAAAAGTACTAAGTCCCTCATACCAGGTGGACAAATCAAAGCACCAAAAGGTGTCTATTCCTAAAATATTCCTAGAGGGAGATGATAATATATATATATATATATATATATATGTATGTATGTATGTATCATAAGTATCCCCGACGAGTGATAATGAAGGATAAAAATCTTGCACAAAAACGACGATGGCAGTACAAAAATTCATGCAACTGTATTAAAAAAAAAAGAAAAAAAAAAAAAAAAAAAAAAAAAAAAAAAAAACAAGACGATTGTTCCAAATAAAAACTTAAAGAAAAACATGACATGCCAAAACAAGGCATTGAAATTTTTCTTGGAATAGAATTAAAATTAAAAAAAGAAAAAGGAGAAGTAAACATAAAGCTTTTTTTTAGGTGGTGGGGGTAGGCTCAGCTCTATCTTCTGTTGTCTCTTCACCTTGAAGTGGACCGTCGCCTTGGACCACCTGGGAGCTACGACCTTTTTAGATGCGTCCTCATCTAAATCCTCAATATCCATGGCCACATCATCCCATTTAGGGATCATTGGGATTGTGATCTCGATCTAGATGGAGGAAAAGTCAACGTCTAGGTAAAGGATGATGGATTGCTTTCTGAAGTCCTCAAAGCCTTCACCGTACTAAAATCCCAGCAAGTCAAAGAATGGCTGCGAGTCCTTGAACTCTTCAATGGCATTGGCTTTGGCCTTATCCACACTCTCTTGAAAGGAAGTCACCTCAGCTGTCAGGATAGCATTGGCCTCCATTAGCTCCTCAGCCCAAAGGGAAGCACCATCGAGCTTTTTCACTTACTTTGTCATAGTAGTGGCTTCTACTTTGAGGGTTTGTATCCCTTCCTTGTACTTCTTTAGCTGGTCCACCTCCTCCAAATGGCTCCTCAGGGGCTTAACGACAGCCTCCTTGGCAACACAACTAATTTGGAATGCTCGCATCCTCACCAAAGCCTAATAAAAACAAACGATTAGTACGTTTATACTACAGGCAAACTGAAAATTGTAACTTAAAATATCTCATTTTCATCAAGTCAAATAGGCCAAAGTCCCTAGAGTCTCCGTGTCGTGCTTATAGCACTCATCATGGTCCACATCCTTAATGACGGAATGAGCCGTCTAAACGATGTGCTGTTTGTCCCTCACCAATGGTGGACCTTCAGGGCGACTTGTTCGTTGATGACAGGACCACGAGCCATCAATAAATTCTTACCCATGCGATGATAGGGAGGGTTAGGAGTGCCCTAAGAACCAATTGGATCTGAAGCAACAGGTTGGCTGACAATTGTCTTCGGTGGTCGCTCCCCGTTTCCTTGATTCTTCCTCTTTTGATGGATGAATCAAAATAAAGAAAGTGAAGGATTAAAAAGGGATAGAAAAAAATAATTACATTGGTGGGATTGAGCATCCAACCTTCTTGCTTCAATTGTCAGCATTGGTCCTCCACAATATGTGTCGAGAGTGTCAAGCATGACCAACTTCTTCCAACTCATTTCTACTAAAGGGATCAGTAAGATCCATCCTATAAAAATCCCTTTGCTCTTCACTAATCACCGTCAGTGCTTGCGCTGACAAACGAAAACAAGAAAGAAAGGTTAGCAATGAAATAACATGAATGACCAACTATAATGGATGACCAAAGGTAAAAATTTGATTTTATAATGGATGACCAACTATACTATGGATGACTCACCAATAGCATCTTGGACTCCCCAGGTATTATCAAACTCAACCACATCCATCCATTCTTCGGTCTACACACCCAGTCCATCCCTTGAATAAAGAAATATCTACCTTTCCAATCATGATTGTAAACACCCTTCGACAACGCTATTTGTTAGGGTTTGTAGCAATAGAAGAACTCATCCAACGTAAGCTAACGGTGAACCCCACAACACTTTGGCACCAATGAAGGGCCAACATCAGCCCCATAACAAAGACAAACTCATAAAACCCAATGTCCGCCATTCATCCCAAGTAGCACTTCTCATTCTTAACCGGCAACCTTAAAGGTATATGGCTAGTTATCTAGAAGCACACATAGAGTTTCTTGAATACCTTCACCAAAATTTTAGGGAGAAAGTTATTCACTGACCAAATCTTAGGAAGGATAAAGGGCCTGAAATCAACGGCCGACAACTCAAAATCCTCTCTGTCTTTTTCCCAGCCCCCTTCCTCTCCATCCCTTTTGTCTCTATCTCCCTCACCTTTGTCTATCTCCCCATCCTCAACCTTTTCTCTTTCAACCTTCACCTATTCTTCATCTCCTTTCACTTCTTCTTCTGAAAGGTGAACTGACGGCTACCTTTCCTGAAAATCCATTTAGTCTCCCGTCTAGATGAATCAATGGAACATGACCGCTCATCACTTTACTATCACCTAACATCCTCTCACATACAAGTGACGAATAAAAGCTAAGGAGTCACTCACACATAAGCTAAATACTAGACCGACAATCATTAAGGCTCAATTGAAAGAAAGAAATAAATAAATAAAATACATAAGGAATAAGAGGTTACCCAATGAAGTCTAAGGACAAAAAACAAGTGACAGACGGGCAGGATTAAAGCTAGAGCTTTGGATAAGTTTTGAAGTAAAATAAAAAAGAAAACCTCGGAAGGGCATAAGCATATTTATAGAACGAAGGAGCACAAAAAATGAAGCGATAAGATGGTTCCTATCAATGAATCAGAGGATGCCACATGTCATCGCAAGAAATACAAAGACCTTTTTGCCTCTCATTTATGGCATAAAATTCTGGGATGAAAAATGTTAAATGATGGGAATATTTGTGAACCTTCGGTAACCCCAACCAGTCATGGAGTAGGGGGCATCTAATAAGGGTATTTTCATCCAGTAAGGATTTTTGTTGTTTTTCCATCCTTAAGACCCTGTTGAGCACAAGGTATCTCTGTCTTCATCTAGCTTGGTACTTATGGGGACCAATGACCCCGTCCACACCATCTCGACGGACGAGCCATAAGGCCTATGGGCTGTAAGCCCGTCGCAATAGAGGCCTTAGGTCCATCGTGATTAGTGCTTCATTTCAAATCCTATGGTGTAGACGAATGGATATGCCACCCCTTAGGAAACTCATCGGGTAACTTTCATATCCTACGAACGGACGATTCTCACCTCAACACTTTTGTACCGATGGACGAATGACCATACCGATGGGTAGGCCTGGTGGGTCCTATGATCCTTTATATAGTCCCCACTCCTATATCCTTATATGAAAATAACTTGCACACCACGCCCAAAGACCCTACTCTATGCCCATATCTCCCCTGTATGGAAAGAGAACCCTATATTCTTAGAGCCTTAACTCCAAATCTCGTCTACAAGGAAAGACTACTACATTCAAGGGATCTTGCTTCCCTCTTCACCATTATATTAGCATCAGACCTCTTCTCACAACTACGCAAAAAATCTCTAGCTCTCTCACTTTAGAGTCCTCGGAGATATTTTATCCACAAACTTAACCTTTAGAGGGGTTTTGACCAGCACCCTACCGGTGCTCTCTATTAGTTCTTAATTTCTTATTCTTCAGTACCCATTAAAGCATTTGAGGACAATTAGCTCACTGATGATTTTTGTGCATCATCAAAATTCAAATTAAATCACAACCAAATTGCATCAACCCAAAGTCAAGTTCAATACAAAAGTTCATCAATCTAAGATAAAAATGTAATAAAGAATTCAAACTCCACAGAGAGAGAGAAAGAGAGAGAGAGAGAGAGAGAGTATTCACATTTTTTGTGTGAAAAAATTATGAATTAATTGAAGGAAAGAATAACAAATTTTTATAGTAAATAAAATGGGAAAAAGAAGAGTAAAAAAAAAAAAAAAAAGATGAAGGGATAGAGGGATTGTAACATTAAGGTATTGAGTAATGGGAGATAAAAGGATAAAAGTGAAAGGAAAATGTTGAATCATTTTTGTAAAGTGAGAAGTTAACAAGGAGAAAATATTTAAAAATGAGAGAGAAAGTTATGGATGTTAGGGTCATATTTTTATGTAATTGGCATATCCTATGACAAAACGCGCTTCACTTGTAATTGGGTATATCTAAGTGGATTCAAGATCATCACAAAGTACTTTGAAGAAGTATAACAAGTGGTAGACATGAAGACAATTCAAGAAAAAGTACAATAAAAATTGAAATATGAAATCTTGATACCTAAACATACAGATTTGTTTGTAGCCCATGATGATAAGGCTTTTCTAGGGTTTCATTCTCTATGATTTCAAAGGATATAAAATCATTATTTTATAGTTGTTATCTGATATATAGACATATAGAGAGAAACTCTTATTGAGATACGCGCTTTTTGTGAAGCTACTGCATTTTTGTGCGCCTTATGGTTTTGTAAGCATGTTGCTTTCAAGTCTACAAGTGTGGATTTAAGAACTTTGTATTAACAACAACCATCAAGTTGCTTGGCTGTTAGTCACCAATTGGAGATTTTTGCAAAGAAGAAGTCTCTACAAGATCAAGTCTAATTGGAGATTAGCATAAGGGTTCAACTGTAGGTTGGTATTTTTGAATAAGGTAGGTAGTGGTATGATTCATTATATTTGTCACTGCTTCTTCTTAATTAGTGGATTATTGGGAGTGGTAACTTGAAATTCACCCTGTGGGATTTTTGACTTGTGAAGGTTTTCTCCATTACTTAACAAATTACTGTGTCAATTTATTTCTCGCTACACTCTAGTTCGTGCCTTAACAATATTGCATGTAATTTAGATAATTAATCAACTTAGGTAGTTGAATCAATTAATCGAGGTCAATTTATAATCCAACAGTGGAAATAAGTGGATGATATGGCCACTGAAGTAGCTCAACGGAAGCATAGCAATAATAAATGTTATGCTTCAGCTTTTAGATATATTATATACTTAGATGAGACACCTTTCATAGCAAAAAGAAAAAGGAAAAAAAAAAAAAACTTAAATGAGACACGTTGCACAAAATTAAACTCTAATGGGAAAATTGATTGAATTTTTCGTTAAACTTTGGTTTTATACATATATAACTTTTTTGAAATCCACCAAAAGTCTTATAGCTCAACTAATATTTTGTTAAGGACATATTTTATGTAGTTGGATAATCCTTTGACAAAATGCACTTTACTTGTATTTGTGTAGATTTAGAATGTGTTTAATACTTCAAAGAACATGTTGTTCAAGTCTAGTATTAAAGCCATGAAGGTTGGACGAAGAAACAAGTGAAGAAAAGGTATTTACTAAAACTGGACAGATAGCTAGACACCTGCGAACAGATAGTTGGACACCTATGGACACCTGCGGACAGCTTCTCGACAGCTGCTTGATACCTCTATCTATCGAGGTTTAATGAAGCTTGACAGCTACTCAACCGATCGAGGTATCTATCGAGGTTACGGGAATTCAGATTTCTAGATCTTATTTTCGGCCCATGTTTATGTATTTGTGTAGGGTTTCTTTTTTCACAACCCTAAACATATATAAGACTTATTTTAGAGGCCGTCACATAAGAGAATACAAGGAGAACACATGCAAAAGGTGACCGAAAACTTATTCTCTTTGAAAGAAGTTACTGCGCCTTTGCGCTTTAGGGTTTTATAACCAAGTGCTTCTTGATTTTCATTGTTGATGAAATAAAAAACTTTACAGCCAACATTCTTCTTGGTTGGTGAGTGAGTCATGTACTGGGATTCGTGCAATTGGTGAGTCACGTATTGGGATTCGTGCATCAAAGGGTGGTGTTCATACATTGAAGAGTTCAAAGGTTCTGAAGCGGTAGAAAGTTTCTGCTATGAGTTCATCTACGGGGATTGTAGAGTCCAGGGACAAAGGTTTTGTACTAGGTCTGAAACTTCTCTTTACTATAGTGAATTGCTTTTCGAGAAGGTCTTCCCCCAAGTTTTTTACTATGAAACTAGTTGGTTTCATTAGTTTTCCTAGGTTATCATATCTTGTCTTATTTATTTTTCCGTTGCACTTAGTTTTGACATGATATTGATTTTTGTTTGTTTTAACAAATTTATGCACAATAAATCTAATTAATAACTTGGGTTTAAACCTTATTAATTCTATTAATTGGGGTCTAAATTTCCAACATATTTCTTCATAATTCAAGTGAAGACATCCAATGTTTAAATCCTCCAACCCCTATCTATTTTCATATCCAAGAAAAAAAAACCACATAATACATTCATTGCTACATAAGATAGTTCAGTGAGGGAGCATTGTCTTAGGATGTTCTCTAATCTGAACACATTGGAGGTTTTAGGTGCCGATATTGATGGAGAATCCCAAGTGGATATGATACTCCAGTCACTACCGGAATCATTTAAGGAATTTAGACTCAATTATAATATGAACAATAAGATTTATTCATTATCTGAATTAATGAATGAGTTGGTAGCGGCGGAAGGCATTCTTGGTATTTCTAGTGTTGAAGCTAATATGGATGAAACTTCTACTTCTCAACCTAAGTCGAAAGGCAAGGGAAAGAAAAAGAAGAAGAAGGCCTTCACTAAGAAAGATGGTAAACAAATTTCCTTAGGAGTTACCAATAAAGGAAAGAAACCAAAGAAAAGTGTTTCCATTGTGGTGAGAAAGGACATTGGAAGAGGAATTGTCCAACATTCAAGGCTGCCAAGAATAAGGGTATGAAAAGTTCATTTCTTCTTGAAATATGATTGGTATAGAATCCCAAGGATTCCTGATGTGTGGATTCAGGTTGTACTAATCATATCTACAATTCTTTGCAGAGGTTCCAGGTGACTAGAAAGCTGAATGAGGGAGAACTATTTCTTACTTTGGCTGATGGGAGCGGATTCTGATTGTAGCTGTTGGAGTGTTGAGTTTATGCTTTAAGTCTAGAGTTTTAATATTGGATGATTGTTTGTATGTACCTAATGTTCGTAGAAATTTAATTTCTGTAACTTATTTAGGTAAGCATGGATATTGTTGTTAGGATGTGTGCCCTTACTTCCTATTGTATGATGCTATGTATGACATTATGTATGACTTAATGTTGTGTTTAATAAAGTTGTTTTATTTTTATCTAAAATAATAGTAACATGAATATTGAGACATTATCATATAGTTCATAAGATGCATAATATGTGATTTATGTGAAAAGTCACAGAAGATATAAATCACAAGTTCTTTGTAAACTCAGAATTTATAGTTTGTAGTCGGTGATGAAATTGAACATTTTATTTGCGAAGACTATAACGTATCAACTAAGATGATTTGTCTTGATCATGGAAGTGGAGACTTCTAATTGATATGTTGATATATTTTAAGAGTTAAGACATATTGAACGGGACCGCTGTGAAACTTATTATTCTCCTAACGACTGTTAAATGAAAAATAAATCTCACGCTTCTATTTACATGAACTCTTAATCCTGAGAGGATAATGGACCTAATCATGAAATATAGGTTGCTTTGATATATCAGGAGTGAGATCTAAAGTAACGATCAAAACCTCAGTATGTTGGGCAGCCACATTTAGTGTTGGTGGAACATATATTCTCAAGATGGAATTCATAGTCTCTTGATGGAGATATAAAATATTCCCTTGAGATAAGTTTAACGAGTTCAGTTATTCAAAGAGTTAGGCCTAATCACTTTGGTAAGAAGTTACTAAAGTATATATTTATAAAATTAGATTTCATAAATATATGATAAATAACTTTAAATGATTAAACCGGGTACTCAAGGATTAAGATGTAGTAATTTTCAAAGTGACAGTCTATATTCATGACTTTGTATTACTACGAATACTTTATAAAGGGGTTGCATGTATAATAAAGTCTTGGGATAAAATTTATTAATAAGGCCTAGAGTACAATTATATTTATATAGTGGTATTAAATATAATTAATGGTAACTTTTGACTTGTTAAGCATTGACGAAAAAGCCCAAGGCCCATTGGAACTAGTGTTTCATTAGTCCCTTTTGGTCTCACACCAAGCCTCACACTAAAGCCCAATTGGAAATGCCTAATAAGGCAGCCCAATTAGATAATCAGTTAGTTATAAAGGGAGAAACATACAGTTTTTTTTTTTTTTTTTTTGTAAATGTAGAGAAAAAGAAAAAGAGAGAGTGTGAGGCACTCTTTCATTCTCCCTTGGAAATTGATTGAGAGACCACACTTCTTAGGCGTAAAGTGGAATTGGAGTGAAGATTAAATGTGTTCCCAAGTGCTTCTAATCTTTATTTTTAATTTCTCCACACCAAGATACGCTATCTTGTTCTTAAATTTTGAAATTTGCGTAATGCATGTGATCAATCATGAATGAAATAGATCCACATTCGTTGCTTCCACTGTGTTTTTTATGAAATAAAAAATTAGATTTTCCAAGAATTGGTATCAGAGCCAAGTTTTCATATCATGATTGTATAGCATGTAATTGTATTTTAGAATTTAAGAAAACCATTATCTTTGTGTTTTCAAAATTCTGCAAAACTGTTATATCCTTGGCCATAAAGAATTGTTATATATTTGGTCAACAATATATAACAAGGATTCAAGAGAATCCTTAATGAGAACAACCTGCCACTGTGGGCCATGATTATTTCATGTTAAGCCATTGAATGCTTGAATAGACAAGGACATATATATATATATACATATATATATTATATGTTGGATATAGTTAGGTGCATATCTGTCATGTGTGAATTTTTTGTTTTGCACTGCTTGGTTTTAGTTGACAGTTATATCTAATTTCATAACTGTTATCCATGCCATCAATGAATATGAGATATACAATGGTTTGGGTAATTAGTTCATATTATTCAAAGTAGTCATGGTTATGTCTCTTTATATATTCCGTGTATTGACAGTATTTGCTTTAGTGATCAATACGTTATATTCAATTGCTTTGCATGTGTAAGGTATATTTAGGGAAGTGATATTAGGATTCAAAGCCTAACTTCCTGGATTGTCTTGGAGTGCTAATCCTTGATGGCATGCTAATTATTAATATAGGATTCTAACAATCCATATAGTATATATAATGTAATAATCATATATTACATATAATAATTCATATATTATATTATATATAATGCAATATGGATTTTTAAACGTAATATGAGTTTATATATATTTATATATATTAGTGCTAGGATTATGAAATGTATTCCTAATGAGATTAGGATTATGTTTTCAAAGTGTCTAGCATTATTATGGTTCTTGATCTTAAAAACCTTTACTTAAAATTTCTAGTGAGAGAGAGATACAAGGGTTGCATCTCATGGCCTCCATTATTGATTCATAGTAGTGTGGGTAAACACCTCGTCTTGGCGTATATGCCTCGCAATACCAAAAGAGGGTGTTTTCTTCATAAAACTACAAGATTGAACTTACCCGTTTAAAGTAGAGTGGACAAACACCTCATTTTGGTGTATATGCCTCACGATCCCAAAGGAGGGTCTTTTTTTTCATGGTACTACAAGTTTAAACATTATAAAAGGGAGATGAAATGTGGCTACACATAACTCTAGATAATAGTGTATATTAGACTAAGTGTAATGTTAAACTTCCAAAGGAGCTATGTCATTATTACTTAAAGGCTAAAGGTAATACGGCATATTATTAATATTTGATAAGAGTTATCATAATAGCACTAATAATGAGAATAGTTCTCAACCAATTAATGTGTTTATAATAAACTTGCTACCAAGGAATTATAGACATTGATTGCATTGTCGTTGCATATATTATTTTATAGTTTTATTAAGGTTCCATATTATATGCTTATATGCTAAATTGAGAATGTCCAGTTTACTTATTATATTCATGTTTATTATTTTCAGATTTAAATCATGGCATCATCTAGCCCACTTGTTGCTATTCTTAACCAAAACAAACTGACTGGATCTAACTATGTCGACTGGAAAAGAAATTTGGACATTGTTCTTACTGTTGAAGAGCACAAATATGTGCTTACTCAACCATGTCCTAGCTTTCCTTCAATAGATGCTCCTTTTGAGGAAAAACAGTGATATGATCGTTAGCAGAAATCTAATGAGATAGCCAAGTGCTATATATTAGCATCTATCTCAAATGTTCTACTACATCAAATGCAAGATGTAGAACTTGCTTCGGACATAATGCTTAGTCTGAAGGAGATGTTTGGTGAGCAAGGCCATTCTGCAAGGCAAGAAACTACAAGGCAAATTTATTACCAAAATGGTTGCAAGAAGTTCAGTGAGGGAGCATTGTCTTAGGATGATTGCTAATCTGAACACATTAGAAGTTTTAGGTGCCGACATTGATGGAGAATCCCAGGTGGATATGATACTCCAGTCACTACCGAAATCATTCAAGGAATTCAAACTCAATTATAGCATGAACAAAAAGATTTGTTCTTTGTCTAAATTAATGAATGAGTCACTGGCGGCGGAAAGCATCCTTGATACTTCTAGTGTTGAAGCCAATGTAGGTGAAGCTTCTACTTCTCAACCTAAATCGAAAGACAAGGGTAAGAAGAAGAAGAAGAAGAAGAAGAAGAAGAAGAAGAAGGACTTGACTAAGAAAGACGGTAAACAAATTGCCTTAGGAGTTGCCAACAAAGGAAAGAAAACCAAAGGAAAGTGTTTCCATTGTGGTGAGAAAGGACACTGGAAGAGGAATCGTCCAACATTCAAGGCTGCCAAGAATAAGGGTACGAAAAATTCATTTCTTATTGAAATATGTTTGGTACAGAATCCAACGGATTCTTGGTGTGTGGATTCAGGTTGTACTAATCATATCTATAATTCTTTGCAGGGGTTCTAAGAGACTAGAAAGTTGAATGAGGGAGAACTATTTCTTACTTTGGTTAATGGGAGCAAGATTTCGGTTGAAGCTGTTGGAGTGTTTAATTTATGTTTTAAGTCTAGAGTTTTAATATTGAAAGATGTTTGTATGTACCTAATGCTTGTAGGAATTTAATTTCTGCAACTTACTTTGGTAAACATGGATATTGTGTTATCCTTAAAGACAATGTTGTAAAAAAGAAGGATAAGATGTTTATCTGTTTTGGCAATATTGTGGATGGTCTTTATATTTCAACTCCTGACATGCATGAATTATACAATTCTGAATTAGATAGTAGCTCTCATGTAAAATCATTAAAGAGAAAGTTTCCTTCTACTAATGATGCATATCTATGGCACTTGCGTCAGTGTCATATTAATTCAAATAGGATTCAAAGACTAATCAAAGATGGACTTTTACAGCCCATGGAATCTGATGATTTTCCAGTTTGTGAATCTTGTTTGGAAGGTAAAATAACCAAATGACCTTTTAAGGCAAAAGCAAAAGAGCCCAAAAGTTGCTTGAATTAGTTCGTACAGATGTATGTGGTCCTATATCAACCTAAGCAAAAGGAGGTTATGAGTACTTTATCACTTTTACGGATGATTACTTAAGATATGGTAATGTGTACTTAATAAGACGAAAGTTCGAAGCCTTTGAAAAGTTCAAAGAGTTTAGGGCTGCAGTTGAAAATGAATTCGGTAAACGCATAAAAGACATTCGATCTGATCGAGGTGGTGAATAACTTCTTGGGAATTTTGAGGATTACCTAATTCAAAATGGAATTGTGTCCTAATTGACTACACCTGGAACTCCCTAACAAAATGGTGTAGTGAAAAGATGGAATAGGACTCTTTTGGAAATGGTTAGGTCTATAATGAGTTACTTAACTTTACCAGTTTCTTTTTGGGGATATGTACTAAAAACTGCTATGCTTGTTTTGAATTTGATTCCATCAAAATCTGTTCCTAACACACCCAAGGAAGTGTGGAGCAGGCGTAAGCCTAGTATGAAATATCTCCACATTTGAGGATGTCCAGCACATGTGTTCAAAGGGAAGTCTGATAAGTTGGAAGTTAAAACAGAAGTATGCATGTTTTTATGGTATTTAAAAGAAACCAACGGTTATTTATTCTATAATTATAAGGATAGCAAAGTATTTGTTAGCATCCATGCCAAATTTTTGGAAGATGATTATGTGAATAATTTTAATCCTAGAAGTAAAGTTGTATTGGCTGACATAGATGAATCTGTAGTTGAACAACCAATGGATGAAACTAGGGATGATGTGACTATATTATATACATCACAAGGTACTACTCATGAGATGTCTAGAACACAGGTGCCTCGTCGTAGTGGGAGAATTGTTCAGTCTCCTATAAGATTTAGAGGTTTGGGAGAAACTTATGAAGCTATCTTAGAAGAGGCTGAATTGGATCCTTACACTTATGATGAAGCAATGAATGATATAGATGCAAATCATTGGGTCCAAGCTATGAAATCTGAATTGTATTCTATGTATTCCAATCATGTATGTGATCTTGCAAAGACGCCTAACGGCATTAAACATGTTGGTTGCAAATGGGTTTACAAGAGGAAGAGAGGGATAGATGAAAAAGTTGAAACCTTTAAAGAAAGACTAGTGGCGAAAGGGTATACACAAAAAGAAAGTATTGATTATGACGAAACTTTTTCCCTAGTAGCCATGCTTAATTCTACTAGAATTCTTTTATCCATTACTGCTCATTATGATTATGAGATTCGGCAAATGGATGTCAATACTACATTTCTTAATGGAAATCTTGAAGAAGAAATATACGTGTTACAATCGGAAGGTTTCATAGCAAAGAACAAACAACATATAGTATGCAAGTTGAAAAGGTCGATTTATGGACTTAAGCAAATATCTAGGTCATGGAACATCAGATTTGATCAAGCATCAAGTCATTTGGTTTTGAACAAAATCTTAATGAACCATGTGTGAACAAAAGACATCGAGAGAAAGTAGTAATGTTCCTAATGCTTTATGTTGATGATATTCTACTCATTAGGAATGATGTAGGAGTAATGTCATCAGTAAAGATTTGGTTGTCAAGCCAATTTGATATGAAGGACTTGGGTGAGGCTAATTTTATTCTAGAGATCAAGCTTTGGCGAGATCGCAAGAATAAGATGTTAGGATTATCACAAGCTGGATATATAGATAAGATTCTAGAATAGTTTAGCATGCAAAACTCCAAGAAATGATTGCTTCCTTTTAAACATGGAGTTCTTCTGTCTGATAACCAAAGGCCTAAGACTCAAGAGGAAGAAAATATGATGAGACAAGTTCCTTATGCTTTTATAGTGGAAAGTCTCATGTATGTCTTGCTTTGTACTAAACGAGATATCTGTTATTCAGTTGGTATAGTAAGCTGATATCAATCAAATCCAATACCAAAACATTTGCAAGCTGTAAAGTATATTCTCAAGTATCTACGGAGAACGAGAAATTATATGCTTGTTTACCATAGTGAGGATTTGATTCACATTGGCTATACAGATTCAGATTTTTAATCGGATCTAGATTTCAGAAAATTCACTTCAAGATGTGTTTTCACCTTAGGAGCCACAGGTAAAGCCATAAGTTGAAAGAGTGTTAAGCAATCTTGTATTGCGGACTCCACCACGGAAGCTGAGTACATTGCTGCTTGTGAAGTAACAAAGGAGGCTGTTTGGCTTAAGAAATTCCTTTATGATCTTGGTGTTGTGAAAATGGAACAAGTTCCTATCACATTGTATTACAAAAATAGTGGAGCGATTGCACAATCTAAAGATTCAAGGAATCACAAGAAACGAAATCACATTGAGAGGAAGTACCACATCATTCGAGACATTATTGCTCGGGGAGATGTTGTGGTACCAAAGATTGAAAGTGCAAACAATCTAGCAGATTCTTTTACCTAAGCCTTGCCTCAAAGGACTTTCGAGTCACATTTGGAGGGAATGGGAGTTAGATTAGTGCACAATAGTCTTTAGGACAAGTGGGAGATTGTTAAGATGTGTGCCCTTAAATCATATTGTATGATGCTATGTATGACATTATGTATGACTTAATGTTGTGTTTAATAAAGTTGTTTTATTTTTATCTAAAATAATTGTAACATGAATATTGGGACATTATCATATAGTCCATGAGATGCATAGTATGTGATTTATGTGAAAAGTCACAGAAAATATAAATTACAAGTTCTTTGTAAAATCAGAATTTATAGTTCATAGTCGGTGATGAAATTGGGCATTTCATTTGTGAAAACTATAACGTATCAATTAAGATGATTTGTCTTAATCATGGAAGTAGAGACTTCTAGTTTATATGTTGATATGTTTTAATAATTCAGACATATTGAACTGGACCGCTGTGAGATTTATTATTCTCCTAATGACTGTCAAATGAATAATAAATCTCTCGACTTCTATTTACTTGAACTTTTAATCCTGAGAGAATAATGGACCTGATCAAGATGTGTAGGTTGCTTTGATATATCAGGAGTGAGATCTAAAGTAACGGTCAAAATCTCAGTATGTTGGATAGCCACATTTAGTGTTGATGGAATATATATTCTCAAGATGGAATTCATAGTCTCTTGATAGAGATATAAAATATTCTCTAGAGATATAAAATATTCCCTTGAGATAAGTTTAATGAGTTCAGTTATTCAGAGAGTTGGGCCTAACCACTTTGGTAAGAAGTTACTAAAGTATATATTTATGAAATTAGATTTCATAAATATATGATAAATAACTTTAAAGGATTAAACCGGGTACTCAAGAATTAAAATGTGGTACTTTTCAAAGTGACAGTTTATATTCATGACTTTGTGTTACTACGAATATTTTATGAAGGGGTTGCGTGTATAATAAAGTCTTGGGATATAATTTATTAATAAGGCCTAGAGTGCAATTATATTTATATAGTGGTATTAAATATAATTAATGGTAACTTTTTGACTTGTCAAGAGTTGACGGAAAAGTCCAAGGCCCATTGGAGCTAGTGTTTTATTTGTCCCTTTTAGTCCCACTCTAAGCCATACATTAAAACCCAATTGGAAAAGTCCAATAGGCCAGCCCAATTATATAATCAATTAGTTATAAAGGGAGAAACATACAAAAATTTTTTTGTAAGCGTAGAGAAAAAGAAAAGGAGAGAGTGTGAGGCACTCTTTCATTCTCCCTTGGAAACTGATTGCGAGACCACACTTCTTGGGCGTAAAATGAAAATGGAGTGAAGATTAAAAGTATTCCCAAGTGATTCTAATCTTTATTTTGAATTTCTCCACACCAAGGTACGCCATCTTGTTCTTAAATTCTGAAATTTGCGTAGCGCATGTTATTAATCATGAATGAAATAAATCCATGTTTGTTGCTTCCGCTGTGTGTTTTGTATCAGATACAAAACAAGATTTTCCAACAATTGTGTTATCCTAAAAGACAATGTTGTAATAAAGAAGGATAAAATGTTTATCTGTTATAGCAATAGTGTGGATGGTCTTTATATTTTAACTTCTGACAAGCATGAATTATACAATTCTAAAATAGATAATAATTCACATGTGAAATCATTAAAAAGAAAGTTTCCTTCTATTGGTGAAGCATATCTTTGGCACTTGCATTTGGGTCATATTAATTCAAACAGAATTCACAAACTTACCAAAGATGAACTCTTAGAGCCCATGGACTTTGATTGTTTTTCGGTTTGCGAATCTTGTTTGGAATGTAAACTGAGCAAACAACCTAATAAAACAAGATTTGTTAGAACTAGTACATTCAGATGTTGTGGTCCTATGTTAATCCAAGCAAGAGGTGGCTATGAGTATTTCATTACTTTCACTGATGATTACTCTAGATTTGGTTATGTGTACCTAATAAAATGAATGTTCGAAACTTTTGAAAAGTTTAAAGAGTTTTGGGCTAAAGTTGAGAATCAATTAGGTAAACGCATAAAGACCATTCGATCTGATTGAGGTGGTGAATACCTTCTTAGGGATTTCAAGGATTACTTGACTGAAAATGGGATTAAATCCCAGTTGACTACACCTGGAACTCCACAAGAAAATGGTGTAGTGGAAAGAAGGAATATGACTCTTTTAGATATGGTTAGATCCATGTTGAGTTATTCGACTCTACCAATTTCCTTTTGGGGATATGCCTTAAGTACTGCAATGTATCTTTTGAATTTAGTACCTTCAAAGTCTGTTCCTAAAACACCTATAGAGTTGTGGAATGGGCGTAGACCTAGTATGAAACATCTCCATATTTAGAGTTGTTCAGTACATGTGTTAAAAGGAAAGTCTAACAAGTTACAGTCTAAATCAAAAGTGGTTTTCTTTGTAGGGTATCTAAAAGGAATTGTTGGAGTTTTATTCTATAGTCATAAGGATAATAAAATGTTTGTTACCACAAATGCCAAATTCTTGGAAAATGACTACATGAATAATTTTACTCTTAGAAGTAGAGTTGTCTTGGCTGAAATGAAAGAACCTGTAGTTGAACAACCAATAGATGAAACTAGAAATGATGTGGCTATATTGGATACACCACAAGACATTACGCATGAGATGACTAGTACACAGGTGCCTCGTCATAGTGGGAGAATTGTTCGGCTTCCTATGAGATTTATAGGTTTGGGAGAAACTTACGAAGCTATCCCAAAAGAGGTTGAATTGGATCCTTACACTTATGAAGAGACAATGAATGATATAAATGCACATCATTGGGTCTAAGCTATGAAATATGAATTGGATTCTATGTATTCTAATCATGTATGGGATCTTATAAAGGTGCCTAACGGCATTAAACCTGTTGATTGCAAATGGGTTTATAAGAGGAAGAGAGGAATAGATGGAAAGATTAAGACCTTTAAAGCAAGACTAGTGGCGAAAGGGTATACACAAAAAGAAGGTATTGATTATGATGAAACTTTTTTGCCAATAGCCATGCTTAAATCTATCAGAATTCTCTTATCCATTGTTGCTCATTATGATTATGAGATTTGTCAAATGGATGTCAAGACTACATTTCTTAATAGCAATCTTGAAGAAGAAATCTATATAATGCAACCGGAAGGTTTCATAGCAAAGAACTAAGAGCATTTAGTATGCAAGTTGAATAGGTCCATTTATGGACTTAAGCAAGCATCTAAGTCATGGAACATCAGATTTGATCAATCAATCAAGTCATTTGGTTTTGAACAAAATCTAGATGAGCCATGTGGTTTTGAACAAAATCTAGATGAGCCATGTGTGCACAAAAGACATTAAGACAAAGTAGTAATATTCCTAATACTTTATGTTGATGATATTCTACTCATTGGAATGATGTAGGGGTAATGTCATCAGTAAAAGTTTGATTGTTAAGGCAATTTGATTTGAAAGACTTGGGTGAGGCTAACTTTATTCAAGGGATCAAGCTTTAGCGAGATCGCAAGAATAAGATGTGAGGCTTATCACGAGCTGGGTATATAGATAAGGTCCTAGAACAGTTTAGCATGCAAAACTCCAAGAAATGATTGCTTCCTTTTAGACATGGAGTTCCTCTGTCTGACGACCAAAGGCCTAAGATTTTAGAGGAAGAAAATATAATGAGACAAGTTCTTTATACTTCTGCAGTGTGAAGTCTCATGTATGTCATGCTTTGTACTAGACCAGATATTTATTATTCAGTTGGCATGGTCAGCCGATATCAATCAAATCTATGACCAAAACATTGGCAAGTTGTAAAACATATTCTTAAGTAACTTAGGAGAACGAGAGGTTATGTACTTGTTTACTGGTGTGAGGATTTGATTCCCATTGGTATATAGGTTCAGATTTTCAATCAGATCTAGATTTCAGAAAATCCACTTCAGAATGTGTTTTCACCTTGGGAGGTGGAGTCATAAGTTGGAGGAGTGTTAAGCAATCTTGTATTGCAGACTACACCATGGAAGCTGAATACGTTACTACTTGTGAAGCAGTAAAGGAATTTGTTTGGCTCAAGAAATTCCTTTCTGATCTTAGTGTTGTAAGAATGGAGTAAGTTCCCATCACATTGTTTTGCGTCAATAGTGGAGCGGTGGCACAATCCAAAGATCCAAGGAATCACAAGAAAGGAAAGCACATTGAGAGAAAGTACCACATTATTCGAGACTTTATTGCTCGAGGAAATGTAGTAGCATCAAAAATTGGTAGTGCAAATAATCTAGCAGATCCCTTTACCAAAACCTTGCCCTAAAGGACTTTTGAGTCACATTTGAAGAGAATGGAAGTTAGATTAGTGCGCAATAGTCTTTAGGGCAAGTGGAAGATTGTTAGGATGTGTGCCCTTAAATCCTATTGTATGATACTATGTATGACATTATGTATGACTTAATGTTATGATAAATAAATTTATTTTATTATTATCTAAAATAATGGTAACATGACTATTTAGACATTATCATATAGTCAATGAGATGTATAGTATGTGATTTATGTGATTTAGTCATAGAAGATATAGGTCACAAGTTCTTTGTAAACTCAAAATTTATAATTCGTAGTCGGTGATGAAATTGGATATTTCATCTACAAAGACTATAACGTATCAACTAAGATAATTTGTCATGATCATGGAAGTAGAGACTTCTAGTTGATATGTTGATATGTTTTAAGAGTTAAGACATATTTAAGAGTTGAAAAAAAAACCTAAGGCCCATTGGAGCTAGTGTCTTATTGGTTCCTTTCGGTCCCACTCCAAGCTACACACTAAAGCCCAATTAGAAAGGCCCAATAGGCCAGCCTAATTAGATAATCAGTTAGTTATAAAGGGAGAAACATACAGAATTTTTTATAAAAGAGAAAAGAAAAAGAGAGATATCATTGTGAAATGGTGTGTATGTGTGAGTGAAGCCACTCAATTATTCTCCCTTGGAAACTAATTGAGAGACCACAGTTCTTGGGCGTAAAGTGGAATTGGAGTGAAGATTAAAAGTGTGCCCATGTGCTTCTAGTCTTTGTTTTGAGTTTCTCCATATCAAGGTACACTATCTTGTTCTTAAATTCTAAAATTTGCATAATGCATGTTGTCAATCATGAATGAAATAGATCCTTATTTGTTACTTCCGCTGTGTGTTTTGTAGGAGATACAAAATCAGATTGTCCAACATAGGGTTTGTTTAGGGTTTTCTTCTGTAGTAGTAGAAGGGTTGTAGTTGAGTTGGTCTGATGAATTAGTGGCCATTGTGTGAGAGAATCAGAGATTGTGTGAGAATGGCACTGCTGATCGCTAACTTCTTTTTCATCTAAATTTTGGATTTTGATTTTTGAGGAAGGATATGGTTTCAATTTTTGGGTTTTTGAAAAGAGAGAGGAGTTACGGGTTTCTCTCCTTTCTCCTTGAAATGCTTCGCTATTGTTGGGATCTCTCGCTCTCGCTCTCTCTGTGTGTTATGGTCATCAGTGCACCTCATCTCTCTCTGCTTTCTCCATGTGCCAGTCTTTCTTTCTATTTTTTTTTTAAGCGGTTAGTTTTTTTTTTATACCAAGAGGCTTCTAAATAGTGTTTTAACCTAGTGAATCATTGTAATTTTTCATTTTTCTAAACACACCATGCGGTATTTTAAAGAATAAATTGTATACGTGGCAGCATTTTAAGTGGCCTTTTTTCCTAACATGGCAGCACCTCCTTAAAGGCTTCTACTTTTAGAAATCTACATGTACTAAACTAGTTTTTCTTCAAAATAAAATGGATCTACATCTTCTTAGATGTAGATCTGACGTTTTATTTAAAACAAAATGGATCAAAATCTTCCTTAGTAGATTTGAATTTTTCTTAAAATAAAAATGGATCTTGTATTGTTTTTCGAAACAGATCTTATTTTTTAATGCATGCAGATTTTTGAAATAACGAAAGAGATCGTGAATTGTTGTTTGTTTTGTTTTGAGTCATGTAGCATGAAATTATTTTGTGAATATGATCCTCTATAATTAAAAAAAAAAAAAAAACTTTTTCAAATATAAAAACAGATTTGCTTTTTTTTTTTTGTTATATAAAAAACCATTTTTTTTATCATCACCAAAACAGTTCTGATCTTCTACAAAACTCAAAACTATTTTTTTTCTCTCTCTTAAAAAGCATATCTGAATTTTCTCTTCAAAAACCATTTTTTTTTACATATACTAAAACATATCTGATTTTTCAAAATCAATATTTTTAAATCATTAAAACAGACCTAATCTTTTTTAAACAAAAAAAAAAGATACATTCATAAATGGTTTTGTGTGGTTTAGTTTATTTCACATATTCAACATATCATTTATGACATGCATAAAATGATACATTAGTCACAAGAGTCTAGAAGACCAAACTCTGTCTGGGTGGAATGGGTGTCTAACATCTTCTCACTTTGTAATCTAGCCTCCGGATTTAGATTTTTGGTTAAGCAGAACTAGTTTTATCTTTATTTCTATTTTGGATAAATTTTAACTAGGATAAAAAGCCATGTATTTTTGGTAGATTGTAACTAGAACCTAAAGCTATGTAAAGTTCAAATTTTCAAAATTGTATTTTTTATTCAATCAATGAAACAAAGCAATTCAGTCATGTATTTGTATATTAGTTTTTTTTTTTTTTTTGGTACATAAAAAATAAGTGGCAACTCTACACCACTTACCCAAAAAGAGAGGTGCCTAAAAAAGCACACCACAAATATCACTCTCTCTTTTTTGAGGAGCACCGCTTTAGGCAAGGTCTCTCACACTAGGAATACAGGGTTTTTCCTTATAGGGAGGAGGTGGAGTTAATGACATCGAGATCTCAGGGATACCTTCCATATTGGGAAGGCAAAAATCATGGGGTAGGGTCATTGTGCGTGGTGTTCAAGATGTTTCCCTATACGTGGAGACTACACAAGGCCATGTTGGATCTGTCAGTATGCCCATCTGTCTATTGATGGGATCCATCTGCTTGATACAGAAATGTATCCGTCAACTTTTAGGGGTCCATCTACTCAGCCATCAACTTTTGCCGGTGTAGGGCTCAAGGTTCCAGATGGACCTTTCTCGAGACCAACGGCTTCTTCAGGGATTGGTGCCGTCGGTTTTACCCTTTGCTGTTGGCACTTCATTGTTTAATTTCTTATTCCAAATATACCCTTATCAATATATATATATATATATATAAAAGGGAGAAAAAAAGGTCCTTGGTTTTGAAATTTGTGTTTCTTTTAAATATTTGTGGATTGTGCAGTTTGTATTTGTAATTTATTTGTGGGAAGCCGATGTTACTAGATTAAGATGATTGATAAACTAATTTGGAAATAGTGGGTTTCAGTTAGCTTAATTAGTAAAATTTCTGATGGTTGAATAGGAGATGTGAGATTTAATAACCGCCTACACAAAAAATCAATTGATGTTTTGCTCTAATGATAAAGCGTAATCATCAAATTGAAACTCTCTCAATAAACTAATTTGTAAATGTAATTTATATGTTTTGCATTTCCTACGGCGAATGCAACCCATTTGGAGCTTAGGATTTCGATGACTTTGCAGACTTTCATGTGGATGTCTTGGCATGTAAAGCATCTGAATAGTCAATTGGACCAATTATTGATTTGGTTCAGCTTATTTCTGCCATCTGTTCTGATTGTCTAGATTAGAAGAATGAGCTTAGTTGTAATATGTTAGTAAGTCAAAACATTTTAACAGGTGAATTCTAGATCAGAAAATAAATGGCATTTCCATGAATGTACATATATATATATATATATGTATTTATATATATAGAGAGAGAGAGAGAGAGAGAGAGAGAGAGGAACTGTTAGTCATCGCCTAAAGTAGAAGATGAAATTCCGAGAGAGGAGGCGAAGGTTGCTGTAGTATCCCCACAAAGGTATCTCTTGAGGCGATCCAAGTCATCAGCTGCATCAAGCATAGAAGGCCTAGTAGATGGAGAGTCCTGTGTGCAAAGGATGCCCAACTCAATCAATTCTCCAATTGCAACTTCCCACATTTTCAACACTTCAGGGGATTGATCTCTGGAAGCTCTTACCAAAGAAGGATCTATCACTCTTTCTATCCTTCCATGATAGTGACTCTTCACCCATCTGTGCAGGCTTAGCCCGCCAACAAATATGTCATCTGTTGGTCTTTTTCTAGTCACCATCTCAAGCACTAGAATGCCAAAGCTGTAAACATCCCCTTTTGTTGATGTGGTTGATCCATACCCATACTCTGCATTAGAAAATTTTGAAAAGTGAAAAGGTTTGTGTTTTTACTAAATTTTTTACAAAAAAATAAAAATAAATAAATAAATAAATAAATAAATAAAAAGTGTGGAAGGTAAAAAATTGAACAACAAATTCAGTAAGGATAATCAGGATATGTGGGATCAGTGTATGCAAGTTGCTATTATGAGGTAAGCTTGACTGAATAATCTTGTTTTGGCTATTATTGTTAATGCATGAGTGAGTTTATAATCTGCCTTGATTCTCCACAAGATCGTACAGAATTTTTGAAAGAAAGCCGTTTTTTCTTGAATAGCCTTTTTTGTTAACAATGCATAGTTTAGATGTGCTCCAATAGAATTAACATTTCTCTATTCACATTAAAAGCCAGCTCAAAGAAATAGAAATTCTTCTTTGTTTCATTTTAAATGTTTCTAGATACAAAGAAAAGGGAGAAATCCGTACCTGGTGCAATGTATCCAATAGATCCACATAACAAATTTGCAGTAGAATTTCCCATTTCAGCAGCAGCACCGTTTCCCCCTCCAGCTGTCATAACTAATTTTGCAATCCCAAAATCAGAAACTAGAGCCGTCATGTCATCATTGAGAAGAACATTGCTTGGCTTTAGATCACAGTGTATGACTTTGACAGGGGAATGATGATGCAGATAGGCCATCCCTTCAGCAATATCACTGCAAATGTTGACCCTCTGGATAAGACTCAAATCTGACGGACCTGAAGGCAAACCAGTGTCTGAGTGCAGATAAAGACGGCAATCCAAGCTCCCATTTGCCATATATGGAAGAACAAGAGCCTTAAAATCAGGTAGACTGCATGCTGTTATAATCCTTATCAGGTTTCTATGACGAATCCTCTTTAATACTTGGCATTCCCTATTAAAACTCTTTGTTGAGTTTCCAGATTGCAAATGTAACACCTTTACTGCAATGGCTGTACCATCTGGAAGAACTCCCCTATAGACACGTCCAAAGCTTCCGGACCCAACTAGTCTCTGATCATCAAATCCTGAGGTTGCATCTGATAGTTCTTTATAGGTAATTCTTGGAATATTGTGGATTAGTTCTGGTGTAGTTGGTTTTCTGACTGTTCTAGCCTTCTGAGAGTGAATAATTACTATAACACGACGAAATCCAATCACACAGCATATTAATGTTAAGAATGCTGCTATGATAATGACCAATATGAATATAATCAAGAACGCACGGGAATGAAACCAGCGTCTCTTTTGAGAGCAAAATGGAATGCCAGGAATTTTGCTGGAGACTGACCTGCAAAGTCGGTGATTGTCCAAGAATGACATGTTTGTTACTGAATCAAAGATGCCACCAGTGGGAATCAATCCCTCAAAGTTGTTCAGTGAAAGATTTAGATAGGTGAGTGAGTGAGTTTTATTGAGGCTCATTGGAATCATTCCAGATAATTGGTTTCGTGAGATATCAAAGGATTCAAGATTTTTAAGTTCCCCTAAAGATTCTGGAAGACGCCCTTCCAGAGAGTTGTTTGAGAAATTTATCATTCTCAATGCAATGCAGCTTGATATCTGAGGAAAGATACTACCAGTAAGTTTATTTGAAGAGAGATCCATCTCTTGCACATTTGCTAGCTTGCTGAGCTCGATTGGCAAAGGCCCTTCAAGCTGATTATGCGAAAGATTAATAAAAATTCTGATCTCGCGCATACCTGCCAATTCTGGAGGGATGCTCCCTGTCAATCTATTATATGACAAGTCAAGCTCATTCAGATCTATGCACTGTCCCAAAGTTGGAGGTATCATTCCTGAGAGAAGGTTGTTGTTCAGAAACAGGTAATTTATTCGAACCAAATTTCCTAGAATTGCTGGGATTTCACCTGAGAATTTGTTGTGTGATAGATCTAGCAGACCCAGGTGAGAAGAAAACTTGCCTAGTACTGGAGGAATGGCACTGGTGAAAAGGTTGTGTGATAAGAAAAGTTGTTGTAAGCTTGTTAACTGACTGATCTCTGCCGGTATCCTTCCATTTAGAAGATTGTATGTCAAATTCAGAACTAAAAGGTTAGAAAGATTTGCTAAATTTGGGGGAATTGATCCAAAGATTTGGTTTTCCTGTAGTAACAAATAGTTTAGCTGGACACCAAGTTGGCCAATGGAACTAGGCAATCTTCCCCCAAGGCCCATGCCAGCCAATTCAAGCTCCAGTAGCTTAGTGCAGTTTCCAAGTGCAATGAAGAATGGATCAAGATTGGTGTTGTTGTCATGGCTTACCATTTTATTATATGATAAGTGAAGAAAGGCAAGTTCAGGAAGATTCCCAACAAGATTTGAAGGCAGCTCACCAAAAAGAAAATTGTATTCCACATCTATGTTGTACAACTGTGAAGCATTTGCTAAAGAGAAAGGAAGTTGTCTAGTTAATTGATTGCTGTATAAGTTGAGGTTCCATAGAGCTTGACAGTTTCCAATCTCTATTGGAATTTCGCCTGTGAGGAAGTTGTTGGAGAAGTCTATGTTATTTAACAAAGTGCAGTTGGAGAACAAGGAAGGTGGAAGTGTACCGCTTAAATTGTTTTGGTTAAGAAGTAGTCTAGTAAGTTTGGAAAGAAGGGCAAAGGAGCCTGGTATTGAACCATGTAGATTGTTACCCTCAATATGGAGACGGTGGAGACGTCTAAGGTAGCAAAATTCAGGTGGAATTTTTCCGAACAAGTGATTGCCAACAATCACTAGTATACGAAGGCCAGTGAGATTGGAAAGGATGGGGGAAAGCAGCCCGACGAGTTCAGTTTTATTCAGTCTGAGTTGTGCCACACGGTGATGTTTTTTGTCGCACGTCACACCCGTGAAGTTGCACACATCAACAGCCGCATCCCAGTTATCAAGTGCGGAATTGGGATCATGTATTACGGTTTTTTTGAATGCCATGAGAGCAGCCTTATCTGTATGCAGAGAGTGGTGAGGGGGGTTGTGATGGCCAAACAATGTATGACTAGATGTTAAAGCCAAATGTTGTAGTAGAAGAAAAATTAAGGTTTTGATGAAGATCATGGTGGATATTATTGGAAACCCCAAATAATGTTTCTTTTGTGGAATCCTCATCTCCTTCTTTTCCTACTTTTACATTGAATAAGAATAGTAATAATAATAATAAACAAGTGAAAGTAGTGAGAAGAGTCGGGAGCTAGAACCTAGGGGCAAAGAGAGAGCAAAGGTAATAGTGGGAATGTGGAATAGCTTTAAGTGAAGGTGGAAATAGATCTTTTGGCAACAAACATTCAATAGGTGCAATGATTTGTAGGAGGACTAAACGAATGTCTCTTTTATCTTATTTTTCTATTGTGGTATTTGAAACCATGATGAGTAGACGTTCAACTCAACGAAAATGGCTACCACTGAGATGACAATAAAAGAATTAGTGCAGAAGATTAGTGGATGGCATTCTTCTTTTAAGTAGGACATACGCATTTTAAAGTTCAGATTAAATTTTGTTGCGTCACACGCACACTAGCGCACACATTCTAAAACACATACAGTTGACATTTTAGTATTCCCATCATCATAAAACATTAGAGCACGCACGAATTGGAAAAAGGCAGTTGACATTTTGTGTTCATATTAGCAGAAAATGAGAGATTCAGTTGATCATATTTATGTTTCTGTCCAGCCCAAATTTCTTGTAAAATATAAATACTAGGTAGACTGATTTTAGAACTTAGGCCCATAAAAATCAAACTTGACCCGTTTTCAACATCTCTCGGCCTTGTCCCCTTAAACATAGAAAAGATGCCCAAATAACAACAAAAAATTTACCAATCTAAAATCACAAACCCCAACAACAAAATTTTTCAAGTGAAAAACCAGAAAAATTAGCACAAATGACAAAATTTGCCAACAAAAATTTTAGGCCAAAATACACAATTGATCCATAAAGTTTACCAAGTGAGTGTTATTGGTCCCTACAATTATATATAAAAAAATGAGCATTATCGATCATTTTGTTAACTATTGTTAGTCTTCTTACCGATATAGTTAATAGAGTAATAAAATGTCTTTTTTTTTTTAATTTTTTTTTTAACTCATGAGCCATCGTTTTTAATATTAAAAAAATAACGTATCAACCAAATTAAGGCCCATTGGATTTGCCTATTTGTAGGTAATTGGGTTTGCCACACGTCATCAACATTTAGGAAAAATTATACTTTACTACTCTAAACTATATTCTGTATTACACTTTACACTCTAAACTTTTCGAATACATGTTTTGTACCATAAACTACAACATTTGTTACACTTTGCACCCTGATGTTAAATTTACTAATAACTTGGTACACGTGTAATAAGGAGTGTAATTTATGGTGGTAAAATTTAATTTATCTTTTGTTTTTAAAGTATTGATAAGAGGTTCAACTAGGTCTTTTCATATGGTGCATTCAAGTTGATAGTAAACTTGATATTGAGGTGCAAAGTGCAGCAAAAATCATAATTTATGGTGAAAAGTGTAATTAGAGATATAGTTCAGGGTAGTAAAGTGTAACTTCTCCCAACATTTACCGTCCAACTGGTTGATAACGTGTCATTTTTAGTCAATGTTTATAATCCAAATGGTTCTTCTTTAGAAATGAACCCTATCTTATAAAAAGCATTTATAATACTAGTGGGTAGGGTTAGTTGATTGTAGTTTTTACTGGCTAAAGGCGTGTTCAAAGAGCTATTGTTTAGAAAGGTTCCCTACATTATATAAATGTGTGTGTGTGAGAATTTACAAAAAAAGCCACCAGATTTACTTTCAAAAGAAAGATCAATTATAATAACAATATTGACTAAAAATATTTTAACGTGATAAGAGTAAAAAGAAACCTTTGATTGGTTGGAGTGCATTTATTTTCAATTATCAAAATAGATATTGACATTAATAGAAACAAATTATTTTATTAAATACTTTGGAACCCTATTCACTCTTGTGTTCTCACTGCTCTTAATGCCTTGAGTAACATCGGAAGATTGGCTTCTTGTGTGTTTGTGTGTTTTTTTTTTTTTTTTCCTTCAGAATTTGCAGGAGACTTGAGGATAGAGATTGGACAACTTTGTAATTGCTTGATGATAACAGGAAATTTGCAATTATGAATTAGTGGAAGAACGTTTAAATTTAAATTTCTAAACTAATGGGAGAGTGAAACAATTTTATTAGGCATTTTTTAGTGGGAGTTAATAGACATGTTTTTACTATTTTGCTCTAAATTGTTTTAACTCATTAAATGTTGGATGCGAGAATATTTTAGACCGACAAATTGTCCATCACAAATAGGGAGAGTCTCTTAAATAGTAGTATAGAAGAGACTTGTCGTACATGCTAAGCACGAGTGATGAGGATAATATTACTGTTTAAGAGATTTCTTTGGTTTGGGATGAATAGTTTACTGGTCTAAATTACCCTCGCATCCAATATTTAATAAACTAGTTGCTATCCGGTACAATGCACTGGATAGTTACAAATGAACCAACTTTTTATAAGACAAAACACTATATATATATATATATATATATATATCGAAATAACCATATTATGTCATTTTTTATAAGATGAAGCAATACATGCCACTAATGTTTCTCCCATACTATTCATTTCCACAAAAAAACAATTAATAGATATTCACAACATGATGGAAGACATGAGAAACATACATATCGCCTCAAAGACATCAAATTTCAAAATGAAACGTACATGATCCACACTTTCATATGAATATTTTCAGATATCAAGATACTTTGATATCAAACATGAATAAAATATTTCTTTTAGCATTTACTCAATTTGTAGTTTGTATAGAAATCTCAACCATGTTGCCACAATGCATTAAAAAAAAAACATTATTCATCATGTAAAACTTTAGTTTTTTATTTTATTTTTTTATTATTATTATTATGAGAAGGATGTAAAACTTTAGTTAAGTCCATATATTACCTTTAAGTGAGGCACATAATAGTTGCATATTTAACTTCATAGGATCTATTCATTACTAAATATTTTACAATTTTAAGTACAATCTATATGTAGGAAACTATCTAGAAATTAAATTGAATTAACCTTTTTGGGGGGAGAGAAAGCACCGCTTATATTTTTGGATTTAGAAAAAAAATAAATTTAAATTCTTGGTCAATCACATTGATCATCGATCAATTAATCATAACTCGATTCCTGATCATATTTAACAATAGAAGATAAATTACTAATAAATTATATATTTCATAATTTAAATCAAATTCAAATCTATAGAGTTGCAATTCATCCCTCTTAGTGGACTTTTTCTTATAATGAAAACAGGAGGAAAATAAAAAGTATAATTCAAAATTTTTCACAAACTTCAAAAAAAATCTTACAAACCTCAAAGTTCATGAACACATCATATCATATACTATATACAATAGGGGAAACCTTTTCTTACAATCAAGGAGTTGCTACCATGTAGGAAAAATGCCGATCTAAAATTCAGCCACATATAAGTTAAAAAGCGATAAATTATATTGTTTCACAACCTTAACACCGTTTGATAGTCTTTGTGTATATAAAAAAAAAAAGGTTAAAATAAAATTAATAAAAGGCTTGCAACTAAAAAAAACTAGAGATACAGAGAAGGGGAAGGGGAAGGAGAAAAAAAAAAAGCTTGCGATACAGGGGAGACACAGTTCATATGGCTGGCCATCACCATCCGTTGCCAAACTTAGACCACCGCAACCGGTAGCAGTAACCTAAAGTGCATGTAGGATTTGAGATACAGAGATAGAGAGAACTACCATCGGTGAAAATTAAATACGATGAAAGGTTCAAGAGGTATTGAGATATGAAGATAGAGAGAGGTAGATACGGAGAAATAGAGAGACAGACCATTAGATCCGTATCCTCTACCGTTTAGTCTCTATTTTTTGGTTCTTTAAATTTGGGTTTAAATATGATTTAGGTCTGGGTATTTTGCTTGGATTGGATTGGATTGCATTCAGGTTTTGACTTAGATTCAGTTTTGAATAAGGAATTCGGGATAGAATGGTTTTTAATATCAGATATCTATGTTAGATTTGATTTTTCTTTTGAATAATAGAACCACCCGATCAAACTCTCTCTCTTTCTAATGAATTTCTCCTTATTTTCTTAGTCTCCCCATCATTTCCCCTAACCCATTTATGGATGGCCTTGTCAAAGTCATGCGAGTATTGTTTGCAAATTTTGATCTTTTTTTTTTCCTAATTTTTTTAATATTGTAGTTGATCAATAATATAGATCTACTATATTGCTCAAACCATGATTTAGTTTTATGGCTAAAACTATTAGAAAAATTAAAAAAAGAAGAAGAAATTGTGTTTTTGCTTGTTTGTTTGTTTGTTTGTGTGTTTATGTTTGTTTGATATGTTAGTAATTGCATCTGAATGATATTTTTGGCCATTGATATGTTAGTAATTTTCATTGTTCATGGTTGTCAACTATCCTGAAATATTGAAAAAGTGGTTGCTACAAAATTTCTAGCTTTTTCTCTTAAAATACCATAATTTGCCAATTGGGTTTTATATGAATTTTTGGGTTCTAAGATTAATTAGTTCAAGTTGGTTTCTTTTTATATTTGTATACGGTTCTTATACATGTTTTATATTTGATGAGAAAATTACATTACTGTGAAATTGTCAATACCAAGGGGTCAAAGTCCATTGCGTTAAAAGATGAAACATTTTATTTTCCGAAAGAAAAGATGAAACTTAGGAGTGAAAGAATGAGAAATTGAGAGATCATTGAGAGTCTATAAACTAATGATGCTTGGACTTATCTGAGGCTATCGTGAGAGAGAGAGTTTTATATGAAAGCTGCCACTACTATCTGGCCACCACTCGGTAAGGGTTTTTTTCTTTTTTGAGATTTGTTTGGTTTTGATTTAGATGTTTGGATTAGAGTTGTTTTTTTTTTTTTTTTTTTTTTAATTAAGGTTTTACATTAAATTGGCTTGTGAGAGAGATGAGGCAAAGAAGGGCATGATCAAATTCCAATAGGAGAAGATGTGAAAAAGACGGAGAATTAGAGGAAAAGAATTGAAAAGGTGGGTTTTCTTCAGCAGCACATGAAACAAAGGCCACACCTACGTTGTTTTGTTTCAATCAATTTGGGTTCTTTACTTTTTATTTACAACATTGTTCCTTTCTCTCTCTCTCTCTCTCTCTCTCTCTCTCTCTCTCTCTCTCTCTCTCTTTTTAAAATTCTATTTTCTTATATTTGAATCCCTTGGCCTCCCTCTACCCCTCCTTCAAACCATTTTTCCTTTCCCTCTGCCCAATAATTAGTTAGATGCACTGCAGCCCCTACACGTTATGCCCTCCTCCTCCACGACCATTACCTTGATTGTAATTGTATTTATTTTACTTTCTTTTTTAATCTTTTACGTTGTGGTTTCTACTCTATATGCTTTTAAGTGCCTAAATTTTGGTGGGTTTGTATTTGTGGGTGTTTTTCCTTTGGTTTCCTTTATACTTAGGAATTGAAAATTTTGTGATTTTTTGCAATAATCACTTTTTTTGTAATAATCTATTTCACTTTCTATAGGACTATTATAATTAATTTCACTTTCTATAGTACTGAAAAATTTGGTTTGATATTGCAGAGACATCCTCACAACGTTTGAGATTAGTACCACTCTCTTGGCTCATCAAATATGTATTGAGTAACCTGCTTCAAGTGAGAATAAAGCATTATTGTAAATCAATATCACAGAAAGTAGTGTCCACTCCTCATACATTCAATTGTTCTTCTTCCACGTGGTCACAAAAAATGAAATAATGGTGTTCTTAACTAGCATCTCCTATCCATGTATAAGAATTGTGTTTTGAAGCATATTTGAATGCCAAATGTTTGTTGAAATGTTTGATAGAAAATCTAATAGCTTATGGGCAAATAAATATTACCTACTACACATTGCCCAACCATTTAGACCAACTTTATAAGAATTCATTATTATTGCCTATTTTACTTTCTGCAAACTTTGATGCTTAGAGCTTTAACATAATATTTAATTCATATATGATTATTTTAAGAATTCCATTAACTTCAAACACACAACATGGTCAAAATATAAGGTATTTTGATAAGAATCTACCCAAGAGTGAGTAGATTCTATAAGAAATTCCTATGTTAAGTTATGATTTTTCTCATAACATTTGTATTGGCTTATTCCATGAAAAAAAGTGTTGTAATTGCATAAATTATTTCCTTGTATTTTTGTGGAATTTATTTGTAATGGGTTTAGTAGTAAGTGGTGGAGATTTAATCAAGACAGCTAAAAGTCACATGAGGAGCACATGCCAGAAGCTTAAGAGTCAAGTACCAACTGTGGAAGTTGAAGAGTCATGTGCTAGTTTTGCCCGCGCGTGACCTGTGAATTTCATTGGTTAGAGGATTTTTTTGTGTGACCTATGTTAGGATTAGTGACCTATGGAATTGGATTTCATAAATATATGATGAATAACTTTAAAGGATTAAACTAGGTACTCAAAGAATTAAAATGTAGCAATCTACAAAGTGACAGTCTACATTTATGACCTTGTATTACTACGAATATTTTATGAAGGGTTGTATGTATAATAAAGTCTTAGGATATAATTTATCAATGAAACTATATTTATATAGTGGTATTAAATATAGTTAATGGTAACTTTGGATTTGTCAAGAGTTGACAAAAAAGCCCAAGGCCCATTGGAGCTAGTGTCTTATTGGTCCCTTTTGATCCCACTCCAAGCCACACACTTAAGCCCAATTGGAAAGGCCCAAAAGGCCAGCCCAATTAGATAATCAATTAGATACAAAGTGAAAAACATACAGAATTTTTTGTAGAGATTTGTAAGAACACTATTGTGAAAAAGTGTGAAAAAAGTGTTAGGCACTTTGACATTCGCCCTTTGGAAAACTGATTGAGAGACCACACATCTTAAGCATCAGTGGAATTGGAGTGAAGATTAAAAGTTTTCTCAAGTACTTCTAATCTTTGGTTTTGAAATTCACTTCTCCAAAGTACACTCTCTTGTTTTATATTTTGAAACTTACATAGTGCATGTTAACATTTAAGAATGAAGTAAATCCATTATATCCTAGTTGACTGCACCTGGAACTCCACAACAAAATGGTGTAGAGAAAAGAAAGAATAGGACTCTTTTAGATATGGTTAGATCCATGATGAGTTATTCGATTTTACCAATTTCTTTTTGGGGATATGCCTTCAATATTGCAATGTATCTTCTGAATTTGGTACCATCGAAGTCTGTTCCTAAAACACCTGTAGAGTTGTGGAATGAACGTAAGCCTAGTATGAGACATCTTCACATTTGGGGTTGTCCAGTACATGTGTTAAAAGGAAAGTCTGATAAGTTACAATCTAAAACAGAAGTTGTTTTCTTTGTAGGGTATCCAAAAGGAATTGTTGGAGGTTTATTCTATAGTCATAAGGGCAATAAAGTGTTTGTTAGCACAAGTGCCAAATTCTTGAAAAATGACTGTATGAATAATTTTACTCCTAGAAGTAGAGTTGTTTTGGCTGAAATGAATGAACCTGTAGTTAAATAGCCAATGGATGAAACTAGGGATGATGTGGTTGTATTGGATACACCATAAGATACTATTCATGACATGTCTAGTACACAAGTCCCTCGTCGTAGTGGGAGAAACTTACATGTATGAAGCTTTCTCAGAAGAGGCTGAATTGGATCCTTACATTTATGATGAAGCAATAAATGATATAGATGCACATCATTGGGTTAATGCTATGAAATCTGAATTAGATTCCATGTATTCCAATCAAGTTTGGGATCTTGTAGAGGCGCCTAACGGTATTAAACCTAAAGGTTGCAAATGGGTTTACAAGATGAAGAGAGGGATAGATGGAAAGGTTGAAACCTTTAAAGCAAGACTAGTGGCAAAAGGGTATACACAAAAAGAAAGCATTGACTATGATGAAACTTTTTTCGCCAATAGCCATGCTTAAGTCTATCATAATTCTTTTATCCATTATTGCTCATTATGATTATAAGATTTGGCAAATGGATGTCAAGACTGCATTTCTTAATGGCAATCTTGAGGAAGATATCTATATGTTGTAATCAGAAGGTTTCATAGCAAAGAACTAAGAGCATATGGTATGCAAGTTGAAAGTGTCCCTTTATGGACTTAAGCAAGCATCTAGGCCATGGAACATCAGATTTGATCAAGCAATCAAGTCAGTTGGTTTTGAACAAAATCTTGATGAACCATGTGTGTACAAAAGACAAAGAGACAAAGTAGTAATGTTCCTAGTGTTTTATGTTGATGATATTTTACTCGTTGGAAATGATGTAGGAGTAATGTCATAGGTTAAAGTTTGGTTGTCAAGCCAATTTGATATGAAGGACTTGGGTGAAGCTAACTATAATCTAGGGATCAAGCTTTAGCGAGATCAAAAGAATAAGATGTTAGGCTTGTTACAAGCTAGATATATATATATATATATATATATATATATATATATATAAGGTTCTAGAACGGTTTAGCATGCAAAACTCTAAGAAAGGATTACTTCTTTTTAGACATGGAGTTCCTCTATCTGATGACCAAAGGCCTAAGACTCTAGAGGAAGAAAACATAATGAGACAAGTTCCCCCTATGCTTCTACTATGGGAAGTCTCATGTATGCCATGTTTTATACTAGACTAGATATTTGTTATTTAGTTGGCATGGTCATTCGATATCAATCAAATCTAGGACCAAAACATTGGCAAGCTGTAAAGCATATTATCAAGTATCTACGGAGAATAAGAAATTATATGCTTGTTTACCATAGTAAGGATTTGATTCCCATTGGCTATATAGATTCAAATTTTCAATTGGATTTAGATTTCAGAAAATCCACGTCGAGTTGGGTATTCACCTTGGGAAGTGGAGTCATAAGTTGGAGCAGTGTTAAGCAATCTTGTATTGCCGACTCCACCATGGAAGCCGAATATGTTACTACTTATGAAACAGCAAAAGAGGCTGTTTGGCTCAAGAAATTCCTTTCTGATCTTGGTGTTATGAGAATTGAGTAAGTTCCTATTATATTGTTTTGTGACAATAGTGGAGCGGTTGCACAATCCAAAGATCCAAGGAATCACAAGAAAGGAAAGCACATTGAGAGAAAGTATCACATCATACGAGACATTGTTGCTCATGGAGATGTTGTTGTAGCTTTACCAAAGCCTTGCCCCAAAGGACTTTCAAGTCATATTTGGACAAGATGGGAGTTAGATTAGTGTACAATAGTCTATAGGGCAAGTGGAAGATTGTTAGGATTAGTGCCCTTAAATCTTGTTGTATGATGCTATGGTGCTATGTTTGTTATTATGTATGACATTTTGTATGACTTAATGTTTTGTTTAATAAAGTTGTTTTATTATTATCTAAAATAATAGTAACATGAATATTGAGACATTATCATATAGTTCATGAGATGCATAGTATGTGATTTATGTGAAAAGTCACAGTAGATATAAATCACAAGTTCTTTGTAAATTTAAAATTATAGTTCATAGTCAGTGATGAAATTAAGCATTTCATCTGCGAAGACTACAACATATCAACTAAGATGATTTGTCTTGATCATGGAAATTGAGATTTCTAGTTGGTATATTGATATGTTTTTAAGAGTTAAGACATATTGAACTGGACCATTGTGAGATTTATTATTCTCCTAACGCCTTTTAAATGAATAATAAACTTATGACTTATATTTACATGAACTCTTAATCCTAAAAGGATAATAGACCTGATCATGAAGTGTAGGTTACTTTGATATATCAGGAGTGGGATCTGTAGTAACGATCAAAACCTCAGTATGTTGGGCAACCACTTTTAGTGTTGACGGAACATTTATTCTTAAGATGGAATTCATAGTCTCTTAATGGAGATATAAAATATTCTCTTGAGATAAGTTTAATGAGTTCAGTTATTCAGAGGATAGGCCTAACCACTTTAGTAAAGAGTTACTAAAGTATATATTTATGGAATTAGATTTCTCAAATATATGATGAATAACTTTAAAGGACTAAATCGGGTACTCAAGGATTTAAGATGTAGTAATCTACAAAGTGACAGTCTACATTCATGACTTTGTATTACTACGAATATTTTATGAAGGGGTTGCATGTACAATAAAGTCTTGGGATATAATTTATTAATAAGGCATAAAGTGTAATTATATTTATATAGTGGTATTAAATATAGTTAATGGTAACTTTGGACTTGTCAAGAGTTGACAGAAAAGCCCAAAGCCCATTGGAGCTAGTGTTTTATTAGTCCCTTTTGGTCCTACTCCAAGCCATACACTTAAACCCAATTAGAAAGGCCCAAAAGGCCAGCCCAATTAGATAATCAGTTAGATACAAAAGGAAAATTATACAGAATTTTCTGTAGAGATTTGTAAGAACACTATTGTGAAAAGATGTGTAAGAAGTGTTAGGCACTTTGACATTCTTCCTTTGGAAAACTGATTGAGAGACTACACATCTTGGGTGTTAGTGGAATTGGAGTGAAGATTGAAAGTATTCCCAAGTGCTTCTGATCTTCGGTTTTGAAATTCACCGCTCCAAGGTACACTCTCTTGTTCTATATTCTGAAACTTACATAGTGCATGTTAACATTTATGAATGAAGTAGATCCATTATTTTTTCCTCTGCGTATGTTTTATATGCGATACATGCATATTATTTTCCATCAACCTATTTGCCCATCACTTATACTATATATACCCTCATTACCCACAGAAATGGTGAGGAGCCTATTAAAAGAAAAAACCTAAGAGAGGTTCCTACAACACACCCACCTTATTAGAGAGAGCGCTACTCATTCTTAGAGAGAAATCTTTGTAGTCTTTTTTCCTCCCTTCTCCCATTGTTATACCCATTGAGAGGAGATTTGTACCCAAACACAACCCACACCCATTTAGAGTGTTGAGAGTGTTTTTGGAGTTTGGGAAGAATTGGACGATGCCAAAGATGGCGGATGCAATATTGAGCTTATTGCAGGATCCAAAAAGCTAGAGAAGACACTGTTAGGCTTAACCTTGTTGGACTAAAAAGCTTGGAAGGCTTAGGTGTAGCGGGTAGATTAGCCTTGGAGTGTTTATTGCTTTTCATGTATCCCAAATAATTTTCTTGTGGATCATTTTACCGCTTGGAGGGCGGTAGAGAGGTTTTTCACCAAGTTCTTCAGTTTCCTCTTCGATAACACGTGCCGGTGTTATCTTTGTGTTTGCTTCTCTCTTCCCTACTCTTTCTCTTTTAATTGTTGCTCTGTTTATGATTAATTATGGTTTGGTGTGTTTAGCCAATTTGGGTATTGTTTATATTTATCATTCCGCACATCAATTGTTTGAATATAAGCTTGTTTTGGTAATTTTGTAATTGGGGGTCTAAACATTCACTAGTGTTTTGCACGCCAAGTGAACTTTCAATTGGTATCGGAACAGGTACACTTGTTTTGGTTTCATTAGCTAAGTGTGATCCTTGACCCCTTGTGTATTGCCATGGATAGTGATTTGTGTGCTTCTTTGGTTATTGATGATTGAAACATGCCATGTGTTTGTGAAAATGCCTCTATAAGTGTTAACCCTCATGATTGTGATGACATGTTACTTGATTCTTTTGGTGTTGTTGATATTCCAAATGGCAAACTCTTCAAGAAAAAGGCTAAGAAATTTCAGAAGAATTTAAGCAAGTTTATTTGTAAAAATGATGATTTGATTGCTAAGCTCAATGAATCCAACAAATTGGTTGAGAAATATAAGAAACTTGCTGAATATTCTCTTGAAAAGTTGAAGGAGTTTGAATGTTTGAATATGGACTTGGATGCTAAACTTGTTTTTTCCAAAAAACTAGTTGATGATCTTAAATGTGAAAATGAATCTCTTAAGATGATGCATGCCAAGTGTTTGATTGCTAAACTTATTGCTAAAAATGATGAAACTATTTGTTGCAATCATGTTGTGATACCCGATTTTATGTCTATTGTGTGTTCTACCTCAAAGGAAAATTAGTGTACATTCCTTCACATAAAAGAAATCAAAAGGTAGAGATAAAGACTCTTAAGCCAAAGCCTGCCTTTAGGTCTCAACCTAAGGTTTTGGATGGATCTAAGTTTGTTCCAACTTGCCACCATTGTGGTGTGATTGGTCATATAAGACCTCAATGTCCAAAGTTAAAGAGAGAACAAAACCATATTGCTAGATTCCTTCCCAAAAAGCCTAGTGAACCTAAATACATTGTTTGTCACCATTGTGGTGCCTTTGGTCATCGTAGACCTCATTGCTCTAAGTTTCAAGCTCTTAAAAGAATCAAAAGAAAAGAGAAACTTGAGCTTTTTTGAAGTTATGCTATGAAAGCAAAACTGGTTTGAGGGGAAATTGGTAAATTGTTAAAGAAAGTTGTTGATGTTCTTACCTCCTTATCTATGTGCATCTCCAGTTCTCATTCTTTCAACCCTCGTCTCACTTCTCATGAGACATTCATTCCAAACAATTGTTCCGTTTGGATAAGGAAGGGTCCCTATAGTTGAGCTTTTGTTCTCTTGGTCCTTGATCTAATTCTTTCGATCTTTGTAGGACCCTTTATGTGTTAGATGCTATATATTCATGCATTTGTGCATCTTGCATTTATTTGTATGCATTGCTTTTGTTTTTTATCTTACTTTTATGTTTTAGTTTTGTGTGAGTAAAAAATCCAAAACCACATAAAAAGTGAAAAATTCAAAAATTTGATCGTATATGTTTGAGCACATATCACATATGAGTTTAGCCTTGTACATTCATACTAATGGCTTAGTGCATATATGAGTTTAACTTGTTATCTGTGCACATTTATCAATGTGGGAAAAATCTTGACATCTATGTGTGATTGTTGTAAATCGATCTTCAAACTTGTCATAAATGATAAGTCAATAGTCATGTTGGATTTGATACATGCGTAGGCTTGTGCCTATATCTCTTCCCACTCATTTTTTTTGCTTAAGAGATCAACCAATGTTAAATCTCAAAAAGAGATAATGAGCTAAAAAAATCTTCGCACAAACTAGTATTTGACTAGGAAAAAGGGAAAGCGACATGCATTTAAAATGCATGATGCCAAAAGCCAAATGCTTGTTCATCAAATTGAAATATCAAAAATTTTAGGCATCAATCTCAAAATGAGATGTAAAGATAAAAAATGATCATAAGAAAAGAAGCCAAATGAAAAGCTTCAAAGATATGTAATCAATTTCTTGTGGGAGGTTATATATGTTCATTTCTATAATTGAGATAAGTCACTTGACTTAGTACTAGTTGTGTATGACTTGATTGAATTGATCATTGAAGTTTCACTCTAGACTAAGGACTACTCCACATTTGATACACACATACAACACACATGCCTAATGGTCAATGAATGTCTTATTCATTTGTTCGATTGTACTTCATTAAATGTGTTGTATGTATGCTCAACTACATGTTTGGTCAAACTAAAAAGATTTTTGATCATATTATATGTATTTGGAAGTGATTTTTATCACTCTTTGTGTTAATGTTTAGTACTTACTTTTTTTTTCATTGTTTGAAGCATGATTTGTGTTGAAAAAAAAGTGTCTGATTTTTTGGCCACTCGTTTTGGCTACTCATTTTGGTGACTCACTAGCAAGTCGTCAGTTTTGGCAACTTATTTTGGTGACTCATTCATGAGTCGTGAATTCATCCAGAGGCATTCACGACTCACTCGCGACTTGCCCAGTTGTGAAATGCCTAGAAATGCCTAGAAATACCAATTTGAATGTTTTTTCATTCCATTAACATCTATAAGGTTATTCTAAACTCTTTTCATTGTTTTTGATTCTTAGATTATGTTTTGGAGAGTTTTTATGCTTTTGGTTGGGATTTTCATCATAGAGGTAGGGAAAACTTAGTTTTACCAAATTTTTGTATGGGATTTGTTTCTTTTGATGATTTGCTTTGGATTTTGGCCCCTTGTGGCAAAAAGAACATGTATTAAGGGTGGTTTTCATGATGTTGATGCATTGTTTTACATTGTTGTTCATAGTGTGCACACTAGGTGTTTGATAAAATGCCTTTTAGGCATTTTCTCACTTGTTTGGACTCTGATGAATACCAAACTTTGAGATTTCTCATGTTTTCTATTAGGAACATGTTTGGTTCATTGGTTGTGTATTTAACACACTTTGCCCTACATGTGAATTTTCCATGCTTTGGTAATGCATTGCACATAACCAACTTTTGCACACACCTTTGCTACCCTTATGCATTAGTCTATACCTTGTTTCTTCATCCTAGCATGTCATGTTTACTTTATGCTTTGTCACATTTTGTTTCTTCTTTTTTGTTTGAGCTTTATTTTCTCATTCATGTTGTACCCCCTCATGCATCATGTTGATATTGTATTTTGTCTGCCCTTGATTTGCGTGCTAGACCCCAAAAATCTAAAAATATTATTTTCTCTCCATGGGGCCACGAGAACATCCAGAATGACGTGGCGCAACCCGTTTGGACACTAGAGCATCCAAAGTGCCTTTTTTTATGCAAAATGACCAAAATGACCCTAGCCACCCTAGGTTAACCGAAGGTCAAACAAGGTCAAAATCCTCACAAAACAACATTTTTCATGGTTTTACATCAAACCCAAGATTCTCGAAGATTTTTACCAGCTTCGACCAAGTTTGACCTAGAGTTGACTCCCGATGGGCCCTCGAAACCCTAGTTTTGATTCGGCCGTCAGAATGGGTTGAAGCCAATGCCATTACAAAGATTATCAAATTCTAATTCCAACGGCTATTCATAGGTCGAGATCGGAGTTAGAACGATCGAGATATCACAAAAGCCGGGATAACACATTGATCTATGCACCATAAACTTCTAGGAGCCATAACTTTTGATCTGACCATTGGATTCAAGTTCCGTACCTTTTCAGAAAAAGGAAGTCAAAATCTGTCCAAGGATGCCAAGATCAACCCCATCCATGGCCATTTCAAGGTGGTGGGCCTTGAAAGGCCGTCGCCTTGAAATTTGCACCGAGCTTATAAATAGCCCTAGGCGCTCCCTAAACTAGAAGAGGACTTTTTTGCTAAGTTTTTCTCTCTACTTGGTTTTTCTACATGTTTTTCCCCCTCTGCAAAACACAAAACACATCAAAGCCTCTTAATTCTTACTTCTTCACCAACAATACAAGGTAGTGTTCTTGTACCCAATCTTCTTGATCTTTTTGCTATAATAACATGTTTTATTGCTTTCCTTGAAATGTTTCTTGCTTTATCTTGTTTCTAGTATGTTTCTTGCTTTTTCTTTTTTTGCTTTTGCTATATGTTGGTGACTAGATCTATCTTTTCAATGTGTTGTTTGGCTAGATCCACATGTTTCTATGCTTGTTCACATGCTAGTTGTCTCAATCTACATGTTAGGGTGTTTATGCCATGTTTTCCTATGTTTTGTTCATATTTTTGTTCTATGTTGATGTTAGGGACACATGTTCTTATGCTTGTATGATGTTTGGCTATGACTTGCTTGGACCTATGTGTTTATGCCTATTTTGCCATGTTATAGGGTTAGATCTATGTATTCACTTACTTATATGCTTGGAGTCACGTTATTCCATGTTTAGGTGTTAGGATCTACATGTTTACATGCAAGTGTCCATGCCTATATGTCTAGATATATGTTTTCACATGCTTGTGTACTTAGATCTATGTTCTCTACATGCTTTACACCCTCATCCATGTGCTTGTACGCTTCATGTCATGTTTGTGTGCCTAGACCTAGCCTATGTTTGTCATGCCATGTGCTATTGTAGCCCTTTTGTTCATTTCATCGCATTTTCTTGCATTTTGGCCTAATGGTTTGGACCTAATCTAGACCTTATGGTCTTTGTCATCGTCTGTGTACCTTGGCCCATATCAAAGGGTTTGGATCATCCCTATCTTTTCATGTCATGCTTGTTTACTTCTACCTTTTATGCTCGTGTTAGCCTCTCTTGTTCTTGGCTTTGCCACACTTGACACCCTTAGCGGGTTTGTGGTTGTGTGGTTACATTCGACGCCCCTGAGGACTTGTTCGAGTGTAACCATTTGGGATGCATTTCTGGATGCCGAGTTGCTTCATGCATACCTTTCCCCTTTTCCACTCTGTGCAATGATATGCTTACCATGCTTGTTTGCACCACCTATTGGCTTTCTATGTATCTTTACACGCTTGCTTACATGTCCTTGCATAAGTCTTGCTTGTTACTGTGTCGTCCATACTTCAACACAATAAAGCTGTGGACATCCGATCCAAACCTACATTTGTCCGTCGCGAACACCACCTTTTGTTTGCCCTTTACTTGTTCGCCTTCTTTCTTTTTTACTTATTTGCTTGTCTGTTTACCTTCGCTTATCATATCTCCCGTCACATGCTATGCTTGCAATATTTATCTTGTTTGTTTGCTTTGTACCCTTTGAACATTATTTACACACATTTTTTACTTCGATCGCATGTCTGCTAGTTTCTTGTCTTTGCCTTTGCATGTACACACATGGAGCAAGGATACTTGGAGCTAGGGTATGGTCTCCCAAGCACGAGCAAAAAGGGCGCAAAGTCAAGCATGTAGAGCCAAGCGGCAGTGTTTAGTAGGTTTAGGAGCCTACTAAATTACTTTATTGCTTTGTGTGTTTGCATTATGCATGATTTATGTATATATATACTTGCTAGCCCCTTTCCAGTGTGATCTTCATGATCCATGTCGCCTAAGGCAAGTGATGCCTAATTTCCGCCGCAAAAGTAAGGTGACATGTTGCTGAATTTTCGTTGTGGAAATCTAGTACCTTTCTCGAATGCCTTAGGAAAGCATAGATTGGGACCACACCCATTTAAAAGCCAAACCTTAAAGCCCCTATGCATGCAAAGCCCTGAAAGCCAATGTCAAAATCCTATTTTTATTACCAATATCCAAAAATTAAGTTTTTATCAAAATAAAGGATTGTCCTTGGACAGATGTTGTGAGGTGCCTAACACCTTCTCCACACATCACCAAACTTCCAAACTCAAGAATCAAGATTTTTTACCATTATATTAGATTAGGAAAAATGAAATTTTTCTTAGCCTAGGATTGGTAATAAAATCAACTAGGAATAGGTGTCCAATCACACCTTAGAAAAACCTAATGATTGGTGGCAACTTCACTAACTTTTGGTAATCATCTAAAATTCAACCTAGAATCCTACCACACCACTAAAGGTAGAACACATACCCTCCTAGATCGATCGATTGAGAGAGAGAGAGAGAGAGAGAGAGAGAGAGAGAGAGAGAGAGCACCCGAAGCTCTGCGCGAACCATATACAATCATCGAGAGGGGGCTCCAACGGGCCTCGTGTGCATAGAAGTGTCGCCACAGCGGGTGGTTGAACGAAGGCCCACGACAGTTATCCATCTTGAGGCCGAGTGTTGATAGACTGGTGACTCCACTGGGGATACCTAGAGAGTTTAGCCTTTAGAGCTTTTGATAAAACCATAATCTTTGGACATTGGCTTTCAAAAAAACACAAAAATTGGCATTAGCCTCCGAGGCTTTCCTTTTGATAAAGGGCTTCTACTATGTTCTAGTAGACTATTTTCAAAAGAGCAAAAATATCTTTTTTCAAAAAGGGTGGCTTTGAGGTATTTTTACATGGGGCTTTTCAACTTTCCTCACATGCTTTACCACTTTCCTTCACATGCAAACATAGGGTAGCAAGATTTAATTTCCTTTACACCTTTATCCGCTTTCATATATGTATTTGTTGTGCTTTGAAAAAGTTTTTCTCCTTCATTAAGGATTGTATGACATATACACCCTTTTTTAGCCGAACCTAGGCTCTGCACTCCTAGTGTACTCACATCTCGTTGAGGATTTCATCACCCTATCTACAGATGCCCAGACTGTTAGGATGTATGCCCTTAAATCCTATTGTATGATGCTATGTGTGACATTATCTATGACTTTATGCTGTGTTTAATAAAGTTGTATATAAAATAATGGTAACATGAATATTTGGACATTATCATATAGTCCATGAGATGCATAGGATGTGATTTAGTCATAGAAGATGCAGCAATATTCAAAGTGGTAGTCAATATTCATGACTTTGTATTATTACGAATATTTTATAAAAGGGGTTGCGTGTACAATAGAGTGTTGGGATATAATTTATTAATAAGGCCTAGAGTGCAATTTTATTTATATAATGGTATTAAATATAATTAATGGTAACTTTGGACTTGTCAAGAGTTGACGGAAAAGCCTAAGGTCCATTGGAACTAGGGTCTTATTGGTCCCATTTGGTCCCACGCCAAGCCACACACTAAAACCCAATTGGAAATGCCCAATAGGCTAGCCCAATTAGATAATCAGTTAGTTATAAAGGGAGAAACATACAAAATTTTTTAAGAAGTGTAGAGAAAAAGAAAAAAAGAGAGTGTGAGACACACTTTCATTCTCCCTTGGAAACTAATTGAGAGACCACACTTCTTGGGCGTAAAGTGGAATTAGAGTGAAGATTAAAAGTGTTCCCAAGTGCTTCTAATCTTTGTTTTGAATTTCTCCATATCAAGGTACGCTATCTTGTTCTTAAATTCTGAAATTTGCATAGTGCATGTTATCAATCAATCATGAAATAGATCAATTTGTGTTGCTTCCGCTATGTGTTTTGTATGAGATACAAAACCAGATTTTCCAATAGACCTATGGTTTCGAGGACTAGGTTACAGAATGGAAAGGTGTTAGACACACATTTTACCTGGATAGAATCTAGTCTTCTAGACTCTAATGGTCATTTAAGTACACTTAACCAATGATATGCAATAGATTATGAAGTGCAACATGTTAGGTAATCTTTTTTGAATCTATGGCTAAATGTTAGTTAGAGTCCTCAAATCTGATGTAAATAATCAAATCTGATGTTTAATGTGGAAAATAGAGTTTTAGGACAAAAGCGTAGATTTGATATAAATTTAAAAAAAAAAAAAGAGTTTTGATGACAAAATGGGGATCTGGAAGAATTTTAGTGAGAAAATTTTAAATCTAATTTTAGGTATGAAAAAGATTAATTTTTAATGAAAAATTTAAATCTGACTTCTAATTATGAAAAAGAATGAGTTTTAAAGAAAGAATTGCAGATTTCATTTTTAATTATGAAAAAGAATGAGTTTTAAAGAAATAATTGCAGATTTGATTTTTAATTATGAAAAAGAATGAGTTTTGAAGAAAGAATTTCAGATTTGAAGTTTTTAATAACAAAGAACCATGGATCTAAAACTATATCATGAACATCTAAATATATACGATCAACATGTGAATCAAACAATCATTGCATCAAGAAACAAAGACTCAAAATAAAAATCATATCTGAGATTAATGTTCACAAGTTAACATGGAAAGCATAGTTAGATACACATGCCAATGAAAGAAAGAACATTCAAACATGTATGTTAATAGAGAATTAAAAGTGATACTTGCAACAATTGCATGAGCGAAATCTATAGGGGAGTTTCTTTAGAGTCAAAGTGAGTAAGTCTCTTTGAGTCCTAGAGAATTATCACTTAATAGGAAAGAAAATCTTAAAGTTAGACTTCTAGAGTTTCTTTAAAGTTAAGGGGCAGAAGGGTCTCAGTTCAGAGGTTACGTGTGCTGAATGTTAGGAGGCCTCCTCTATTTATAGAGGTGTATCTGCGTAAAAAAATAAGATAGGGTTGCTTAGAAAATTAGCGGATATGAATTGGGTTAGGTTTTATCCCAAAAAAATTGAATCTACTGGGTCTAGACCTGAGCCAAACAAATCTAGGCCCAATTTGAAATTTGTGCTGATTGGCACTTCCCAAGTGCCGATTGGCACTATTGGAGTGCCAGTTGACACTCCATAGTGCTTCACCTAGTTTCGTCTTCTTGCATGTTTTTGACTTCTTTCAGGGCTTTGATTTAGCCAAGAATTGTACTTGGATGTATTTTGGACTTGTATTCTCAATAAAATCCATATTAACTTGATAATTAAATCTTTAAAAATAATTATCTCAGAGATAATTATCCTAAAAACTTAATTATCAATCCAATTACAACATTATGATATTATTCATTTTATATCCTTGCAACCAAACTTATTTTTTAATCAAATCAACAACCAGTCACAAAAATTTGTTTAATTAATTTTAATTATTAACCAAACAAAATTAATTTCAATTAATCACATGTGATTGGTTCCACCCAAATGAATACATGTAGACTGTGAAAATTTGATCTCATGATATCTTACAATCTAATAGTCCAATTTGGGAACCAGGCATATTGTCACGATCATTACAATCTCAAGATCATTTTTATGTTATGTGATGAATGATTTAATGCATGAAATGCAATAATAATTTTGGGTACTTAGAGCGATTATTTTGGTCACCTTCTAAGGCTAAATTATTGGTGTGAAATTGAGTGTCTACAGAAAGCCCCTCATTGACATATCTTGAAAAAAAAATGTCAATGTAAAATAAAGGCACCTAATGATGCACAAAAATTGTCAATGAGTTGATTGTCCACACACGTGCCAATTGGTGTACTTAAAGAACAAAAGAGAAGAACCATTCAAAGGGCATCAGTGGAGTACCAACCAAAGACCTTCCGAAGGTTAAGCCAGTGATAGAAGAATTTTCAATAACACAAGACTACAAGAGATAGGAAGAATTCACATACCTCAAGAAGGGTAAAGATTGTGGTTTATATAGTGGTAGAGAGCTAACCTGAAACCCATGAATTGGGGGAATTTCCTTGTAGGGAGAAAGGTCCTAAGATACTCGAGATCACCTTTCCATATATAAGAGATTTGATTGTGTGATAGGGTCTCTAGCAGTGGTTTGCAAGTAATTTCCATGTAAGGATTCATATATGGGCCCCACATATCCATGGGAAACCCTAAATGACTGGTTGTCGGACACTGGGGACCGTCGGGCCTAACGATCCTCCAAAGGGTCATCCTTAGTTGGGACTAATCGTCCCCCAAGACTGATCATCTTTTAGAGGGCTTGATCGTCCCTTCTAGGATTGGTTGTCCCTAAGGGGCTTGATCGTTATTATTGAGGGACGATCCTTTCTTCTGATCCTCAGTCATTCGTTTATAGGGTAGGTTCGAAATTTTTCTCATTAGCTGCCCCCCACTCCGTGAGCCATCTAGATGGTCGACGGGTTGTGGAGTTGTCATAAATGGAGGGTAATTTTGTCTTTTTTATTTAGGACACTAACACGTTCACCTTTTGACTTGTGAATCCAATGTCATGATACTTCAATTTCTGTGCCATGTAATCCTATACATAGTCCATTGCTGTTATTAACCTCATTATCTGAAAAAATTTCCATCTTAATCCCAGAGCCCAGTCTCCAGTTTTGAGCTTCGTCTGTATCTTTGCCTCGTCGGTTTTGTTACTCATCCATTTCCTAAGTATGATTTGTCGGTCTATTTTTTCTCTTTTTCATTTTCCCCTTCTCTTCTCTTTCTTTTTCTTTTTTTTTTTTGTTGCTTTGTACACGTAGGATGTAGAGTAGAATCTTAGCTTTCCTTTGTCGCTTTTAGGTAGGAGCGTACCCCATCGATCCGCATAGGTTTGGACGATTACTTATCTAGTCCTAGAATGGAGTATTCTTCTAACGACTTATCGATATCCGACGAGAGTTCGTCTTTAGAATCCTTGTCGGGGGAAGCTAGCCCGTCGGGACTACGATCGTGGAAGGTCATTCTGGCTACCGATTAGTCCATCCATGATTTCCACGTGGATATGAGTGATGAGGTCTTTAGCAATCTAAGACCCTGTTTTCAAATACCTGACAATGTGCCTATTAGGAATGCGAATTTAGGGGAGAAGTGTTATGATGGGAAGTCGTTCGATGTAGGCTTTTACGAGGCCATGTTTATTTTAGGGCTTCATCTACCTCTCTCCATCTTGCATCATTGGTCAGCCTCTCATTTGGGCGTATATGTCAGTTAGATAGCCCCGAACGCTTGGAGGATTTTCATTGGGGCTAAAATGCTATGGGGACAATCATTCCCTCACTTTGAAGGAGTTTTTATACTGCTACAAACCCCAGGAGGTTCCCCGATCCAAGGGTTTTTATAACTTTGTGTGTCGTCAGGCTGCCTTAAGGCTAATATCTAACATGCTCGAATTCAATCGTCAGTAGAAGGCTAGGTTTTTCTTTATGCAAGGGGTCAATTGGGTTTGTAGTCCCGATGAGTGGAGTAGTGTAGGGTCTTTTTATAACCATCCTTAGGGGATATTGCTCAAGTCTGGTGAGTTGTCAGTTTACTCTTCAGTCGTCGGTATATACTTATTGTTGAACTAATTGATGTTTGTTTTGTTTCAGCGAAAGCTTGCTTGACGATCCTTCCTGTGTAAAAGGCTTTTTTGGAAAGGGTTTTTATGATTCCTTTTAAGGAAATCAAGAAGGCTGCCACAGCCTTGAGAGCCTAAGGTGGGGGCTCGTCGGCTCAAGCCCCTTATGCCTCTAAGAAAAGGAAGCATGCCCCTGACGTTAAGTTGTTGGGTAAGGGTGCTGGTGGTTCATCCGTTCATCTAGAGGTATGTGAAGAAGCTGCTAATCCTTCTCGTGACAGAGTGGGGGAAGGTCTTATGACCTCCTAGGGCCCTGTCGTTCCGCCTTCCGTTCCTTCGTTAGTGAAGGACAAAGAATACGCCGTAGGTACTGCCTGTTCCATCATCCGTGACACAGACTTGGATGAGTGCTCCGCGCATGGGATCAACCCTTTGGACAAATCTGGTCTTCATGAAATGATGAAGGTAAGTCCATTCATTCATCCTTTAACTATTGTATCATCCATTTGTATTGATCATCCCTTCATTTTGATCGTTCCTTTACCTTGATCGTCTTTTTATTCAAGGCTTGGTGAGGATACGGGCTTTATAGGTCTGTTGTGCATCTAGGGAGGTGCCAATCAAACTCTTAAGGGAGCGCATAGGGTTCGAAGCAGATGCTTTAAAGAAATTCAAGGAATCTTCTTGGACCCTTGGCCAAGAGGTGGTTGATATAAAGGCCAAACTAAGCAGGATGACCTATCAGGTCAACAACCTGGTGAAGGAGAATGCTCTTTTAAGGTCTGAGGTGGCCACACTTCATGAGCATATGGGAAAGGTGAAAGAGGAGGTCGTTGAGTAGTATTAGGGATCTCAACCCTACTTCAATAAAATTGGGGGTTACTATGGGGAAGGTTTCAAAGACTTTCAAAAGCAAGCTATCCTTATGTTCCTAGACTTGGACTTCTCCCAAATCCAGATCAAGCTTATCGCCCCTGACGACTCCTGCTACCAATCCTATTCCCGAGGACATGGAGACTGATGAAGAGCTGGTGGTGACCGACAAGCCAGGTGGGGTGGCTGATGATCCTTTGAACCCTCTAGTGTAAAATGACAATCCTCCTGTGGGTCCTTGAAAGAGTCTTTTGTATCTTTTTCTTTTTATTAGCTTTTTTGTTATAAGTTAACAACAATTATGGCCCCCTATTTTCATCATTTAACGTTATCTTTTCCCCTTGTTTTAGGATGACGTTTCATACTTTAACCTCCTATAATATATTTTGCGCAAGTGTTGGCGTTCGTCTGTTTGACTTTTAAGTTGTCAGCTTATTTTAGTAGCAGGTGATATATGGATGTAGCAGCTCTCCAGGCATTGAGCGTTAGGCACCGTTTGATGGCATTGTAAGCTAACGAACAACCTACTACTAAGAAAGTGACATCTCTTGTGACTTGCTGAGGATAGGTGCCAATGGTGACTGGTAATGTAATGGATCCGACGGCCATGACCTTCGTTCTGCCGAAGCCCACCAGAAGGGCATCTGTTGGGGTGTGTCATTCTTTATCGATCCTTATTTGTTGAAAGGCTGGATAGTAGAGGATGTCAGCAGAGCTCCTATTGTCCACGAGGACTTGTTAAGGGTTGAAGTCTGCAATGGTCAGATTGATCACCAATGCATCGTGATGTGGATGATGGACTCATCAAGAATTTTCCTCAGTGAAGCTAATCATTGGATTGTCCATCCAAGAAAGGTTGGGAGGGTGACTGGTGAGTTGAACATTTTGCACCGTCCGTATGTATGTCTTCCTTGTTTTCCTTAAGGATCCGATCATCGCACCTCCCTTAACAATCACTCTTATTTCCCCAAGTGGTGCCCCAGGTCGCTCCTCAACTCTTTGGTTTGGCACTTGGTCCCTTGGTGGATTATTGCCTGCCTTTTCTCGCCTTACAAACCGTTGTAACTTTCCTTGTTTAATGAAGGCTTCTACCTGTTCAAGCTACCTTCTTTCCCCTCTCTGGATGGGGATCATCGTGATTTTCCCTCTTCTTTAGTCTGCCTACTCGGGCAATCATGGCATCCTCAACATTCATATACATTATGGCTTGGTACAACATATTAGCCATGGTCTTTGGGTAATTCTTGTAAACTGAGAATAGGAACTTCTCGGATTAGAGTTCGTTGGTAAATGCGGTGACCAGGACTTTATCATCGGCTTCGTTGATCAATAGTGCTTCTTTGTTGAATCGAGTGACATATGACCTCAGGCTCTGGTCTTCCTATTGCTTGATGCTTAGGAGGCTTGCCGAGGATCTCTTGTATCACTGACCTCCAATGAAATATGTGATGAAAAGCCTACTTAACTCTTTGAAGGTCAAGACGGTGTTGGGAGTTATCTAGCCGAACCATACTCGGACTGGTCCTTTGAGAGTGGTGGGGAAGACTCTGCACATGATCTTATCTAGGACCCTTTACAGATGCATGAGGGTTTTGAATGACTCCAAGTGGTCGAAGGGGTCCTTGATCCATCGTAAGCATCCACTTGAGGCATTCTGAATTTGGCTGGAAAGGGGAAAGATGTGTCTAGTGCAGTGAAAGAAGAGTTAGTACTAGTGATGAAAGAAAAATCAGTAAGCTGGATGCTTCGAGCTTCAAAGGGCTAATGATTGATTGACAGGCCTCAAAAAAGAAAACATGATCAACGGTGACCAGGGCAGACCGGCCAAGGACCCTCTGATGCTAAAGTTAGTTTCTTTCTTTTATTCTTGAATTCCAACTTTTTAGGAGTTGTTCAGAACTTACCTTTATCTGGTTTGAATGGGTGTTTATATAGTGTGCTCTCGAAGCGGTTATTTGATTTGTAACTTCCCCTGTATTTGAGGAGGTAAAGGATAACTTCCGCAACCGCTACGGGAGTTATATTTCATATTTATCTTCTATAACTGCCATTGGAAGTTAAGTACTCAGTTGGAAGATATAGTGATGCACTGAGGTTTTACTCATACCCTGGAATAATAACACGTCGTTCAATTTACTAGTTTGTGTGAATAAACTTCCCTGGAATTTTCCCAAGTGTTGGGGGGTCATCCATGTGCCTTCCTTGTGGATGACCCATCTGTTCATGGACAACCCACTTGTTTATGGATGACCGTCTCGCAAGGTATAGTCATTTTTGTCTCCAATCCTCGGACGACACCCATGGACGAATTGGAGTTGCTTCGTTTTTAGTTCACCACCAGTTACTCCTTTGTCCAGTCGTTTTCCAACATACCGTTGAGTTTTGAGATGAGCCATTATTATTTTTTATCAACGTTGTGCCACGTGTCATGATTTTATTAGTGATTGGTTGCATCGATTTACTTCTTCGAGTAATATGCCATGCGTCATTCTTTGGTTGGTTTTGTCATTTTAGATGCCAAAATTTTCCTCCTATAAATAGCGGAATTCCTCTCACACCCTTCTCATTTCTTAAATTTTCTTCTTCAACATTCCTCGTCCATTGCCTCGTCTAGAAGTATTCCAGCATCCTTAGTATTCCTTCGTCTAGAGCCAGGTATTCTCCTTATCCTTATTCTTAGATTTTCCTTCAAATTTCAACATGTCTGAGGTTGTTGTCTCCTCATCTAGTAACAATGTAGATAAAGTTATAGATGAGTACCATGACTCCACCACTTATAGTGGCTTCAGTAGCAGCAGTAGTAGTAGTGGTAATACCATGGAGGAATACACCTTTGTGTTCCTAGAGTTCTTCTTGAGGTTTTTCAGGAGCATCTTAGGACGAGGGCAGTTTCTGAGCCTGGCATCTCAACGAGTATTCCTTTGTCCCCTCCTTTAGATGAAGTAGAAACCATGTAAAGTTGTGTTGCAGTCATTTCTTCCAAGACAGATGAGTAGAAATTAGCTACACTTAGGAGTTGGTACCAAATCCCAGACGGCCTTAACCCTAGGTTAGCCATCCATGGGGAATGGTGCTGCCAGCCCCATTTTGAGATAGGCATTTATAAGGCTTACCTTCTAGGGGGGCTTAGGTTACCCCTAGATGTCTTTGCTAGAGAATTACTTACTAGATTAGGCTTTGGAGTTTGCCAATTTAATCCTAACGCGTGGAGACTCGTCGTCTCTATGCAAGTTTTGTGGAGGGAAGTATTTGAAGGAACCGTCCTCTCACTGTGGGCGAGTTCCTCTACAATTACAAACCCTTAGAGATTAGTCAGTCCTTGGGCTTTTATCAATTTACGACTAGGGGCAATGACTAAGCTCGTCTACACACTGATAGGAGTTTCCACTCGTTGGTGACCCTTCAACGTCTATCTACGTAGGGACTTGGTCCTGTGTCATCTATTAAAGCCTTCGCTCATGAGCTTACTGTCTGACTAAAATTTTATGCTTTTCTTTTAGGGATGGCAACTATGAAGGAGAATAAGGGGAAGAAGGTGATGGATGATGCAACCAGGCCTGAGGCTCAATCCTAGCCTCACCTTTCTACTGGAGACAAAAAAAAGACTTTGCCCAAGATGCTAGACTTGGAAAACCTTCCCAGTCATCGAGGGAAGAAGGCGAGGCATGAATCGTCTAGGCCTGAGACTATTAAGCCTAATCCCCATTGATGTCACTCCAGCCAAGACCATTGCTCCTTCCTTGTCTGAACCTTCCCAAAGGGTCCCTATGAACCTTCTAGAAAATGAAGACTTCACTTAGGAGACGTTTGGAAAGGCTGTAACTGGTGAGGACGTGGTTGCGTGCTATGACAAGTCCTTAAGAGAATTTGAGCATTCTGGTGTTCACGATCTTTCCAAGGTAAACACTTTTACCTCGTCTTGTGTTAGTAACATTTTTATTTTTTATTATTATTATTATTATTTAACAAAACTCTTTAATCACTTGTGTAGGCTATGTCAAAGTTCATAGCTACGTCTAGGCAGGCCACAAAGATGGACAAGACGAGGATCCTACTTGAGAAGAGGATCAAAGAGGTCAAGGATGGCTGCAAAGGTTGGGCTAAGGTGGCAGCTAAATCCAAAGACGAGGCAAAGGATTTATAGAACCTGGTTGAAGAGTTAAAGACTGATACTATTGAAAAGGATACTCGTCTTGATCACCTCCAAAAGAGGAATGACGAGTTGAGTACCCTTCTTAAGAAGGCAAAAGAAGACGTTGTGGTGGAGTTCAAAGCATCCAAACAATTCACTGATTTGCTAGACACCAATTATGAAATGAGCTTTGAAGACTTCAGAATGGATGCTATAGAAAACTTCCCCGAGTTTGACTTTAGCTCCATTAAGCCTAACCTTGGTGTTGCTACAAGTTCCCTCCTCCAGACTAGCTCAGAAGATATTAATATTGAGGATGATGCTACCATGTAGCCTACCCAAGATGCTAGAGATGACCCCCTACAATGAAAGAAAAGAAAATTTTAATCTTATTTTCTGTCTTTCTTCCTTTTTTTTTTTACTCATCTATACCACTTTAGATGAGCTTTCAAACAATCGTTATGTTCTTCTTTATAAGGGTTTTTGGATGATGGTCGTCCACCCTTTTCTAAACGTTATAAATGAATGTTTTACTTTCATTACTTTTTTGTTTACTATTAAACATGTGTTGTATGGACGAATACATCCATTACGTTTATTTCAAGCAGCTCGTCCATGACAAGAGTTTACTCATGCTTAACATCTTTTACCATTCTTTAAAATTTTTTACAAGTATAGCTTGTCTTGCAAATGGTATAAATTTTTCCAACTCTGCTCGTCCTAAGACTTGGCAGCTGGTGCTTTTTTCCATTTATGAGAGTTATTAAGGCACAGGTTTTTACTCATCCAAGGATTGGATTGTTTTATGGTTTAAGCTTTACCTTGTCCATTGTTTAGACAATGCCTTGAGTTAGCTTTTCTTTGCTTTATCCTTATTTTGAGAAAAGCTTATAGACGTTACATCTTTGTGTCCAGAGATTTTTATTTGTCCTAGGCTTTAGCCTTCTTGTGGGTGAAATTCTGGAGATTAGATTCATGCATCATATACATGGGAAATCCAAACCACATTTATAATATAAACATTGTCCACAAGTATTGCACATGCTTAGAAGCTAGTGCCTTTTAAGGAATTATAAATACAAACAAATATGGTCCAAGTCCATGACTTCATCCATAGTTCATAGCGAATAGTAAAAAACTAATACACTCTTAAGGAGTTAAAACATAACAGAACATATAATCCTAACAATGAACACATGTAACAAACTGATACATAAACTTTGGCTCGTCCAGAGTGACAATCACGAATGATCTCATCCAGGATAATGCTTGTCTAGGCCGACATCTTACTAATAATATCTCCTTTGGTGTTCAACATTCCAAGGGTGCTCCAATTTTCTCCTTGCAAGTAATACGAGCCTTGTTTTTTGCAATTGATAACCTTGTAGGGTCCTTCCTAGTTAGGTCACAGTTTCCCATGGGCTGGGTTTTTGGTGGCTAAAGAGACCATTTTTAAGACGAGGTCCCCTGTATTGAAATGCTTGGGTTTCACCATTGCATCACATTTTCTGGCCATAAGGTTTTCGTACCTTGCTGTCCTTTGCTCTGCGTCCATCCTTACCTCGTCTATGAGATCAAGGTTAAGACGAAGTTGCTCTTCATTACTCTCATCTTGATACTTCATCACCTTGTGATTTGCCATGCATACTTCTACAGGTATCACTACTTCACTTCCATAGGCTAACTTGAAAGGAGTTTCTCCTGTTGGGGTCCTCACATTTATCCTATAAGCCCATAGAACACCTAGTAGCTCATTTGGCCATACTCCCTTTGCCCTTTAAAGCCGGGTCTTTATTATCTTCAATAATGATTAGTTTGCAACTTCTACTTGTCTGTTTACCTGTGGGTGGGAGGGTGAGGAATAATGATTCTTAAATCCAAATTGCTTGCAAAATTCTTTGAAAGGTGCATTATCAACCTATTGTCCGTTGTTAGATACTAGTACCCTAGGTACCCCGAGGCTACATATAATGCTCTTCCAAACAAAAATTTTGACATTTTGCTGAGTGATTTTTGCTAAGGGTTCAGGTTCTACCCACTTAGTAAAGTAGTCGATCCCTACTACAAAAAATTTCATTTGTCTGGTTCCAAGTAGGAAAGGACCTAAGATATCCAGTCCCCATTGCGCAAAGGGCTATGTGGCCATCATCTAGGTCAGATACTCTGATGGTTGTCTAGGAACGTTGCTAAAGCATTGGCACTGGTCACACACCTTGACATAAGCTTTAGCATATACTTGAATAGTAGACTAGTAGTAGCCTGCACAAATGACTTTATGGACTAATGATCTTGCTCCTAAGTGATTCTCGCATGCTCCTTCATGAACTTCCTTCAACACGTAGTTCAACTCATCTGGAGCCAGGCACCTTAGGTAAGGCTGAGAGAAATCTTATTTGTACATCACTTCGTCTATAAGGACATACTTGGCAGCCCTTATTCTCAATTTCTTAGCCTCATCCTTGTCTTTTGGAAGCCTTCCATCCTTGAGATAAACTATTATTGGAGTCATCCAATTTTCTTCCCCTCCAATTTGCTGTACCTCATGAAGATCTATGTTTGGCATATATTGGACTTTGTCATACTTGTCCCTAACTCCTCCTGCCAAAGCATCCGTTTCCATGTTTTCCTCCATCGGGAATTGAACAAAACTACCTTCTTTAAACTTTCGGATGAGCCACTTTACTCTGTTGAGATATTTCTTCATTCGATCTTCCTTTGCTTCGTACATTCCATTCACTTGATTAATGACCAACTAAGAGTCTCCTTGGACGACTACTGACTCTGCCTCTAAAGACTTAGCCAATTCCAATCCTTTAAGGGGAGCTTCATATTCAACTTTGTTATTGGTAGTTTGGTATTGTAGACGGGCTGTGCATTCCAACTTATCTCCCTCTGGAGACTTGAGTATAATCCCAATCCCCCTGCATATAATGTGGAAGAGCTATCTACATTAATGACCCACCTTTGATCCCCTTCCTCTTTGCCTAGCTCGTCTCGACTAGGAGTGAACTCTGCAATGAAATTTGCTAATGCTAATGCTTATGCTTTTATCGCGCTTCTTGGTTGGTACCCGACATCAAACTCACTAAGCTTCACAGCTCATTGGATTAGTCATCTTGTGGTTTCCAACTTATTCATTGACTTCTTTAGGGGATGATCCATTAGGACGTTAATGATATGAGCCTAAAAATAATGCCTTAGCTTCCTAGAAGCCGTGAACAAAGCAAAGGCTAGCTTTTCCATCATTGGATATCATCCTTCCGCTCCTCTTAGCACCTAGTTTGTATAGTAAATCGGCTTCTGTATCTTCCCTTCTTCTTTGACCAATGCTGAGCTCACTGCATGTAAGAACATCGCTAAATACAAATATAATTCTTCACCCAGTCTCAGCAGAGGTGTTGTGGTGAGGTGGGTCTTGAGGTCTTGGAAGGCCTTCTGACACTCATCCTTCCATTCAAATGCTTTTTTGAGAACTTTGAAGAATGGAAAACACTTGTCAGTAGCTTTTGAGACGAACCTATTAAGGGTGGCAACTGGTTCAGTGAGAGATTGGACTTCTTTTATATTCCTCGATGGCTCCATATTTAGTATCGCTTGGATTTTATCGGGATTTGCCTTAATTCCCCTATGCAAAACAATGAACCCAAGAAACCTACCCGACGAAACTCTAAAAGCACACTTGCTCGGATTCAACTTCATGTTATACCGCCTAAGTGTATTAAAAGTCTCTTGAAGGTCGTTCAAGTGCTTTTCCTTGTCCAAAATCTTTACTAGCATGTCATTTACATAAATTTCCACATTCTGTCCAATCTATGGATGAAACATATGGTTAACCAGCCTTTGGTAAGTCGCCCCCACATTATTTAAACTGAAGGGCATTACCTTGTAGCAAAACAATCCCCGACTGGTAATGAAGGATGTCTTCTCCTGATCCACCTCATCCATTCTTATTTGATTGTAACCTAACAAGGCATCCATGAAACTTAGCAGTTTATGACCCATAGTCAAATCCACCAACTAGTTAATGAGTGGAAATGGGCAGCTATCCTTGAGGCAAGCCTTGTTCAAATCAATGAAGTCCACACACATCCTCCACTTGCCATTAGCCTTCTTGACCATAGCCACATTAGCCAACTAGTCTGGATAATAAACTTTCCGGATAAATTTTGCCGTGGTCAACTTCTAGACTTCCTCTTTAATGGCATTGTCTCGTTCAGGAAAAAAAAAACTCTTTTCTTTATGACGTAGAGGCTTGGAGGAAGGATACACATTTAGACGATGAGTAATGACACTTAGGTCAATACCTAGAATGTCCTCGTGACTCCATGCGAACACATCAAGGCTTTCCTTTAAAAACTAGACCAGGTTTTGCTTCATCTTTTTTTCCATGTTTGCCCCAAGCCTAGTAAACTTTTCGTGGTTGCTTTCGTCCAAAGGAATTTCTTCCAGCACTTAGTTGGGCTCTGCGGTAATCCTTGTCTCGTCTATGCTCATTGTCTGTACATGCTCGTCTATAGCCAACATGGCTAAATAGCATTCTCTTGTGGCTAATTCGTCGCCCTGCACTTGACCTACCCCATACTCCGTTAGGAACTTGACAGACAAATGGTAGGTAGACGTCACTGCCTTCCAACTGTTTAACGTTAGTCGTCCAATAATAGCATTGTATGATGATGAACAGTTATCAACAGGGAAGTTTACTTGTTTAGTTATCTGTTGTGGATATGCCCCTACCACCATAGGTAATGTAATGGTACCCACGGGTTGCACCTTCATCCCTCTAAATCCTACCAAGGGAGAGTTTACTAGATGGAGTTCATCTTGTTTGAGCCTCATTTGTTGAAAGGCAGGATAATACAAAATGTCCGCTAAACTCCTATTGTTAGCAATTAGTAAGATGATGACAATTGCATCGTCATGTGGGTGATGGACTCTTTTGGCATCCTCGTCCGTGAATGTGATGGCTTGCTCGTCTGTTCCTCTCATCCTTGGAGATTGTCCAAACAGTTGGACATTTTGGACTACCTTTAGGTAAGTCTTTCTTAACTTGGAAGATTGTACTGTCGAAGTTCCCCCCTATAATAACTTTTATTTCTCCAAGTGGGGGTCATGATGACTCTTCTACTTTCGCGTTCAACTTTTCATCCTTGTTATTTTGTCCAAGAAAATTTCTCAATTTTCATTGGCTGATGAGATTCTCTATCTGCTGCTTTAGATCAAGCACTTGCCCGTGTCATGCCTATGGTCTCTATGGAAGCAGCAATACTTGTTCCTATTGCACTTGTTAGGGTCTCCTTTCATTTTTTCTGGCCACTTCAAGGATGAGTTGTCATTGATTTGCATAAGCAATTATTCAAGTGGCATATTCAAGGGCGTGCATTATTGACTCCTTACTAAAGAACTGGCCTTTTTGTTATATCTGTCCTTTTTCTCCCCTGCCCGGGCCTTCTTTGGACAGGGATCCTACTCCGGATGGTGTGGGGGATCTGCTTACATGCACTCTACTCTTTTTCTGTTATTGGCTATGATTGCATCCTCCGCATTCATGAAGTTTTGGGCTGAATGGACGAGTTCAACCATGGTTTGTGGCTCTTGCTTAAAAAGCTTATGAATAAATAAATCGGAGTTAACACCATTATGGAAGGCTACCAATAACAATTTGTCATCCATCTCATCCACTGTCAGGGCTTCCCTATTAAACCGGGTAATGAAGGACCGCAAGCTTTCATTTTCCTCTTGTTCTATGGTTAACAAGCTGAACGAGGAATGCTTGTACGCTGAACGAGGAATGCTTGTACCGTTGGCCTCCAATAAAATTATTGACGAACAACTTGCTCAACTCTTCGAACGAGCCCACAGTGTTTGGAGGTATCTTGCTAAACCACACTCGTGTTGGCCCCTTGAGGGTGGTAGGGAAAGCCCTACACATAATCTCATCTAGAACCCCCTAGAGGTGCATGGTAGTCTTGAAGGTAGCGATATTATCACACAGGTCGCGCATTCCATCATATGAATCCAAAGAGGGCATCTTGAACTTTGGGGGCAAGGGGTGACTATTGATGGAAGCAGTGAAAGGGGAGTCTGTTTGATGAACCAAATCATCCACGACATTTGCCCTTCTCATATTCTCCCTCATCTCGTCCATAGCCTTCCTCATTTAGTCCATCTCTCTTTCCAAATGTGGAGCCCTTCGCAAAGTGGTTCCCCTTGACTAGTTCTCAGGCTTAGCATTATCTTCTCTATCTTTTTGACTCTGATCTTGTCCTCCCATGTGTCTTTTGTGGTACTGCCTACTTAGACCAATCTCCCTAGTCAACTCTTGGTTTTGACAAGTAAATTCTGCCATGGCGACTGCCATGGACTGTATATGTTGGACGGAAGAAGATTGCATGATAGGTGCTAACTAATTACTAGAAGCATCCTTGCTCTCTTGATGGCCTGGGATAGTGGCCCTTGATCTTGTCTGAACCATACAGCCTTTTGTTAGAGAAAGAATGTTGCAAAACACAAAATTTCCTTCTTTCCCACAGCCGGCGCCAATTGATGATGCAAGAAAAATCAGTAGGCTGAATGCTTTGGGCTTTAAAGGGCTAGAGATTGATTGAAAGGCCTGAAAAAAGAAAACACGATCAAAGGTAACTGGGGCAAACCGGCCAAGGACCCTCCGATGCCAAAGTTAGTTTCTTTCTTTTATTCTAGAATTCCAACTTTTCAGGAGTTGTTCATAACTTACCCTTATTTGGTCTGAATGGGTGTTTATATAGTATGCTCTCGAAGTGGTTATTTGATTTGTCACTTCTCTTGTCTTTGAGGAGGTCAATGATAACTTTCACAACCGCTACGGGAGTTATATTTCATCTTTATCTTCTATAACTGTTATTGAAAGTTAAGTACTTAGTTGGAAGATACAATGATGCACCAAGGTCTTACTCATGCCCTGGAATAATAACACGTGATTCAATTTACTAGTTTGTGTGAATAAACTTCCCTGGAATTTTTCCAAGTGTTGGGGGGTCGTCCATGTGCCTTCCTATGGATGACCCACTTGTTCATAGACGACCCACTTGTTTATGGATGATAGTCTCATAAGCTATAGTCATTTTTGTCTCTAATCCCTAGACGACACCCATAGACGAATTGGAGTTACTCCATTTTCAGTTCACCACCAAGTACGATGGACTAATTCGTCCAAGCTAGTGGACACCTGACCTTTCATAGCATTCATCATCATTTCCATCTTTTCTTTCATCAACTGCATTTCTTGCACCATGCCCAACACGCCAACTTCCAGCTTGATGTTGGTCACGTCTATTAATAGCATTGCTTTCCTCTTAGTCATCCCTCTCTTGATGGTCATTCGTCGGCGGATGATCATTGTTACATTCATCCCTATTTAGCTCATCATTCTGATCGTTCGGCTCCCTATCAATCTGTTGCTCCAACAGTCATTCCAACTCAAGCTTCCATTGAGTGAGTCATTCAACTACTGCAGCTAGGGTCTGCACTTGCCTCTCCAACATATTGAACGGGTTCTAGGTCTCTTGGTTGGTGGTGGCCATTGACCGTGTGAGGACTATACAACTCTTTATCTTTGAAACGGTGATACAGCTTATCACACATTTTCCACAGACAGTGCCAACTGATGCTGCACAAAAATCGTCAGTGAGTTGATCGTGCATACACGTGCCAATGGGTGTACTTGTAGAACAAAAGAGAATAACCAATTAAAGGGCACCGGTGTGGTACTAACCAAAGACCCTCCAAAGGTTAAGTCAGTGATAGAAGAATTTTCAATAACTCAAAAGTACAAGAGGTAGGGAAAATTCACGTACCTCAAGAGGGGTAAGAATTGTGGTTTATATAGTGGTAGAGAGCTGACTCGAATCCTTTGATTCGGGGAAATTTCCTTGTAGGAAGAGGGGTCCCAAGATACTTGGGATCACCTTTCCATATATAGGAGATCTGATTGTGTGATAGGGCCTTTGGTTGTGGTGAGAAAGTAATTTCCATGTAAGGATGCATAGATGGGCCTCACATATCCGTGGGAAATCCTAGATGACGGGTTGTCAGACATCGGGGACCATCGGGCTTGACAATCCTCCAAAGGGTCCCTAGTTGAGACTAATCCTCTTCCTAGGATTGATCGTCCCTTAGGGAGTGATTGTCCCTTCGAGGATTGATTGTCCCTTAGGGGCTTGATCGTCCCTATTGAGGGACGATCCTTCCTTCTGATGCTCAGTCGTTCCTTTATAGGGTAGGCCCGAAATTTTCCTCATTAGCACTAATTTTAGCAACCATGATTTAATCAAGGTTGATTCTTCAAAGTCTTCCTAACCCTATAGAACCTTGGGTCATAGTACTTGTGTTTAGTATTCCAAAAAAAGAGAGAGAAATATTGACATCTGATGTGCTTAATGAATGCAGAACCTTTGTCTAAAGGTAATGTTGATTGGCTTTCATGTCTAGAGTTTTGCACAAATAAGAGAGGATGATTGAATTCCAAACCTGGAGTCTTTGTACAGATGGAAAATGTTAATTGGCTTTCATGTCTAGAGTCTTTGTACAGACAAGAAAGGATGATTGAATTCCATGCCTGGAGTCTTTGCACAAATGGGAAATGGTGATTGGCTTTCATGTCTAGAGTCTTTACACAGACGAGAAAGGATGATTGAATTCCACGTTTGGGGTCTTTCCCCAAATGGGAAATGGTAATTGGAATCATGTCTAGAGTCTTTGCACAATCAAGAAATGATGATTGAATTCCATGTTTGGAGTCTTTGCACAAACGAGAAATGGTAATAGGCTTTCATGTCTGGAGTCTTTACACAAACAAGAAAGGATGATTGAATTCGAAGTCTGGAGTCTTTGTACAAACAGAAAATGGTAATTGGCTTTCACGTCTTGAGTCTTTGCACAAACAAGAAAGGATGATTGAATTCCATGTCTAAAATCTCTACTTAGACGAGAAATATTCAAATTAAAATTTTGTTAGATTGAACCAAATGTAGCTTTCATGGAAGTGATTAATTTTAGTGAGGTTGTATCTATCTTTCCTCCCATTCTTTTTTTTTTTTTTTTTTACTTTGAAATTTGAATCCTTCTTTTGAAATTGAAACCATTAATTATTTTTTGAAAATCTTTCTTTTTCTTTTAAAATTTGAAATTTTCTTTTGAAATTGGAACCGTTAATTTTGTTTTTTAAATCTTTGAAAATCTTTTTCTTCTTTTGAAAAATCCTTTCTTCGCCCCTTTTTTTTTTCTTTTTTATCTAGACCATTATTTTAAATTTTTTTTAAATCCTTGAAGATTTTTTTTTTTTTTTATTTTGAAAACAAATTTTCAACTTTTTCTTTTTCTTTTTCTTTTTTCTTTTTTTTCCCCTCCCATTTTGTGTGAGTTAACTCAAGTTTGACTAAGTCAACTCAGTCAAACTTGAGTTGGCTCATTTTTAAATGGAAGCCTTCCCTCTTTCTTCTTCCTCAGCTTTTTTTTCTTTTTTCTTCTCTCTACATTTTCTCTGTTGCTACTATTCACAAGCTTCATCCCTCTTGTATTTTCTCTTCCTCCACACTATTTCTTGCTTAGAAAACCACTTCTCTAAACTTCGAAACTTGATTTATATCGTCTCATTGAGAATTTCATCAGATCCTTTAGTTCTTGGACATTTTTGAGAAACCAATTTTTGAATCCCCTTTTCAAACCTGTCTTTTTTTTTTTTTTGTCTTCCAGGGCACTTCCTCTTGAGCCACCTAGTTTCCTCACATTTTCATAGGAAAAAATATGAACCATCAATTGAGTGGAATGATGAGGAGGGAATTCTTCAAGACCCACTTAAGGATGCTCTACACCCTTCCACCAAGGACCTCAAGGTGAGTTCATTCTTCTATTTTGTTGGTTAACTTGTTGATTTTTGCTTGCTATTTGAGACATTTTTTATAGACATTGTCATTTTGTTACTATTTTCTCATTTGTAAATTCTTGGATATTGTATGATTTGGGTGGAAATTTATTGTGTATGGGCATGTTGATTTTTTAGGGCATTTTGAATTATTGAATTGTTTGAAATTGTCAAATTTGGATAATGTTGATTTGTGGAACTACATTGTATTTAATTTTGGGGCAATGTTGGATGAATTTGGATTTTTGATTTTCGATTGGTATGAAATTATGGGAATTTGATGTATAGACATGGTTGAACAAAACTCATTTTTTGATGGGTATGGAAAATTTTGCTTTGATGTTTAGACATTGTATTTCATGTGTATGAAAAAAAACTTTTGTTTGGTGCATTGTCGAATGAATTCATTTTTCATGGGTAGGAAAAATTTTTGAATTATTGTTTAGGGCATTGTTGAGTTTTAACTTGTGGGAGTTACGACAATGATATCCGTCAAAGGCATTTTCAACTGGTTGGAAAGATTGTGTGTGTGTGTGGGGGGGGGGGGGGGGGAATGAACATCTCTTTGAATTGGACATTTTTGTGGCTGTTATGATGATTGAAAATTTTCATAATTGGTCTATTTTAATGTTGGGCATTTTTTGTTTGGTGTAGAACCTTAAGAGTCGAGGTAGTCTTCAACTGTTGAAGCAATGTTGGTATGTGTTGTCACAAGACATCAGAAAAGTTGTCAATGCTGCCGGTTTTAGGACCCTTTTTCAAGCTCTTTGGAATTATGATAACACTGAATATAAGGATCTTCAACTGATTATGGCATTATCTGAACAATTCAGGGATACCACTTTTACTTTCCATTTTTCTAGCATGGTGAAGTGATGTTAACACCCTATGATTTTCACTCACTAGCTTAAAATTGGGTGATGAAAGGATTGAGGGTCATGATACCATTTCCACGACTGAGGTCGAGGATTACTTAATAAACGCTCTTAGATTTAGTTGTAGCAATGTGTCTCTGATGTGGTTATATTCCAATATCTGAAAGTGTAAAAGCTTTACACGTGTGGATACTGGCACTCAGATGTTCACACTTGTTTTCATTGGGAATATTTTATGTCTTGACTTGGGGAGTACTGTGAGTCTTCGTTATCAGTGAAGTCTGAGGGAAATTAACCATATCAAAGATTATGACTGGGGTGGCATGGCTTATGCTACTCTACTACTGCACTTTATGACCCAACTTTCCAGGTGTAGTCTCTCAATTCTAGGAGGTGCATTGTTCACTTGGAAGGTAAGATTTAAATTTTTGGTCATGTAGATTTTGCAAAGGTTATTTTTGTTATTGTTGACAATTGCCGATTTTTTCAAGTTTGGATGTATGAATATTTTGGGGTTGGGCCACAACTTTTGGAAGACGTTGCTAAAGAATTTCCAAAGTTTTCGTGTTGGATGCTTAAGAACCGCTTATTAACACTCCCAAAGTGCTTTTTGAAGGCTTGGCAAATGGTGATTGATAGCTTAGACATTGAGGATGTGAGTTTAATTTTTCTTTCATTGGTGGGAGTTTGGTTTGATTTATTTCTTGTGGGTATGTCTTTTAAATTTTGGACTCTTCATTAATTTTAGATGAACTTGGATCCTTAGGAAGGATGTAAGGTTTATATTGAATGTACATTGGCTATGTAGTTGAATGAGCATCAACTCTTATTTGAATGTGGCCATGGTAGGTATTGGTATCTTGGAGATTGTGTACTTCCACAGATTTACCATGTATACCCTCCTGAAGTGATTCTTGTCAATCCTTGTCCTTCAGTTCGATTGGCCAACCTTTTAACTGTTGATGAAGTAGCCAATGCAAGAGTTGGCCACACCAATCCTGGGATACTCGGCGAATATCTTGAATTTGTCAAGACTTATTTGCATCATCATTGTCATTTTTGGTTATTTGTGAAAGTTTCTAAATGTTTCATCTTTAGGCTTCGTCCCATTGAGTGGGGGATTCTCTTTAAGGTAGGACTAATCCTCCTCCACCCATCAATGTTGATGGTCCTCATGCTTCTATTGTGAAATCATCTCCTGATTTTCTAGCATGGCAATATGAGATAATGAATCCTGATGGGTCTTACAGCTTTGTGTACTTAGATCGGCCTAAATATGTTTAGAGTGTTCCTTGGAGTGGCTCGGTATATTTTCAAACTCTTCTTGTCTTTTACATCATGCTCTTTTTTTTCTTTTTGAATTTTGGTCCTATGTCTAGATTGGTGTCAATCTTGTGGAGGAAAGCATGAGAATGATTGTAGGCTTGTAACAGTTTAGTTGCACCCAACCATCTCAATATGTACTACATGAATTGAACTAGGTAAAAGATGATCCTTCCTTACTACCCTTCTCTTGAAATTCATGACAATGTATTTGACACTTGTCTTTGATGATTTTTAAGAATAATTGAATGGCAAATGTTAATGTGAACACACAGGCTTTGAAAGAAAGAATTATAAATTTTGAGCTTGAAGACAGACAGCCTAGGCCTTAAATTCATGCTGACCAAGAACAGTAAGGGAATGCAGAGGGTGGTTCTAAAGATCTTCCCATCAATGGACTCAGAGTCCAAATGATGATTGATTGTATCTTTTATTTTCCTGGAAAAGAAAAGGCATACCTTAGTTAGATAACTTGTAGTAACTTTCAATAGTAGCTTCTTGATCTTTGATGACTTTGGTCTTGTAAGGATTTAATTCAGACAAGTTTAGAATTAACCTCATAAAACCTTGGTTGTACAAAGATTTAAATTTACCTGACAAGTCTCGACATGGGTGATTTTACCTAAATGAGGCATAGCCGAATGCCTCTAGTTTGGAAATGATGCATGATTTTTGGAAATCTTGATTAAAAAAAATGATGATGATGATGATGATGATGATTTTTTTTTTAAATGGATGAGGTGTGGCCGAATGCCCCTAGTTTGCAAATTGATGCTTGATTTTTGAAAATCTTGAGTTTTTAGAAAAATGATGATGATGAATTTTGTTTATTAAAGAGGCATGGTGGAGCAAAATTGGAGCAAACATGGTTTAAAATCACAAAACTAGGCAAAGCTGCAACTGTTGGGATGATGTGCAAATCGACACTATTGGAGTGTCGATCGGCACTTTATAAGTGCCGATGGAATTCTTTAAGTGTCGATTAGCATTTCTCATGTGCTAATTGGCACAACTTGAGCTTTGTCCAGTTGTTGCATTTTGACATGTTCAGTTTTTTTTTTTCTAGGACATATGACAATGTCTAAACTGATGGTGAATGTTGAGTAGATAAAAGATCCATGTCCACCCCCTGCAAAAGATTCTTTTCATGAGCTTGTTAGTAATTAATTATTATAAAAACATTTTGGGCCAGTGCCCCTAGTTTAAACATGCTTACAAAGAAAAATTGATGACATGTTTAATGCAAAACATATGCTCCTAGCCTAAATTCACCCAAATAAATGTCATAATTTTGAATTTTTTTGAAAAATTTTGGGTGATAGTGACTGGGCCTTTGAAAAGGCTGCCTACATACTTCTCTCATAAAGGATCAGGTCCAGATGTAGTTAGAAAAGAAATCACTTGGTTTTAGAAAAATGATTTTTTTTCTTGAAATAATTAAAAAAAATAATGTAGAATGAGGTTTTTCTGGGAAAAAAAAAAGAACTTAAAAAAAAAAAAAAAAGAGCAAAAGGAGATCCTTTAAATGTCCTCTTTTCACCAATCATGATGCTTAAGAGTTAACTTGATCTCTTTGACTAGGAAGGATTTGAAATCATTCAAAACATGTAATCAAATTTGCTTGTTTATTTTGAAAATTTTCAGATTATGTCCCCAAAGACAGTCAAAGAAATGCAATGTGGAAATCCTTGGAAATCACATATGTTGGGAACAAGCAAGAGAGGGAAAAAAATCCCAAGTTTGAAGATTCAAAATTGTTTGCGAATTTGGAAATTTTGGTCTCTTTGAGAGTAATTTTTTATTGGAAGCAAATAGAGGGAGTATTTTAAGATTAGAATTTTTTTTTTCAAGTCAGTTGAGAATTTGAGAACTTTTTTCTTTTAAAGATGTCAGCCAATGGGGCTTGATAATCCTAAGCAATTTTCCTTCTTAGTCCAAGAGAAAATATTATTAGAGCTAAAGGTGCAACACAGTCCGCAAGACTTCGGGGATGTAAAAGGCTCAAAAACCCTTATGATATTTCTCCAAGTATGTAACACTTTGAATTCAAGCATTGGAAGAGTTTTCCACATCTTCCATTATTGATTCTTCAGTTAAAATCTTGTACATGTTCATCATCTTCTCATTGGTCTTCATTGGTTTCTTTTATTTTTAGCTTGACAAATTCCTCTTTTTGGTTTTCTTAGTATCCTATCTTGTGGTAAGATTAGTCACTCTCATTTTTTGTTTTTCTTCTTTTCTTTTTTCTTTTTCCATAATTTTGCATAGATCGCCCTTTTGGGTTTTCAGCCTTAAGTGCTTTTTTTTTTTTTTTTAGGCTCTAATTTTTTCTTAGACTGCCCTTTCGGGTTTTTAGCCTAGGGAGATTTTTTTTAATCTTTTAGCTCTAATTTTTGCCTAGATTGCCCATTTGGGTTTTTAGCCTAGCAAGCTTTTTTTTTTTTTTTCTAAAAAAAATTTTGTTGGCATTCAATCAACTGCATTTTCTATTTCTTTTGGTTTGATAGAGGTTTTAGGATTAGTTCTCTTAAATCCTATTGTATGATGTTATGTATGACATTATGTTGTGATTAATAAAGTTGTTTTACTATCTAAAATAATGGTAACATGAATATTCGGACATTATCATATAGTCTGAGATGCATAGTATGTTATTTAGTCATAGAAGATATAAGTCACAAGTTCTTTGTAAACTCAGAATTTAAGTTCGTAGTTGATGATGAAATTGGGCATTTCATCTGCGAAAACTATAACGTATCAACTAAGATGATTTGTCTTGATCATGGAAGTGGAGACTTCTAGTTGGTATGTTGATATGTTTTAAGAGTTAAGACATATTGAACTAGACCACTGTGAGATTTATTATTCTCCTAACAACTGTCAAATGAATAATAAATCTCACGACTTCTATTTGCATGAACTCTTAATCCTGAGAGAATAATGGACTTGATCATAAGGTGTAGGTTGTTTTGATATATCAGGAGTGAGATCTAAAGTAACGGTCAAAACCTCTGTATGTTGGACAGCCACATTTAGTGTTGATGGAACATATATTCTCAAGATGGACTTCATAATCTCTTAACGGAGATATAAAATATTCTATTGAGATAAGTTTAATGGGTTTGGTTATTCAGAGTATTAGGTCTAACCACATTAGTAAGGAAATACTAAAGTATATATTTATGAAATCCAATTTCATAAATATATGATAAATAACTTAAAGGATTAAATCCAGTACTCAAGGATTAAGATGTAATCTTCAAAGTAGTAGTCTACATTTATGACTTTGTATTACTACAAATATTTTATGAAGATGTTGCATGTATAATAAAGTCTTGGGATATAATTTATTAATAAGGCATAGAGTGCAATTATACTTATATAATGGTATTAAATATAATTAATGGTAACTTTGGACTTGTCAAGAGTTGACAGAAAAGCCTAATGCCCATTGAAGCTAGTGTCTTATTGGTCCCTTTTGGTCCCACTCCAAGCCACACACTAAAAGCCTAATTGGAAAAGCCCAATAAGCCTGCCCAAGGGAGAAACATACAGAATTTTTTATTAAAGAAAAAGAGACATCATTGTGAAATGGTGTGTATGTGTGAGTGAAGCCACTTGATTATTCTTCCTTGGAAACTGATTGAGAGACCACATTTCTTGCGTAAAGTGGAAAATTAAAATTGTTCCTGAGTACTTATAATCTTTTGTTTTGAATTTCACCACACCAAGGTACACTATCTTGTTCTTAAATTCTAAAATTTACATAATGCATGTTATCAATCATGAATGAAATAGATCTATGTTTGTTGCTTCCGCTGTGTGTTTAGTAAGAGAAACAAAACCAGATTTACCAACAAGAGTGTCATCTTTCTTGGATGAATTTTCATTCCTATTTGGATGTCCTCTAATCTTTTCCAATGCACTTTCATTTTTATTGACTTGATTGAACACATATTTTTTTATGACATGTATCTTACTTTTTCTTTTCCTCATCTTCCTCAATTTGATTGAATTTCTGCACTTGATAAAAAGTTACATTTTTGCCTATCCCTCTCAACTTGAATGATCTTTCATGGAATCTCAAGTCTCTTCTGCTTTTGATAAGTCAGTATTCTTTCATAACTTGATGAAAATCTTGCACTCTCTTCTTTTTTTTCTTTTTTCTTTTTTGTTGCAGTATTTTCTAGCTTGATGACCTTCTCTTTTTCTTCATAGTTTTGTACTCTCTCAAAATTTTATTGTTAGGCCATATGTGAATGATGTTAGGAACATATGTCATTTAGAATTAGCTAATCCTTTGACAAAACGCACTTTACTTGTTATTGGGTAGATCTAGGATGTGTTTAATACTTTAAGGAACAAGAGTTCAAGTCCAAGTATTGAAGCCATGCAAATCTGTCCAAGAAACAAGTGAAGAAGTGCTGGATTTTAAAACTCAACAGCTAGCTCGACAGATAGTATCTATTGAGGTTTAAAAGGTTGTTTTAGCCTGATGCTTAACAGCTGCTCGATAGATACCCTATTTATCGAGATTTATGAAAATCAGTTTTTCAGATCTGATTTCACTCTAATCTGTATGTACATGTTTAGGCTTACTTTTCTCTCAACCCTAAACATATATAAGGATTATTTCAAGGGCTGTCAAAGATTGTGTGAGTGTAGAGCAAAGTTTTGTTAATGCAAATTCTGACCAGAGGCAAAATTTGCTCTAGTTCATCTTTCTCTTGAAAAAACTACTACGTTTGTACACTGTTGGGTTTTGTGACCAAGGATCTTTGTGATCTTCACCATGTTGATATACTGAAGAACTTTGTAGCCAGCATCTTTCTCAAGTTGGTGAGTAAGCTGCGTATTAGGATCCGCGCATCAATTGGTTAGTCATTTACTAGGAGCCATGCATTGAAAATGAGAGATTGTCACTGCAGAACAAGTCCAATTGTGTATTGGGATAAAGGTTCAACTGTAGGTTGGTATAAGGTATTGAGATTCCTTTACTTGTAACCGTTTGTTATGATAATAGTAGATTCTCGAGAGTGGTGACCTCAAATTCACCCAGTGGAGTTTTGCCTCTGTGGTTTTCCTCATTCGTAAGCAAATCACTATGTCAACTTTATTTTCCACTGTATATTAACTTAGCTGGTGATTTGTATGTGCTACCATGCATTTTTCATGTTAATTGGATTAATTAATTAACTTGGTTAATTAATAAATTAATTTATCACAAGGGGTCAATACATTCTTGGCCTATCACTTTTCTGTCCTTGATGGATTTTCTTCCTTCCTAGCTTGATGAACTGAACTATCCCTTTTCTTTGCTGAACTCTCTTTTCTGAACTTGATGATTTCTTCATCTCTTTCTTCTTTTGAACCGGTCCCATTGTCTTCATTGAGAACCTTACCAAGTGGTTTTGAATCCATAAGGCCAACCCTTCCTCAATTTCAAATTTAAGCATGCATACCTAATTTTCCCACCTGAGGTTTAAGTTTTTAATGGGTTCATTAAAAAAATAGGCTAAATGTTTAAAGGCTCAAGTTGGCTAGAAATGAATAATTATTGTAACGGGTGTCAAGGAATAATGTGGTTCACTGAAAATAGCCTCCTATTCCAAGTGATGCTTTCTTTTTAGCACAATGACTTAAACTCTTTTAATAAATTACTCTTGGAATAAAAGAACAAATGCTCCAATAATGTGACAATTTTTTTTTTTTTTTTTTTTGGAGATATGAATTAAGTGTATGGCTTGAGAATTTTGAATGAATTGATGGATTTCTTTGATTGCCTTTTAGGACATTTTCTTCTCATATTCCTAATATTTTACAAAAGTCCTTACATAGATTGAATGAAGTTAAATCCCTCTTTGGAACAAATTGATTGGTAGAGCAATTAATAATCATGATTTAGATAAAAAGGTTACCAGGAAGGCCCAATTCCCCTAGTCCAAAAGATTTGAATGTTTTTTTTTTTTTTAATTTTTTCAAAAATATTTGTTTTGAAAAATTTGAATTTTTTAACAATTTTTAATTTTTTTTTGAAAATTTTGAATTTTTTTCTTAAGATATAATTTTTGAAAATTTTTTCCTCTTTTTTTTTTTTGAAATTTTTATTTTTTTAAAAAAAATCAAAAATTTTTTTATTTTTTTTTTGAATTTTTTGAAAACATTTTTCGAAACCTCTTTGTGTTTTTAAAAAATTTTCATTAATTTTTTTTTTTTAAAAACTCTTTATTTGTGAACTAAATGCACAAAACGTGCCAACAATAAAAACATCTTGATTTCCAAATATGGCTTGATTGCTTATGAAATGAGGCAAAGTCGGACTGGTTCTTTCTTCTTGGTCCATTGTGGATGCTTGACTTGAGATTCTAAAAGTTGGATCTTAGTAGGCCTAAACCTTGGTGCAGATAATTTGAACTTGATGAAATTGGACTTAAGTCCTCATTGAACTTGATGAGCTTGAATTTTATGAATTTATGAACTTGATGGATTTAAGAGTTGATGAGCTTGATGGACTTTGGGCTTAGCAAGATTGGGCTTGAACTACATACACACATGGCATACCTTTCTTTCTAGGAAAACAAAATCCAATATATAAAACATAAAACATTCAAACAATTATGATGGGCCCAAGTGTTAAACTTGGTCTCACCACGATTAAACAATAGTCAAACACAAACAATATAAAATGCAATCTTAACATGGGCTGTCCTAGGGATACGTCCACTTTTGTAGGGTGGGCTTGTTATTTTATTGTTTACCATAGCTAGAACATTACACCTCCCAACTTGTAATGTAATGAACATTGCGTTGGTCCAAACAACATGTTTTGTCCTTTACAGTCAACAAGAAATGATCAAGTGACTTTGGGATATGAGTTGGTAAGTTCACCACTGGGTACTCGAATCTAAGGAAGGCTGGTGATCTATGGTTACTATTACCAGATTTTTGAGATGGGTTCATGCATAATTTTTTGTTTCATGGCATTCACAATGATAGTAAAAAAAAAAAAAAAAAAAAAAAAAAAAAAAAAAAAAAACTGTAAACAAACAACATGGCATCTCATAAAATATTTCATACAATATCATACACATAAAAAAAAAATCAAACAAACAAACAAGGGTACTTAGTTGATCATCCTAAGTCTAATACAAAGCTTAGCCCTCGACATCCCTAGTGGAGTTGCCGCTATGAATGACCGAACTAGCTCTTAAAAAGAATTAGGCATCGACACCTCTTATTTGGAGTTATGTGGAGTCACAACTTATTTTTTATATTACAAAAAAAAAAATAAGAAAAAAGTTACAATATACAATTCACATATGTGAAATACCTCAAAACATATGAATACAACTTGGTGGAATATTTTTACAAGGCTTTGGTCCTAAATACAAGCTATGCAAAAACAAAAACAAAACTTTGGTCATAGATACAATCTACCAAAACAAAAATAAGACAAGACACTATTCTATGAACCAAGACCTGTGGTTTGGGGGCTAGGTTACAGAATGGGAAGGTGTTAGGCACCCGTTTTGCCCAAATAGAATTTGGTCTTCTACACTCTAATGATCATTTATTTTTTTAATAAGTTCTAATGATCATTTAAATACCCTTAATCGATGATATGCAATAAATTATGAAATGCAACATGTTATGTAAGCTTTTTTAGATCTATGGCTAAATGTTATTTAGAGACCTCAAATCTGATGTAAATAATCAAATATGATGTTTAATGTGGAAAATAGAGTTTTAGGATAAAAGTGTAGATTTGATATCAATTTAAAAAGAAAAAGAGAAAAAAAGGAGTTTTCATGACAAAATGGGGGATCTACAGGAATTTTGATGAGAAAAATTCAAATCTAATTTTAGGTATGAAAAGGATGAACTTTTTAATGAACAATTCAAATATGACTTTTCATTGTGAAAAAGAATGAGTTTTAAAGAAGGAATTTCAAATCTGATTTTTAATTATAAAAAAGAATGAGTTTTAATGAAAGAATTTAAAATCTGATTTTTAATTATGGAAAAGGATGAGTTTTAAAGAAAGAATTTCAGATCTAAAGCTTTTAATAACAAAGAAACATAGATGTAAAACTATATCATGAACATCCTAAATATATATAATCAAACATGTGAATCAAACAATCATTGCATTTTAATCAAGAAACAAAGACTCAAAATAAAATCATGTCAAAGATCAATGTTCACATGTTAACATGGAAAGTATATGTAATAGCTGGGAAAAAAAATATAATAAAAAGGAAAAAGGAGGGGTATTTAAGTAAATTTGTTATGGGGTCAATTGTTATAATTAAAATTACTAAGGGGTTTTTAGAAAATAAGGTTGAAATCCTAATTTTATATAGTCTAATTTAAGTTAGCGTATACTGATAAATGTTTTGAGGGACGAGTCTAGCCAAAATACTCAAGTAGAGAAGGTTTGACTGCACAATTGAGGTAAGAGCCTGAGAATCTCTCTCATATTAAATCTAAGCTTATTTGGAATTAGAGTATTTTTTTTATGCAGATATTGTAGCTAGCAGTGAAGCTATTTAATAATTTAAGACTTTTAATGTTGCAATGAAGAAAAGTTTAGATTTATATTTCGGTCAATTGGATGCTATTGTCTATAGATTTTTTAGTACTCAGTATTTTTAAATATACACATACGCTCTATTGTGATAAGAATGGTTGGAAATGGTAGATTTTAGGCGTGCTAGGGTTAACTTGCTGCAGAATTGATGGAATTGGAAAAAAAAAAAAAAAAAAAAAAAAAAAAAAAAGGTCTAATAAGCATGGTTTTGAGGTCTGACAGGTTATAAGTAAATAAATAAATAAAGGAAATGAAGTAGAAGAAAGCTGCACTTAGTGTAGTACACGTCCTTGTCTAGAATGACATAGTAGTGCTAGCCTTATCTTTAAGGCATTGATGGTGGCAGCATATATATATATATATATATATATATTATGATTAGGTGGAATTTCGGTGTAGGAAAAGCAAACAATTATGAGATATTTTAATAGTTTTTCTTCTGGTCAGGTACCGTTATAAGTTTTTTTTCGAACTATATGATTATTGAGTAAATGGTGCTTGTAAATTGTTAGGTGAGATCTAAGGATTTTAGATAAGTGTTAGGGAGAAGTTCTTGTGGTGAGCTAGTTGAGGTAAGTAACTTTATCCTAATTGAGTTTCATTTTGCTTATATTAATGTATTTTTAACTACTGAATTTTTTTTTTTATAATTGTTACAATTTTATTTCTATTGTAGCACTAATTTCAAGTAAAGAATTATCACAAATATATTTGATTACTGAATATATGATGTGTTTTGTTTAATTGCTTTTAGCTATACTGATTCAAAGTAAAGAATAAAGAATTTCCACAAATATATATATATATATATGAGCATTGAATATAAGATTTATTCTATTTAATTGTTTTTTAGCTATATTGACATATATAGCTAAATGTATTGAAATATTGAATATATGTATATGCATTTGAATAAGATACATTTTTTGTTAGAAATTATGATTTCATATATATGATTATGGACAATCTGACTATGATTTGATTATGATACCCAAACCAATGGGGGTTATTCATTGGTACTCTAACACCCAGCCAATGGGTGTTATTCATTGGTACTCTGATTCCCAGCTAATGGGGGTTATTCATTGGTATTCTGATACCTAAACTAATGGGGGTTGTTCATTGGTACTCTGATACCCAGCCAATGGGGGTTATTCATTGGTACTTTGGTGTCTAGTCATAGGGATATAGCGTGACCATAATCATAAAATTTTTAAGGATATGAATTACGTTTGAATATTTGACTATTTTAAGTCTTTAAAACTACATATGTGATATTGGAAATGTTTGAGTATTTGAACTATTTTGAGTCACTAAAAATGCTTATGTGTTTTTGGAACCTATTGTAAGTTATAGCTTTTGATATATGGGAAACTGACTATTTTCTAAACCTTCTATATCTTTGTAAGATTAAAGTATGTGATATATCTACAACTTATTATTTTAAGACTATGAAACTTTTCAGTTATTTTGAAAACACATAGTATATTATAACTCTTGAAAATACATAGTATATTATAATGAGCAGCAATGGATAAGAGAATTCTTATAATCAATACATTCTTATAATCAATACCTTCTTTTTGTGTATACCCTTTTGCCACTAGCCTTACTTTAAAGGTTTCAACCTTTCCATCTATCCCTCTCTTCCTCTTGTAAACTCATTTGCAACCAATAAGTTTAATGCCATTAGGCACCTTTACAAGATCCCATACATGATTGGAATACATAAAATCCAATTCAAATTTCATAGCTTGGTCCTAATGATGTGCATCTATATCATTTATTGCTTCATCATAAGTGTAAGGATCTGATTCAGCCACTTCTGAGATAGCTTCATAAGTTTATCCCAAACCTATAAATCTTATAGGAGGCCGAACAATTTTCTCACTACGACGAGGTACCTGTGTACTAGACATCTCATGAGTAGTATCTTGTGATGTATCTTATACAGTCACATCACCCTTAATTTCATCCATTGGTTGTTCAACTACAGATTCATCTATTTCGGCCAATACAACTTTACTTCTAGGATTAAAATTATTTACATAATCATCTTCCAAAAATTTGGAATGGGTGCTAACAAACACTTTGTTATCCTTATGATTATAGAATAAATAACCCTTAGTTTCTTTTGAATACCCTAAAAACATGCATACGTCCGTTTTAGCTTCCAACTTATCAGACTTCTCTTTCAACACATGTGCTAGACATCTCCAAATGTGGAGATATTTCATACTAGACTTGTGCCCACTCCAAAATTCCTTAGGTGTGTTGGGAATAGATTTTGATGTAACTAAATTCAAAACATGCATAGCAACTTTTAGTGCATATCCCCAAAAAGAAACTGGTAAAGTTAAGTAACTCATCATGGACCTAACCATTTCCAAAAGAGTCCTACTCCTTCTTTCCGCTACACCATTTTGTTGGGGAGTTCCAGATGCAGTCAATTGGGAGACAATCCCATTTTTAATTAGGTAATCCTTGAAATCCCCAAGAAGGTATTCGTCACCTCAATCAGATTGAATGGCCTTTATGCGTTTACCCAATTGATTTTCAACTTCAGCCCTAAACTCTTTGAACTCTTCAAAGGCTTCAGACTTCTGTCTCATTAGGTACACATAACCATATCTTGAGTAATCATTCGTAAAAGTGATAAAGTACTCATAACCTTCTTTTGCTTGAGTTGATATACGACCACATACATTTGTATGAACTAATTCAAGCAACTCTTTGACTCTTCTACCTTTTGCATTAAAAGGTCATTTGGTCATCTTACCTTCCAAACAAAATTTGTAAACTGGAAATCCATCAAAGTCCATGGGCTGTAAAAGTCCATCTTTGATTAGTCTTTGAATCCTATTTGAATTAATATGACCTAAACGCAAGTGCCATAGATATGCATCACTAGTAGAAGGAAACTTTCTCTTTAATGATTTTATATGAGAGCTACTATCTAATTCAGAATTGTATAATTCTTGCTTGTCAGGAGTTAAAATATAAAGACCATCCACAATATTGCCAGAACAGATAAACATTTTATCCTTCTTTATTATAACATTATCTTTAAGGATAACACAATATCCATGTTTACCTAAAAATTAAATTCCTACGAAAGTTAGGTACATACAAACAGTATTCCAATATTAAAACTCTAGACTTAAAACATAAATTAAACACTTCAACAACTTCAACCGAAATCTTGCTCCCATAAGCTAAAGTAAGAAATAGTTCTCCATCATTTAACTTTCTGGTCCCTTGGAACCCCTACAAAGAATTGTAGATATGATTAGTACAATTTGAATCCAAACACTAGGAATCTGTTGGATTCTGTACCAAACATATTTCAAGAAGAAATGAAATTTTCATACCCTTATTCTTGGCAGCTTTGAATGTTGGACAATTCCTCTTCCAATGTCCTTTTTCACCACAATCGAAACACTTTCTTTTGGTTTTCTTTCCTTTGTTGGCAACTCCTAAGGCAATTTGTTTACCATCTTTCTTAGTGAATTCCTTCTTCTTCTTCTTCTTACCCTTACCTTTTGACTTAGGTTGAGAAGTAGAAGCTTAACCCACATTGGCTTCAACACTAGAAGTACCAAGGATGCCTTCCGCCACCACTAACTCATTCATTAATTCAGAAAAAGAATAAATCTTTTTGTTCATATTATAATTGCGTTTGAATTCCTTGAATGAATCTGGTAGTGACTGGAGTATCATATTAACTTGGGATTCTCCATCAATGTCAGCACCTAAAACTTCTAATGTGTTCAGATTAGCAATCATCCTAAGACAATGCTCCCTCACTAAACTTCCTTCAGCCATTTTGGTATTATGAATATACCTCATAGTTTCTTGCCTTGCACAACGACCGTGCTCACCAAATATCTCCTTCAGACTAAGCATCATGTCTGAAGGAAGTTCTACATCCTGCATTTGATGCTGTAGAACATTTGAGATAGATGCTAAGATATAGCGCTTGGCCTTCTCATTAGATTACTGCCAATGATCATATCGCTGTTTTTTCTCAAGAGGAGCATCTAATGAAGGAAAACTAGGACATGGTTGAGTAAGCACATATTTGTGCTCTTCAGTAGTAAGAACAATGTCCAAATTTCTTTTTCAGTCAACATAGTTAGATCCAGTCAGTTTGTTTTGGTTAAAAATAGCAACAAGTAGGATAAATGATGCCATGAATTAAATCTGAAAATCATAAACATGAATATAATAAGTAAACTGGACATTATCAATTTAGCATATGAGCATATAATATGGAACATTAATAAAACCATAAAATAATATATGCAACGACAACCCAATCCATGTCTATAATTCCTTAATAGTAAGTTTATTATAAACACATTAATTGGTTGAGAACTATTCTTATTATTAGGGCTATCATAATAACTCTTATCAAACATTAATAATACGTCGTATTACATTTAGCCTCTAAGTAATAATGGCATAGCTCCTTTGGGAGGTTAACATTACACTTAGTCTAGTGTACACCATTATCTAGAATCATGTGTAGCCATATTTTATCTCCCTTATAATGTTTAAACTTGTAGTACCATGGAACAAAATACCATCCTTTGGGATCGTGAGGCATATACACCAAGACGAGGTGTTTGTCCACACTACTTTAAATGGGTAAGTTCAATCTTGTAGTTCTATGAAGTAAACACCCTCCTTTGGGATCGCGAGGCATATATGCCAAGTCGAGGTGTTTACCTACACTACTATGAACCGATAATGGAGGCCGTGAGATGCAACCCTTGTATTTCTCTCCTACTAGAAATTTTAAATAAAGGTTTTTAAGATCAAGAACCATAATAATGCTAGACACTTTGAATACATAATCCTAATCTCATTAGGAATAAATTTCATAATCCTAGCATTAATATATAAAAATATATATAACGTAATATAAACCATATTACTTATAATAATGTATATATTATATTATATATATATATATATAATATAATATAATATATAGATTATTATATGTAATATATAATTATTATTACATTACATATATAACTTACATATAATATTCGTATATAACTTACATATACTTCAATGTAAGTTACATATATAAGTTACATAATATAACTTACATATAGCTTTCATTGACCAAGCCAAACGGTGCAAGGAATGAGTACAAGCAAATGATAGTTATTCGTGCCCTGCATATCAATAGCTCCATTTGATAATGACTACTCCTTTCAAATGGATATCATGGCCATAAATATTGAACGTTGCCGTGCAGAATTGTAATGGCTATTATATATAATATATATATATATATATAGATCATCTTTAAGTTTCACAAACTTCAATCTATATATTACATATATGAATCATGACATATGTAAATTCATAAACCAATGATTATCAAACCATGTCTACACAAAGATAACAGTTTTCTTAAATTCTAAAACTCAATCACATGTTATGCAAACATGATATGAAAACCTAGTTCTGATACCAATTATTAGATTATCTGGTATTGTATCTCATACAAAATACACAGCAGAAGTAACAAACAAGGATCTATTTCATTCATGATTGATAACATCCATTATGTCAATTTCAGAATTTAAGAACAAGATAGTGTACCTTGGTGTGGAGAAATTCAAAACAAAGATTAGAAGCACTTGGGAATACTTTTAATCTTCACTCCAATTCCACTTTACGCCCAAGAAGTGTGGTCTCTTAATCAGTTTCCAAAGGGAGAATGAAAGTGTGGCTCACTCTCTCTCTCTTTTTCTTTTTTTCTACCCTTATAAAAAATGCAGTATGTTTCTCCGTTTATAACTAACTAATTATCTAATTGGGCTGGCCTATTGGGCATTTCCAATTGGGCTTTAGTGTGTGGCTTGGAGTGGGACCAAAAGGGACCAATAAGACACTAGCTCCAATGGGTTTTGGGCTTTTCCGTCAACTCTTGACAAGTTCAAAGTTACCATTAATTATATTTAATACCACTATATAAATATAATTGCACTTTAGGTCTTATTAATAAATTATATCACAAGACTTTATTATACATGCAACCCCTTCATAAAATATTCATAGTAATACAAAGTCATGAATATAGACTGCCACTTTGAAAATTACTACATCTTAATCCTTGAGTATTCGGTTTAATCCTTTAAATTTATTCATCATATATTTATAAAATCCAATTTCATAAATATATACTTTAGTAATTTCTTACCAAAGTGGTTAGGCCTAACACTCTAAATAACCAAACTAAATAACCAAACTCATTAAACTTATCTCAAGTGAATATTTTATATCTCCATTAAGAGATTATGAATTTCATTTTGAGAATATATGTTCCATCAACACTAAATGTGGCTGCCCAACATACTGAGATTTTGACCGATACTTTAAATCTCACTTCTGATAAATCAAAATAACCTACACCTCATGATCAGGTCCGTTATTCTCTCAGGATTAAGACTTCATGTAAATAGAAGTCGTGAGATTTATTATTTATTTGACAGTTGTTAAGAGAATAATAAACCTCACAGCGGTCCAGTTCAATAACTCTTAAAACATATCAACATATCAACTAGAAGTCTCCACTTCCATGATCAAGACAAATCATTTTAGTTAATACGTTATAGCCTTTGCAAATGAAACGCCCAATTTCATCACCAACTACGAACTATAAATTCTGAGTTTACAAAGAACTTGTGATTTATATCTTCTGTGACTTTTCACATAAATCACATACTATGCATCTCATGGACTATATGATAATGTCCAAATATTCATTTTACCATTATTTTAGATAATAATAAAACAAATTTATTAAACACAACATTAAGTCATACATAGCATCATACAATAGGATTTAAGGGCACAGATCCTAACACTTATGCCTCTGGACAGTTGAAGCCTTATGAGCAAAATTATCTCACACATGACTTGGAGTTAGCTGCGGTGGTTTTTGCTCTAAAAATTTGGAGGCATTACTTGTATGGAGAACAGTGTGAGACATTCACTGACCACAAAAGCCTTAAGTACCTCTTTACTCAAAAGGAGTTGAATATGAGATAAAGAAGATGGTTGGAGATATTAAAGGATTATAACTTGACTATTAGTTACCATCCTGGAAAAGCCAATGTGGTAGCTGATGCTTTAAGTAGGAAGTCTGTAGGAAATTTGGCAGCATTGTTGACAACAAGAAAATGCATCCTGGAAGATTTGAGGAAGATGAGGATAGAAGTACGGTTTCATGAAGCAGAGGCACATCTGGCAAACCTTAGAGTTCAGCCCACCTTGATTGAAAGGATAAAGATTGCACAAAGTAATAATCCACAGTTGCAGAAGATAAGAGATTTGATAAATCTAAGCTCTCAATCTGAGTTTTGCATTCATGAGGATGGATCTTTGAGGTTTGGTAATTGGCTTTGTGTACCAAATAATTGGCTTAGAATGAGGGAGAACTATTTCTTACTTTGGCTGATGGGAGCAGGATTTCGGTTGTAGCTGTTGGATTCTTTAATTTATGCTTTAAGTCTAGAGTTTTAATTTAGAAAACTATTTGTATGTACCTAATGTTCATAGGAATTTAATTTCTGCAACTTATTTAGGTAAGCATGGATATTGTGTTATCCTGAAAGACAATGTTGTAATAAAGAAGGATAAAATGTTTATCTGTTCTGGCAATATTGTGGATGGTCTTTATATTTTAACTCCTGATAAGCATGAATTATATAATTCTGAATTAGATAATAATTCACATGTGAAATCATTGAAGAGAAAGTTTCCTTTTACTAGTGAAGCATATTTTTGACACTTGCGTTTGGGTCATATTGATTCAAGTAGGATTCAAAGACTAATCAAAGATGGACTTTTACAGCCTATGGACTTTGATAGTTTCCCAATTTGTGAATCTTGTTTGGAAGGTAAAATGACCAAACGATCTTCTAATGCAAAAGGTAGAAGAGCCTAAGATTTGCTAGAACTAGTACATTCAGATGTATGTGGTCCTATGTCAATCCAAGCAAGAGGTGACTATGAATATTTTATTGCTTTCATTGATACTTACTCTAGATTTGGTTATATGTACCTAATAAAACCGAAGTCCGAAGCCTTTGAAAAGTTCAAAGAGTTTAGGACTGAAGTTGAGAACCAATTGGGTAAACGCATAAAGGCCATTCGATCTAATCGAGGTGGCGAATACCTTCTTGGTGACTTCAAGGATTACTTGACTGAAAATGAGATTATATTCCAGTTGACTGCAACTGAAACTCCAAAACAAAATAGTGTAGCAGAAAGAAGGAATATGACTCTTTTAGATATGGTTAGGTCCATGTTGAGTTATTTGACTCTACCAATTTCTTTTTGGAGATATGCCTTAAATACTTTAATGTATCTTTTGAATTTAGTACCTTCGAAGCCTGTTTCTAAAACACCTATAAAGTTGTGGAATGGGTGTAAGCCTAGTATGAGACATCTCCACATTTGGGGTTATTCAGCACATGTGTTAAAAGGAAAGTCTAACAAGTTACAGTCTAAAACAGAAATGGTTTTCTTTTTAGGGTATCCAAAAGGAACTGTTGGAGGTTTATTCTATAGCCATAAGGATAATAAAGTGTTTGTTAGCATAAATTCCAAATTCTTGAAAAATGACTATATGAATGATTATACTCCTAGAAGTAGAGTTGTCTTGGCTGAAATGAATGAACCTGTAGTTGAACAACCAATGGATGAAACTAGAGATGATGTGGTTGTATTAGATACACCACAAGATACTAATCATGAAATGTCTAGTAAACAGGTGCCTCATCATAGTGGTAGAATTGTTCGACCTTTTATAAGATTTAGAGGTTTGGGAGAAACTTATGAAGCAATCTCAAATGAGGCTGAATCGGATCCTTACACTTATGATGAAGCAATAAATGATGTAGATGAATGATGTAGATGCACATCATTGGGTCCAAGCTATGAAATCTGAATTAAATTCTATGTACTCCAATCATGTATGGGATCTTGTAAAGGCGCTTAATGGCATTAAACCTATTGGTTGTAAATGGGTTTACAAGAGGAAGAGAGGGATAGATGGAAATGTTGAAACTTTTAAAGTAAGGCTAGTGGTGAAAGGGTATACACAAAAAGAAGGTATTGATTATAATGAAACTTTTTTCACCAGTAGCCATGCTTAAGTCTATCAGAATTCTCTTATCCATTGCTATTCATTATGATTATGAGATTTGGCAAATAGATGTCAAGACTGCATTTCTTAATGGCAATCTTGAAGAAGAAATATACATGTTGCAACCGGAAGGTTTCGTAGCAAAGAGCTAAGAGTATATGGTATGCAAGTTGAAAAGGTCCATTTATGGTCTTAAACAAGCATCTAGGTCATGGAACATCAGATTTGATCAAGCAATCAAGTCATTTGGTTTTGAATAAAATCTTGATGAACCATGTGTGTACAAAAGACATCGAAACAAAGTAGTAATGTTCCTAGTGCTTTATGTTGATGATATTCTACTAATTGGAAATGATGAGACAAGTTCCTTATGCTTCTGCAGTGGGAAGTCTCATGTATGCCATGCTTGGTACTAGACCAGATATTTGTTATTCAGTTGACATAATCAGTCGATATCAATCAAATCTAGAACCAAAATATTGGCAAGCTGTAAAGCATATTCTCAAGTATCTACGGAGAACGAGAAATTATATGCTTGTTTACCATAGTGAGGATTTGATTCCTATTGGCTATACAGATTCAGATTTTCAATCGGATCTAGATTTCAGAAAATTCACTTTAAGATGTATTTTCACCTTGGGAGACGAAGCCATAAGTTGGAGGAGTGTTAAGCAATCTTGTATTGCGAACTCCACCATGGAAGCTGAGTACATTGCTGCTTGTGAAGCAACAAAAGAAGCTGTTTGGCTCAAGAAATTCCTTTCTGATCTTGGTGTTGTAAGAATGGAGCAAGTTCCCATCACATTGTTTTGCAGAAATAATGGAGCGGTTGCACAATCCAAATATCCAAGAAATCACAAGAAAGGAAAGCACATTGAGAGGAAGTATCACATCATTCGAGACATTGTTGCTCGTGGAGATGTTATGGTAGCAAAGATTGAAAGTGCAAATAATCTAGCAGATCCTTTTACCAATACCTTGTCTTAAAGGACTTTCGAGTCACATTGAGAGGAAATGGGAGTTAGATTAGTGCACAATAATCCTTAGGGCAAGTGGGAAATTGTTAAGACGTGTGCCCTTAAATCCTATTGTATGATACTATGTATGATATTATGTATGACTTAATGTTGTGATTAATAAAATTGTATTATTTTTATCTAAAATAATGGTAACATGAATATTTGGACATTATCATGTAGTCCATAAGATGCATAGTATGTGATTTACGTAGAAAGTCACAGAAGATATAAATCACAAGTTCTTTGTAAACTTAAAATTTATAGTTCGTTGTTGGTAATGAAATTGAGCATTTTATCTGCGAAGACTATAACGTATTAACTAAGATGATTTATCTTGATCATGAAAGTGGAGACTTCTAGTTGATATATTGATATGTTTTAAGAGTTAAGACATATTAAACTAGACAGCTGTGAGATTTGTTATTCTCCTAATGACTGTCAAATGAATAATAAATCTCACGACTTCTATTTGCTTGAAGTTTTAATTCTAAGAGAATAATGAACCTGATCATGACGTGTAGTTTGCTTTGATATATCAGGAGTGATATCTAAAGTAACGGTCAAAACCTTAGTATGTTGGGTAACCACATTTAGTGTTGATGAAACATATATTCTTAAGATGGAATTCATAATCTTTTAACAAAGATATAAAATATTCCCTTGAGATAAGTTTAATGAGTTCAGTTATTCAGAGAATTAGGCCTAATCACTTTGGTAAGAAATTACTAAAGTATATATTTATGAAATTGAATGTCATAAATATATAATGAATAATGTTAAAAGATTAAGCCGAGTACTCAAGGATTAAGATGTAGTAATTTTCAAAGTAGCAGTCTAAATTCATGACTTTCTATTACTATGAATATTTTATGAATGAGTTGTATGTATAATAAAGTATTGGAATATAATTTATTAATAAGGCCTAGAGTGCAATTATATTTATATAGTGGTATTAAATATAATTGATGGTAACTTTGGACTTGTCAAGAGTTGACAGAAAAATCCAAGACCCATTAGAGCTAGTGTCTTATTGGTCCCTTTTGGTCCCACTCCAAGCCACACTAAAGTCCAATTGGAAAGGCCTAATAGGCTAACACAATTAGATAATCGGTTAGTTATAAAGGAAGAAACACACAGAATTTTTTAGAAGCGTAGAGAAAAATAAAAAGAGAGAGAGTGAGGCACTTTTTCATTCTCTCTTGGAAACTGATTGAAAGACCACACTTCTTGGGCGTAAAGTAGAATTGAAGTGAAGATTAAAAGTGTTCCCAAGTGCTTTTAAATTTTATTTTGAAATTCTCCATATCAAGATACACTATCTTATTCTTAAATTCTTAAATTTTGCATAGTGTATGTTATCAATCACCAATGAAATAGATCATTGTTTGTTGCTTCCATTGTGTGTTTTGTATGAGATACAAATCCAAATTTTTTTCCAACAGATGGAACATATATTCTCAAGATGGAATTCATAATCTCGTAACGGAGATATAAAATATTCCATTGAGATAAGTTTAATAGGTTTGGTTATTCAGAGTGTTAGGCCTAACCACTTTAGTAAGGAGTTACTAAAGTATATATTTATGAAATTGGATTTCATAAATATATAATAAATAACTTTAAAGGATTAAATAGGATACTCAAAAATAATATGTAGTAATTTACAAAGTGGCAGTCTACATTCATGACTTTGTGTTACTATGAATATTTTCTGAAAGGGTTGCATGTATAATAAAGTCTTGGAATATAAATTTATTAATAAGGTTTAGAGTGCAATTATATTTATATAGTGGTATTAAATATAATCAATGGTAACTTGGACTTGTCAAGAGTTGACGGAAAAGCCCAAGGCCTATTGGAGCTAGTTTTTATTGGTCCCTTTTGGTTCCACTGCAAGTCACACACTAAAGCCCAATTGGAAAGACCCAATACAAAATTTTTTATAAAGGGAGAAAACATACGGAATTTTTTATAAGCATAGACAAAAAGGAAAAGAGAGAGAGTGAGGAACACTTTCATTCTCCCTTAGAAACTGATTGAGAGACCACACATCTTAGGCATAAAGTGGAATTGGAGTAAAGATTAAAAGTGTTTCCAAGTGCTTCTAATCTTTGTTTTGAATTTCTCCACACCAAGGTAAGATATCTTGTTCTTAAATTCTGAAATTTACATAGTGCATGTTGTCAATCATGAATGAAATAGATTCTTGTTTGTTTCTTCCGCTGCGTGTTTTGTATGAGATACAAAACTAGATTTTCCAACATTAAAGCGGCACCATATGAGGCTTTGTATGGTAGGAAGTGTAGGTCTCCTATATGTTGGGATGATGTTGGAGAAAGAAGATTGTTGGGTCCTGAGATTGTACAACAAACTATAGACAAAATTCAAGTGATTAAAGAGCAGCTACAAACAGCTCAGGGTAGGCAGAAGAGTTATGCAGACCTTAGAAGAAGGAAATTAGAATTCCAAGTGGGTGATCATTTGTTCTTGAAGATTTCACCTACTAAAGGAGTTATGAGATTTGGTTTTCGAGGTAAATTGAGCCCTCGTTTTGTAGGACCTTTTGAAGTCTTGGAGAGGATGGGTAAAGTTGCTTATAGGCTCTCCTTACCACCTTCTTTACCAAGGGTACATAATGTTTTCCATGTCTCAATGTTAAGGAAATATGTTCCAGACCCTAGTCATGTAGTGGATTATGAGCCTCTAAAATTAAGAGATGATTTAACTTATGAAGGGCAACCAGTTAAAATTATGGACAAGAAGGAGCAAGAGTTGAAGAGTTGGACCATACATTATGTCAAGGTTCGATGGAGGAACCAGTCTGTGAGAGAGGCTACATGGGAGTTAGAAGATGAAATGAAGGAGAAATACCCATAACTTTTTGAGGACTCAGGTATGTCAAGTTTAGAGGACTAAACTTCTTTTAAAGGGGGAAGAATGTAATAGCTGGGAAAAAAAATAAAAATAAAAAGCAATTAAAAGGCACGGTATTTAAGTAAATTTGTTATGGGGTCAATTGTTATAATTAAAATTACTAAAGGGTTTTTAGAAAATAAGGTTGAAACCCTAATTTTATATAGTCTAATTTAAGTCAGCGTATACTGACAGATGTTTTGAGAGAGGAGAGTAGCTAAAATACTCAAGTAGAGAAGGTTTGATTGCACTATTGAGGTAAGAGCCTGAGAATCTCTCTCGTTAAATCTAAGCTTATTTGGAATTAGAGTATTTTTTTACATGGATATTGTAACCGGTAGTGAAGCTATTTAATTATTTAAGTGTTTTAAAGATGCAAGGAAGAAAATTTTAGATTTATATTTTGGTCAATTGTATGCTACTGTGTACAGATTTTTCAGTACTCAATATTTTTATATATACAGACACACTCTGTTGTGATAAGCATGGTTGGAAATGGCAAATTTTAGGCGTTTTGGGGTCAACTTGCTGCGAGTTGGGTTGTTAAGAGACTATGCCGAATTGATGGAATTGGAAAAAACAAAAAGGTCTAATAAGCATGGGTTTTGAGGTTTGATAGGTTATATAAAAAAAAATGAAGAAGGAGAAAGCTGCACTTAGTGTAGTACACGTCCTTGTTTAGAATGACATAGTAGTGCTAACCTTATCTTTAAGGCATTGATGGTGGCAGCATATATATATATATATATATATATATATATATATTATGATTAGGTGGAATTTCGGTGTAGGAAAAGCCGTCAATAATGAGATATTTTAATAGTTTTTCTTCTAGTCAGGTACCGTTATAAGTTTTTTTAAATTATATGATTATTGAGTAAATGGTGCTTGTAAATTGTTAGGTGAGATCTAAGGATTTTAGAGAAGTGTTAGGAAGAAGTTCTTGTGGTGAGCTAGCTAAGGTAAGTAACCTTATCCTAATTGAGTTTTATTTTGCTTATATTAATGTATTTTTAACTACTGAAAATTTGTTTATAATTGTTACAATTTTATTTCTATTGTAGCACTAATTTCAAGTAAAGAATTATCACAAATATATTTGATTACTGAATATATGATGTGTTTTGTTTAATTGTTTTTAGTTATATTGATTCAAAGTAAAGAATAAAGAATTTCCACAAATATATATATATGAGCATTGAATATAAGATTTATTTAATTTAATTTTTTTTACCTATATTGATTTAAAGTAAGGAATATAGAAATATCACAAATGTATTGAAATATTGAATATATGATTATATGTATATGCATTTGAATAAGATACATTTTTGTTAGAAATTAAAATTTCATATATATGATTATGAACAGTCTAACTATGATTTGATTCTGATACCCAAACCAATGGGGGTTATTCATTGGTACTCTGATACTCAAACCAATGGGAGTTATTCATTGGTACTCTGATACCCAGCCAATGGAGGTTCTTCATTGGTACTCTGATACCCAGCCAATGGGGGTTGTTCACTAGTATTTTGATACCCAAACCAATGGGGGTTATTCATTGGTACTTTGATACCCAAACCAATAAGGGTTATTCATTGGGACTCTGATACCTAACCAATGAGGGTTATTCGTTGGTACTTTGATGCACAGTCACAGGAATATAGCGTGACCATAATTGTAAGATTGTTAAGGATATAAATTACATTTGAATATTTGTCTATTTTGAGTCTTTAAAACTACATATGTGATATTGGAAATGTTTGAGTATTTGAACTATTTTGAGTCACTAAAAATGCTTATGTGTTTTTGGAACCTATGGTAAGTTATAGCTTTTGATATATGGAAAAATGACTATTTTATAAATCTTCTATGATATATTTGTAAGATTAAAGTATGTGATCTATGTACAACTTATTATTTTAAGACTATGAAAATTTTCAGTTATTTTGAAAACACATATTACATCATATACTTTACAAATCTTTTGCTTGATGGAACTTATTAGGATTTTGGTTACTTATTGAGTTGTCAACTCACCCCCACCCCCTCTTTCCCCTTTCAGATTTTGATTATGAAGAGTAGCATATGTTTGGGCTTCCGTTGGGTTGTGCGCATGAGTGAAGTTTAGAAAATTAATGGAATAAGATTTGAAATTTTATGATTAAGATTACCATTTGTGTTGACCTTTAGATATAAATGGTTTAGTTATTTTTATTTTGATGTTGGAAGATTATTATTTGGAGATCTTTGAGAATTGCATTATTGAGGATATTTTCAAATTTATTGATGAAATTTTCTTTGAGGATAACTCTTTAATTGTTAAGAGGGCCTTACACACTTGTAGGGTGTAAACTTTATAAGTGTGTGGCTATTGTCACGTGCCTAGCTCTTACTTGGGTTTAAGGCGTGATAGTATAGTTAGATACACATGCTAATGAAAGAAACAACATTCAAACATGCATGTTAATAGAGAATTAAAAACGATACTTGCATCAATTACACGAATGAATTCTAAGGAGTCAGGCTCGTCTTCTTGGTTTAGTCAGGCAACAAAAGAAGGAGAAGCAAGAACCATCTACTATTGCTAATGATGTTCTTGATGAAGGGATAGATCAGTTCACTCTTGGAGAAAACGATGTTCCTTCTACCACACAGCAAGATTATTCTACTCATTTTGATCAATTTAATTTGATAATAAGATAGCTTGCATCCATAGATTATAATGAGTTTGCTATCTTAGGGTCTATTTCAGATCTACTTATTTTGCTGAAACTGAAAAACTTTTGTTGAAAACACTGAAGATAAATGTAAAAGTTAGCTGAAATTGTATAGTAGGACCCATAAATAGTACCAAAAAATCAGTAGGGCCAATGAATAGTACCAAAAATAAGCTGAATAGTAAAATAAACTAACTTTTAATTTAGAACCAAACACACACTTATTATCAAATTAAATTATTCATCCCATATAAGGAGGTTTATATCATAAATTATTTATACAGACAATCCGTATTTATACTACTATTATTTAAATATTCTAGTAGAATTTCATATATCTTACAATAAAATTAAATCATTTATATCACAAATAACCACAATTCACACGCAAACATAGACGATCATTAAAAGCCACCATTCCTTACTACCTTAAGAATTAAAAATTAAATCCAATTCCATGAAAAAGCAAAAACATTTGCTTAATAGTGACACCTAAAAGTTACCCATAGAAAAGGAGAAAAAAAGGAAACAGACTTCCTAATAAGTAGTGGTTAAACAAAAAATCCTAATAACAACAACATAAAACACACATAAATACAACAAAATTATATATGTAACTATACTATTTATAAGAGGATTCTCCTCTTTGAATTGAAATTTCATGTGATTCAAAAATACCCCTAAATCTTACATTTAACTAGGAAAAAATTTGAGAACAACCTAACTTGAAATGACTACAAAATAGGACACTGCTACTAATCCATGTTTTCAAAACAAACTTGTCTAATTTTTTTTTTTTAATAAAAACTATGACACTAGACCAAAAAAAAAAAAGCCTTATCGCACGTGCCAAGTGCGTGTGATGAGGCTAGTACTATCTACATCATGTTTCATTTCTTTGGATTTGACTTTTATGTGGTTCAAAAATATCCCTACATCATACGTTTAAACAGTGACAAAACTTAGAGACAAATATGTAAAATAAAACCCATTATCCTCGCTACACCACTTTCAATTTTCAAATACACGTTCAAATCCATAAAACTTAAAAATAAATAAATAAATAAACATGTTAAAAGAAAATCATTTATGAAAATCCATTCCAATTCAATGTTTGTGTTCTATTTAAATTCAAACACTAGGCCTTAGCCTACTATCCCTTTAAAAGAGAAGTTCTTATCTTTATCCTTATCTCAATCTTTTCTCTATATCTTTATATATAAATAGATTCCTACAATCTAACACACACATGTTGATCACCTTTTAATTGAGTTCAAATTTTTAATCCCTAATCTACAAAAAGGAGGAATATTATTTTATTTTTAAAAGCTCAAACAGAATCAAACGTTTTTTTTTTTCAAAAAAAAGAAAAAAAAAAAAACATTGATCTTGTACAACTTTAAACTCCCCATTATCTAGCGTACACACTTTTGATCATCTAAACACCCCCCCCCCCCCCCCCCCCCCCCCCCCCCCCCCCCCCCCCCCCCCCCCCCCCCCCCATCTAACCCAAAAAAAGAAACAAAAGCTGTAAGTTACTACGAGCTTTAAAATTTTTGTTCTATTTGTATATATTTCACGTTTCAGTTTTCACTTTCTTTTTCACAAAAGCTTTGATTTCCACAATTTCTTTTTTCAATTTCATCACCATCTTTTCACTGAGAAAGGTACATTTTGTTTGATATTGTTTAAATTATTACTTTGTATTTTCAGTTGTATTTTCCTTTTCTTTGAACTATTTTCATATTTGATTTAATCTCCTATTATATATTTTTTTCCTCATAACTTTTATCTCTCTTTTCCATGTTATTCCTATTGTGTGCATGTGTGTATATATATATATATATATATAGAGGTATATACAAGGATAGGTTGTAATAATTATATAAGGTTTATGAGTATTTATTTGTAAAACGAATAAAATGGAAAATTCGAGTGTTGGAATTTTCTTTGTGAAAATTGAAGTTCCATATATATATATATATATATATATATGAAAATGTGTCTATTGAAAGGCATAACCTTTCATATTGGATATATATTGATAATTGCTTAATCTTGCATATTTATATCATTATTAGAAAGCATTATCATACTTATTTTGAGTTAATTCATGCATTTTATAGTTGGTTTTGGAATAATGCTGAATAATTAATTTTATTCTTAATTGAATTTTAATGCATGAATTTGTCGTTTGTAGGATAATGAAATTAAATAAGTGGATTTGTGCAAAAAGGAAAGCTAATGGACTTTACTTTCACAAGAGCCATGATGAAGTCAAAGAAGGCCAACCCAACAAAATTCAAGTCCAATTGGAGCAAAGAATCAAGGGAGCATAACTTTTGGCTTAGATGTCCAATTGAGATTATTCAAGTTGAAATGGAAAGATAACTTAAAAGGCTACGACTTTATAGTTTATCAAAACTCCGAATTCTAATATTAAATTGGTCGAAAACGTCAGTTAAATGAAGCCAAAAACATGAGATTTTCTCCAAACGGGAATTCAACTTGTAATAGGATTCTTTGACCTATTTAAAGGCTTTTTAGGGCAAAATTCAGAAGGGGGGGGGGGGGGGAGGGAGCTACTGTAGAACATAATTTAAGTTTTCTTAAAGTTTCTTTACAATTTTTAGAGTTCTATTCGTGTTATAGCTTGCTAGAAGTCTTGTTACGACAAGGGGTGAAACCTAATGGTTTATTGGTATGTTCTTAACAATTATTTTATGGGTTTAATGCTTATGTTAATATGTTTTTGATTGATTTAGTCATCTAGAAAAGCGTTTAGTTTTGTATAATTCTTTGATTTATCGTAGAATCTAGGCACGTTAAATGCTTTGTATTCCCTGTTAATTAATTCACTAGTTTTGTTTTGCCCAAAATCAACCAATTTCTTGAAACTTCCTTAGACAATTAATTCTTGAGTTTTTATTGTTAAATCATCCGACTAAGATCATCCTTCATGTGAATTTTAGTTGAGTTATAAAATTGTTGAGACTACCAATAGATGTGTTGTGTGTGGATCCTTAAACCTTAGTGCCTTAATATATTGTTATTTTCTCTCAATTTAAATTAACTTTACTAAACCATCAAAAATCTCTTCAATTAAACTTTATTATTTTAGTTTTATTCTCTTATAGTTTAGTAATCAATTCCCTTTTTCATGTGGATTCGACCTCAGACTTACCAAGTTATTACTTCGTGACAATCTTGCACTTGGGAGCATTTTGTAAAATGAATAAAATGAAAAATTCAAGTACTATAATTTTCTTTGTGAAAATTCAAGTTCCATATATATATATATATATATATATAAAAAAGGTGTCTATCAAAAGGATATAACCTTTCATATTGAATATATATCAAAAGTACCTTTTAATGAAAAGGTATCTATTAAAAAGATATAACCTTTCATATTGGATATACACTGAAAGCTTGAATATCTGTAAAAACACAAGAGCTGTCTAGGTTCCCAAATTTAAATAAAAAAAAAAAACTACTCGATTGAGTTTACTACTCTAACTTAAACTAAGTGCGGAATAGAGTAAATGTGAGTGAACAAAGAATATAACTACTCTAAGCCATATTCATTAAAACACAGTAGTAAAATGAAAGCTAAAAGAGTAGGGAAGAAGAATGCAAACACAAAACAACACACCGATGTGTTATCGAAGAGGAAACGGAAGAACTTGGCGAAAAGCCTCTCCGCCGCCCTCCAAGCGATAAATCAATCCACTAGAGAATAAGTTGGAAAACATGAATAACAAAAGACCCTCCAAGCCTTGTCTTTTCTAGCTTTCCAGATCACGCAATTTAGCCTAATTGCATCCAGTTCTTCCAATGCTTCCTAACAACACCAAAACCTCACTTTACACTCAGTATGGGTGTGGTAAGTGTTTGGGCTATCAACCTCTCAAAGATTTGGATATGGAGAGGTAGGAGTTAAGGAAAACCACAATGGATTGTGTAGAAGATTGTAGGTATGACAATCTCTAACTCTCAAGAGTTTGTAGCTAGGGTTTTCTCTCTGAAAAGCACTTCTCTCAATACGTGGGTAATGACGGTATATATAGTGTGTGTGAGGATGTAGTGGAGCTGATATGACAAAATAGCAAAAGCAAACCGTTTCACGGGTAATTCATAGAAAGCCCTTATCTGCGAGACATTCGTGAAAGCCAGCTATAACCATCTGTCATGACTCTTTGCATTCTAGTCATGTGCTGAGCTACCCGTGAAAACTTCTTTAGTCTTCAATGTTGCCTTGAGTCTTCACACTCTCTCTCACACACAACCCTTACAAATAAATCCCACATAAAATACAGGATACAAAAGATTGAACAATATTACAATCAAATTTGACACGAAATTAAAACCAACACAAAATAGTTGTAAAGTACAACTTTACAATCTCCCCCTTTGGCTATTCCATGACAAAGCACCCTATAATAGACTTTAGACTTAAACTTGAGTTTGGGAACAATGGCAAAACTCACTCACACCTAATCTAGAAGTTGTGAAGCACTTGCACAAATACACCTGTATACTGAAACACTCACACACAAGCAAAACTTTCATTAAGCTCATGACAAGTTGAATACAAGGTACGTATAGGAGCAAGTAAAATACGATCAAGGTAAAAAGTGTTAGGTTCTACGAAATTAGGAACTAAGTATTATAACTTCAATTTGTATATGTTGGAAAATCATGATCAAAACATTTAGTCTAGATTTAGGTTGCTCAAAGTGATGTATGTGTAAAGTTGGAGTCGAGTAATTGCAAAAAATTACTATTCAATTTCTGCAAGGCTCGATCAATCAAAAATTAGACTTGATCGATCGAAACTCATGTAGAATGTTTTTTCTACCGAATTTCCAACTCAGCCCAAGCCCATATGACGTGTAAGGTTTTATGTTTTTCCTTAAGTATAAAAGGAAAAACTCTAGCCATGTTTTATGGTTGTTGTTTATGTTGTGTGTGTGTGAATCTTTTGTGAGATCTAGAGGTGTTTGCCTTCCTACATACTTAAAGTTATCAAGATCGAGATTGATGTCAAGAGTTTGGTGATCATTTCAGTTGCTACATAAAGAGCTTAAAGAAAAAAAAGTGGTATACTTATGGATGCTGTGGATCTGAGAAAGAAGTAGTCCGTAGACTTGGAGCTGTCACGTGGTTGTGGTAGTCTACTCACGGTAGCAATAGGATGTTAGTGGTCTAAGTCGCTATTGTAAAACTTTAATTTTTTCATAGTGGATCTGTTTTATCTTGAGCATAGCTAGGTTAAATCCTTTCCAGGTTTTTTATCAGTTTAATTTTCCTGAGTTATCATATTGTTGTGCTCTTTATTTTTCGCTGCTTTAATATTTGTGATTGGTTTGTTTTAATTTAGATCTGAATAATTTACCTAAGTAATCACTTGGCTAAATAACTAGGTTAAACAACTGGTGTTTTAAGGGTTTAAAAATGTACAAAAAGCAAGATATAAACTATGAAGTATAACTTGATCATATAGGAACAATCATTAAAGAATGACTATAATGATCATTTAACAAGTAAACTATCATCCGAACATGCACTGTAATTAAGTGAAAAGAAAAAATCAATTGCATGTCCAAACACACAGCCAATGCAAAACACCAAAGTATTTGCATTAAAAATACATGATCCAACAAGGGCATAAGTGTGTAGTACTCAAGATAATGCAATAAAATTTAAAAGTACAAAAAAAATGCTATAAAGCAAGGATACAAATACAAAGTACTAAATATAATTGAAAGCTTTAAACCAAAGTAATTAAATGCTTCAAAAGAAAGCAATGTAAATATAAACTAAGAGGTGTAAAAACTATGGCAAAAGAAAAGTAGAGTGCTAAAACCACAAGTAAGCTACTAAACCACCAAAATGAACCAATATCTATGCTTTGCTATGCTATGCTCCCCCTCAAACTGTGCAGCTCCCAACTCCCCCTTAAAATTTTCTCCCCATTTTTGATTGGAATGGCCAAAGGAGCTAGAACTGTTCAAATTCGAAGTCAGATCCCTGCACCATTGTCATGTCTTCAATTTGTGATGATAATGTAGTAATCTGGCCTTAAATATAAGCAAATTGATCCGCAGTGTGCTGCATATGAGATTCAAGCATGCCATACATCTACTCTACCCTTGCAATAGGGCAATCAAGATGATTAGGTCCCCGTGCTTGTGCTTGGGAAGATGATTGTGCAGGGCCCTCCGGGGTTAAGGTGAACCTTGTAATTTCTTCCTTCGTGTCCTAACCTTCTTCCTCAACATTGTCCCTTGGGATTTTAGAAATGTTGGTTCTTGATTTGGTGATGTGGGCTTTGCTTTGGGTCATCGTATAAGCACCAATGGGATAGTCTCTTTGCACGAGGATAAAACCGCTTGGAATCTTCATCCTTGTCTTTGCTATGAGACCCATAATGAGACTTGGGAATGGCATGATTGTTCTTGAGTTCCTTTTGGTGATGCTCTTTGTTAGGAGGTGATATATGTGACCACATATGTTGATCTCCTTGTGTGTGAAGAGATCATGTAAGAAAATAGTTCTTGGTGCGTACAATGTTGTCAAGTTCGTCACTGGGTAGAGATTGTCGATCATTACATAAGCCAATATCCTCATCTCTGCATCAAAGGGAATGGTGTTCATTGAACTCTTTTTTGAGAAAACCACCGAGAAGCCTCACCATTGGCTCAAAAGAATCCAATCTATTGTCATATTGTATGGAGATTGGTTGAGATGGTGGACAAACTTCTAGGAACTCTTGAATTGAATTCCTTGTGATAATGAACTCTTTTTGTCGCACCCAACAGTTGATATGATCTTCGTCTACAGTGGCATTTGTGAAGAATTCCTTTATGAGTTCACTATAGACATTTCCACTTGGATTAAGCAACTTTGTCCTGGTTCTCTCCTTGAATATCTCAGGGATGACAATGTTTTCAAGGGTCTCCATTTTTACAACCCTTTCCATGATGATTGTTGCCTTTTTGTAAAAGTCATTGTAGGCCAAGTCTACCACAATGGTTCAGAAATTCTCTGAGTCCATGCATGGACGCTTTGAAGATTTCTTATTGGTAGAGTGCTTAGTAGGAGACATCTGCAAAGACAAACACAAAGCAAAGAAACACGTGCAAAAACACAAAATAGGAACACAAACTTGATTAGTGTCAAGTTAGTCCATAAAAATAAGCACAAAGTCCTAAAAGGAACAAAAACAGTGTTACACAATCATGTTAAAAGTGCTAAACATGTAACAACATATATCTAGCATGAATGATATGCAAAACATGACAAGTGAACAAGTGTGTGCATTAAGTGTGCATGTGGTGTGCATATGTGATGCATGTGCAAGGCATGACTAAGCACATTTGGTACTTATTGGAATCCAAAACAACATCAAAATGTCATTTGGGCATTTTATCAAACACTTGATATGCACTAATAAAACTAACATGTAGGCAATGCATGAACATAAGTGAATCTTGCCTAAATACATCTTAAAATTGCCTCAAGGGGCCAACACAAACACAAACAAACCAAGTGGGACAAAGCCCAATCAAGAAATTTAAAAAAAAAAAAAAATTCACACAAAGAAAGTATCCCAACCCTTTTTCAAAAATGACCCATTTCAAGTAAAACCTTGAAAATTCTGCAGAATCTAAAGGAAATAAAGGGAAAAGATTGCTTACACATACCTTAGAAAAGATTTGAAGAAGTTTTCTCTTGAGTTTTGGTTGGGTTTTTGAGTGAAAATTAGTTTGGAGTTGAGAGAGGCATGAGGGAGGCAAAGTGAGTGAAATAAGGTGTGTTTGAAAAACTGTCTACATCAGCCCTTTAAACCTGAAAACACACGTTTTTCTCAAGTTACCTTCTCACGAAGTTACTCGCAAAAAATGCATCTGAAGCACAAAACTTTTCATGGGAAGACTTTACTCGCGAAATAGTCACGAGACAGTCGTGAAAGTTTCTGTCTGAATTTTGTGTTTTTACTATTTTGCCTTAACCCATTTTTGCTGGAAGAGCTTAGTCGCGAGCTTCTCGCGAAAATGCCTCTGAACAAGTTTTTGTTGAAACACAAGGAAAATGCACTTTGAACAAAAACTCAAAACACAAAAGCATAAAACACTTTCAAAAACATATAAAATACTCAAAAATCTTTTTAGGTTTAATCGGCAAGAAATTGAGTATACACATCACATTTGAACACATGCAATCACATAAACGAAATAAGCATTCATTGAACAAAGTCTTGTGTGTTGTGTGTGAGTATCAAAAGTGGAATAGTCCTTAGTCTAGAGTGAAGCTTCAATGATCAATTCAATAAAGTCATACATAACTAGTACTAAGTCAAGAGGACTATCTCAATTATAGAAATGAACATATATGACCTCCTATAAGAAAATGATTACATATCTTTGAAGCTTTTCATTTGGCTTCTTTACAAATCATAACATTTGATCATTTTTCTGAACAATACATGTCATTTTGAGATCAATGCTTGAAATTTTTGATATTTCAATTTTGTGAGTAAACCTTTGACTTTTTAAGGCACCATACATTCCAATAAAGTCACTTTCCCTTTTCCTAGTCAAAACTAGTATGTGCGATGGTTTTGCAGCTCAATATCTCCTTTCAAGATTTTACATTTGATGAGCTATAGAACAAAAACATAAAAATGTGGGAAAAGATATAGGCACAAGTCTATGCATGTATCAAGACCAACAAGACTATTGACTAATCATTCATGACAAGCTTGAAGATCGATTTACAACAATTACACATAGATTTCAAGATTTTTCCCACAAAGATGGATGTGCATACAAAACAAGTTAAGCTCGTAAATAAATTACACCATTATAATGAATGTATTAGGCCAATCTCACATGTGATATACACAAAACAAGCGATCAAACTTTTTGGAGTCTTTTCAATTTTTATGAGTTTTTGAATTTTTCAACACACTAAAAAACAGAACAAGAAAAGTAAGATCAACAAAAACAAGTACAAAATGCAACTTGCAAAAGAAACATGCTAGGAATCGGAAGCAATGACACAAGAAGATTTTGCATGACATGATGCATGAACCCATGACCCTAAACATTGGATGTATTAATGCTTGGGCATAGGGAGTGATCATGCATGAGTACCCTTTTTCACCCACACTTTGCAAGTGTTTTGGGTGAGAACCTTAGATGGAGGGGTACGACCAATATAACTTTGCAACCTCAGAGTGAAGCTAGCAAGGCATAGAGAGATGTTCTTCAACATTTCAATGATGTATCCAATGAGATGTCCTTCTTTTTCTCCCTTATGTTGTGCTCCCTTTGGCCTTTTCTTTGAACTTTCTTGGCCACACATTGAGTCAGCCTTCTTGAGTGCATGAAGCTTGAAACAATTTGGTCTTATGTGCCTTTGAATGCCACAATGATGACACACATGCTTCACTTGAGGCCCCCTTTCATTTTTAGGTAATGACTTCCCTTTATCCTTTGATTTTGCACCAATGGTTCTCTTTTCAGTAGTAGGGGTCTCAGTCTCAGGCGTCACTTTTTTAAGTTTCTCAACACTCTTGGCTGATATGAACCTTACTTCCTTCTTAGATTCGGTACTAGAGCTTTCTTCTCCAGTATAACCCAAACCGATCTTGTCATCCGAAGATTTTTGTGAGGACAACAAGCTGTCAAGTTTCTTGGTGAAGATACGCTCAACCTTGACATTAACTTGGATTATTTCAAATTCAAGAAACTTGATCTTAGAGTAAGCTTCAACCAACTCACCCTTGAGTCCTTCTACTTCACATTTTTCCTCTTTAAGTTGCATAAAAGTACACCTATGCTCTTCTTCAATCTTCTTCATCTTTCTTACAGCATGGTTCACAATCTCGACATATTTTCAACAATCTTCTAGCAAAGAATCATATGCTTCTTGAAGATTGTTCTCACCTTCATTTTGGCATACATCTTCAACTTCCGATTCTTCAACTTCCTCACCCTCGGAATGCTCACCAAGTTCATTTACCAAATTGCTCAAATCATCCTTTGACTCAACGGAGGTAATTGCCATGAAGGCCCTATAGTTTCGGTCACTATCACACTCTTCTTCCGTGTCTGAATTTGAGCTTTCGGAGTTGCTAAGAGCAGTGGAAAACACCTTACCCTTCGCTCTCAAATAGTTGAGACATTATTTCTTGATGTGTCCATGGTCGTTGCATTCATAGCACACAATTCCTTGAGGGGGTTGAGAGTCCTTCCCATCTTTCTTCTTGAAATCCTTCCTACCACCTTTGGATGATGAAAACTTTTCTTTGTTGAAAGACTTCCCACTGTTCTTCATCTTCAGAAATTTCCAGAAGTTCTTTGCAAGGAATGGTACTTCCTTCTCCACATCATCTTCTTCGGAAGAGTCATCCATTCTCTCATTAATGGTTTTGAGAACAAGTGATTTACTTGGCTTGTGAGAAGGCAATCCTAGCTCATACGTTTGAAGAGATCCAATGAGCTCTTGAATCTTGATCTCATCCAAGTCTTTGCTTTCTTCTTTAGCTATGACTTTCACACGGTAACTCTCTGGTAAGGACCTCAAAATTTTTCTCACCACCATAACATCCTTAATCTTTTCACTGAGATTGAGCTTGGCAATCACGATTTCATTGAGCTTTCCATAGAATGAATCAAATGACTCATCGTTACTCATCTTGAGCTCTTCAAATAGAGTGGTCAAGATTTGTAGCTTTGTGTCCTTAACTTTCTTGGTACCCTCATATGTAGTCTCAAGAATCGTCTAAGCTTCCTTGGTGATCTTCACATGCGATGTCCTATGAAATTCATCAGTAGACACACCATAAAAGATAGCATTAATTGCTTTACTATTGGCATTTGCCAAAGCAAGAGTTACCTTGTCCTGTTCGAACTTGGCTATCATGGGTCTAACACAGCCATTCTCAATGGAATCCCATACGGACTCATCTATGGCACAAACAAATTCCCTCATATGGACTTTCCAAAAAGCATAGTTGCTTCCATCAAAGAATGGTGGAGCATTAAGAAATTGTGACTGATCCATCATAAAAGGGGTTTTAGATCATACTTAGGTAATGAAACCACAGTAAGTGCACCCGCTTTGATACTAATTGAAAGCTAGAATATGTGTAAAAACACAAGAGTTTTTTAGACCCCCAAATTATAAAAAAAATGGCTCGGTTGATTTTACTCTAACTTAAACTAAGTGCAGAATAGAGTAAATGTGAGCGAACAAACAATATAACTACTCTAAGTCATATTCATTAAAAACACAGCAGTAAAATAAAAGCTAAAAGAGTAGGGAAGAATAATGCAAACACAAGATAACACACCAATGTGTTATCAAAGAGAAAATTGAAGAACTTGAGAATAAGTTGGAGTACACGAATAACAAAAGACCCTCAAAGCCTAGTCTACCCCATGTATTTAAGCCCTCCAAGGTCCTACTATCGACTGACTTCGCCAAGCCTTGTCTTATCTAGCTCTTTGGATCATGCAATTCAGCCCGATTGCATTTGCCAAACACATGGCTTTATATAATGCTTTCCAGCTGCACCAAAACCTCACTTTACACTTAGTATAGCTGTGGTAAGTGTTTGAGCTATTAACCACTCAAGGATTTGGATATGGAAAGGTAGGAGTTGAGGAAAACTACAATCGATCTTGTAGAGGATTGTGGGTATAACAATCTCTAACTCTCAAGGGTTTGTGGCTAAGGTTTTCTCTCTAAAAAACACTTCTCTCAATATATGGGTAATGATGGTATATATAATGTGTGTAAGGATGTAGTGGAGCAGATATGACAAAATAGCAAAACAAACTGTTTCGTAAGTATCTCGCGGGATGGCCTTACCTACGAGACACTCGTGAAAACCAGCTGTCACCATCTGTCATGACTCTTTGCATTCCAGTCATATGTTGAGCATATGCTTCATCCGCAAAAACTTCTTTAGTCTTCAATGTTGCCTTCAGTCTTCACACTCTCTCGCACACACAACCTTTACAAATAAATCCCACATAAAATATAGGGTATAAAAGATTGAACAAAATTACAATCAAATTTGGTACGAAATTAAAGCCAACACAAAATAGTTGTAACTCACAACTTTACATATATCAAAAGTACCTTTTGATGAAAATGTGTCTATTGAAAGGACATAACCTTTCATATTAGATATATATCAAAAGTGACTTTTGAGCAAGACATACCTATTAAATGAAAAGGTACCTATTGAAGAGTTATAATCCTTTGGGTATAAGTAGTGGCCTATATTCACTTGATAACTACTTCTTCCCTCCCAAAAAGTTAGTTTCTAAGAAACACAAGAAATCCTGTAGGTATTCTCCAAAATTGCTATTTGTAGAACCCAATAAACTTGGTTGTATACTATGGACAAGTTTAGAAACCCTTTAGCAACTTGCGTATAGGGATAAATATTGTCTAAGGATAACATTCAATTGTGCCTCCAAATCAATCACTAATTTCTATTTACTCAATGTGTTCATTTTGTTCTTACATTTTTATTCTTTGATTTTGTGAAATCCTCAGCAATCTTAGAAAATATTTTCTACAAGACAAGGAGTGAATGATGATACAATTTTGATTGTGTTGAACCATGATTTGATGAAATTGGATTGTTTTTATGGAACCACTTTTACTCGGTGGAAAGAGCAATTGGCATGGATTTGAAGAGCTCTTCAAATGATGAACTGATCATAATGAAGATTCAATGGAAAAAGGCTTAAAGAAACAAATTTTCATTGTTGGCAAGACAAGGTGATGACTCTTTCATATTGTGGATGCATTAAAAGCCATGTTGATAGATTGAATACTGACTTCTTGTTCATGGGCAATTTGAATTTTAAATTGATTGATGAGTTTCTTTGTTAGAATATTTGCATGTGTTGCAAATTTATATGAATTGAGAAATAAGGATGACCTTTTGACATGCTTAAATGTTATATAGTGAAGTAGAAAATCTAAAGAATGGGAATTTAAACTCTTATAGTGATAGAGTATGTGAATGTTTTCCTAAGTGATTTTCTAAACTATGTGGAAATATTAAATAACATGTCAGAAGATCTCATTTTAGATCAATTCAAAAGTGATTGCGAACAATGTTCAATGTGGAAGTTCTAATAAGACCAATAAGCACTTAAATGTAAATAAGAGTGTGAGTGGTTTTAAAAGAACAACTCCAAAAATCCCAACGATGACAAGTAGAATATGTCATGTTTCCTTTGTGGAAAGAAAGACCATTACATTTGAGAATGTAAGTTCTGATGAGAATCAACAGGCATTAAAGGATCCATTACATGTTCCAGTTAGGCTTATTACTGGAGCAAGATCCAAGAAGATCAAAGAAGCACTTAATGGGCTAATTCTAGAGATTTGAGCTAAATCTAACATAGGACATTCCAAGCTTCGCCAAAAGGAAGATGATGGCGTAATAAATTTAACCCAAACTATTAAGGGCCGATTTGGCTTAATTAGGCGTGATTTATGGTATGGATTAATGGCTGATTGACTTTCTAGCTCCATACCAATTAATAGATATTTTTCCTATTCTAGAGCTACTAATTTTAGACCAAATCCACCTTAATTTTCGGCTTCAATTATTTAGAACGTTCTTTTAGCGATTTTCCTATTTGGAGCTGCTAATTTCAGACCAAATCAACTTTATTTAGGCTTCTATTATTTAGTAAATTTTTTATAGTTTCCAATTTTCAGTCATGTTTTATAAGTAGCATGCACTCATTGTAATGAAGGATTATTGAATAAAAGTTAGAAAAACGTGAGGTTTTGCTTCTTCTTTTGGTTCTTCAAGAACTGTGAACTTATTAGGGATTCTTTCTTGTGGTGTTCAAATTTTATACATTCGGTTCGTGATTCAATTATAATCATTGGGTCGAGGTTTTTTACTTATGCCTTTGGTTCGAGTTTCATTTATAAACATTGGGTTGGGGTTTCTATGAAAATCTGAATTTTAGCTTTCTTGGGCAAGTATTCCAATATTATTTGTTGGGTCTCAAAGCATGTTACTTGAGGTTCGCATCATTTGATATCAAAGCCAGGTTCTAAAATCGGGTTTACTATCCCTTTATCTTATGTTTCTTGTTATCATCCTATCTTGTTTAATTTGTGTACTTTGTTCCTTATTCTTATTTTGTGACATGCACCAAGTTCCAAAAAAAAAAAATGAAAAAAAGAGACGTCATAAAAGAAAAGAAAACCAAAAAAAAAAAAAATTTAAATATTGTTTTCTTTTGTCATTTTCCTTTGATTCATTATTTCTATAATATTTTCTTGCCGTCGGTATTGGTTTAAATTCTACAAGTTGAATTTCTTGATCAATTTTATTAATTTAATGAAGAACTAAAAAGGGGAAGTTACGAGTGAAAAAAGACAAGAGAGTATGAGACTAATATCAAGAAAAAGCCAATTTAAGAGTGAAACATGAGTATGAGTGACATTATTTTAGTGTAAACACGTGAGGAAGTGTTGTGAAGAATTATTTTTAACATTTCTCTATAGTTTAAAGAGTATGTCTTCTAGGGTGAAACATCAAACAGAGAAGGAGGGGAGGAGTCATTCTTTATGTTACAGGCGATGTAACAACAATTTGAATGCATGAACGTGGTGTTTAGTGAGATTCGAGATTGGATGGATAGGCAAGATGCTATTATTGCTACTTTACGTGAGGAGAATCCCCAAAGAGTCCCTAATGCTAGAAGGCAAGAAAGGCGTGTGCGCGTGGATGATTTTGATGATGACTACAAGGATGACTTCGAAGATGAAGAGGATCAAGCTTTATTGAACAATGAGGGTAGGTTTGTACTAAGGGGAGAAAGGCGTGGTAGAGGTTTCTAAAGAGGTCCAAGATGGGACTAACAGAAATCTAAGATATATCAAAATGAAGATACCATCATTCCAAGGGAAAAACGATCCTAAAGCGTACTTGGAATTGGACAAGAAGGTGGAGTTGATCTTTGAGTGCCATAACTACTCCGAGAAGAAAAAGGTAAAACTTGTTGTCATTGAGTTTACTGACTATGCTATTATATAGTGGGATCAACTTGTGATGAATAGAAGGAGAAACCATGAAAGGCCTATTGAGACTTGGGAGGAAATGAAGGTCAGCATGAGGAGGTGGTTTGTCCCTAGTTACTACTATAGGGACTTATATCAGAAATTATAGTCTTACTTAAGGATATAGGAGCGTGGATGACTACCATAAGGAAATGGAGATTTCCATGATTCGGGCTAATGTAGAGGAGGAAAGAGAAGCTACCATGGTGAGGTTTTTGAATAGGCTGAATCGAGGCATTTCCAATGTGGTGGAGTTGTAACACTACATGAAGTTGGAAGACATGGTGCACATGGAAATAAAGGTGGAACAACAGCTTAAAAGTAAAGGAACTTGGTCATTTCAAAATCTGAGCTCCTCTGCTTCATGGAGGTCGAGTGGGAGGAAAGACAAAGGGGCTGTTTTTAAATCCAAAACCGAATCACCAAAAAGGAGAGATAAAGCTCTAAGTGTCAACAAAGGTAAAAAGAATCCCAAACCCGTAATCATGATGGTAAGTGTTTTCATTGTTTGGGAGTAGGTCATATAGCTTCACAATGCCCAAATAAAAGGACCATGATTGCACGTGTTGATGGAGAGGTGGAAACCGAAAGCGAGGGCAATGATGACTAGATACTATCACCTGAGGATGCTTGTAATGATGATGTGGAGTATCTAGTGGAGGGTGAGTCACTTGTGGCTAGGTGTGTTTTAAGTGCCCAAGTCAAAGAGGATGACATGGAACAACAAAGGGAGAAAATCTTTCATACTAGATGCCATATTAACAGCAAGGTATGTAGTATGATCATTGATGGGGGAAGGTTTACTAATAAGGCTGGCACTACTTTAGTTGAAAAATTGAATTTACCTACCTTGAAATGCCCTAGACCATATAAGTTGCAGTGGTTGAATGATTGTGGCGAGGTTAAGGTAAATAAGCAAGCACTAGTTTCATTTTCAATTGGGAGGTACAAGGATGAAGTACTTTGTGATGTTATTCCAATGCATACGAGTCACATTATTACGCAAGCCGTGGCAGTTTGATAGGAAGGTCAATCATGACAGGCTCAAGAATAGGCATTCTTTCGTAAAAGAGAATAAAACCATTACTTTTGTATCACTGACTCCAAGAGAAGTGTATGAAGTGTTAGGGTTTATGCCCTAAAATCCAATTTACTAGCATGTCATAAATAATTAAATTGTTCAATTATATGAGACTATTTATAAATGAACTAATGGGACATTATCATAGTCCATGAGATGCATTGTATGTGATTTAGTTACAAAAAATGTAAATCACAAGTTCCTTGTAAACCCAAAATGTAGTTCGTAGTCGGTGATGAAATTGGGAGTTTCATTTGCGAAGACTATACACATCAACTAAGATGATTTTTCTTGACCATGGAGTGGAGACTTCTAGTTGATGTGTTGATGTGTCTTAAGAATTAAGACATATTGAACTGGACTGCTATGAAATTAATTATTCAATCAACCATTGTCACCTGAATAATTAATCTCATGACTTCTAATTTCATAGACTCTCAATTCTGAGAGGGTAGTGAACTTGATCATGAAAAGTAGGGTACTTTGATATATCAGGAGTGAAATCTAATATTCACGGTCAAAACCTCTGTATGTTGGGTAACCACAAGTAGTGTTGTGGGAACACATATTTTCAAGATGGAATCCATAATCTCTTTTTGTAGAGACACGAAATATTCCCTTGAGGTAAGTTTAATGGGAATTGGTTATTCAGGGCGCCCACTTTAGTAAGGAGTTACTAAAGCTTATATTTATTGAAATTTGATTTCAATAAATGTGAATAACTAAAAGATTAAACCGGATATTCAAGGATAAAATAGTTGTTTACAAAGTGATAGTTTATTATGAATTTGTTCACTATGGATATTTCATGGAGGGGTCAAATGATATCATTAGAGTCATAGGATATAATTTATTAATAAGGCCTAGAGTGCAATTATATTTATATAGTGGTATTAAATATAATTAATAGTAATTTTAGACTTGTCAAGAGTTGACAGAAAAGCCCAAGACCCATTGGAGTTAAAGTCTTATTTGCTCCCTTTAGTCTCATCTCTAGCCATAAACAAAAGCCCAATTAGGCAGGCCTAAAAGGCTAGTCCAATTAGATAATCAGTTATGTATAAGAGAGAAACATACCAAAATTTCATATGATGGAAATGGTGTGTATGTGAGTGTAAGCCACTCTCTTATTCTCCCTTGAACACATACATGTAAATTGATTAAGAGACCACACTTCTTGGACACCATGTGGAATTGAGATGAAGATTAGAGGTATTCTCAAGTCTTGGTTTTGAATTTCACTGCATCAATGTATGCTTTCTATTCTTTGTTCTAGAATTCAAGGTTACATGTTATCTCTTATGAATGAAGTAGATCCATGTTTGTTGCTTCTGCTGTATGTTTTGCACGAGATACAAAACCAAATTTTCCAACAATTGGTATCAGAGCGATCTTTAATATCATGCTTGTATAACATGTGATTGAGTTTTTAGAATTAAAGAAAATAGTTTTCTTGGTGATTTAATTTTCCACTGTAAAGTTTTTGCATAATTGTGTCCTTGATCATACTCTTTTGTGAAAGACATGGATTAAGGCTTAATAATATAAATGAAAAAGGTATACCAGTTAAGCATGAGCGTTTTGTTATGCACTGCTTGGATATAGTTGGTAACTGAATTTTATTCGATAACTGTTGCATATGCCATGTTTTAGGATATGAGATACACATATTGGTTTGTATTATCAATGACCCATGTTTATGTATCAAGTTATGGTGTTGTATTTATGGATTTCGTATACATCAAAGATTCTATCGAATCCATATATTATATATATATATATATATATGTTCATATGCAAAACGTTTGTATAGGATAAGTGTCCCAACGTATATCCTTATATGAAGGTGTCGTCTTTCATTGTTTATAAAGGATTCATCATATTGTCCCCTGCCTTGCATTATATATATTTTTTGAATGATATTGATACTCTCATGTTAATGCCAGGATTATGAAATTTATTCGAGATTAGGATTATGTTTGCAAAGTTTTTAGCATTATTATGGTTCTTGATCTTGATCTTGAAAACCTTAATGTTTGATCTGTGAATCTTCATTCATGAAATAAAAAGGTGTTTTTGATGGAAAATTTAAAAAACTATCTAAAACGGTTGATGGAAAATTCTGAAAAAATTCAGTTATTCGAGTTTCGATCGATCAGGGATTCCTTTCGATCGATTGTCGATCGATCGAATGTGCTTTTTGATTAATCGAAGAGGAATCGAGAACCGATTGAGTCAAGCAGAAACTCTATGATGAAATTCTTCATTGTCTCGATACGAGGCAGAACCTTTGTGATGAATTTCTTCATTTTTTCAATCGATCGAGTAATAGGTTTAACCGATTGAAGGCACTGAATTTTGAATTTTCACATGTTTTTGACTAAGTGTTAAAACTTTGATAAAAAACAAGGCTATGTGATTAATTTTATAGTCCTTAAAAGTTAAGGACATACATTAATTATTATCTAACTAAAAGACCTAATGAGATCAAAGATGTTAGTCAAATAGAACTCTTAGTCCTAAATTGTTTTATGATTAAAAGTCCTTAATTTATTTAAATTAGAGGTTTTTAATGAGATTAAAATTATAATTAAAGTTATATAGTTTCTAATGAGATTAGAATACTTTATCTACTAAATTAAGGATAGAGTTCTATATAACTAATTTTTGATTCATTAGTGTTTAAGGAATCCTAAATAGTTTAGGACTTCCATTTAGTTAGTGATTCGAATGAGATTAGAGTCTTTATCAAGTTTTAGGTTATTAATTGTGATGGGATCACAATTATTTAAGAAAAACCCAAATAATGAGTGGGAGTGCTGAAATAACACTTTTGTTAAGTTTATTGTAATGTGAATAGATACCTTGTCTTGACTTCGAGTCTTGCATTCCAAGCAAAGGGTATTTACTTCACGGATTACATGATTAAACCTCTTTGTGATTGCGTAAATGTTTGTTACGCTTTTGTGATGTGACTTAGTAACATCACATCGAATTTAAATGATTAAACACATTTGATGTATAGGGTTAAAATTATGATGAGATCACAATGATTTCAGGACAATCCACTTGTTTTAAAATTTCTAGTGGAAGAGAGATACAAGGGTTGGATCTCACGGCCTCCATTATCGGTTCATAGTAGTGTGGGTAAGCACCTCGTTTTGGTGTATATGCCTCGCGACCCAAAGAAGGGTGTTTTGTTTCATGGTATTACAAGTTTAAACACTATAATGAGAGATGAAATGTGGCTATACATGATTCTAGATAATGGTGTACACTAGACTAAGTGTAATGTTAACCTCCTAAAGGAGCTATGTCATTATTGCTTAGAGGCTGAAGAAAAAGTGGCAAATTATTTTTGTTTGGTAAGAGTTACCAAGATAGCATTAATAATTAGAATATTTCTCGCTTGATCATAGTGATTGGTACAAACTAGCTACTGAGGAATATTAATTGTAGGATTGGGTTGTCATTACACCTAATATAATATGGTTTTAGAGTTCCATATTATATGGTTATGGTTGCAAAATATAGTGTCTTGGTATTTACGTTCATATTATCAAAATAAAGTTGTGATAAATTTTTGTTCTCTAACTACTATTTTAATAGAATCACATTAACTAAAAAATAATTTTGGACATGGTGCTGAAAGGAGCTGGAGTACATATTTATGTTTCGATTTAGCATTGTCATAATTTCCTATACATGATGCATTTATGGAAGATAGCTTATGATGTGATCATAGTTTCCATTCAATGGTAAAATGTTACATTGGATTCTATCTCAATTCTACAGCATGAGATGCAAGAGTTAGTACTAAACTTAGACTTTATATTAAGTCTAAATGAGATGTTTTGTATGAATCATATTGAGTGCTAAGAAAGGCTTAAGGAGTTCCAATTCTTTTTCATTTTATGAAAATATTTTATTTTAAAATGAATTGGAATTCTTGGATGTCGAGACTAATTTTTAATCTCATATGGATATTGTAAGGACACAATTCAAGTTTGGACCCAAACGCGTGAAGGGGATAGGCCCAAAAGGCCTAAAACAATGAAATTTATAGAGTGTGGGTTTGAAACCTAGGTTATTCTGGACATTGAAAACAAAGACGTTGGGCTAGGCCCACGAATCATAAACAAAGAACCTTCAATGTATCATAAGCCCTCCTCGGACGTAAGCTGAAGACTTTCTGTATTGATTTTTCTTTGTTCTTAAAGATAATTTACAGTTGATCTCCTTGGATCCCCTCCCCCCTTTTCTGGTCCCTCCTCTCTCTATTTATATTCTTCTTCTCATTCGTTCTTGAATTGATTGAATCATCAATGCAGATGCCTTTCTCATCCACCGCCCTTTTGAAATCTTCCCCCACTAGCTGTAAGGCTGATCACCATCATCTCAGATGTCACTTCTCCATTAATGCGACCAGAGAGGTAGGTGTGAAGTCTTTAATGTGGTGGTAGCAGCTTTTTGCAATATTTTTCCCATTTGTACTCCCTTTTTCGCATTCCCCTGGAATATATCTTCACTTATTGAGCTTTCTAGATTACTCTTAAATAGCATGGCGTATCTTATGACCTTCACCTCAGTTAGCCGAGGATGCATCCCTCCTCGGACCATTCTAACTAGCCTCTACCCCAACAGTGGGCTTGTGGGCCTTTAAGTTCAGCGCCCTTGTTGTTGACAGACCCTCCTTGGATAAGTTAATGCTTTCGAATTAGGCCTAAGGCCCAAATACATGCTTTGATACTTCTACCCTTACAGATATGATCCACAAGTCCTTGTTAGAATCATTTGATCAATTCAAATTGTTTTGAAAATAAATAAATTCTTTTTATGTTATTTGAATTGATGAGTGAGTTCTATGCAATGAAAGACATCCTAAAAGCTAAGGCTAGGATCAATATGATTTAATTCAAATTCTTAGCCTAAACCGAAAGGTAGAGGTGGTAAGAATAGGAATTATAATATAAACAGTTGGACAAGCAAGTTGCCCTAGTAATTGCCAAAAAGAAATTAGAATCAAAAGTATGACCAAAAGGAAAGTGTTTCTGTTTTGGTAAAGCTAAGCATTGTCTATAATTGTTTTCTAGATTAAAATTTACACGTTTTAATTTTAAAGAGAAAGTTTCCATCCTTTGGTATTATATGTTTTGGCACTTATGTCTAGATCTTATTAATCTAAATGATATTCAAGATTGGTGAAAGATGGGCTTTTAGAATGATTATTTTATTATATTCCCAGTCTATGAATTCTATTTAGAGGATAATAAGATCTAGGGCTCCTTTCCGTATAGGAATAAAGTACATTTAGAAATGAAATGGTATTAGATACATCACAAGACATTATTATGCAGATAACTATGACACTAGTACAATATCGTAGTGGGAGGATTATAAATTACCAAATAAATTCATACTTTTTGGAATAAACTTTTGAAGTCATTCCATAAAGATATTAATTTGATCCTCGGTCCTACGTAAAGGCAATAGATGATATGAATATGGATTTCTGGATCAAGGTTATGTGAATAAAATTAGATTCTATTTAAAGTCTAGAACTTGTTAAGGTGCCTAGTGGCATTAAGCCTATTGTTTTCAAATAGGTCTACAAGTAAATGGGATTGATAGATTTGAAGGTGCAAACCTTCAAAGTCAAGACTAGTGGCGAAAAGATTTATTCAAAAAGAAATGGTTCGACTATGAAAAGATTTTTTCGCCAATAGTCAAGTTTGACTCTATCTAGATGCTCGTATTCATTATATTTCATTTGGGTGAAATATGGCAATGGATATCAAGAAAGCTTCTTTTAGTAGCAATCTTGAGGAAGACATCTACATGATGTAACTAGACTTGTTCATAGCAAAGAACTAGTAGGGTTAAGTATGCAAGTTGCTTAAAGTCCATTTATGGACTAAAGAAAGCCTCTGAATCATAAAATGCCATCTTTGATCAAGCAATCAAGTTGTTTGATTTTGATCAAGCATTAAAAGGTCTTATGTGTGTAAAAGCTATATAGAATAATAAATTTCTTAATGTATGTTGATGACATTCTAACAATTTAGAATGATGTAGAGTTATTGTCATCAATGAAATTTTTTGTTGTCTAGTCCTGTTTGATATAAAGTACTTGGGAAAGACTGGTCACATTCTAAAAAATTAAACTTTGTTAAAATTCATAAATTAGGATGTTAGGTCTATCTCATATTGCTTAAATAGATTAGATTCCAGCCAAGTATAGCATGTAACACTTCAAGAAAAGATTCTTTCCTTTTAAGTTTGAAGTTCCTTTATAAAGGACTATAGTCCTAAGACATATAAAAAGAAAAGCATATTAAGACGGTTCCTTATACCATATCAATAGGAAGTCTTTATGCTATGCCATATACTAGGCTAAATATCTATTTTGCGGTGAGCATGGTAAGCAAATATTAATTGAATTTAAGATCACTTAATTTAGTGGGAGTAAAGCATATACTCAAATATCTTAGGAGAATGAGGGATTATATTTTTTTTCCACCAAAGTGAGGATTAGATGGCTATTGGTTGTACAAATACTGACTTGTAGTTTGATTGTGATTCATGAAGTTGGACTTCAAGATGTGTTCATCCTAGGTGGTGAAGATACACATTAAGCATAAGTATTGTCTTATTAGAGAGATATGAGTGTATGTGATTTGTAGTAGTAGAAAAGATAATTTATGCAATAAATCTGGCTGAAACTTGTTTCCAAACATTGCTTTAGAGTGATTATGAATTACTCTAAAGGGAAATAAGTGTCAGATATATGATAGATTGTCTTTGAGGGCAAGTGGGAAATTGTTAGGGTTTGTGCCCTAAAATCAATTTACTGGCATGTCATAAATAATTAAATTGTTTAATTATATGAGACTATTTATAAATGAACTAATGGGACATTATTATAGTCCATGAGATATATTGTATGTGATTTATGTGATTTAGTCATAGAAGATTTAAATCAAAATTTCCTTGTAAACTCAAAATGTAGTTCGTAGTCGGCGATGAAATTGGGTGTTTCATCTACGAAGACTATAACACATCAACTAAGATGATTTGTCTTTATCATGGAAGTGGAGACTTCTTAAGAGTTAAGACATATTGAACTGAACCGCTGTGAGATTAATTATTGAATCAACAACTGTCACCTAAATAATTAATCTCATGACTTCTAATGTCATAGACTCTCAATCTTGATAGGGTAGTGTACCCGATCATGAAATGTAGGTTTCTTTGATATATCAGGAATGAGATCTAATATTCATGGTCAAAACCTCAGTATGTTGGGTAACCACACGTAGTGTTAAGAGAACACATATTCTCAAGATGGAATCCATAATCTCTTTTTGTAGAGACATAAAATATCCCTTTGAGATAAGTTTAATGGGAACTGGTTATTTAGGGCGCCCACTTTAGTAAGGATTTACTAAAGCTTATATTTATTGAAATTAGATTTCAATAAATGTGAATAACTAGAAGATTAAGCTGGGTATTCAAGGATAAAATAGTTGTTTACAAAGTGATAGTTTATTATGACTTTGTTTACTATGGATATTTCATGGAGGGATCAAATGATATCATTAGAATCCTAGGATATAACTTATTAATAAGGCCTATAGTGCAAATATATTTATATAGTGATATTAAATATAATTAATGATAACTTTGGACTTGTCAAGAGTTGACAGAAAAGCCCAAGGCCCATTGGAGGTAGAGTCTAATCTGTTCCCTTTAGTCTCATCTCAAGCCACAAACAAAAGCCCAATTGGGCAGGCCCAAAAGGCTAGCTCAATTAGATAATCAGTTATGTATGAGTGAAACATACAGAAATTTCATATGATGGAAATGGTGTGTATGTGAGTGTAAGCCATTCTCTTATTCTCCCTTGAACACATACATGTAAACTGATTGAGAAACCACACTTCTTGGGCACCATGCGGAATTGAGATGAAGATTAGAGGTATTACCAATTTTTGGTTTTGAATTTTACAACATCAAGATATGCTTTCTATTCTTTGTTCTAAAATTCAAGGTTACATGTTGTCTCTCATAAATGAAGTCGATCTGTGTTTGTTGCTTCCTCTATGTGTTTTGCTTGAGATGCTAAACCAAATTTTCCAACATGAAGATCAAATGAAATTGATAAGAGAGAATGATTTGAAAAAAAATTATGAGACCGAGATTTCAAAAGAAGATGATGAGAAAGAGAGCGAAAGGAAAAAAAAAAAAAAAAGAGTGAACAGAAAATAGAGAGTGGAAAAATAAAGAGAGTGAAAAGAAAAGAGAGAGTGAAGAAAATGAGAGAAAAAAAAAAAAGCGAGTTTTTATGCTCAGGCGAGTGATATTAAGAATGCTTCTTATACAAACCAGCCTATATTTGTACTCTTGTATAAAGAGGCATGTTTTAATACTAACAAGTTTGACGAATCTTTGCCTAGTATTGTTTTCTCCTTGTTGCAGGAATATGAGGACATGTTTCCTAACGATATGCCTAGTGGATTACCACCTATTAGAGGAATAGAGTATCAAATTGATTTTGTGGCAGGTGCAACAATTCCTAATCAACCAGTCTTAAGGAGTAATCTAGAGGAGATAAAGGAACTTCAAAGGCAAGTTAAGGAAAATGACACGTGAGAGAAAGCATGAATTCGTGTGCATTGCCGGTGCTGCTTGTGCCTAAAAAGGATAGAACTTGGAGAATGTGCAAGGCTATCAACAACATTATGGTAAAATATAGACCTCCCACTCCAAGGCTAGATGACATGTTGGATGAATTGTACGGGTCATATATTTTTACAAAAATTGATTTGAAAAGTGGGTATCATCAAATTATGATGAAAGAGGGTGATGAATGGAAAAATGCCTTTAAAACTAAATATGGATTGTTTGAGTGATTGGTAATGCCTTTTGGTCTATCTAATGCACCAAGTACGTTCACGAGGTTAATGAATCATGCATTGCATGCGTTTATAGGAAGATTTGTTATGGTCTATTTTAATGATATTTTAGTGTATAGTAAGAACTTAGATGAGCATATCGATCATTTGCATTGTATGCTTGCTGTTTTGAGAAAGGAAAAACTATATGTCAATTTAAAGAAATGTTCCTTTTGCATGGACAAAGTTGTGTTTCTTGGTTATGTTGTTAGCGCGAAAGGAATTGAGGTAAATGAGGGAAAGGTGAAGGCTATCAAGGAATGGTCCACACCAAAGTCAATCACCGAGGTAAGAAGTTTTCATGGTTTGGTTACCTTTTATCGCCGATTTGTCAAAGATTTCAATACTCTAGCTGCACCACTCACTAAAATTATTAAAAAAATTTGTGGATTTTAAATGGGTCAGTGAGCAAGATCATGCATTTATTGAAATTAAAGAAAGGTTATGTGGTTCTCCTTTATTAGCATTACCTAATTTTTTTTAAAACTTTTGAGAATGAGTGTGATGCCCCAAGAATAGGTGTTGGAGATATTTTGATGTAGGAGAAGCAGCCAATAGCCTATTTTAGTGAAAAACTAAATGGGATAGCTTTAAACTACCCAACATATGACAAGGAGCTTTATGCATTGGCCGAAAGAATTTGTCATACATATCGACCATGAGTCCTTGAAGCACTTGAAAGGAAAAGGTAAATTCAATAGAAGACATGCCAAGTGGGTGGAATTCATTGAGACATTCCCTTATGTAATCAAATACAAACAAGGTAAGGAAAACACTATGGTTGATGCATTATAGAGAAGGTATGCCCTTGTCTCTACTTTAAATGTAAAGTTAGGATTTGAATATGTTAAGGAATTTCATGCTAATGATGATGACTTTGCTAGTGTGTAAGGAGCGTGTGAGAAGGTAGCGTTTGGTAAATTTTATAGACTAGATGGGTACTCTTTTAGAGAGAATAGACTTTGTGTGCCTAATAGTTCTATGCGTGAGTTGCTTATGTGTGAAGCATATAGAGGTGGTTTAATGGGTCATTTTGGTGTAAGGAAGACTTTAGACGTGTTATATGAACATTTGTTTTAGCCAAAGATGAAACATGATGTGGAGAGAGTTTGTGTGAGATGTGTTACTTGTAGGCAAGCCAAATCTAGAGTCTTACCACATGGATTATACACTCCTCTGCCTGTACTTAGTGCACCTTGGGTTGATATTTCTATCAATTTTGTTTTAGGCTTGCCTAGGTCAAGGAAAGGTAGGGATTCAATTTTTGTGGTTGTTGATAGGTTTTTTAAGATGACACGTTTTATATCTTGTCAAAAAACTGAAGATGCAACCTACTTCACTGAATTGTGTTGGAAAATCTAGTTTTGTATCTCATACAAAACACACAGTGGAAGTAACAAACTTGGATCTATTTCATTCATGATTGATAACATGCACTATGTAAATTTCAGAATTTAAGAACAAAATAGCGTACCTTGCTGTGGTGAAATTCAGAACAAAAGATTAGAAGTACTTGGGAACACTTTTAATCTTCATTTCAATTCTACTTTATGCCCAAGAAGTGTGGTCTCTCAACCAGTTTCCAAAGGAGAATAATCGAGTGGCTTCACTCACACATACACACCATTTCACAATGATGTATTTTCTTATAAAAAATTATGTATATTTCTACCTTTATACCTAATTGATTATCTAATTGGGCTTGCCTATTAAGCCACTCCAATTGGGCTATAGTGTGTGACTTGGAGTGGGACCAAAATGGACCAATAAGATACTAGCTCTAATGGAACTTGAACTTTTTTGTCAACTCTTGACAAGTCCAAAGTTACCATTAATTATATTTAATACCGCTATATAAATATAATTGCACTCTAGACCTTATTAATAAATTATATCCTAAGACTTTCTTATACATATAACCGTTTCATAAAATATTCGTAGTAATATAAAGTCATGAATGTAGACTGCCACTTTGAAATTACTACATCTTAATCCTTGAGTACCCGGTTTAATCCTTTAATTTATTCATCATATATTTATAAAATCTAATTTCATAAATATATACTTTAGTATCTCCTTCCTAAAGTGGTTAGGCCTAGCACTCTTAAGATTAAGAGTTCATGTAAATAGAAGTCGTGAGATTTATTATTCATTTAATAGTTGTTAGGAAAATAATAAATCTCATAGCGGTCCAGTTCAATATGTCTTAACTCTTAAAACATATCAACATACCAACTAGAAGTTTCTACTTCCATGATCAAGACAAATTATCTTAGTTAATATGTTATAATCTTCGCAAATGAAATGCCTAATTTCATCACCAACTACGAGCTATAATTCTGAATTTACAAAGAACTTGTGATTTATATCTTCTGTGACTTTTCACATAAATCACATACTACGCATCTCATGGACTATATGATAATGTCCAAATATTCATGTTACTATTATTTTAGATAATAATAAAATAACTTTATTTATCATAACATTAAGTCATACATAGCATCATACAATAGAATTATTGTCATACACATCCTAACAGTCTCCCACTTGCCCTAAATACTATTGTGCACTGATCTAACTCTCATTCCCTCCAAATGTAACTCAAAAGTCCTTTGAGGCAAGGTTTTGGTAAAGGGATCTACTAGATTACTTACACTATCAATCTTTGGTACTACTACATTTCCTCGAGCAACAATGTCTCGAATAATGTGGTACTTTCTCTCAATGTGCTTTCCTTTCTTATGATTCATTGGATCTTTGGATTGTGTAACTGCTCCACTATTGTCACAAAATAATGTGATAGGAACTTGCTCAATTCTCACAACACCAAGATCAGAAAGGAATTTCTTGAGCCCAACAACTTCCTTTGCCACCTCATAAGCAGTAACACATTCGGATTTTATGGTAGAGTCCACAATACAAGATTGCTTAACACTCCTTCAACTTATGTCTCCACCTTCCAAGGTGAACACACCAACTGAAGTGGTCTTTTTGAAATTAACATCTGACTGAAAATCTAAATTTGTATAACCAATAGGAATCAAATCCTCACTATGGTAAACAAGCATATAATCTCTTGTTCTTTGTAGATACTTAAGAATATGCTTTACAGCTTGCCAATGTTTAAGTTCTGGATTTGATTGATATCGGTTGACCATGCCAACTGAATAATAGATATCTTGTCTAGTACATAGCATGGCATACATGAGATTTCCCACTATAGAATCATAAGGAACTTGTCTCATTATATTTTCTTCCCCAAGAGTCTTAGGCCTTTTGGTTATTAGACAGAGGAACTCCATGTCTGAAAGGAAGTAATCCTTTCTTAGAGTTTTGCATGCTAAACTGTTCTAAAACCTTATCTATATACCCAATTTGTGATAAACCTAACATCTTATTCTTGCAATCTCGCTAAAGCTTAATCCCTAAAATAAAGTTAGCTTCATCCAAGTCCTTCATTTGAAATTAACTTGACAACCAAACCTTTACCGATGACATTACCTCTACATCATTTCCAATGAGTAGAATATCATTAACATAAAGCACTAGGAACATTACTATTTTGTTTCGATGTCTTTTGTACACACATGGTTTATCAAGATTTTGTTCAAACCAAATGATTTGATTGTTTGATCAAATCATTTGTTCCACGACCTAGAAGCTCGCTTAAGTCCATAGATGGACCTTTTCAGCTTGCATACCATATGCTCTTGGTTCTTTGCTATGAAACCTTCCAGTTGCATCATATAGATTTCTTCTTCAATATTGCCACTAAGATATGTAGTCTTGACATCTATTTTCCAAATCTCATAATCATAATGAGTAGCAATGGATAAGAGAATTATGATAGATTTAAGCATTTCTACTGGCAAAAAAGTTTCATCATAGTCAGTTCCTTATTTTTGTGGATACCCTTTTGCCACTGGTCTTACTTTAAAGGTTTCAACCTTTCCATCTGTCCCTCTCTTCCTCTTGTAAACCCATTTGCAACCAATAGGTTTAATGCTGTTAAGTGCCTTTATCCTATACTTCATTGGAATACATAGAATCCAATTCAGTTTTTATAGCTTGGACCCAATTGTTAGGATTAATGCATGTAAATCCTATTATATGATACTACGTATGACATTATGCATGACTTAATGTTGTGTTTAATAAAGTTGTTTTATTATTATCTAAAATAATGGTGACATGAATATTGGGACATTATCATATAGTCCATGAGATGCATAGTATGTGATTTAGGTGAAAAGTCACAGAAGATATAAATCATAAGTTCTTTGTAAACTCAAAATTTTAGTTCGTAGTCGATGATGAAGTTGGGCATTTCATCTGCGAAGACTATAACATATCAACTAAAATGATTTGTCTTGATCATGGAAATGAAGATTTCTAGTTGGTATGTTGATATGTTTTAAGAGTTAAAACATATTGAAGTAGAACACTGTGAGATTTATTATTCTTCTAACGACTATCAAATGAATAATAAACTCACGACTTATATTTACATGAACTCTTAATCCTAAGAGGGTAATGAACTTGATCATGAGTGTAGGTTGCTTTGATATATCAAGAGTGAAATCTATAGTTAAGGTCAAAACCTCAGTATGTTGGGCAACTACATTTAGTGTTAATGGAACATATATTCTCAAGATGGAATTCATAGTCTCTTAACGGAGATACAAAATATTCCCTTGAGATAAGTTTAATGAGTTTGGTTATTCAGAGAGTTAGACCTAACCACTTTAGTAAGAAGTTATTAAAGTATATATTTATGGAATTGGATTTCATAAATATATGATGAATAACTAAAAGGATTAAACTGTGTACTCATGGAACTAAGATATAGTAATCTACAAAGTGGTAGTCTACATTCATGACTTTGTATTACTACGAATATTTTATGAAGGGGTTGCATGTATAATAAAATCTTAGGATATAATTTATAAATAAGGCCTAGAGTACAACTATATTTATATAGTGGTATTAAATATAGTTAATGGTAACTTTGGACTTGTCAAGAGTTGAAAGAAAAGCCCAAGGCCCATTGGAGCTAGTGTCTTATTGGTCCCTTTTGGTCTCACTCCAAGCCACACACTTAAGCCCATTTGGAAAGGCCTAAAAGGCCAGCCCAATTAGATAATTAGTTAGATACAAAGGGAGAAACATACAAAATTTTCTGTAGATATTTTTTTACAAGAATACTATTGTGAAATGGTGTGTAAGAAGTGTTAGACACTTTAACATTCTCCCGTTGGAAAACTGATTGAGAGACCACACATCTTGTGTGTTAGTGGAATTGGAGTGAAGATTAAAAGTATTTCCAAGTGCTTATGATCTTGAGTTTTGAAATCCATCGTACCAAGGTACACTTTCTTGTTCTTAAATTCTGAAACTTACATAGTGCATGTTAACATTTATGTATGAAGTAGATTCATTTATTTTTCACTGTGTATATTTTGTATGCGATACATGCATGCATATTTCCATCACCAACGATGTGCATTTATATCATTTATTGCCTCTTCATAAGTGTAGGAATCTAATTTAGCCTCTTCTGGGATAGCTTCATAAGTTTCTCTCAAACCTATAAATCTTATAGGAGGCCGAACAATTCTCCCACTACGATGAGGCATTTGTGTACTAGTCATCTCATGAGTAATGTCTTGCAGTGTATCTAATACATCCACATTATCTCTAGTTTCATACATTGGTTTTACAGGTTCATTCATTTCAGCCAAAACAACTCTACTTCTAGGAGTATAATCATTCATATAGTCATTTTCCAAGAATTTGGCATTTGTGCTAACAAATACTTTACTATACTTATGACTATAGAATAAACCTCAAAAAGTTCCTTTTGGATACCCTACAAGGAATACTACTTCTGTTTTAGACTGTAACTTGACAAACTTTCCTTTCAACACATGTCCTAGACAACCCCAAATATGGAGATGTCTCATACTAAGCTTGCACCCAGTCCCCAACTCTATAGGTGTTTTAGGAACAAACTTCGAATGTACTAAATTCAAAAGATACATTGCAGTATTTAAGGCATATCCCTAAAAGGAAATTGGTAGAGTCGAATAACTCAACATGGATCTAATCATATCTAACAGACTCCTATTCCTTCTTTTTGCTACACTATTTTGTTGTGGAGTTCCAAGTGTAGTCAATTGGAACATAATCCCATTTTTAGTCAAGTAATCCTTGAAATTCCTAAGAAGTTATTCACCACCTTGATCATATTGAATGTCCTTTATGCATTTACCTAATTGATTCTCAACTTCAGCCCTAAACTTTTTGAACTTTTCAAAAGCTTCGGACTTCCATTTAGTTAGGAACACAACCAAATCTAGAGTAATCATCAGTGAAGGTAATGAAATACTCATAGCGACCTCTTGCTTGGATTGACATACATACATCTGAATGTACTAATTCTAGCAACTCTTGGGCTCTTCTTCCTTTTGCATTAAAAGGTCGTTTAATCATTTTCCCCTCCAAACAAGATTCACAAACTAGAAAACCATCAAAGTCCATGGGCCCTAAGAGTCCATCTTTGATAAGTCTTTGAATTCTATTTGAATTAATATGACCCAAACACAAGTGCCAAAGATATGCATCACTTGTAAAAGGAAATTTTTCTCTTTAATGATTTTAGATGAGAGTTATTATCTAATTCAGAATTATATAATTCATGCTTATCAGGAGTTAAAATATAAAAGTCATCTACAATATTGCCAGAACAAATATACATTTTATACTTCTTTATTACAAAATTGACTTTTAGGATAACATAATATCTGTGTTTACCTAAATAACTTGCAGAAATTAAATTCCTACGAACATTAGTTACATACAAACAGTCTTCTAATATTAAAACATTCAAATAGATACAACTGGAATCCTGCTCCCATCTTTTAAGGTAAGAAACATTTCCCCTTCATTCAACTTTCTAGTCTTTTGAAACCCCTGCAAAAATTTGCAGATATGATTAGGACAACTTGAATCCACACACTAGGAATATGTGAAATTCTATGCCAAACATGTTTCAAGAAGGAATGTACTTTTCATACCTTTATTCTTGGCAGCCTTAAATATTGGACAATTCCTCTTCCAATGTCCTTTCTCACCATAATGGAAACACTTTTCTTTGGTTTTCTTTCCTTTGTTGGCAACTCCTAAGGCAATTTTTTTACCATCTTGCTTGGTGAAGTCCTTCTTCTTCTTCTTTTTACCATTGCCTTTCGACTTAGGTTGAGAAGTAGAAGCTTCAGGCATATTGCCATCAATACTAGAAGTACCAAGGATGTCTTCCACTGCTACCAACTCATTCATCAATTCAGACAATGAATAAACCTTTTTGTTCATATAATGGTTAAGTTTGAATTCCTTGAATGATTCTGGTAGTGACTGGAGTATCATATCCATTGGGGATTCTCCATCAATATTAGCACCTAAAACTTCTAATGTATTCAAATTAGAGATCATCCTAAGACTATGCTCCCTCACTAAAGTACCTTTAGCCATTTTAGTATTATAAATCTGTCTCATAGTTTCTTACCTTGTAGAACAATCTTGCTCACCAATCATCTCCTTCAAACTTAGCATTATGTCCGAAGCCAGTTCTACATCCTATATTTGATGCTGTAGAACATTTGAAATATATGCTAGGATATAGCACTTAGCCATCTCATTAGAATTCTGCCAACGATCATATCATATTTTTCCTCAAGAGGAGCATCTAATGATGGAAAGCTGGGACATGGTTAAGTAAGCACATATTTATGCTCTTCAACAGTAAGAACAATGTCCAAATTTCTTTTCCAGTCAACATAGTTGGATCTAGTCAATTTGTTTTGATTAAGAATAGTAACAGGTGGGCTAAATGATGCCATCATTTTAAATTTGAAAATAACAAACATGAATATAATTAGTAAACTAGACATTATCAATTTAGTATATAAACATATTGTATGGAACCTTAATAAAACCATAATATATAAAATATCAATGACAATCCAATCCCATATTCAATATCCCTCAAAATAAAGTGAATATTTAATATTATGATTGATTGAGAACTATTCTCATTATTAGTGCTATCATGATAACTATTATCAAACACTAATAATATGTCATTTGTACATTTAACCTCTAAGTAATAATAGTAAGAACTTAGCATAGAGGATACTATAATACTTAGACTAGTGTATACCATTTTCTAGAATCATGTGTAGCCACATTTCATCTCCCTTAACAGATTTATTTTGTAATACTAGGATACAAAACACCCTCTGCATAGAATGCAAAGCTCAAGGCTAGTACAAGGTGTTTGATCAAACCACTATAAACCAGGTAGTTCAATCTTGTAGCACCATTAAATAAATACTCTCATCATGGAATGCTAAGCTCAAAGCAAAGAAAAAGCATAAATTTCATATTACTATGAACTAACAATGGAGGCCGTGAGATTCAACCCTTTTATCTCTCTCCCACTAGATATTTTAAATTAAAGGTTTTTAAAATCAAGAACCATAATAGTGCTAGAAACCTTGAAAACATAATGCTAATCTCATTAGGAATAAATTTCATAATCCTAGCATTAACAAGATAGCATATACATCCATTATCTCCATATAATTTGCAACATATGAAACACAGATTAACATACGGATTCAAGACATCCAAGGCATATAACACATGATTAAAACCATGTATCACTTCCTTATATCAGCAATTCGAATGCATATGAACCCATATTATAATATATGATAATTATCACACCATATATATAATATACGGATTCAATAGTTCCAAACCAATTATCACATGCTTATAAAATGGCCATCAAGAATTTGCACTCCAAGCTAAGCGATGCAAAAAAGGTAATTGCTTATAAAATGTTAATTGCCTTTTTATAGCCAAGCGAGGCAAAAACATCATTCATGCACTTGATAATACATTCAATAGTCATATAACCTTGGCCATAAGGAATTGTTACATTCAATAACTACCATAAAGGATTGCATATAAACCCATATATATATATATATATATTATATAATATATCAACCAATGGTCTTGCTACATATTCGGTCTACAATATATAACAAGGATTCAAGAGAATCCTTAAAGATAACAAAATCAACCGTGGGCCATGAAACAGTGCCTTTCAATCCAAGAACAGTGCCTTTCAATCCTTAAACTTAAGTATTATACTTTTATCGTGACGGTTATAAGACAACATCATCTTGAAGTTTATGGCCAACATAATTCTTTTGAAGATGGAATTCAATATTAATCGAAATTCTCTTCACATTAATGCAAAGTCAATCACCTTCTCTTAAAATAAATTATGAAATAAAAAAATCCTATAAATGTGATTATATAGAACAATCACTGCAGATTCAAGAATCCCATAACACAAAGAAAATGATTTTCTTTGATTCTAAAACTCAATCACATTTTATACAAGCATGAGATGAAAACCTAGCTTTGATACCAATTGTTGAAAAATCTGGTTTTATATCTCATACAAAAGACACAGCAAAAGCAACAAACATGGATCTATTTCATTCATAATTGATAACATGCACTATATAAATTTCAGAATTTAAGAACAAGATAGCGTACCTTGGTGTGGTGAAATTAAAAACAAAAGATTAGAAGTACTTGGGAACACTTTTAATCTTCACTTCAATTCCACTTTACGCCCAAGAAGTGTAGTCTCTCAATCAGTTTCCAAATGATCGATTGGCTTTATTCACACATACACACCATTTCACAATGATGTCTTTTCTTATAAAAAATTATGTATGTTTCTCCCTTTATATCTAACTGATTATCTAATTGGGCTACACTCTAGGCCTTATTAATAAATTCTATCCCAATACTTTATTATACGTGCAACCCCTTCATAAAATATTCGTAGTAATACAAAGTCATGAATGCAGATTGCCACTTTGAAGATTACTACATTTTAATCTTTGAGTACTCGGTTTAATCCCTTAGGTTATTCATCATATATTTATGAAATTCAATTTCAAAAATATATACTTTAGTATCTCCTCACTAAAGTGGTTGGGCCTAACACTCTGAATAACCAAGCCCATTAAAATTATCTTAAGGGAATATTTTATATCCCTATTAAGAGATTATAAATTCCATCTTGAGAATATATGTTCCATTAACACTAAATGTGGCTACCCAACATACCGAGGTTTTAATCATGACTTTAGATCTCACTTCTGACATATCAAAACAACCTACACCTCATTATCAAGTCCATTATTCTCTTAGCTTTAAGAGTTCATTCAAATAGAAGTCGTGAGATTTATTATTCATTTGACAGTCATTAGGAGAAAAATAAATCTCACAGCAGTTCAGTTCAATATGTCTTAACTCTTAAAACATATCAACATACCAACTAGAAGTCTTTACTTCCATGATCAAGACCAAACATCTTAGTTGATATGTTATCGCCTTCGCGGATGAAATGCTCAATTTCATCACCAGTCACGAACTATAATTTTGAGTTTACAAAGAACTTGTGATTTATATCTTCTTTGACTTTTCACATAAATCACATACTATGCATCTCATGGACTATATGATATTGTTCAAATATTCGTGTTACCATTATTTTAGATGCTAATAAAATAACTTTATTTATCACAACATTAAGTCATACATAATGTCATACATAGCATCTGTCAGAAAATTACATGTTTGTATTGTATACAAAACATACGTAGCAGAAATTTAATGGATCTACTTCATTTGTAATCGATAACATGCACTATGTAATTTTCAGAATTTAAGAACAAGAGAGCATACCTTGGTGTGGTGAATTTGAAAACAAAGATCAAAAGTACTTGGGAACACTTTTAATCTTTACTTTAATTCCACTTTACGTCCAAGAAGTGTGGTCTCTCAATAAGTTTTCAAGGGAGAAAATTAGAGTGTCTTTCAATCACATACACGCCATTTCATACACTTACCAAATTTTGTATGTTACTCCCTTAATATCTAACTGATTATCTAATTGGGCTGGCCTTTTAGGTCTTTCCAATTGGGCTTAAGTGTGTGCCTTGAAGTGGGACCAAAAGGAACCAATAAGACACTAGCATCTCTATGCACACCCAAGCAAGTGAGCTTTATGGCTCGTGTTTGTGATGAGTAAGATTAAGTAATCTTTTGCACTTAATACTCGTATCACTCTTTTTGATGGGTAGAACTAGAAACTCTTAAGAGAAAGGCATAAATAACCATCTCACCACTATTACCCGCCAATCATGAAATGATATCTGTATGCTTCGACATAGCAAAAGTGCAATGTCAAAAGCTTAACATAATTGGGTATGCCTTTTCTTTCTTTTATATGCCCATGCATGATATGCTTAAAAGAAAGTAAGCGAAGAAAATTAAAAGCAAAGAGAATCAAAATGCTTTAAATATGATTGCAAGCGTGTCTTCTAGGAGATGTGGGAGTTATAAGATGTACCTCGAAGGTGATAGTCCTTATCAAGCATTTATGATTGTGTGTGAGTTAAATTGATTTGCTCGTATCTCAAATCGTCAAAACATGTAGACACTTATACAATCTTGCAATATTTTTCACACACGACACCCAATACTCTTTGTCACTTTTGATACATGCGCAAGTATAATGTGATTTGGCCATCAAAAGGAATACTTATGTTAATGTATACCCACTAAACTGTCTTGACTTATTTTTGAAATATTGGTTAGATTTGTTTAGTGTGTGTGTGTTTTGGATCTATGTGCTTAACATTTTTTTGTTGAGAGATGATTTTGAGAGCTTAAAATGTTGTTTGGATCTTTGGTTGTATAGAATGCTTGATTGTATTCATGTCTGTATTTTTCTCTTCTTTGAAAAACTGTTTATAAGCAATCTTGACAGCTGCTAGACACCTCTCGATAGCTAAGCTATCTATCGAGCTCTTCAACTTCTTTTTATCGCAATCTCAATAGCTTCTCGATCCATTGAGCCCCTTTTTGTTGTGGACACCTGGATAGCTTCTCTATAGATGTATCTGTTGAACTTTAAACCTCGACACCTTTCAATACCTCTTGATCTGTCAAGAATTATGAATTACCATATAAAGGGTCAGTGCGATTTCTCCTTCATTTTTCTCGATCTCTCTCAATCCTTTTTGACTTCTCACCCTCCCAAACACCTCTCTCTTACTCCAAACTTCATTCCCAATAGATTTTAGGCCTAGATCAAGCTTTTCTTCTCTGGTAGGGATCTTTAATACTTCATTCTTCATGCATTTCATGCATTAGACTTAGGTTTTTGGGTTTTTGAACAAATTTTGGGGCTTTTCAAAATTGATGAGGTTTTTGCAAAATTTTGGGATGAGTTTTGTATAATTGATCCTAAATGATCATGCATTGCCTTAAATTTGCATTTTAACAATGTTTCATGCATTTTAGATATGTGTTTACTTTGTTGCAAACTTGTGTGCTAGTAGGTTTGGATTGGGCTGAGCCCATGATACTTTTAAATTTGCATGTCACATGTTCATGCATTTTTTATGCATACATACCTTCATTTCTTTATATTATTATATTGAATTTTTTGGTGCTCTTTTGCTTGTCTCCCTCTCTCTCCTTCTTTCAGTCTACATCATGGCACCTAAGCAAAAATCCACTCTGTCCCAGAATCCTCTTCATTCTGGGTCATCTTCCTTTAATTCTACTCCTTTTCATCTTCGGGTCCACAATGAGAAAGCCCGTAAGGACTTCTTGGAGAACTTTTCTCAACGAGGCATAAAGCACGAAACATGCAGATCAAGACAAATAACATATAAACAAGCATGGAAGAACATGGATCTAAGCTAAAAACATGCTAGGAGCAAGATAAAGCAAACAACATGCTGCGGAAAGCAATAAATCATGTTATTAAGGCAAAAAGAGGAAGATGAATGCCAGAAAAAGATTTAGAGCGTTAGGATTGTGGATAGTAGCTAAAAAGATACATCCACACCCGTAAACCCTAAATCCAAGATGTAGAACCAAGGAAATGAAGGTTAGGTGCAAGAACATTACCTTGTATTTTTGGTAAAGATGGAAGAATCAGGAGGTTTTGATGTGTTTTTTGTGTTTAGAAGAGAGAAAAAACGTGTAGACAGCGTCCAGGCAAAGAGCAAAACCCAAAAAATCTTCCATTTTTTGTTTTTGTTTTGTTTTTTTTTTTTTTTTTGGGTCTGGGAGTGCCTGGTGCTATTTATAGCCCTAACACACTTTTCAAGGTGGCGACCCTTCAAGGTCCACCAGCCTCAACTTCCTCCGATTGGGTTGATCTTAACACCCCTAGAAAGATCTTGACTTCCTGATTCTAAAAAGGTATAGAACTTAAAAATCCAATGGCCAGATCAAAAGTTATGGCTTTAGGAAGTTAGGGGTGCATCGATCAATGCGTTATCCTAGTTTTCATGATATCTCGGCCTTTCTAGCTTCGATTTCACCCCGTAAATAGTTTTTTGGAATGAGAATTTGATAATCTTCGCAATGGAGTTGGTTTCAACCCATTCTGATGGCCGAATTAAAATTAGGGTTTTTGTGCCCATTAGTCAATTTGGCTAGAAAGGAACTTTGGGTGTTTTAGTGGTATTAAATATTGTTAATGTTAACTTTGGACTTGTTAAGAGTTGACAGAAAAGCCCAAGGCTCATTGGAGCTAGTGTCTTATTGGTCCCTTTTGGTCCCACTCCAAGCCACATACTAAAGCCCAATTGGAAAGAACCAAAAGGCTAGCCCAATTAGGTAATCAATTATAAGCAAAGAAACATATAGAATTTTGGGAAGTGAATATGAAAATGGTGTGTATGTGAGTGTATGGCACTCTTTTGTTATCCTTTTAAAAACTGATTGAGAGACCACACTTCTTGTGCGTAAAGTGGAATTGAAGTGAAGATTAAAAATGTTCTCGAGTACTTCTGATCTTTTATTTTGAATTTCATTCACCAAGGTACACTCTCTTGGTCTTGAATTCTGAAATTTACATAGTACATGTTAACAATTGTGAATGAAGTAGATACGTTAATTTTCGGCTGTGAATGTTTTCATGCGATACAAACATGTATTTTTCTATCACTCTATTTCTACCTAACACAAATCAGGACTACTGTTCAGATATCCTCCGTATCCTCCGTTCTTGCCCAACCTAAGACCAAGACTGCTATTCAAATATCCTCTTTTTCTACTTGGCGAAAATTAGGACCGCTATTTAGATATCTTCTGTTTCTACCAGACATCAATCAAGACTACTATTCAGATATCCTTTATTTCTACTTTACAAAAATCAAGATAGCTATTCAGATATCCTGTGTTTCTATCTAACACAAATCGGGACTACTGTTTAGATATCCTTTGTTCCTGCCCAGCCTAAGACAAAGACTGCAATTTAGATATTCTTCGTTGCTTCTGGGCGAAGATCGAGACTGTTATTCAGAAATCCTTTATTTCTACCTAACATCAATTGGAACTACTGTTCAAAAATCCTTTAGTCCTGCCCGGCCAAACACCAAGACTACTATTTATATATATTGTGTTTCTACTTGGCAAAAATCTGGACTGCTATTTAGATATCCTCTGTTTCTACCTGAAATCAATCGAGACTACTGTTCAGATATCCTCTGTTCTTGCACAACCTAAGACCAACACTGCGATTCAAATATCCTCTATTTCTACTAGGCAAAAATCTAGATTGCTATTTAATATCCTCTATTTCTACCTAACACAAATCAAGATTGCTGTTTAGATATCCTCTGTTCTTGCCCAGCCTAAGACTAAGACTGCTATTCAAATATCCTATTTTTTTAATTCACAAAAATCAAGATTTCTATTCAGATATCCTCTGTTTCTACTTGGTGAAAATCAAAACTGCTATTTAGATATCCTCTATCTCTACCTGACATTAGTCGAAACTGCTGTACAGATATCCTTTGTTCTTGCCCGACCTAAGACCAACATTGCTATTCAAACATCCGCGACTTCTACATTGCAAAAATCAGGATAGCTATTCTGATATCCTCTGTTTCTACCTAATATAAATGGGGACTACTATTCAGATATTCTGTTCCTGCCTAACTAAATACCAAGACTGCTATTTAGATATCATGTGTTTCTACTTGGCGAAAATTCAAACTGCTATTCAGATATCCTCTATTTCTACCTAGCGAATATCAAAACTGCTATTTTGATATCCTTTATTTCTACTTGACATCAATCTAGATTGCTATTCAGATATCCTCTGTTCTTGCCCAGCCAATGACAAACACAGCTATCCTAATTTGCGTTTAGTTATCCTCTATTTCTACCTCACACAAAAAGGAACTGCTATTCGGATATCCTCTAATCCAGCCCGGCCTAAGACCAAAACCGTTATTCAGATATCCACTGCTTCTACTTGGCAAAAATACGGACTGCTATTCAGATATACATTGTTTCTACCTGGCATAAATCTGGTCTAATGTTCAGATATTCTATGTTCCTACTCGACCGAAGACTAAGACTACTATTCTAATTTTCCCTGTTTCTACCTTGCAAAATTCAAGACCAGTATTCAGATATCTTCTATTTGTACATGACATCAATCGGGACTATTATTCAAATATCCTCTGCTACTGCCTGGCCAAAGACCAAGATTGCTATTCAAATATACTTTGATTCGACTTGGCACAATTTAGGATTGCTATTCATTTATCCTCTGATTCTACCTGACACAAATTAGGACTACTGTACAGATATCCTCCGTTCCTCACCAACCTAAGACCAAGACTAGTATTCAAATATCCTTTGTTCCTACTTATCAAAAATTAGGACGACTATTCAGATATCCTCTGTTTCTACCTCATATCAATTAGCACTATTATTCAAATATCCTCTGTGTTAGGATGTGTGCTATTAAATCCTATTGTATGATACTATGTATGATATTATGGATGACTTAATGTTGTGTTTAATAAAGTTATTTTATTTTTATCTAAAATAATGGTAACATGAATGTAGGGACATTATTATATAGTCTATAAGATGCATAGTATGTGATTTATGTGAAAAGTCACAGAAGATATAAATCACAAGTTCTTTATAAACTCAGAATTTATAGTTCGTAGTCGGTGATGAAATTGAGTATTTCATCTGCGAAAACTATAACGTATCAATTAAGATGATTTGTCTTGTTCATGACTTCTATTTTCATGAACTCTTAATCCTGAGAGAATAATGGACTTGATCATGACATGTAGGTTGCTTTGATATATCAAGAGTGAGATCTAAAGTAATGGTCAAAACCTCAGTATGTTGGGCAGCCATATTTAGTGTTGATGGAACATATATTCTTAAGATGGAATTCATAGTCTCTTGGTGGAGATATAAAATATTCCCTTAAGATAAGTTTAATGGGTTTAGTTATTCAGAGAGCTAGGCCTAACCACTTTGGTAAGAAATTACTAAAGTATATATTTATGAAATTGGATTTCATAAATATATAATAAATAACTTAAAGGATTAAACCGGGTACTTAAGGATAATATGTAGTAATTTTCAAAGTAGCAGTCTATATTCATGACTTTGTATTACTACGAATATTTTATGAAGGGGTTGCGTGTATAATAAAGTCTTGGGATATAATTTATTAATAAGGCCTAAAGTGCAATTATATTTATATAGGGGTATTAAATATAATTAATGATAACTTTGGACTTATCAAGAGTTGACGGAAAAGCCCAAGGCCCATGGGGAGCTAGTGTCTTATTGGTCCCTTTTGGTTCCACTCTAAGCCACACACTAAAGCCCAATTGGAAAGGCCCAATAGGACAGCCCAATAGGCCACCCAATTAGATAATTAGTTAGTTATAAAGGGAGAAACATACAGAATTTTTTATTAGAAAGAAGAAGTGTAGAGAAAAAGAAAAAGAGAGAGTGTGAGACACACTTTCATTCTCCCTTTAGAAACTGATTGAGAGACCACACATCTTGGGCATAAAGTGGAATTGGAGTGAAGATTAAAAGTGTTCCTAAGTGCTTCTAGTCTTTGTTTTGAATTTCTCTACACCAAGGTACGCTATCTTATTCTTAAATTCTGAAATGTATATAGTGGATGTTGTCAATTATGAATGAAATAAATCCTTATTTATTGCTTCCGCTATGTGTTTTGTATGAGATACAAAACCAGTTTTTATCCAACAATTGGTATCAGAGCCAGGTTTTCATATCATGATTGTATAGTGTGTGATTGGATTTTAGAATTTTAGAAAATCGTTATCTTTATGTTTTCAAATTTTTGCATAAAGATATTGTACCGTAAACCTTGTGTGCATTGATCAATATATGCAATATATTGTTTTTACATTACACCAAGAGTGCTCGGATTGAATGGAAATTATAAAGCTTCATCCAATCCGTGTATAAATATATATGAGTTTACAATGCAATTGTTTGTAAAGTCAGTGTTTCGGGTTTGAAAGTTTTTTGTTTCATGGCCCACAGGTTGCAATGCTTTTTGGTAGTTATTCATTATTGATGTAACCGTTTTCTAACTACTGTATGCATTAATCATGTTGATTGTACCGCATGGCCATCATGCATGTAATCTTAAATAATGCAAGGTTTTCATGGCTTGGCTGGCATGCAAATTGATTATAAACAATTCATGCAATCATTATATTTTATATATTATATATATATATATATGTAATAATTATATATTACATATATTAATTTGTATATTATATTATATATAATGTAATATGGATTTTTATATGTAATAAGGGTTTTTATTACGTTATATATATATATATATATATATATATTATATATGTTAATGCTAGTTTAATGAAATTTATTCCTAATGAGATTAGGATTATGTTTTCTAAGTGTCTAGCATTATTGTGGTTCTTGACCTTAAAAACCTTTATTTTTTAAAATATCTAGTGGGAGAGAGATACAAGGGTTGGATCTTATGGCCTCCATTGTTAGTACATAGTAGTGTGAAATATATACTTTGTCTTTGCTTCGAGCTTAGCATTCCAGGCAGAGAGTATTTATTTCATGGTCCTACAAGATTGAATGTCCTGGTTTATAGTGGTTTGATAAACACCTTGTCTTAGCTTCGAGCTTTGCATTCCATGAGGAGGGTGTTTTTATCATGGTACTACAAAATAAGCCTGCTAAGGGATGAAATATGGTTACACATAATTCTAGACAATGGTATACACTAGACTAATTATTATAGTATCCTCTATGCTGAGTTTTTACTATTATTACTTAGAGGCTAAATGTAAAACGGCATATTATTAGTGTTTGATAAGAGTTATCATGATAACACTAATAATGAGAATAGTTCTCAATCAATCATAGTATTTAATGTTCACTCTATGCCGAGAGATATTGAATATGGGATTGGGTTGTCGTTGCCTATATCATTTTATGGTTTTAATAAGGTTCCATATTATTTGCCTATATGCTAAATTGATAATGTCCAGTTTACTTATTATATTCATGTTTGTTATTTTCAGATTTAAATCATGGCATCATTTAGCCCACTTGTTGCTATTCTTAATCAAAATAAACTGACTGGATCCAGCTATGTTGACTGGAAAAGAAATTTGGACATTATTCTTACTGCTGAAGAGCACAAATATGTGCTTACTCAACCATGTCCTAGCTTTCCTTCATTAGATGCTCCTATTGAGGAAAAACAACGATATGATCGTTGGTAGAAATCTAATGAAATGGCCAAGTGCTACATCCTAGCATCTATTTCAAATGTTCTACAGCATCAAATGCAGGATGTAGAACTTGCTTTGGACATATTACTTAGTCTGAAGGAGATGTTTGGTGAGCAAGGCCGTTCTGCAAGGCAAGAAACTATGAGGCAGATTTATAATGCCAAAATGGCTGAAGGTTCTTCAATGAGGAAGCATTGTCTTAGGGTGATCTCTAATCTAAATACATTGGAAGTTTTAGATGCTGATATTGATGGAGAATCCCAAGTAAATATGATATGCTAGTCACTACCAGAATCATTCAAGGAATTCAGACTCAATTATAATATGAACAAAAAGATTTATTCATTGTCTGAATTAATGAATGAGTTGGTAGCAGTGGAAGGCATCCTTGGTACTTCTAGTGTTATAGCCAATGTTGGTGAAGCTTTTACTTCTCAACCTAAGTTAAAAGGCAAGGGAAAGAAGAAGGAGAAGAAGGACTTCACTAAGAAAGATGGTAAACAAATTGCCTTAGGGGTTGCCGACAAAGGAAAGAAAACCAAAGGAAAGTGTTTCCATTGTGGTGAGAAAGGACATTGGAAGAGGAATTGTCCAATATTCAAGGCTACCAAGAATAAAGGTAATAAAAGTTCCTTTCTTCTTGAAATATGTTTGGTACAGAATCCCACAGATTCCTGGTGTATGGATTCAGATTGTACTAATCATATTTGCAATTCTTTGCAGAGGTTCCAGGAGACCAGAAAGTTGAATGAGGGAGAATTATTTCTTACTGTGGTTGATGAGAGCAGGATTCCGGTTGTAGCTGTTGGAGTGTTTAATTTATACTTTAAGTCTAGAGTTTTAATATTAGAAGACTGTTTGTATGAACCTAATGCTCATAGGAATTTAATTTCTGCAAATTATTTAGGCAAGCATGGATATTGTGTTATCCTAAAAGATAATGTTGTCATAAAGAAGGATAAAATGTTTATCTATTCTGGCAATATTGTGGTTGGTCTTTATATTTTAACTCTTGTTAAGCATGAATTATATAATTCTGAATTAGATAATAATTCACATGTGAAATCAATGAAGAGAAAGTTTCCTTCTACTAGTGAAGCATATCTTTGGCACTTGCATTTGGGTCATATTAATTCAAGTAGGATTCAAAGACTAATCAAAGATGGACTTTTATAGCCATGGACTTTGATGGTTTTCCAGTTTGTGAATCTTGTTTGGAAGGTAAAATGACCAAACAGCTTTTTAATGCAAAAGGTAGAAAAGCCCAAGATTTGCTAGAATTGGTACATTCAGATGTATGTGGTCCTATGTCAATCCAAGCAAGAGGTGGCTATGAGTATTTCATTACTTTCACTGATGATTACTCTAGATTTGGTTATGTGTACCTAATAAAACAGAAGTCCGAAGCTTTTGAAAAGTTCAAAGAGTTTAGGGCTGAATTTGGGAATCAATTGGGTAAACGCATAAAGGTCATTCGATCTGATCGAGGTGGCGAATACCTTCTTGGTGACTTCAAGGATTACTTGACTGAAAATGGGATTATATCCCAGTTGACTGCACCTAGAACTCCACAACAAAATGGTGTAGTAGAAAGAAGGAATAGAACTCTTTTAGATATGGTTAGGTCCATGTTGAGTTATTCGACTCTACCAATTTCCTTTTAGGGATATGCCTTAAGTACTGCAATGTATCTTCTGAATTTAATACCTTCGAAGTCTATTCCTAAAACACCTGTAGAGTTGTGGAATGGGAGTAAGCCTAGTATAAGACATCTCGACATTTAGGGTTGTCCAACACATGTGTTGAAAGGAAAGTCTGACAAGTTACAGTTTAAAACAGAAGTAGTTTTCTTTGTAGGGTATCCAAAAGGAACTATTGGAGGTTTATTCTATAGTCAAAAGGATAATAAAGTGTTTATCAGCATAAATGCCAAATTCTTGGAAAATGACTATATGAATGATTATACTCTTAGAAGTAGAGTTGTCTTGGCTGAAATGAATGAACTTGTAGTTGAACAACCAATGAATGAAACTAGGGATGATGTAGTTGTATTAGATACACTACAAGATACTACTCATGATATATCTAGTACACAGGTGCCTCGTCGTAGTGGGAGAATTGTTTGGCTTCTTATAAGATTTAGAGGTTTGGGAGAAACTTATGAAGCTATCTCAAAAGAGGCTGAATCGGATCCTTACACTTATGATGAAGTAATGAATGATATAGATGCACATCATTGGGTTCTAACTATGAAATATGAATTGGATTCTATGTATTCCAATCATGTATGGGATCTTGTAAAGGCGGCTAACGGCATTAAACCTGTTAGTTGCAAATTGGTTTACAAGAGGTAGAAAGGGATAGATGGAAAGGTTGAAACCTTTAAAGTAAGACTAGTGGCGAAAGGGTATACACAAAAAGAAGGCATTAATTATAATGAAACTTTTTCGTTAATAGCCATGTTTAAGTCTATCAGAATTCTCTTATTTATTAATGCTCATTATGATTATGAGATTTGGCAAATGGATGTCAAAATTGCATTTCTTAATGGCAATCTTGAAGAAGAAATATACATGATGCAACCGGAAGGTTTCATAGCAAAGAACCAAGAGCATATGGTATGGAAGTTGAATAGGTCCATGTGTGTACAAAAGACATCAGATTTGATCAAGCATCTAGGTCATGGAACATCAGATTTGATCAAGTAATCAAGTCATTTGGTTTTGAACAAAGTCTTGATGAACCATGTGTGTACAAAAGACATCGAGACAAAGTAGTAATGTTCCTAGTGCTTTATGTTAATGATATTCTACTCATTGGAAATAATGTAGGGGTAATGTCATCGGTTAAAGTTTGATTGTTTAGCCAATTTGATATGAAGAACTTAGGTAAGGTTAACTTTATTCTAGGGATCAAGCTTTGGCAAGATCGTAAGATTAAGATGTTAGGCTTATCACAATCTGGATATATAGATAAGGTTCTAGAACGGTTTAGCATGCAAAACTCCAAGAAAGGATTGCTTCCTTTTAGACATGGAGTTCCTCTGTCTGATGATCAAAGGTCTAAGACTCAAGAGGAAGAAAATATGATGAGACAAGTTCCTTATGCTTCTGCAGTGGGAAGTCTCATGTATGCTATGATTTGTACTAGACCAGATATTGGTTATTTAGTTGTAATGGCCAGCTGATATCAATTAAATCCAGGACCAAAACATTGGCAAGTGGTAAAACATATTCTCAAGTATCTACGGAGAATGAGAAATTATATGCTTGTTTACCATAGTGAGGATTTGATTCCCATTGACTATATAGATTCAGATTTTCAATCGGATCTAGATTTCAGAAAATCCACTTCAGGATGTGTTTTCACCTTGGGAGGTGGAGCCATAAGTTGGAGGAGTGTTAAGCAATCTTGTATTGCAGACTCCACCATGGAAGCCGAGTACGTTGCTGCTTGTGAAGCAGCAAAGGAGACTGTTTGACTCAAGAAATTCCTTTATGATCTTGGTGTTATAAGAATGGAGCAAGTTCCCATCACATTGTTTTGCGACAATAGTGGAGCGGTTGCACAATCTACAGATCCAAGGAATCAAAAGAAAGGAAAGCACATTGAGAGGAAGTACCACATCATTCAAGACATTGTTGCTCATGGAGATGTTGTGGTAGCAAAGATTGAAAGTGCAAATAATCTAGCAGATCTTTCTACCAAAACCTTGCCTCAAAGGACTTTCGAGTCACATTTGGAGGAAATAGGAGTTAGATTAATGCACAATAGTCTTTAGGGCTAATGGGAGATTGTTAGGATGTGTGCCCTTAAATCCTATTGTATGATACTATGTATGACATTATGGATGACTTAATGTTGTGTTTAAGAAAGTTGTTTTATTTTTATCTAAAATAATGGTAACATGAATATAGGAACATTATTATATAGTCTATAAGATGCATAGTATGTGATTTATGTGAAAAGTCACAGAAGATATAAATCACAAGTTCTTTGTAAACTCAAAATTTATAGTTCGTAGTCGGTAATGAAATTGGGCATTTCATCTATGAAGACTATAACGTATCGACTAAGATGATTTGTCTTGATCATGGAAGTAGAGACTTCTAGTTGATATGTTGATATGTTTTAAGAGTTAAGACATATTGAAGTGGACCGCTATGAGATTTATTATTCTCCTAATGACTGTCAAATGAATAATAAATCTCACGACTTCTATTTGCATGAACTCTTAATCCTGAGAGAATAATGGACTTGATCATGACGTGTAGGTTGCTTTGATATGTTAGGTGTGAGATCTAAAGTAACGATCAAAACCTCAGTATGTTGGGTGGCCACATTTAGTGTTGATGGAATATATATTCTCAAGATGGAATTCATAGTCTCTTGATGGAGATATAAAATATTGCCCTGAGATAAGTTAAATGGGTTCAGTTATTCAGAGAGTTAGACCTAACCACTTTGGAAAGAAATTACTAAAGTATATATTTATGAAATTGGATTTCATAAATATATAATGAATAACTTAAAGGATTAAACTGGGTACTCAAGGATAAGATGTAGTAATTTTCAAAGTGGCAGTCTATATTCATGGCTTTGTATTACTATGAATATTTTATGAAGGGGTTGCGTCTATAATAAATTCTTGGGATATAATTTATTAATAAGACCTAGAGTGCAATTATATTTATATAGTGATATTAAATATAATTAACGGTAACTTTAGACTTGTCAAGAGTTGACAGAAAAGCCCAAGGTCCATTGGAGCTAGTGTCTTATTGGTCCCTTTTGGTCCTACTCCAAGCCACACACTAAAGCCCAATTGGAAAGGCCCAATAGGCCAGCCCAATTAGATAATTAGTTAGTTATAAAGGGAGAAACAGACAGAATTTTTTATTAGAAAGAAGAAGCGTAGAGAAAAAGAAAAAGAGAGAGTGTGAGACACACTTTCATTCTCCCTTTGGAAACTGATTGAGTGACCACACATCTTGGGCTTAAAGTGGAATTGGAGTGAAGATTGAAAGTGTTCCCAAGTGCTTCTAATCTTTGTTTTGAATTTCTTTACACCAAGGTACGCTATCTTGTTCTTAAATTCTGAAATTTACATAATGCATGTTGTCAATCATGAATAAAATAAATCCTTGTTTGTTGCTTCTGCTATGTGTTTTGTATGAGATACAAAACAAGTTTTTATCCAACACTCTATTCCTGCTCAGCCTTAGATCAAGACTGCTATTCAGATATCCTCTGTTTCTACTTGACGTAAATTAGGACTGCTATTCAAATATCCTTTATTTCTACTTAACATCAATCATGACTGTTGTTAAGATATCCTATGTCCTAACCCAACCTATTTAGATATCCTCTGTTTCTACTTGCCAAAAATTAGGACTGTTATTCAGATATCCTCTATTACTACCTGACACAAATCGAGATTACTATTCTGATATCCTTTGTTCCTACACGGCTGAAGACTAAGACTACTATTCAGATAATGTCTATTTCTACTTGGCGAAAATCAGGACTACTACTCAGATATTCTCTATCTCTACCTGACTTCAATCGGGCCTATTATTCAAATATACTCTATTGCTGCCCAGCCTAAGACCAAAACTACTATTCAGATAACCTCTATTTCTACTTGGCAAAAATTTGGACTACTATTTAAATATCCTCTGTTTCTACCTAACATCAATCAGGATTGCTATTCAGATATCCTCTGCTCCTGCCCTGCCAAAGACCAAGACTGCTATTTAAATATCCTTTGTTTCGACTTGGCAAAATTCAGGATTTCAATTCACATATTCTCTATTTGTACCTGTCACAAATCAGGACTACAGTTTAGATATCCTTCGTTCCTACCCAACCTAAGACCAAGACTATTACTCAAATATCCACTATTTTCTACTAGATGAGAATTGGGGTGGCTATTCAGATATCCTCTGTTTCCACCTGACATCAATCGGGACTACTATTCAGATATCCCCTATTCTTGCCTGGCCTAAGATCAAGACTGCTATTTAGATATCCTCTGTTTCAACATAGCGAAAATTAGGAATGCTATTCAGACATCCTATATTTCTACCTAACATCAATCATGACTACTATTAAGATATCCTTTATTCCAACTTGACCTAAGACCAAGACTGTTATTTAGATATCCTCTGTCTCTACTTGGCAAAAATCAGGACTGCTATTCAGATATTCCCTATTTCTACCTGACACAAATCAAGAGTGCTGTTCAGATATCCTATATTCCTGCCTGGCCTAAGACCAAGACAGCTATTCAGATACCCTCTGTTTCTACTTGGCAAACATCAGGACTGCTATTCAGCTATTCCCTGTTTCTACCTAACACTACTCAGGATTGTTGTTCAGATATCCTCTATTCCTACCCAACCTAAGACCAAGATAGCTATTCAAATATCCTCTGTCTCTACATGCCAAAAATCAAGGCTGTTATTTAGATATTCCCTGTTTCTACCTGACACTAATCAAGACTGCTGTTCAAATATCCTTTGTTCCTGCTAGGCCTAAGACCAAGACAACTATTCAGATATCCTTTATTTCTACCTGTCGAATATCAAAACTGGTTTTCTGATGTCCTCTATTTCTACCTGACATCATTCAAGATTGCTGTTCAGATATCCTCTGCTCCTGCCAAGCCTAGGACCAACACAAGTATTCAGATATCCTCCATTTCTACTCGAAAGGAATCAGAACTACTATTCAGATATCCTCTGCTTCTACATCACACTAATCAGAACTGCTATTCAAATGTCCTCTGCTTCTTCCCGGCCTAAGACCAAGACTGCTATTCAAATATCCACTCTTTTTACTTTGCCAAAATAAAGACTGCTATTCAAATATCCTCTGTTTCTACATGACCTAAAACGAGATTACTGTTCAGATATCCTATGTTCCTTCCTAGCCTAAGACCAAGAGTGCTATTCAAATTTCCCTTGTCTCTACTTGGCATGAATAAAGACTACTATTCAGATATCGTCTATTTGTACCTGACATCAATTGAGGCTGCTGTTCAGATATCCTCCGTTCCTACCCAGCCTAAGACCAACACAACTATTCAGATATCCTGTATTACTACTCTGAAAAAATCATGACTTCTATTCACATATCCTCTGTTTCTACCTCATAGAAATCAGGATTGCAGTTCAGATATCCTATGTTCCTTCTTGGCCTAAGACCAAGAGTGCTATTTAAAATTCCCCTATCTCTAGTTGTCAAAAATCAAGGCTATTATTCAAATATCCTATGTTTGTACCTAACATCAATCAGGATTGTTGTTCAAATATCCTCTGCTCTAGCCCGACCAAAGACCAAGAATGTGTTGGGATATTTGTCCTTAAATCCTATTGTATGATGCTATGTATTTTATTATGTAAGACATTATGTATGACTTAATGTTTTGGTTAATAAAGTTGTATTATTATTTGAAAATATTGGTAACATGAATATTGGGACATTATCATATAGTCCATGAGATGCATAGTATGTGATTTATGTGATTTAGTCACAGAAGATATAAATCACAAGTTCTTTGTAAACTCAGAATTATAGTTCGTAGTCGGTGATGAAATTGGGCATTTCATCTGCGAAGACTATAACATATCAACTAAGATGATTTGTCTTGATCATGGAAATGGAGATTTCTAGTTGATATGTTGATATGTTTTAAGAGTTAAGACATATTGAATTGGACCGGTGTGAGATTTATTATTCTCCTAACGACTGTCAAATGAATAATAAACTCACGACTTCTATTTGCATGAACTCTTAATCCTGAGAGAATAATGGACCTGATCATGAGGTGTAGGTTGCTTTGATATATCAGGAGTGAGATCTAAAGTAACGGTCAAAACCTCAGTATGTTGGGCAACCACATTTAGTGTTGATGGAACATATATTCTCAAGATGGAATTCATAATCTTTTAATGGAGATACAAAATATTCCCTTGAGATAAGTTTAATGGGTTTGGTTATTCAGAGAGTTAGGCCTAACCACTTTGGTAAGAAATTACTAAAGTATATATTTATGAAATTGGATTTCATAAATATATGATGAATAACTTTAAAGGATTAAACCGGGTACTCAAGGATAAGATGTAGTAATTTACAAAGTGGCAGTCTATATTTATGACTTTGTATTACTACGAATATTTTATGAAGGGGTTGCGTGTAAAATAAAGTCTTGGGATATAATTTATTAATAAGGCCTAGAGTGCAATTATATTTATATAGTGGTATTAAATATAATTAATGGTAACTTTGGACTTGTCAAGAGTTGACGGAAAAGCCCAAGGCCCATTGGAGCTAGTGTCTTATTGGTCCCTTTTGGTCCCACTCCAAGCCACACACTTAAGCCCAATTGGAAAGGCCCAAAAGGCCGGCCCAATTAGATAATCAGTTGGATACAAAGAGAGAAACACACAGAATTTTTCGGTAGAGAATTGGTAGAGATTTTCATAGAGAAAAAGAGAGAGTGTGAGACACACTTTCATTCTCCCTTTGGAACTGATTGAGAGACCACACATCTTGGGCGTCAGTGGAATTGGAGTGAAGATTGAAAGTATTCCCAAGTGCTTCCGTTCTTCAAGTTTTGAAATTCACCGCTCCAAGGTACACTCTCTTGTCTCTAATTCTGAAACTTAAATAGCCCATGTTAACCTTTATGTATGAAGTAGATCCGTTTACACATTATATTTTCTTCCGCTGCGCATGTATGATTCCAACAATTGGTATCAGAGCGGTCTTCATTACATATCTGTTTAACATGTTTTAGAGTTTTGGAATTAGTGATAATGATTTCATGTTGTTAGAAAATAGTTTTCTGCATGGTTGTTGAAATCATTGTTTTTGATGAAAACTGTTTTTGATGTTATGATGTTGTTTAATTTTTTAGTTTAAGTATGTTAAACTAAATTTTAAGGCTATAACATCAATGACATTCAGTTTAGATATCAATTTATGTTCATTATGATTGTATGACAGTAGTTTTGTACATGAAAACGTTGAAAAACTGTTTTTGGAAAATTCTGGAAATTCAAAATTCGCGAAGCTCGATCGATCGAGAATCTGTCGAGAATCTATCGAGCAAACAGAAAGTTTCTCGATCGATCGAGGATCTATCGAGGATCTGTCGAGCTTCGCGGAACTTTTCTGGATCGATCGAGAATCTGTCGAGGATCGATCGAGAACTGTTTATCCAGAATTTTTTCTAAGTGTTTTTCCATATATAAAAGATCAAGGCTATGTGTAATTATATTATGCATGTTTTATATTTAAAAACCTTTATTTTAAAACATCTAGTGGGAGAGAGATACAAGGGTTGGATCTCACGGCCTCCATTGTCGGTTTATTGTATTGTGATTAAGCACCTCGCTTTGGCGTATATGCCTTACTCCCTTCGGAGGGTGTTTAATTCATGGTACTACATGTTAAACTTCTTTATGATGAATAATATGTGTTTTTTAGATAAAGAATGACCACGCTTCCGTGGAGTTATTTTATGACTCACATAGAATTCAGTCAATGGTGTACACTAGACTAAGTTTAATGTTAATCTCCCTTCGGAGCTATGTCATTATTACTTAGAGGCTAAAGTAGAAACGGCATGTTATTAGTGTTTGATAAGAGTTATCATGATAACACTAATAATGAGAATAGTTCTCAATCAATCATAGTGTTTATAATTTACTTGCTTCCAAGGAATTTTAAACATGGGATTGGGTTGTCGTTGCATATGTTATTTTATGGTTTTATTAAGGTTCCATATTATATGCTTATATGCTAAATTGATAATGTCCATTTTACTTATTATATTCATGTTTATTATTTTCAGATTTGAACATGGCATCATTTAGCCCACTTATTTCTATTCTTAATCAAAACAAACTGACTGGATCCAACTATGTTGACTGGAAAAGAAACTTGGACATTGTTTTAACTGCTGAAGAGCACAAATATGTGCTTACTAAACCATGTCCTAGCTTTCCTTCATTAGATGCTCCTCTTGAGGAAAAACAACGATATGATCGTTGGCAGAAATCTAATGAAATGGCCAAGTGCTATATCCTAGCGTCCATCTCAAATGTTCTACAGCATCAAATGCAGGATGTAGAACTAGCTTCGGACATTATGCTAAGTCTGAAGGAGATGTTTGGTGAGCAAGGCCGTTCAGCAAGGCAAGAAACCATGAGGCAAATTTACAATACCAAGATGGCTGAAGGTAGTTCAGTAAGAGAACATTGTCTTACAATGATCTCTAATCTGAATACATTGGAAGTTTTAGGTGCCGACATTGATGGAGAGTCCCAAGTGGACATGATACTCCAGTCACTACCGGAATCATTCAAGGAATTCAGACTGAATTATAATATGAACAAAAAGGTTTATTCTTTGTCTGAATTGATGAATGAGTTAGTGGCGACGGAAGGCATCCTAGGTACTTCTAGTGTTGAAGCCAATGTTGGTGAAGCTTCTACTTCTCAACTTAAGCCGAAAGGCAAGGGTAAGAAGAAGAAGAAGGACTTCACTAAGAAAGATGGTAAGCAAATTGTCTTAGGTGTTGCTGACAAAGGAAAGAAACTCAAAGGAAAGTGTTTCCATTGTGGTGAGAAAGGACATTGGAAGAGGAATTGTCCAAAGTTTAAAGCTGCCAAGAACAAGGGTATGAAAACTTCCTTTCTACTTGAAATATGTTTGGTACAGAATCCCACTGATTCCTGGTGTGTGGATTCAGGTTGTACTAATCATTTCTGCAATTCTTTGCAGGGGTTTCAGGAGACCAGAAAACTGAGTGAAGGGGAATTGTTTCTAACTTTGGCTGATGGGAGCAGGATTCCAGTTGTAGCTGTTGGTGTTGTTCATTTGTGCTTTGAGTTTAGGGTTTTAATATTGCAAGACTGTCTGTTTGTACCTAATGTGCGTAGGAATTTAATTTCTGCAACTTATTTGGGTAAACAAGGATATTGTGTTATCCTCAAAGACAATGTTGTAATAAAGAAGGATAAAATGTTTATCTGTTCTGGCAATATTGTGGATGGTCTTTATATTTTAACTCCTATTAAGCATGAACTACATAATTCTGAATTAGATACTAACTCACATGTAAAATCATTAAAGAGAAAGTTTCCTTCAAATGATGCATATCTTTGGCACTTGCGTTTAGGTCATATTAATTCAAACAGAATTCAAAGGCTGATCAAAGATGGACTCTTAGAGCCCATGGACTTTGATGGATTTCCAGTTTGTGAATCTTGTTTGGAAGGTAAAATGACCAAACGACCTTTTAATGCAAAAGGTAGAAGAGCCCAAGAGTTGCTTGAATTAGTTCATACGGATGTATGTGGTCCTATGTCAACCCAAGCAAAAGGAGGTTATGAGTATTTCATCACTTTCACAGATGATTACTCAAGATATGGTTATGTGTACCTAATGAGACGGAAGTCCGAAGCCTTTGACAAGTTCAAAGAGTTTAGGGCTGAAGTTGAGAATCAATTAGGCAAACGCATAAAGGCCATTCGATCTGATCGAGGTGGCGAATACCTTCTTGGGATTTTCAAGGATTACCTAATTCAAAATGGGATTATATCTCAATTGACTGCACCTGGAACACCTCAACAAAATGGTGTAGCGGAGAGAAGGAATAGGACTCTTTTGGAAATGGTTAGGTCCATGATGAATTATTCAACTTTACCAATTTCGTTTTGGGGATATGCCTTAGATACAGCAATACATCTTTTGAATTTAGTTCCATCAAAATCTGTCCCCAAAACACCCATGGAATTGTGGAGTGGGCGTAAGCCTAGTATGAGGTATCTCACATTTGGGGTTGTCCAGCACATGTGCTAAAGGGGAAGCCTGATAAGTTGGAACCAAAATCGGAAGTGTGTTTGCTTGTGGGTTATCCAAAAGAAACTAGGGGTTATTTATTCTATAGTCGAAATGATAACAAAGTTTTTGTTAGTACAAATGCTAAATTTTTGGAAAATGACTATATGAATAATTTTACTCCTAGGAGTAGAGTTGTATTGGCAGAAATGAATGAATCCGTAAATCAACAACCATTGGATAAAACTAAGGAAAAAGTGGTAGTATTAGATACACCACATGATACTACTCATGAAATGTCTAGTACACAAGTGCCTCGTCGTAGTGGGAGAATTGTTCGGCCTCCTGTGAGATTTATAGGTTTGGGAGAAACTTATGAGGCTATCTCAGGAGAGGCTGAATCGGATCCCTACACTTATGAGGAGGCAATGAATGATATAGATGCACATCATTGGGTCCAAGCTATGAAATCTGAATTAGATTCTATGTATTCCAATCAAGTTTGGAGTCTTGTAGAGGCGCCTAACGGCATTAAACCTGTTGGTTGCAAATGGGTTTACAAGAGGAAGAGAGGGATAGATGGGAAGGTTGAAACCTTCAAAGCAAGGCTAGTGGCTAAAGGGTATACACAAAAAGAAGGCATCGATTATGATGAGACCTTTTCGCCAGTAGCCATGCTTAAATCTATCAGAATTCTCTTATCCATTGCTGCTCATTATGATTATGAGATTTGGCAAATGGATGTCAAGACTGCATTTCTAAATGGCAATCTTGAAGAAGAAATCTATATGTTGCAACCAGAAGGTTTCATAGCAAAGAACCAAGTGCATATGGTATGCAAGTTGAATAGGTCCATTTATGGACTTAAGCAAGCATCTAGGTCATGGAACATCAGATTTGATCAGGCAATCAAATCATTTGGTTTTGAGCAAAATCTTGATGAACCATGTGTGTACAAGAGACATCAAGACAAAGTAGTAATGTTCTTAGTACTTTATGTTGATGACATTCTACTCATTGGGAACGATGTAGGAGTAATGTCATCGGTTAAAGTTTGGTTGTCAAGCCAATTTGATATGAAGGACTTGGGCGAAGCTAACTATATTCTAGGGATCAAGCTTTGGCGAGATCGAAAGAATAGGATGTTAGGTTTGTCACAAGCTGGATATATAGATAAGGTTCTAGAACGGTTTAGCATGCAAAACTCCAAGAAAGGATTACTTCCTTTTAGACATGGAGTTCCTCTGTCTGATGACCAAAGGCCTAAGACTCAAGAGGAAGAAAACAAGATGAGACAAGTTCCTTATGCTTCTGCTGTAGGAAGTCTCATGTATGCCATGCTTTGTACTAGGCCGGATATTTGTTATTCAGTTGGCATGGTCAGCCGATATCAATCAAATCCAGGACCTAAACATTGGCAAGCTGTAAAGCATATTCTCAAGTATCTACGGAGAACGAGAAATTATATGCTTGTTTACCGTTGTGAGGATTTGATTCCCATTGGCTATACAGATTCAGATTTTCAGTCGGATCTAGATTTCAGAAAATCCACGTCGGGTTGTGTTTTCACCTTGGGAGGTGGAGCCATTAGTTGGAGGAGTGTTAAGCAATCTTGTATTGCGGACTTCACCATGGAAGCCGAATATGTTGCCGCTTGTGAGGCAGCAAAGGAGGCTGTTTGGCTCAAGAAATTCCTTTGTGATCTTGGTGTTATAAGAATTGAGCAAGTTCCTATTACATTGTTCTGTGACAATAGTGGAGCGGTTGCACAATCCAAAGATCCAAGGAATCACAAGAAAGGAATACACATAGAAAGAAAGTACCACATCATTCGAGACATTGTTACTCGTGGAGATGTGATTGTTGCAAAGATTGATGGTGCAAAGAATCTAGCGGATCCCTTCACCAAAGCCTTGCCTCAAAGGACTTTCGAGTCACATTTGGAGGAGATGGGAGTTAGATTAGTGCACAATAGTCTTTAGGCCAAGTGGGAGATTGTTGGGATATTTGTCCTTAAATCCTATTGTATGATGCTATGTATTTTATTATGTAAGACATTATGTATGACTTAATGTTTTGGTTAATAAAGTTGTATTATTATTTGAAAATATTGGTAACGTGAATATTGGGACATTATCATATAGTCCATGAGATGCATAGTATGTGATTTATGTGATTTAGTCACAGAAGATATAAATCATAAGTTCTTTGTAAACTCAGAATTATAGTTCGTAGTCGGTGATGAAATTGGGCATTTCATCTGCGAAGACTATAACATATCAACTAAGATGATTTGTCTTGATCATGGAAATGGAGATTTCTAGTTGATATGTTTTAAGAGTTAAGACATATTGAACTGGACCGGTGTGAGATTTATTATTCTCCTAACGACTGTCAAATGAATAATAAACTCACGACTTCTATTTGCATGAACTCTTAATCCTGAGAGAATAATGGACCTGATCATGAGGTGTAGGTTGCTTTGATATATCAGGAGTGAGATCTAAAGTAACGGTCAAAACCTCAGTATGTTGGGCAGCCACATTTAGTGTTGATGGAACATATATTCTCAAGATGGAATTCATAATCTCTTAATGGAGATACAAAATATTCCCTTGAGATAAGTTTAATGGGTTTGGTTATTCAGAGAGTTAGGCCTAACCACTTTGGTAAGAAATTACTAAAGTATATATTTATGAAATTGGATTTCATAAATATATGATGAATAACTTTAAAGGATTAAATCGGGTACTCAAGGATAAGATGTAGTAATTTACAAAGTGGCAGTCTATATTTATGACTTTGTATTACTACGAATATTTTATGAAGGGGTTGCGTGTAAAATAAAGTCTTGGGATATAATTTATTAATAAGGCCTAGAGTGCAATTATATTTATATAGTGGTATTAAATATAATTAATGGTAACTTTGGACTTGTCAAGAGTTGACGGAAAAGCCCAAGGCCCATTGGAGCTAGTGTCTTATTGGTCCCTTTTGGTCCCACTCCAAGCCACACACTTAAGCCCAATTGGAAAGGCCCAAAAGGCCGGCCCAATTAGATAATCAGTTGGATACAAAGAGAGAAACACACAGAATTTTTCGGTAGAGAATTGGTAGAGATTTTCATAGAGAAAAAGAGAGAGTGTGAGACACACTTTCATTCTCCCTTTGGAACTGATTGAGAGACCACACATCTTGGGCGTCAGTGGAATTGGAGTGAAGATTGAAAGTATTCCCAAGTGCTTCCGTTCTTCAAGTTTTGAAATTCACCGCTCCAAGGTACACTCTCTTGTCTCTAATTCTGAAACTTAAATAGCCCATGTTAACCTTTATGTATGAAGTAGATCCGTTTACACATTATATTTTCTTCCGCTGCGCATGTATGATTCCAACAGAATGCTATTCAAATATCCTCTGTTTGTACTTGGCAAAATTCAAGAATGCTATTCATATTTCCTCTGTTTCTACCTGACACAAATTAGGACTGCTATTCAGAAATCGTTCATTTCTACCCAACCTAAGACCAATACTACTATTCAAATATCCTCTGTTTCTTCTTAACAAAATTTACGATGGCTATTCAGATATCCTATGTTTCTACCTAACATCAATCGTAACAGCTATTTAGATATCCTCTATTCCTGCCTGGCCTAAGATCAAGACTACTATTCAAATATGCTATGTTACGAATTGGCAAAAATCAGGATTGCTAGTTAGATATCCTCTATTCCTGTCCAGCCTAAGACCGAGACTGCTATTCAAATATCCTCTATTTTGAATTCACAAAAATCAACATTGCTAATCAGATATCCTCTGTTTCTATCTAACATCAATCAAGACTGATGTACAGATATCCTCTGTTCTTGCCTGGCCTAAGACCAACACTGCTATTCTGATGTCCGCTGTTTCTCCTATGCAAAAATCAAGATAGCTATTCAGATATCCTTTGTTTCTATTTAACATAGATTGAGACTGCTATTAAGATATACTTTGTTCCTACCCAGCCTAAGACCAAGACTTCTTTTCAAATATCCTTCGTTGTTACAACGTGAAGATTAAAACTGCTATTCAGATATCCTCTTTTTCTAACTCACACAAATCAAAACTGCTGTTCAGATATCCTCTACTCTTGCTAGGCCTAAGACCAAGACTTCTAATCAGATATCCATTGTTTCTACTTGACAAAAATAAGAACTGATATTCAAATTTCCTTTGTTTCTACCTGGCATAAATTAGGACTACCATTCAGATATCCTATGTTCATACCTGGCCTAAGACCAAGAGTGTTATATAAATTGTCCCTGTTTCTACTTGGCAAAATCAAAACTGCTAGTTAGATATCCTTTGTACCTGACATCAATTGGGACTCTTGTACAATATCCTCTATTCTTGCCCGGTTTAAGACCACGACTGCAATTTAGATAACTTTTTTTCAACTTGGAAAAATCAAGACTGCTATTCAAATATGCTCTGTTTCTACTTGACAAAAATAGGACTGTAGTTCATATATCCTCTTTCTTTACACGACATGAATTGAGACTGCTATTAAAATATCCTTTATTCCTGGCCGACCTAACATTGGGGTTGCTATTAAGATATCCTTTGCTTCTACCTAACATCAATCAGAGCTGCTGTTTTGATATCCTCTGTTACTGCAGGCCTAAGGCCAAGGCTGCTATTCAGATATCCTATATTTCTACTTGGTAAAAATTAGGACAACTATTCATATATCCTCTATTTCTACCTAACACAATTCGGGACTGCTGTTTAGATATCCTCTGTTCCTGCTCGGCCAAACACCAGGATTGCTATTCAGATATCCTTTGTTTCTACTAACACAAATCTGGATTGCTGTTCCAATATCCTCTGGTTCTACTTGACAAAAATCTGGACTGCTATTCGGATAACCTCTGTTCCTACCTAGCACCATGACTGCTATTCAAATATCCTCTGTTTTTACACGACACAAAGCAGGACCACTATTCACATATCCTATGTTGTAGCCCAACCTAAGGCCTAAATTGCTATTCAAATACCCGCAATTTCTACTTGGCCAAAATTCGAATTACTATTCAGATATCCCCTATTTCTACATGACATCAATTGGGGCTACTATTCAGATATCCTCTATTCTTGCACAGCCAAAGTCCAAGACTGTTACTCGATATCCCTTATTTCTACTTGGTGAAAATCAGGACTGCTATTCAAATATCCTCTGTTTCTTCCTGACATTAATCGTGACTGCTGTTCAGATATCCTTTGTTCCTACCCGGCATAAGTCCAAGACTGCTATATTGATAATCTCTGTTTCTAAATGGAAAAAATTAGGAATGCCACTCAGATATCCCCTGTTTCTAACTGGAACAAATCGGGACTGCTGTTCAAATATACTCTTTCTCTACATGACATCAATCTAGACTACCGTTAAAATATCCTCTGTTCCTACCCAGCCTAATACCAAGACTGGGATTAAGATATCTTCTATTTCTACCAGACATCAATCGGAACTGCTATTCAGATATCCTCTATTTCTACTTTGCTAAAATCAGGACTTTAATTTAGATATCCTCTGTTTTTACACGACACAAAGCAGGACTGCTATTCACATATCCTCTGTTGCAGCCCAGCCTAAGGCCCAAATTGCTATTCAGATACCCACAATTTCTACTTGGCCAAATCTGGATTACTATTTAGATATCCCCTATTTCTACATGACATCAATCTGGACTACTGTTCAGATATCCTATGTTCTTGCCCGGCCTAAGTCCAAGATTGTTACTCGATATCCTCTATTTCTACTTGGTGAAAATCAGGACTACTATTCAAATATCCTCTGTTTCTTCCTGACATTAATAGGGATTGCTGTTAAGATATACTTTTTCTCTACATGACATCAATCAGGACTACCATTCAAATATCCTCTATTCCTACCCGGCCTAATACTACGACTGGGATTAAGATATCCTCCGTTTCTACCAGACAACAATCGGAACTGCTATTTAGATATCCTCTATTTCTACTTTGCTAAAATCAGGATTGCTATTTAGATATCCTTTGTTTCTACCTGACATCAATTAGGACTGCTGTACAGAAATCCTTTATTACTGCCCGGCCTAAGACCAAGATTGCTATTTAGATAAACTCTGTTTCTTCTTGGAAAAAATTAGGACTCCTATTCAGATATCCTCTGTTTCTACCTGACAAAAATTAGGACAGCTATTCAGATATCCTCTTTCTTTACACGACATTAATCAAGATTGCTATTCAAATATCCTCTGTTCCTTCCAGGCCTAATACCATAACTACTATTAAGATATCCTTTGTTTCTACCTAACATCAATCGAAGTTGCTATTCTGATATCCTCTGTTATTGCAGGCCTGAGTCCAAGGTTGCTATTCAGATATCCTCTATTTCTACTTGGTAAAAATCAAGACAGCTATTCATATATCCTCTATTTCTACTTAGTAAAAATCAGGACAGCTATACATATATCCTTTATTTCTACCTAACAGAATTCGGGACTATTGTTTAGATATCCTTTGTTCCTGCCAAGCCAAACACTAGGATTGCTATTTAGATATCCTTTGTTTCTACTTGACACAAATCTGGACTACTATTCCAATATCCTCTGGTTCAACATGACATAAATCTAGATCGCTGTTCGGATATCCTCTGTTCCTGCTCGGCCTAAGACCAAAATATCTATTCACATATCCTCTATTTCTACATGGCGAAAATCAAGACTGCTATTCAAATATCCTCTATTTCTAGCTGTCATCAGTTGGAGCTGCAATTCAGATAACCCCTATAACAGCGTAGCCCAAGACCATGACTGCTCTTCAGATGCCCTCCGTTTCAACTTGGCAAAATCAGGATTACTATTTAGATATCCCCTATTTCTACCTGACATCAAATATCCTCTGTTTTTACATGACACAAAGCAGGATCACTGTTCACATATCCTTTGTTCCAGCTTTGCCTAAGACCAAGATTGTTATTCAGATATCCTTTGTTACTACCTGACACAAATCAGGATTGCTGTTCAGATATCCTCTATTCCTTCCCTACCTGAGACCTAGACTGCTATTTAGATACCCGCTATTTCTACTTGGCCAAAATTAATATTATAATTCAGATATCCCATATTTCTACCTGACATCAATCGGGTCTGTTGTGTTGATATCCTTTATTCCTGCTAGGTCTAAAACCAAGACTGCTATTCACATATCCTCTGTTTTTACATAGTGAAAATTAGGAATGCTATTCAGATATTCTCTTTTCTATCAGACATCATTCGGGACTGTTGTGATGATATCCTCTCTTCCTACATAGCCTAAAAGCATGATGGCTATTCAAATATCCTTTGTTTCTACTTGGCAAAAGTCATGACTACTATTTAGATATCTTCTGTTTGTACATGACACAAAGCAGAACTACAATTCAGATTTCCTCGGCTCCTGCTAGGCCTAAAACCTGGATTGCAATTCAGATATCATTTGTTTCAACCTGTCATAAATCAGTATTGCTGTTCGGTTATCCTCTATTCCTACCCGGCCTAAGACCAAAATAGCTATTCACATATCCTCTATTTCTACATGGCGAAAATCAAGACTGCTATTCAAATATCCTCTATTTCTATCTGTCATCAGTTGGAGCTGCAATTCGGATAACCCCTGTAACAGCCTGGCCTAAGACCATGACTGCTCTTCAGATGTCCTCCATTTCAACTTGGCAAAAACTAGGATTACTATTCAGATATCCCCTATTTCTACCTGACATCAATCGGGAACTATTATTCAGATATCGTCTGTTCTTGCCCAGCCTAAGTCCAAGACTGCTACTCGATATGCTCTATTTCTACTTGGTGAAAATTAGGACTACTATTCAAATATCCTCTATTTCTTCCTGACATTAATCGTGATTGCTGTTTAGATATTCTTTGTTCCTACCCGGCATAAGTCCAAGACTGCTATATTGATAATCTCTGTTTCTACATGGCAAAAATTAGGACTGCTATTCAAATATCCTTTGCTTCTAACTGGTACAAATCCGAACTGCAGTACAGATATACTCTTTCTCTACATGACATCAATCGGGACTACTATTCAAATATCCTTTGTTCCTGCTCAGCCTAATACTAGGCCTACGATTAAGATATCCTCTATTTCTACCAAACATCAATCGAAATTTCTAATTAGATATCTTCTATTTCTACTTTGCTAAAATCAGGACTGCAATTTAGATATCCTCTATTTCTACCTGGCATCAATCAGGACAGTTGTGCAGAGATCCTTTGTTTCTGCCCAGCCTTAGACCAAGACTGCTACTTAAATAACCTTTGTTTCTACTTGGTAAAAATTAGGACTCCTATTCACATATCCTCTGTTTCTACCAGGCAGAAATCGAGACTACTATTCAGATATCCTTGTTCTTTACACGACATCAATCAAGACTGCTGTTCAAATATCCTTTATTTTTGCCTGGCCTAATATCAAAACTGCTAGTAAGATATCCCTTGTTTCTACCTAACATCAATCGGAGCTACTGTTCTGGTATCCTCTGTTATTATTGGCCTAAAACCTAGGCTGCTATTCAGATATCCTTTATTTCTACTTGGTAAAAATCAGGACAACTATTCATATATCCTCTGTTCCTACCTAACACAATTTGGGATTGCTGTTTAGATATTCTTTGTTCCTGCCCAGCCAAACATCAGGACTACTATTCAGATATCCTTTGTTTCTACTTGACATAAATCTGGACTACTGTTCCAATATCCTCTGGTTCTACTTGACACAAATCTGTACTGTTGTTCGGATTTCCTCTGTTCCAGCCCGACACCACGACTGCTATTCAGATAACCTCTATTTTTACATGACATAAAGCAGGACCGCTATTCACATATCCTCTGTTCCAGCCCAACCTAAGACCCAGATTACTATTCAGATACCCATAATTTCTACTTGGCCAAAATCAGGACTGCTATTTATGTAGGAAAAAATCTGGTTTTGTATCTCATACAAAACACATAGCGGAAGCAACAAACAAGGATCTATTTCATTCATGATTGACAACATGCACTATATAAATTTCAGAATTTAAGAACAAGATAGCGTACCTTGGTATGGAGAAATTCAAAGCAAAGATTAGAAGCACTTAGGAAAACTTTTAATCTTCACTCCAATTCCACTTTACGCCCAAGATGTGTGGTCTCTCAATTAGTTTCCAAAGGGAGAATGAAAGTGTGTCTCACACTCTTTCCTTTTCTATACGAAAAATCACTTAAAAAATTCTGTATGTTTCTCCCTTTATAACTAATTGATTATCTAATTGGGCCGGCCTATTGGGCCTTTCCAATTGGGCTTTAGTGTGTGGCTTGGAATGAGACCAAAAGGGACCAATAAGACACTAGCTCCAATGGGCCTTGGGCTTTTCCGTCAACTCTTGACAAGTCCAAAGTTACCATTAATTATATTTAATACCACTATATAAATATAATTGCACTCTAGGCCTTATTAATAAATTATATCCCAAGACTTTATTTTACACGCAACCCCTTCATAAAATATTCGTAGTAATACAAAGTCATAAATGTAGACTGCCACTTTGTAAATTACTACATCTTATCCTTGAGTACCCAGTTTAATTATTTAAAGTTATTCATCATATATTTATGAAATCCAATTTCATAAATATATACTTTAGTAATTTCTTACCAAAGTGGTTAGGCCTAACTCTCTGAATAACCAAACCCATTAAACTTATCTCAAGGGAATATTTTATATCTCCGTTAAGAGACTATGAATTCCATCTTGAGAATATATGTTCCATCAACACTAAATGTGGCTGCCCAACATACTGAGGTTTTGACCGTTACTTTAGATCTCACTCCTGATATATCAAAGCAAACTACATCTCATGATCAGGTCCATTATTCTCTCAGGATTAAGAGTTCATGCAAATAAAAGTCGTGAGATTTATTATTCATTTGACAGTCGTTAGGAGAATAATAAATCTCACAGCGGTCCAGTTCAATATGTCTTAACTCTTAAAACATATCAACATATCAACTAGAAGTCACCACTTCCATGATTAAGACAAATCATCTTAGTTGATACGTTATAGCCTTCGCAGATGAAATGCCCAATTTCATCACCGACTACGAACTATAAATTTTGAGTTTACAAAGAACTTGTGATTTACATCTTCTGTGACTTTTCACATAAATCACATACTATGCATCTCATGGACTATATGATAATGTCCAAATATTCATGTTACCATTATTTTAGATAAAAATAAACAACTTTATTAAACACAACATTAAGTCATACATAATGTCATACATAGCATCATACAATAGGATTTAAGGGCATATATCCTAACAATCTCGCACTTGCCCTAAAGACTATTGTGCACTAATCTAACTCCCATTCCCTCCAAATGTGACTCGAAGGTCCTTTGAGGCAAGGTTTTGGTAAAAGGATCTGCTAGATTATTTGCACTTTCAATCTTTGCTACCACAACATCTCCACGAGCAACAATGTCTCGAATGATGTGGTACTTCCTCTCAATGTGTTTTCCTTTCTTGTGATTTCTTGGATCTTTGGATTGTGCAACCGCTCCACTATTATCACAAAACAATGTGATGGGAACATGCTCCATTCTTACAACACCAAGATCAGAAAGGAATTTCTTAAGCCAAACAGCCTCCTTTGCTGCTTCACAAGCAGCAACGTACTCGGCTTCCATGGTGGAGTCCGCAATGGAAGATTGCTTAACACTCCTCCAACTTATGGCTCCACCTCCCAAGGTGAAAACACATCCTAAAGTGGATTTCCTGAAATCTAGATCCGATTGAAAATCTGAATCTGTATAGCCAATGGGAATCAAATCCTCATAATGGTAAACAAGCATATAATTTCTCGTTCTCCTAAGATACTTGAGAATGTGCTTTACAGCTTGCCAATGTTTTAGTCTTAGATTTGATTGATATCGGCTGACCATGCCAACTGAATAACAAATGTCTGGTCTAGTACAAAGCATGGCATACATGAGACTTCCCACTGCCGAAGCATAAGGAACTTGTCTCATCATATTTTCTTCCTCTTGAATCTTAGGCCTTTGGTCATCAGACAGAGGAACTCCATGTCTAAAAGGAAGCAATCCTTTCTTGGAGTTTTGCATGCTAAACCGTTCTAGAACCTTATCTATATATCCAGCTTGTGATAAGCCTAACATCTTATTCTTGCGATCTCGCCAAAGCTTAATTCCTAGAATAAAGTTAGCCTCACCCAAGTCCTTCATATCAAATTGGCTAGACAACCAAACTTTAACCGATGACATTACCCCTACATCATTCCCAATGAGTAGAATATCATCAACATAAAGCACTAGGAACATTACTACTTTGTCTCGATGTCTTTTGTACACACATGGTTCATCAAGATTTTGTTCAAAACCAAATGATTTGATTGCTTGATCAAACTTGATGTTCCATGACCTAGCTGCTTGCTTAAATCCATAAATGGACCTATTCAACTTGTATACCATATGCTCTTGGCTCTTTGCTATAAATCCTTCTGGTTGCATCATGTATATTTCTTCTTCAAGATTGCCATTAAGAAATGCAGTCTTGACATCCATTTGCCAAATCTCATAATCATAATGAGCAGCAATGGATAAGAGAATTCTGATAGACTTAAGCATGGCTACTGGCAAAAAAGTTTCATCATAATCAATGCCTTCTTTTTGTGTATACCCTTTCGCCACTAGTCTTGCTTTAAAGGTTTCAACCTTTCCATCTATCCCTCTCTTCCTCTTATAAACCCATTTGCAACCAACAGGTTTAATGCCGTTAGGCGCCTTTACAAGATCCCATACATGATTGGAATACATAGAATCCAATTCAGATTTCATAGCTTGGATCCAATGATGTGCATCTATATCATTTATGGCTTCATCATAAGTGTAAGGATCCGATTCAGCCTCTTCTGAGATAGCTTCATAGGTTTCTCCCAAACCTATAAATCTTATAGGAGGCCAAACAATTCTCCCACTACGACGAGGCACCTGTGTACTAGACATCTCATGAGTAATATCTTGTGGTGTATCTAATACAGCCACATCATCCCTAGTTTCATCCATTGGTTGATCAACTACAGGTTCATTCATTTCAGCCAAGACAACTCTACTTCTAGGAGTATAATCATTCATATAGTCATTTTCCAAGAATTTGGCATTTGTGCTAACAAACACTTTATTATCCTTATGACTATAGAATAAACCTCCAATAGTTCCTTTTGGATACCCCACAAAGAAAACCACTTCTGTTTTAGACTGTAACTTGTCAGACCTTCCTTTCAACACATGTGCTGGACAACCCCAAATGTGAAGATGTCTCATACTAGGCTTATGCCCATTCCACAACTTTACAGGTGTTTTAGGAACAGACTTCGAAGGTACTCAATTCAGAAGATACATTGCAGTATTTAAGGCATATCCCCAAAAGGAAATTGGTAGAGTCGAATAACTCAACATGGATCTAACCATATCCAAAAGAGTCCTATTCCTTCTTTCTGCTACACCATTTTGTTGTGGAGTTCCAGGTGCAATCAACTGTGATATAATCACATTTTCAGTCAAGTAATCCTTGAAATCACCAAGAAGGTATTCGCCACCTCGATCAGATCGAATGGCCTTTATGCGTTTACCTAATTGATTCTCAACTTCAGTCCTAAACTCTTTGAACTTTTCAAAGGCTTCGGACTTCCGTTTTATTAGGTACACATAACCAAATCTAGAGTAATCATCAATGAAAGTAATGAAATACTCATAGCCACCTCTTGCTTGGATTGACATAGGACCACATACATATGAATGCACTAGTTCTAGCAAATCTTGGGCTCTTCTACCTTTTGCATTAAAAGGCCGTTTGGTCATTTTACCTTCCAAACAAGATTCGCAAACTGGAAAACCATCAAAGTCCATGGGCTGTAAAAGTCCATCTTTGATTAGTCTTTGAATCCTATTTGAATTAATATGACCTAAACGCAAGTGCCAAAGATATGCTTCACTAGTAGAAGGAAACTTTCTCTTTAATGATTTCACATGTGAATTATTATCTAATTCAGAATTGTATAATTCATGCATGTCAGGAGTTAAAATATAAAGACCATCCACAATATTGCCAGAACAGATAAACATTTTATCCTTCTTTATTACAACATTGTCTTTCAGGATAACACAATATCCATGCTTACCTAAATAAGTTGCAGAAATTAAATTCCTACGAACATTAGGTACATACAAACAGTCTTCCAATATTAACACTCTAGACTTAAAACACAAATTATACACTCCAACAGCTACAACCGGAATCTTGCTCCCATCAGCTAAAGTAAGAAATAGTTCTCCCTCATTCAACTTTCTGGTCTCCTGGAACCCCTGCAAAGAATTACAGATATGATTAGTACAACCTGAATCCACACACCAGGAATCTGTTGGATTCCGTACCAAACATATTTCAAGAAGAAAGGAACTTTTCATACCCTTATTCTTGGCAGCCTTGAATATTGGACAATTCCTCTTCCAATGTCCTTTCTCACCACAATGGAAACACTTTCCTTTGCTTTTCTTTCCTTTATCGACAACCCCTAAAGCAATTTGTTTACCAATTTTCTTAGTGAAGTCCTTCTTCTTCTTCTTACCCTTGCCTTTCGACTTAGGTTGAGAAGTAGAAGCTTCACCCACATTAGCTTCAACACTAGAAGTACCAAGGATGCCTTCCGCCGCCACTAACTCATTCATTAATTCAGACAAAGAGTAAATCTTTTTGTTCATATTATAATTGAGTCTGAATTCCTTGAATGAATCTGGTAGTGACTAGAGTATCATATCCACTTGGGATTCTCCATCAATGTCGGCACCCAAAACTTCTAATGTGTTCAGATTAGCAATCATCCTAAGACAATGCTCTCTTACTGAACTTCCTATAGCCATTTTGGTATTATAAATTTGCCTCATGGTTTCTTGCCTTGTAGACCGGCCTTGCTCACCAAACATCTCCTTCAGACTTAGCATGATGTCCGAAGCATGTTCTACATCCTGCATTTGATGTTGTAGAACATTTGAAATAGATGCTAGGATATAGCACTTGGCCATCTCGTTAGATTTCTGCCAACGATCATATCGCTGTTTTTCCTCAATAGGAGCATCTAATGAAGGAAAGATAGGACATGGTTGAGTAAGCACATATTTGTGCTCCTCAGTAGTAAGAACAATGTCCAAATTCCTTTTCCAGTCAACATAGTTGGATCCAGTCAGTTTGTTTTGGTTAAGAATAGCAACAAGTGGGCTAAATGATGCCATGATTTAAATCTAAAAATAATAAACATGAATACAATAAGTAAACTGGACATTATCAAATTTAGCATATAAGCATATAATATGGAACCTTAATAAAACCATAAAATAATATATGCAACCACAACCCAATCCCATATTCAATATCCCTCAGCATAGAGTGAATATTAAATACTATGATTAATTGAGAACTACTCTCATTATTAGTGCTATCATGATAACTCTTATCAAACACTAATAATATGCCGTTTTACATTTAGCCTCTAAGTAATAATAGTAAGAACTCAGCATAGAGGATACTAAAATACTTAGTCTAGTGTATACCATTGTCTAGAATCATGTGTAGCCACATTTCATCCCTTTAACAAGTTTATTTTGTGGTACCATGATAAAAACACCCTCCGCATGGAATGCAAAGCTCGAAGCTAAGACAAGGTGTTTATCAAACCACTATAAACTAAGAAATTCAATCTTGTAGGACCATGAAATATATACTCTCCGCATGGAATGCTAAGCTCGAGGCAAAGACAAAGTATATATTTCACACTACTATGAACCAACAATGGAGGCTGTGAGATACAACCCTTGCATCTCTCTCCCACTAGATATTTTAAAAATAAAGGTTTTTAATGTCAAGAATCATAATAATGCTAGACACATGAAAAACATAATCCTAATCTCATTAGGAATAAATTTCATTATTCTAGCATTAATATATATATATATAAATATATATAACGTAACGTAAAAGTATATTATATTATATATATAATATAATATATATATATATATATATATATATTTTATAAGAATATATTATATTTTATATATATATATATCATATCTCTGCCAAAAGTTGAATCCGTATATAGGATTTCAACTTTTCAAAACACATGAAAAGCACTTAGTATATTTCATGCCAAGTGGTGCATTAAGGACCAATCAACCGTGGCCCACCAAGACTTGCCATGCTAAACCAAGCATTGCATTAATGCTTCTCATGCATGTGGCAACCAATCCATGCACTTCATCCATGCAAGCCATGCAATGGCATTCAAACAATGCATTGAATTCACCAAGCGATGCAAGGATAACTTCCCATTTTCAATAACTACCCCATTCGAATAAACATCAAGACAAAAGATATTGAAGTTTCTGTGCAGAACAGTAACGGCTTGATTTATATATATATATATATATATATATATATATAAATCATTTTATATGAATTCCAACTCTAATAACGTTAATTCATAAAACAATGATTATCAAACCATGTCTACACTAAAATAATAGTTTTCTTAAATTCTAAAAATTTAATCACACATTATACAATCATGATATGAAAACTTGGCTCTGATACCAAATGTAGGAAAAAATCTGGTTTTGTATCTCATACAAAACACATAGCGGAAGCAACAAACAAGGATCTATTTCATTCATGATTGACAACATGCACTATATAAATTTCAGAATTTAAGAACAAGATAGCGTACCTTGGTATGGAGAAATTCAAAACTGTTGGAATCATACATGCGCAGCGGAAGAAAATAAATGTAATGATGTAAACGGATCTACTTCATACATACAAGTTAACATGGACTATTTAAGTTTCAGAATTAGAAAACAAGAGAATGTACCTTGCAGCGGTGAATTTCAAAACTTGAAGATGAAAGGCACTTGGGAATACTTTCAATCTTCACTCCAATTCCACTAACGCCCAAGATGTGTGGTCTCTCAATCAGTTCCAAAGGGAGAATATGAAAGTGTGTCTCACACTCTCTTTTTTTCTCTATGAAAAATCTCTACAAAATTCTCTACACATCCCCGAAAAAATTCTGTGTGTTTCTCCCTTTGTATCTAACTGATTATCTAATTGGGCCGGCCTTTTTGGGCCTTTCCAATTGGGCTTAAGTGTGTGGCTTGGAGTGGGACCAAAAGGGACCAATAAGACACTAGCTCCAATGGGCCTTGGGCTTTTCTGTCAACTCTTGACAAGTCCAAAGTTACCATTAACTATATTTAATACCACTATATAAATATAGTTGCACTCTAGGCCTTATTAATAAATTATATCCCAAGACTCTATTATGCATGCAACCCCTTCATAAAATATTCATAGTAACACAAAGTCATGAAAGGAGACTGCCACTTTGTTTATTACTACATCTTAATTCCTTGAGTACCCGGTTTAATTCTTTAAGTTATTCATCATATATTTATGAAATCCAATTCCATAAATATATACTTTAGTAACTCCTTACTAAAGTGGTCAGGCCCAACTCTCTGAATAACAAACACATTAAACTTATCTCAAGGAATATTTTATATCTCCGTTAAGAGACTATGAATTCCATCTTGAGAATATATGTTCCATCAACACTAAATGTGGCTGCCCAACATACTGAGATTTTGACCTTAACCATAGATCTCACTCCTGATATATCAAAGCAACCTACACTTCATGATCAGGTCCATTATCCTCTCAGGATTAAGAGTTCATGCAAATATAGGTCGTGAGTTTATTATTCAATTGACAGTCTTTAGGAGAATAATAAATCTCACGCCGGTCCAGTTCAATATGTCTTAACTCTTAAAACATATCAACATATCAACTAGAAATCTCCATTTCCATGATCAAGACAAATCATCTTAGTTGATATGTTATAGCCTTCGCAGATGAAATGCCCAATTTCATCACCGACTACGAACTATAATTCTGAGTTTACAAAGAACTTGTGATTTATATCTTCTGTGACTAAATCACATAAATCACATACTATTGCATCTCATGGACTATATGATAATGTCCTAATATTCATGTTACCATTATTTTCAAATAATAATACAACTTTATTAACCAAAACATTAAGTCATACATAATGTCTTACATAATAAAATACATAGCATCATACAATAGGATTTAAGGACAAATATCCCAACAAAAACAAAGATTAGAAGCACTTGGGAAAACTTTTAATCTTCACTCCAATTCCACTTTACACCCAAGATGTGTGGTCTCTCAATCAGTTTCCAAAGGGAGAATGAAAGTGTGTCTCACACTCTTTCCTTTTCTATACGAAAAATCACTTAAAAAATTCTGTATGTTTCTCCCTCTATAACTAACTGATTATCTAATTGGGCCGGCCTATTGGGCCTTTCCAATTGGGCTTTAGTGTGTGGCTTGGAATGGGACCAAAAGGGACCAATAAGACACTAGCTCCAATGGGCCTTGGGCTTTTCCGTCAACTCTTGACAAGTCCAAAGTTACCATTAATTATATTTAATACCACTATATAAATATAATTGCACTCTAGGCCTTATTAATAAATTATATCCCAAGACTTTATTTTACACGCAACCCCTTCATAAAATATTCGTAGTAATACAAAGTCATAAATGTAAACTGCCACTTTGTAAATTACTACATCTTATCCTTGAGTACCCGGTTTAATCCTTTAAAGTTATTCATCATATATTTATGAAATCCAATTTCATAAATATATACTTTAGTAATTTCTTACCAAAGTGGTTAGGCCTAACTCTCTGAATAACCAAACCCATTAAACTTATCTCAAGGGAATATTTTATATCTCCGTTAAGAGACTATAAATTCCATCTTGAGAATATATGTTCCATCAACACTAAATGTGGCTGCCCAACATACTGAGGTTTTGACCGTTACTTTAGATCTCACTCCTGATATATCAAAGCAACCTACATCTCATGATCAGGTCCATTATTCTCTCAGGATTAAGAGTTCATGCAAATAAAAGTCGTGAGATTTATTATTCATTTGACAGTCGTTAGGAGAATAATAAATCTCACAGCGGTCCAGTTCAATATGTCTTAACTCTTAAAACATATCAACATATCAACTAGAAGTCACCACTTCCATGATCAAGACAAATCATCTTAGTTGATACGTTATAGCCTTCGCAGATGAAATGCCCAATTTCATCACCGACTACGAACTATAAATTTTGAGTTTACAAAGAACTTGTGATTTACATCTTCTGTGACTTTTCACATAAATCACATACTATGCATCTCATGGACTATATGATAATGTCCAAATATTCATGTTACCATTATTTTAGATAAAAATAAACAACTTTATTAAACACAACATTAAGTCATACATAATGTCATACATAGCATCATACAATAGGATTTAAGGGCATATATCCTAACAATTTAGATACCTCATATTTCTTCATGACATTAATTGGGGACTATTATTCAAATATCCTCTATTCTTGATCGGTCTAAGACCATCTTTACTATTCAGATATCCTCTGTTTATACTTAATGAAAATCAGGAATGCTACTCAGATGTCCTTTTTTCTACCTGACCTCAATCGAGACTGCTGTGCTGATATCCTCTATTCCTACCTAGCCTAAAACCAAGACTACTTTTCACGTATCCTCTATTTCTACTTGGCAAATGTCAAGACTGCTATTCAAATATCTTCTCTTTCTACATTACACAAAGTTGGACACTACAGTTCTGATTTCCTCGGCTTCTGCTTGGCCTAAGACCTAGATTACAATTCAGGTATACTATGTTTCTACCTGTCACAAATCAGGATTGTTGTTCGGAATCCTCGGTTCCTGCCCAGCCTATGACCAAGACAACTATTCACATATCCTCTATTTCTACTCGGCGATAACCAAGACTACTATTCAAATATCCTTTATTTCTACCTGTCATCAGTCATGACTACTATTCAAATAACCTCCACTACAGCCTGACCTAAGACCAAGACTGCTATTCAAATGTCTTCCGTTTCAACTTGGAAATAAATTAGGATTACTATTCAGATATCCCCTATTTCTGCCTAACATCAATCGGGACTACTGTTCAGATATCCTCTATTCTTGCCCAGCCTAAGTCCAAGACTACTACTCAGATATCCTTTGTTTCTGCCTGGCGAAAATTAGGACTGCTATTCAAATATCCTCTGTTTGTTCTTAACCTTAATCGTGACTACTGTTTAGATATCCTCTATCCCTACTCGGCATAAGTCCAAGACAACTATATTGATAATCTTTGTATCTGCATGGAAAAAATTAGGAATGCTATTCAGATATCTTTTGTTTGTGCATGACACAAAGCAGGATTGTTGTTTCGAATTCCTCAATTCCTGCTTGGCCTATGACCTAGATTGCCATTCAGATATCCTATGCCTCTACATGACATAAATCGGAACTATTGTTAAGATATTCTCTGTTCCTACTCGGTCTTAGACCAAGATTGTTATTCAGACATCCTCTTTTCTACTTAGCCAAAATCAGGACTGCTATTCAAATATCCTATGTTTCGACATGACAACTATCGGGATTGCTGTTTAGATATCCTCTATTGTGACCCGACCTACTACCAAGTTTGTGATTTTGATATCCTCTGTTTCTATTTGGTAGAACTTCAGATTGCTATTCAGATATCTTATGTCTCTACCTGTCACATATCAGCATTGCTACTTAGATGTCTTCTATTCTTGCCAATCTGATGACCAAGATAGCTATTCACATATCCTCTATTTCTACTTGGCGAAAATTAGGACCGCTATTCAGATATCCTATCTTTCTACCTGACATTAATCAGGGCTACTATTCAGATATCCTTTGTTCCTGCCCGGTCTAGGACGAAGACTATTATTCAGATATCCTCTATTTCTGCTTAGTGAAAATTAGGAATGCTATTCAAATATCCTCTTTTCTACCTAACATCAATCGGGACTGCTGTGCTGATATCCTCTATTCCTACCCGGCCTAAAACCATAACTGCTATTCAAATATCCTCTGTTTCTACTTGGCAAGACATGACTGCTATTTAGATATCTTCTATATATACATGGCACAAAGCAGAACTGCAATTTAGATTTCCTCGGCTCTTGCTTAGCCTAAAACCTGGATTGCAATTTAGATATCCTTTGTTTCTAACTATTATAAATCAGGATTGCTGTTTGGATATCCTCTGTTCCTACCCGGCCTATGACCAAAATAACTATTCACATATCCTCTATTTCTACTTGGTGAAAATCAAGATTGCTGTTCAGATATCCTCTGTTCTTGCTCAGTCTAAGTCCAAGACTGCTACTCGATATACTCTATTTCTACTTGGTGAAAATCAGGACTGCTATTCCAATATCCTTTAATTCTTCCTGACATTAATCGTGATTGCTGTTCAGATATCTTTTGTTCCTACCCGGCATAAGTCCAAGACTGCTACATTGATAATCTCTATTTCTACATGGAAAAAATTAGGACTGCTATTTAGATATCCTCTGTTTCTAACTGGCATAAATCGATATTGCTGTACAGATATACTCTTTCTCTACATGACATCAATCGGGACTACTATTCAAATATCCTCTGTTCTTGCCTGGCCTAATACCAAGACTGTGATTAAGGTATCCTCTGTTTCTACTAGACATCAATCAAAATTGCTATTCAGATATCCTTTGTTTCTACTTTGCTAAAATCAGGGTTGCAATTTAGATATCCTCTATTTCTACCTGACATCAATCAAGACTACTATATAGATATCCTCCGTTACTGCCTGGCCTAAGACCAAGATTAGTATTTAGATAACCTCTATTTCTACTTGGTAAAAATTAGGACTCCTATTCCAATATCCTCTATTTCTACCTGACAGAAATCGGGACTGCTGTTCAGATATCCTCTTTCTTTACACAACATCAATCAAGACTGCTGTTCAAAATATCCTCTGTTCCTGCCCGGCCTAATTTCGAAACGGCTATTAAGATGTACTTTGTTTCTACCTAACATCAATCGGAGCTACTGTTTTGGTATACTCTGTTATTGTTGGCCTCAGACCAAGGCTACTATTCAGATATCCTCTATTTCTACTTGGTAAATATCAGGACAGCTATTCATATATCCTCTGTTTCAACCTAACACAATTTAGGATTACTGTTTAGATATCCTCTGTTCCTGTCCAGCCAAACACCAGGACAGCTCTTCATATATCCTCTATTTCTACCTAACACAATTCAGGATTACTATTTAGATATCCTCTGTTCCTGCCCAATTAAACACCAGGACTATTATTCAGATATCCTTTGTTTCTATTTGACACAAATCTGGACTTCTGTTGGGATATCCTCTTTTCCTACCCGGTACCATGACTGCTATTCAAATATCCTCTGTTTTTACATGACACAAAGTAGGATGCTATTCACATATCCTTTGTTCTAGCCTAGCATAAGACCCAGACTGCTATTCAATTACCTACAATTTCTACTTGGCCAAAATCAGGACTGTTATTCAGATATCCCATATTTCTACATGACATCAATTGGGACTATTGTTCAAATATCCTCTGTTCCTGCTTGGTCTAAGACCATGTCTTCTATTCAGATATCCTCTGTTTCTACTTAGTGAAAATCTGGAATACTATTCAGATATCCTCTTTTCTACCTGACATTAGTCGGGACTGCTGTGCTAATATCCTCTATTCCTACCCAGCCAAAAACCAAGACTGCTTTTCAAATATCCTTTGTTTCTACTTGGCAAAAGTCATGACTGCTAGTTAAATATCTTTTCTTTCTACATTACACAAGGCTAGACACTACAGTTTTGATTTCCTCGGCTCCTCTATTTCTACTTAGCGATAGCCAAGATTGCTATTCAAATATCCCCTATTTCTACCTGTCATCAATCGTAACTGCTATTCAAATAACCTCTGTTATAGCCTAACCTAAGACCAAGACTGCTATTCAGATATCCTCCATTTCTACTTGAAAAAAATTAGGATTACTATTCAGATATCCCCTATTTCTACTTGACATCAATCGGGACTACTATTCAGATATCCTCTGTTCTTGCCAAGCCTAAGTCCAAGACTGCTACTTAGATATCCCCTATTTTTGCTTGGCAAAAATCAAGATGGCTATTCAAATATCCTCTATTTGTTCCTAACATTAATCATGACTACTATTCAGATATCCTCTGTTCTTATCTGGCATAAGTCCAAGACTGCTATATTGATAATCTCTGTATCTACATGGCAAAAATTAGGAATGCTATTCAAATATCTTTTGTTTGTGCATGACACAAAGCAGGACTGATGTTTCGATTTCCTCAATTCCTGCTTGGCCTATGACCTAGGTTGCCATTCAAATATCCTATGGTTCTACATGACACAAATGGGGATTGTTGTTTAGATATCCTCTGTTCCTGCCCGGCCTATGACTAAGACAGCTATTTACATATCCTTTATTTCTACACGTCGAAAATCAAGACTGCTATTCAAATATCCTCCCTTTCTACCTGTCATTAATTGGGACTACTATTTAGATAACCTCTGTCACAGCCTGGCCTAAGACCAAGACTACTATTCAGATGTCCTCTATTTCTGCTTGGCAAAAATCAAGAATACTATTCAGATATTCCCTATTTCTACGTGACATAAATCGGGACTACTTTTCAGATACCCTCTGTTCTTGCCAGGCCTAAGACAAAGACTACTGCTCAGATATCCTTTATTTCTACTTGGCGAAAATCAAAACTGCTATTCAAATACCCTCTGTTTCTTCATGACATTAATTGTGATAGCTACTCAGATATCCTCTATTCCTACCCGCCGTAACACCAAGGCTGCTATATTGATGATCTCAGTTTCTACAAGGCAAAAATTTAGACTACAATTCAAATATCCTCTATTTCTAACTGGCACAAATTGGGACTGCTATTCAGATATCCATTCTTTACATAACATTAATCGCGACAGCTATTCAGATATTCTTTGTTTTTACATGGGAAAAATTAGGTCCACTATTCAGATATCCTCTATTTCTACCTGACATTAATCAGGACTGCTATTCAGATATCCTCTGTTTCTACTTGGAAAAAATTTGGTCCACTATTTAGATATCCTCTATTTCTACCCGACATCAATTGGGACTGCTATTCAGATATCCACTATTTCTACTTTGAGAAAATCAGGACTGCTATTCAGATATCCTCTGTTTCTACCTAACATCAATCGAGATTGCTGCACAGTTATCTTCTGTTCTTGCCTGGGCTAAGACCGAACTGCAATTTAGATAATCTCTGTTTCTACTTGGAAAAAATCAGGATTACTATTCAGATATCCTTTGTTTCTACTTGACAGAAATTAAGACAACTATTCAGAAATACTCTATTCCTACCCGTCTTACGACCATGACTGCTATTTAGATATCATTTATTTCTACTTTGCAAAAATGAAGACTACTATTCAAATATCCTCAAATTCTACCTGTGAACCGTCGGGACAGCCATTCAGATTCGCTCGGCCTAAGACCAGCACAGTTATTCGAAAATCCTCTGTTTCTACCTTGGAAAAATCAGGACTACTATTCGGATATCCTCTATTTCTACCAAACATCAATAGGGACTTTGCTTCAGATATCTTCTATTCTTCCTCAGTCTAAGACCAGGACTACTATTTAGATTTCCTTTGTTTCTACTTTGTGAAAATCAAGACTTCTATTCTGATATCCTCTTTTCTACCTAACATCAATCGAGACTAATGCTCAGATGTCCTCTGTCCTTGGCCGGCCTTAGACCAAGAATGCGATTTAGATATCCTCTATTTCTAATTGGCGAAAGTCAAGACTGCTATTCAGATATTCTATATTTCTACCTGACATCAATCGGGACTACTATTCAAATATCTCTGTTCCTGCCCGGTCTAAGACCAAGACTGTTATTCAAACATCCTCTTTTCTACTTAGCCAAAATTAGGACTGCTATTCAAATATACTTTGATTCTACATGAGAACTATTAGGATTGCTATTTAGATATCCTTTATGGTGACCCAACCTATAACCAAGACTGCTATTTTGATATCCTCTGTTTCTACTTGGCAAAACTTCAAACTGCTATTTGGATATCTTATGTTTCTACCTGACACAAATCAGCATTAATATTTAGATGTCCTCTATTCCTGCTTGTCCGGTGACCAAGGTAGCTATTCACATATCCTCTATTTCTACTTGGTGAAAATTAGGACTGCTATTCAGATATCCTATATTTCTACATTACATTAATCGAGACTACTATTTAGATATCCTCTGTTCTTGCCCGATCTAAGATGAAGACGGCTATTCAGATATCCTCTATTTCTACTTAGGGAAAATCAAGATTGCCATTCAGATATAATCCTTTTCGACCTGGCACCAACCAGCACTGTTGTTTGGATATCCTCTATTACAACCCTACTTATGACCAAGACTGCTATTTAGATATCATTTGTTTCTACTTGGCAAAATTCAAACTACTGATCAGATATCCTTTGTTATTGCCCGTCCTAAGTCCAAGACTAGTGTTTAGATATCCTTCGTTTCTACTTTTCAAAAATCAGGACTATTATTTAGATATCCTCTATTTGTACTTGCCATCAATCGGGTCTACTATTCAGATATCCTCCATTCCTGCCCGGCCAAAGATCAAGATGGCTATTTAGATAACCTCCGTTGCTACTTGGCAAAAATCAGGATTTCTATTCAAATATCCTCTATTTCTACCTGTCATCAATTAGGACTGCTATTTGGATATACTCTATTACTGCCCGACCTAAGACTAAGACAAGAATTTTAATATGCTCTATGACATCCCTCGGGACTGCCGTTCAGATATCCTTTGTTCCTGCCCGACCTAAGACCAAGAGTGATATTCATATATGCTCTGTTTCTACTTTGCGAAGATCGAGATTGCTATTCAGCTATCCTCTATTTCTACCTGACATCAATTAGGAATGCTATTCAAATATCCTCTATTACTTGCGGCCTAAGACCAAGACTGCAATTTAGATATCTTGTGTTTCTACTTTTTCAAAATCAGAACAGCTATTTAGATATCCTTTGTCTTTACCTAACATCAATCGGGACTGCCGTACAGATATCCTCTGTTATTGCTCGGCTCAAACCAAGACTGCTATTCAGATGTCCTCTGTTTCTACTAGACATAAATCAGGACTGCAGTTCAAACTTCCTCCATTCCTACCTAGCCTATGACCAAGATTGCTATTCAAATATCCTTTGTTTCAACTGAGTGAAAATCAGGACTGCTATTTAGATAACCTCTGTTTCTACTCGGCAAAAATTAAGACTACTATTCAAATATCCTTTGTTTCTACCTGACGAAAATTGGGACAGCAGTTCAGATATCCTCTGTTCCTCCCCATCCTAAGACTATAACTGCTATTCAAATATCCTTTATTTCTTCCTATGACCAATATGGGTCGTCGTTCAGATATCCTCTATTACTGCCTGGCCTAAGACCAACACTGCTATTCAGATATCCTCTATTTCTACTTGGCAAAAATCAAGACTACTATTTAGATACCCTCTATTTCTACATGACATCAATCAGGACTTCACTTCAGATATCCTTTGTTCGTGCCTGGTCGAAGACTAGGATTGCTATTTATATATCCTCTAGTTCTATTTGGCGAAAACTAGGACTACTATTCAGATATCCCCTATTTCTACCATACATCAATCATGACCAATGCTCAGATATCCTCAATTCTTGCCCGGCCTATGACTAAGACTGCTATTCAGATATCCTCTATTTCTACTTGGCGAAAAACAACACTGCTATTTAGATATCCTACATTTCTACCTGACATCAATTGGGACTACTGTTTAGATATCCTCTATTCCTGCCTAATCTAAGACATAGACTGTTATTCACATATCCTCTGTTTCTACATATCAAAATTCAGGACTTCTATTCATATATCCTTTATTTCTATATAGCGAAACTTGGGACTTCTATTCAGATTTCCATTGTTACGACCTAACATCAATCCAGATTGCTGTTTAGATATCTTTTATTACAACCCGACCTAAGACCAAGACTGCTATTTCAATATCCTCTGCTTCTAGTTGGCAAAACTTTGGACTACTATATAGATATCCTCTGTTACTGCCAGACTACGACCAAGACTGCTATTTTGATATCCTTAATTTTTACTATGCGAAAATCAAGACTACTATTCAAATATCCTCTATTTATGCTGCCATTAATCGGTACTACTATTCAAATATCCTATATTCCAGCCTGACCAAAGACCAAGACTGCTATTTAGATAACCCCCCCATTTCTACATGTCAAAAATCAGGAATTCTACTCTAATATCCCATATTTCTACCTGACATTAATCTGGACTACTATACAGATATCCTTTATTTCTAACTGACATCAAATCTGGACTGCTGTTTAGATATCCTTTGTTCTTACTGTTGGTTTAATCATGGTTTGTATCTCATACAAAACATACGCAGTGGAAAACAAATGGATCTACTTCATTCACAATTGATAACATGTACTATGTAAACTTCAGAATTCAAGAACAAGAGAGCGTACCTTGGTGGGGTGAATTTCAAAACAAAGATCGGGAGCACTTAGGAATACTTTTAATCTTCACTCCAATTCCACTTTACACCCAAGAAGTGTGGTCTCTCAAACAGTTTCCAAGAGAGAAGAATAGAGTGACTTTCACTCTTACATACACTATTTTTATTCACATATCCAAAATTGTGTATGTTTCTCCCTTTATAACTAACTGATTATCTAATTGGGCTGGCCTATTGGGCCTTTCCAATTGGGCTTTAATGTGTGGCTTCGAGTGGACCAAAAGGGACCAATAAAATACTAGCTCCAATAGGCCTTGGGCTTCTTTGTCAACTCTTAACAAGTCCAAAGTTGCCATTAATTATATTTAATACCACAATATAAATATAATTGCACTCTAGGCCTTATTTATAAATTATATTCCCAAGACTTTATTATACATGCAACCCCTTCATAAAATATTCGTAGTAATACAAATTCATGAATGTAGACTGCCACTTTGTAAATTACTACATCTTAATTCCTTAAGTACCCGGTTTAATCCTTTAATATTATTCATCATATATTTATGAAATCTAATTCCATAAATATATACATTAGTAACTCCTTACTAAAGTGGTTAGGCCTAACTCTCTGAATAACCAAACCCATTAAACTTATTTGAAGAGAATATTTTATATCTTCATTAAGAGACTATGAATTCCATCTGGAGAATATATGTTCTACCAACACTAAATGTGGTTGCTTAACATACTTAGGTTTTGATCGTGACTTTAGATCTCACTCTTGATGTATCAAAGCAACATACACCTCATGATCAAGTCAATTATCCTCTCAGGATTAAGAGTTCATGTAAATAGAAGTCGTGAGTTTATTATTCATTTGACAGTCGTTAGGAGAGTAATAGATCTCACAGCAGTCCAGTTCAATATGTCTTAACTCTTAAAACATATCAACATACCAACTAGAAATCTCTATTTCAATGATTAAGACAAATCATCTTAGTTGATATGTTATAGTCTTCGTAGATGAAATGCCCAATTTCATCACTACGAACTAAAATTTCAAGTTTACAAAGAACTTGTGATCTATATCTTCTGTGACTAAATCACATAAATCACATACTATGCATCTTATGGACTATATGGTAATGTCCAAATAATCATGTTACCATTATTTTAGATAATAATAAAACAACTTTATTAATCACAACATTAAGTCATACATAATGTCATACATAGCATCATACAGTAGGATTTAAGGGCACACATCCTAACAATCTCTCACTTGTCCTAATGACTATTGTGCACTAATCTAACTCCCATCTCCTCCAAATGTGACTCGAAAGTCTTTTAAGGCAAGGCTTTGGTAAAGGGATCCGCTAGATTCTTTGCACTATCAATCTTTGCTACTACAACATCTCCACGAGCAACAATATCTTGAATGATGTGGTACTTTCTCTCTATATGCTTTCTTTTCTTATGATTCCTTGGATCCTTGGATTGTGCAACCGCTCCACTATTGTCGCAAAACAATGTGATGGGAACTTACTCCATTCTTACACCAACAAGATTAGAAAGAAATTTCTTGACCCAAACAGCTTCCTTTGCTGCTTCACAAGTAGCAACATACTCAGCTTCCATGGTGGAATCAGCAATACAAGATTGCTTAACATTCATCCAACTTATGGCTTCACCTTCCAAGGTGAAAACAAATCCTGAAGTGGATTTTCTGAAATCTAGATCCGATTGAAAATCTGAATCTTTATAGCCAATTGGAATCAAATCCTCACATCGATAAACAAGCATATAATCTTTCGTTCTCCTTGGAACTTGAGAATATGCTTTACAGCTTGCCAATGTTTTGGTCCTGGATTTGATTGATATGGGCTGACCATGCCAACTGAATAACAAATATCCGGCCTAGTACAATGCATGGCATACATGAGACTTCCCACTGCAGAAGCATAGGGAATTTGTCTCATCATGTTTTCTTCCTCAAGAGTCTTAGGTCTTTGGTCATTAGACAGAGGAACTCCATGTCTAAAAGGAAGTAATCATTTCTTGGAGTTTTGCATGCTAAACCATTCTAGAACCTTATCTATATATCTAGCTTATGACAAACTTAACATCATATTCTTTCAATCTTGCCAAAGCTTGATCCTTAGAATATAGTTAGCTTCACCCAAGTCCTTCATATCAAATTGGCTTGACAACCTAACTTTAACCGATGACATTACCCCTACATCATTTCCAATGAGTAGAATATCATCTACATAAAGCACTAGGAACATTACTACTTTGTCTCGATGTCTTTTGTACACACATGGTTCATCTAGATTTTGTTCAAAACCAAATGACTTGATTGCTTGATCAAATCTAATGTTCCATGACCTAGATGCTTCCTTAAGTCCATAAATGGATCTTTTCAACTTGCATACCACATGCCCTTGGTTCTTTGCTATGAAACCTTCCAGTTGCAACATATAGATTTCTTCCTCAAGATTGCCATTAAGAAATGCAGTCTTGTCATCCATTTGCCAAATCTCATAATCATAATGAGTAGTAACGGATAAGAGAATTCTGATAGATTTAAGCATGGGTACTGGTGAGACAGTTTCATCATAATCAATACCTTCTTTTTGTGTATACCCTTTCGCCACTAGTCTTGCTTTAAAGGTTTCAACCTTTCCATCTATCCCTCTTTTTTTCTTATAAACCCATTTGCAACCAACAGGTTTAATGCCGTTAGGCACCTTTACAAGATCCCAAACTTGATTGGAATACATAGAATCCAGTTCATATTTCATAGCTTGGATCCAATGATGTGCATCTATATCATTTATTGCCTTCTCATAAGTGTAGGGATCTGATTCAGCCTCTTTTGGGTGCTAACAAACACTTTGTTATCCTTATGATTATATAATAAATAACCCTTGGTTTCCTTTGAATATCTTAAAAACATGCATACTTCCGTTTTAGCTTCCAACTTATAAGACTTCCCTTTCAACACATGTGTAGGATATCCCCAAAGGTGGAGATATTTCATACTATGCTTGCGGCCACTCCACAATTCCTTGGGTGTGTTAGGAACAAATTTTGATGGAACCAAATTCAAAATATGCATTGCAATTTTTAGTGCATATCCCCAAAAGGAAATTGGCAAAGTTAAGTAACTTATCATGGACCTAACCATTTCCAAAAGAGTCCTATTCCTTCTCTCCACTACACCATTTTGTTGGGGAGTTCCAATGTAGTCAATTGGGATACAATCCCATTCTGAATTAGGTAATCCTTGAAGTCCTTAAGAAGGTATTTGCCACCACGATCAGATCAAATGGCCTTTATATGTTTACCCAATTGATTCTTAACTTTAGCCTTAAACTCTTTGAACTTTTCAAAGGCTTCGAACTTCCGTCTTATTAGGTACACATAACCATATCTTGAGTAATCATCGGTAAAAATGATGAAGTACTCATAAGCTCCTTTTGCCTGGGTTGACATAGGACCACATACATCCGTATGAACTAATTCAAGCAATTCTTCAGCTCTTCTACCTTTTGCATTAAAAGGTTGTTTTGTCATTTTACCCTCCAAACAAGATTCACAAACTGGAAAATCATCAAAGTCCATTGGCTGTAAAAGTCCATCTTTGATTAGTCTTTGAATCCTAGTTGAATTAATATGATCCAAACGCAAGTGCCAAAGATATGCATCACTAGTAGAAGGAAACTTTTTCTTTAATGATTTTACGTGAGAGCTACGATCTAATTCAGAATTGTATAATTCATGCTTATCAGGAGTTAAAATATTACCAGAATAGATAAACATTTTATCCTTCTTTATTACAACATTGTCTTTCAGGATAACACAATATCCATGTTTACCTAAATAAGTTGCAAAAATTAAATTCTTACAAACATTAGGTACATACAAACAGTCTTCCAATATTAAAACTCTAGAACTAAAACATAAATTAAACAATCCAACTACTACAACTGGAATTCTACTCCCATCCGCTAAGGTAAGAAACAATTGCCCTTGATTCAGCTCTCTAGTCTCCTAAAACCCTTGCAAAGAGTTGCAGATATGATTAGTACAACTTGAATCCACACTCCAGGAATCTGTAGGATTCTATACCAAACATATTTCAAGATGGAATGTGCTTTTCATACTTTTATTCTTGGTAGCTTTGAAAATTGGACAATTCCTCTTCTAATGACCTTTATTGCCATAATGCAAACACTTTCCTTTGTCTTTCTTTCCTTTATTGGCAATTTCCAAGGCAATTTGTTTACGATCCTGCTTGGTGAAGTCATTCTTCTTCTTCTTCTTCTTACTCTTGCCTTTCGACTTAGGTTGAGAAGTAAAAGCTTCACCCACATTGGCTTCAACACTAGAAGTACCAAGGATGCCTTCCGCTACCACTAACTCATTCATTAATTCAGACAAAGAATAAATCTTTTTGTTCATATTGTAATTGAGTCTGAATTCCTTGAATGATTCCGGTAGTGATTGGAGTGTCATATCCACTTGGGATTCTCCATCAATTTCAGCACCTAAAACTTCCAATATATTTAAATTAGAGATTATTGTAAGACAATGCTCTCTCACTAAACTACTTTCAGCCATTTTGCTATTATAAATTTGCCTCATGGTTTCTTGCCTTACTGAACGGCCTTTCTCACCAACCATTTCCTTCAGACTTAGCATGATGTCCGAAGCTAGTTCTACCAACGATCATATTAATGTTTTTCCTCAAAAGGAGCATCTAATGAAGGAAAGCTAGGACATGGTTGAGTAAGCACATACTTGTGCTCTTTAGCAGTAAGAACAATTTCCAAATTTCTTTTCCAATCAACATAGTTGGATCCACTCAGTTTATTTTGATTAAGAATAACAATAAGTGAGCCAAATGATGCCATGATAAAATCTGAAAACAATAAACATGAATATAATAAGTAACTGGACATTATCTATTTACCATATAAGTATATAATATGGAACCTTAATAAAACCATAATATAATATATGCAACAACAACCCAATCCGATGTCTATAATTCCTTGGTAGCAAGTTTATTATAAACATTATGATGATTAAAAATTATTCTCATTATTAATGCTATCATGATAACTCTTATCAAACACTAATAATATGTCATATTACCTTTGGCCTCTAAGTAATAATGACATAGCTCCTTTGGGAGTTTAACATTACACTTAGTCTAGTGTACACCATTATCTAGAATTATGTGTAGCCATATTTCATCTCTATTTATAGTGTTTAAACTTGTAGTACCATGAATCAGAACACCCTCCTTTGGGATCACAAGGCATATACGCCAAGACGAGGTGCTTGTCCACACTACTTTAAACGGCTAAGTTCAATCTTGTAGTACTATGAAGTAAACACCCTTCTTTGGGATCACGAGGCATATACGCAAAGACGAGGTGCTTATCCCACACTACTTTGAACCGATAATGGAGGCCGTGAGATCCAACCCTTGTATCTCTCTCCCACTAGATATTTTAAAATAAAGGTTTTTATTTGGAAATCATGTGTAATATAATCACACACAGCCTTGCACTTTTAAAACTTGAAAACACTTAGAAAAATTCAAAATTTCCTTCTTTTGATCGATCGAATGTGCCCCTCGATCGTTCGAAAAAATAAAAAAATTCGAACCTAACTGTCTGCTTGGCTCGATCGGTATTCAATCACTGCTCGATTGATAAAAAAATTAAATTCGATCGATCGACTAGCAATTGGGTATCAATTGAATTAAGCAGATTGGCCACCAACTCACTCGATCGATCGAAAGCAATTTTCGATCGATAGAAACTTGTGAACTTCGAATTTCCAGAATTTTTCCTGAAGTGTTTTCAACGATTTTTCATGAACGAATAACCACCATATGAACATAATAGACAGAGATTGATATCTAAATTGATTTCCATTGATGTTAAAGCCTTAAAGTTCAAATTAACATACTTAAATTCAAATTTAAACACATCATAACCTCAAAATCAGTTTTTATCAAACCATAGTTTCAACCAACATGCATAAAATCAATTAAATAACTTTCTAACATCATGAAACTATCATTCTTGTTGGTTTAATCATGGTTTGTATCTCATACAAAACATATGCAGCGAAAAATAAATGGATCTACTTCATTCATAATTGATAATATGCACTATGTAAACTTCAGAAATCAAGAACAAGAGAGCATACCTTGATGTGGTGGATTTCAAAACAAAGATCGAGAGCACTTAGGAATACTTTTAATCTTCACTCTAATTCCACTTTATGTCCAAGAAGTGTGGTCTATCATTCAATTTCCAAGGGAGAAGAATAGAGTGACTTTCACTCTTACATTATTTTTATTCACACGTCCAAAATTGTGTATGTTTCTCCCTTTATAACTAACTGATTATCTAATTGGGCTAGCCTATTGGACCTTTCCAATTGGGCTTTAATGTATGGCTTGGAGTGGACCAAAAGGGATCAATAAGACATTAGCTCCAATAGGCCTTGGGCTTCTCTGTCAACTCTTGACAAGTCCAAAGTTGCCATTAATTATATTTAATACCACTATATAAATATAATTGCACTCTAGGCCTTATTTATTATATCCCAAGACTTTATTTTACATGCAACCCCTTCATAAAATATTCGTAGTAATACAAATTCATGAATGTAGACTGCCACTTTGTAAATTACTACATCTTAATTCCTTGAGTACCCAGTTTAATCCTTTAATGTTATTCATCATATATTTATGAAATCTAATTCCATAAATATATACTTTAGTAACTCCTTACTAAAGTGGAATTGGACTGAAGATTAAAAGTGTTCCTAAGTGCTTCTAATATTTGTTTTGAATTTATTCACACCAAGGTACGCTATCTTATTCTTAAATTCTGAAATTTACATAGTGCATGTTGTCAATCATGAATGAAATAGATCTTTGTTTGTTACTTCCGCTGTGTGTTTTGTATGAGATATAAAACTATATTTTTATCCAACGGATTGCTATTCAGATATCCTCTGTTTCTACTTGGCAAAAATCAGGACAGCTATTCACATATCCTCTATTTCTACCTAACACAAATTGGGACTACTATTCAGATATCCTGTGTTCCTGCCCGGCTTAAGACCAATACTGCTATTCAGATATCCTCTGTTTGTTGCTGACATTAATTAGGACTACTGTTCAGATATGCTTTGTTTCTGCCCCGCCTAAGATCAGGACTGCTGTTAAGATATCATCTGTTTCTACCAGACATCAATCGGAACTGCTGTTCAGATATACTTCATTCCTGCCATCCTAGGACCAAGACTACAATTCAGATTTCCTTTTTTTCTACATGGCAAAAATTAGGACTGCTATTCAAATAGCCTCTGGTACTGTATTACACAAATTGGGAGTGCGGTTCGGATATCCTTCGTTCCTGCCTGGCCTAAGACTAAGATTGATATTCATTTATCCTCTATTTCTATTTTGCGCAAATCAAGACTGCTATTCAGATATCCTCTGTTTCTACCTGACATCAATTAGGACTACTATTTAGATATCCTTTATTTTAGGCCGACCTAAGCCCAAGATAGCTATTTAGATAGCCTCTGTCTCCACCTAACATCAATCGAGATTGCCATTTAGATATCCTCTATTTAGACCAAGACTGCTATTTAGATGTCCTCTGTTTCTACTTTGTGAAAATTGGGATTACTATTCATATATCCTTTGTTTCTACTTGACAACAATCAGGACATCGGTTCAGATATCCTCTATTCCTACCCATTGTAAGACAGAGATTACTATTTAGATAACCTCTGTATCTGCATGGTAAAAATCAGGACTGCTATTCACATATCCTCTATTTCTTCCTGACACAAATTAGGGATGCTGTTTAGATGTCCTCTGTTCCTACCCAACGTAATACCAAGACTACAATTTAGATAACCTCTATTTCTACTTGGTAGAAATTAGGACTGCTATTCAAATATCCTCTGTTTCTACTTGACATCAATAAGCACTGCTATTTAGATATCCATTGTTACTACCCAAACTAAGACTAAGACTGCTATTCAAATATCCTATGTTTCTAGTTTGCAAAAATCAGGACTCCTATTTAGATATCCTTTATTTCTACTTGACATCAATCAGGACTTCTGTTCAGATATCCTCTGTTCCTACCCGTCCCAAGACAAAAACTGATATTTCGATAGCCTCTGTATCTATATGGTAAAAATAACGATTTCTATTCAAATATCTTCTATTTCTACCTAACACAAATCGGGACTGCTGTTCAGATATCCTTTGTTCCTACCCAGGCCTAAGACCAAGACTGGAATTTATATAACTTCTGTTTCTACTTGGCAAAAATCAAGATTGCTATTATGATATCCTATATGTCATCCTAGAAACAAATTTGGACTGCTGTTCAGATATCTTCTATTCCTAAACTGGCCTAAGACCAAGACTTCTATTTAGATAACCTTGGTTTCTACTTGGCAAAAATCAGGATTGCTATTCAGATATCCTCTATTGTTACCCAGTCTAAGACCTGGAATGCTATTTAGATATCCTCTATTTCTACTTGACGAAAATTAGGATTGTTATTCAAATATCCCCTATCTCTACTTGACATTAATCAGGACTAATGCTCAAATATCCTCTGTTTTAGCCCAGCCTAAGACTAAGACTGCTATTCAGATATCGTCTATTTCTACTTGGAGAAAATTAGGACTGCTATTCAGATATCCTATATTTCTACTTGACATCACTCGGGACTGCTGTTCAGATGTCCTCTGTTCCTGCCCGGTCTAACACCAAGACTGCTATTTAGATATCCTCAGTTTCTACATAGTGAAAATCAGGACTGCTATTCAAATATTCTCTTCTCTACTTGACATAAATCGAGAATGCTCTTCAAGAATCCTCTGTTCCTACCTGGTCTATAACCAAAAATGCTATTTAGATATCCTCCATTTCTACATAGCGAAATCACGATTACTATTCAAATATCATCTGCTTCTACCTGTCATCGATCGGGACTGCTGTTTAGATATCCTCTATTACAACCAGACCAGCGACCAAGACAGCTATTTCGATATCCTCTGTTTCTACTTGGCAAAAATTCAGATTGCTATTCAAATATCCTCTATCTCTACCTGACGTAAATTGGGATTGCTTTTCAAATATCCTCTGTTCCTGCTCAGCCCATGACTGAGACAACTATTCATATATCCTCATTTTGTACTTGGAGAAAATCAGGACTGCTATTCTAATATCCTATATTCCTACTTGACATCAATCGGGAATATTGTTTAGATATCCTCTATTCCTGCCTGGTCTAAGACCAAGACTACTATTTACATTTCCTTTGTTTCTACATAACAAAAATTAGGACTACTGTTCAGGTTGTTAGATAAAATCTGGTTTTGTATCCCATACAAAACACACAGCGGAAGCAACAAACAAGGATCTATTTCATTCATGATTGACAACATGCACTATGTAAATTTTAGAATCTAAGAATAAGATAGCGTACCTTGGTGTGGAGAAATTCAAAACAAAGATTAGAAGCACTTGGAAAAACTTTTAATCTTCACTCCAATTCCACTTTACGCCCAAGATGTGTGGTCTCTCAATCAGTTTCCAAAGGGAGAATGAAAGTGTGTCTCACACTCTTTCTTTTCTCTACGATAAAATCGTATTAAAAAAATTCTGTATGTTTCTCCCTTTATAACTAACTGATTATCTAATTGGGCCGGCCTATTGGGCCTTTCGAATTGGGCTTTAATGTGTGGCTTGGAATGGGACCAAAATGGACCAATAAGACACTAGCTCCAATGGGCCTTGGGCTTTTCCGTCAACTCTTGACAAGTCCAAAGTTACCATTAATTATATTTAATACCACTATATAAATATAATTGCACTCTAGGTCTTATTAATAAATTATATCCCAAGACTTTATTATACACGCAACCCCTTCATAAAATATTCGTAGTAACACAAAGTCATGAATGTAGACTGCCACTTTGTAAATTACTACATCTTATCCTTGAGTACCCAGTTTAATCCTTTAAAGTTATTCATCATATATTTATGAAATCCAATTTCATAAATATATACTTTAGTAATTTCTTACCAAAGTGGTTAGGCCTAACTCTCTGAATAACCAAACCCATTAAACTTATCTCAAGGGAATATTTTATATCTCCGTTAAGAGACCATGAATTCTATCTTAAGAATATATGTTCCATCAACACTAAATGTGGCTGCCCAACATACTGAGGTTTTGACCGTTACTTTAGATCTCACTCCTGATATATCAAAGCAACCTACACCTCATGATCAAGTCCATTATTCTCTCAGGATTAAGAGTTCATGCAAATAGAAGTCGTGAGATTTATTATTCATTTGACAGTCGTTAGGAGAATAATAAATCTCACAGCGGTCCAGTTCAATATGTCTTAACTCTTAAAACATATCAACATATCAACTAGAAGTCACCACTTCCATGATCAAGACAAATCATCTTAGTTGATACGTTATAATCTTCGCAGATGAAATGCCCAATTTCATCACCGACTACGAACTATAAATTCTGAGTTTACAAAGAACTTGTGGTTTATATCTTCTGTGACTTTTCACATAAATCACATACTATGCATCTCATGGACTATATGATAATGTCCAAATATTCATGTTACCATTATTTCAGATAAAAATAAACAACTTCATTAAACACAACATTAAGTCATACATAATGTCATACATAGCATCATACAATAGGATTTAAGGGCATATATTCTAACACAGGTATCCACTGTTTCTACCCGACATCAATCGGGACTATTGTTCATATATCCGCTATCACGATCCAACCAACGACCACGATAGCTATTTAGATATCCTCTATTTCTTCTTGGCAAAAACTAAGATTGATTTTCAAATATCCTCTATTACTACCCGGCCTAAGACCAAGACTGCTATATAGGTATCCTCTATTTCTACTTTGCGAAAATCAAGACTGCTATTCAGATATCCTCAATTTCTACTTGTCATCAATCGAGACTACTGTTCAGATATCCTCTATTCTTGCCCAGCGAAAAACCAAGAATGCTATTTAGATAACCTCCATTTCTACTTGGCAAAAATCAGGAATTCTATTCAAATATCCTTTGTATCTACCTGACATCAATCAGGACTACTATTCAGATATCCTCTGTTTCTAACTAAGATTAAAATGGACTACTGTTTGGATATCCTTTTTGGATATCCATTGTTCCTACCCGGCCTAAGATCAAGTCTGTTATTTTGATAACATCTGTTTCTACATGGAAAAAATCAAGACTGCTATTTAGATATTCTCTGTTTCTACCTAACAAAAAATCAAGATTGTTGTTCAGATATCTTGTGTTCCTGTGGGCCCTATGACCAATACTACTATTCATATATCCTCTGTTTTTACCTGAGATCAATCGAGACTACTATTTAGATATCCTCTGCTTCTGCCCAGTCTAAGATCAAGACTCCTATTAAAATATCCTCAGTTTCTACCTGACATCAATCAGAGCTACTATTCAAATATCCTCTGTTTCTACTTGGCAAAAATTAGGTCTGTTATTCAGATATCCTCTATTTTTACCTGACATCAATCGGGACTACACTTTAGATATCCACTATTCCTGCCCAGTCTAAGACTAGGACTGCTATTCAGATATACTATGTTTCTACTTTGTGAAAATCATGATTTCCATACAAATATCCCTTATTTCTACCCAACATCAATTGGGGCTAAAGCTAAGACATCCTCTGTTCTTGGCCATTCTAAGACCAAGACTACTATTCAGATATCCTCTATTTCCTCCCAGCCAAAGACCAAGATTGCTATTTTGATATCCTCTATTTCTACTTGGCAAAAATTAGGAATTCTATTCATATATCCTCTATTTCTACCTAACATCAATTGGGTCTACTATTCAGATATCCTCTATTCGTACCCGGCATAAGACCATGACTGTTATTTAGAAAACCTCTGTTTCTACTTGGAAAAAAATCAGGATTACTATTCAGATATCCTCTGTTTCTACCTGACACAAATCTGGACTGTTGTTCAGATATACTATGTTCCTGCCCGACCTAAGATCAGGACTACAATTCAGATAACCTCTGTTTCTGTTTAGCAAACATCTGGAGAGTTATTCAAATATTTAGTTTTTCTACCTTTCATCAATCAACACTGATATTCAGATATCCTCTGTTTCTACTTTACGAAAAGTAGGACTGTTGTTCATATATCCTTTGTTTCTACATGACATCAATAGAGACTACTATTTAAATATCCTCTGTTCTAGTTCGGACTATGACCATGACTGCTATTTAGATATCCTTTGATTCTACTTTGCGAAAATCAAGACTCGTATTCAGATATCCTCTACTTCTACCTGACATCAATTAGGACTTCAGTTCAAATATCCTCTATTCTTACCCATCCTAAGACAAAGACTGCTATTTAGATATCCTCTATATCTACTTGGCAAAAATCGAAACTACTATTCACATATCCTCTGTTTCTACTTGACACAAATTAGGGTTGTTGTTCAGATTTCCTCTATTCCAACCCAGCCTAATACCAAGATTGCAATTTAGATAACATCTATTTCTGTTTGGCAGAAATCAGGACTGCTATTCAAATATCCTCTATTTCTACCTAACTTCAATCAGGACTGCTATTTAGATATCCTCTATTACTGCCCGGCCTAAGATCGAGACAGCTATTCAGATATCCTATGTTTCTACTTTGCAAAAATCTGGACTCCTATTCAGATATCCTCTATTTATAATAGACATCAATCAGGACTTCTATTCAGATATCCTCTATTCCTACCCATCCCAGGACAAAAACTGCTATGTAGATATCCTCTGTATCTATTTGGCAAAAATAAGGACTGTTATTCACAAATACTCTATTTCTACAAGACACAAATCGGGACTACTGTTCAGATATTCTCTGTTCCTACCCGGCCTAAGACCAAGACTGTAATTTAGATAACCTCTATTTCTACTTGGCAAAAATAAAGACTGCTATTCAGATATCCTCTGCTTCTACTTGACATCAATCGAGACTGCTACTCAGATATCCTTTGTCTCTACATGGCAAAAATTAGGATTGCTATTCAAATTTCCTCTGGTTCTACATGACACAAATCAGAACTGCTGTTTAGATATCCTCCGCTCCTGGCTGAACAAAGACCAAGACAGCTATTCAGGTTGTTGGAAAAATACCTGGAAAATACATGTTTGTATCTCATACAAAATATGCGCAGTAGAAAATTAACGGATCTACTTCATTCGTAATTGATAACGTGTACTATGTAAGTTTCGGAATTTAGGAACAAGAGAGCGTACCTTGGTGCAATGAAATTCAAAAAGCAAAGATCAAAAGCACTTGGGAATACTTTTAATATTCACTCCAATTCCACTAACGCCTAAAAAGTGTGGTCTCTTAATCAGTTTCTAATGAAGAATTAGAGAGAGTAGCTTACACTCACACATACACACTTTCACAAGAGTGTTGTTCCTTTATAAAAATTCTATATGTTTTTTCCTTTGTATCTAACTGATTATCTAATTAGGTTGGCCTTTTAGATAAGTTCGGGTGACAGACTTTACAAGAATGATTATATGTATTAAACCTCACATCTCACATAAAGTGGTTGTTATCTAAGAAAATGTTGTAAAAAAATTTCTTTTGTAATAGAAACTATATTTATCAATTGTATAATTCTATGTCAAATTCCGTTTAAATATTTTTCCATAAATATTAATTTACTACTTCATAAAAAAAGTTACATACCTTTTTCTCAGTTTTAAAGGTTGTTGATGTTGTTGATATATATGAAATTTAAACTATTTTAACTTTTGTTATGGATGTGTAGTAAGTGGCTATCTTTTAAGTCTAAAAAACTAAATTTTTGGATTAAAAAAAAATTGATAAATGTTATTAACTTCTTTTGAAAAGAACAACAACACCAAAAGAAAGGTGTATCTCCTGCCATAAAATTTGAAATTTAAGCTTTTATTTACTTATGTTATGGATGTTTAGTAAATGGCTAAATTTTAGGATTAAAAAACTTCATTTTAGGATTAAACAAAAAATTATAACTGCCATACATAAAAGTTAAAAAAAAAAAAAAAAAAACAACAACAACAACAACATCAACATCAACAACACTAAAAAGGGAAAAAGAAAAAAATAAAACAAACAAACAAACGTGGATGTGTAGTTACTATATTTTAGGATCTTTCTGGGAGCATTTCCTTTAACAAAAAACTTATTAATTTACTTATGTACCTTATAAAAATGTAATATAAGTATTGATAATCATAGTTTGTCAATTTTAAACTCATTGGATACTTAACTATTGTAAAAATTAGTAGAAACATCCAAATCCCAATCCAAAAATGTAAGCCATGTACCAGGTGGTTGGGTAGTTTTTAAACGTGGGATAGAAAGTGGGATTTTTTTAAAATAGTACATGGATAGAACATGAGATATTTTTGAATGTGTAGTTTTTTTTTTTTTCCCAAAATATGGAAGAGATTTAAAAAAAAAAAAAAAAAAAAAAAAAAAAAAAAAAAAAAAAGAGGAAAACATGAATTTGGGTCAAAAAAAAGGTGGTCGGGTAGTTTTTAAATGTGAGATAGAAAGTGATATTTTTTTAAATAGTACATGGATAAAACATAGGATTTTTTTTTAAACGTGTATTTTTTTTTTTTATAAACTTTTAAATAAGGATAGGGTCACACCAATTCCCCACCTTAATCTTTTAAATTTTCCTAAAATTTAGCCTTTTATTTTCTTTCAAAATCAGATATGTTAGTGCCTAAATATAAGGATATGGATGGAGAAGTTATAGTAGTGGTTTTATAGTAGAAGTATTTTTTTTCCCCCAAAATATGGAAGAGATTTAAAGAGAGAGAGAGAGAGAGAGAGAGAGAGAGAGAGAGGAAAATGTGAATTTGAACTTAAACGTGAATTTGGATGTTGTTCCTACTGCTATGACCTTAAACTACATTTAGTGTACTTTTGTTCAATAAAAAATTTAGAAGAACAACATTGACGAATTAAAATAAAAATTCATTATTATTCCTATTGGGTTTTTGTTAAACCACCTTTAATAATACTTTATATTTTTTTTTCTTATCAACAAACAATCATGAAGTTTTTATACAATTTTTTTCCTAGACACTTCTAATCATTAATTCCCAATTGTATTAGCCTTTTGTTAAGGTTAAAGCACAATTTAATACTTTATTAAAAAAATCTTAAAATACAATTGTGGTTTTATACAATTAACGTGTATCTCTTGCCATAAAATTTTCAACTTAAGCTTTTATTTACGTATGTTATGGATGTGTAGTAAATGACTAAATTTTAGGATTAAAAAAAGTACATTTTAAGATTAGACAAAAAATGATAACTGTCATACATAAAATTTGAAAAAATGGAACAACATCAACAGCACTAGAAAAAAAAAAAAAAAAAAAAAAAAAAAGGGAAACAAGGATGGATAGTTACTAAATTTTAGGATCATTTTAGGAACATTTCCTTTAACAAAAATCTTATTAATTTACTATTCCATAGAAAATGTTACGTACCTCATAAAATACTAGCCTCTAAGCACGCGCTCACGTGTGTACTCAGAGGCCCTTCTGTTTTTTGGGTAAGGGTTAATTTAGAGCATTTATTATAATTTGAGATTACTGCATTTTTCAATCACAAAAAAAAAAAAAAAAAAAAAAACCTAGGGGTGTGATGAGTATTATGTGCGATGAAATAATTTTTCATCACACCCCTATGGTTTTTTTTTTTTTTCTTTTATGATTGAAAAATGTAGTAATCCCAAATTATAATAAATACTCCAAATTAACCTTTACCCAAAAAAATAGAAGAGCCTCTCACGCGCGTGCTAAGAGGCTAGTTTAGATAACCACTGTTTCTGCTCAGGAAAAATCAGGACTACTATTCAGATATCCTCTATTTCTACCAGACACAAATCAGGACTGTTGTTCAGATATACTATGATCCTGCCCCGGCCTAAGACCAAGATTGCAATTCAGATAACCTCTGTTTTTATTTGGCAAAAATCTGGAGTGCTATTCAAATATCCTTTTTTTCTGCCTGTCATCAATCAGGACTGCCATTCAGATATCCACTGTTACTACTCGCCCTTAGACCAACACTGCTATTCAGATAACCTCAGTTTTTACTTTGTGAAAATTAGGGCTATTCAGATATCCTTTGTTTCTACTTGAAAAAAATCAGGATTGCTATTCAGATATCCTCTGTTTCTACCTAACCCCAAAAAGTTATTGTTGTTCAGATATCCCGTGTTCCTACCCGACCTAAAACTAAGACTGGGATTCAGATATCCTCTATTCTACTTTGCGAAAATCAAGACTCCTATTTAGATATCTTCTATTTCTACCAGACATCAATCGGGACTGCTAATCAAATAGCCTTTGTTTCTACATGGCAAGAATCAAGGCTACTATTCAAGTATCCTCTGGTTCTACCTGACACAAATTGTGACCGCTATTCGAAAATCCTCAGTTCTAGCCCAGCCTAAGACCAAGAGTGCTATCAAGATAACCTCTGTTTCTATTTGACGAAAATCTGGACTGCTATTCAAATATCCTTTATTTCTACCAGTCATCAATCGGGACTACTATTCAGATATCCTCTGTTACTACTCGGCTTAAGACTAAGACTACTATTAAGATAACTTTTGTTTGTGGTTGGCAAAAATTAGTACTACTATTCAAATTTCCTCTTTTTCTACCTGACATCAATCAGGCTTGCTATTCATATTTCCTCTATTTCTCCCTGGCCTAAGACCAAGAATACTATTCAGTTTTCCTCTACTTTCACTTTGTAAATCTCAGGACTGCTATTTAGATATCCTCTATTTTTACCAGACATCAATCAAGACCGCTAATCGGATATCCTTTGTTTCTACATGGCAAGAATTAGTGCTGCCATTCAAATATCCTCTAGTTTTACTTGACATAAATCAGGACTGCTGTGTGGATATCCTCTGTTCCTGCTCGTCCTAATACCAAGACAACTACTTAAATCAGGACCGCTATTCAGATATCCTCTATTTCTACCTGACATCTATCGAGACTGTTATTCAAATTCCTTTGTTTCTACATGGCAAAAATCAAGATTGCTATTCAAATATCCTCTGGTTCTACATGACACAAATCAAGACTGCTGCACATATATGCTCCATTCCTAGCCATACTAAGACCAAGACTGCCATTCAGGTATAATCTGTTTCTACTTTGCAGAAAATAGGACTACTATTCTGATATCCTCTGTTTCAACTTGACACAAATAGGGACTGTTGATCAGATATCCTGTATTCCTACTCGAATTAAAACCAAGACTACGATTCAAATATCCTTTGTTTCTACTTTGCGAAACTCAAGACCCCTATTTAGATATCTTCTATTTCTACCAAACATCAGTCGTGACTGCTTATCAAATATCATTTATTTCTACATGAAAAGAATTAAGGCTGCTATTCCAATATCCTGTGGTTCTACCTAACACTAATCGGAATTGTTGTTTGGATATCCTCTGTTCCTACCTGGCCTACGACCAAGAGTGCTACTTAGATAACCTCCGTTTCTTTTTGGAAAACATCAGGACTACTATTCAAATATTCTTTATTTCTACCTATCATCAATCGGGGACTGCTATTCAAATATCCTTTGTTACTACTAGGCTTAAGACCAAGACCACTATTTAGATATCTTCAATTTATGCTTGGCAAAAATCAGGACTGCTATTCAAATATCCTCTTTATGTACCTAATATCAATCGAGACTGCTATTCAAATTTCCTCTATTTCTGCCTTGCCTTAGACCAAGATTGCTATTCAGATATCCTCTATTTCTACCTGACATCAATCAGGTTTGTTATTCAGAAAGTCTCTGTTTCTACCTGACACAAATCTGGACTGCTATTCAGATATCTTTTGTTCCAACCAAGCCTAGGACCAAGACTGCGATTCAGATATCATTAGTTCCTTCCCGGCCTTAGACCAAGACTGCTATTCAGATATCCTCTATTTATACTTAACGAAAATTAGGATTGCTATTCAGATAACCTCTGTTTCTACCTGATATAAATCGGTATTGTTGTTCGGATATCCTGTGTTCCTTCTCAGCCTTAGACAAAGATTGCTATTTGGATAACCTTTGTATCTACTTGGCAAAAATCAAGACTGCTATTCTAATATCCTCTGTTTCTACTTGACACAAATGGGCACTACTGTTCAAATATCCTCTATAGCTACCCTGCATAAGACCAAGACTGCTATTCAAATATCCTCTATTTCTACTTTGCAAAAACCTGGACTATTATTAAGATATCCTTTCTTTTTACTTGACATCAATCGAGACTACTGTTCAAATATCCTCTATTGCTGCTTGGCCTGAGACCAAGACTGCTATGCAAACATCCTTTGTTTCTACTTGGCAAAATCCTGGACTGCTATTCATATATCCTCTATTTCTACATGACACAAATCAAGATTGACGTTCAGATATCCTCCATTCCAACCCAGTGCAAGACCAAGACTACTATTCAAATATCCTCTGTTTCTACTAGTCATCAATCGGGACTGCTATTCAGATATCTTTTGTTTCCACATGGCAAAAATCATGATTGCTATTCAAATATTCTCTGGTTCTACAAGACAAAAATTGGGACTACTGTTCAGATATCCTTTATTCTTGACTGACCTAAGACCAAGACTATAATCCAAATATCCTCTATTTCTACATGGAGAAATCAGGACTGCTATTCTAATATCCTTTGTTTCTTCCCGATAACAATCGAGACTGTTGTTCAAATATCCTCTGTTTTTGCCCAGCCTAAGACCAAGACTGCTATACAAATATCCACTATTTCTACTAGGAGAAAATTGGGATAGCTATTGTAATATTCTCTGCTTCTATTGGACATCAATCGGAATTGTCGCTCAGATATCCTCTGTTCATGCCCGACCTAAGACCAACACAGCTATTAAGATATCGTATGTTTATACTTGGCAAAAATCAAAACAGCTATTTAGATGTCCTTTGTTTCTACGTGGCACAAATCGGGACTGCTTTTCAAATATCCTCTGTTACTACCCAACCTGAAACCAAGACTACTATTCAAATATCCTTTGTTTCTACACAGTAAAAATTGTGTCTGCTACTCAAATATCCTCTATCTCTACTTGGTGAAAACCAGGATTGCTATTTAGATATACACTATTTCTACATGGCAAAAATCGAGACTGCTAATTAGATATCCTTTGTTTCTACTTGACACAAATCGGGACTACTATTCAGATATCCTTTATTCTTGCCCGACCTAAGACCAAGAGTACTATTCAGATAAGCTCTATTTCTACTTGGTGAAAATCAGGATTGTTATTCAAATATCCTCTGTTTCCACCTGTCATCAATTGGGAATACTATTCAAATATCCACTATTACTAGCCGGCTTAAGACTGAGACTGCAATTCAGATATCCTCTGTTTCTATTTGGCGAAAATCAAGACAACTATTTAGATATCCTCTGTGCCTACTAGACCTCAATCTACATTGCTGTTCAGATATCCTCTATGACTACCAAGCACATTACTACTCTTCAAATATCCTCTGTTTCTACTTAGTGAAAATCAAGACTGCTATTTCGATATACTCTATTTCTACCTGACATCAGTTGGGGCTACTATTCAGATATCCTCTGTTCCTGCACGGCCTAAGACCAAGACTGCTATTCAGATATCCTCTATTTCTACTGGATGAAAATTTGGACTGCTAATTAGATATCCTCTGCTTCTACCCAACCTCAATCATGATTGTACTTAAGATATCCTCTGTTATAGTCAGGCCTAAGACCAAGTTTGGTAATTAGATAACCTCTGTTTCTACTTGGCAAAAATCAGGATTGCTATTCAGATATCCTCCATTTTTACTTGACACAAATTAGGACTGCTATTCAAATATCCTCTTGACAGGCCACAAATGCATTGACCCCTTGTGATAAATTAAATTGATTAATTAGCCAAGTTATTAGTTAATCAAGTTAACATGCAAAATCATGTGGTAGCATAAACAAATCACCAAAACTAAGTTATGCAGTGGAAAATAAATGACACGGTGATTTGTTTACGAATGAGGAAAACCTAACGGCAAAAACCCCACCGGGTGATTTAAGGTCACCACTCCCGAAACTCCACTATTATCATAACAAGCGGTTACAAGTAAGGAATCCCAAGTATCTTACCAACCTACAGTTGAACCCTTACCCCAATACCCAATTGGACTTGTTCTGTAGTGATAGTTTCTCCTTTCAATGCACGGCTCCCAAGTACATGACTAACCAGATGCGCAGATCCCAGTACGCGACTTCAATTCACCAACTAGAAAGAGAGTTGTTGGCTTCAAAGTTCTTCAGATCATCTGCACGATGAAGATCAAGAAGATGCTCGGTTACAAAACCCTACGGTGCACATTACACAACTATCTTCTTCACAAGAGATGAACTAGGGCACGAACTTTTTCTTTGATCACAAATTGCATGAACAAGGATTGCTCAATACTTGTGTAACTTGCATCTTGTTTTACGGCCCTTAAAACAATCCTTTTATATGTCTAGGATTAGGAGAAAAGAAGTCCCAAAGACACATTCACGGATTGGACTTAAAACAGAACTGAAAATCTATTTTCTTTAATTCTCGACAGATAGAGGTGTCGAGGATCTGTCGAGAAGCTGTCGAGGCTCGAGGTAAAACAGCTTCTTAAAACTCGATAGATGCATGTGTCGAGTCAGGTGTCGAGCTAGGTGTCGAGCTTTAGTAACTTGCACTTCCTTGCTTGTTTCTTGGACAGACTTGATGACTTCAACATTGAATCTTGAAACATTGTTTCTTGAAGTGTTAAACACATCCTAAATCTACCCAAATACAAGTAAAGTGCATTTTGTCTAAGGATAATCCAATTACAAAAAATAGCGACATATGTCAACAACCACTTGAACTACATATGTCCTAACAATCTCCCCCTTTGGCAATCCGTGACAAAACCACAACAAACAAATGAAGATATGAGAGAAATCATAAAACACTTTAACTCATATTCACTTGTTACATACAATAAAATCTATTCCAACACAAACTCTTGAAAAACTTTGCAAGAAGAGAGTTTATGGCAAGTAGACTTTGACAACTTGTATTTCTGAAACACTTATAAACAAAACACATTAAGGCATCTTTATGTGAAGCAGAAATAATAGATTGCATACAAGTAAAAGAAACATGTGTATAAAGACAGAAAAGAAACAACACATGGAAAGATAAGTGAAAGAAACATACATCATCATATATATCAAGAAATAAGTACAATGTATGTCAATACATGATCAATGTATCTCTAAAAAGATAGAAAAGAAAAAAATACATATGATCCTTACTACATCCCTCAATCCACACTCCCCCTATAAAAAATGTCCTATGCTAACTCTCCCCCTAAGCATGACTACTCTCATACCAAAACTACTCCCCCTTTTTGTCACGAGTGACAAAGGGTAGAGTGTCAAGTAGACATCTCGTCAGAAGAGCTCGCATCTCCATCATCATCATCATCAGAAGCATCATCGTCATCACCGTCATCATCAGCCTCAGTCTCAGATGAAACATGAGGTGGCGAAGGAGAAGCCTCTAGAGCAAAGCCGCCCAAGGTCGCCTGTCGCTTGGCGATGCGACCAACACGAACGTTCACCTGATACAGCTCCGTGGAGAGTGTATCAAGGCGAGCATCCATGCGCTGAAGTTGAGCCATGATGTCTCCTAGCGTGACGTCGCTCGAAGAAGAAGGAGCAGATGTCGCTCGTGTAGATCTGGAGGTAGTCGGACAGGAGGAAGGAGTAGCACCATCTAACTGTCTCGATCTAAACTGTGCCTCGCTACGTTTTACGGTAGCGGCGTCTATGACAGACATGACATGGTAAGGATCGGACGAAGGGAATGGGATGGAAAAACGGCGAAGAATCCTCGTGATAGCAGAAGGGAAAATGAGCTTATCATGGGTGGTCGTATCTCTATAGACATCTATGATGGAGAAAATAAAGTGAGAAGGGAAGTCTATAGAGAGGTCCTCTAGGAGGGACAACAAAAATCGAGCACGAGGCTCTGTGATAGAGTTATAGTGAGAAAGTGGGTGCAAAACAAAAGTCATCACCATGTTAAGGAAACGAGGACCTTTAGCAAAAGGTCGACATGGTGTGTACTGATGATCTCCCCAAGAGGAAGGACGCTCACAGAACGCCGAGATCATCTGGTCTTGAAACACAGTCCATAGATGCTCATAACTAGGGTAATCAGGATGATCCACCCTAGGAACATGAAGTACCTTGGAGACTAACTCCTGAGTGACAGCAAAGCGCGTACCTCGAACGCTAGAGTAGAAGAGAGGTACTGAAGAATCAATCCCGTGGATGTTGGAGTAGAACTCCTGTATCAACATGAGAGGACATGTGACCAGGACGTCACACAGTGACTCCCAAGCCCGACTGTGAATGACATCGGGTAGGTCAGTATCGGCAAAGTCTGGCAGGACAACATGGCGTTCTGAATGAACACCTCATTTAGAGAAGTTCTCCGAGAAGTCCTTATGGGCTTCCTCATCACGGAACCGGATAGATAATGGAGTAGAATCCGAAGAAGATCCTTTAGAATGCAGACGGTTTTGGGATGGAATAGACTTATGTTTAGGTGCCATAGACACTACTAACGCAAACATAGAGAAGGGGGAGAAGAAGAGAGATAAACAGAAAAGTCCCAAGCAGTTCAATATAGGAAGATTATATTGAAAAGAAAGAACGTATGCATGGGAAATGCATGAGCATGTGACATGCAACAATAAAAACATCATGGGCTCAGCCCAATCCAAACCTAACAGCACACAACAGATTTGCACACATCTAAATGCATGAAAATACAATTAGAATGCTAATGTAATGCAATGCATGTAGTTTTAAAGATCAAATCTATAAAACTAACCCAAAAATTTCATGAAAACCTCAATAATTTTGAAAAATCCCAAAAATTTTCAAAAACATAAAACCTAGGGTTTTAAAAACATGAAATGCATGAATAATGAGTGAAAAGATGCTTACCAAGTGATGAAGATCAAGAAGAACACTTGAAAAAGCCTTAGGAAGAGGTTTGGAGAGAGTAAGAAAGGTTTTGGGAGGGAAAACACGTTCTATCGAGTGAGAGAGACCGAGCAAAATGAGAGAAAATCGCGAAAAATCCTTTTATAGACCTTCAGAAATGCTCGACAGCTGCAGGTATTGAGAGATATCGAGACAACTATCGAGATAGGTGTCGAGAAAATGCACTTCGACAAATGCAGCTATCGAGGTCATGTGTCGAGAAAGAAGGATCAAGCATGAAGGAACCTCAATCGATCCAGAAGCTGTCGAGAAGCTATCGAGCAAACAGAAAGTTTCTCGATCGATCCACCAAGTGTCGAGGATGTGTCGAGACTGCGTTTAGAAAAATTCTAAGAAGCTCGACAGATAGTTAGGTGTCGAGAGGTGTCGAGGAGGTGTCGAGATGCCTTTAAAAACAGTTTTTCAAAAGAAGAAAAACACAAACATGAATGCAATTATGCATACAACTCAACCAAAGATCCAAGCAACACATTAAGCTCTCAAAATCATCTCTCAATAGAAAAAAAATTAAGCACATGATTCCCAAAACACGCACACACACACTAAACAAGTCTAACCAATTTTATATTTCAAAAATAAGTTAAGACAGTTTAGTGAGCATACATTAACGCATGTAAACCTTGTGATGGCCAAATCACATTGTACCTGCACATGTATCAAAAATAGCAAAGAGTATTGCGTGTTGTGTGTAAAAACATCGCAAGATTGCATAAGTGTCTCAAAGTTATGACGATTTGAGATATGAGAAAATCACTTTAACTCACACACAATCATAACTGTTTGATGGGGACTATCACTTTTGAGGTACATCCTATAACTCTCACATCTCCTAGAAAACACGCTTGCAACCATATTTTAAAGCATTTTGATCTTCTTGCTTTTTATTTCTTTGCATATTTTCTTTTATTAAGCATATCATGCATGGGCATACAAGAGAGAGAAAAGAAATACCCAATTATGTTAAGCTTTTGACATTGCACTTTTGCTATGCCGAAGCATACAGATGTCATTGACATTGCACTTTTGCTATGCCGAAGCATACAGATGTCATATCATGATTGGCGAGTAACAGTGGTGAGATGGTTATTCATGCCTTTCTTTTAGGATTTTCTAGTCCTACCCGTCAAAAAAGAGTGATACGAGTGTTAAGTAGAAGAGATCACTTAACCTTACTCATCACAAATAAAGAGCTACAAAGCTCATTTGCTTAGTTGTGTAGAAGAATGCTCATCTAAGCTACAAATGATACAAAGTTTAGAAAACTCTGTTTCAATGGCCATTTTAAAAGTTCACATGAACCAATGCACACAAACACACACTGTTTTTGTATTTTTCAATTTTTCAATTTTTTCTATTTTTATCAGAAAAGCAAAAATAAAACACAAAACTGAAAAACACACAAACAAAAACAAGCTAAAGAAAGCAAAACAATGCATAAAACTAGACTGACTCAAAACAGTAAAGAAACACTCAAGTAATGCAACACAATAAAACAGGGAGAGAGAAGAAGAAGTGACCGCCATCACTTAGATCCCTTTGCCTTCCCTACCTTGGAAAAACCTTTCCTTTTAGTCAACCCTTGAACTGGTGAAGAGGGAGAAGAATATGAACCGCTCAAGTTCGAAAGGAACATAAGGGCTTTAAGAATGTCTCCAAGAAGAGCGAGAGAAGTCTGAAGCTGATTCTGGTTCCCAAATGCTATCATGCCATTGCTTTGTTGAGTGGCTAGCCACTTGTAGCAATTTGGTCGAGTATGACCAGCAAAACCATAATGATAACAGAGATGCAGCTTCTTCTGTTTGTGCTTTTAAGAGATAGCCTTCTTAGTCCTAGGGTTTCTAGTTTCCCTTTTCTCAACTTTAGGGGGTGCTCCTAGGATAGACTTGCCCTTGTCTACGTTCTCACCAGCTAATTTAGTTTTAACATTTTTATCCTCAGTTTTAATGTTATTAGCAAGTGGCTAGCAGAAGGAATATTAGAGAGAGAGAGAATTCATATCCCAATCCAGTACGATCTGAAGAAGATTTCTGAACACTTAGCATCTTATTCAGCTTTGCACTAGATGTCCTTCCTAATTGTGCTCTGACTTGAAACAGCTCCGCTTCAAGCTTCTTGGTCTTCTCAGCCAAGAAATTGTTTTCAAACCTCAATGCCCCAATGGTCTGATTTGCTTCATCAACCTTAGTGGAAAGCTCCTTACGGTCAAGTTCCACGTCACTGAGCTTCTTGGTGGCCAGCCGATAGAGCTTCTCATGCTTCTCAGAGAGCTTGTACAATTTCTCATAGGCGGTATGGATATCATCTTGATCATCCATAGTCTTAACCTTGGCATCTACCAATTCCTCTTCTTCATCTACTTCAACAGTAACCCCATCAGTAGGATTAACAGTGGCAGTGAAGGCATTCAAGATTCCGTCGTCTTCATTTTCAGAATTGTCCTCGGGCTCCGTGTCGCTTAAGGTAACAGCAAGTGCCTTGCTCTTCCTTATGCTCTTAAGGTACGTTGGACACTTTTGTTTCATGTGTCCGAAGCCTTGACACCCAAAACATTTTGGCCCAACGGGAACAGTGTACTGACCGCCATCCTTGACATTCTTCTTCCCTTTATCCGAATTCTTGAATTGTGAAGAATTGGATTGCCTACGGTCTTTGTTGAAGCCCTTTCCATTGGCATTCTTCATGAATTTCTTGAATTGCCTTGTAATATAGGACTTCATTTTAGAATCTTCATCATCTGAAGAATCATCTGCATCACTGCTCTTTGCTTTTAGTGCCATGCTCTTGCCCTTGCTTGACTTGCCTAACCTAGTCAGCCCTAACTCGTAAGTTTGCAAGTTTCCAACTAGCTCAGTCAGAGGAATTCTATCAATATCCTTCGATTCCTCGATTGCCGTGATCTTAGCATGGAATCTCTCGGGCAGCGATCTGAGCACTTTCCTTACTATCTTGGGTTCAGGAATGGTTTCCCCAAGATTGAAGGCTGAGTTCACTATGTCTTTGAGTTTGGCATAGAACTCATCAAATGACTCATTCTCCTCCATCTTAATTTCTTCAAAGCTTGTGGTGAGCCTCTGTAGCTTTGAATCTTTGACAGCCTTGGTTCCCTCATAGGTTATCTGGAGAATGGTCCATGCTTCCTTAGCAGTTTCTGTAGAGGAAATTTTCTTAAACTCCTCATTCGTGACCGCACTGAATAGGGCATTCAATGCTCTGCTGTTGAAGTTTGTCGCCTTGGCCTTGGCATCATCCCAGTCGGCCGGCGCTTCTGTAGGCTTGGTCCAGCCTATCTCCACAACTTGCCATACTTTCTCATCTAAAGACTGTAAGAAAGCTCTCATGCGTACTTTCCAATATACATAGTTAGTGCCAACAAATAATGGAGGTATAATAAGAGATTGACCTCTATCCATGACAGCGGGGGTCAATGGATCACACACATGGATTAAACCCTAATTAGAGTGTGCTTGGTCTGATACCACTTGACAGGCCAAAAAGCGTTGACCCCTTGTGATAAATTAAATTGATTAATTAGCCAAGTTATTAAATAATCAAGTTAACATGGAAAATCACGTGGCAGTACAAATAAATCACCAAAACTAAGTTATGCAGCAGAAAATAAATGACACGGTGATTTGTTTACGAATGGGGAAAACCTGACGGCAAAAACCCCACCGAGTGATTTAAGGTCACCACTCCCGAAACTCCACTATTATCACAACAAGCAGTTACAAGCAAGGAATCCCAAGTACCTTACCAACCTACAGTTGAACCCTTACCCCAATACCCAATTGGACTTGTTCTATAGTGATAGTTTCTCCTTTCAATGCACGGCTCCCAAGTACGTGACTAACCAGATGCATGGATCCCAGTACGCGACTTCAATTCACCAACTAGAAAGAGAGTTGTTGGCTTCAAAGTTCTTCAGATCATCTGCACGATGAAGATCAAGAAGATGCTCGGTTACAAAACCCTACGGTGTACATTACACAGCTATCTTCTTCACAAGAGATGAACTAGGGTACGAACTTTTTCTTTGATCACAAATTGCATGAACAAGGATTTCTCAATACTTGTGCAACTTGCATCTTGTTTTACGGCCCTTAAAACAATCCTTTTATATGTCTAGGGTTAGGAGAAAAGAAGTCCCAAAGACACATTCACGGATTGGACTTAAAACAAAATTGAAAATCTGTTTTCTTTAATTCTCGACAGATAGAAGTGTCGAGGATCTATCGAGAAGCTGTCGAGGCTCGGGGTAAAACAGCTTCTTAAAGCTCGATAGATACATGTGTCGAGCCAGGTGTCGAGCTTTAGTAACTTGCACTTCCTTGCTTGTTTCTTGGACAGACTTGATGACTTCAACACTGAATCTTGAAGCACTGTTTCTTGAAGTGTTAAACACATCCTAAATCTACCAAAATACAAGTAAAGTGCGTTTTGTCTAAGGATAAGCCAATTACATAAAATAGCGACATATGTCAACAACCACTTGAACAACATATGTCCTAACACCTTTGTTCCAACCCAGCCTAAGACCAAGTCCTCCATTCAGATATCCTCTGTTTCTACTTGGCAAATATCAGGACTGCTATTCAAACATCCTCTGTTCTTGCCTAGCCTAAGACCAAGAATACTATTCAAATATCCTCTGTTTCTACTTGGTGAAAATCAGGACTACTATTCAAATATCTTTTGTTTCTACCTATCAACAATCGGGACTACTATTCAAATATCCTCTATTACTGTCCGGCCAAAGAGCGAGACTGCTATTCAGATATCCTCTATTTCCACTGGCAAAAATCAAGATTGCTATACAGATATCCTTTGCTTCCATTAGACCTAAATCGAGGCTGCTGTTTAGATATCCTCTGTTCCTACCTAGCCTAAAACCAATTCTGCTATTCAGATATCCTCTGTTTCTACTTGGTGAAAATCAAGACAGCTTTCTAGATATACTCTGCTTCTAGTTAGTAAAAATTAAGACTGCTATTTTGGTATCCTCTGCTTCTACCTGACACAAATCGAGGCTACCATTCATATTTCCTCTGTTCTTGCCCTGACCAATACAAAAACAGCTATTTAGATATCTTTTGTTTCGACTAGGCAAAAATCCAGACTACAATTCAAATATCCTATGTTTCTTCCTATCATTAATTGAGACTAGTGTCCAAATATCTTCTATTACTGCCCCACCCAAGACCGAGACAGCTATTCAAATATTTGTTGTTTCTACTTGGCGAAAATCAAGACTACTATTCAAAATATCCTATGTTTGTACCGAACTACAATTGAGAGTGCTGTTCAGATATCCTCGGTTCCAGGCCTTGCCTTATACAAATATTGTTATATAGATATCCTCTGTTTCTACTTGGCAAAAATCAGGACTGCTATTCATATATTCTCAATTTCTAACTGACATCAATTGGGATTGCCATTTAGATATCCTCGGTTCTTACCCAGCCTAAGACCAAGACTGCTATTTAGATATCCTCTGTTTCTACTTGGCGAAAATCAAAACTTGTATTCAGATATGCTCTATATCTATTGGACATAAATCGAGACTACTATTTAGATATCCTCTGTTCCTACCCTACTAGTGTCCAAGACTACTATTTGAATATCTTCTATTTCTACTTGGTAAAAATCAAAATTGCTAATCATATATCATCTGTTTGTACCTGAGATCAATTGAGATCACTGTTCCGAAATCCCTTGCTCTAGCAAAGCCAAAGACCAAGACTACTATTCAGATAACTTTGTTTCTACATGGCAAAGATCAGGACTGCTATTCAGATATCCACTATTTCTACTTGGCAAAAGTCAGGACTGCTATTCAAATATCCTCTGTTTCTACCAGACATCAATTAGGACTAATATTTAGATGTCCATTGTTTTTGCTTGACCCAAAACCAAGATTAATATTTAGATATCCACCATTTCTACATGATAACATCAGGACTGCTATTTAGATATCCTTTGTTTCTACCAAATAAAAATCAAGACTGCTATTTAGATATCCTCTTTTCCTACCTAGCCAAAGACCATGACTGCTATTCTAATATCCTTTGTTTCTACTTGGCGAATAACAAGACTACTATTTAAATATCCTCTGTTTCTACTAGACCTCAATCTAGACTGCTGTTCAGATATCCTCTATTCAGATATCCTCTGTTTCTACTCGGTGAAAATCAAAACTGCTATTTAGATATGCTTTGTATCTACCTAACATGAATCGGGACTATTGTTCAGGTTACAATGACAAAAACTACTATTTAAATATCGTCTATTTCTACTTGGTAAAAATCTAAATAGCTATTCATATATCATTTGTTTGCACCTGACATCAATCGAGACTACTGTTCCAAAATCCTCTTCTCCTGCAAAGCCTAAGACCAAGACTACAATTCTGATATCCTCTGTTTCTACATTGCAAAGATTAGAACTGCTATTCAAATTTCCACTATTTCTACTTGGCGAAAGGCAGGGCTGCAATTTAGGTATATTCTGTTTCTACCAAACATCGATCAGGACTACTATTCAGATGTCAACTGTTCTTGCCAGGCCCAAGACCAAGACTAATATTTAGATATCTTCCATTTCTACATGACGAACACCAGAACTGCTCTCTAGATTTACAAAACAAAAATCAAGACTACTATTTTGATATCCTCTTTTCTTGTCGGCCTAAGACCAAGAATACTATTCAGATATCCACTATTTCTACTTGGTGAAACAAGACAGCTATTCAGGAATCCAATGTTTCTACCAGACATAAATCGAGACAACTATTCAGATGTCCACTGTTCTTGCCTGGCCCAAGACCAATACTGATATTCAAATATCCTCTATTTCTACATGACGAACCTTAGGATAGCTGTTCAGATATCCTTTGTTTCTACCTGACAAAAATCGAGAATGCTATTTAGATATCATCTTTTTCTGCCTAGCCTAAAACAAAGACTTCTATTCAAATATCCTTTGTTACTACTTGGCGAAAATCAGGATTACAACTCCGTTAACCTTTGTTTCTACCTGACATCAATTGCGACTACTATTCAAATATCCTCTATTACTGTCCGGCCAAAGAGTAAGTCTGCTATTTAGACATCCTCTATTTCTACTTGGTGAAAATGAAGTCAGCTATACAGATATCCTCTATTTCCACCAAGCCTAAATCGAGACTGCTATTCAGGAATCCTCTGTTTCTACCAGACATCAATCGGGACAACTATTCAGATGTCCGCTATTCTTGCCTAGCCTAAGACCAAGACTGAAATTTAGATATCCTTTGTTTCTACATGAAGAACCTCAAGACTGCTATCCAGATATTCTTTGTTTCTTCCCAACAAAAATCAAGACTGCTATTCAGATATCCTCTTTTCCTGCCCAGCCTAAAACAAAGACTGCCATTCAAATATCCTCTGTTACTACTTGGCCAAAATCAGGACTACAATTCCGATATCTTCTATTTCTACTTGACATCAATTGGGACTTCTATTCAGATATCCTTTGTTCCTGCTTGCCCTAAGACCAAGACTGCTATTCAAATATCCTCAGTTTCTTCTGAACAAAAATTTTGATGGCTATTCAGATACCCTCTGTTTCTACCTAACATCAATGATGACTACATTTAAGATATCTTCTGTTCTGATCTGGCCTAAGACCAAGATTGCTAATTAGATATCATCTGTTTCCACCTGACCCAAATCAGGACTGCTATTTAGATATCCTCTGTTCCAACTCGACCTAAGACCAAGACTGTTATTCAGATATCCTCTGTTTCTAATTTGCGAAAATCAGGACTACTGTTCAAATATCCTCTGTTTCTACCTGTCATCAATCGAGACTACTATCCAAATATCTTTTGTTACTATTCGGCCAAAGAACGAGTCAACAATTCAGTTATCCTCTATTTCTGCTTGGCGAAAATCTAGACTGCAATACAGATATCTTCTATTTCCACAATGCGAAAATCAAGACTGTTGTTTAGATATCCTCTGTTCCTGCCTGGTCTATAACCAATACTGCTATTCAAATATCCTCTGTTTCTACTTGGTGAAAATCAAGATAGCTATTTAGATATACTCTGCTTCTGGTTAGTAAAAATTGAGACTGCTTTTTGGATAACCTCTGTTTCTACCCGACACAAATCGGGACAACTATTCATATTTCCCCCATTCTTGCTTGGCCTAATACCAAAACAGCTATTTAGATATCCTTTGTTTCTACAAGGCGAAAATCAAGACTACAATTCAAATATCCTCTGTTTCTTCCTGTCATTAATCGAGACAGCTGTCCAAATTTCTTCTGTTACTACCCCGCCCAAGACTGAGACTGTTGTTTAGATATCCGTTATATCTACTTTGCAAAAAACAAGACCGCTATTCAGATATCTTTTGTTTCTACCAAACCACAATCGAGACTGCTGTTCAAATATCCTTTATTTCAAGACTTGCCTAATACAAATACTGCTAATTTGATATCCTCTATTTCCACATGGAAAAAATTAGGACTGCTATCCATATATCCTCGGTTTCCACCTGGCACCAATCGGGATTGACATTCAAATATCCTCTATTTCTGCCCAGCCAAAGACTAAGAATGCTATTTAGATATCCACTATTTCTGCCTGGCGAAAATCAAAACTGCTATTCAAATATGCTCTGTATCTACCCGACATAAATTGGGACTGCCGTTTAGATATCCTCTATTCCCACCCTACCCATGACCAAGACTACTATTTAAATATCGTCTGTTTCTACTTGGTAAAAATCAAAATTGCTATTCATATATCATCTGTTTATACCTGACATCAATCGAGACTATTGTTCCGAAATCCTCTTCTCCTGTAAAGCCTAAGACCAAGACTACTATTCAGATATCCTCTATTTCTACATGGCAAAGATTCGGACTGCTATTCAGATATCCACTATTTCTACTAGACATCAATCGGGGCTAGCATTCAGATGTCCACTGTTCTTGCCCGGCCCAAGACCAAGACTGATATTTAGATATCCTATGTTTCTACATGACAAACCTCAAGACTGCTATTCAGATATCCTTTGTTTCTACCCGACCAAAATTGAGACTGCTATTCAAATATCATCTTTTCCTGCCCAGCATAAAACCAAGACTACTATTCAGATATCCTCTGTCTCTACTTGGCAAAAATTAGGACTGCTATTTGGATGTACACTGTTTCTACCTGGCAAAAATCAAGACTGCTATTCAAATATCCTTAGTTTCTACATGACACAAATCAGGACTACAATTCAGATATCCATTGCTATTGCCTAGCCTAAGACCAAGATTGCTATTCAAATAACCTCTTTTTCTTCTTGGCGACAATCAGGTCAGCTATTCAAATATCCTCTATTTCTACCTGTAATCAATCGGGACTGTTTTTCAAATATCTACTGTTACTGGCATAAGACCGAGACTGCTATTTAGATATCCTTTGTTTCTACTACACCCTAATCTAGATGGCTATTTAGATATCCTATATTCCTGCGTAGGCTAAGCCCAAAACCGCTATTCAGGCATCCTCTGTTTCTACTTGGCAAAATCAAAACTGTAAATTTGATATCATCTGTTTCTACCTAACATCAGTTGAGACTTCTATTCAAATATCCTTTGTTCCTGCTTAGCCTAAGTCTAAGACTGCTATTCAAATATCCTCAATTTCTTTAGAACAAAAATTTGTACTGCTATTCAGATATCCTCTGTTTCTACCTAACATCATTCATGACTGAAATTAAGATATCTTCTGTTCTAATCCAGCCTAAGACCAAGATTGCTAATTAGATATCCTCTATTTCTACCTGACATCAGTCAGGACAACTGTTCAAATATCCTCTGTTCAAGCCCAGAAGAAGCCCAACACTGTTATTAAGATATCTTCTGTTTGTATCTGGTAAAAATCAGGACAACTGTTAAATATCCTTTGTTTCTACCTGACACAAATTGGGAATGCTGTTTAGATATCCTTTGTTCCTAGCTGGCCAAAGTCCTAGACTACTATTCAAATATCCTTTATTTCTACTTGGAAAAATCAGGACTTTTCTTCAGATATCCACTTTTTGTACTTGACATCAATCGTGATAGTTGTTCCAAAATCCTCTACTCCTGCCAAGCTTAAGACCAAGACTGCTATTTAGATATCCTTTATTTCTTCTTTGTAAAAATTATGACTGCTATTAAGATATCCTCTTTTCTACCAGACACAAATCGAAACCATTGTTCAGATATCCTCTATTCCTGCCCGGCCCAAGACCAGGGCTGCTATTCACATATCCCTTGTTTCTACTTAGCAAAAATCAAGACTACTATTCATATATCCTCAGGTTCTACCTGACACATATCAGGATTGCTATTCAAATATCCTTTGTTACTGCCCTACCTTAGACCAAGACTGTTATTCAAATAATTGCTATTTCTACTTGGCCAAGTCTGGACTGCTATTCAAACATCCTCTGTTTCTACTTGACATCAAATAGGACTGCTATTCAAATATCCTCTATTCATGCCCGGCCTAAAATCAATGCCACTATTAAGATATCTTCTGTTTGTACTTGGAAAAAATCAAGACAGCTATTTAGATATCCTCTGTTTCAACATGACACAAATCGTGACTGCTATTCAGATATCCTTTGTTTCTACATAGCGAAAATCAGGACAGCTATTCTGATATCCTCTAAGTTTTCCAAACATTAATCAGGACTGCCGTTCAAATATCCTTTGTTCCTACCCGGCCAAACACCAAGGCTACAATTCAGATATCCCTTCTTTCTAAATAGCAAAAATTAGGATTGCTATTCAGATATCCTCAAGTTCTACCTGACACAAATCAGGACTGCCGTTTAGATTTCCTTTGTTCCTGCCCGACCTAAGACCATTACTACTATTCAAATGTCCTCTATTTCTACTTGGAAAAGATTAGGACAGCTACTCAGACATCCTCTGTTTCTACCTGACATCAAATGGGTCTGCTATTCAGATATCCTTTATTCATGTTCGACCTAAGACCAACACCGCTATTAAGTTATCCTTTATTTGTACTTGGCACAAATCAGGACTGCTATTCAAATATCCTTTATTTCAATGTGACAAAAAACGTGACTGCTATTCAGATATCCTCTATTCATCGTCAGTTATTCATATATCCTCCGTTTCTAAGTGACATAAATCGAGGCTGCCTTCCAGATATCCTCTGTTCCAACCCGGCCTAAGACCAAGACTTCTATTCACATATCCTCTATTTCTACTTGGCAAAGATCAAGACTGCTTTTCAGACATCCTCTGCTTTTACTTGACATCAATCAGGACAGCTGTTCAGATATCCTATATTCATGCCTAAATATCCTTTGTTTCTACTAGACACATATTGGAACTGTTATTTAGATATGCTCTATTCCTGCCTGGCCGAAGACCAAGACTACTATTCAAATATTCTCTATTTCTACTTGGCAAAAATCGGGATTACTATTCAAATATCCTCTATTTCTACTTGATATCAATCGATAAATACTATTTAGGTGTACTCTGTTCTCGCCCAACCTGAGACCAAGATTGATATTCAGCTATCTTCTATTTCTACTTAATATCAATTGGGACTGCTGTTTAGATATCCTCTGTTCCTGCCCAGCTAAACACCAAGACTACTATTCAGATATCCCTTGTTTCTACATAGCAAAAATCTGGACTACTAGTCAGATATCCTCAGGTTTTACCTAACACAAATCAAGACTGTTGTTCAAATATCCTTTGTTCCTGTCCGGCCTAAGTCCAGGAATTCTATTCAAATATCCTCTATTTCTACTGGGCGAAGATCAAGACTACTATTCACACATCCTCTATTTCTACCAGGCATCAAATGGGACTGGGATTCAGATATCGTCTATTAGTGTCCGGCCTAAGACTAACACCGTGTTAAGATATCCTTTATTTGTACTTGGCAAAAATCAATACTGCTATTTAGATATCCTTTGTTTCAATGTGACACCAATCATGGCTGCAATTGAAATATCCTCAGTTCATGTCTGACCTAAAACCAAGACTGCTATTTAGATATCCTCTACTTCTACTTGGCAAAAATCGGGACTGCTATTCAGATATCCTCTCTTTCTACCTGACATAAATTAGGCTACCTTTCAGATATCCTTTGTTCTTGCCTGGCCTAAAACCAAGACTGCTATTCAAATATCCTCTATTTCTACTTGGAAAAAATTAGGACTACTACTCAAATATCCTCTATTTCTACCAGACGTCAATCAGGAATACTATTTTGATGTCCTTTGTTCCTGTCCAGCCTGAGACCAAGACCGATATTCAGATATCCACTGTTTCTACCTGATATCAATCAGGATTACTGTTTAAATATCCTCTGTTTTAACCTGACATAAATCAGGACTATTGTTCAGATATCCTCTGTTCCTGTCCGGCCTAAGATCAGGACTACAATTAGGATGTCCTCTATTTCTACCTGACATAAATCAGAACTACTGTTCAGATATCCTCTGTCCTCCCTACCTAGGACCAAGACAGCTTTTCAGATATCCTCTATTTCTACTTGGCGAAGATAATGACTGCCATTCAGATATCCTTTGTTTCTACTTGGCAAAAATTTGGACTGCTATTCAAATATCCTCTGGTTCAACCTAACACAAATCGGGACAGTTGTTAAGATATTCTCTGTTCCTTCCCGGCCTAAAACCAAGACTGCTATTCAAATATCCTCTATTTCTACTACGCGAAGATCATGACTGCTATTCAAATTTCCTTTGTTTGTACTTGACATCAATCGGGACTACTATTAGGATGTCCTGTTACTGCCCGACCTAAGAACAAGACTGATATTCAGATATCCTCTATTTCTACTTAAGGAAAATTAGTACTATTATTCAGATATCCTTTGTTTCTACCTAAAATAAATCAAGACTGCTATTCAGATATCCTCTACAGCCTGAGACCAAGACTGATATTCAAATATCCTCTGCTTCTATTTAGGTATCCTCTGTTTCAACTAGCCAAAAATCGAGATTACTATTCAGATTTCCTCTATTTCTACCTAACACAAACTGAAACTGCTATATAGATATCCTCTGTTCCTGTCAAGCCTAAGACCAAGATTTCTATTCAGATATCCTCTATTTCTACCTGTCATTAATCAGGACCCCTATTCAAATATCCTCTATAACTTCCTGGCCTAAGAATAAGATTGTCATTCAGATATCCTCGGTTTCTTCTTCGCGAAAATCAGGACTGCTATTCAGATATCTTCTACTTCTACCTGTCATCAATCAAGACTGCTGTTCAAATGTCCTGTAGTACTTCCAGATGTAAGACCAAGAGTGCTATTCAGATATCCTGTGTTTCTACTTTGCGAATATCAGGACTGCTATTCAAATATCCTCTATTCTTGCCTGGCCTAAGACCAATGCTGCTATTCAGATATCCTTTGTTTCTTCTTGGTAAAAATCGAGACTGCTATTTAAATATCCTCTGTTTCTACCTTTCATCAATTAGGACTGCTATTCAAATATCCTCTATCACTACCGGACCTAAGACTAAGAGTGCTATTCATGATATCCTTTGTTTCTACATGGCGAAAATCAAGACTACTGTACAGATATCTTTTGTTTCTACCCATCATCAATCGGGACTACTGTTCAAATATGATCTCTTACAGCCTAATCAAAGATTGAGACTGCTATTAAGACATGCTCTATTTCTACTTGGCATAAATCAAGACTGCTATTCAGAAATCCTCTCTTTCTGCCAGACTTCAATCGAGACAGCTGTTCAAATATCCTCTGTTCCTACCTTTCCTAAGACTAAGACTGCTATATAGATATCCTCAGTTTCTACTTTGCGAAAATCAAGATTTTTATTCAGATATCCTCTGTTTCTAACTGTCATCAATCGATACTGTTGTTCAGATTTCCTCTGCTCCTACTCGGCCTAATACCAAGATTGCAATTCAGATATCCTCTATTTTTACTTAGCAAAGATCAGGACTGCTATTCAGGTATCCTCTGTTTCTACCAGACATCAATTGAGAAAACTGTTTAGATATCCTCTGCTCAGGGCCAAAAGAAGACCAGCTCTGTTATTAAGATATCTTTTATTAGTACTTGGTAAAAATCAGAACAACTATTAAATATGTTTCTACGTGTGACAAATTGGGAATGCTGTTTAGATATCCTCTGTTCCTACCTGGACAAAGTCCTAGACTACTATTCAAATATCCTCTATTTCTACTTAGAAAAATTAGGACTTTTCTTCAAACATCCTATTTTTGAACTTGGCATCAATCGTGACGGTTGTTCCGAAATCCTCTACTCCTACCAAGCCTAAGACCAAGACTACTATTTAGATATCCTCTATTTCTTCTTTGTAAAAATCAAGACTGCTATTAAGGTATCCTCTTTTCCACCGGACATAAATCAAAACTGTTGTTCAAATATCCTCTGTTCCTGCCCATCCCAAGACCAAGACTGCAATTCAGATATCCCTTGTTTCTACTTAGCAAAAATCAAGACTATTATTCATATATACTCAAGTTCTACCTGACACAAATCAAGACTGCTTTTCATATATCCTTTGTTCCTACCCAGCCTTAGACCAAGACTGTTATTCAAATAACCTCTATTTCTACTTGGCCAAGATCTAGACTGCTATTCAGACATCCTCCGTTTCTACTAGACATCAAACGAGACTACTATTCATATATCCTCTATTCATGCCTGGCCTAAAATCAATGCTGCTGTTAAAATATTCTCTGTTTGTACTTGGAAAAAATCAGGACAGCTATTCAGATATCCTTTGTTTCAACATGACACAAATCATGACTATTATTCAGATATCCTCTGTTTCTACTTGGCGTAAATCAGGACAGCTATTCAGATATCTTCTATTTTTTATAAACATTAATCAGGATTGCCATTCAGATATCCTCTGTTCCTACCCGGCCAAACACCAAGGCTACTGTTCCGATATCCATTGTTTTTATATAGCAAAAATCAAGACTGCTATACAGATATCCTCAGGTTCCACCTGACACAAATCATGACTGCTGTTCAGATATCCTTTGTTCCTGCCCGGCCTAAGACCAAGACGACTATTCAAATATCCCTTATTTCTACTTGGCGAAGATCAGGACTGCTATTCAGATGACCTCTATTTCTACCTAACATTAAATGATACTGCTATTCAGATATCCTCTATTAATGTCCGGCCTAAAACCAACACCGCTGTTAAGATATCCTCTATTTGTATTTGGCACAAAAAAGGACTGCTATTCAGATATCCTTTATTTCAATGTGGCAAAAATCATGACAGCTATTCAGATATCCTATGTTCATGTCCAGCTTAAATCCAAGACTTTTTTTTAGATATCCTTTGTTTCTACTTGGCAAAAATGATCAGTTTTTCAGATATCCTTCATTTCTAAATGATATAAATCGGGACTACCTTCCAGATATCCTCTATTCCAACCTGGCCTAAGACCAAGACTTCTATTCAGATATCCTCTATTTCAACCTGACATAAATCTAGACCATTGTTCTGATATCCTCTGTTCCTGCCCGGCCTAAGATCAGGATTGCAATTAGGATGTCCTCTATTTCTACCTGACATAAATTGGAACTGTTGTTCAGATATCCTCTGCTCCTCCCGACCCAGGACCAAGACTGCTTTTTAGATATCCTTTGTTTCTACTTGGCAAAGATCACGACTGCCATTTAGATATCCTTTGTTCCAACTTGGCAAAAATTTGTACTGTGATTCAGATATCCCCTTGTTCTACCAAACACAAATCGGGACTGCTGTTGAGATATTCTCTGTTCCTTCCTGGCCTAAAACCAAGACTACTATTCGAATTTCCTTTATTTCTACTTGGCGAAGATCATGACCGCTATTCAGATTTTCTCTGTTTGTACTTGACATCAATCGGGACTACTATTAAGATGTCATGTTCCTGCCCGACCTAAGAACAAGACTGAAATTTAGATATCCTCTATTTCTACTAAAAGAAAGTTTGGACTACTATTCAGATATCCTTCTTTTCTGCCTAAAACAAATCAGGATTGCTATTCAGATATCCTCTATTCCTGCTCAGCCTGAGACCAAGACTAATATTCAAATATCCTCTATTTCCACTTGGTGAAAATTAGGACTGCTATTTAGATGTCCTCTGTTTCTACTAGCCAAAAATCGAGACTGCTATTCAGATTTCCTCTATTTCTACCTAACACAAATCGAAACTGCTATTCAGATATCCTCTTTTCTTGTTCGGTGAAAGACCAAGATTGCTATTCAGATATTCTTTATTTCTACTTGGCAAAAATCAGGACTGTTATTCAGATATCCTCTACTTCTACCTGTCATTAATCGAGACCCCTGTTCAAATATCCTTAATTATTGCCCGACCTAAAACCGAGAGTACAATTCAGACATCCTCTGTTTCTACTTTGCCAACACCACTGTTAAGATATCCTCTATTACAAACATTAATCAGGACTGCCATTCAGATATCCTCTGTTCCTATCCGGCCAAACACCAAGGCTACCGTTCCGATATCCATTGTTTTTATATAGCAAAAATCAAGACTGCTATTCAGATATCCTTTGTTTCAATGTGACACAAATCGTGACTACAATTCAGTTATCCTCAGTTCATGCCCGATCTAAAACCAAGACTACTATTTAGATATCCTCTATTTCTACTTGGCAAAAATTGGGACTACTATTCAAATATCCTCTGTTTCTACCTAACATAAATTGGGATTGCCTTTCAGATATCCTTTGTTCCTGCCCGACCTAAGACCAAGATTGCTACTTAAATATCATCTATTTCTACTTGGCGAAAATTAGGATTGCTTTTCAAATATCCTTTGTTTCTACCAAATATCAATTGAGAATACTATTCAAATGTCCTCTGTTCCCGCCTAGCCTGAGACCAAGATTAATATTCAGATATCCTCTATTTCTACCTGATATCAATTGGGATTGCTATTCAAATATCCTCTATTTCAACCTGACATAAATGGGGACTATTGTTCGGATTAGGGCTGCAATTAGGATGTCCTCTGTATCTGCCTGACACAAATCGAAATTGTTGTTCAGATATCCTCTACTCCTCTCAGCCTAGGACCAAGATTGCTATTCAGATATCCTCTATTTCTACTTAGCAAAGATCATAACTGCCATTCAGACATCCTTTGTTTCTACTTGGCAAAAATTTGGACTACTATTCAGATATCCTCTGGTTCTACCTAACACAAATCGAGACTGCTATCGAGATATTCTTTGTTCCTTCCCAGCCTAAAACCAAGACTACTATTCAAATATCCTCTATTTTTACTTGGCGAAGATCATGACTGCTATTCAGATTTCCTATGTTTGTACATGACATCAATCAGGACGACTATTAAGATGTCCTATTCCTGCCCGACCTAAGAATAAGACTAATATTTAGATATCCTCTATTTCTACTTAAAGAAAATTAGGACTACTATTCAGATATCCTTTGTTTCTGCCTATAACAAATCAGGACTGCTATTCAAATATCCTCTATTCCTGCCTAGCCTAAGACCAGGGCCGCTATTCAAATATCCTCTATTTCTACTTGGCAAAAATTAAGACCGATATTTAGATATCCTCTGTTTCTACTAGCCAAAAATTGAGACTGCTATTCAGGTTTCCTCTATTTCTACCTAACACAAATCGAAATTGCTATTCAGGTATCCTCTGTTCCTGTTTGGCTTAAGACCAAGATTGCTATTCAGATATTCTTTATTTCTACTTGGCGAAAATCAGGACTACTATTCAGATATCCTCTATTTCTATCTGTCATTAATCGAGACTCCTATTCACACATCCTCTATTATTGCCCGGCCTAAGATTATGATTGCTATTCAGATATCCTTTGTTTCTACTTGGCGAAAATCAGGACTACTATTCAGATATCCTCTGCTTCCACCTATCATCAATCGAGACTGCTATTCAAATATCCTTTATTACTTCCCGACTTAAGACCGAGAGTGCTATCTAGAGATCCTCTATTTCTACTTTGCGAAAATCAAGACTGCTATTCAAATATCCTCTATGCTTGCCTAGCCTAAGACCAATACTGCTATTTAGATATCCCTTGTTTCTTCTTAGTGAAAATCGAGACTGCTATTCAAATATCATCTGTTTCTACCTTTCATCAATCAAGACTGATGTTCAAATATCCTCTATTTCTGCCCGGCCTAAGACCAAGAGTGCTATTTAGATATCCTCTGTTTCTACTTGGTGAAAATCAGGACTGCTATTCTGATATCTTCTATATCTACCTATCATCAATTAGGATTGCTGTTCAAATATCCTCTATTACTGCCTGGCCTAAGATCGAGAGTGCTATTATGATCCTTTGTTTCTACCTGACATCAATCGGGACTGCTATTCAAATATCCTCTGTTCTTACACAGCCTAAGACCAAACTACTATTAAGATATCCTCGTTTTGTGCTTGGCAAAAATCAAGACTGCTATTGAAATATCTTCAGTTTCTACCTGACACAAATTGGGGCTGCTATTCAGATATCCTTTGTTCCTGCCTGGCCTAAGACCAAGGTTGCTATTCAGATATCCTCTATTTTAACTTGAGAAAAATCAAGACTGCTATTAAGATATCTATTCTGATATCCTCTGTTTCTACCTAACATCATTTGGGACTACTGTTCAGATATCCTCTGTTCCTACCCAGCCTTAGGCCAAGACTGCTATCCAGATATCCTGTGTTTCTACCTAACACAAATCAGGGCTGCTCTTCAGATATCTTTTGTTCCTTCCCAGCCTAAGACCAAGACTGTTATTAAGATATCCTCTATTTTAACTTGACAAAAATCAAGACTATTGTTAAGACATCTATTCAAATATCCTCTGTTTTTGCCTTACATCATTTGTGACTGCTGTTTAGATATCCTCTGTTCTTGCCCGACCTGGGGCCAAGATTGCTATCCAGATATCCTTTATTTCTACCCAACCTAAGACCAAGACTACTATTTAGATATCCTTTGTTTCTACTTGGCAAAAACCTGGACTGCTATTCAGATATCCTCTATTCCTACCCGACTTAAGTCCAAGACTGCTATTCAAATATCCTCTATTTTTACTTGGCAAAAATCAGGACTGCTATTCAGATATCCTCTGTTTCTACTTGACACTCCTCAGGACTACTATTCAGATATTCTCTGTCCCTACCCAGATCCCCCAAATTTGGAGGCTAACTAGTGGTCATGTCGTACGCCTCGCCATTACACAGTTATCAAGTTCCTAGGAGTCCAAAGTTCCTAATCTACCTTGGGTTAACTAGCAGTCATGTCGTATGCTCATCATTTCCCCTATTCTCGACAACCAAGTAAGTCCCCCTACTTATGTCCTGCATTTTATTTTCAGCATTTAAATTCCCACATATTCACACACCCATATAACACAGACATAAAGCAAAAAAATATATGCATTTTCCTAAGACAACTTGGCACAAATCATGTCAAAAATATATACGCTTATGAAAATTCCAAAAATAAAATAAGCACTAGCATGCACCCTTAGTAGTATTTACTAACATTTTGTAGAAATAAAGAAGAGAAAAAGAAAGATACTGACCTCAAGTGTAGAAGAGACTGAAGCAACAAACTGAAGCTGAACAGTTGGAACCGTTAAGTTCACAAGTTGCACTGAAGAACTTTTTAGAAGTGAGAAGTCAAGGAAGGAGTGAAATGAGGTTAAAATGAGCTAAAAGGAGGTTTTTATAGGCCTTTCGGTGGCCTGGGCTGCCTGGTGCACCTTCTTAGGCCACCGGGTTAGCCTAGCGCACCCTAAAGGGCCACTAGTCAGTGTTGGCCAAGTCAACGTTGACCGTTCACCTAGTCAAACCTCCAAAAAAAAAAAGGGTAGGGCCTTTTCCTCTCCTAGAGCTCAGAGACAGGGCCAGAAAATGTTTCAGAAGTAGTTGTAGCAGATCGATCCAGTCAAGTAAAATTCGGTCTTGATCCGTGAGTAGTCTCCACACACAATTTAAGGGTGACAAAATTTGAAATCACGTTCTTTATCTGACACTTCTCACTGCACTCAAGATTTCAGATAAAGAAGGGGTAACTATTAATACCGTATTTTGTCCGTCCTCGATTTGCATGTCGGACCCCAAAAAATTCAAAAGTATTATTTTCTCTCCATGGGACCACAAGAACATCCAGAATGATGTGACACAACCCATTCGGACATCGGAGCACCCAAAATGCCTTTTTCAACAAAAACGACCAAAATGTCCCTGGTCAACCCTAAGTTGACCGAAAGTAAAACAAAGTCAAAAGCCCTTCAAAATATCACTTTTCATAGTTTTACATCAAGCCCAAGCTTCTCGAATATTTTTGGCAACTTTGACAAAGTTTGACCCGAAGTTGACTCCTAGTGGGCCTACAAACCCTAATTTTGATCCAGTTATCAAAACGGGTTGAAACCAACGCCATTACGAAGAGTATCAAATTCTCAGTCCAAAAATTATTAACAGGTCAAAATCAAAGTTAGGACAACCTAGATATCATGAAAATCGGGCTAACACACTAATCAATGCACCGCTAACTTTCGAGAGCCATAACTTTTGATCCAACCTTTGGATTTCCAAGTTCCATATTTTTTTAGAAACAAGAAGTCAAGATCTTTCCAGAGGTTTCAAGATCAATCCAATTTGAGATAATTTGCAAGTGGCGGCTCTTGAAGGGTCACTGCCTCGTAATTCATGTTGGGACTATAAAAGGCCCAAGCACCTCTAGACAAAAGAAAAAGAGAACTTCCTGGCTGCCTGCTCTCTACATAGGTGATTTTTGAGCATTTCTCCTCTCTTCCATACACAAAAAACACATCAAAATCTCTTAATTCTTCCTTCTTCACCAAAAATGCAAGGTATTGTTCTTATACCCAATCTTCTTCTCCTTGATTTTACACTTTGGATTTGGGGTTTAGGGGTGTGGATGTAGCTTTTTAGCTACTATCCACACCCCAAGCTCTTTAAATCTTTCCCTAGCATTTATCTTGCTCCTTTTGCTTTAACATGATTTATTGCTTTATCTTGCTTTTAGCTTATTTCCACATGCTTCCATGTTTGTTCATGTGTTAATTGCCTCTTCTATATGTTTTATGCTTTATACCATGCTTTAGATGCTTAGATCTTTCTTTTCCTTGTATTATTGTTTAGATCTATATGCTTACATGCTTGATATCATGTTTGTGGTTATGCCTTACTTAGATCTACATGTTTTTTTGCATGTTCTATGCTCCTATGCCTATGTCTATCCCTTCACATGCTTGTATGCTTGGATTTTTGTTCTTCCCTACTTTTACACTTACATCCACATGCTTAGATGTATATTCACATGCCTACATGCGTATTTACATGCTTATATGTGTAGATTGATATGTTTACATGCTTAGATTGATTTTCTCTTTGTGCTTTATGCCATCATCTATGTGCTTGTGGGCTTCATCCCATGTTTATGTGCATAGGCCTAGACCCTGTTTGTCATGCCACGAGCTATTGTAGCCATTTTTGTTCGTTTTATCACATTTTCATATGTTTTGGCCTATTGGTTCAAACCCGATCTATCCTCTATGGTCTTTGTCATTGTCCATACACCAAGGCCCTTATCAAAAGGTTTAGATCATCCTATCTGCATATCTATGCTTGCTTGCTTCTATGCTTTGTACTTGTGCTAGCCTCTCTTGTTCTAGGCTTTGCCATGCTTGACGCCTATGAGGCCTTATTTTGATGTAACCATTTAGGAGACATCTTCGAATGTCGGGTTACTCCATTTGTACCCTTCCTTTTTCTGCTCTGTGCTATGCTATGCTAACCATGCCTATTAAGGCCACCCATTGGCTTTCTATGCATCTTTACACACTTGCTCACAAGTCCATACATAAGTCTTGCTTGCTAGTTGTTGGAAAAACTGGTTTTGTATCTCATATAGAACACACAGCGAAAGCAACAAACAAGAATCTATTTCATTCATGATTGATAACATGCACTATGCAAATATCAGAATTTAAGAACAAGATAGCGTACCTTGGTGTGGAGAAATTTAAAAAAAAAAAAAATATTAGAAGCACTTGGGAATACTTTTAATCTTCAATCTAATTCCACTGTATGCCCAAAAAGTGTGGTCTCTCAATCAGTTTCCAAGGGAGAATGAAAGAGTGCCTCATTCTCTCTTTTTTTTTTTTTTTTTTTTCTACGCTTACCAAAAAAAAAGTTCTGTATGTTTCTCCCTTTATAACTAACTGATTATCTAATTGAGCTAGCCTTTTGGGCCTTTTTAATGTGGCTTGGAGTGGGACCAAAAGGGACCAATAAAACACTAACTCTAATGGACTTTGGGCTTTTCCGTCAACTCTTGACAAGTCCAAAGTTACCATTAATTATATTTAATACTACTATATAAAAATAATTGCACTCTATGCCTTATTAATAAATTATATCCCTAGACTTTATTATACAGGCAACTCTTTCATAAAATATTCGTAGTAATACAAAATCATGAATATAAATTGCCACTTTGAAAATTACTACATCTTAATCCTTGAGTACCCCGTTTAATCCTTTAAAGTTATTCATTTTATATTTATGAAATCTAATTTCATGAATATATACTTTAGTAACTTCTTACTAAAGTGGTTAAGTCTAACACTCTAAATAACCAAACCCATTAAACTTATCTCAAGGGAATATTTTATATCTTTGTTAAAAGATTATGAATTTCATCTTGAGAATATATGTTCTATCAACACTAAATGTGGCTACCCAAAATATTGAGGTTTTGACCGTTACTTTAGATCTCACTCCTGATATATCAAAACAGTCTACACCTTATGATTAGGTCCATTATTCTCTTAGGATTAATAGTTCACGCAAATAGAAGTTGTGAGATTTATTATTCATTTGATAGTTGTTAGGAGAATAATAAATCTCATAATGGTCCAGTTCAAAATGTCTTAACTCTTAAAACATATCAACATATCAACTAGAAGTCTCCACTTCCATGATCAAGACAAATCATCTTAGTTGATACATTATAGTCTTCGCAGATGAAATGCCCAATTTCATCACCGACTACGAACTATAAATTCTGAGTTTACAAAGAACTTGTGATTTATATCTTCTGTGACTAAATCACATATATCACATACTATGTATCTCATGGACTATATGATAATGTCCAAATATTCATGTTACCATTATTTTAGATAAAAATAAAACAATTTTATTAATCATAACATTAAGTTATACATAATGCCATACATAGCATCATACAATAGGATTTAAGGGCACAAATCCTAACAATCTCCCACTTGCCCTAAAAACTATTGTGCACTAATCTAACTCTCATTCCCTCCAAATGTGACTCGAAAGTCCTTTGAGGCAAGGCTTTGGTAAAGGGATCTGTTAGATTGTTTACACTTTCAATCTTTACTACCACAACATCTCCACGAACAACAATGTATCAAATAATGTGGTACTTCCTCTCAATGTGCTTTCCTTTCTTCTGATTTCTTGGATTTTTGAATTGTCCAACCGCTTCACTATTGTCGCAACGAATGGATGAGAAAGGAATTTCTTGAGCCAAACAACCTCCTTTGCTGGTTCACAAATAGCAACATACTCAGCTTCCATGGTGGAGTCCGCAATACAAGATTGTTTAACACTCCTCCAACTTATGGCTCCACTCCCAAGGTGAAAACACATCTTGAAGTGGATTTTCTAAAATCTAGATCTGACTAAAAATCTGAATCTGTATAGCCAATTGGAATCAAATCATCACACCGGTAAACAAGCATATAATCTCTCGTTCTCCTAAGATACTTGAGAATATGCTTTACAGCTTGCCAATGTTTTGGTCTTGGATTTGATTGATAATGGCTGACCATGCCAACTGAATAACAAATATCTAGTCTAGTACAAAGTATGGCATACATGAGACTTCCCACTGCAGAAGCATAGAAAACTTGTCTCATCATATTTTCTTCCTCAAGAGTCTTAGGCCTTTAGTCATCAGACAGAGGAACTCCATGTCTAAAAGGAAGTAATCCTTTCTTGGAGTTTTGCATGCTAAACCGTTCTAGAACCTTATCTATATAACCAGCTTTTGATAAACCTAACATCTTATTCTTGCGATCACGCCAAAGCTTGATCCCTAGAATAAAGTTAGCTTCAACCAAGTCCTTCATATCAAATTGGCTTGATAACCAAACCTTTACCAATGACATTACCCCTACATCATTTCCAATGAGTAGATACTCATCAACATAAAGCACTAGGAACATTACTACTTTGCCTCGATGTCTTTTGTACATACATGGTTCATCAAGATTTTTTTCAAAACCAAATGATTTGATTGCTTGATCAAATCTAATGTTCCATGACCTAGATGATTACTTAAGTCCATAAATAGACCTTTTCAACTTGCATACCATATGCCCTTGATTCTATGCGATGAAACCTTCCGGTTGCATCATGTAGATCTCTTCTTCAAGATTGCCATTAAGAAATGCAGTCTTGACATCCATTTGCCAAATCTCATAATCATAATGAGGAGCAATGGATAAGAGAATTCTGATAGATTTAAGCATGGCTACTGGCGAAAATGTTTCGTCATAGTCAATACCTTCTTCTTGTGTATACTCTTTCGCTACTAGTCTTACTTTAAAGGTCTCAACCTTTCTATCTATCCCTCTCTTCCTCTTGTAAACCCATTTGCAAACAACACGTTTAATGTCATTAGGCCCCTTTACAAGATCCCATACATGATTGGAATACATAGAATCCAATTTAGATTTCATAGCTTGGACCCAATGATGTGCATCTATATCATTTATTGTTTCATCATTAGTGTAAGGATTTGATTCAGCCTCTTCTAAGATAGCTTCATAAGTTTCTCCCAAACCTATAAATCTTATAAGAGGCCAAACAATTCTCCCGCTACAACGAGGCACCTGTGTACTAGACATCTCATGAGTAGTATCTTGTAGTGTATCTAATACAGTCACATCATCCCTAGTTTCATCCATTGGTTGTTTAACTACAAGTTCATCTATTATAGCCAATACAACTTTACTTCTAGGATTAAAATTATTCACATAATCATCTTCCAAATATTTGGCATGGGTGCTAGCAAATACTTTGTTATCCTTATAATTATAGAATAAATAACCCTTGGTTTCTTTTGAATACCCTAAAAATATGCATACTTCCATTTTAGCTTCCATTTTAGCTTCCAACTTATCGGACTTCCCTTTCAAAACATGTGCTGAACATCCCCAAATGTGGAGATATTTCATACTAGGCTTACGCCCACTCCATAATTCCTTGGGTGTGTTGGGAACTGATTTTGATGGAACCAAATTCAAAATATGCATAACAGTTTTTAATGCATATCCCCAAAAAGAAACTGGTAAAGTTAAGTAACTCATCATAAACCTAACCATTTCCAAAAGAGTCATATTTCTTCTTTCTGCTACACCATTTTGTTGGGAAGTTCCAGGTGCAGTCAATTGGGAGACAATCTCATTTTGAATTAGGTAATCCTTGAAATCCCCAAGAAGGCATTCACCACCTTGATTAGATCAAATGGTCTTTATGTGTTTACCCAATTGATTTTCAACTTCAGCCCAAACTCTTTGAACTTTTCAAAGGCTTCGGACTTTCTTCTCATTAGGTACATATAACCATATCTTGAGTAATCATCCGTAAAATTGATGAAATACTCATAACCTCCTTTTGCTTAGGTTGACATAGGACCATATACATCTGTATGAACTAATTCAAGCAACTCTTGGGCTCTTCTACCTTTTGCATTAAAAGGTCGTTTGGTCATTTTACTTTCCAAACAAGATTCGCAAATTGGAAATCCATCAAAGTCCATGAGCTGTAAAAGTCCATCTTTGATTAGTCTTTGAACCTATTTGAATTAATATGACCTAAACGCAAGTGCCATAGATATGCATCACTAATAGAAGAAAACTTTCTCTTTAACGATTTTACATGAGAGCTAATATCTAATTTCGAATTGTATAATTCATGCATATCAGGAGTTAAAATATAAAGACCATCCATAATATTGTCAGAACATATAAACATTTTATCTTTCTTTATTACAACATTGTCTTTGAGGATAACACAATATCTATGTTTACCTAAGTTGCAAAAATTAAATTTCTACAAACATTAGGTACATACAAACAGTTTTTCAATATTAAAACTCTAGACTTAAAGTATAAATTTAACACTCCAATAGCTACAATCAGAATTCTGCTCCCATCAGCCAAAGTAAGAAATAGTTCTCCCTCATTCATTTTTCTGGTCTCCTAGAACCCTTGCAAAGAATTGCAGATATGATTCGTACAACCTTAATCCACACACAGGAATCTGTTAGATTTTGTACCAAACATATTTCAAGAAAAAATGTACTTTTCATACCCTTATTCTTGGCAGCCTTAAATGTTGGACAATTCCTCTTCCAATGTCCTTTCTCACCAAAATAGAAACACTTTCATTTGGTTTTCTTTCCTTTGTTGGCAACTCCTAAGGCAATTTGTTTATTATCTTACTTAGTGAAGTCCTTCTTCTTCTTCTTACCTTTGCCTTTCGACTTAGGTTGAGAAGTAGAAGCTTCACTCACATTGGCTTCAACACTAGAAGTACCAAGGATGCCTTCCACCACCATTAACTCATTCATTAGTTCAAACAAAGAATAAATCTTTTTGTTCATATTATAATTGAGTCTGAATTCCTTAAATGATTCCGATTTGGAGTACCAAGGATGCCTTCTAATGTGTTCAGATTAGCAATCATCCTAAGACAATGCTCCCTCACTGAACTTCCTGCAGTCATTTTGGTATTATAAATATGTCTCATAGTTTCTTGCCTTACAGAACGGCCTTGCTCACCAAACATCTCCTTCAGACTAAGCATTATGTCCGAAGCAAGTTCTACATCCTGCATTTGATGTTGTAAAACATTTGAGATAGATGCTAGGATATAGCACTTGGCCATTTCATTAGATTTCTGCCAACAATCATATCATTATTTTTCCTCAAGAGGAGCATCTAATGAAGGAAAGCTAGGACATGGTAGAGTAAGCGCGTATTTATGCTCTTCAACTGTAAGAACAATGTCTAAATTTCTTTTCCAATCAACATAGTTGGATCTAGTCAACTTGTTTTGGTTAAGAATAGCAACAAGTGGGTTAAATGATGCCATGATTAAATCCAAAAATAATAAACATGAATATAATAAGTAAACTAGACATTATCAATTTAGCATATAAGCACATAATATGGAACCTTAATAAAACAATAACATAATATATGCAACGACAACCCAATCCATATCTATAATTCCTTGGTAGCAAGTTTATTATAAATACATTAATTGGTTGAGAACTATTCTGATTATTAGTGCTATCATGATAATTCTTATCAAACACTAACAATATGTCATATTACGTTTATCCTCTAAGTAATAATGACATAGCTCCTTTGGGAGGTTAACATTACACTTAGTCTAGTGTACACCATTATTTAGAGCCATGTGTAGCCACATTTCATTTCCCTTTTATAGTGTTTAAACTGGTAGTACCATGAAACAAAACACTCTCCTTTGGGATCGCGAGGCATATACACCAAGACAAGGTGTTTGTCCACACCACTTTAAATGGGTAAGTTCAATCTTGTAGTACTATGAAGTAAACACCCTCCTTTGGGATCGCGAGGCATATGCGCCAAGACGAGGTGTTTACCCGCACTACTATGAACCAATAATGGAGGCTGTGAGATCCAACTCTTGTATTTCTCTCCCACTAGATATTTTAAATTAAAGATTTTTAAGGTCAAGAACCATAATAATTCTAGAAACCCTTGAAAAATAAAATCCTAATCTCATTAGGAGTAAATTTCATTAAACTAGCATTAATATATATAAATATATATAATGTAATATAAACCCATATATATTTATATATATAAAATGTATCAACCAATGGCCTAGTTATCATAAGCAATAGAATGCTTGAAACCATGGGCCAATAAGAATATGCAATTAGGCCTTGTCTCATGCAAATTATTACATAATATAGGATTACATGCATGATGGCCATCAAGGCTTCCATTCCAAGCCAAGCAATGAAATAACATCCTTCACATGCATATATCATGCAATCCGTATAAACTATTAGCATTGAATGTCTAACATGCAAAACATGCAAGCCATTTTCAAGCCATGAAATAATTGTTCAAGCCATGCAATTATTGTTCAAGCCATGCAATTATAATCAAACGGTGCAAAACAATCAAAAAGCATTTGAAAGTTACATGATTTGCATTCAATAACCATATCAAAGTATGACACTATTCAAACCCACTTGCAATATATATACAGATCCAATAGGAAAGTATATATTTAATGCATAGATGGCCAAGTCATCCAATCCGTATATATAAAACAAGGCACATGAAACAATGCCTTTCAACCCTAAACCGTTCAATAACTTAAATGTCCATTGACAAATCTTAGTACATGGCTCTTGATCAATACCGTTCAATAACTAAGATAACCTTGGCAATGGAATTCTTTAAAAAGAATTTCTCTTGGACAATAACTTAATGTAGAAATTTGAAAACACAAAGATAATGGTTTTCTGAAATTCTAAAATCCAATCACACGCTATACAATCATGGTATGAAAAGCTGGCTCTAATACCAAATGTTGGAAAAACTGGTTTTATATCTCATACAAAACACATAGCGGAAGCAACAAACAAGGATTCATTTCATTCATGATTGATAACATGCACTATGCAAATATTAGAATTTAAGAACAAGATAGCATACCTTGGTATAGAGAAATTCAAAATAAAGATTAGAAGCACTTGGGAACACTTTTAATCATCACTCCAATTCCACTTTATGCCCAAGAAGTGTGGTCTCTCAATTAGTTTCCAAGGGAAAATGAAAGAGTGTCTCACTCTCTCTCTCTCTTTTTCTACGCTTACCAAAAATAAAATTATGTATGTTTCTCCCTTTATAACTAACTAATTATCTAATTGGGCTGGCCTATTGGGCCTTTCTAATTGGGCTTTAGTGTGTGGTTTGGAGTGAGACCAAAAGGGACCAATAAGACACTAGCTCTAATGGGTCTTGGGCTTTTCTGTCAACTCTTGACAAGTCCAAAGTTACCATTAATTATATTTAATACCACTATATAAATATAATTGTACTCTAGGCCTTATTAATAAATTATATCCCAAGACTTTATTATACACGCAACTCTTTCATAAAATATTTGTAGTAATATAAAGTCATGAATATAGATTGCCACTTTAAAAATTACTACATCTTAATCCTTGAGTACCCGGTTTAATCTTTTAAAATTATTCATTATATAGTTATGAAATCTAATTTCATAAATATATACTTTAGTAATTTCTTACTAAAGTGGTTAGGCCTAACACTCTGAATAATCAAACCCATTAAACTTATCTCAAGGGAATATTTTATATCTTCATTAAAAGATTATGAATTCCATCTTAAGAATATATATTCCATCAACACTAAATGTGGCTGCCCAACATATTGAGGTTTTGACCGTCACTTTAGATCTCACTCCTGATATATCAAAGCAACCTACACCTCATGATCAAGTCCATTATTCTCTCAGGATTAAGAGTTCATGCAAATAGAAGTCGTGAGATTTATTATTCATTTAACAGTCGTTAAGAGAATAACAAATCTCACAGCGGTCCAATTCAATATGTCTTAACTCTTAAAACATATCAACATATTAACTAGAAGTCCTCATTTCCATGATCAAGACAAATCATCTTAGTTGATATGTTATTTCATCATCAACTACAAACTATAAATTCTGAGTTTACAAAGAACTTGTGACTTATATCTTCTGTGACTAAATCACATAAATCACATACTATGCACCTCATGGACTATATGATAATATCCAAATATTCATGCTATCATTATTTTAGATAAAAAATAAAACAATTTTATTAATCATAACATTAAGTCATACATAATGTCATACATAGCATCATACAATAGGATTTAAGAGCACAAATCCTAACACTAGTGTGTCGTCCCGACACAATGAAGTTATGTCGTTCGATCCAAACCTACATATATCCCCTGTAGACACCACCTTTTGTTTGTCTTTTTTCTTGTTTGACTTCTTTCTTATTTACTTGCTGGCCTATTTGCCTTCTTGTTTTCTTGTTTGTTTGTTTATCTCGTTGGATGTCATGTCTCCTATCATATGCTATGCTTGCCATGTCTACATGCTTATCTACTTTATGTCTCTTTCACATGCTCTTTGCATTTTTTCCTTCCATCGCTTGTCTGCTGGTTTCTTGTCTTTGCCTTTGCATGTACACACATAATAGGCCAAGTGGCTATGTTTTGTAGATTTTGGGGTTTAGCATCTCTCATTTGGTTATGTACTCTTTTAAATCCCCCTTCTTCCTCCCTCCTTTCTCTCTTAGATGGGTTGTATTAGGTAAAACATACCATGTACCATTCGTCCTCATCTCTAGAGTATGGCGACCCCTATTTACTTTCCTACACCTATATTTTGGGCCATGGATGTAGGCATTTACTTTCCTGCTCTGTGTGCTAGTATTGTGCATGATGTATGTATATATATACTTGCTTGCCCCCTTCTAGTGTGATTGTCACAGTCCATGTCACATAAGGCAAAGCGATGCTAAATTTTCACTGCAAAAGTTAGGTGATATGTCACCAGATTTTCAACATGGAAATTTGGTACATTGCCTGAATACTTTAGGAAAGCGTAGATTGGGACCACACCCATTTTAAAAGCCAAAGCTCAAAGCCCCCCATGCATGCAAAGCTTCAAAAGCCAATGCCAAAATCGTATATTTTACTGCCAATCTCCGAAAATTAAGGTTTTTTTTTTTTTTTAAATGATTATCCTTGGACAGGTGTTGTGGGGTGCCTAACACCTTCCCTACATGTAACCAAACTTTCGAACTCAAGAATTAAGATTTTTTGCCATCCACATTAGATTAGGGAAAATGCCATTTTTCTTAGCCTAGGATTGGTAATAAAATTAACTAGAAATAGGTGACCAATCACACCTTAGAAAAACCCGTTGATTGGTGGTGACTTCACTTACCTTTGGTAATCACCTAAAATTTGGCCAAGATTCCTACCACACCTCCAAAGGTAGACAAATATCTTCTTCCTCCATTGAGAGAGAGAGAGAGAGAGAGAGAGAGAGAGAGAAAGAACACCCGAAGCTCCGCGCGAACTATACCATCATCGAGAAGGGCCTCCAACGGGCCTCGCACTCATGAGAACATCACCACAATGGGTGGTCAAACGAAGACCCAACGGTTCTCCGTTTTGGGTCAAGCGTCGACAAGGATAATATTCAATTGTGCCTCAAAGTCAATCACTAATTTCTATTTTCTTGTTGTGTTCATTTTGTTCTTACGTTATTACTATTTGATTTGGTGAAATCCCCAACACTTCCTACAACTACATTGAGTTTCTCTAATTTTATCATACTATACACCATCTCCTTTTTGAGAAAGGTATTTTTCTATTCACTTTTAAAGCATTCATCACTCCCCTATAATTTTGGTGAAAATATTGTCCTATGGAAAAATAGATAAAAGAATCTCTAAGTACGAGCAACGTGCATGCATAGATTCTAATGTGTGTGTGCGCGCACGCGCGCGTGTGTGTGTGCATGTGTGTATGTGTGTATTAAGAGAGACTTCACATAAAAGTATCCAATTGCTAGCATATAAATTAATTCCAATTTGTTTCAAAACATAATTTAACCAAGAAACCATTATCACGAAGCAACAAAAGCCAAACAAACACAAATAGATTTTGATAAGTCTGAGATTCAAAAAGAAAAAAGAGAAGATAAGAAACCCAAGTATTCAACCAATGGATGAACATTCAATTTGAATTTGTGTAATGGGAGAGAAGAAGTTTATCTAAAATAAAAGATTTTGAAAATTAGTAAATATGACTTATCTATCCCCATTAATTATAGTTCGTTAAGTTTTTAACTATTATTTGTGTGAGGTTAATTTAAGACAGAAAATAAAATGATATAGTATAGTAAATTAAATGATATGTCCTTAAAAAGTTATATTTCCTAAGCAAGACCAAGAAAATAGTGCAAAGGTAGTATTAATTCGAGGAGTTAAAAATAATAAATATTCTATCATTAAATTCTTTTAGAGAAAACATTCCATTCTTTTATAACTTTAATACACTTTCTTTAAAATGTAAAACATATTTGTCAATCATTTATTGGGTTGCACATACCTTATAGTTTTCATTTTGGGTTGAGATTACATATGTAGGGAAGCAATTAAAAAAGAGACAAAGACATAAAAAATAAAAAAATAAATAAACATAATAATGCTATAGAACATTTTATTATACAATTATTGAAGTGATTTAATTAAGAGTTGTGGATATACCTTTTTATATAGATTTATTGAAGAGGATAAAATTAAAGTAGACGGTCTTGTTTTACAAAACCTACCACGAGTGACGAAACTAGGTAATGGAGGATCAAAGGGAAGGATGCAACACGACGAAACGTGTTGAAGGTGGACGGGGCTCTTTATGGCAAACAGACGGGAAAGTAGTTGGATACAAAGTGGACAATGGCAAAGCCACGTGGCACCCACATGGTTTAATTGGTTTTCAAGGAACTTCAAATGGAAATGTCTTGTGCTCCACGATTAACCATAGTCAACCAAGTCTCTATATAGATAGATCCTGTAAAATATGTGTATTAACTATAAGGTCTTCTTCTTTTTCTTTGTTATGCAAGTCTTGGCTAAGAGCGCAAGGATCGTGTAACTTACTGACGATTTTTGGCATCATCAGTTGGCACCGTATGTGGGAACGAACTTGTAAGCCATAAACTTCCCAGACAAAAAGTAGCATGGTACTTACTCACTCAATGGTGACCACCAATAATAACTAGGGAGACGAACCACGTACCACCTCCCTCGAAAGATAGGTTTAGACTCTTACCGCAGTTGTCGAATGCCTGACCAAGCAAAACCATGACCTAGAGGAGTAGCTACGCCAAAAGAACATGAGGCTTAATACTTAAGAGGAAGACCAAGAAGGTACCAATGCTGAGTGAAGGGATTAAGAAAGGCTAGAAGATAGCAACACCCCAAGCAAACCAAAGCAACAAGACACTAGCCGTCCGTCCGCCATAGACACAACTCTGCCTGGTCGCAGAGATGCAAATGATGAAAGAACGGATGGATTTCATGATGAATGCCTTAAGGGGACACGTATCAAACGATCTTAACAAGCTGGTCCATTGGACAGACAACCTTTACCACATCCGTCACTACATTCCCCCTACCACCAAAGTTCCACATGCCACAAGTAGAGACCTATAATGGGTTAAGAGATCCTTTGGACCATTTGGAATCGTTCAAAACCCCCATACACCTACAAGGCGTGGCGGATAAGATCATGTGCCAAGCATTTCCTATCACATTGAAGGGCCCTCCAAGGGTATGGTTCAGCAAGTTGACACCAAACTCCATCAATACCTTCAAGGAGTTGAGTGCCCTCTTTGTCTCACACTTTATCGGAAGGCACAGGTACAAGAAGTCCATTGCATGCCTGATAAACATCAAGCTGTAGTAGGATAAGACACTGAGGTCTTACATCACCCGCTTCAACAATGAGGCCCTCTCGAATGATGAAGCTGATGACAAGATACTTGTGGCTGCATTCACCAATGGATTACAGAAGGGGAAGTTCTTGTTTTCCCTATACAAAAAAGATCTAAAAACCATGTCAGATGTGCTTTATAGGGCTACTAAATACATGAACGTGGAGGACACGTTGCTTACTAGAGAAGAGAAGCTAAAGAAAAGGGAAAGACCAGAAGAAGCATGACAAGATAGGGGGCGAAAGACAATAAGAACTGGAGATAGACGGGAGGATAAGAACTCCAAACCCCCCATAGGAAGGTTCTCAAATTTCACCCCGTTGAATGCTCCAATTAACTAAGTCATAATGAAGATCAAGGAAGAAGAAGCCTTAAAATTTCCTGGCAAGTTAAAGGGGGACCCCAGCAAGAGGTCCAAAGACAAGTAATACTGCTTCCACCGTGATCACAGTCACATACATCTGACTATTACGACTTGAAGCAGCAAATAGAAGCCCTTAGTAGACAAGGGAAGTTACAAAGGTTCGTCAGCAAGGAAATGATGGACCAACCACAAGAGCAAGCAGTCGAAAGGAAAACGAGCGTCCTAGGTCACCCTTAAGAGACATAAGGATGATTGTAAGGGGCACCGCAACCACTGGTTCAAAAAGGAAGGCATGCAAGACCTACTTCAGGATGATTCAAAACATTCAACTAATAGGCTTAGTCCCAAAAATGGCACGCATAGACAACCCTGTAATTGGATTCACAGAAGAGGATGCTCAACGTCTCCATCACCCACACAATGATGCGCTTGTAGCTAGCATATGGGTTAGGGACTAAAACACTCATCGAGTCCTTGTGGACAATGGGAGCTTAGCTGATATACTCTACTACCCAGAGTTCCAGCAAATGAGGATCGAGAGAGAACGGTTAATTCCAACCAACGCACCACCCGTTGGATTCAGAGGAACGGGAGTGTACCCCTTTGAGGCAGTCACTTTGCCCGTAACAGTTGGTGATTACCTTCAACAAATCACCTAGGATGTCACATTCCTGGTTGTAGACTATTCATCCACTTATAACGCCATCTTGGGCCATCCTACCCTTAATTCGTGGAGGGCCATAACTTCCACTTACCACTTAATGATCAAATCCCCCACTAAATACCGAGTGGGAGAGGTACAAGGTGAACAAGTAGCAACACGGGAGTGCTATATTGCAAAGCTGGAGATGGACCACCATTTACAAACCATATGAATAGAAGAACAGTGAACGGTGACAAAACCAGTAAAAGGGCTGGAAAAGGTGCTCTTTAATGACTCTAAGCCCGAGCGAACAACAAGAATAGGTACTCTTGCTAGCCTGCCAATCCGCCGGGTGCTCACAGCGTTTCTAAGGGAGAACCAAGACTTCTTCGCTTGGAGCCATGAAGACATGCTCGGGATCGATCCTTCAGTCATAGTTCATAAATTGAATGTATTGCCCTCATTTTCTCCCATCCGCTAAAAGAAACAGGTGTTTACACAGGAGCGAGACAAGGCCATAGTGGAAGAGGTTTGCAAATTACAGGAAACAAAATTCATACAAGAAGTATACTATGCTGACTAGTTGGCTAACATGGTGATGGTCAAAAAGGCCAATGGAAAGTGGAAGATGTGCGTAGACTTCACAACCTTGAACAAGGCATGCTCCAAGGATAGCTACCCACTTCCTTTGATTGACATCTTGGTAGATTCAACAGCAAGACACCAGTTATTGAGCTTCATGGATGCGGTTTCTGGTTACAACTAGATCAAGCTGGATGAAGGTAGTCAAGAGAAGACTTCTTTTGTCACTAGCCAGGGTCTCTTCTGCTACAAAGTAATGTTGTTCAGACCTAAGAACTCGGGCGCCATGTATCAAAGGCTGATGAATAAGATGTTTGAACATCAGATAGGGAGAAACGTTCAAGTCTACGAGGACAACATGGTGGTAAAGAGCCAACTGGAAAGAGACCATTTAGACGACCTCAAGGAAACTTTTGATACCCTTCGGTTGTACAACATGAAGCTAAATCTGAACATGTGCGCATTTGGGGTGACAGCTAGAAAATTCTTAGGGTTTATGGTATCCTAAAGAGGTATTGAGGTTAACCCGGACAAGATATGGGCAATAACGGAGATGACGCCACCGACAAACATCAAAGAAGTACAAACCTTCAATGGTAAAGTAACCTTGCTAAATAGCTTCGTCTCAAGAGCAACAGATAAGTGCCTACCTTTCTTTCGCACGTTGAAGAAGTCATTTGAATGGATGGCTGAATTTTAGCAAGCGTTTGAAGACTTGAAAGCATACCTCTCCTCCCTACCGCTGTTGAGTCCTTCCAAACCAGGGGAGGAACTATTCCACTATCTAGTCGTTTCTCCGGTAGCTGTCAGTGCAACCTTAGTCAGGAAAAAAGACAAGGTACAAAAGCCAGTGTACTACACTAACCGGGCACTCCAAGGCACAAAAGAGAGGTACAACAGATGGAAAAGCTCACCTTCGCATTGGTGACAGCAGCTCGTAAACTCAAGCCATACTTGCAATCCCACACTATGGCCTTCTTAATAGACAAACCTCTACAAAGAGCAATGAGTAACTTGAAGCAGCTAAACGGATGACGCTATAGGCAATTGAGTTGAGTGAGTTCGATATACAATATCACCCATGAATAGCCAAAAAAGGGTAAGTCATCGCTGACTTTATCATGAAATTGACCAATGGGAAGGTTAGGGGGTGGAAACACAACTACAATGGAGCATCCACACAGACGAATCATCCAATAGGCAAGCAAGCAAATCTGGTGTGATACTTCATTCCCTAGAAGGGGACGAGATCAAATGCATGATCTGACTCGACTTCCCTACGATCTAGCCAAAGCAGCAGGAGCCGAAAATGTGGTCGTCTACTGCAATTCTCAGGTAGTCACAAGTCATGTCAATGACTACGAGTCAAGGGTGAACGAATGAAGAAGTACATAAAGCCAATGAAGAATCAAGTCAACAACCTCTAAGCCAAATTTGTTTAATTCCAAGGGAGGAGAACGAGCAAGCCAACCGTCTAGCCAAGGCTACCTCAGCAAAACACATGATCATCCCTAGTCAGGTACAATCCTTTGTTCAAAATTTACCATTAATAAATGACATTAATGTGTAGGAGCTAGGTTCCGAAAGCAATTGAACCATACCAATAACCTCTTAATTAAAGGACGGCATGCAACCAGAAAACAAGGAGGCCGCTAGAAAGTTAAAGGTTCAAGCAGCACGGTTCATGCTAATGAAAGACATCTTGTACAAAAGTGGCTTCTCCCTTCTGTACCTAAGGTGTCTTAACTCTGAGGAGGCGAATTACGTCATGTGGGAAATCCACAAAGGAATCTATAGGAATCATTCAGGATCAGCAACTTTAGTGTATAAACTAATCCAGGCAGGGTACTATTTGTCCACCATGCAGAAGGATGCCCATGCATACGTCAAAGCCTGCGACAAGTGTCAAAGGTTTGGTAACCTCATTAGATAACTAATAGAGGAGCTCACTCCCATGATGGCTCCATGAGCTTTCGCTTAATGGGGTTTGGATATCATAGGCTCATTCCCAACTATAGTTAAATAGTTGAAATTCATAGTAGTCGGTAGAGATTACTTCACCAAGTGGGTAGAAGCCGAAGCCCTAGCCACGATCACGGAGAAGAATGTGCAAAGCTTTGTATAGAGGAACATCATCTGCAGGTACAATATACCTAGAGTACTAACCTTAGACAACGGGAAGCAATTTGACAATAATTCATTTAGGGATTTCTGCTTACAGTTGGAGATCAAGAATCATTACTCATCATCCATCTACCCTCAAACCAAAGGACAAATCAAGGTCACGAACTGATCCTTGCTCAAAATCATCAAGACTCGGCTTGAGGGGGTAAAGAGAATATGGCCAAAAGAATTTTCAAGCGTTTTATGGGCTTACAGGACAACGATAAGGATGCCTATAGGAGAAACTCCGTTTCGACTAGCATATGGAAGCAAGGCAGTCATCCTGGCCGAGATTGGACTCACAAGCTACAAAGTTGAAAACCGTGATGAGAGTAGAAATGATGAAGCTATGCACCTTCAACTTGATTTGATGGATGAGGTCAGGGCAACAGTTGAGAAGAGGCTAGCTCGGTAACAGGACTACAACTCCAAAGTCAGAAACAGGTACTTTCAAGTTGAAGATCTTGTCTTGAGGAAGGTGATAGGCGCCACGAGAAATTTAGCAGAGGGAAAGCTAGGACATAATTAGAAAAGACCCTACAGAATCACGTCATGGCAAAGAAGAGGCACTTACCACCTGAAGACGCTGGACAGGCAAAACCTACATCACCCATGGAACACGAAGCACAAGAAAAAATGCTACTAGTAGACAATGAAGCAAACAAACGACACTCCTCATTTCCATTTTACTTCATTTTAGTTAATTTCTATTATTTACAATACTGTTTAAGCTCGAAGGGTAGTTTCTTATTTCTTTTTTAAGAACAATTTCTACATGCATATTTTTCACAATAAAAGGATTCATTTAGATATGTCATGCATTTGTTTATAAGGATTATTATTAAATCCAAAAAGTGGACAGGTTCATCCTAAAGGGATGACTTACATTCACTAAGTCCAAAAAGTGGACGAGTTCTTCCTAAAGGGATGACTTATATTTATCAAGTCCACGAAGTAGACAGCTTCATCCTAAAGGGATGACTTACATTCATTAAATCCAAAAAGTGGACGGGTTCATTCTAAAGGGATGACTTACATTTATCTAGTCCACAAAGTGGACGACTTCATCCTAAACGGATGACTTACATTCATTAAGTCCACAAAGTGGACAGAATTATTCCAAATGGATAACTTATATTTATTTAGTCCACAAAGTGGACGGGTTCATGGCTTATATTTATTAAGTTCACAAGAGGATGGGTTCATCCCAATGGTTGATCTGTAGATATAAAGTCCAAAGTAGGCAGATATATTACAAATATATACTGTAAGGCATATAATCAAAATATCATAAAAGCCCATAGAGGGAAATGTGTACATGCAAAGCCAAGAAAGTAATATGCAACGGTTAAATTGACATAAATATATATATATATATATATATATATTTCCAAAAGATCCTTACGTTTGAAAAAAAAAATAAGTAAAAAAGAAAAATCTAGTCTTCGTCCACGGGGTTTTCTCCATCCTTCCCTCTAGCCGCCTAGTCCCCCTTAAGTGGACGAGCGTCATCCCTAATAGATTTGGCTTGATCCATAGGAGCAGTCTTCCCATCACCTTGAGTATCGGCAACGGTGTCATCGGCAAAGAGCTCATTGGTGCTTTCAAAGTAGACGGGCTGGGCTAGAGTCTGGGCTTCGAGGTTGATGGTAATATGGGATAGATTTAGGTCTGGAAAGGAGGCCTTGACCTGACAGAACTAGTTGTCAAAGCTGTCAGCAGAAGAGCCTCCAAGCTCTGCTAGGAAGGTGTCAGAATCATGATACTCCTATATCGCGCCTTCCTTAGCCTGACGAAGCTGGTCCTTGAATTCTTTGATTTCTCCTTCCTTGTCCTCAAGGACTTTCCTCAGCACCTTCATTTGGTTCTCCAGTTCGCACCAAAGTTGATCTAACGCAGCAGGTTTTTTCTCCTAGACCACCTTTGAGGCTTTCAGCTCCTCCAACTCAGCCATCGTCTCCTTTGCCTTTGCCCTTACACAATCCAACACCGTCTCATGGGAGAAAAAATGGTCCATCAACCCCTTGATCATTAGCATCCCTTGTAGAAACCAAAAAAGGGTTAGAAAAGTAAGGAGATAATTTGACAGAAAAAGGAAAGGGACGGACGTATTTACCTTTGCAATGCTAAAGAGACCCATCTCCTCAATAGCCTCGATTGCATGGTTGCTTAAATCCTCATAGTCGTTGGCTTTAATGATGGGCAAAAGTGCGCAAGTTCATACCGAAGGTCCTCATGGAGAAGGACGGGTGGTTTTTCAGTAATGGGAACCTGACCTGTCATAAGACCCTTACCCTTCCTCGAATTGGGCAAAGTAGGCGTCTTCTTTGTTTCAGCCTTGACCCCCACGACTGACTCCGCCATGACTTTGATTTTTTTAGGAGGACAGTCGGTCTTCTCTGACGGTTTCCTTTTCATGGACGGGTTGACTTGACCCATAGCCTTAAGAGGCAAGCTTCCCTCTTGTTTCTTTTTCATTGCAACCTGCTACTATATAAAGGCTCTCCTCTTGCCTTCCTCTATTTCTACATCAAGGTAGACGAAAAGAAAAGGTTAGTTAAATTACAAGAAATAAAAGGGGAAGCTTGCCTAACTATCATAGCAACGGACAACTTTAGTGGGTTCAAGATTGTCGCAGTACCAATGGATCGTGTCCAAGGTAGCAAGCTTCGCCCATGTCCTCTTCTTCAATTTAATCCCCAAAAAGTTTCTCTAGAAAGCTCCACTACTCCAAGGTCACCTCTGAATGGTCCTAAGCTATAAAAAAGGGGACTGTTAGACCAACAACGATAAATAAAAGATAAAATTTAAACCAAATAGCCACCTATCAAACGAAGGCATTATGCCCCAAGTTTTGTCTACGCGCATGTACTCCTGATCGTTAGGATGGCACATCTAGTGGTCTCCTTGAATGAAGAAATACCGGCTCTTCCAGATTATGTTGGAGTTAGGAGTGTCACAAACTACAGGCTTCCTTGGTAGGAAGCTGTACATACCCTTGGATTAGCGTGTTGCGTGTTGTGTGTGAAAAACATCGCAAGATTGCATAAGTGTCTCAAAGTTATGACGATTTGAGATATGAGAAAATCACTTTAACTCACACACAATCATAACTGTTTGATGGGGACTATCATTTTCGAGGTACATCCTATAACTCCCACATCTCCTAGAAAACACGCTTGCAATCATTTTTTTTAAAGCACTTTGATCTTTTCGCTTTTTATTTCTTTGCATATTTTCTTTTATTAAGTATATCATGCATGGGCATATAAGAAAGAAAAGAAATACTCAATTATGTTAAGCTTTTTGACATTGCACTTTTGCTATGTCGAAGCATACAGATGTCATTTCATGATTAGCGAGTAACAGTGGTGAGATGGTTATTTATGGCTTTCTCTTAGGATTTTCTAGTCCTACCCGTCAAAAAAAGTGATACGAGTGTTAAGTACAAGAGATCACTTAACCTTACTCATCACAAACAAAGAGCCACAAAGCTCACTTACTCAGTTGTGCATAAGGATGCTCATCTAAGCTACAAGAGATACAAAGTTTAAAAAACTCTATTTCAATGGCCATTTTAAAGTTCACAAGAACCAATGTACACAGACACACACTGTTTTTGTATTTTTCAATTTTTCAATTTTTTTTTATTTTTATCAGAAAAGCAAAAATAAAACACAAAACTGAAAACACAAAAACAAAAACATGTTAAAGAAAGCAAAACAATGCATAAAACTAGACTGACTTAAAACAGTACAGCAACACACAAGTAATGCAAAAACAACAAAACGGGGAGAGAGAGAAGAAGTGAACAAAATCACTTAGAACCCTTTTCCTTCCATACCTTGGAAGAACCTTTCCTTTTTGCCAACCCTTGAACCGGTGATGAGGGGGAAGAATTGAAGCCGTTCAAGTTCGAAAGGAACATGAGGTTTTTGAGAATATCTCTAAGAGGAGCAAGAGAGGTCTAAAGCTGATTCTGGTTCCCAGATGCTATCATGCCATTGCTATGTTGAGTGGCCAACCATTTGTAGAAATTTGGTCGAGTATGACCGGCAACACCACAATGATAATAGAGATATTGCTTCTTCTGTTTAGGCTTTTGAGGGATAGCCTTCTTAGTCCTACGGTTTCTAGTTTCCTTCTTCTCAAGCTTAGGAAGTGCTCCTAAGATGGACTTACCCTTGTCTAAGTTTTTCACTTACTAATTCAGTTTTAACATCTTTATCCTCAATTTTAATGTTATTAGCAGGAGGAATAAAAACAGTAGTACTAGCAGAAGGAGTATTAGAGAGAAAGTGCATACCCCAATCCTGTTCGATCTGAAGCAGATTTCTGAATGCTGAGCATCTCATCCAGCTTTGCACTTGATGTCCTCTCCAATTGTGCTCTAACTTGAAACAACTCCGCTTCAAGCTTCTTGGTTTTCTCAGCCAAGAAATTGTTCTCGAACGTCAGTGCCCCAATGGTCTGATTTGCTTCATCAATCTTAGTGAAAAGCTCTTCACGGTCAAGTTCCACATCACTGAATTTCTTGGTGGCTAGCCTATAGAGTTTCTTATGCTTTTCAGTAAGCTTGTACAGTTTCTCATAGGCGATATGGATATCATCTTGATCATCCATAGTTTCAAACTTAGCATCCACCAATTCCTTTTCTTCATCTACTTCTTCAATAATCCCTTCAGTAGGATTAACAGTGGCAGTGAAGGCATTCAAAATTCCGTCATCTTCATTGTCGGAATCATCCTCAGGCTTAATGTCGCTCAAGGTAGCAGCAAGTGCCTTGCTCTTCCCAATGCTCTTGAGGTACGTAGGACACTCTTGTTTCATGTGTCCAAAGCCTTGACACCCGAAGCATTTTGGTCCAGCGGGAACAGTGTAATGACCGCTATCCCTGGTATCCTTCTTCCCTTTATTTGGGCTCTTGAACTAAGAAGAATTGGATTGCCTACGGTCCTTGTTGAAGCCTTTTCCATTTTCATTCTTCATAAATTTCTTGAATTGCCTAGTAATGTAGGATTTCATCTTAGAATTTTCATCATCTGAAGACTCATCTGTATCACTGCTCTTGGCCTTTAGTGTCATGCTCTTGCCTTTGCTTGACTTGCACATTCTTGTCAACCCTAACTCGTAGGTTTGCAAATTGCCAACTAGCTCAATCAGAGGAATCTTGTCAATATCCTTTAATTCCTCTATTGCTGTGATCTTAGCATGGAATCTCTTGGGCAGAGATCTGAGCACTTTTCTTACAATCTTGGGTTTAGGAATGGTTTTCCCAAGATTAAAAGCTGAGTTCACTATGTCCTTGAGCTTTGCATAGAACTCATCGAATGACTCATCCTCCTCCATCTTAATTTCTTCGAAGCTTGTAGTGAGCCTCTATAGCTTCAAATCCTTGACAGCCTTGGTTCCCTCATAGGTTGTCTGGAGAATGGTCCATGCATCCTTAGCAATTTCCATAGAGGAAATCTTCTTGAACTCCTCATTGGTGACCGCACTGAATAGGGCATTCAATGCTTTACTGTTGAAATTGGCCGCCTTGATCTTGGCATCATCCCAATCGGCCGGCGCTTCTTTAGGCTTGGTTTAGCCTATCTCCACAGCTTGCCACACCTTCTCATCTAATGACTGCAAGAAAGCTTTCATGCGTACTTTCCAGTATGCATAGTTAGTACCATCAAATAGTGGAGGTATAATAAGAGACTAACCTCTATCCATGACAAACAGGGGTCAATGGATCACATACAAGGATTAAACCCTAATCAAAGTGTGCTTACTCTGACACCACTTGATAGGCCATAAATGCGTTGACCCCTTGTGATTAATTAGCCAATTTTTTAATTAATAAAGTTAACATACAAATTACATGGTAGCATAAACAAATCACCAATAATCTAAATTATGCAGCAGAAAATAAATAACACGGTGATTTGTTTACGAATGTGGAAAACCTAACGGCAAAAACCCCACCGGGTGATTTAAGGTCACCACTCCCGAAACTCCACTATTATCACAACAAGCGGTTACAAGTAAAGGAATCCCAGTATCCTACCAACCAACAGTTGAATCCTTACTCCAATACCCAATTGGACTTGTTCTGTAGTGACAGTTTTTACTTTTGATGCATGGCTCCCAATACGTGACTAACCAATTGCGCGGATCCCAGTACGCGACTTCAATTCACCAACTAGAGAGAGAGTTGTTGGCTGCAAAGTTCTTCAATTCATCCACACGATGAAGATCAAGAAGATGCTTGGTTACAAAACCCTACGGTGCACATTATATAGCAACTTCTTCACAAGAGAGATGAACTAGGGCATGAACTTTGTCTTGGATCACAAATAGCTTGAACAAGAATTTCTCAATGCTTGTGTAACTTGTGTACTTTTGCCTCCTTCGACGGCCCTTAAAATAATCCTTTTATATGTCTAGGGTTAGAAGAAAAGAAATCCCAAAGACACATTCAAGGATTGGAATCAAAATAGAACTTAGAATCTGTTTTTCTTAAATCTCAACAGATAGAGGTGTCGAAGATCTGTCAAGAAGCTGTCGAGCCTCGGGGTTAAAACAGCTTCTTAAAGCTTGATGGATGCATGTATCGAGACTAGGTGTCGAGCTTTAGTAACTTGCACTTTCCAGCTTGTTTCTTAGACAGACTTGATGACTTCAACACTTGATCTTGAAACACAGTTTCTTGAAGCGCTAAACACATCCTAAATCTACCCAATTATAAGCAAAGTGCATTTTGTCAAAGGAAAAACCAATTACATAAAATAATGACATATGTTCAAAAGAACTTGAACCACATATGTCCTAACACCTTACAACAAAGGAGTGGAAGATAGCTACAGAGGCTCTGGTAAGCATTGCTTCTGGGGCAAGAATAGAATACTTGTCAGCAGAGGTTGCGGATGATAGGGCTTTCCTGCAGGAATCAACTGAAATCACCTTCAATGATGAAGATATGGAAGTGGGCTGCCTGACCATAAGAGGCCCATTTACTTAGCTGCGTCTATAAATCAAATCTGCATCAAGAGAGCCTTGGTGGATACCGGCGTCTCAGTAATCCTGGTACCATTAAGCACCCTGCAGGCGGCAGGAATCTTAGAAAGAAAAATCCAAGGGTGCTCAATGGAAGTAACAGGGTTCGATGGAAGTGGTGAATACACAGCTGACCACATCCAACTGTGCTTAAAAGCGGGTCCTATAGCCACTTTAGCCCGGTTCCATATGGTGAAGACGAAGGTTTCATACCATGTGCTCTTAGGGAGGCCATGGCTGCACAAGCATTGGCCGGTACCATCCACCTACCACCAGTGCATAAAAGGGAGGTTAAAAGGCCGCATGATACGTATAGCGGCAAACCCATCACCATTTGAGTAGGCAGAGGCTCATTTAGTAGAAACGATGTTTTACGACTAATGGCACTGTCTGGGGAAAGCTTAGTATCAAAACCAAGGAGTACTTTTGTCCTCAGGTGGAAGGACGTTCAAGATGACCCAGAGCCTGATCTAAGGGAGTTACTCTCTAAGAAGAAGAAGAGAAAAGAAGCGTCTGCCACAGTACCAGGCGATACACTACAATGTGTTAGGGTCCAAGGACCTGATAGCAAGATCGTGTATAAACTATGAAGGTACGCGGGTCCCATGAGTGAAACATAAGTGAGCCCTAGCCATGAAGGGCAGCACAAAAGCCTCATGTGTTGCATAGCTCAAGAAGGCTCAAAAGGAGGAAACTATGAAGAAGAGATGAGGAGGTTACAGCAAATAAGAATGTACAGGTTACAGCAGAAGAACAAATAGAGGAAGTCAACTTGGGACCTAGCTCACACGAGCCAAGGCCCATCTTAATTAGTTCAAAGGAATTCATACTACTGTTCAAGGAATACAAAGACGTTTTTGCGTGGAATTACAGTGAGATGTTATGATTGGATCCTGGGTTAGTAGTGCACACGTTGTATGTGGACCTAGAGGCTAGGCCAGTTGCCCAGCTTGCCAATATTTTTCACACTAAAATAGAAGAGCAAATAGTAAAGGAAGTACAGAAGCTGTTGGCCGCAGGATTCATCAAACCTATTCAGCATCCACGTTGGTTATCCAACATTGTGCTAGTAAAGAAGAAGAATTGACAGATAAGGTGCTATGTAGATTTCAAAAATTTTAACAAAGCTTGTCCAAAAGATGAATTCCCACTGCCAAACATGGACCTACTAATAGATTCAGCAGCATGAAATGTCATGTTTTCCTTTATGGATGGATTTAGTGGATAAAACCAGATCAGGATGGCGCCAAAGGATGCGAAGAAGACTGCTTTCAGAACACCTATAGGTAACTTTTACTATACGGTAATGCCATTTGGGTTAAAGAATGCAGGAGCAACTTATCAGAGGTCAATGACGGCTATATCCCATGACATGATGCACAGAGAATTACAAGACTATATAGATAACATACTGGTGAAGTCAAAGAAGCGGGAGGAACCCATTCAAGTGCTGAGGATAGTATTTGAAAGATGCAAAACTTTTAAGCTTAGAATGAACCCCCTCAAATGTGCATGCGGAGAATTTTCAGGGAAGTTCTTGGGCTTTTTGGTCCACAGTAGGGGAATAGACGTAGACCCAACCAAGGCTACAGCCATAACCACTATGAGGCCTCCAGCCACAGTAAAGGAGTTGAAAAGTTTCTTGGGGAAGGTCTCATACATTCAAAGATTTATTCCCGGGCTCGCATCCATCACCTCTGCCTTTGGGAAATTGCTAAAAAAGGGACAAAGCTTGGAATTGGGGGAAGTACAGTAGGCAGCCATTAAAAGGCTGTAGCAGATTATGATGAATCTCCCTGCTGTGCAAGCTCTAGTCCACAAGAAGCCACTGTTGTTGTACTTATCTACCAACCAATATGTCGTGGGTGCGTTGATTGCTCAAGAAGATGAAGATGGGGCAGAACAACCAGTGTATTACATCAGTCGAGCCCTAAAAGACGCAGAAACTAGCTACCCTAGGGCAAAAAGGGCATGCTTGGCTATTGTGTATGCCTCGCAGAGGTTAAGACACTATTTCCCAGTCTATGAGGTATGGCTGATGATTAAGTCTCATGCCATCAAAGCCCTATTGCAATAGCCAATTCTCTCCGGTAAGATATCTCAGTGGTTGCTGCAATTGTCGTAATACGATCTGAAAGCAGGAACGCCCAAAGCGGTAAAAAGCCAAGCTATAGCAGACATGTTAGCACAGTTCCCAGGGGAAGAAGAATTCCCGCTAAATGATGAAGTGCCAAGGGAAGTGGCTGCGGCCAAAGAAGTTGAAAAACGATGGGTCATGAAATTTAATGGATCTTCTACTACCTAACTAGGGGGAATGGGAGTACTTCTATATTATGAAGAAAACGAGGCTTTAGCACTGTTTTTTAAACTGGAATTCCCCTGCTCAAATAACTCTATGGAATATGAAGCCTACCTAACTAGGTTGGCCACGGCCCTTGAAATGGGGGTCAGGCACTTAAAAGTGATAGGGGATTTGAACCTAGTGGTCTACCAGACCAAAGGAAGCTTCTCCTTAAAGGAACCTAGTCTAGCCCCTTTCCTGGCAATAGCCCAGAAGATGAAGGGAAGGTTTTTGACCTTTGAAATAAAGCACATGCCAAGAAGCGAGAATTGGTTCACAGATGCGCTGTCCGCGTTAGGCTCGCAAATAGTATTTGAAGGGAATAATGCCAAGATAGAAGTCAATAAGAGGAGAGAATCAATTATCGAAATATTGAAGGAAAAGTTCCAGGAGGAACAATGAAAAGAGGATTGGTGAAATCCCATAAGGGAGGTCTTAATGAAAGAAAGTGGGCCTATGGAGTTAAAGGCACTAAAAGACTATGCTCTGGTAGGAGGAGAACTATACTATAGGATGCCAGGAGGGATCCGTTCAAGATGTGTGGGGCAAGAGGAGGCCCAGAGAAAGCTGAAGGTGATACACGATAAGACTTGCGGATCCTGTGGAGAGATTAGCCTTTACTGCAGACTCCAAAGGGCAGGCTTTTACTGCCCAAGTATGGGAAAAGACGCGGATTAAGTCTAAGTCAGGTGAGAGACCTGCCAGCCGAAAGCCTTTCACTCAGTACTTAGCAGAAGGTGTCCTGCCACAAAAACACAGTGAGCGATACAAGCTTAAAAGGCTAGCAACACGTTAATTTTTGCACAACTGGGTCCTCTTCAAAAAGGGGTATGATGGAGACCCACTATGTTGTCTGGGCCCCAAGGAAGCAAAGAGTATGATAAAGGAGGTACACTCAGGAGAAAGTGGAGAGCACCAAGGAAAGAAGAAGTTATACAGATGTCTACTACAGATGGGCTACTATTGGCCTGCCATGAAGGACACGATAGAATTTGTAAAATGATGCCATAGCTACCAAGTACAGGCCAACTTGATTCACACCCACTCACAGCAATTGCACAGTATGGTCACCTCATGGCTATTCCATACTTGGGGACTTGATTTGGTGGGGCCTGTTAACCCACCATTGCGTGGATACATATGAATCTTAGTTGTCGTAGAATACTTCACCAAGTGGGTAGAGGCAATGCCACTTCGCAAAGCCATGAGAGGAGCGGTGGTGAACTTCATCAAGGAAAATATAATAGTAAGGTTCAGGGTGCCCCATAGAATCATCAGCGACAACGGCACGCCGTTTGTCAACAGTGATGTAAGGAAGATGCTGGAATTCTACTAAGTTAAACACCATCGATCATCACCCTACTACCCGCAAGGAAATGGGCAAGTAGAGACGTTAAACAAAATTCTCATAAAAATCATCAATAAGATGAGTCAAGAGTATACAGCGGATGGGCAGCACATCTGGCAGATGCCCTTTGGGCCTACAGAAACTCGCCGAAGTCAGCCACAGGATTTTCACCTTTTTCCCTAATCTATGGAATGGAAGTGATGAGCCCAGTAGAAATAATGACTACATCCCTACAGGTTATTCAAATGAAAGAAAAGGAAAAAGAGGAAGAGGTTTTTGCGACAAAAAGATATGAGGACTTAGAAGGGCTTAACGAAAAGAGAGAAGAAGCTCTGGAACGCAGCCGCAGATATAGATAGAGAATGATAGAAGCTTACGGTGGGATGACTAAAGAAAGGATATTCGCAGAAGGGAAACTTGTGTTGAAAGTGGTAGACTATGTCAGGAAAGGTATGGCAGGATCATCCAAGTTTGCACCAAAATGAGAAGGACCCTTTGTGATAAGGGAGGCATATCCCACTAGATATTACCATTTGACTCAGACAGATGACAAGGATTTGATGGACCCCATCAATGGAAAATGGCTAAAATCTTATTTTGCGTAGAAGGGGGAAGAATGAAAGGTCACGAAATCACCATTTTTTCCTTTTGAAAAAAAAAATATCATGTTTCCCTTTTTTGTTTTCCTTTGTTTTCTTCTATCTTTCAAGTGACTATGTCACGAAAACAAAGAGTTGTAACATGCTTTCATGAAATATGCAATGAAAAGTTATGAAGTATTATAAAAACATCTCATGTTATAATAGTAGCTAGAAAAGAAAATAGTAGCGTTTTATAGTTACAAAACCCAAGTTGTGGCAAACCCGCCAAATAGGTGCTAAGGGAAAAGGCAAAGGAAACATAAAAGGTACTAAGCAACAGAAAAGGAAATGCAATCACATCAGCGAAGCCCAGAGATAAGAGTCTGGTCATCAAAACGGCTAGAACCACTAGTGCTAGAGACGAGACGCTCACGACGACCCTCTAAGTCTACTACCTCCTTCTTCAAAATCGCAACGCGTGAGTCAATGGTATCAATAGTAGGTTGAATCTTCCTCATGAAATAAGCACAAGCAATCTCATAAAGGTGGTCTAAGATGAATTCCATAGCAAACCCCACACTGATAAGCTCCTGAATCATTACCCTCCACTACAGGATCCTCTCAGTTGAAACAGTGTCAACGAAGTTGTGCTCAATATCGTTCATCACGCTCCCTAATAGTTTCAGAAAATGCTCCCTGGTAGAACGATTACACTTGAACTCTCACATAAAGTCACCACGGCTACTGTAAATCGCCTCGAGATGAGAGGCACAACCTCAAGAATCCTAAAGCAATGGAAATTAACACAAAGAGGCCCGGAACCCCAGAAATCTGCAGGATCGAGGTCGTTAACCTCGTGCTGATCGAATCAGGTAAAAAAGGCTGCAACCTCACTCGCCGGATTAAGCACCGTGGTAGAACTACTACCTACCTCAAGCTAAGAAGGAACAGTAGGAAGCGAACTTGGCAGAAGGTACAGGAAGTAGAATAAGAACATGTGAGACTAAACAAATTGAAACCCACAACGAATGGAGAAATGGAGATAAAAGGAAAAGAAGGACCCACCAGAGCCTGCAGGAGTGGGGTCTATGGGAACGGTGAAAACAGGTGCTACAGGTGTGGCAGAGGAAGTAACGGTAGGCATATCCTTATTTGCTGCAACTTCTGACCCCTCAGAGGTCTCTGCAATAAGAAGGAATGGGCATGTAAAATAACGAGAAACAGCAGCAAGAAGAGTGTTACTGATATATGCCAAGAAGAGATAACAAAAAAAAGAGGGGAAGGAAATTTGGCAACATATAGAGATACATAACCATGAATTCAACTCCGTGCCCAGAACTTTCTTCCTTTCCTTCAAATTCGGAGACCCTCTTCTTCTTGGCAGGTTCATCATCAAAGTCCTCCAGAACATCTTCAAATTTCTCGAAGGACAAGTCCACGGTAGGACCGCATATGGCAAAATCAGGAATAGAGGAAGGGGTGACCACTAAAGAGGAGCCATCCTTGACGGCTTGACATAAGGATGCGAAAGGGTCACTGGTGGAGATAATGAGAGGCGTGATCGGGGAAACAGCATTGGCCTGAACAGCAGCAGTAGGAGTAGCCTTCCCCTGGGAAGTGGGTGTCGAGGCAAGAGTGGGAAAGGTCTCACTGACCCCTTCAGCAGGAGCTCCTTGTGGAGCAGCAAGAGTAACAGGGGTTGCAGCAGGAAACACCACGTCTACCCCATTAAAGAAGCCCTCCATAGGAATGTCTTGAGAGGCAAAAATCTCTTCAGTCGTTGGGCGATACATAGAGATGGGTTGAGGATCAGCATGAGAAAAGAAAAGACGAAGATTGGGAATGCGAATATAAAAGTAAAAAATAAAAATAAAAAAATAAAAAGAGAAAAGAAAAAGGGAGAAGAAGGCATACTTCAAACTCGGGCTCATCAAGTGGAATAGGATGGGTACTAGACGAGTCCTCCTTGTACTTCAACTGCAATAAAAAAAAAAAATTTTAAAAATAAGGAGAAGGGAACAAGCCAGTAGGAGCATGGGTTAGCCACAAGAAGAATTCTAAACGGGAATGGCAGAGAATAAGGGAAAGATAGAAATGACATACCCTCTGCTCAGTAGTGGTGGGTGCTTTTAGAGGAGAAGTTTTCCTTTTACTGCCCCGTGTCCTGTTGGAGGGAGGAGCCTTAGGGGATGGCTGAGGAATGGCAGGCCTGGTCTTGCCTGCGGCAGAACGTTTGCTAGAGCGAGTGCGAACGGAAAGGGGAGTATTACTCTTTAATGCTATGTTACTCATAGGAGGTAGATCACTTTCAAAGGGAACAATATCTGAGCAAGTTTCAGAAGAGTCATTACCTGCCTTCTTCTTTGCAGGCTTGGTAGAACTTTTCTTCGCTGGTACGGGGTCATTGATCATTTTCACTTTTTTCTCCCAGCCAGCGAGGTAATCGCCATCATGCCAGTACCACTCTTTCTCCTCCTCGACCCACTCAAATATGGCAAAACAACTTTGCTTCCTAGCATAAGCCCGCACAGATGCAGTAGGTAGAAGCAAGTGGGGATTGGGGGAGACAACTGCGCTAAGCCCGTTAGGTGGAATAAGGTAAAATCCATGGCTACCAATAACTCTTTCTCAAAACTAATCAACACTGCCTGCTAGTAACCATGCATAACAGCAGTGCAAATACCTTCCCTCTAAGAGCCTGGGATAGTAACTGCGGTGAAGTGCTGGCTCCAAAATGCAAAAGCAGTGTGCTGCAGGAAAGGATAGACAAAAGTAAGAGGCTCCGCAAGAAAAGACCTGTCATCGGGAATGTCCTAGTCCAACCCAAATTGCCTCCTCACACAGTTTGCAGGATAATGAATGAACCTAATACCTTCATCGACCAAATAAGGCAACCACCCATCGTTGGTGGCTGCCAAATACGTTATACCCTTCTCATCAAACTCAGTCAATGGGGTGGTAATGCCAACAACATCAGTAAAAGTGCCCATAACAGAATCCATACATGTATAACTTATACCTAAATTCCTATATACCCTCCAAGAAAACCCAACTCCTTTATTGAATAACTCAACAATAGGATGCCCAATCGGCTTCAAACCAACCCAACAAAAAGTCAAAGGAAAATCAGAATCAAACTTGCCACAGAAGTCCATGATAACCTTCAAACACGAACTGTACTTCCCTTTGGCAAAGTGTACGGGCCTACACTTGGTCAGATGTTTAGCGCAGCATTCATACAACATGTGCTGCAAGATGGTATTGTGAATAGAAGTGGTGATCAAGTGACAAGAACCTGCCTGACTTTCGTCGCTCTACAGGATGTCTAATTGGACATACAGATGCCCTAGGAATATGGGTGCCAGCAGCAGGCTCACCCCAATAGAAATCTTAATGGCCAGACGAAAGTACAGAGGCTTCACAGCGTAGTGGGGGTGAAAACCAAAAACATACTTACATAACTAGATGGTGATAAAGGCTATACGGCTGGAAGCAACAGAAAGTTTCGAAGGTGAACCAACCCAAAATGACAACTTGGCGTTACCGCTCATCCGTTTCTTTAATTCGGCCTCTATGGCCTCTTCTTTTAGAGAAAGCTCAAAGGTGGCAAGATCAACGTCGCCGAGAATGGGCAAAAGCAACTGATTAGCCACGTCCTCCAAAGTTATGGTTATCTCACCACAGGAAAGAAAGAAGGTGTGGGTGGTGCTGCACCACTAGCGAACTAAGTGGCGGAGATTAAATAGGTCCTTGAAGTTGGCCAAACAACGGGATTGAACGATGGCCTTCAATACGCCGGCCCATTGAAGCAAACCCATGAAATGTGTGTCCGACAACTCTCGGTCTACCCACTCCTTCCAACCCAAGGCAATACCGGACCCAAACTCGAAATGGATGGGTACAGGGAGTGAAACACCTTGACAGATAGAGAGATTAGAGATTGGGGAGGGCAATGGAGCCAAAGAGACATCGGGGTTACATTGGCAAAGAGTGAGCCATAAGCGGCCTGGCGGCGGTGGCATATAGTCACTGGGAACCTTAGGGGGGGCGGAATATCATACCAAGGATCTATGAGGGGGGGCGTACTCGCTGTTAGGGTCGCGTCGTTCTACTTCCTCATCGGAACGATCCGACTCAAAATAGGCGACCTCTTCGCATCCTTCACAGGCAGCAGGATCGTTAATGATCCTGGTAATTGGAGAGAAAGACACATAGAAGAAAAGGGAAGGGAAAAGGTGTTTGTGCCTAAAATCTAAAAAGGCTCAACCTTAAATACCCGTGCCATGGGGAAGGGTGCGAAGGGATGTGATAGGTCAGTCAAGCAAGCAAGGGAAGAAGTTAATGAAGCAGAGGCTATGTTTTAGAATAACTGCTAAACTAGGACATTCGAAGAGACAACACTATTCATGAAAAATATAATATATATATATATATATATATATATGAGCTGGGGTCCACTTTTTGAAAATGCCCGCGAAGAAAAAAAGGAAGAAGGAAACGGAAGTCTTTGTTCACATATGAACTGCAGAAGCATTTCATATGCTTAGGGGGCTAAATTTAGATGCTCATTTTTTAGAAGCCCAGCAGGAGGGAAAGCCCAAAGACGTAGGCAGAAGAGAGTAGAATAGAAAATCTCATTAAACCTAAGCGGCAGGAATAATGGATCATGAGTCCATAAAGCAAGCAAATGGACCCTGAAAACGTAAATGGGCTTAAAAAGGTCCAGAAGAAAGAAATAACAAACCCATGGGCTGTATGGATGTAGAAAAGCAAGAATGGGCCACGGCTGTCACGGCAGACCCAAAGCAATATAAATAAAAAAAAGTAAGAGGCAATGGAGAATCCGTGAGCCCCAATGATGAAGTAAGAAGCACTTAGGGCAAGGAAGCCCAAGGAATTAGTAAAAGCCTATAGGATGCATAGAATTGGAAAAGGGCCAAGGATGCCCCAAGAAAGTAAATGGGCCGAAAATGCCCAAAGGAAAATAGGCGGGACAAAGGAGCCCGCAAGTGGCAAAGGGTCCAATAAGCTTATTGGGCCTTCAGAAAAAGAATGAACAGAAGAGCCGAAAGAGGCCCAGTAGGCTTGGGTTAAGCAGACTCCACGGTAGGCATAACAGAATGGTGTGACAGGAAACAAATAACAAGGGCTAGGAATAAAAGCATGGAGCAGCCCACAATCGAGTAAGGCCTAGCCCATAAAAGACACAAGTCATAAATGAGAAAGTTAGGGGAAACAACCCATGCCAAAAGAAGCCAAAGATGAGCGGCAGATTGGATAGGTTGACTTTCAGACCGAGGTAAACACATGAGCAACAGGCAAAATTTGAATGAGCATGGAGGCAAGGCACGCACAAGGCCTAGGCACCACCAACATGTACCTAGCCAACACAGGAAATAGTGAAGTCATGGGTCAGAGCTAAAGGGGTTATGGTCTGGCGATGGGAAGGGGGAAAAAAACTCACTTTCATGTTTCTTGCTCAAGCTCTTTTGGAAGCAATATCTTGCTGGGATGATATACCACCCAAAAGAGGTAAAAATGAGTTGGAACCACTAGGTGCATATCATGAGTGCATGTCATGAAGGACAGAGAGAAGGAGAGTACTTACACCGTGGCAGGTAAGAGTGCCACGGCAAGCAATCAAACAAATAAGCCTTCATTGTCTGGTGAGGTGGGGTAGCATGACCAGTGCAGGTAAGTGGCGCTGGTTGGGTGACTGACCAGTCAGTGATGATCGGCAAAGACACCCACACCAGACAAAAACGGTTAAGGGCTAAAATGGTAAAAGCTAAGCATGGCTGGCTTTATACATGAAGCCCTACTGTGCATGGCCAGGGGGACGACAACCTCTGTGATATAATCACTAGAATTACAAAATAGTGGGAGTGAGAAAAACGAGAAGAAAAATAGAGAAAGAATCGAAGAAAAGTAAAAAACAAAAAGAAAGAAAGGAAAGGATTAAGGAATAGAGAGAAGAAGTAAGAGAGAACGGAGAGAACAGTGTGATAGGTATGCACTAAATGGGTCAATCTTCCTCTTCCTCTCCAACCCATGCTCTCTGGTAACGAAAAAGGACTTCACTAAACCCAAGTCACTTAGGCCCGCTCCTTCAAAGCAGCTAATTTCCCCTTCAGAGAGATTAGACGCATTGAAGAAGTGGTTCCCCTTCCTGACGCAGACCCCGCAAAATAGCTTAACGCGGCAGGCTGACATTTATTTCTTTAATATATTCATTCAATACTTATTCTTTTGTTACTGTTGTGTAAAACAGGCACTCTTTATCAAGGCCCACTATCTATTTTATCTGAATTTTAAAGGGATTCTCATTATTGTCCTTATTATATTTGTTTGCCATAATTAAGGTAACAGTTCTGCCTACTATGAGCATGTGATCAAAAGTCTGATTAACAGAGGCATTGTCTGCGAGCAAGCTGGACCAAGGAGAGTTGCTCTTAGACCGGTCCCGACTCCTTGATCCAGAAATATTTGGGCCTAGTACAGCGGCAACCAGCAAGCCCAACATTCATAAAAAAGGCCCACACAATTATGCAGATCTTGCCTAAGAGCGCGTAAAGATCGTGTAGCTTACTGATGATTTTCGGCATCATCATCTACCAATTTTTTTCCCTCAACATTGATAATGAGCAACTTTGGGCACTGTGGAGTGAAGTTTATAGCATGCCTTTATGATAGAATCTCAATTCTTCTTCTCTAGTACTTATTTTTTCCAAAAAAAAAAATAAAAAATACTTTGAATAATTATGAAAAAATATTGCCAAAAATTAATTGGTATCTTAATCTGATGATAAAGAGTTATATAGCAGATATTGACATGGATTTGAAACCCGAACCGTTTAATGAACCGTAAAAGAGAGAAGTTCAAGGTTTTTGAGGTTGAACCGAGGTCGAACTGTGATGACGCCATAATTAATTTAATAATTATCTAAAATATATATAAATATATTAAATTAGTACAAAATGAGAATTTAACTAAAATAGTTCAATACATATATATATATATATATATATAGAGAGAGAGAGAGAGAGAGAGAGAGAGAGAGAGAGAGAGAAATTTATTTTGAAAATAAACATTTCTCAACTTAAGATTTATGGTGAATTTATTATAGAATTAACATTACTTTAAATATTAATCCAATACAAAAATTTATTGTATAAATATTATAAAAATACTAAGTAAAAAAATCATTACGTTAATTTCTAATTTATAATATCTACCTTTTTACAAAAAATTATAAGTTAGTTTAAATTTGAACCTATCATTGAGATTACTTTTTTATTTCAACAATGACAACCATTAACAACCCACCACTTAAAATTTATTGTGCAAATATCATAGCCATACCATTCTCTTTCTAACCGAATAAAAGTATAAAATCTATTTCTTTTTATTCTCTCCATTCACCTGCCACTCCAGTGGCAACAAGACATCACATTTGTCTTATCAAAAAAAAAAAAAAAAAAAAAAAAAAAAAGACATCACGTTTGGACTGCAGGACATCAACTTTACCCCTTTTTTTTTTTTTTTTTTAATTCCCCAAAGCTTCCATTTCCCAAGGTTTAATCTACACCACACTTTTTAAAAAAATCCCTGCGCCAAGTCAGCCTTTTTAACTCCTACATATTTTTCCCTTCTTTCATATTCTATGCCTTTGTTTCTTCCGTCACTCCAACTTCCCAATTCCTAGGTGATACCTTGTCTTTTTTTTTTTTTAGTTTTCTCAAACCAGTTTATGCAATATCTAGACAGAGTAGAGGCAAGAAAACAAGACAGGGAGAGAAAGAGAAGAAGATAAAGAAGAAAAGTTCTAGATAGATAACAAATGAGAGATAGAGCTAACGAGATAAAGATGATTGGATCTCAATATTTACAATGTTTGACAGCATCTCATAATGGTTGATGCTTCAACCATGGTGATAAGGTGTTCTGAGCTTCTAAATTTTTTTTAATTTTATTTATTTATTTTTTAAAAAGCGTTGATCTGAACCGTGAGAACCATTCACGGTTTTCAAATCCGGGCGGTTCAATTGTGGTTCGAATGGTTTCGTGCTTTTTGTGCATAGAACGGTTCTAGTGGTTAAAAGAATAGTGTTAGTTAGAGGTTCCTGGTTATCCCGATAGGACCGTACGGTCCGATCCGGGTCTGAAAACCATGGATGTTGAAACCATCTTAAAAGATGCTGCCAAAAAGTTTCATGAATGGCATTATTGCAAAACTAAAAACTAGCGAGGAAGAAGAAGGGACTGATCCGAAAAAAAGAAAACTAGCGAGGGCTGATAAAAAAAACAAATAAAACAAACAAACGAACAATGATAAATGATGGGACCCAATTGGATGGTGAAGAGACAACTGTAACCATAAAATCGTCCACCAAAAATGCATGAAATCTGAACCGTTAAAAAACTGCGTGGTCCCCTGTCCGTGTAATAATTGTCTTAACAAATTATCTTCTTGGAGCTAACAAACATAAAAGAAGAAGAAGAAGGAGGAGGCTTTAAAAAAGACTAGACTTTGATTTATCCGACAACAACAAAACTCTCTCTCTCTCTCTCTCTCTCTCTCTCTCTCTCTCTGCTGTAATTGTTCAATGGAAAACCAGAATCATGAGAATCGGGAAAGGAAGAAGGTGGAGGATGGAGCTTTGGTAGGGTTCTCTCCGGTCTCTTCCCCTCGGATTTTTTGGAAATCCCGAAAGCGATCATCATCAGGTACCCATTTTTCTTTCATTAATTATTATTATTTTTTTCCCTTATTACCTACTTAAATTCTATATATTCATATTCTCAAGCAGTTTAGAATTTCAGACTCATCACCTAATCTACCTACCAGTCCCTTTGTCCCAATACTTGTATTAATTTTCTTAATACATAGAATTTGTTGCTTGGTGTAGCTTTCTTACTATAAGTATTTTGGTAAATCATGATCAGATCATATATCCTTTGGTTTCTATGTGCATATGAAGCTAATCCTTTAATTGAATTATTATTATAAGTTTTAAAGAATTCATCTACTTCTACTTCTATCACCATTGTAATTATACGCCTGCCTGCGCGTATTTGTTGAAGAGAGAGAGATAGATATAGTATATTAACACAAGCTAGAATTAATTAAGTGATGACCGAGATATTACAGATTTTACTATATAATTTTTGCTTACAAATAAAGACTTCCAAATATTTATTTTTTCATTTCAGTTTGTAATTGTTAGTTAGTAAAATCTGTAGTATTTTCCGAAACAATATTCATACTAATAATTTTTTTTTTTTTTGACAATAATTGAATTATCAGGCTTTAATTGGATAGATGATTTTAACAACCTTTTAACAAATTGTCAACTCAAACTGTTAAATAGAAATATTTTATATATGAAAATTGTTTATAAGATTCGAGTTGCTGACTTTGCCTCTAAGTTACTTAAATAGAAACTCACCAAATACACACACTCTCTCTCTCTCTCTTATTATTATAACGGAATATTTATTTCTTTCTTTCTTTCTTTTCGTACTCTCTTTTCCTGCGGTAGTTATAAGCGATGGGCTGTTTAAACAAGCTCTCATGGTATCCTCAGTTTTCTTTATATATATATATATATATATATATATATGTATGTATGTATGTATCCTTTTATTTTCTAGGTTGTTTATGTATTTGCGCCAAAACCCAATTGCCTATTTTATTGGTCTTTTCTTTTGCTAGGATGTTATAAAATACTAATAACAACTTTGAAATTTGAATAGCTTCTTCATCTTTAAAATAAATTAGTTGCTAACCCATTCGATGCACGGATTAGTAACAAAAATTTTAAATTTGCCTAAAGTTATGATCACTTGAAAAAATAAGTTACAATTTAAGAGGGAAAAAAAATACTAACACCAATAATGTTAGGCATGCCATATCTATTATCAATGGCATCCTTTCTTTAATGAAAATTAAAGTCTTAATCATTTTTTTAATATAATATAATCCCTCCTATTACTTAATTTGTTTGCAAAATCCTGGGTTTTTTCTTGCCATATAAAATGCAACCTAAAAACCCAAAAATAAGAAAATAAAAACTATAGAAGATTTTATATAGAAAATAGTAATTATTTACACTCAGAAATGACACTAACACTCAGAAAGAGTCATTAATCTAGAGAAATAGGTTTTGGAAAAGATTTTTTTTTTTGGAGAATTGAAAAAGCTAATTTAGTGTTATAAACAATAGTTATAATATATTAACACGTAAAAGAACAACAAGAAAAAGGCGTATCAAATGAATAAATTGACTTCGTTAGCGAATGAAGACAAATAAATGCACTGAAAAGAATAGATTTCAGAATATATGAATGTAAAAAGAAGAAGAAGGATGTACGAGTTGACAAGTCATAGAGTTTTAATCGAGATAGAAGACAACTAATCTAAGAAGCACTTGGAATGCTCCTAATAATAGAAAAAATATAAGAGAAAAATAGGTTACCTCAAAAGAACAATGCATAACTATAGCAATTGAAATTTGTCAAGACAATTTCATATATTGCAAAATATGAACCCAAAATTTAGATGTTAAAATTTCTAAAAAGCCAAGAGAAAGAGTAAAGAATTAGTGCCTAGAAATTACTTAAAATATATATATATATATATATATATATATATATGACTACATAATAGAAACAAAAATATAATATTTCAAAAATTGAATCAAAAAATTAAGTTGTTAAACTTCTTAATGGCTTAAAAACTAGAAGAATCAGCAAAAGAACATATGACTACATAATGGAAAAAATATAAGAGATAGATAGATTACTTCAAAAGAATAATTCATGATTATAGCAATTGAAATTTGTTAAGACAATTTCTTCTTATTTTTTTGATAAGTAATGAAAATTTTATTAATCAAAGAAAAACAACCAACCCGAATGCATTGGGAATGTACTATAGGGGCACAAATCAAGAACCAAGATTACAACGATCAAGTAAAACAAGAAGAGAAGAACAAGAAAAATGACAAAAGACCACACTCCATTCAAGGAGAGTGTAAAAAAAAAACTTAATCTCTAACATTGAGCTTTCACATCTCTCAAAGCTTTTAGCATTTCTTTCACGTCAAATACACCATAACAAGCAATGAGGCCCAAGTCTCCACAAATCTATGTTTTTATGTCGTCCAAACATATCCTGGCAAGACTCAAACAACTTAATAACCTTGTGAGGCATAACCCAATGAATTCCAAACAAAAAAAAAAAAAAAAAAAAAACCAATGACTACAACTCACAAGCTATGAGGCAATGAAGAAGAAGATGATCCACTAACTCCCCACAATTCTTACACATATAGCACCAATCAAGAACTAGCACACGTCATTTGTGAAGGTTATCTGTTGTTAAAATCTTACTTAAGGAAGCAAACCATGAAAAGAAAGCTACCATTAGAGGGACCTTCGATTGCCATATCATTCTCCAAGGGAAGAATAAGAGGGTAGGAGGGTAGAAAGAAAGATAGAATCCTCTAACCTCGAAACTTCTACTCCTTGCTGGCTTCCAACAAATCCGATCAGGACCCAATCCCCTTACCGTTGAAGAGTAGACCATATCCAAAAACAAATCAAAGGATCCTTGTTCCTAATTTTGTGGAGGACGACGAAATTTAGCATCCCAATGAATCCTCCCACCAGACCAACACATAACCTCCGCTACTGGAGAATCCTTTGTCCTACTAATACAATAAAGTTCCGGAAAAGCCTCTTGGAGAGTACAATCTCCATACCACACATGCTTCCAAAACGTCACTCGAGTACCATCCCCCACGTCATACGGAAGGAGTTTAGAAAAATTCATCCAACCACTTCTAATATATCTCCACAAGCTAATACCATAAGCACTGGTCACCTTTTTCGTGCATCAACCACTTCAATCATTCCCATATTTCACCTTAATAACCCTCCTCCATAGAGCATCGGTCTCCATGGCATACCTCCATAACCATTTTTCTAACAAGGCAGAATTAAAACTCCTCAATCGTCTAATACCTAACCCTCCAAGCTGCAGCGGCTTACAAACCTTAGCCCAATTGACTAAATGTAATTTAGATTCACCACTAATACCACTCCATAGAAAGTCTCATTGTAACTTCTCCATACAATTTGCCACCTTTCCAGGTAAAGGCAGAAGGGAAAGAAAGTAGGTAGTTAAGGAGGAAAGAGAACTTTTAATAAGAGTTACCTTACCCTCCTTAGATAAATACAACTTCTTCCAGCCTGTTAATCTCCTCTCCATCTTTTCCAAAATCATATTCCAAATTTACAACTCCTTAAATTTAGCACCCAACAGTATGCCCAAATATCTCAATGGAAGAGAGGACTGCCTACAACCCAACATCCCCACCAAAACATCCATATTGTGCACCACACCAATAGGAACCAACTCAGATTTCCCCAAGTTAATCCTTAAGCCTGATATCTCCTCAAATCTAGCTAGAGGATCAGCATCACAAAAGATAAGAGTTTTATCAGCAAATAAAAGATGAGACATCATCACCGAGTTACCAGCCGTATTACCTACAGAGAAGCCTGAGAACTGTCTAGTAGTAGCAGCCACATTCAAAATACAACTCAAAGCCTCCATAACAATATCAAATAGCAACGGAGACAAGGGTCCCCTTGCTGAATCCCCCTAGAACTTTCAAAGAAATCAGAAGGACTACCATTGAGTAGAATGGAGAATTTAACAGTTGAGTGCAACACATTATCCATTTTCTCCATTTCTCTGAAAACCCACAGTGCTGAAGCATATACATTAAAAAACCCCAACTCACATGGTCATATGCCTTCTCCACATCCAACTTTCACAACACTCCTGGAGCACCCATCTTCAATCTACTATCAATACAATTTGAAGCAATTAAAAAGGAGTCCAATATTTGTCTACCTTTCACAAATGCATTCTGAGAATCTGAAATCAGCCCATGAGCCACCATTCGAAGTCGATTGGCCAACACCTTAGCAATAATCTTGTAAATCCCACTAACTAAGCTAATAGGCCAAAAATCCTTAAACTCCACAGCATCCACCTTTTTGGGAATAAGAGCAAGGAAAGAAGCATTAAGGCTCTTCTCAAACACAGCTTGAGTATGAAAATTTTGAAATACTGCCATAATTTCAGCCTTCAAAATACACCAACAAGACTGAAAGAACGCCATAGAAAAGCCATTGGGGCCAGGTGCCTTATAGCCCTTAAACTCACTAATCACCCCAAACACCTCTTCCTCATCAAATGACCTATCTAGCCAAAGGGCATCTTCCTTCAAGATACAAGAGAACTCCACATCATTTAGCAAAGGTCTATGAGCCACATTTTTAGTATATAGCTGCCTATAAAAATGAGAAATACAACCTGCTATAGCCTTCAGATCTAAAGACAATTCTCTATCCACCATAAGCCTTTCAATGGAGTTAAACCTCCTATGAGAGTTAGCTATACAATGAAAGAATTTGGTATTCCTGTCTCCTTCTCTAATACAAGGGACTCTAGACTTCTGCCTCCAACAGATTTCCTCCATCAAAGTAGCTTTTTCTAGTTTACCTCGAACTCTCTCCAATTCCAACCTTTCCTCCTCCAATAAAACTTGACTTTCCTCAATCATCTCTAAATTGCTAAAATCTTTCCACAATTTTTCACCCGATCTTCAACATCTCCAAAAACCTCCACATTTCATTTTTTCAAATCATTTTTCAAGAGCTTCAGTTTATTGGCCAAAACAAAACTCGGAGCTCCTAGGACATTATAAGATTCCTACCAAGCTCGCACCCTCTCCATGAACCCCTCACTTTTAAGCCACAGTTCTCAAATCTAAACGGCCTCCTGCCTCTCTGAAAGGAACCACCCTTAAGAACAATCGGGAAGTGATCAGTTAACAACCTAGGCATGCGTCGTTGAGAGACAAATGGAAACTTATCCTCCCAATTTGCAGAAAACAAAAATCTTTCCAGCCTAGCCTTTGAAGCAACTTCACCAGAATTAGACCAAGTGAAAGATCCCCCTTGAAAATTGGAAAACTCCCACATAGCAGTGGTAAAAGAGGTAAAACCAGAGCGCTCAGAAGGGAATCTTATCACATTAAAGTCACCACTTACACACCATGGAACATTCCACAAACTGCTCAAACCAAATAATTCCTCCCATAATAACCTTCTATCTCTCAAAGAATTAGGACCATATATGCCAATAAACGCCCGGACAAACTGATATGATACACTTGTAAATTTACAAGAAATCGAATATCGCCCCACTGCTTCCTCTACTTTATTCACAACCCATGTATCCCACATTAGTAGCACTCCTCCAGAAGCTCCACAAGAGCCTAGATAAGACCAATCAACATGTTGACCTCCCCATAAACTGTGAATCACAGCTCTAGTTATCAACTCCATTTTAGTTTCTTGAAGACGAATAACATCCGGTCCCCATTTCCTAACCAGATTTCAAACCTGAAGCCTTTTATCCCTATCATTCAACCCTCTAACATTCCAAGAAATAATCTTCAAATTCATTGATAAACCACCACAGCCCGCTCCGTACTTGCATTCATTGATTTCATTGAACAAACCTCAACATTCATAGAGGTCAATAAATTTTTTGACTCTCACTGGCCTTTCTACCCCAACTTGCCTTGCTTTGTTTGATCATCTATTGCATGAAGCTTTTTATTCTTTTTCCTGGCCTCTATAGCTAACAACAATCCCGTAATTTGCTTCTCAAAACCTTTCAAAGAAGTGCCCACTGATTTTCTAAAAGCCTTAATCCAATTGGTTACCCATTGTGATAAATGATTGCTATCAACCGTCTCCTTACACCCAGCCCCCAGCTTAGAACTATACTCCAGCTCCAAGGGAGCTTCTATGGCCAAAGGTACCACAACTAAAGGCGTGCTGCTACTCTCCCAAGTCATTGACCTCTCATCAAATTCCCACATCTCCTCCTCTGACCCAGTAACAATAGACAAGGAATCTACTAACTCATCACAATCCTCTGCCCAGCTAACCAACTGACCTTCATTAATAAAAGAATCATTACCGGTTAAAGTCTCTACATTCGTGGCTAAGCAATCCGACACGCTCTCTAGATATCGATATAGAGACAGAGGAAGCACTATCTGCCGACCATCACGCAATTGTAGCATCCACTCTTTGGATTTACCCCATGATTTATCAAAATCACCGATCAATTCCCTAATAGTGTGACAAGAGTGAAGTACCCCCTTAAAATCAGAAGACTCATGTACCTTCACCCTTACCTTCGGACCCAAAGATTCCTCGTCCTCATCTTTTGACGCTGCCTTAGATGACAAATTCACCACCAGATTTTCTATTGGGTCCCCAGACAATGGCACCATTGCCTCCGCTGGCTCCAAAGAAGCACATATCGGTGCTAAGGGTGACAAATTCAGCTCGTAGGCAGCCTAGGCCACTTCTGCTGTTAATATCGGCAAGGTGGGTGATTGGGTAAGCCAGCTCGGACCCAACTAATCGCTAAACCCACTCCCGCTTGGGGCTTCTAGTACCGATAAGGAAGAATTCGAACCCAAGGTGACCATTGGAGCCATTGCCATCCTCCTTGGTGGTAGAGAAGCAATCCCAGTGCACACTGGGTATGCCGTAGAACTCGTACCACACAAGTTTGAGCTCGGGCCAGAGGAGCATGACACAATTCTACCTTCCACGACATTTGGGCCCGTAAGAACTGGGCTGGTTTTATTTTGGGATTGCTTGGAACAATCTCCTGCCTCAAAAGCAAATGGGCTTGTCAAAATTAGGCATGAGTAAGTCTTAAAATTACCCAACCTAGGTGCATGGGCTTCTGAAGGCCAATGGTCCATTCCCTTAATAACCTCCTGGGCCGAATTGGCCCCACGTGCTACCCACTTTACAGCTTGCTTATCACCCCGAGACCGTTGCCAAGATTCCTAACTCTTTCCAAATTCATTTACTTCCACAATCAAACATTTCCTTAACTAGCTAGATCTCCTACCTTGACGCTCCCTTCTAGAATCAACGTCTTTCAAATTCAAATTATTCAAAGGCAATCTAAATTTATCTTGTTCTGGAATTTTCTTTTTAATCTTAGTTTCCCCATTAATACCACGGTCTCTCCTCTCCGCACCACCCACGGCAATCTATATAGTGTTTTCGGCTAAAACTTCAAAAGCCACCACCTAATTACTAGATTCGTCACTCGGAGGCGTCAATGTGTTCTCCACTACTTGAGTCTTCTCCTGCTCTCTAATGGAGGGCTGTTGCGAATGCTTCCTTACTTGCACAGAAGCTTTTACTGTTTCAACAAAGGACCGAGAAGGGTGAATCTCTGAACCCAACTTCGGCTTGTACGGTAAAGCTTTTGGACCACCCAACGCATAATGAGAAGGTTCCAACATTCTCCTTAATTCAATCCCAAAGGCCCTCCAACCTTGTTAAACCTTTCCTGTAGGAATAATGATAGATCTTCTCATCCCGCTTACTTTGAGCTCTGTTACCAACAAATATTGGCCAAATGAGTTAGATCCCCGTTGCACTGTGTAGGCAGTGTCTCCTTCCATTAGCATAAAGAATTGTTTGGTGTTAACCCCAATCACTGTGTGTTCCAAGCTATGCATTAACCAATGTGCTGCATTCTTACCCATAAAAACTGATTGCATGAAATACTTCCTCGTTCAAAAATCTTAAAGGAGAAAAAGTTCCCCCCTTCCTCAACCACCAGCTAGAACAACTTCGATTCAATAAAAAAACTGCGAAATCCACCCATACCAATCCAAAACAGAAGTAAGAAATAACCGAGAACAGTATTTCTGACTAATTTGAGGTAGCCAGGCCTATCTTGTTATACCATTCTAATCAAAATTTAGATATTACAAAATATGAACCCAAAATTTAAATGTTAAAACTTCGAAAAAGCCAAAGAAAGAGTAAAGAATTTAGATACATTGTTGGGTGCAAAACATATATTTGCACCATTGATACCCTTATTAAGATGCTTGGCAACCATAGAAACCAAATATCAATCAAATGATTTCTTTTGCCGCACCATACAAAAAAGTAAAAACTAAGAAAAACACCATAAGAAAGTGCAAAAATAAAGCAATCTTATATTCAAGCGTAGTAGATATGAACTTTATTGATTATTCCATACCAACTTGACAAATCTATAGAATGTTTTGTTTCATATTACAATGCATTGATAGCTATTTTCATGCAGCTTGTGCAATGTCCCGGAAAGCTGTAAATAAAAACAAAACAAAAAAATATGACTACATAATAGAAAAAATTAACAATTGTTATTAACAAAAACACAGTAAAATTATAATTGAAAAACCCTAGGAGTGTCTAGTGACCGGAGAACTAGAGGAGGGAAGGAAGAGTAAAAAAATAAAAAATAAAAAAGAATGAGAGATGAGGTGTACCAAAGAGTGTAAACTTCAACACCCAACTTGTAGCGTGGTTTTTCATCGACACTTTCGCATAAGAAAACTGCAACAACAACAATGTTGTATGTGTTCTTTAAGAAATCGAACCAGAATCCATATTTTCTACTGCCTAGCTTAGGAGAGGCTGTAGATGGTGGCAGTGGTAGATCAAAGTTGTTGCCTTAGAGGATTAAACCAAACCAAGAATCTATCATCATAACTTTTTGAAAGGCAAAGCAAACTATTGCAACAATCCTCTAGGTAACATGTCACTGATTTTGTGAACTTTGCAACTAAATTCAACTCAGTGTTCAAGAAGACCCCAACATTTGTAATTGTTACATCTATTGGTTTTTCGTTTTGGGTGTGATGATCGAGAAGTAGGATTTTGGGTTCTTCAACACATCAAGAATGGTGCATGTAAGCAAGATGTGGATCATCAATGATATTGCGCCATTGTTGAGAGACGAACCTGAGTTTGAGAAGTGACTTGATGGGTAGTCATGAAAAGATTTCAAAGAGGACATCTGAGGGAAACTTCACCACGCTTGTCTACCATGCAATCGGTGTAGAAGCCTAGAAATAACAACCCTAAAGTTCCTCAAAAAAATAAAAGAAATAACAACCTTAACATCCACAACAGTTAGGGAATACAATTATGAAGACTGCTTTGTGGTTTGGTGTGGAGACTGTGGTAGCATTCAATTTAATTCTTAAATTGTGATGGTAGTATTTAATTTAATTCTTAATCAACCCTGATAGTGATGTAGTGCCCAGAGAATTAGAGAAGGAGATAAGGAAGAGTCCAAAACAAAATAGAAAACTATATAAGAGAGGAGGTGTTTGCGTTTGAATACATCTTAAAAGTCCTAAACCAAATTAAAAAAATATAAATAAAAAATGTTGATGTGGAAAATTGTGGGAGCTTCAGATGTGTATATATATATATATATAAATAATTTTTTTATGTGTTTGCTAGGATTTATTTATTTATTTATAAATAAATAAATAATTATTTGTCTTTATAATATTTCTGAAGATTTATGTGTTATAAATGAAGGTACCTCGGAATATTCTCGACCCAATATATATATATATATATATATATGGGTTTGGCTTATCTCCAATATTTTTTTAACTGGACATGTTTTTTTGTTTTAAATATACAATGACAAGTAATAGTGAATTTTGGGTTTGACTTACTTTCAGTACTTTTTTAACTGGACATTTCTTGTTGTTTTAAATATACAATGGCAAGTGGTAATGGATTTTAATCTCTACTTTTCATTTAGTTAATAGGTGATGTGGTAGTTTTTCATTAAAATAAAAGGAAATTCCAGTTAAAAAAGTACTGGAGGTAAGCCAAACCCGTGGATTTTAATGTCTACTTTTTATTTAGTTAGTAGATGACGTGGTAATTTTTCATTAAAACAAAATAAGATTTCAATTACAAGTACTAGAGGTAAGCCGAACCCTGTATATATAACCTCAATTTTTGTGAGGCACGTGATCTGCTATATATTTTGTGGCTGGGAAGTTCACCAACTATATTATATAAAAGATCATTTTTTATGGTGATGGTGTATATAGATTGGAGAAAACTTGATTTATATATTGATAGACAACATTGTTAGGCCACAATTTAACCTTGTGTGAATTAAGAAATTCAACAAAGAATTTTAATCAATCCTAAAAAAAAAAAAAAAAAAAAAAAAAAAAAAAATTGAACTAAAACTATCTAGTTAGAAAATTGATTAATTCTTCTCGACTTTATGTCTTTACTTGAAAAAAACAAAACCCTCTTCTCAAAAAAAAACCCTGCTTCTCTTTGCTCAACACTCACCTTTTATGTCTCTTGTATATGACACTCTTCTTTGCCTGTTTCCTCCTTATTTTCTTGAAAGAACTCTTCTCCAAACCACATATAAAACTCTCTTACTCTATTTTTATAATGAACCCCAGCCTTTCTATCGCTTTTCTCCATATTCTTTTTGAATAATGACTCCTTAACTTGGCAAGCTCATCATTAGTTGGGAAAATATTCTGTATGAGCTGAACCTTGGGGTCTTCCGTGAACCCAAAAACCTCCCAAAGTCCCAAAATAGCTTAGGAAGACTTCAATTAGAGGGAAACCGCTATGTTATATGGAGTATATAAGTTTGGGTTCAATAATGTTATCATAATTCCTCGTTTTTTTAATACTTTTTCTTCATATGGCCTTCCACTTACGCATGTATGCCTAACTGACATTGCTCTCTTAAAATTTAAATCCCTTTCCCTCATAGGTCCTAAGCCTTTTTGTCTAATAGTCATCTAGTTATTCATTACAGTTGCAACTATTTTTTTTTTTTATAACAATAATGAGAAACATTTTCCACTTCTACTAGGGAAACATAACTGACCAATGCAAGGGTGGAACTAGGTGTTAGCTTGGTGGTCCATGCTCCCCACCCTCCCCTCCCCTAATTTAAACATGCACACGCGCGCGCGCGCACTCACATTTTGAAAGATTTAGCTTGCAAACATAAGAGTTCCCCTCCCCCCCCTCCCCCTAAAAAAAAAATTTCAAAGATTGTTTATTTTTTATTTATTTTTTAATAAAAGGAATTAGCAATTGGTTCACTGGCTATAAAGATAAGTTCTTTTTTTTTTTTTGTCAATTTTCATTTTTTATTGTAAAATATTTGTGAAAACTTTGTATCATTCGTGGTTTTGAAGATATTTATGAGCATTTTTTGTTTTGAAATCAAGGGATAAAAGTGTCATACGAAGTGTGTGTTTTCACTTTTCTTGAGAAGTAAAAGTGCTCTAGCCTATATGCTCTGCATTAACTAGGACACAGACTAGAAAAAAAATTTTAATAAAATATCAGAAAAAAAGGATATATAAAGCTTGAATTTAAAAGTTGTGCCTATCATAGCAAGCTGTTTTTGGAAACTACTCACAACGATCCTTGCAGAAAACCTTGCCACATTTGTTTGTTTTGGTAATCTGTTAGGAGAATTGCTAGCCATAGTTGTTGCAGTTATGCGACAACAGAGATTGGGGCCAATGAGAATGTAACATGTGCAAAGTGGTCTTTGTTGGTCTTGTGCTATATATGACAATAAATCTCAAATATTTAATTGGCGGCATGTCCTAGTTGGTCACATTTTTCATTGAACACAATCGCGATGTGGCCAGTACTCCCCTTGATCTCAGTAACAAGACCTAATAAGTTCTAGAGATGAGGATTGCATAAGCTGTGGTGTCCACAATTAATTTACTTCTCTATTGATTTTTACATATATTAATTCTTTACCTGTTTTCTTCATTTAGCATATGTATAGGCTGATTTCTTTTGTAACATAAATTTCCCCATGTTAATATAATGTTGTCTTTGTAAATATTTCCATTCCTAAGTGCTGAACCTTTTGGAGTTCACTCTTAACACTCAATTGTATAAGTAAATGATTTGTATTTGGCACCAGAGTGCCCTTGCAAGTCAACACCAAATTCCTTGGAACAAAAGATAGGATTCCCAATTATTATTATTATTATTTATTTTTTTTTTTTTTTATTTTTAATTTCTTGGATAATATTTTAAAAACATGTCACTTTTTGCTATATATATTTATTGGAGTTGTTCATGAAAGAACACCCGTACCTGTTACTTACCAAAAATAAAAAACTGTACCTACTAACTTACGGAAAAAAAACAGGCAATGTACAGAATATGCCTATTTTGAAATGTCCACACTAAATGGTTCACAAACATTTCACATCGTTTCTTTTCGGTGCACCCTTAAGTAATTGCAATTGAAGCTACTGGAAAATGAAAAATTTTAAAAATTTATTGCATAGTTTAAAGCAAAATGAATAATTGGGGGACTAGGAAATGATGGAATGCAATCATAGATCTCTTAATAAATTTCAGGTTGTGTTTGGACAATTTATGAAATGTAGTTTTATTGGCAATTTCCTTTTAGCTTTATTTAACTCACTTTTGATGCATTTATTATAAAGTAAATGCACTTAAAATGTGAAATTTATAAAATAAGAAGTGAAATGCCACTAAACACAAAGTCTAGTTTATATCCAAGGTCTCCATCCAAGCGAGAAAATAAGCGCTGCTTTCTACTTTTTGATCAGAAAATGTGTTGTGTTCCATATAGTGATCCGGTTAGAAGGCCTTTGCTGCTGGGGTCTGAAAATTTTGCAATCACTAGTACTTATGTGATAAGGGTTATGGTGAACATTAGGGGAGTCATACCATCAGTCTTCTTTAATGGCCCTTTATTGGATAACATGAAATGGGTTGATCCTTAAAGTTTTTAATTTTTAACTTCTTTTTTGACTTAAAGACATGGTCATTTTATGAATGTTGGGCATCAAGTTTCACCATTAAATGCCCTGAAAAGTAGAGTGGATCTTTTAGTATCGATTATTACTTATCTGTTGTTTTGCCTGATTAGACCTTGGTACTTGTTACATGTACCATAGTTCAATTGCCTAATTAACCAAATTTATGTTGGGTGCACTCTCCATTCTCCACACATGTATTAATGATTTTTCTTAATATTCACTATGCTGGAATTGAAGAAATGGCACAGTGGTACTATGGCCTCCCTATTGTGTTTGATACTATGCTAGTGTATAGATATGCAGCGTCTCTAAGTTTGTTGGAACTAGAATAGTAACTTGTTTCCAACAGCTGGCTCGATGAATATAGACAAGGTAACAGAAGATACTGCTGATGAAACACCCAACAAACAGGAAGAACCTCTGATTGAAGAGAAGGCGCAGGACTCTACTGAAAGTTCTATGCTCTCTGACCGTCGAAAGGCCTTGTTTGAACCATTAGAACCCATAACAAATATAAATGGCCGACGACCATCAGCTGAATCCTTACTCCCTCCACCTGACTTTGACTCCACAAACTATCCCAAAGGCTGGCTGATTGGAAAGAAAAGAAAGCTAGTCAATGTGGATGTTGTTGAGAGCATGCGGAGGATTGCTGTGCAGGAAATGAACAGAAAGGTTCTATTTCAAACCTCTCTCCTCAACAACACATGCACACGCACCAACAAACACACACAGTGATGGGGTTTCCATACAAACGTGAACCATATTTTGGTTATTCATGCAGGACAGGGAAATTGATGGCCTAAATCAGCAATTGGAAGAGGATGCCCAATGCCTAGAACATCTGCAACTCCAACTTCTGCAAGAACGAAGCAAGCGTGCAGAGGTTGAGAGAGAGAATGCAGTGCTACAAGACCAGATATCCATGTTGATGAACATGTTACATGATCACGAGTCCATGGGAGAAGAAGGCCCAGATGAAGGCTCAGATGAACCATAGTGGTGGTTTGTTCGGTCGTTTGTTTGTTTATTCTTTTTGTAGAAAGTTTCGAAAAAGTCGAAATCAACCATTCAAAAACAAAGGTTATATATATATATAATTGCACAGGTTGGTACCGCTAGTGCATTGGAGATGAATACTCTTTGTTTGTAATTGTTCCATTAGCATATATTATGAAGTACATATTATAGCAATTCATTTATTAGAGCATTCACGATTAGTTCAACAAAGTTCTAGTTAAATTTTTGCTAGAAAGTCCTTTTTTGATTATAGCCACCTACCTTATTTTTGTGATATACTCCCAAACAAAAACTATATATATTTTTTATTTAATTTAAATATTCTTCTTTATTTTTTTACCAATGGTCATATACTTCCTCAAAATTTCCACAAATATGAATAACTTACTTTCGTCACCTTGTTCTCACTCTAGAGCTATTTCTTCATCAACTCAATCAAAAACCTATACCCCCAGTGGCAACATCATCCCCGAACTACTATTATTGGCATTGGAATACTCCTTTGATCTGTTATTGGCATCAGTGTCTTCTACGGCAGCAAGCTAGGCTTCAAGGAAGCAGCAGTGGCTGTCCCAGAAGTGAGAGAGAGAAAGAGAGAGAACAATGGGGAGCAAATAAAAATTGGGTCAGCAATTATTTAGCAAAGATACAATGTTCATTACTATAGCTTTCAAAGGATTTGTTAAGTTGCCAGCAAGTTTGTTGGAGGCCAAAAAAATGGGTTTGGCTAACCAAATATTACATGGATATCAGATGTACTATAAAAATACAGATACAACAGAATTCACCAACATATATACACGAGGTAATACAGAAAAGGTATAGACATCACCCTCACCATATGAGCACGTCAGGAAATAACGTTTCATGCCTCTTAAAACAAGATTAGTTGAGGACCACTGTCTAGAATGATCATAAGAATCTTCTGGCAAGCTAAACCAAAACCAAGGGAGAGAGGCTATCCTTGGAAGATTAAGAAGCAGCTCCGCAAATGAGTCCTTCCTCGACATTGTTGGTGCTTGCTTACAGCCAGAACCATCATTGGAATCACCATCACCCTCTGCAGGATTACTTTCATGTGTGGATGCAGCAAAAGCTTCGCCTATATTCTGATCACTGTTTATATCAATATTGTCATCACGTTTGGCCTCCAAGTTTTGTGAAGTTGAAGGATCCTTCTGCAGAAGGCAGCAAAGAGAATTGACCCTACACACGAGTGACTGCTGGTCAGAAGCTAATGATGATTGAGTGTCGCTTAACAAGATCTGGGTAACCTCCTCCAGAATGTCCTTCCACGTTTGTTGCCAGAAAAGATGGGTCTATTATTTTCCATTTGTTCTGAAATGCAATGTCCAATGTGGCTTGCTAGATCACTCATAGACATCCATGGATGAAGCAGAGGCACTTTAATTTGTTCTAAATTGCTGAGAAACTTTGAATCTTTCTCTGCCATACTCCTCATTTCTTCAATTTTATTTGCATCCATCACTATATATTAAAATAAGACACTAGTTAGAAGATCTAGAACAATAACAAGGTAGCGTCTATAACAAGGTACTCTCAATATGGTTCAATTTTATCAAGTAACCCTCAGGAACTTGATCAATAATAACATAACATGGCAAACAAAAGTGTTACACATTATTATGGAATAAAGTATTAGCACGCAATAACACTACATGGCAAAAAAACAAATGCATATATAGACATGGAATCTCTTCAAGGTAGGACCTTTTGGACTCACTCCTGTCAAGTAAACCCCAGATACATGTAACGAATTAATTTAGCATGTGCTTAAATTTTGGTAGTTAGATAGGCATGTGTTCAAATTAAAGAATGTGTTTGATATGTGTAAACTTGTAATTAGTTTCACATTGTATTGTATTTTAGCATGTGATAAATATGGAAGTTAAAATCTAAGAAATCAATTATGGATGATGATCATCATAAGGTCATCATAACTAATTCCCTAAGCTATAAATTGCTAACTAAGCATAAGCCTTCTAAAATTGAGATTTTAATATTTGAGTTTGAGATTTCCTTTGAGAATAGATAGAAGTTGAGCCTCTCCCCCTCTCTAGAAAATTATTTCTTTCTTAAACGCATCATCATTCTATTTCTCTTGCAGACTTGCACCAATAATCACAAACATTCACAGACCATCTGCCACAAATCATCTAAGCCTATGTCCCACCACTAGAGTGAGAGGGAACAACACAATAACTTCTATCAATCTTACTATCATACCGTCATGGAATGTTTTCTAGTCATACAAACTAAACAACACCAAAGAAACTCCTACCTCATCTCGCTACAAACTTGCACAAATTTTTCTTGCTTTATTTTAAATTTTTTTTTTTTTTTTTTTTTTTTTTTTTTTTTAAGTATCTCGCATTCTTTATTTTCTTATCCAGCATATGGTTTTCTGCATTTCCTACACAACAGAAAGCATCATGTAGACCATGCTTTTCATATCTTGAAAGAAACACAATATTACATTCCTGAATTTTCTTTGAACCCCAAACGTAACAGCAGTACTATAAACTTAATTAAGAATATTCTTTGAAACTAAAACATAAAAATAGTACTATAAAGAGTTAGAACTTTTTTCACCGCAGGCATCCTTGCTACCTTCCACCTAGAACAGCACTAAGGCACACTTACTTACCAGCATAATCATGTCATGTCTTTTAGAATTAATGAATGGTGAGAAAATATTTTTGGCACATTACATGAGATGATAGAAAAATGGCAAATCCTTAATTGGTCTCTAAGATTGCGCCAATGAACTCTAGCTCCAAGGGCACTCCCTCACACAAGAATGGGTAGAGGGTGAATTTTATTTATTTTTTTTTATTTTTTATTTTCGAGAAGTTATGAGTTCAGCACATTTGAGGTACATGTGTAACCTACCAATAAAAAAGTCATTAATGAAAAGAAAAAGAGGAAAAAAAATTTTGTAGCTTTCAATAGATTCACCTAAGTGCCTGGCAGTAATAATACTATCAGATAGCTTGTTTTCATATCCTCTTTCTAATAAGGTTTCTTTCAGATTTGTCATCCCTTGGAACACACCAATGGCTAGATGCAGTTCTATCACGTCTGTCATTGCTATCAACCCATAAGTCCAATGTCTAAGAAATCTGTCGAGTTTTGCTGAAATTATACAATGTAAATTTGTTAAACCATTATTAATTTACTCTACAAGCCTTTCCCTTCTCGTCGAAAAAAATTTGGAAGGCCAAGGTCCCATGAAAAGTGGCATTCTTAGCGTGGATTGAGCCCTTAGGAAAATCCTGGCAATTAATAACCTTTAAAAGACATATTTTGATAGTTGATTAGTATTGTGTGTGTAGAGGTAGCGGTGTGACTGTTGATCACCTGCTTCTTCATTGTCCCATGGCAACATATTTATTGTCCTTTGTTTTCACTCTCCAAGATTAGCTTGGGTGATGCCGAAATCCGTGTATGATATGTTGGAGAGCTGGCAACGATTGTACAAAGAAATAGGGGGTCCTTAATGGTGTTGAGTGACCTGCTCATGTTATCAAAGAGCAAATTGTTGTTTGATTGGATGATTGCTCTAGGCAACATCTCTGCGGGCCTTATGCTGATTTTATTGACTCTCTTTTGTTGTGAGTTGTATTCATTGAAAATAATTTGTCCACATATTATTGTGTTATTTTCTTTTCCTTTTTATAATATAAAAAAAAAAAAAGAAGGAACAAATAGAGTCCACAAAAATTCAGACTTTAACATAATCACAGAATAAGAGAATTATCCTTGTCACTGAAGATGAGAAGCTGTACAGCCATTAGCACAGGAACAATTATATTTTGACAATTTTATAAGGTTGCATTTGAATTTGAGGATTTATAGTCAATGAATTTCAAGGATAATTATTGGTACAAATTACTTGATAAGAATTTTAACAGCACAAGATGAATTCAACTTTTTATGAGGATTTTTCTCCCACAAATACACTTGTAATCCCATCAACAACAACCAAAAACAAAACACTTGTATTTGAAATAAAATCTTATATACTTGTTTCAAATCCACAAATTGATAAAACTGAAATTCATTAACAGAAAATGTTTCTCTCTCTCTCTCTCTCTCTCTCTCTCTCTCAAAATACTTTATTCAAGTCAGTCATTTGGTCTAGAAACTAAATCCAAATCTTATATTTCTATTGAAATGAAACATAAAAATATTAAATGAAGGATATGCATTTATCGTCATATCATATTCTAGTTTAAAGAGAGACGAGTATGAGTTATTTAGCTATAACCATATCAACTATTGCTTTCATTTCCAGGAACACAATTTTACCTGAACTAGGCAAAGGAGTTTCCTCAGTATAATTTTCTGGGGCTCTAGCAATGAAGACTTGCTCATTTGTTGAGAATGATGTTTGAGCTCCAGATGGTACTGCCACAGCCCCCAATGAAGTCTCTTCACTTTTCATATCAGAGCCATATTCATTTGGCTCCTCAAACCCAGCAACATGGGATTCAAAATACGGACATTCTAACACAATTTCTGGTTGTTGACTTAAAAAGCTGAGACGAGGGTCACATTGAATAAGCGTTTCGAAGTGCTTGCCTAACATCCCTTATAACCACAGCAGCATCACATATTTAGAATCTTGGTGATACAACACAGAAGTGATTCATGCTCTTGATTAGTTGCAGTCTAAAATGCAAGTAACAACTCTGTGTTTGGATAAATTTTGATATTGGCCCCTGATATTTAATAAGTTTAATCCTAGTCTCTTACATTTGGCACCATTTTTATTTAAAAAAAAATCTCGTCCTGTCTATTCCCAGTAATGACATGAAACCTAAAATGCTAATTAACCCTACAATCTCTACAGCTGGTCTAATTAAAAACACACCATATCATTTACGAAGTAATTGTAATTCCCAGTGAATCATACATCAAAGAAGATGATGGTGAAGGAAGAAAGATATATGATCTGCTCCAAATGTAATGTAAAATATAAACACACAATCATAAGTTTGGGTCAAATAATAATAAAATGTTGCAAGTTTAATAAAAACGAAGTACCTATAGACGCTTGCTTGACCACCTGTAAAATCCGAGGATGCCGGCCATAAGGTGTGCTTCCTAGGTTGTGGATTTGTCTCCCTAAAGAAAAGGGGCCTTCTAGACAGCTGAGTCAAACAAACAAGAACATGAATCTAGCTACAATCACAATCTAAATTTTATAAAAAAAAAATTGAATTTTTTTAATTTACCACAACATCCAAAGTTCCCGGTCCATCATGTGGATAGATTGCTTTGATAGCCACAATATCTGACCACTGTATTTCAATCTTATTCTTAAGACTGCCATCAAGGACTTCCCACACCAGCTTATGCTTTGCAAAGTAACATTTTGCCACCAACTCTCCTTCGTACTTCAACTTATACTACAAAATAGAATAGAAAGTCAACAATGAAGCATAATCCAGGCAACATGAATATAAATTTATATACCTCCCATGTCCCGATTCTAAGAAGTGAAACCAAAAAGTTCGAAGCCTTAAGCTTATCATTATTGTTGTTGTTGTTGTTGTTGTTGTGGGTATTTTGATGAGAAAGCAGCCTGATTTGGATTAAATCCAAGGAGGAGGGGCTCTTTCGGAGATGCAAACCAAGTGGGCTTAGCTCATGATCCAAGGGATTGTACATTTCCTTTTGTTGCAGAGATTGATGCATGTGCTTGTGCTTGTGCTTGGATCGCTTGTTAAATTCTAAGGAGGATTTTTCAACTTCTTCTAATACCGCCTTCTTCATTAACTCAACCATCGATTCTTTTTTTCTTTTTTCTTTTTTTAAAAAAATTTACTCGATTCGGCAGACAATAAAAACTTCTTCAATTTTGTTCTATTTCAATATCCGTGCAGGTTACACGTGCCCCCTAACAGAATTGCCACCTGGCAGACCCGTCGTCAAATTTGCCACACTAGAACCTCGTTCCTTCCTTCCTCTGATTTTTAAAAAATAAAATAAAATATGAAAATGCCCTTTGATTGATTGCTCCCTGTATTTGTCCTCTCTACCTGTATCTCATCTTATCTTGGATTCATATCCCATGCAATAGTTCTAATCTCAGCTTTTGATTTAATCCTACGGTTGTAAATAATTGCCACGTCATCGATCTGTGTCTTACATGGGGTTGGGCTATCTTCCTTCACCTCTCCGCTTTCTATTGTCTTTAGATTCACCAAATCCAAATTTCAAAACTTTTCTCTCTTTTACTAAGTTGAATCTCTATAACCATGGCTACAACTGGAAGCCTCCGAGGCCCACTAACCACCACTGGCGGTGCTTGCCAGTATGACCTTCTCCTCTTTTAAGGTCCCTCTCTTTTCTCGTTCTCTCAAGTCTAGCCATGCCCATTCATCAAGCTTGCCCCAACACCACCATCTCTGGCGGTGCTTTTTAGCGGTGTCACCAATGCTGGTGGTCATCGAGTACCCTTTCTTTCTCCTTAATTTATTTTCTTTTCTATGTGGTTTTTTTTTTTTTTTTTCCTCTTGTTTGCTCACCGATTTTGGGGTGAGAGGGATGAGATTTTGTTTGATGAATGACATTTTGTTTCAGTTTTGATTAGCTTAATGAATGGGTTTTCTTGTTTAGATTTCTAGAATTAGCAATAACTGTTATTATTGGCATTTTTAAAGCTGGTTTTGGGAGGGCATTGAAGATGTTTGTTGAAATGCTTCATAGAGTTTTAGTTTATTTCTTTGTATTTTGCCTTTATTATTATTATTATTTTTTTTATGGATTTGTATGCTAAAATTGTGATGCTATGTGTATGGAAGCTGGATTTTTTTTTTATTAGATTGATTAATGGGTTTTCTTGTTAAGTGTAAAGTTTGATGGTTTTGCTTGAGTTTGAAAATTGAGGCTTTGCAATATGGCCGAATATGTTGTGATTGTATGAGAATGGGTTTTCTTGTAATTGTTGTGTGTATGAGTCTATTGGCTTTGGCATTTTGGAAATGTTGATACTAAATCTATGATTTTTTCTTCTGATCCTAATTTCTTTGCCTAAGAGTATCCATTTCTTATTCCAACTTTCACTGAAACAGAACTATGATTCTTAGCTTGATAAAAGTTTCTCAGTTTGAAGTTTGTCACAATGGATCAGTTTTTTCTCATTCCCTATGTTACTATTGTGGTTTTGAGTTGTGAAATGCATTGAAGATGTTTGAGAAAATATAGGTTAGAAATTTGAAGTGATGTTAATCTAATTTATTTGTATGTTGTGTAGTCTTGAGCGAGGTTCATCATAGTGATGTTAATGCCACTAAACCAGGTCTTTTCTGAAGCTGCCAGAATCTTGCAGGACTCAAGATGATGCACCAATCCTAGTCTGGAATCCAGTCCAGCCTAAATGGTTTGCCCCAGCACAGCCACGGTATAAAGCCAACTTCGACAAAGCTCTATTCAAAAGCACTGACTCAGCTGGTTTGGGCGTGATAATTCGAGACACCAATGTCGCAGTCATAGGCACTTTGTCAATGCAAATCTCACTCCCCCAGTCCGTGGCAATGGTTGAAGCTGTAGCTTGTAGGCGAGCAATACAATTTGCTGTTGAAATTGGGCTGCACGAAGTGGTTTTTGAAGGTGATGCAGCAGTAATCATCAACGCTATTTCTAATGGATCGACCAACCAATCCTTGTATGGTCACATAGTCGATGACATTCTAGCCCAAGCTTCTTTTTTATATTTCTTTGATTTTTATTTTGTTCATCGGTCATGTAATAAAGAAGCAGATGCCTTGGCCAAACGTGCTAAAGTAGAGTCTGATTTACAAGTTTGGTTAAAGGATTGTCCTAAGGACATTGCTCCTCTGGTTTTGGGTGATGTTTCTTGATATATTTTTTCCTTATTTCAATAAAGCCCAGCCTATATTTGGGGTCTAGTTTCTCAAAAAAAAAAAAAAAAAAATCTTGTGTAATGGAAAAAAAAAAATTTGAAGTTTTGAACGGATTTGTCTCGGCCGTGGCATCATTATTTTTGCCTTCCATTGTTGCCGTTGTATAATTGAATTGCTGAGCAAGTTGTACCTTCATGTAATGGCTATTTTTTTTTTTTTTAATGAATAAATGTAATGTAAACAAATTTCTTTTGCAAATACCATATTGTGACAAAGTTCTATTATTAGCTTTTTAGGTCATAATGCATTCCAAATCTTTATCTAGTCTAAATAGAGTCATTCTTACTGGGAAGATCTACAGTTCTTTGTGTTTGAATATGCTTGGAACAAAGTACTAAAAATTGAGGATGACTTAAAAACACAAATTATATAAATTATATACATCCTTATTCTTGCTCTTCACCAAAAAGCCAATCTATATGATGGAATTTCTTGGAAATACTATTGGTAATCTAATTCTGTCAGATTACAACAACTTAATGCTCAAATTACACAACAAGAGTCTGCAAGGATGCTTAGCATATTTTAAAATCAATGGATCCAAGATGGAAGTAAGCTAGAAAAAATAAAAAGCTTGATCCAAAAAATAAACTAAATTGTATTAAATTATATTCTTCAATTACAAGGCCATAATAACACGATACATGGACAATTTTTTTCCACTATCATATTACCTAATTCCCACATAATAACCAAAAAAAAGAGTCTTGCATGCTTCAAGATCAAATGCTTCAAAAATTTTAAGCATTGTGACCTTGCTCAATTGTAACCGCCTTGCCAGCCCATTCCATCCAACTAACTAACTATAGCAACTAACTCTAATGCCACACAAGGCTGATGTAAACATATCACCAATACAAGTAATACAAGTATATCGATACTAAAATACAAGTATAGAATGCCAGCTAATCAAATACAACATTATCTAAAGCACAGACACATTATATACTCAGGTTGCACTGGCACATGCACACCTCATCAGCTGCACACGCATACCCCATCAGCAACAGACACACTTCGCATCAGCAGCTGACGCACACCCTGCAGCACCTCACCATGCAGCAACACACGCATGCCTCATCAGCACCACATGCACACCCCATCAGCACCCTACACACGCACTCCCATCAGCACACTCCTAACAGTCAAACATAAAATATAAAACACTTTCTCAATGATAACAGTTAATACTAGTGAAGGTTTATGAAACATATCACTAATTTTTTTCAACCAATCATTGACAAGTATCTACCAAACAAATGATAACAATAAGCATAAGAAAAAGTAGAATATCTCCCAATTTGGAGCATCTTAAAAATCAAATTATTATTGAAAATCCGTCAACAACAAATAGAATGCATCTTGAAGTTAAGCACTAGCAGCTAAGGATTCTTCGAAATTTTATTTTAATACAAAACAAGAAAAAGGAAAGGGAGAGAGTTAAAACCATTGAACTATTCAGAAGCTCAAGTGTGCAACCTTAGGTGGAAAAAAATATTCTTCAACACAAACTCATTAGAGCATAGTTTTGTTTCAGTGAAAGCAACTAAGGAATAACAAGTGTGATAAAATTCTCCAAAAAAAACAAAAAAAAGTTTGTCTATCTTTTACACCAACAAATGTCGTTTTCCCCCTCAAAAAAAGAAAGAAAGTGTAGTTTGAGTTCCCAGATTATAAAATGTGTATTTTTAATTAAAAAAATTTTAATGTGCATTTTAAAAATAAATTTTTTTAATTCACAATTAAACGTTTGGGATGCTGTAGTTATTACTCCTAGCAAAAGTTTGTCCATCTTTTACACCAACAAATGTCGTTTTTCCTCTTAGAAGAAAGAAAGAAAGTGTCGTTTGAGTTCCTAGGTTATAAAATGTGTTTTTTAATTAAAAAAAAAATTAATGTGTTTTTTAAAAATAATTTTTTTTTATTCATAATTAAACGTTTGGGATACTCTAGTTATTACTCCTAGCCACTCTTTACTAAAGTAGCAAGAAATTGCAACTTTCTTCGAGGAGTGCCAAGTTGTAGCCACTTTATGTTGATGTACCTGAAATTTGGGGGTGGCTACTCCTTGCCACTCTTTACAAAATTGGTAAGAAATTCTCACTTTCTTTGAAGAGTGGCAAATTATAACTACTCTGTGTCGATGTTCTTGAAATTTAGGAATTGCTACACCTTGCCACATTTTACAAAAGTGGCAAGAAATTGCAATTTCTTCCAAGAGTTGCAAGTTATAGCCACTTTGTGTCGATGTACTTGAAATTTGGAAATGGCGACTCCTTGCCACATTTTACTGAAGTGGCAAGAAATTGCCACTTGCTTCCAAGAGTGGCAAGTTATAGCCACTCTGTTCCAAAGTACACAAATTTTGGGATTGGCTATTACTTAACACTTTTTACTGAAGTGGTGAGAAATTGTCACTTTCTTTAAAGAGTGGCATGTTGTATTCACTCTTTGTTGATATACTTAAAATTTGGGAGTGGTAATTCCTTGACACTCTTTACTAAAGTGGCAAGATATTGCCACTTTGTTCCAAAACTGGCATGTTATAGCCATTTTGTTTCAAATTACGTGAAATTTTGGTCTAGCTACTACTTGTCACATTTTACTGAATTGGCAAGAAATTGCCACTTTCTTCAAAGAATTGCAAGTTATAGCCACTAGGCGTCAATGTACTTGAAATTTGGGAGTGGCTACTCCTTGTCACTCTTCACTGAAATGGCAAGAAATTGCCACTTTCTTTGAAAAGTGGCAAGTTATAGCTACTCCAAGTTGACAACATCAAATTTGGGAGTGGCTACTCCTTGCCACATACCATTGAAGTGGCAAGAAATTGCCACTTTTTTCGAAGAGTGGCAAGTTGTAGTTAATCTATGTCGATGTACTTGAAATTTGGGAGTAGCTACTCCATGCTACTCTTAATTGAAGTAGCAAGAAATTGTCACATTCTTTGATGAGTGGCAAGTTATAGTGATACTGTGTTGACAAGTTGAAATTTGGGAGTACACGTTGGCACATTTTATTAAAGTGGCAAGAAATTGTCATATTCTTCAAAGAGTGGTGAGTTATAGCCACTCTGTATCGATGTACTTGAAATTTGGGAGTGACTACTCCTTGTCACTCATTACTAAAGTGACAAGAAATAGACACGTTTTTCCAATGGTGGCAACTTATAGCCACTCTGTGTTGACAACTTGAAATTTGGGAGTGGTTACAACTTGCCATATTTTACTGAAGTGGCAAGAAATTGCCACTTTCTTTGAAGAGTGGCAGTTATAGTCAATCTGTGTTAATGTGCTTAAAATTTGGGAATCGCAACTCCATGCCACTCTTTATTGAAGTGGAAAGAAAATGCTACATTCTTTGATGAGTGGCAAGTTGTAGCCACTGCATCAACAACTTGAAATTTGAGATTGAGTACTCCTTGCCACATTGCACTTTCTTCAAAGAGTGGTAAGTTATAGCCACACTGTGTTGATGTAGTTGAAATTTAGGAATGACTACTCCTTGCCCTATTTTACTAAAGTGGCAAGAAATTGCGACATTCTTCCAAGAGTGGCAAGTTATTGCCACTCTATGTCGAAGAACGTTAAAATTAGGACTGACAACCAATGCCACTTTCTACTGATATGGCGAGAAATTACCACTTTCTACGAATAGTGGCAAGTTATACCCATTATGTGTTAAACAACATGAAATTTGGGACTAAATATTGCTTGCCACTTTTTACTGAAGTGGCAAGAAATTGTAACTATCTCCGAAGAATGGCTAGTTGTAGCGACTCTATGTTGATGTACTTGAAATTCGGACTAACTACTGCTTCCAACTTTTTGTTGAAGTAGCGAGAAATTGCCACTTTCTTCCAAGGGTGGCAAGTTACACCCACTCTGTTTCAAAGTACATGAAATTTGGGACTGGCTACTACTTACCACTTTTTACTGTAGTGGCGAGAAATGCCACTTTCTTCAGAGAGTGGGCAATTATTGGCCCTCTGCACCGTTGTACTTGAATTTTGGGAGTGGGTAGTTTATGCCACTCTTTAAAGAACTGGGTAGTTATAGCCAGCCTATGTCGAAGTATGTGAAATTTGGGACTAGCTACTACTTGCCACATTTTTCTAAAGTGGAGAGTAATTACCACTTTCTTTGAAGAGTGGCAAGTTATAGCCACTTTGAGTCGATGTACTTGAAATTTAGGGGTGGCTACTCCTTATCACTCTTTACTTAAGTGGAAAGAAATTTCCTCATTATTCAATGAGTGGCAAATTGAGATTGTGTACTACTTACCACATTTTACTGAAGTGGCAAGAAAATGCTACTTTCTTCGAAGAGTGGCATGTTATAGCTACATTGTGTTAATGTACTTGAAATTTGGGAATGGCTACTCCTTGCCCCATTTCACTGAAGTGGCAAGTAATTGCGACATTCTTCTAAGAGTGGCAAGTTATTGCCATTTTGTGTGGAAGTACGTTAAATTTGGGACAGGCTGATGCTACTTTATACTAAATGGTGAGAAATTACCACTTTCTTTGAAGAGTGGCAAGTTATACCCACTGTAGACAGCGTATTTTGTCCTCTCTAGATTTGTGTGCTGGACCTCGAAAATTCCAAAAATATTATGTTTTCTCCATAATGCCATGGAAACATCTAAATTGATGTGGCGCAACCCGTTTGGGCATCGAATCACTAGGGTCAAATTGACCAAAATTCAAATTTGGGTCAAAATCATCCCAAAACAATATTTTTCATGTTTTTACATCAAACTCGAGCTACTTGGTGATTTTCATCAACTTTGACCAAGTTTGACCTAAGGTTAACTCTTGAAAACCTTGCTAGGTGCGTTAGCTTGCTTCTTGAGGCCATAACTTTTGATCGAACCGTTGGATTTTCAAGTTTTTTAGCTTTCTACAAACTAGACATCTAGAGATTTCCAAGGACACTAAGATCAGCTTAATCCAAGATCAGGAAGGCATTCAAAACGTCCTTTTCCCAGATCAAATCTGAAGTAGAAACGTTTTTGGGCAGTCTTTGAGCAGTTTCTAGGCAGTTTTCTCCCTCTTTTCTCTACATTTCTCTCCCAAAAACACATAAAAAAAACCTTTGGTTCCTCCTTTCTCTTAACAATCAAAAGGTAGTGTTCTTAATCTCAATCTTTGTCTCCTTGGTTCTATACCTTGGATTTTAAGTTTAGGTGTGTGGATGTAGCTTTTTAGCTACAATCCACACCCATTGCTTTTCCTAGCATGTTCTTGCTTTATTTTTCTTCCTAACATGTTTTATGGTTTCTCTAGCATGTTTCCTTGATTTTTGCCATGATTTGTCGCTTTGATGTTGTTTGCCTAGCCTTTGTTGGCTAGGATATGTCTACTTTTCATGTTTGTGCTAAGTTCCACATGTTTTTAGGCTCCTTGCCATGTTTATGCTTAGATCTACATGCCTATATGCCTATGTGTACTTTGCCATGTTTTTGCTTAGATCTACATGTTTGTACATAAATCTACATGTTTATGCATAGATCTATGTGTTTATGTGCTCCGTGCCATGCTTGTGTGATTGGATCTATGTTGGTTGCTATTCCATATGCTACTTTAGCCTCTTTTTGTCCCTTGGTATCTCTATTTCTTGCGTTTTGGCCCTTTCCGTGGGGTGTAGATCTAGATCTTGTGGTCTAGGCGTACATTTGCACACCTAGGCCTATATTAAAGGGTTTGAATAATTTCCTTTGCATGTCGATGTTTTCTTGCTTGCTTCTATGCTTTATCTCCATGTTTGCCTCTCTAGTTCTAGGCATTGCTGTGCTTTGTGCCCTCCGTGGGCTTGTGCTTGCATGGTTACACCCGTCCCTTTTAGATTTTGTTTGGATGTAACCACTTGTGAGATATGCACCCATGGTGTCGGTGTGCTTGATTAACACCTTTCTTCACTCCATGAAATGTTGATATGCTTGCCTTGCTTACTTTGCACTAGCCGTTTGGCTTTCTTTGCTTCTTTGCATCTTTGCACGATTACCTACATGTTCATGCATGAGTCTGTGTGTCGTCCATACTCCAATCCAATGAAACTATGAACACTCGATCCAAACTTACATTTGTCCTTCTAGGACATCCCCTTTTGTTTGATAATATGCTTGTTTGCCTCTTCATGCGCTTCACATGTTTGTCTGCCCCCGTTTGGCATCTTTTGCTAGCTTGTCTTTTAGCATGCTTCTCCTACCATTTGTTCCTTTGCTTGTCTGTTGGCTTGTGTCTTTTGTCTTTGCATGTACATGCATGGAGCAAAGAAACTTGGAGTAAGGGTGCAGCCTCCTAGGCGCAGGCAAAAATGGCAAGGATGCAAGCAAAAGGATGCAAGCCCACAAAGGGCAATGCTCAGTGATTAGGGGGCCTAGCCCTTCTAGAGCAATCTTCTCTTTCTCTCTTTCTCTAAACCACTTCTTTATAGCATGTATTAGGGTCCCCCTCTATGTGCCCCCTTTCCTTTTCCTGCTCCTTACTGGGGTTGCGTTCCTTAGGTATGGCAATGTTTGTTTTACATTTCTTCTACCTTTCTGGGCCATACCCTTGAAACTTTGGCAATGTTTGGTTTAATTTCCCGCTTTGTGTGATATAGCATTGTGCATGATGTGTGTGTGTGTGTGTGTTTATATATATATATATATATATATGCCTGCATGTGTGTGGGTGATTGTGCACTTTGTATGATAGACTCTCGATGCTACATGAGTGACCCTCTCTAATCGTGAAAGTTCTTGACCTTGAAGTATGGGTATGTGCTCAAGTCGATTGCCGTAGGCGCATATTTATGCTATACTGTGTGCACGGTCATCGCAGTGTGATTGTCTTAATCCATGTCACCAAATGACATTGGTTTCCCCATGTATGCGACATGCATCAACATGCGTGATGCTTTGGAGTGCTTTGGCTCGTCATAGTGCGAGCATGTTGATACACGCCATATATACAGATGCGAAGCCTTATCGATGTGCCATAGTGCACCAAATGTGAAACTCTGCCAAATTTTTGTCGTGAATATAGGGCATCCCCAATGCCATATTCTCACATTGAAAGTGCGGTAAGAGTAGAGTTTGGTGTGCTATGATGCATCTAAGGTGAAGCGTTGCCGAATTTCTGCCACAAAAATAAGGAAAAATACTGCCAGATTTTCGCCGTGGAAATTTGGCAATGACTTCAAACACACTTGGAAAGCATAGATTTTGACCACACCCAATGTAAAACCAAAACTCAAAGCCCAACACATTCAAAGCCCCAAAAGCTAATGCCAATAGCTTGTTTTCAATTGCCAATGTCTAAAAATTATGATTTTACCAAAACAAAGGACTGTCTTTGGACAGGCGTTGTGAGGTGCCTAACACTTTCCCCACATGTAACCAGACTTCCAAACACAAGAAACAAGATTTTTTTCCCATTCATATTAGATTTAAGAGAAATGCCATTTTTCTTAACCTAGGATTGGTAATAAAATCAAATAGAGTTAGGTGACCAACACACCTTAGAAAACCCAATGATTGGTAGCGACTTCACTTACCCTTGGTAATTTCCATAAAATCGATTCAAATTCCAGTCACACACCCAAGGTACGACATACCTCCACATATATCGCGCGGGCGTCGCGACAATGGGTGGTCGAGCAGCCATAAGGTGTCGATAGACTGGCGACTCCACTGGGGATAATTAGAGAGCCTTTAGAGCTTTTGATAAAATCCTAATATTTGGACATTGGCTTTCAAAAACATTGAAATTAGCATTAGCCTTCAGGGCTTTCTTTTTGAAAATTGCTTTTACTATATCCTAGTAAAATACTTTCAAAACTCAATAATATTTTCCAAAAATGTTTTCAAAATGGTTTTCCAAAATCTGGCTTTGAGGTATTTTCGTTTGTATGTGTGAAGCTTTACTGCTTTCCTAAAGCATGCTATACAGCTTTCCCTCACATGTGCAAACCTAGGGTAGTAAGACATAATTTGTGCTTAAATCTATTGTGCTTGGAAAGTATTTTCCCCTTTCATTTCAAAATGCATGACATCACCCCTCATATTGGGTCGAACCCAGGCTCAAAATTGAAGGCTAATGTAGGATGCGTATACCTTAGATAGTTACGAGATGCTGAATTGTAGGCTTTTCTTAGGTCCATGGGTGGACAAGATTATGTTGAAAAGGATGACTTGATCCGCTCTATCCCATAACTTTTATGAAGGGGAGGATTAGATGATCGAGGTCCCCTTAAGAATAGGACCAACTTACCAGTTAAGCTGTGTCTGATATAGTTGTCCTAAACTATGTCAAACCCGTGAGGACTAGGTAGAGCCAAATCCGAGTGAACATCCCAACCTAGGACAGGATATCCTTCATAGGATTTGTGAGAGACCTTGCTGAAAGTGCCTCTCAAAAAATAGAGATTTTTGAAGTGCTTTTTAGGGCATCTCTCTTTTGGGTAAGTGGTGTGGAGTCGCCACTTATTTTTTATACAAAAAAATAAGAAAAAATAATATAAAATACATGACTAAATAGTATCCTTATCATTGATTGAATAAAAAAAATACATGTTTGAAAAATCGAAAATTACATGGCTTTGGGTCCTAGTTACAAATTATCAAATAATTACATGGCTTTTTATCCTAGTTACATTCTACCCAAAATAAAATAAAGATAAGGCTTAGATCTACTTATCCAAAAGAACTAGATTCGGGGGCTAGCTTATGGAATGAGAAGGTGTTAGGCACTTATTTTGCCCAGACTGAGTCTGGTTTTCTAGACTCTTGTGACCAATGTACCATTTATGCATGCTATGAATGACATGTTATATATACGTAAGTCTACATCACACAAATTTATTTATGAATGCATCCTCTTTGTGACCAATGTACCACTTATGCATGCTATGAATGACATGTTATATATACATAAGTCTACATCACACAAATTTATTTATGAATGCATCCTCTTCTTAGTTTTTTTAAAAATTCAGATTTGTTTTCGTGGTGATTAAAAAAATGGCTTTTGATTACAGAGAAAAAAAATCAGATCTATTTTTATAAAAAATATGGTAGAGATTTTTTATGAAGAGAATTTCATTCATAAGATAAATTTATGCTACATGAACTAAATAAAACAAACAACCATAAATAGAATCATGCATAATCTTTTTCTTCGTTTCAAAAATCTGCATATGTTAAAGAAAAATCAAATCTATATCTAAGAAAGATACAAATAAGTTTTTGATTGAAAAAAAAAAATTCAGATCTACATATAAAAAAGATGCAGAACCATTTTATTTGAAGAAAAATTAAGATCTACATCTAAGAAAGTGTGCAGATCCGTTTTTTATTAAGAAAAATTCAGATCTACATCTAAGAAAGATGCAAATCTGTTTTTTATTAAGAAAAATTTAAATCTACATCTAAGAAAGATGCAAATTCGTTTTTTATTAAGAAAAATTAAGATCTACATCTAAGAAAGGTGAAGACCCATTTTATTTAAAGAAAAATTCAGATCTACGTCTAAGAAAGATGCAGATCCGTTTTTAATTAAGAAAAAGAATTGGTTATATGCAGATTATTGAAATTAAGAAAGAGATCATAACAACTATATAAAAAAAGATCAAGATCATGCTTTAAACAAAACAATGATTAACAATTCATGTTATAGATAAAGAAAAACATGCATCATCATAAAAGAGAAAAACATAAAGAAAAGGAAAGGCTAATTGAAAACAACCTCTTGCATGGAGCACTTCTTGTTCTTGAGAGGATGTTTTAGGGTTCAAAGAAATTTATTCAATTATCTTTGAAACCTATAAACCCTAGTTTTGGCAGTAAATATAAAAAAGGATCAACAAATATAAGTACTTTGAGAGCCTAAAAATATATGCCTCTCAAAGCACCCAATTTTTTTATTTTTATTTTTAATTATGAGATCTAGTCTCTATTTATAGAGGCCAGAAGACTCTAAAAAATAGCTTTGATGTGTAGAACTTGAATCGGGACTCATCCTTTTGCGGAAAGATCAAAAAGGGTGTGCCTTTTCGTCACCCAAACGGTGTTGGGCCAAAGCCCAAAAGGGGACAATTTGGCACTTTTAAAGTGTCGTTCGACACTCCAAAAGTGTTGAATGGTGCTTTTGGATGCTGAACCCACTTTTGTGTTCGGGTGCATTTTGGACTCTCTTTCTAGGGTTTATTTTATTTTATTTTATTTTTTATATGGTCCTTGTATATAGGCGTGTTTTCATCCTTAATCTATGATTTTTTTTTTTATATCTTTTCTGGATAATTCAGACTTTTTGGGAAAAATTATCTTGTAGATAAATCTCTTAAAATAAATATTGATAAAGTTTAGATTATCTACAATTTTATTGTTATGCAATCATCCCTTTTATTCCTATGCATGCAATCCTATTTTAAACACTAAATATCAACCAATTACAAAATTATTTAATTAATTTTAATTGTTTAAGCAATCAGAATTAATTTAAATTAATCGTGTGTGGTCAACTCATCTTAGACACAATGCATGTTGACCATGAAAACTTGATCATGCGATATCTTTCGATCCGATGGTTTGATTTAAAAACTGGACACACCATTGCGACTGTTATAATCTCAAGACCATTTTTATGATGAATAAATTGATACATGTAATACAAGATCCAATTGATGCATGTAATGCAAGAACCAATTGATGCATGTAATGCAATCATGATTTTTGGGGTACATGGATGGCCATTCCAGTCATCTTCCTTGATTAAATCATGAGTGCAAAATCGAGTGTCTATAGAATACCCCTCATTGATAGAGCTCGGAAAGCGAATGTTAATGTAAAACAAAGACACTAATTTTAGTGACCATGATTTAATTAAGGTTGAATTTTCAAAGATTACCTAGCCTTTGAACCTAAAACTTTGGAACATAGAACTAGTGCCTTATCTTTTGACAAAAAAAGAAAATACTTGACTTAGCTAGTAGTTTATGACTTAGGAAATGATTCTTGACAAGTGGGGTGACCAAGAGGCTTTTCATCCTGATTCTAAAAATGGAATTGTCTGTGACCAAAGGGCTTCTTAACCTCGATCTTGACGAAAAGTAACCAAAGGGCTTCTTAACCTTGGAACTTAAAGAAAGGTGATCAAGGGGCTTCTCAACCTTGAAACTGGAGCTGTCTATGACCAAAGGGCTTCTCAACCTCAATCTTAACTATTGAAATGTCGATTGAAATGCTTCTCTACTTTGATCTAAACTGTTGAAATGTTGATTAAAGGGCCTCTCTATTTCGATCTGAACTGTTAAAATGTCGATCAAAGGGCCTTACTACTTTGACCTGAACGGATGAAATGTCGATTAAAGGGCTTCTCTACTTCGATCTGAATGGCTGAAATGTTGATCAAAGGGCTTCTGTACTTCGATCTGAACTGATGAAATGTCGATCAAAGGGCTTCTTTAATTTGATTTGAACTGTTGAAATGTCAATCAAATGACTTCTCTAATTGATCTGAACTGATGAAATGTCGATCAAAGGATTTCTTTACTTCGATTTGAACTGTTGAAATGTTGATCAAAGGGCTTCTCTACTTTGATCTGAACAGATGAAATGTCGATCAAAGGGTTTCTCTACTTCGATCGGAATTGTTGAAATATCGATCAAAGGGCTTTCTACTTCAATCTGGACGGATGAAATGTCAATCAAAGGGCTTCTCTATATTGAGCCGAACTGTTGAAATGTTGATCAAAGGGCTTCTCTACCTCGATCTGAACTGATCAAATGTCGATTAAAGGGCTTCTCTACTTCAATCTGGACTAATGAAATGTCTTTGATCTAGACTGATGAAATGTCGATCAAAGGGTTGCTCTACCTTGATCTGAACTGTTGAAATGTCGATTAAAGGGCTTCTCTACTTTGATCTAGACTGATGAAATGTCGATCAAAGGACTTCTATACTTCGATCTACACTGTTGAAATGTTAATCAAAATGCTTCTCTACTTCAATCTAAACTGATGAAATGTCGATCAAAGGGCTACTCTATTTCGATCTGAACTGTTGAAATAAAGATCAAAGGGCTTCTTTAGTTCGACCCAAACTGTTGAAATGTCGATTAAAGGGCTTATCTACTTCGATCCGGACTGTTCAAATGTCGATCAAAGGGCTTCTCTACTTTAATCTGGACTGATGAAATGTCGATCAAAGGGCTTTTCTACTTCGATCTGAACTATTTAAATGTCGATCAAAGGGCTACTCTACTTCGATCTAGGCTGATGAAAAGTTGATCAAAAGACTTCTCTACTTTGATTTGAACTGATGAAATGTCGATCAAAGTGCTTCTCTACCTCGATCTGAACTGTTGAAATGTTGATTAAAGGGCTTCTCTACTTTGATCTAGACTGATGAAATGTCGATCAAAGGGCTTTTCTACCTCAATTTGAACTGTTGAAATGTCGATTAAAGGGCTTCTCTACTTTGATCTAGACTGATGAAAAGTCGGTCAAAGGACTTCTCTACTTTGATCTACACTGATGAAATGTCAACCAAAGGGCTTCTCTACTTCGAACTAAACTGATGAAATGTCGATCAAAGGGCTACTCTACTTCGATTTGAACTATTGAAATGTTGATAAAAAGGCTTCTCTACTTTGAACCGGACTGTTGAAATGTTGATCAATGGGCTTCTCTGCTTCAATCTGGACTGATGAAATGTCGATTAAAGGGCTTTTCTACATCGGTCTGAACTATTTAAATGTCGATCAAAGGGCTACTATACTTCGATCTGAACTGATGAAATGTCGATCAAAGGGCTTCTCTACCTCGATCTGAACTGTTAAAATATCAATCAAAGGGCTCCTCTACTTTGATCTAGACTAATGAAATGTCGATCAAAGGCTTTTCTACCTCAATCTGAACTGTTGAAATGTCGATCAAAGGGCTTCTCTACTTTGATCTAGACTGATGAAATGTCGATCAAAAGACTTCTCTACTTCGATCTACAACGATGAAATGTCAATCAAAGGGCTTCTCTACTTCAAACTAAATTGATGAAATGTCGATCAAAGGGCTACTCTACTTAAATCAAACTGTTGAAATGTCGATCAAAGGGGTTCTCTACGTCGATCTGAACTATTGAAATGTAGATCAGAGGGCTTCTCTACTTCAATCTAAACTGTTGAAGTGTCGATAAAAGGGCTTCTCTACTTCAATCTGGATTGATGAAATGTTGATCATAGGGCTTTTCTACTTCGATCTGAACTATTGAAATGTTGATTAGAGAGCTACTCTACTTCGATCTAGATTGATGAAATGTCGATCAAAGGACTTCTCTACTTCAATCTGAACTGATGAAATGTCGATCAAAGGGCTTTTTTACCTCGATCTGAACTGTTAAAATGTCGATCAAAGGACTTCTTTACTTTGATCTGGACTGATGAAATGTTGATCAAAGGGCTTTTCTACCTCGATCTGAACTGTTGACATGTCGATTAAAGGGCTTCTCTACTTTGATCTAGACTGATGAAATGTCGATCAAAGGACTTCTCTACTTCAATCTACGTTGATGAAATGTCAATCAATGGGCTTCTTTATTTTGATCTAAACTGATGAAATATTGATCAAAGGGCTTTTCTACTTCGATCTGAACTGTTGAAATGTCAATCAAAGGGCTTCTCTAGTTAGATCTGAACTATTGAAATGTTGATCAAAGGGCTTCTTTACTTCGATCCTAAATGTTGAAATGTCGATTAAAGGGCTTCTCTACTTCAATCTAGACTGATGAAATGTAGATCAAAGGGCTTTTCTACTTTGATCTGAACTATTGAAATGTTGATCAAAGGGCTTCTCTACTTCGAACTAAATTGATGAAATGTCGATCAACGGGCTACTCTACTTAGATCAAACTGTTGAAATGTCGATCAAAGGGGTTCTCTACGTCGATCCGAACTATTGAAATGTCGATCAAAGGGCTTCTCTACTTCGATTTGAACTGTTGAAATGTCGATCAAAGGGCTTCTCTACTTCAATCTGGACTGATGAAATGTCGATCATAGGGCTTTTCTACTTCGATCTGAACTATTGAAATGTTGATCAGAGAGCTACTCTACTTCGATCTAGACTGATGAAATGTCGATCAAAGGACTTCTCTACTTCAATCTGAACTGATGAAATGTCGATCAAAGGGCTTCTTTACCTCGATTTGAACTGTTGAAATGTCGATCAAAGGACTTCTCTACTTTGATTTGGACTGATGAAATGTTGATCAAAGGGCTTTTCTACCTTGATCTGAACTATTGAAATGTCGATTAAAGGGCTTCTCTACTTTGATCTAGATTGATGAAATGTCGATTAAAGGACTTCTCTACTTCGATCTACATTGATGAAATGTCAATCAATGGGCTTCTTTACTTTGATCTAAACTGATGAAATATCGATCAAAGGGCTTTTCTACTTCGATCTAAACTGTTGAAATGTCGATCAAAGGGCTTCTCTAGTTAGATCTGAACTGTTGAAATGTTGATCAAAGGGCTTCTCTACTTCTATCCTAAATGTTGACATGTCGATTAAAGGGCTTCTCTACTTCAATCTAAATTGATGAAATGTTGATCAAAGGGCTTTTCTACTTCGATCTGAACTATTGAAATGTCGATCAAAGGGCTTCTCTACTTCGATCTAGACTAATGAAATGCAGATCAAAGGACTTCTCTACTTCGATCTGAACTAATGAAATGTCATTCAAAGGGCTTTTCTACCTCGATCTGAACTGTTGAAATGTTGATCAAAGGGCTTCTATACTTTGATGTAGGCTGAGGAAATTTCGATCAATGGACTTCTCTACTTCGATCTATACTGATGAAATGTCAATTAAAGGGCTTCTCTACTTCGGTCTAAACTGATGAAATGTCAATCAAAGGGCTTCTCTACTTTAATTTGAACTGTTAAAATGTCGATTAAAGGACTTCTCTACTTCGATCCGAACTATTGAAATGTCAATCAGTGGGCTTCTCTACTTCAATCTGAACTATTGAAATGTCAATCAGTGGGCTTCTCTACTTCGATCCAAACTGATGAAATGTCGAACAAAGGATTTCTCTACTTCGATCTGGACTGATGAAATGTAGATCAAAGGGCTTTTCTACTTTGATTTGACCTATTGAAATGTTGATCAAAGGGCTTTTCTACTTTAACCTGAACTATTGAAATGCCGATCAAAGGGCTTCTCTACTTTGATCTGGCTTGTTGGCTACAAAAGTGAAAATTTGGAATTAAACTTTAACTAATGAGTGCTTTGTGGTCCCACTGTTTCTAAAATGTGTGATTTTCATTAACTCGTTCTCGATTTGAACTTTATGAAGAAAAAGTTTAATTGACAAAAGATTTTATTTCTGAGAAACATTTGATTTTTGGAACTTGGAAGTTTTGAAATTGACCTTCAAAATTTTAAGACTTTGAAACTTTGAGATTTTGACTTGAAATTTGGAATTTGAAATCTAAAATTTTGTGATTTGGAGTTTGAAAATTTAGGCTTGAAATTTTGATCATGAAATCTGGGGTTTGAATGTTTTTTCTTGAAATTTTGAAAACTAGAAATTTGAAAAAATTGGCATTGAGAATGTGGATTTTTCTCTTTTTTTTTTTTTTTTTTTTTTTTTTTTTTTTTTTTTTATGAATGAAAATTTTGAATTGAAACTTTGGAGTTTGAAAGATACTTGAGAGCTTTGAATTTGGAATTTTTTCTTTTGGGTTTGACTGAGTTTAAGTGTGGGGGTCGAAATTTTGGCCCCCCACTTTTTTGTCTCTTCCTTTTTCGTTTTTTTCCTCATCCTTCATCAACTTCTCTTCCTCCATTGTCACTATTCACCTTCTTCTTCCCCTTGATTTTCCTTCTTCATCTCTTCATTTCTTCTCACAAAAAAAAAAAATACTTATTTAAGCTTCCTAACCTTCCCTCATCCATCTTTATCAATATTTCTCTAGATCCTTGTGTTTCGAGCATTTTCACCACACAGCCATTTTTGGTGTAACCCATTTTCTAAACCCATTTTTCTTTACATCAAGATGGCTTCTTCGTTTGAGGGACCTTCTTTTCTTACTTTTCATGGTAAGAAATACAATCCAACATTTGATTGGCATGATGAGGATGGACTTCTTCAAGACCCTAGGACCTATGCTCCATATTGTCATGTAGACACCAAGGTGAGTTTTTATTTGGTTTCTTTGCTTGGGAAAATGTTGTTGCATGTTTCATTGAAAGTTTCATGGGGAGATATTGTCATTTGGTTATTTGAAATTTAGGGCATTGTGTGATTGATCATGTTGGAAAATGGATTTGGACATTCTTGAAGTGTTATTTCTTGATCATGGTACAATTTGGACAATGTTGGTGGCTTATGGAATTTTGACAATGTAGATAAATTGTGATGTTGTTGGATGGATTTTGAGAGTATTGGCATTGTGAAAAATTTGTGGTAGGCTTATGTGAATGTGCTCATGATGTATATGGGAAAAGTTTATTGGCATGTGTAAACTTTGTTTTATGGACATGCAAAATTTTGTGGGCATGAGTATGTAAAATTTGTGGGTATGGAAAATTTTTGGGCATGAGAGAAATTTATGGGCATGAAATTTTGATTATGAAAAATTTTGTTTGGGCAGCATGGCTTATGCTACTGTGATGCATTTCATGACCTAACTCTCTAGGCAGAGTCTTTCAAGCATGGGTGGGGGCTCCATTTGTATGGCAGGTGAGGTTCAGGATTTTTTTTTGGCTATGTGTAGGCTTTGAAAAATTATGTTGGCTTTGTGGTAATGGTGTCGTGGCAATTTTCAAGTCTGGATGTATGAGTACTTTGGAGTGGGTCCTCAAGTTCGGGAGGAGGTTAACATTATTTGTCCTAGATATCTCCATTGGTTACTCAAGTATCGTTTGTCAGTGACCTCAAGGCGTTCTTTGGAAATTTGGCAATTGATGATTGATGATTTGATTGTAATAATGTGAGTCCTTCTTCCTCCCCTCCCTTTTTTTGTGCAGGATCTTTGGTGCTTGATTATGGTTTGCTCTTTTCTCATTCTGGGCTCTTTTGTGATTTTTCAGTTGTGTTTGGATCCTTGGGCTAGATGTGAAGGGTATGCAGAGTGTGAACAAGTTTTGGAGTTGAATGGTTGTCAAGCATTGTTTGAACGTGGGCATGGAAGGTATTAGTATCTTGGTGATCGGATGTTACCCCAAGTTCATCATGTGCATCCTTCTACAACAATTTTAGTTCCTCCTTGTCCCTTCGTCCAGTTAGCTGACTTTCTGACTGGTGAAGGGATTCCTTAGGCCCGTGCGGGTTTCATTGTTCCAGGAATGGCATGAACTTATTCTGAATTTATTCAAACTCGTCTGCAAGGTGGCTTGGTTGGCTGAATGGTATTTCTTTTCCTTTATAAAGTCAAATCTTCATCTTGCAAATTCTTTTTCCACATTTTTTCTTGATGACAAAACTTGCATGTTGGATTTTCAGCCTCCACCTTTTGAAGGAGAGGAAGAGGGAGATGAAGAGGAAGAAATCCCTTCTCCTCAATGATTATTTTTTCTGAAAAGATGATGATTTATTTTTTAAGATTGCATGAGGCATGGGCGAATGCCCCTAGTTTGGAACATAAATTCATGAGTCTTAAAAAAAAAAATTGATTTGAACAATTTTTTTGAAAATAAATGCAAGTGATGATTTTTGAAAGCAAGTGAGTTAGACATGTTAGGGTGCCGTAGTTTGACTAAAAAATAAATCTTTTTGAGTGTTAAAAGATCTAAAAAAAAGTCCAAGAACACGAAATTGCATGGGTGTATGACAGAGGGGCTGCGTGCCACTTGGCACACGAGAAGTGCCATTCGGCACAAAAGTGCCGAATGGCTTTGGGCCATATCATGACATTCAGGCCATGGTGGGCCGACTCCTTACTCTTTTCCAATGCATGTTTCGTGCTTTCGCGATTTTTTGAAAAACATTTACTTTGTTTGCAATCATGAAACACTCTCCTAGTCAGTTACAAACTCTCTGAAACCTATTTCAAACTTGATTAGGAATTGATGTAGCTTATATAAATGAATTCTCCTGCGACAATTCTCTGCATAAAGGTTAGCAACACACAATAATCACAAGCAAAAGTCATTCATGGCTAGAAATCATAATTTCTCTCATTCAACAATTTATGTTTGATGAAAAAATAACATGCTTGTATCGCATACAAGACATACGCAACGGAAAAAATAACGGATCTACTTCATTCATAAAAGTTAACATGCACTATATAAGTTTCAAAATTTGAGAACAAGAGAGTGTACCTCGGAGCGGTGAATTTCAAAACTGAAGATCAGAAGCACTTGGGAACACTTTCAATCTTCACTCCAATTCCACTAACACCCAAGATGTGTGGTCTCTCAATCAGTTCCAAAGGGAAAATGTCAAAAAGTGTCTAAACACTTTTTACACCACTTTACAAGAGTGTTCTTATAAATTCTCTACGAATTCTCTACAGAAAAATTCTGTGTGTTTCTCCCTTTGTATCTAACTGATTATCTAATTGGGCTGGCCTTTTGGGCCTTTCCAAATGGGCTTAAGTGTGTGACTTGGAGTGGGATTAAAAGGGACCAATAAGACACTAGTTCCAATGGGCCTTGGGCTTTTTTGTCAACTCTTGACAAGTCCAAAGTTACCTTTAATTATATTTAATACCACTATATAAATATAATTGCACTCTAGGCCTTATTAATAAATTATATCCCAAGACTTTATTATATATGCAACCCCTTCATAAAATATTCATAATAATACAAAGTCATTAAAATAGACTACCACTTTGTTTATTACTACATCTTAATTCCTTAAGTACCCGGTTTAATCCTTTAAGTTATTCATCATATATTTATGAAATTCAATTCCATAAATACATACTTTAGTAACTCCTTACTAAAGTGGTTAAGCCCAACTCTCTGAATAACAAACCACCCATTAAACTTATCTCAAGGGAATATTTTGTATCTCCGTTAAGAGACTATGAATTCCATCTTGAGAATATATGTTCTATCAACACTAAATGTGGCTATCAGACATACTGAGATTTTGACGGTAATTATAGATTTCACTCCTGATATATCAAAGCAGCCTACACTTCATGATTAGGTCCATTATCCTCTCAAGATTAAGAGTCCATGCAAATATCAGTTGTGAGTTTATTTTTCAATTGACAGTCATTAGGAGAATAATAAATCTCACACCGGTCCAGTTCAATATATCTTAACTCTTAAAACATATCAACATACCAACTAGAAACTCCATTTCCATGATCAAGACAAATCATCTTGGTTGATATGCTATAGTCTTTGCAGATGAAATGCCCAATTTCATCACTGACTACGAACTATAATTTTGAGTTTACAAAGAACTTGTGATTTATATCTTCTGTGACTAAATCACATAAACCATATATTATGCATCTCATGGACTATATGATAATGTCCTAATATTCATGTTGCCAATATTTTCAAATAATAATAAAACAACTTTATTAATCACAACATTAAGTCATACATAATGTCATACATAATAAAATACATAGCATCATATAATAGAATTTAAGGACACACATCCTAACAATCTCTCACTTGGCCTAAAGACTATTTTGCACTAATCTAACTCCCATCTTCTCCAAATGTGACTCGAAAGTCCTTTGAGGCAAGGCTTTGGTGAAGGGATCCGCTAGATTCTTTGCACCATCAATCTTTGCTACAATCACATCTCCACGAGCAACAATGTCTCAAATGATGTGGTACTTTCTTTCTATGTGTTTTCCTTTCTTGTGATTCCTTAGATCTTTAGATTGTGCAACCACTCCACTATTTGTCACAAAACAATGTGATAGGAATTTGCTCAATTCTCACAATACCAAGATCAGAAAGGAATTTCTTAGGCCAAACAACCTCCTTTTCTGCCTCACAAGTAGCAACATATTCGGCTTCTATGGTGGAGTCCGCAATACAAGATTGATTAACATTCCTCCAATTTATAGCTCCACCTCCCAAGGTGAAAACACAACCCAACATGGATTTTCTGAAATCTAGATCCGATTAAAAATCTGAATCTGTATAGCCAATGGGAATCAAATCCTCACAACGGTAAACAAGCATATAATCTCTCGTTCTCCGTAAATACTTGAGAATATGATTTACAGCTTGCCAATGTTTAGGTCCTGGATTTGATTGATATCAGCTGACCATGCCAACTGAATAACAAATATCCGACCTAGTACAAAACATGGCATACATGAGACTTCCTACAGCAGAAGCATAGGGAACTTGTCTCATCATATTTTCTTCCTCTTGAGTCTTAGGCTTTTAGTCATCAGATAGAGAAACTTCATGTCTAAAAGGAAGTAATCCTTTCTTGGAGTTTTGCATGCTAAATCGTTCTAGAACCTTATCTATGTATCCAGCTTGTGACAAACCTAACATCCTATTTTTTCGATCTCGCCGAAGCTTGATCCATAGAATATAGTTAGCTTCGCCTAAGTCCTTCATATCAAATTGGCTTGACAATCAGACTTTAACCGATGACATTACTCCTACATCATTTTCAATGAGTAGAATGTCATCAACATAAAGCACTAGGAACATTAATACTTTGTCTTGATGTCTCTTGTACAGACATGGTTCATCAAGATTTTGTTCAAAACCAAATGATTTGATTGCCTGATCAAATGACCTAGATGCTTGCTTAAGTCCATAAATGGACCTTTTCAACTTGCATACCATATGCTCTTGGTTCTTTGCTATGAAACCTTCTGGTTGCAACATGTAGATTTCTTCTTCAAGATTGCCACTAAGAAATGTAGTTTTGACATCCATTTGCCAAATATCATAATCATAATAAGCAGCAATGGATAAGAGAATTCTGATAGATTTAAGCATGGCTACTGGCGAAAAAGTTTCATCATAGTCAATGCCTTCTTTTTGTGTATACCCTTTTACCACTAGCCTTGCTTTAAAAATTTCAACCTTTTCATCTATCTCTCTCTTCCTCTTGTAAACCCATTTGCAACCAACAGGTTTAATGCCGTTAGGCGCCTCTACAAGACTCCAAACTTGATTGGAGTACATGAAATCTAATTCAGATTTCATAGCTTAAATCCAATGGTGTGCATCTATATCATTTATTGCCTCCTCATAAGTGTAGGGATCCGATTCATCCTCTTTTGAGATAGCCTCATAAGTTTCTCCTAAATCTATAAATCTCACAGGAGGCCGAACAATTCTCCCACTATGACGAGGCACTTGTGTACTAGACATTTCATGAGTAGTATCTTGTGGTGTATCTAATACAACCACTTATTCCTTAGTTTTATCCAATGGTCGTTGATTTACAGATTCATTCATTTCAGCCAAAACAACTCTACTTCTAGGAGTAAAATTATTCATATAGTCATTTTTAAAAATTTAGCATTTGTACTAACAAAAACTTTGTTATCATTTCGACTATAGAATAAATAACCCCTAGTTTCTTTTGGATAACCCACAAGCAAACACACTTCTGATTTTGGTTCCAACTTATCAGGCTTCTCCTTTAGCACATGTGCTGGACAACCCCAAATGTGAAGATACGTCATACTAGGCTTACGCCCACTCCACAGTTCCATGGGTGTTTTGGGGACAGATTTTAATGGAACTAAATTCAAAAGATGTATTGTTGTATCTAAGGCATATCCCCAAAAAGAAATCGATAAAGTTGAATAACTCATCATGGACCTAACCATTTCCAAAAGAGTCCTATTTCTTCTCTCCGCTACACCATTTTGTTGAGGAGTTCTAGGTGCAGTCAATTAGGATATAATCCCATTTTGAATTAGGTAATCCTTGAAATCCCCAAGAAGGTATTCGCCACCTCGATCAGATCGAATGGCCTTAATGCATTTGCCTAATTGATTCTCAACTTTAGCCCTAAACTCTTTGAACTTTTCATAGGCTTCGGACTTCCGTCTCATTAGGTACACATAACCATATCTTGAGTAATCATCTGTGAAAATGATGAAATACTCATAACCTCCTTTTGCTTGGGTTGACATAGGACCACATACATCTGTATGAACTAATTCAAGCAACTCTTGGGCTCTTCTACCTTTTGCATTAAAAGGTCGCTTGGTCATTTTACCTTCCAAACAAGATTCACAAATTGGAAATTCATGAAAGCCCATGGGCTCTAAGAGTCCATATTTGATCAGTCTTTGAATTCTGTTTAAATTAATATGACCTAAACGCAAGTGCCAAAGATATGCATCATTAGAAGGAAACTTTCTCTTTAATGATTTTAAATGTGAGTTACTATCTAATTTAGAATTATGTAGTTCATGCTTAATAGGAGTTAAAATATATAGACCATCCACAATATTGCCAGAACAGGTAAACATTTTATCCTTATTTATTACAACATTATCTTTCAGGATAACACAATATCCATGTTTACCCAAATAAGTTGCAAAAATTAAATTCCTACGCACATTAGGTACAAACAGACAGTCTTGCAATATTAAAACCCTAGACTCAAAGCACAAATTAACAACACTAACAGCTACAACCAGAATTTTGCTCCCATCAGCCAAAGTAAGAAACAATTCCCCTTCACTCAACTTTCTAGTCTCTTGAAACCCTTGCAAAGAATTGCAGATATGATTAGCACAACCTAAATCCACACACCAGAAATTCATGGGATTCTGTACCAAACATATTTCAAGAAGAAAGGAAGTTTTCATACCCTTGTTCTTCACAGCTTTAAACTTTGGACAATTCCTCTTCCAATGTCCTGTTTCACCACAATGAAAACACTTTCCTTTAAGCTTCTTTTCTTTATCGGCAACCCTTAAGGCAATTTGCTTACCCTCTTGATTAGTGAAGTCCTTCTTCTTCTTTTTCTTACCCTTTCCTTTCGACTTAGGTTGAAAAGTAGAAGCTTCACCCACATTGGCTTCAATACTAGAAGTACCAAGGATGCCTTCCACCGCCACTAACTCATTCATTAATTTAGACAAAGAATAAACCTTTTTGTTCATATTATAATTCAGTCTGAATTCCTTCAGTGATTCCAGTAGTGACTGGAGTATCATATCCACTTGGGATTCTTCATCAATGTCGGCACCTAAAACCTCTAATGTATTCAGATTAGAGATTATTGTAAGACAATGCTCTCAGACTAAACTGCCTTCAGCCATTTTGGTATTATAAATTTGCCTCATGGTTTCTTGCCTTGCAAAACGGCCTTGCTCACCAAACATCTCCTTCAGACTTAGCATAATATTCGAAGCTAGTTCTACATTCTGCATTTGATGTTGTAGAACATTTGAGATGGACGCTAGGATATAGCACTTGGCCATTTCATTAGATTTCTGCCAATGATCATATCATTGTTTTTCCTCAAGAGGAGCATCTAATGAAGGAAAGCCAGGACTTGGTTGAGTAAGCACATATTTGTGCTCTTCAGCAGTTAAAACAATGTCCGAGTTTCTTTTCCAGTCAACATAGTTGGATCCAATCAGTTTGTTTTGATTAAGAATAGAAACAAGTGGGCTAAATGATGCCATGTTCAAATCTGAAAATAATAAACATGAATATAATAAGTAAAAAGGACATTATCAATTTAGCATATAAACATATAATATGGAACCTTAATAAAATCATAAAATAATATATGCAACGACAACCCAATCCTATGATTAAAATTCCTTGGAAGCAAGTAAATTATAAACACTATGATTGATTGAGAACTATTCTCATTATTAGTACTATCATGATAACTCTTATCAGACACTAATAATATGCCCTTTTTACTTTAGCCTCTAAGTAATAATGACATAGCTCCGAAGGGAGATTAACATTAAACTTAGTCTAGTGTACACCATTGACTAAATTCTATGTGAGTCATTAAGTAACTCCACGGAAGCATGGTCGTTCTTAATGGAAAAACACATATTATTCATCATAAAGAAGTTTAACCTGTAGCACCATGAATTAAACACCCTTTGAAGGGAGCAAGGCATATACGCCAAGGCGAGGTGCTTAATCACACTACTATAAACCGACAATGGAGGCCGTGAGATTCAACCCTTGTATCTCTTTCCCACTAGATGTTTTTAAAACAAAAGTTTTTAAATTGAAACATGCATAATATAATTACACATTGCCTTGCTCTTTTATATATGTAAAAACACTTAGAAAAAATTCTGGATCAACAGTCCTCAATCGATCCTTGACAGATTCTTGATTGATCAAGAAAAGTTCCGCGAAGCTCAACAGATCTTCGATAAATCCTAGATCGATCGAGAAAATTTCTGCCAGCTCGATCGATGCTCGACAGATTCTCGATCGATTGAGCTTCGCCAGAATTTTTCAAAGACAGTTTTTCAACGTTTTCATGTACATAACAACCATCATATGATCATTATGAACATAAATTGATATCAAAACTAAATTTCATTGATGTTATAGCCTTAAAGTTCAGTTTAACATACTTAAACTAAAAATTAAACAACATCATAACATCAAAATCAGTTTTTATCAAGAACAATAATTTCATCAACCATGCAGAAAAACTAATTTCTAACAATATGAAACCATTGTCATAAATTCCAAAACTTAAAACATGTTAAACAGATATGTTAATGAAGATTGCTTTGATACCATTTGATGGAAAAATAACATGCTTGTATCACATACAAGACATACTCATCGGAAAAAATAACAGATCTACTTCATTCATAGAAGTTAACATGCATTACATAAGTTTCAGAATTTGAGAACAAGAGAGTGTACCTTGGAGCGGTGAATTTCAAAACTGAAGATCAGAAGCACTTGGGAACACTTTCAATCTTCACTCCAATTCCACTAACACCCAAGATGTGTGGTCTCTCAATCAGTTCCAAAGGGAAAATGTCAAGAAGTGTCTAACACTTTTTACACCACTTCACAAGAGTGTTCTTGCAAATTCTCTACGAATTCTCTACAGAAAAATTCTGTGTGCTTCTCCCTTTGTATCTAACTGATTATCTGATTGGGTTGGCCTTTTGGGCCTTTCCAAATAGGCTTAAGTGTGTGGCTTGAAGTGGGACCAAAAGGGACTAATAAGACACTAGCTCCAATAGGCCTTGGGCTTTTCTATCAACTCTTGACAAGTCCAAAGTTACCTTTAATTATATTTAATACCACTATATAAATATAATTGCACTCTAGGCTTTATTAATAAATTATATCCCAAGACTTTATTATACATGCAACCCTTCATAAAATATTCGTAGTAATACAAAGTCATTAAAATAGACTGCCACTTTGTTTATTACTACATCTTAATTCCTTTAGTACCCGGTTTAATCCTTTAAGTTATTCATCATATATTTATGAAATCCAATTCCATAAATATATACTTTAGTAACTCCTTACTAAAATGGTTAGGCCCAACTCTCTAAATAACAAACCCATTAAACTTATCTCAAGGGAATATTTTGTATCTTCGTTAAGAGACTATGAATTCCATCTTGAGAATATATGTTCCATCAACACTAAATGTGGCTGCCCAACATACTGAGATTTTGTCCGTAACTATAGATCTCACTCCTGATATATCAAAGTAACCTACACTTCATGATCAGGTCCATTATCCTCTCAGGATTAAGTGTTCATGCAAATATAAGTCGTGAGTTTATTATTCAATTGACAGTCGTTAGGAGAATAATAAATCTCACACCGGTCCAGTTCAATATGTCTTAACTCTTAAAACATATCAACATACCAACTAGAAATCTCTATTTCCATGATCAAGACAAATCATCTTAGTTGATATGTTATAGTCTTTGCAGATGAAACGCCCAATTTCATCACCGACTACGAACTATAATTCTAAGTTTACAAAGAACTTGTGATTTATATCTTCTGTGATTAAATCACATAAACCACATACTATGCATCTCATGGACTAGATGATAATGTCCCAATATTCATGTTGCCAATATTTTCAAATAATAATAAAATAACTTTATTCATCACAATATTAAGTCATACATAATAAAATACATAGCATCATACAATAGGATTTAAGGACACACATCCTAACAATCTCCCAATAAACATAAGCCAGCATATCCTTATGGGGTTTACTCATGGCCTCATACAAACGCCATCAAAACCTAGTAAACTTGCTCAACCAAATGCAAGTTCCTACAACTACAGCCTCCCAAGAACTGAATGCTATGATTGGGTCCATCAATAGGGAACTCACCATCTCCTATTTTGACAAGGATCTGACCAAGAACGAAATGCACCACAACGACCCTTTCAATATCACTATAGATTCCATGGGAAAAAGGACAACAATGGTTTTGATAGATGATGGAAGCGCTTTGAATGTGTGCCCTTTGAAGACCACAAGTTGCCTGGGCATCATCATTAAAGACTTTGTGCCTACTGATCAACATGTGAGGGCATATAACAATAGTAGAAGAAAGGTATTGGGGTCCATAACATTGGAGCTTATCATAGGACCAATGGTCAAGAAGGTGGATTTCAGGTCCTTAATATAGCCTCATGCTTCAATATGCTTCTTGGGCGACCTTGGATTCATAACACATAGGTCGTATCTTCTTCTCTATATCAAAAGGTTCAGTTTCCATATGAAGGAACTATTATGACCATCTATAGGGATACTCTGACTATGCCTAAGCCTATTTTTGATATTGATTCTGAGAAAAAGCCGTTGACCTTGGATGGCTTTGTGATTGAAAGGCCTTGTTTTGAAAAGAGAGAAGAAGAAGTTAAGAATATCCCAATGGACTTTACTCCTTATGGTAACAAAAATGTGGTAACAATGATGAAAAGAATGAACTACCTTCTTGTGAAGAATTTGGAGAAAACTGTGAAAAAGCCAACTATTCTGGACCCGACGATCCCTATTGCCACACCACCTTTTGGGCTAGGTGATAAGCCCACAGATGATGGTTTGCTAGAGATGGAAGTGAGGAAGATGACTCGAGCCAGAGCCAAAGTCAAAGCAAAAGGGCTTCCTTGAACTCTAGAACTTCTAAAGCCCTACATTCTTACATTGAATGGGAAGTTTGTAAAAGTTGGAGAAATTAAACATTATTGGGGATTCCCTAAATTGAGATTGGATCCTATAACAAAGACAATAGTACCTGGATTTGAGATACTACTTGATTGCCACAACAAGGCTTCAGAATTGAAAAAAGAAGACGCAGCTTGGGTTCCTACTGATTGGGCTAATTACATGGATCCTGATGCCATGACTACGCTTCTTAGAGATCCTATTTGCAACATAGAAGATGAAGAATATTAAGAGGCTTGCCAGCATGCATTAAAGAGCCCATATGAACTAAGAGCCAACAATAAAGATGAGGAAAAGGGAGAAGCCCCTAGTGATGTTGTATGAAAGCAATGAAAAGAGTGATAGTAGTAGTGACAGCAGCAGCAATGACAGTTGACATAATGATGATGATAGTAACACCGATAATGATGACAACAACAACAGAAGTTATGATAGCCTGTACAGTGGTAATGATTGGGGTGAACCCCCTAGTGATAGAGAAGATGAAGATGCAGACCTATTCTATGAGGAATATGATAGTGATGTGGACTATTATGATGAAGACATTAAAGATGATGCAGAAGCTAACAGGTGGAGCGACACTGATAGTGATCAATACAGACTAATAAATGTGTTAGAGAGTGCAAGAGATGAGAATGCACAAGCCAATCAAATGCACCATAATGAATATCCCTATGGGCACCTTTCAAATTGGAGTGATATCACTCATGTTAGCTCAAGGTCTGGCCTTTGGTATGACAAGCATGGAAGAAAGGTTCCAGAATTGGGGTCGTATTATGATTTAGAACCAAGTTCACGAACCCCACCTATTAAAAAGGAAGATCACATAGATGCCAGATTGGCCACTCTAGACCAACAGCTAATGGTCCATAGTCTCAAAATCATGACACTTGAGAATGCTGAACATAGTGATGAGAGAAAGAAGGAGGCAAGTCAGAGCATCTCCTTCAACCCACTGACTTAAGCAATAAAGGCAAGCATGACTTGTTTAATGAATGGATGGATAACATAAAGCGCCTGGATACTTTTGTGACCGACAATACTGCAGACATAGAGGTTGAAGAAGAAGCTATAGATTATATGGATATAGATCCCGTAGTATTAATGCTGAGGGAAGAAGGAGCTTACTGGGAGCCACCTGCCATTGTGGAAGCTACAGATTAAGGCTGCCAAGCCAGTCACTCTTGCCAAGAATACTGTTTCTGTCCCTATTGAGTCTACCTTTGTTAATATTTCTGTTCTTGTTAAGTCTGTTTGTGATAGTTTTCCAATTAAGTCTGTTGAGTCTGTAAAGTCTATTGAAAACTCTTTCCCTTTTAATATGATTTCTAATTCTGCTATTTGTTGGCTTTGAATGTTCTTATTTCTAAATTGGTAAAGAAACTCTTAATAATAAGGAATTAAAACATGGATACCTAGAACCTATAAAAGAAGAAACCCAACCCATTAGCCTAAGAACTAAGGATGAGCCCAAAATAATCCAAATGGGCAATACCTTAACCACTTCAAAGAAAGATGCATTAGTGGCACTACTAATAGAGTTCAAGTCTTTGCCTGGTCATATAAAGCCATACCTAGGATTGATACAGATATAGTACAACACTGTATTCCAACAGATCTAACCATGAAGCCAGTTAAGCAGAAGCTGAGAAGGATGAAGCTAGATTGGACTCTCAAGATCAAGGAAGAAGTGGAGAGACAGCACAATGCTAGATTCCTAGAAATGGTCAACTATCCAGAGTGGTTAGCTAATGTGGTTCTGGTACTAAAGAAGGATGGATAGGTCAGAATGTATGTAGATTTTCAAGATCTGAACAAGGCCAGCATGAAAGATGATTTCCCTTTGCCTCACATTAACGTCCTGGTTGACAACATAGCAAGTCATGCTTTGCTATCGTTTATGGGTGAGTTTTCAGGATACAACCAAATCAAGATAGCTCCAGAAGATATGGAGAAAACCTCTTTTATTACACCATGGGGGACATATTGCTACAAGGTTATGCCATTTAGCTTTAAAAATCTTGCATTATGGGTCTATAAGTAGCCTTAGGCCTAGGAGTGAAGGAGTTGGAGGTATATGGAGTCTTAGCTATAATAATCTCTCAGATTCATAATAAATGGAAGATCAAAGAAGAAGGCTTATGCCTTATCATGAATGTCTTTAGAAGCGGGCATCAAAATTCAGCAAGATCCAATATCAGTATGTGCCAAGGATGTAGAATTAGATTGCGGACGCTTTAGCAACCATGGCATCCATGATGAATGGGCCAAAAGAAGATGAAGACAAGCTGATGGTGTTGGAATAGATAGAAGAACTAGCTTACTGCATGACAATAGAAGAAGATGAGGGAAAGAATGGGGAAAGTGAATGGTATTCAGACATCTTACAATACCTCAAGGATGGGACATACCCACCATCCGTAGAAAAGAATGAACAATTGACCATCCGGAGGTTGTCTTCTAATTACATTATTTGTGGTGAAAGGCTCTACAGAAGATCATATGATGGAATTCATCTCCTTTATGTAACTGCTAAGGAGGCACAACAGATAATTGAAGAGGTTCATGAATCAAGATATGGACCACATATGAATGCACACATGCTATCAAGGAAGATAATGAGACAAGGCCATTATTGGACCACCATGGAAGCCAACTGTGCAGCTCATGTTCGAAAATGTCATTAATGCCAATTTCATAGAGATCTGAAACATATGTCGCCCATGCCACTACATACTATGACATCACCCTGGCCCTTCTCTACATGAGGGATAGACATTATTGGGAAGATTCATCCAACTGCATCCAATGGCCATGAATTCATACTTGTAGCCATTGATTACTTTACTAAATGGGTAGAAGCTGCCTCATACAAAATCCTAATTCAAAGAAAGTTGATCAATTCATTCATACCAACTTCATCTATAGATATGAGGTATCACATGAAATTATCTTCGACAATGGGTTACATTTTAAAGGAGAAACAGAGAAGCTGCTATGACAGTTCAACATTCAGCACCACAAGTCTTCACCTTACCATCCTCAAACCAATGGGGCAGTTGAGGCTGCTAAAAAAAATATAGGGCAAATCTTGAAGAAAAGCACAAAGAATTACAAGGACTAGCACCTATAATTAACCTATGCACTTTAGGGGTATAGAACATCAATTCGATCTTCCACAGGAGCCACTCCTTATTCATTGGTGTATGGGATGGAAGCAATCCTTCCCATTGAAATGAGTGTCTGTTCACTAAGGACAGTACTGTTAGGATATATGCCCTTAAATCCTATTGTATGATGCTATGTATGACATTATGTATGACTTAATGTTGTGTTTAATAAAGTTGTTTATTTTTTATCTAAAATAATGGTAACATGAATATTTGGACATTATTATATAGTCCATGAGATGCATAGTATGTGATTTATGTGATTTAGTCACAGAAGATATAAATCACAAGTTCTTTGTAAACTCAAAATTTATAGTTCGTAGTCGGTGATGAAATTGGGCATTTCATCTGCGAAGACTATAACGTATCAACTAAGATGATTTGTCTTGATCATGGAAGTGGTGACTTCTAGTTGATATGTTGATATGTTTTAAGAGTTAAGACATATTGAACTGGACCGCTGTGAGATTTATTATTCTCCTAACGGCTGTCAAATGAATAATAAATCTCACGACTTCTATTTGCATGAACTCTTAATTCTGAGAGAATAATGGACTTGAGCATGAGGTGTAGGTTGCTTTGATATATCAGGAGTGAGATCTAAAGTAACGGTCAAAACCTCAGTATGTTGGGCAACCACATTTAGTGTTGATGGAACATATATTCTCAAGATGGAATTCATAGTCTCTTAATCGAGATACAAAATATTCCCTTGAGATAAGTTTAATGGGTTTGGTTATTCAGAGAGTTAGGCCTAACCACTTTGGTAAGAAATTACTAAAGCCAATTTCATAAATATATGATAAATAACTTTAAAAGATTAAACCGGATACTCAAGGATAAGATGTAGTAATTTACAAAGTGGCGGTCAATATTTATGACTTTGTATTACTACGAATATTTTATGAAGGGGTTGCATGTAAAATAAAGTCTTGGGATATAATTTATTAATAAGGCCTAGAGTGCAATTATATTTATATAGTGGTATTAAATATAATTAATGGTAACTTTGGACTTGTCAAGAGTTGACGGAAAAGCCCAAGGCCCATTGGAGCTAGTGTCTTATTGGTCCCTTTTGGTCCCATTCTAAACCACACACTAAAGCCCAATTGGAAAGGCCCAATAGGCCGGCCCAATTAGATAATCAGTTAGTTATAAAGGGAGAAACATACAGAATTTTTTAACGTGATTTTTCGAAAAGAAAAATAAAGAGTGTGAGACACACTTTCGTTCTCCCTTTTAGAAACTGATTGAGAGACCACACATCTTGGGCGTAAAGTGGAATTGGAGTGAAGATTAAAAGTTTTCCCAAGTGCTTCTAATCTTTGTTTTGAAATTCTCCATACCAAGGTACGCTATCTTGTTCTTAAATTCTGAAATTCATAGAGTGCATGTTGTCAATCATGAATGAAATAGATCCTTATTTGTTGCTTCCGCTGTGTGTTTTGTATGAGATACAAAACCAGATTTAACCAACAATTGGTATCAGAGCCAGGTTTTCATATCATGATTGTATAATGTGTGATTGAATTTTATATATTTAAGAAAACCGTTATCTTTGTGTTACAATTTTCTGCATCAAATTGTGGTGTTGTGTCATGGTTTTTAATTCCATGGAATCCGTGTATATATATTTTGCAAGTGGGATTGAATAGTGTTGCGAATGGGAAATTCAGTCTGCACGGATTGCATTAATATGGTTATTCATTGAATAACCGTTTGCAACAACCACTGCTTGAATCCATTCAATGTACCGCTTGACCCATTTTTACGGATTGAACTTTTGCATGAATGGTTTGTAACACATGGTTTATGGCTTTGTCATTCAAGTACTTTTTTGTCTTGTATATGTAATGGCCCATGGTTGATACGGATTGGTTATTGTTGCAACTTCCTGGAGTATGGATTTGCATGGCATGAATCATTATGGCCCACGGTCATATATATATATATATATATATATATATATATATATATATATATTAAGACAATTGGTGATTGTCCTGATGAAAGATGAATCCGTAGGATTCTAACAATCTATACATATTATATATTATATTATATAAATATATATAATATGATATATTTTTATAACGTAATATATATTTTTACGTTACGTTATATATATTTATATATATTACGTTATATAAATTTTTATTACGTTATATATATTTATATATATTAATGCTAGTTTAATGAAATTTATTCCTAATGAGATTAGGATTGTGTTTTTCACGTGTCTAGCATTTTTATGGTTCTTGACATTAAAAACCTTTATTTTAAAATTTCTAGTGGGAGAGAGATACAAGGGTTGGATCTCACAGCCTCCAGTATCGGTTCAAAGTAGTGTGGGTAAACACCTCGTCTTGGCGTATATGCCTCGCGATCCCAAAGGAGGGTGTTTACTTCATAGTACTACAAGTTTGAACTTACCCGTTTAAAGTAGTGTGGACAAACACCTCGTCTTGGCGCATATGCCTCGCGATCCCAAAAAAGGGTGTTTTGTTTCATGGTACTACAAGTTTAAACACTATAAAAGTGAGATGAAATGTGGCTACACATGATTCTAGATAATGGTATACACTAGACTAAGTGTAATGTTAACCTCCCAAAGGAGTTATGTCATTATTACTTAGAGGCTGAAGGTAATACGGCATATTATTAGTGTTTGATAAGAGTTATCATGATAACACTAATAATGAGAATAGTTCTCAACCAATTAATGTGTTTATAATAAACTTGCTACCAAGGAATTATAGACATGGATTGGGTTGTCGTTGCATATATTATTTTATGGTTTTATTAAGGTTCCATATTATATGCTTATATGCTAAATTGATAATGTCCAGTTTACTTATTATATTCATGTTTATTATTTTCAGATTTAAATCATGGCATCATTTAGCCCACTTGTTGCTATTCTTAATCAAAACAAACTGACTGGATCCAACTATGTTGACTGGAAAAGGAATTTGGACATTGTTCTTACTGCTGAAGAGCACAAATATGTGCTTACTCAACCATGTTCTAAGTTTCCTTCATTAGATGCTCCTCTTGAGGAAAAACAGCGATATGATCGTTGGCAGAAATCTAATGAGATGGCTAAGTGCTATATCCTAGCATCTATTTCAAATGTTTTATAGCATCAAATGCAGGATGTAGAACATGCTTCGGACATCATGCTAAGTCTGAAGGAGATGTTTGGTGAGCAAGGCCAGTCTGCAAGGCAAGAAACCATGAGCCAAATTTATAATACCAAAATGGCTACAGGAAGTTCAGTGAGGGAGCATTGTCTTAGGATGATTGCTAATCTGAACACATTAGAAGTTTTGGGTGCCGACATTGATGGAGAATCCCAAGTGGATATGATACTCCAGTCACTACCAGAATCATTCAAGGAATTCAGACTCAATTATAATATGAATAAAAAGATTTACTCTTTGTCTGAATTAATGAATGAGTTAGTGGCGGCGGAAGGCATCCTTGGTACTTCTAGTATTGAAGCCAATGTGGGTGAAGCTTCTACTTCTCAACCTAAGTCGAAAGGCAAGGGTAAGAAGAAGAAGAAGGACTTCACTAAGAAAATTGGTAAACAAATTGCTTTAGGGGTTGCCGACAAAGGAAAGAAAAGCAAAGGAAAGTTTTTCCATTGTGGTGAGAAAGGACATTAGAAGAGGAATTGTCCAAAATTCAAAGCTGCCAAGAATAAGGGTATGAAAAGTTCCTTTCTTCTTGAAATATGTTTGGTACAGAATCCAACAGATTCCTAGTGTGTGGATTCAGGTTGTACTAATCATATTTGCAATTCTTTGCAGGGGTTCCAGGAGACCAGAAAGTTGAATGAGGGAGAACTATTTCTTACTTTGGCTGATGGGAGCAGGATTCCGGTTGTAGCTGTTGGAGTGTATAAAATTTGTGTTTTAAGTCTAGAGTGTTAATATTGGAAGACTGTTTGTATGTACCTAATGTTCGTAGGAATTTGATTTCTGCAACTTACTTAGGTAAACATGGATATTGTGTTATCCTGAAAGACAATGTTGTAATAAAGAAGGATAAAGTGTTTATCTGTTCTGGCAATATTGTGGATGGTCTTTATATTTTAACTCCTGACATGCATGAATTATACAATTCTGAAATAGATAGTAGCTCTCATGTAAAATCATTAAAGAGAAAGTTTCCTTCTACTAGTGATGCATATCTATGGCACTTGCGTTTGGGTCATATTAATTCAAATAGGATTCAAAGACTAATCAAAGATGGACTTTTATAGCCCATGGACTTTGATGGATTTCCAGTTTGTGAATCTTGTTTGGAAAGTAAAATGACCAAACGACCTTTTAATGCAAAAGGTAGAAGAGCCCAAGAGTTGCTTGAATTAGTTCATACAGATGTATGTGGTCCTATGTCAACCCAAGCAAAAGGAGGTTATGAGTACTTCATCACGTTCATGGATGATTACTCAAGATATGGTTATGTGTACCTAATGAGACGGAAGTCCGAAACTTTTGATAAGTTCAAAGAGTTTAGGGCTGAAGTTGAAAATCAATTGGGTAAACGCATAAAGGCCATTCGATCTGATCGAGGTGGCGAATACCTTCATGGGGATTTCAAGGATTACCTAATTCAGAATGGGATTGTATCCCAATTGACTGCACCTGGAACTCCCCAACAAAATGGTGTAGCAGAAAGAAGGAATAGGACTCTTTTGGAAATGGTTAGGTCCATGATGAGTTACTCAACTTTACCAGTTTCTTTTTGGGGATATGCACTAAAAATTGCTATGCATGTTTTGAATTTAGTTCCATCAAAATCTGTTCCCAACACACCTAAGGAATTGTGGAGTGGGCGCAAGCCTAGTATGAAATATCTTCACATTTGGGGATGTCCAGCACATGTGTTGAAAGGGAAGTCTGATAAGTTGGAAACTAAAACTGAAGTATGCATGTTTTTAGGGTATTCAAAAGAAACTAAGGGTTATTTATTCTATAATCATAAGGATAACAAAATGTTTGTTAGCACCCATGCCAAATTTTTGGAGATGATTATGTGAATAATTTTAATCCTAGAAGTAGAGTTGTCTTGGCTGAAATGAATGAACCTGTAGTTGAACAACCAGTGGATGAAACTAGGGATGGTGTGGTTGTATTGGATACACCACAAGATATTACTCATGAGATGCCTAGTACACAGATGCCTCGTCGTAGTGGGAGAATTGTTCGGCCTCCTATAAGATTTATAGGTTTGGGAGAAACCTATGAAGCTATCTCAGAAGAGGCAGAATCGGATCCCTACACTTATGAGGAGGCAATTAATGATATAGATGCACATCATTGGGTCTTAGCTATGAAATCTGAATTGGATTCTATGTATTCAAATCATGTATGGGATCTTATAAAGGCGCCTAACGGCATTAAACCTGTTGGTTGCAAATGGGTTTACAAGAGGAAGAGAGGGATAGATGGAAAGGTTGAAACCTTTAAAGCAAGACTAGTGGCGAAAGGGTATACAGAAAAAGAAGGCATTGATTATGATGAAACTTTTTCGCCAGTAGCCATGCTTAAGTCTATCAGAATTCTCTTATCCATTGCTGCTCATTATGATTATGAGATTTGGCAAATGGATGTCAAGACTGCATTTCTTAATGGCAATCTTGAAGAAGAAATATACATGATGCAACCAGAAGGATTCATAGCAAAGAACCAAGAGCATATGGTATGCAAGTTGAATAGGTCCATTTATGGACTTAAACAAGCATCTAGGTCATGGAACATCAGATTTGATCAAGCAATCAAGTCATTTGGTTTTGAACAAAATCTTGATGAGCCATGTGTGTACAAAAGACATCAAGACAAAGTAGTAATGTTCCTAGTGCTTTATGTTGATGATATTCTACTCATTGGGAATGATGTAGGGGTAATGTCATCGGTTAAAGTTTGGTTGTCTAGCCAATTTGATATGAAGGACTTGGGTGAGGCTAACTTTATTCTAGGGATCAAACTTTGGCGAGATCGCAAGAATAAGATGTTAGGCTTATCACAAGCTGGATATATAGATAAGGTTCTAGAACGGTTTAGCATGCAAAACTCCAAGAAAGGATTGCTTCCTTTTAGACATGGAGTTCCTCTGTCTGATGACCAAAGGCCTAAGACTCAAGAGGAAGAAAATATGATGAGACAAGTTCCTTATGCTTCTGCAGTAGGAAGTCTCATGTATGCCATGCTTTGTACTAGACCAGATATTTGTTATTCAGTTGGCATGGTCAGCCGATATCAATCAAATCCAGGACTAAAACATTGGCAAGCTGTAAAGCACATTCTCAAGTATCTTAGGAGAACGAGAGATTATATGCTTGTTTACCATTGTGAGGATTTGATTCCCATTGGCTATACAGATTCAGATTTTCAATCAGATCTAGATTTCAGAAAATCCACTTCAGGATGTGTTTTCACCTTGGGAGGTGGAGCCATAAGTTGGAGGAGTGTTAAGCAATCTTGCATTGCGGACTCCACCATGGAAGCCGAGTACGTTGCTGCTTGTGAAGCGGCAAAAGAGGCTGTTTGGCTCAAGAAATTCCTTTCTGATCTTGGTGTTGTAAGAATGGAGCAAGTTCCCATCACATTGTTTTGTGATAATAGTGGAGCGGTTGCACAATCCAAAGATCCAAGAAATCACAAGAAAGGAAAGCACATTGAGAGGAAGTACCATATCATTCGAGACATTGTTGCTCGTGGAGATGTTGTGGTGGCAAAGATTGAAAGTGCAAATAATCTAGCAGATCCTTTTACCAAAACTTTGCCTCAAAGGACTTTCGAGTCACATTTGGAGGGAATGGGAGTTAGATTAGTGCACAATAGTCTTTAGGGCAAGTGGGAGATTGTTAGGATATATGCCCTTAAATCCTATTGTATGATGCTATGTATGACATTATGTATGACTTAATGTTGTGTTTAATAAAGTTGTTTATTTTTTATCTAAAATAATGGTAACATGAATATTTGGACATTATTATATAGTCCATGAGATGCATAGTATGTGATTTATGTGATTTAGTCACAGAAGATATAAATCACAAGTTCTTTGTAAACTCAAAATTTATAGTTCGTAGTCGGTGATGAAATTGGGCATTTCATCTGCGAAGACTATAACGTATCAACTAAGATGATTTGTCTTGATCATGGAAGTGGTGACTTCTAGTTGATATGTTGATATGTTTTAAGAGTTAAGACATATTGAACTGGACTGCTGTGAGATTTATTATTCTCCTAACGACTGTCAAATGAATAATAAATCTCACGACTTCTATTTGCATGAACTCTTAATCCTGAGAGAATAATGGACTTGATCATGAGGTGTAGGTTGCTTTGATATATCAGGAGTGAGATCTAAAGTAACGGTCAAAACCTCAGTATGTTGGGCAACCACATTTAGTGTTGATGGAACATATATTCTCAAGATGGAATTCATAGTTTCTTAATCGAGATACAAAATATTCCCTTGAGATAAGTTTAATGGGTTTGGTTATTCAGAGAGTTAGGCCTAACCACTTTGGTAAGAAATTACTAAAGTATATATTTATGAAATTGAATTTCATAAATATATGATGAATAACTTTAAAGGATTAAACCGGGTACTCAAGGATAAGATGTAGTAATTTACAAAGTGGCAGTCAATATTTATGACTTTGTATTACTACGAATATTTTATGAAGGGGTTGCGTGTAAAATAAAGTCTTGGGATATAATTTATTAATAAGGCCTAGAGTGCAATTATATTTATATAGTGGTATTAAATATAATTAATGGTAACTTTGGACTTGTCAAGAGTTGACGGAAAAGCCCAAGGCCCATTGGAGCTAGTGTCTTATTGGTCCCTTTTGGTCCCATTCTAAACCACACACTAAAGCCCAATTGGAAAGGCCCAATAGGCCGGCCCAATTAGATAATCAGTTAGTTATAAAGGGAGAAACATACAGAATTTTTTAACGTGATTTTTCGAAAAGAAAAATAAAGAGTGTGAGACACACTTTCGTTCTCCCTTTTAGAAACTGATTGAGAGACCACACATCTTGGGCGTAAAGTGGAATTGGAGTGAAGATTAAAAGTTTTCCCAAGTGCTTCTAATCTTTGTTTTGAAATTCTCCATACCAAGGTACGCTATCTTGTTCTTAAATTCTGAAATTCATAGAGTGCATGTTGTCAATCATGAATGAAATAGATCCTTATTTGTTGCTTCCGCTGTGTGTTTTGTATGAGATACAAAACCAGATTTTAACCAACAAGTACTGGAAAGTGAAATCCCCGAAGCGGATTGGTTGCAAAGCAAATATGACTAGTTATGCATGCTGGATAAGAAAAGACTCAAGGCCCTGTATCACATTCAGGGATATCAAAGGAGATTCAGAAAAGCTTGAGACAAAAAAGTAAGAACAAGATATTTGAAGTTGGGGGATTTAGTGTTGAACGAGATCCGAGCCTTGGTTCAAGATGCAAACGGGAAGTTCAAGCAAAATTGGGTAGATATACTCTAGGGGAGCAGTAAGGTTGATGGACTTAGATGCAAACCCTTTTACTGAGCCAACCAACATGGATCAATTAAAGAAATACCACATCTGAGGTGGTAGACTGAAAGCACCACATCTGAAGTGGCTGTTAATTATGTTATTTCCCTTCCTAAGTTTGATTAAAAAAAAAAAAAAACAACAACAACAACAACAAAAAAGAAAATAAGAAAAAAAAAAGTTTGCTAGGTTGAAAACCTGAAAAGTGCGGTCTAGGAAAAAATTAGAGTAACAAAAAAAAGGGTAGGTTGAAAACCCAAGAGGGCAACCTACGTAAAAAGAAAGTGAAAAAAAAAAGAGAGAAAGAGTGAAAGAGCCTGCTAGGTTGAAAACCCAAGAGGGCGACCTACGTAAAAAGAAAGTGAAAAAAAAAAAGAGAGAGAAAGAGTGAGAGAGCCTGCTAGGTTGAAAACCTAAAAGGGCGACCTAGGCAAAAATTAAGGCAAATAAAAAAAATCAATGAACTACATGATAACCTAACCCTTCTACGAAAGGGGTACTTAGGCAACCATGGATTGGTCTAGTCACAATTTCCCAAACCCACCATTTGCCCATTAACCAAAATTACCAACAATTCAACCATTCCATTAAATCATGTTATTACAAAAAATCCCAAACCCTAAGCCAAACCATTTAAAAAAAAAAAAAAAAAAAACCAAACCCCAAAAGCCTACACCATAATCAGAACCCCTAACCTGCAAACCCTAAATAATTCCTAAACATAAGATTTTTTACATCAACTCTAAAATAAACATGCTCAAAGCCAAAAAATAAGAAGTCAGTGTTTATTGACCAACTCTAAAATAAACAAACACTCGGCAAGTGTTTGTTGGGTAGATCTATTTAAAGCATCCGCTGGGTTGTCGATCTCTAAATGTGGGGGTTTGAAGTGTCTCCTCCCCTTGTGATGTGGGTAATTTTTGTTGGATCATGGGGATTGATGTTATGGGATTTGAAGTGTCTCCCTCCATTTGTGAGTGTTTGGTTGTTCTTAGGGTTTTGGTACTTCATTCCATATGTCATATCCTATGGTGGTAGTCGATGTCCTTTCTATTAATTCTTCCCATGTCATTATGAAGCATTCGAGTAGTTCATAGATTAAGTCGGATGGGTTTTCCTTATTTTCTTCTTCGGTCATCAAACAATTAATCCTTGGTCCTTTCCCACAATTGTGATTGGGAAAGAGATTAATAGTGATGCTAGGCCTTGTAGGCGGCGCAATCACCTTGTTATCTATTAGGTCTTGAATTGCATAACGAAGGGTAAAACAGCGGTCAATGTCATGACTAGGGTCTTGGTGGTAAGCACATCTTTTATTCACATGAAACTTTGAGGGCTAGGGGTTTGGAATTGGTCTTGGGTCTAAGGGTTTCAGTAACCCTTTTGCTTTTAGCTTGTCATACACTTTGCTCATGGGCATGTACAAATCATGAAATTCCCTCCTAGGTCTAGGCCCTTATGGTACTTGCACAGGTGCAATGGGTGCAATCAATTGATAAGGATCATTTTTATGGATGTTGGCAATTTTTGCAGCCTTAGATCCTACATTCTTTTTAAACCTTGGTGGGTCATCAATCTTTATAGTTCCATTGTTTATAGCATCCTTAATTTGGGTTCCAGCAGCAATTAAAGCTTTAAAATTAGGAGAGTATTGTGCAAACAAATACTTGTGATATACAAGTAACAAATTCTTTACAACCATTGCTAACTGTTCTTCCTCACTCGGCCTACTCATCATTTGTGCAGCCTTGGTAGATGTCCTCCTAACTTCTTGCTCTTGCATCATCCAGGTTGAGGAACCACCTAAGAGCGGCTTCAGTCAGTGTGTTTTGGAACATCTGAGCAAGTACTTCCTTGGTTGTGCCTAAGGAGTGCATAGCTCTCATATACATCTTCAGATGGGACTTTGGGTAGCCAGTCTAGTCAAACTTGTCCAGGGTTAGCACCTTGAACTTAGTTGGCAACCTTGCATTAGGGAAAAGTGAGAGGGTATCATAATCCATAAGGTCCTCCATCTTACGGGCTCTTCTAATCATCTCCTCCATTTTATTCATCCTCTTATTGATCTTCTTCTCACTCTCTACGGCTGGTGGATCCTGATCAGTCTTGTCCTCCTCTTGATTACTCTTCAAATTCTGAAATTGTTGCATCATACAATTCATGTTTCCCTCAGCTCAATTTGACTAGCTAACATAGTGTTGAGTAGCTCTTGGGTGTTCATGGGTTCCTCTGTATTTGGGCGTCCTCCTTCTTCTGCCATAGTGTGGGCAGCTTTAAACTTCTTGTGGCTTGAACTATCTTCGAGGTTGAAGATGGGGTTGTGATGTTGCAGCAGTGGAGTTTCTTTTATGCTTGATGGCTTCAATATTGTGATGGGAGTGACGGGCTTGGAACTGGAGCTACTAGCTCTTTGTAGCCTTCCTTTAGATCTTGACCAAATTCTCCCCTAATTTCAGGCTTGGTCTGGTTAATCAAAGCTAAAACCCCATCCGCATCCATCAATCAACCAAACAAACACACACAACATGCAATGCAATTTTAACCGGGACCGACCTAATGATAAGTTCTAAGTCATTACGTTGTAGGGTGGGTTACACACACAACATGTAATGAACATTGCATTGGTCCAAACAGCATGGTTTGTCCTTTATAGCTAACAAGAAATTATTCAGTGAACTTGGGCTATGAGTTGGTGAGTTTGCCACTATGTACCTGAATCTAATGAAGACTGGTGATCCATGGTTACTACCACCACAAAATTGTTGAAAAGGGATGCATACACTGTTGTTTGAATGGCACACATTATGACAGTTAGTGAAAGATTTTAACAAGCAACACAAACAACAAATATTATAAACCAAAATATCATACAACATCCTATCAAACATAAACAAATAAACAAACAACTATGTCATGCAAGACCATGGAAAACAATGGTACACATTTGATCACTTAAGTCTAATACGAAGCTTAGCCCTCGACATCCTTAGTGAAGTCGCCACTGTGAGAGATCTCGCCAAAAGTACCTCTAAAAAAAAGAGAGATTTTTAGAGTGCTTTTTAGGGCACCTCTCTTTTTGGGTAACTGGTGTGGAGTCACCACTTATTTTTTATACAAAACAATAAGAAAAAATAAATATAAAATACATGACTGAATAGTATCCTTCTCATTGATTGAATAAAAAAAATACATGTTTAAAAAATCGAAAATTACATGACTTTGGGTCCTAGTTACAAACTGCCAACTAATTACATGGCCTTTTGTCTTAGTTACATTCTACCCAAAATAAAATAAAGACAAGGCTTAGATCTACTTATCCAAAAGTGTTAGGCACCTATTTTGCCTACATAGAGTCTAGTCTTCTAGTCATGTGGCCAACGTAGCATTTATGCATGCTATGAATGACATGTTGTATATACACAAGACTAAATCACACAAATTTATTCATGAATGCATCCTCTTTTTAGTTTTTATAAGAAAATTCAGATCTGTTTTCATGATGATTAAAAAAATGGCTTTTGATAATAGAGAAAAAAAATCAGATCAATTTTTATGGGTTCAAAAAATATGGAAAAGATTTTTTATGAAATGAATTTCATTCATAAGATAAATTTATGTTACATGAACTAAATAAAACAAACAACCATAAATACAATCATGCATAATCTTTTTCTTCATTTCAAAATTTGCATATGTTAAAGAAAATTAGATCTGTATCTAAGAAAGATACAAATCACCTTTTGATTGAGAAAAAGTTCAAATCTACATCTAAGAAAGATGCAGATCCGTTTTTGATTAAGAAAAATTCAAATCTACATCTAAGAAAGATCCAGATTTGTTTTTGATTAAGAAAGATGCATATCCATTTTTTATTAAGAAAAATTGAGATCTACATCTGAGAAAAGTGCATACCCATTTATTTGAATAAAAACTCAGATCTACATCTAAGAAAGATGCAGATCCGTTTTTAATTAAGAAAAAGAATTGGTTATATGCAGATTACTGAAATTAAGAAAGAGATCATAACAAATATATAAAAAAGATCAAGATCATGCTTTAAACAAAGCAATGATTAACAATTCATGTTATAGATAAGGAAAAACATGCATCATCATAAAAGAGAAAAACATAAAGAAAATGAAAGGGTGATTGAAAACAACCACTTGCATGGAGCACTTCTTGTTCCTGAGAGGATGTTTTAGGGTTCAAAGAAATTTATACAATTATCTTTAAAACCTTAAAACTCTAATTTAGGCAACAAATAGCAAAAAGGATTAGTAAATATAAGCACTTTAAGAGTCTAAAAACGTATGCCTCTCAGAGCACTCAAAAATATTTATTTATTTATTTATTTTTAATTATGATACCCAGTCTCTATTTATAGAGGCCAGAAGACTCTAAAAAATAGCTCCAATGTGTAGAACGCGAATCGAAACTCATCCCTTTACGAAAAGATCGAAAAGGGTGTGCCTTATCGTCACCTGAAGGGCGTTAGGCCAAAGCCCAATAGGGGCCAATTCAGCACTTTTAAAGTGCCATTTGGCACTCCAAAAGTGCCGAATGCTTTTGGATGCCAAACACACTTTCGTGTTTGGGTGCGTTTTGGACTCTCTTTCTAGGTTTTTTTTATCCGGTCCTTGTACCTAGACATGTTTTCATCCTTAATCTATGATTTTTTTATCACTTTTCTGGATAATTCAGACTTTTTGGGAACATTTCTCTTGTAGATAAATCCCTTAAAATAAATCTTGATAAAATTCTGATTATCTACAATTTTATTGTTATCTAATCATCCTTTTTATTCCTATGCATGGAATCCTATTTTAGACACTAATTATCAACCAATCACAAAATTATTTAATTAATTTTAATTTTTTAATCAATCAAAATTAATTTAAATTAATCGTGTGTGGTCAACTCTTCCTAGACACAATGCATGTTGACTGTGCAAACTTGGTCATGCGATATCGTTCGATTTGATGGTTCGATTTAAAAATTGGACACACTATTGCGATTGTTAGACTCTCAAGATCATTTTTATGATATGCAATGAATATATTGATGCATGTAATGCAAGAACTAATTGATGCATGTAATGCAATCATGATTTTTGGGGTACATGGATGGTCATTCCAATCATCTTCCTTGATTAAGTCATGTGTGCAAAATTGAGTGTCTAAAAGATTGTTTTTAAAATGATTCAAAGGCAAAGTGTCTATTTTTGTTTCCGTTTGTGTTTGTAGGTTTGCCCTTTTTGCTTGCATCAAAGAGTCATGCTCTACTATAGGTTCTATCCATCCTATTTGGATAGCATCTATGATTAGCCCATAGGGAAAAGCAGCACCTTTGCTTGCACATTAGCTCATACCCAATCCCTAAGGGTTTCCAACCCTAAAAGGACATGCATGCATGTACAGGTAAAATTTATGACAAGTAGCCAGAACTCCATGCCTAGGAGGACATTGCCCAGAATTTGAGATCTTCCCCGAGAAGGCCAAGCTATCCAGAATCAAGGTTTTCATTGTGAATTTGAATTTCTTTGTATTGTAAAAGGCCTACTATTGGAGCCATTGTCTATGGCCCATGATATTAGGGTATTGTAAAAAGTCAAAACTTTGTAAAAGCATTACTTTTCCATGTAATCAAAAGAGAAGGGTCCATCTTGCAAATTCAAGCATGATATGAAAGTTCCAATTATTGCCAACCTTGTGCATTAATTCTACATCATCATAGAAACTCACCATGATAAATACCCGATCGAGGGCCTAAACCAATGCTTTGAAAATGATAGGTGCATTTTAAATGAGTAGGAACGTAAACTAACTTCGGGATTCTTTTGTGTTTCCACATTGTCAAATTTTAAAATGTACCCGATTTCTCTCCCATCCCATTCTTTTCCTTTCCAAGTTCCTAAAGAGAAAAGTTTGCTTAGAGGAAATAGTCCAAGCTATCGTCACACCGTGATCCTATCATCTAGGTCTTATGCTAAAGAGATGTCTACTAGTGGTCCTTCCTCTATCGAGGAAAACTATAATGATCCAAGGAAAAGCGCTAGCCACATCTGCGCTATAACTCAAAAGGACTAGTCACAATTGAGATTCCTTACATTTGTTAATAAAGCCTAGATCTACCCAGTAAATACCCGATGTGGAATTCATCACACACCTATACATATTACATAATCAATCAAATTGGGGCATCACCAAAACACTCATGACATTGCTCTCCTGAAAAAGCAGATGGTAGAAATAATGCGCATGGTGCAACATTTGGTTGTAGGAGGGAACCGAGGATCATATGGTCCCACTCTAGAGGGCTTTGTACCCCATTTTGAAAATGAGAACTAGCCACCACCAGAGCCGAATCAAGACCAAACTACACCACTATTCACCCTACAAGGGAATAACCAAGAAGTGGATCCTCCTAAGGATAACACCTCAAAGTCTGATTACGGTTAGGTCAAAAGTCAAGTGGAGACCCTGGTAGAGAAAATTTGCATCATAGAGGGCTCCGACGCCTAAGGAAGTGTCAATCTAGACAATCTGACCAATTTCCTTTAGGTTATTATGCTTCCCAAGTTCAAGGCACCTGGGTTTGTCAAGTATGATGGCACTGAAGATCTTTGCACTCATCTACACATGTTCTGTAGGAATATGGTACCCTCTGGAGACAATCACCCGTTGCTCTGCTATATTTTCCTTGATAGCTTGACTTGCCCTACAGCCACCTAGTTTGTTAGATTGGAAAAGACCTCCAGCTAGAGAGAGATGTCCAACAAATTCTTCCTATATTATTACTGGTTCAATATTGAGATAGCTCCTGATCACATAGTTCTTCAAAGGACAAAAAAGAAGAGTGGGAAATCTTTCCTTGAGTATGCCCAAAGGTGGTGTGAGCAAGCCACCTAAGTGCTTCCTCCCATGATGGAAGACGAAATGATCAAATGGTTCATTGATAACCTTAATACTCCTTACTATGAGAAGATGATCAATTCCCAAGTCACTCACTTCGCAAGCTTGATTCCTATTAGGGAGCGCATTGATGAGGTATTAGGAGCAACAAAATAGTTGATCTCAAGGCTTTGAATTTTATGATAGAATAGTAGGTGAAAAAGGCAACTGGATTCAAAGGGAAGGAAGTTGATGTTCATGTGATAGACAAAGCGCCTAAAGGACCGAGGGGTGTTACTTGTGCTTAGACAGCCCTAAGTGCCTGGCCTTATCAACAACAGGCTTAGCTAACCCTGGCACCTTATCTAGCATTCAATTAAAGGGGAAGGCCCGATCCACCTCGATATCCTAAGGAACCATGAAAATTCACTCTATTACCTATGCCTATGGCAGAGCTTTATGCTTATCTATTGGAGAAGAAGCTAGTGACTCCAATATTTACGAGACCCAGAGATGATCCTTATCTACTCGGTTTTGATCCATCCAAGAAATGAGAACACCAATTTGGAGCTGAGGCATACACCCCAGAAGAGTGTATAAATTTGAGAAATCGAATCTAGGATCTCATTGACAACAAGTTAGTACAATTCGACAACACGACCAGGCCGAATGTCATCTTTAGCCCTTTGCCTCCTCATCATGAAGGGAACATGAATGCTATCTCTATAGTGGAAGAAGGGATTCTTGATTTGTCATCACCTTCATTTCCTTGGAAAGCCATGCTACGGGCCCTAGCCCAGGAAAGTCATATTGTTCTTGAGAACATAGGAGCTTCAAATTTTGACTGGGGAGTCTGCTTATTCTATGATAGTGGGGACCAACATGCCTTGTTCAATTGTAGAGTGCTTTGAGCATAAGTCTAGAGTTTAGTTGATCATTGTGTCATCTGGATCAAAAGAGAATCTCTAGAAAGGAATGATTGCATGGTAGCCAGCTTATGCCCCCGAACATCGAAGTGGGAACTAGCCACAGTGCTATGTCAATAGGATCATGGAAGGATTTGGACGAATACTCGCAAGAGTGCTTACGTAGGATTCCTCCAGCTTCTTCGACTTCCGTCATTATCGAAGAGATTACAAAACCACCTATGGACTCAGAGGCACTAGCTTCGAAGAAAGGAGAAGCCATGCCAGCCCTTGAAGGCTTTACTCCTCTAGTCTTGGCACTACTTGCAATCTTAGAGGATTTATCTAGAAGGGAATCCTTATTGTTTCTTCCATTCAAGGTTTTGATCCTCTAATTCTGCCAAGGTCTATCTAAGGATTTGTAAGTTACTCTGCCTAGCCCAGTCATCATCAGTCCAAAGATGTTCTCCCTGGCGCCAAATTTGCAGACTCAAGAAGGTGGTCATTTGTAGGTTAGAGCTTGTCTCTTACCAAGATAGCCATTGTGTCCCATGGAAATACGATGTGACTTTGATTTCCACCCGAACTGGAAAGGAAGAGGTTTGCTCTAATATCTCTTCAAGCCTGGTCAGACTCACTAGGAGTGGTCGATATTATACTCTTAAGGAACTAGAAAAGAGGAGGAAATAGATTGGCAAGAGCACAATTAAGCTAGTTAGGAATAGGGTCACCACTGAAGAAGCCAAGAAATTCTTGAAAACCATTCGAAAGGCTGATTATAGCGTGATTTAGTAGTTGAACAAATCTCTAGCTCAAATTTCTATCTTAGCCCTATTGCTATCTTCTGAGGTCCATCGTGAAGCTCTATTGAAGGAGTTAAAGGAAACACATGTTCCTACTGGTATTTTAGACTCCTTCAAGGGTATGGGTATCATTCGTGTTGGTCACCAACCAAGTCTCATTTTTAGATGATGTGTTGCCTCTAGAAGGTAGAGATCACACCTTGGCCATGTATATCATAGTTAAGTGTGAAGACATTACTGTTGCAAGGGTGCTAATTGACAATGGATTAGCCTTGAATGTCTGCCCAATGGCCACTCTTGAGCGCCTAAAAGTAGATATGTCTCTTATTAAGCTTAGCACTTTGATCATCATAGCCTTTGTCAGCAAGTGTCAAGAAGTGCAAGGCAAAATTGAGTTAATGATCAAGATTGGCCCAAGATCCTTCATGGTTAACTTCCAAGTAATTAAGGTGGACTCACCATATAACATGTTTTTAGGGAGACCTTGGTTGCATACAGCAGGTGCAATCGCATTTGCCCTCCATCGGAGACTCAAGTTCATCTCCAAAAATCAGTTGATTACTATTATGGCTGAAGAGCCCATGACTATCTTCTAGGAGACATCTATCCCCTACGTCAATGCCTACGCCTTACCTGAAGCGTCTTTCCATAGCTTCGAGCTAGTTTTCATGATTCATAATGCTTCAGAGCCTAAGGCCAACTGGCTTGCAGTAGTTCTAATGGCCATAAAGGAATGCTCAAGTTTGGCTACAAATTAGGCCAAGGCCTCGGAGATGTAGGACGTAGGAGCCCTGCTTTCATTAAACTTTCAGATAACAAAGGTAAATTCGGTCTAGGGTATGAACCCATTCATGAAGAAATCTTTCAAGCTTCCAGAGGCAAGAAGAGAAAGTGCGGCATTCTAAGGATGTCTATTCCCTATATCAGAACTATTTTTCCGGCTCCGGCTGAGGTCATTGTGCCAAAACCTTTCAAGAAATTGGAAGATGAAGAGCCTGATCTAGCTTGCATTATTCGGCTTTGTCCCAAAGAGTTCTTTGTGAATGATATCATATCTCCCGAAGATAATCTGACTTCTACTATCCAACCAGGGATGCCAGGTGAGGTGGCAGGCCTTGGGAACATTAAGCCTTGCTTTGTAGTTGCACTGGCTGAGTAAGAAGTATTTCATCATTGAGTGATTGGACCTCCCTATCACCCAAGAGGGTTGGAGTAGCATATATAGTTTATTTTGCATGCTTATGTTATTTCTTGCTATATTTGTATTCCTTGTTTGTGAGAGGCCACGAAAATTTAGGGCCCTTTCAAAAAAAGAGATTCAGGTGCTTGTAAGGGCACCTTTTTTTTGGGGTAGTGATGTGGAGTCACCACTTATTTTTATACAAAAAAATAAGAAAACTAAATTCAAAATACATATTCAAAATACTTTGAATGTCATTGGTTGAATAAAAAAAAAAATACAATTTTGGTAAATTAACCTTACAATGCTCTGGGTCCTAGTTACAATCTATGCAAAAGAATACAAAGTTTTGGTCCTAGTTACAATCTACCAAAAATTAAAAGACAAAACGCTAATCTACCTATCCAAAAATCTAAGCTCGGGGACTAGGTTACAGTATGGGAAGGTGTTAGGCATCTATTCTGCCCAGACAGTCTGGTCTTCTAAACTCTAATGACCAATATACATTTTTTGCATGATGTTGAATGATATGTTGTAACATACTTGACAAACACTCAAAAATTAATTTTTAATAACTTTGTCTTATTCATATGTCCTCTTTTTTTAAAAAACCAGATCTGTTTTGAAAATTAAGAAAAACTAAGACTTGGTTTGTAAAAAAATCAAATTTGTTTTTGTAAAAGGGAAAAAGGAAGATTTTATCGAGAAAAATCAAATTTGTTTTTTGTAGAGATAAAAAATGAGATTTGATTTGTAAAAGTTAGATCTGTTTTTGTAAAGGATTAAAAGAAAGATTTTATTAAGAAAAATCAGATCTGTTTTGAAAAGTTAATGAAAAAAAGACTTTTGAAAGAGGATTCACATTCATGAGACAAATTTATTATGCATGCATCACATATTAAAAAAAAAAAGACTTCAACCTAACTTTCAATCCCGTCTTTTGAATTATAAAATCTGTAATTTTATAACATAGAAATTTTCAGAAAATAATCAGATCTGTATTTAATGAAAGTACAGATCAATTTTTAGTTTAGAGAAAAAATCAGATCTAAAAATACAGATCAATTTTGTGTTAAAAAAAATAGATTTGTATTTAATGAAAATACAAATCAGTTTTGAGTTTTAAAAAAATCAGATTTGTATTTAATGAAAATATAGGTCAGTTTTTGAATTAAAAAAATCAGATCTTAAAATATAGATTAGTTTTTGAAAAAAAAAAAATAATCTTTGATAGTCATTAGGAAATTTTAAAACTTAAGGAAAAAAAGGTTTACAATAGACAATCATCTAAGAACATGTTAAAGAAAATTCTAGCGAAGCATGGTAATTGTATATCAAGAACAAAACATAATAAAACATGTTAAACATATTCATGCATCAAACAATAACAAAATTTAATGAAAGAAGAAAAACAGAATACCTCTTGAATAAGCGTGCTCTTCTAATGAAAGAATGTTTTAGAATTCTAAGAAGTTTGTTCACCTCTTTGAAACCTAAAATACTTTACTTACAAAAAAAAAGTTCCTAAAGCAAAAGCCTTCTGAACGTCTTTAATGTAAGGGGGATTGAAAAGTCAGAAGAGAAGCACCCTTAATTCTGATTTGTTTCCTCTATTTATAATGGTTGGGATGCTTCAAAAATTAGCTAAATAATTAGATACGAATTGGAACATGTTTTTATCTCTAATAAGTCGAAAAAGATAAGCCTTATCTCAATAAGGGAGTCCTCAGGCTGAGCCACAAATTTGTTTGGCACTTGGGAAGTGCTAATCGGCACTCCAAGAGTGCTGAATGGCTCTCTTGGGTGCCAAGCTCGCATTTGAGTTTTTGTCCAATTTGGACTTCTTTTTTAAGGATTTTGATCTGAGAATTGTACCTAGATGCATTTTTAATCCGTATTCTAAAATTAATCACTTTTTCTGGATATTTAGGTCTTTAAAGTAATAATTATCTTGTAGATAAACATTCCAAAAATGTTTGATTATCCAAAACTTGTATGTTATCTAATTATGCACTTTATTCCCATTCAAGAAAGTCTATATTTGACACTAACTAACAACCAATCACAAAATTATTTAATTAATTTTAATTGTCTAGCCAATCAGAACTAATTTAGATTAATCATGTGTGGTCAGTTCCACCCAAACACAATGCATGCTGATTGTGCAAACTTGATCATGTGATATTTTTCAATCTGACGGTCCAATTAGGAAATCGGACATACAGTCGTGACCATTAGAACCCCAAGATCATTTTTATGACATGCAATGGATGAATTAATGCATGTAATGCAACTCTAGATTTTGGGTATATGAATGGTCACTCTAGTCATCTTCCAAGATTAAATTATGGGTGGAAAATAGAATGTCTACAATGTTCATTTCCCACTTTGTTTTCCTAGAAAAAAAAAAAGAAAAAGAAAAAAGAAATCATTTCCCTATTATCATTATTAGCCATGAACTTTGTTTTCCCCCTACCCATAATTAATTAATGAAATATTTGATGCATTATTAAGAAAATTCTTGCATCTCTCTTCACTTTCTTTCCTATGAATCTGTGTATGCAAATTATCTTATGTTTTTTCTATATATGTTCTACTTTATTGGATCTGTTCTGATTCCTAAGTGGGTATATCGTCCCTTTGCCATAACGAAGGTGTAAATGATATGAAAATAGAGTTGGATCATGATGTTGAAGGAATGGAAGAGGTCTTGAACTTACCTCAAGACATCCTAGAAGCTCTGAACAGAGAGAGCGAAGGGTCCAAGCCCAATATAGAAGAGATAGAGGTGATAAAACTAGTTGATGAAGGCGAGATATAAAAACCTGTCAAGATTGGGGTGAACTTTCCCAAAGACATGAAAGATGAGCTCATAGCTCTTCTAAAGGAATTCAAAGAAATCTCTACTTGGTCTTATCAAGATATGCCAGGACTAGACACTGAGATTGTTGTCCATAGAATTCTAGTTTATTCCAAATGCCCCCAGTGTGGCAAGCCCTTTGAAGGATGAAGTTAGAGATTATCTTGAAAATCAAAGAAGAATTGCAAAAGTAGTTGAGAGCCATTTTCTTACCGTTATAGCCTAATTTGATTGGGTTGCCAACATTGTTCCCATGCCAAAGAAAGATGGAAAAGTATGCATGCGTCAATTATAGATTTGATTCGGGCTAGCCCACAGGAAAATTTTCCCTTGCCATACATTGATACCCTGATTGATAACACCATGACCAACATGATCTTCTCCTTTATGGTTGGATTCTCGAGTTATGATCAGATCAAGATGGCTAAAGAAGACAAAGCTAAAATAGCATTCATCACTCACTGGGGAACTTATGCTTATGATATTTTGCTATTCGGTTTGCAAAATGCTGGGGCGACCTACCAGAGAGCCATGGTAACCCTGTTCCATGATATGATGCACAAGGAGATCAAAGTCAATGTGGACGATATGATTGCTAAGTTACACACTCTTAGAGATCATTTGATAGATTTGAGAAAGCTATTCAAGCACTTCGTCAAGTACAAGTTAAGGCTTAACCCTAACAAGTGCGTCTTTGGAGCCAGTTTAGGAAAGTTGCTTGGCTTCATAATCAGGCAAGGAGGAATTAAAGTGGACCCAACAAAAGTCCAGGCCATCAGGGACATGTCCGTGCCAAAAATCGAGAAAAAAGTTCGAAGCTTCTTACGAAGGATATGAAGATAGAACGGAGTTGACTGCCCTGAGATCCTTTGTTTAAGCTCTTGAAGAAGGATACGAAGATAGAATGGACAAATGGATGTCAAGTAGACTTTGACAAGATTAAGTAGTATTTGTTGAATACTTCTATTCTAGTTCCCCCAACACTGGGACATTCGTTGATTCTCTATCAAGCAGTGAAAGAGGGATCTATGGGTTGCATGTTAGGTTAGCTAAATGAACTCAATAAAAAAGAAAAGGTGATTTACTACTATAAACACTGCATTTTGTACCCCTTACGACTCAGGGCCCCATTCCTCAATGATGCTCAAACTATAAGGCGTAAGGCCAGTTTAGAGCTTGATCTAATATCAGTTGACTTAAGGAGAGTTAAAGTGGAAAATATGATGGCCTGTGTACGTGGTCCAAAGCATGCATACGTAGGCACACTCCTACATACACAACTAGGGTTTCATAAATATAAAAAAAGAAAGTTTTCTGCAATAATGGCTGAGGTTTGGAATGAATCCCACATCGTCTAGGAGCCATTCCAAACCCCATTGTCTAGTACATTTTCAAAACACACATAAATCCCATGGAAAAAATACAAGATTCACTAGAAAATAGTGAATCAAAAGGGAGTTTTTCACAAAATACCCTCAAGTTAATTTTGTTTAATTGGGACCATTTTTGGCCCTAATCCTTTGAGTCTATAGTTTCTAATCAATGTGTTATTGAATTGTGATAGACTTAACTAAGGGGAACGGTCGAAAATCAAGCTTGAAGAGCTTTTTTTTTTTTTTTTAAGGTATCCTTTAAACCCTTTATTTTTCTCTTTTGCCTTTAATCTTTGTTTTAGCCTATTTTATTTCTTAGTTTATATTCATGCATGTTTTTTAAGGTTAGTTTTGTAGTTCTTTTTATGTTCTAAGTATGTTAGGATGTTAGATTTATGTTTTTCTTTTATGCTCTATTTTTTAGTTTCATGTTTCTGGGTTAGGGTTTATCAACAATCCTATGCACGTATGTTATGAGAAGGCGTACACAAACCTCTATATACATACGCAGGAATTTGCCAAGAAACCCTAATTTAGATTTCTTCTTTGTTTGGTTTGCTTGTTTCACATATCTTGCCTCTATTTAAGTCCTTTTTACATACATATCTGTATATGAGTTCCCATTTCATAAGTTTTATTTGCTTGTTTGCTTTTAACGTGTTAGATTGGGGTTTTCTTGTTTAAGATGCTATGTACATGCATTCACATGCTCATCCATGATGTCATAGGTGCTGTGTTACTGAAAGGTAAGTAAAGGTAAGTCAAGCATAGGTATGAACATGCATTTGATGATGTATATTGTTTGAATATTTACTTTATGTCTTTTTATTCCAATTACGCGCTTTATATAATTTTTTGATTGCCATGATTAAGTTGTTGCCTTCTTTTAGATGCATGGTACGATAAGGTTTAACATGCTAGGGTTGTATATGTGTGGTTTGGCTCCTTTTTGCTTTATAGATGGATATGTATGTTTTTTGGGATGAATGATGCCATGTTATATGCTTAAATGTATGCTAGTGTGCGTGTAAGTTAGAATACAAGTGTTGAACATGATTTTATCAAGGTTAAGATGTAAGAAACAATGATAGGAGGCCAACCTTAGGGTTGGGCGGTCTTGGGTGTCTAACACCTTCCCAAGATTATACCTAAACTCCAAATCCATATATTTGGTAGTAAGATCAAAAGGTCCTTCCTCGAGGGGATGCTATATCTATGATTTCTAAATCATTGCAAAAACTAGGTGGGGACTCCACATTCCATTGTGTCTGCAGTGGCGACTCCACTAGGGATAGTGAGTTTAATTCATATGTGTCTTGTTTCTTAATCTTGATAAAAACTATTTAAATACTTGTTTGCACACATATCACTTGGTTTCTTTTGTCCCTTAACCTCGGTTGGTGATGAGTGGGAAGATGAAAGGCTTTACTCGAGCCCAAATCTTCTGAAGTTCATCCCACCAACTCACAATTGGAGTATGTTAAAGGTTTACTACCAATCCACTATGGGGTCCACTTAGGCCCTCTGTTGGAATCATAGCCCACCAAGTTGTGAGTGACCTACTTATCTATCCTTGTAGCCTTAGGGATCCTACCTACACTAGAGAGATCCTAGACCTTATTATTGTTGGGATATATGTCCTTAAATCCTATTGTATGATGCTATGTATTTTATTATGTAAGACATTATGTATGACTTAATGTTTTGGTTAATAAAGTTGTATTATTATTTGAAAATATTGGTAACATGAATATTGGGACATTATCATATAGTCCATGAGATGCAATAGTATGTGATTTATGTGATTTAGTCACAGAAGATATAAATCACAAGTTCTTTGTAAACTCAGAATTATAGTTCGTAGTTGGTGATGAAATTGGGCATTTCATCTGCGAAGGCTATAACATATCAACTAAGATGATTTGTCTTGATCATGGAAATAGAGATTTCTAGTTGATATGTTGATATGTTTTAAGAGTTAAGACATATTGAACTGGACCGGTGTGAGATTTATTATTCTCCTAACGACTGTCAATTGAATAATAAACTCACGACTTATATTTGCATGAACTCTTAATCCTGAGAGGATAATGGACCTGATCATGAAGTGTAGGTTGCTTTGATATATCAGGAGTGAGATCTATGGTTAAGGTCAAAATCTCAGTATGTTGGGCAGCCACATTTAGTGTTGATGGAACATATATTCTCAAGATGGAATTCATAGTCTCTTAACGGAGATATAAAATATTCCCTTGAGATAAGTTTAATGTGTTTGTTATTCAGAGAGTTGGGCCTAACCACTTTAGTAAGGAGTTACTAAAGTATATTTTATGGAATTAGATTTCATAAATATATGATGAATAACTTAAAGGATTAAACCGGGTACTCAAGGAATTAAGATGTAGTAATATACAAAGTGGCAGTCTTCTTTCATGACTTTGTGTTACTATGAATATTTTATGAAGGAGTTGCATGTATAATAAAGTCTTGGGATATAATTTATTAATAAGGCCTAGAGTGCAACTATATTTATATAGTGGTATTAAATATAGTTAATGGTAACTTTGGACTTGTCAAGAGTTGACAGAAAAGCCCAAGGCCCATTGGAGCTAGTGTCTTATTGGTCCCTTTTGGTCCCACTCCAAGCCACATACTTAAGCCCAATTGAAAAGGCCCAAAAGGCCAGCCCAATTAGATAATCAGTTTGATACAAAGGGAGAAACACACAGAATTTTTTAAGAGTATGTGAAGAGAATTTGTAGAGATTTCATAGAGAAAAAGAGAGAGTGTGAGACACACTTTCATATTCTCCCTTTGGAACTGATTGAGAGACCACACATCTTGGGCGTTAGTGGAATTGGAGTGAAGATTGAAAGTATTCCCAAGTGCTTCCGTTCTTCAAGTTTTGAAATTCACCGCTCCAAGGTACACTCTCTTGTTCTGTAATTCTGAAATTTAAATAGCCCATGTTAACTCTTATGTATGAAGTAGATCCGTTTACATTACATTCATTCTTCCGCTGCGCATGTATGATTCCTACATTTGGTATCAGAGCGGTCTTCATTACATATCTGTTTAACATGTTTTTGAGTTTTGGAATTAGTGATAATGATTTCATGTTGTTAGAAAATAGTTTTCTGCATGGTTGTTGAAATCATTGTTTTTGATGAAAACTGTTTTTAATGTTATGATGTTGTTTAATTTTTAGTTTAAGTATGTTAAACTGAATTTTAAGGCTATAACATCAATGACATTTAGTTTAGATATCAATTTATGTTCATTATGATTGTATGACAGTAGTTTTGTACATGAAAACGTTGAAAAACTGTTTTTGGAAAATTCTGGAAATTCAAAATTCGCGAAGCTCGATCGATCGAGAATCTGTCGAGTATCTATCGAGCAAACAGAAAGTTTCTCGATCGATCGGGGATCTATCGAGGATCTGTCGAGCTTCGCGGAACTTTTCTGGATCGATCGACAATCTGTCGAGGATCGATCGAGAACTGTAGATCCAGAATTTTTCCTAAGTGTTTTTCCATATATAAAAGATCAAGGCTATGTGTAATTATATTATGCATGTTTTATATGTAAAAACCTTTATTTTAAAACATCTAGTGGGAGAGAGATACAAGGGTTGGATCTCACGGCCTCCATTGTCGGTTTATTGTAGTGTGATTAAGCACCTCGCTTTGGCGTATATGCCTTACTCCCTTCGGAGGGTGTTTGATTCACGGTACTACAGGTTAAACTTCTTTATGATGAATAATATGTGTTTTTTAGATAAAGAACGACCACGCTTCCGTGGAGTTACTTTATGACTCACATAGAATTCAGTCAATGGTGTACACTAGACTAAGTTTAATGTTAATCTCCCTTCGGAGCTATGTCATTATTACTTAGAGGCTAAAGTAGAAACGGCATGTTATTAGTGTTTGATAAGAGTTATCATGATAGCATTAATAATGAGAATAGTTCTCAATCAATCATAGTGTTTATAATTTACTTGCTACCAAGGAATTTTAAACATGGGATTGGGTTGTCGTTGCATATATTATTTCATGGTTTATTAAGGTTCCATATTATATGCTTATATGCTAAATTGATAATGTCCATTTTACTTATTATATTCATGTTTATTATTTTCAGATTTGAACATGGCATCATTTAGCCCACTTGTTTCTATTCTTAATCAAAACAAACTGACTGGATCCAACTATGTTGACTGGAAAAGAAACTTGGACATTGTTTTAACTACTGAAGAGCACAAATATGTGCTTACTCAACCATGTCCTAGCTTTCCTTCATTAGATGCTCCTCTTGAGGAAAAACAACGATATGATCGTTGGCAGAAATCTAATGAAATGGCCAAGTGCTATATCCTAGCGTCCATCTCAAATGTTCTACAGCATCAAATGCAGGATGTAGAACTAGCTTCGGACATTATGCTAAGTCTGAAGGAGATGTTTGGTGAGCAAGGCCGTTCAGCAAGGCAAGAAACCATGAGACAAATTTACAATACCAAAATGGCTGAAGGTAGTTCAGTGAGGGAGCATTGTCTTAGGATGATTGCTAATCTGAACACATTAGAGGTTTTAGGTGCCGACATTGATGGAGAGTCCCAAGTGGACATGATACTCCAGTCACTACCGGAATCATTCAAGGAATTCAGACTGAATTATAATATGAACAAAAAGGTTTATTCTTTGTCTGAATTAATGAATGAGTTAGTGGCGGCGGAAGGCATCCTAGGTACTTCTAGTGTTGAAGCCAATGTTGGTGAAGCTTCTACTTCACAACCTAAGCCGAAAGGTAAGGGTAAGAAGAAGAAGAAGGACTTCACTAAGAAAGAGGGTAAGCAAATTGCCTTAGGGGTTGCCGATAAAGGAAAGAAGCTCAAAGGAAAGTATTTCCATTGTGGTGAGAAAGGACATTGGAAGAGGAATTGTCCAAAGTTTAAAGCTGCCAAGAACAAGGGTATGAAAACTTCCTTTCTACTTGAAATATGTTTGGTACAGAATCCCACTGATTCCTGGTGTGTGGATTCAGGTTGTACTAATCATATCTGCAATTCTTTGCAGGGGTTTCAGGAGACCAGAAAACTGAGTGAAGGGGAATTGTTTCTAACTTTGGCTGATGGGAGCAGAATTCCAGTTGTAGCTGTTGGTGTTGTTCATTTGTGCTTTGAGTCTAGGGTTTTAATATTGAAAGACTGTCTGTTTGTACCTAATGTGCGTAGGAATTTAATTTCTGCAACTTATTTGGGTAAACAAGGATATTGTGTTATCCTAAAAGACAATGTTGTAATAAAGAAGGATAAAATGTTTATCTGTTCTGGCAATATTGTGGATGGTCTATATATTTTAACTCCTGTTAAGCATGAATTGCATAATTCTGAATTAGATAGTAACTCTCATGTAAAATCATTAAAGAGAAAGTTTCCTTCTAATGATGCATATCTTTGGCACTTGCGTTTAGGTCATATTAATTCAAACAGAATTCAAAGGCTGATCAAAGATGGACTCTTGGAGCCCATGGACTTTGATGAATTTCCAGTTTGTGAATCTTGTTTGGAAGGTAAAATGACCAAGCGACCTTTTAATGCAAAAGGTAGAAGAGCCCAAGAGTTGCTTGAATTAGTTCATACGGATGTATGTGGTCCTATGTCAACCCAAGCAAAAGGAGGTTATGAGTATTTCATCACTTTTACGGATGATTACTCAAGATATGGTTATGTGTACCTAATGAGACGGAAGTCCGAAGCCTTTGACAAGTTCAAAGAGTTTAGGGCTGAAGTTGAGAATCAATTAGGCAAACGCATAAAGGCCATTCGATCTGATCGAGGTGGCGAATACCTTCTTGGGGATTTCAAGGATTACCTAATTCAAAATGGGATTATATCCCAATTGACTGCACCTGGAACACCTCAACAAAATGGTGTAGCAGAGAGAAGGAATAGAACTCTTTTGGAAATGGTTAGATCCATGATGAGTTATTCAACTTTACCAATTTCTTTTTGGGGATATGCCTTAGATACAGCAATACATCTTTTGAATTTAGTTCCATCAAAATCTGTCCCCAAAACACCCATGGAATTGTGGAGTGGGCGTAAGCCTAGTATGAGGTATCTCCACATTTGGGGTTGTCCAGCACATGTGCTAAAGGGGAAGCCTGATAAGTTGGAACCAAAATTGGAAGTGTGTTTGCTAGTTGGTTATCCAAAAGAAACTAGGGGTTATTTATTCTATAGTCGAAATGATAACAAAGTTTTTGTTAGTACAAATGCTAAATTTTTGGAAAATGACTATATGAATAATTTTACTCCTAGGAGTAGAGTTGTATTGGCTGAAATGAATGAATCCGTAGATCAACAACCATTGGATAAAACTAAGGAAAAAGTGGTTGTATTAGATACACCACAAGATACTACTCATGAAATGTCTAGTACACAAGTGCCTCGTCGTAGTGGGAGAATTGTTCGGCCTCCTGTGAGATTTATAGGTTTAGGAGAAACTTATGAGGCTATCTCAGGAGAGGCTGAATCGGATCCCTACACTTATGAGGAAGCAATGAATGATATAGATGCACATCATTGGGTCCAAGCTATGAAATCTGAATTAGATTCTATGTATTCCAATCAAGTTTGGAGTCTTGTAGAGGCGCCTAACGGCATTAAACCTGTTGGTTGCAAATGGGTTTACAAGAGGAAGAGAGGGATAGATGGAAAGGTTGAAACCTTTAAAGCAAGGCTAGTGGCTAAAGGGTATACACAAAAAGAAGGCATCGATTATGATGAAACCTTTTCGCCAGTAGCCATGCTTAAATCTATCAGGATTCTCTTATCCATTGCTGCTCATTATGATTATGAGATTTGGCAAATGGATGTCAAGACTGCATTTCTTAATGGCAATCTTGAAGAAGAAATCTATATGTTGCAACCGGAAGGTTTCATAGCAAAGAACCAAGAGCATATGGTATGCAAGTTGAAAACGTCCATTTATGGACTTAAGCAAGCATCTAGGTCATGGAACATCAGATTTGATCAGGCAATCAAATCATTTGGTTTTGAGCAAAATCTTGATGAACCATGTGTATACAAGAGACATCAAGACAAAGTAGTAATGTTCTTAGTACTTTATGTTGATGACATTCTACTCATTGGAAACGATGTAGGAGTAATGTCATCGGTTAAAGTTTGGTTGTCAAGCCAATTTAATATGAAGGACTTGGGCGAAGCTAACTATATTCTAGGGATCAAGCTTTGGCGAGATCGAAAGAATAGGATGTTAGGTTTGTCACAAGCTGGATATATAGATAAGGTTCTAGAACGGTTTAGCATGCAAAACTCCAAGAAAGGATTACTTCCTTTTAGACATGGAGTTCCTCTGTCTGATGACCAAAGGCCTAAGACTCAAGAGGAAGAAAATACGATGAGACAAGTTCCTTATGCTTCTGCAGTGGGAAGTCTCATGTATGCCATGCTTTGTACTAGACCGGATATTTGTTATTCAGTTGGCATGGTCAGCCGATATCAATCAAAAGAAGGACTTAAACATTGGCAAGCTGTAAAGCATATTCTCAAGTATCTACGGAGAACGAGAAATTATATGCTTGTTTACCGTTGTGAGGATTTGATTCCCATTGGCTATACAGATTTAGATTTTCAGTCGGATCTAGATTTCAGAAAATCCACGTCAGGTTGTGTTTTCACCTTGGGAGGTGGAGCCATAAGTTGGAGGAGTGTTAAGCAATCTTGTATTGCGGACTCCACCATGGAAGCCGAATATGTTGCTGCTTGTGAGGCAGTAAGGGAGGCTGTTTGGCTCAAGAAATTCCTTTGTGATCTTGGTGTGATAAGAATTGAGCAAGTTCCTATTACATTGTTCTGTGACAATAGTGGAGCGGTTGCACAATCCAAAGATCCAAGGAATCACAAGAAAGGAAAACACATAGAAAGAAAGTATCACATCATTCGAGACATTGTTGCTCGTGGAGATGTGATTGTAGCAAAGATTGATGGTGCAAAGAATCTAGCGGATCCCTTCACCAAAGCCTTGCCTCAAAGGACTTTCGAGTCACATTTTGAGGAGATGGGAGTTAGATTAGTGCACAATAGTCTTTAGGCCAAGTGGGAGATTGTTGGGATATATGTCCTTAAATCCTATTATATGATGCTATGTATTTTATTATGTAAGACATTATGTATGACTTAATGTTTTGGTTAATAAAGTTGTATTATTATTTGAAAATATTGGTAACATGAATATTGGGACATTATCATATAGTCCATGAGATGCAATAGTATGTGATTTATGTGATTTAGTCACAGAAGATATAAATCACAAGTTCTTTGTAAACTCAGAATTATAGTTCGTAGTCGGTGATGAAATTGGGCATTTCATCTGCGAAGGCTATAACATATCAACTAAGATGATTTGTTTTGATCATGGAAATAGAGATTTCTAGTTGATATGTTGATATGTTTTAAGAGTTAAGACATATTGAATTGGACCGGTGTGAGATTTATTATTCTCCTAACGACTGTCAATTGAATAATAAACTCACGACTTATATTTGCATGAACTCTTAATCCTGAGAGGATAATGGACCTGATCATGAAGTGTAGGTTGCTTTGATATATCAGGAGTGAGATCTATGGTTAAGGTCAAAATCTCAGTATGTTGGGCAGCCACATTTAGTGTTGATGGAACATATATTCTCAAGATGGAATTCATAGTCTCTTAACGGAGATATAAAATATTCCCTTGAGATAAGTTTAATGTGTTTGTTATTCAGAGAGTTGGGCCTAACCACTTTAGTAAGGAGTTACTAAAGTATATATTTATGGAATTAGATTTCATAAATATATGATGAATAACTTAAAGGATTAAACCGGGTACTCAAGGAATTAAGATGTAGTAATATACAAAGTGGCAGTCTTCTTTCATGACTTTGTGTTACTATGAATATTTTATGAAGGGGTTGCATGTATAATAAAGTCTTGGGATATAATTTATTAATAAGGCCTAGAGTGCAACTATATTTATATAGTGGTATTAAATATAGTTAATGGTAACTTTGGACTTGTCAAGAGTTGACAGAAAAGCTCAAGGCCCATTGGAGCTAGTGTCTTATTGGTCCCTTTTGGTCCCACTCCAAGCCACATACTTAAGCCCAATTGGAAAGGCCCAAAAGGCCAGCCCAATTAGATAATCAGTTTGATACAAAGGGAGAAACACACAGAATGTTTTAAGAGTATGTGAAGAGAATTTGTAGAGATTTCATAGAGAAAAAGAGAGAGTGTGAGACACACTTTCATATTCTCCCTTTGGAACTGATTGAGAGACCACACATCTTGGGCGTTAGTGGAATTGGAGTGAAGATTGAAAGTATTCCCAAGTGCTTCCGTTCTTCAAGTTTTGAAATTCACCGCTCCAAGGTACACTCTCTTGTTCTCTAATTCTGAAATTTAAATAGCCTATGTTAACTCTTATGTATGAAGTAGATCCGTTTACATTACATTCATTCTTCCGCTGCGCATGTATGATTCCTACAATTATGAAGGATACCCTTTATATCTCTTGTTTGTTCAACTCTATATTAGGTGTTCGCCTAATTCTAAAAGAATAAATAAAATATGAAAAAAGGAAGGCATGACCCTAAAGTTATGGTATACCCTAAGATGTTTTGGGATAAAGAAAGGAAGTTCTCACATGTAAAAGGCTTGTCCCTAAATCCAAAGATATATCTTAACTTGAAAGGTTAATAAGACCATAGCCTAATTGCTATTTGTAGACACTCGAATTTGCACTCATAATTTAATCTTGGAAGATGGCTAAAATGACCATTCATACACCCAAAAATTAGAGTTGCATTACATGCATCAATTCATTCATTGCATGTCATAAACATGATCTTGAGATTCTAAAGATTGCGATGGTATGCCCGATTCCCAAATCAGTTTGTTGGATGGAATAGATCACGTGTGATTAATTTAAATTAATTTTAATTGGTTAAAAAATTAAAATGAATTAAATAATTTTGTGATTGGTTGATGGTTGTAAAAAATAAGCCTGCTTGCATGAGAATAAAATGGATAATTAGATATTAAGGGAATTGTTGATAATTAAGTCTTTTTAAGAATATTTATCTATCAGATAATTATTGTTTTAATGACCTGATTATCAAAATAAAAGGGTTTAATTTTAGAATACGAGTTAAAAACACTTCTAGGTGCAATTACCAACTCAGAAAATCCTAAAATATGAGTCACAATTGAACCAAAATTGGAAGTGGAGCGCAACACATGGCAAGTGCCAATCAACATTTCCTAAGTGCTAATATGGACTTAGCATCCAAAATCCTACAAAGCCAATATGACTTCCTTAATCTTGGGCCTCCTTGTTGTATGACTAGGCCTAAAATGATGAGAACTTCATGGACTTTGAGAGGAAGGCTACAAATATATTTTAGCTAAAGGGCTATTTCAAAAAAGTGAAATGATGAATAAAAATGAAAAACCCAAAAAATCCATAAGAGGGAAGGGAGTGATATTGTAATTGGGCCTTCATTAAAATGAACTTAAGAATTTTCTAGGGACATCTAAAATGTTAAAAAACCTTGACTGGGATATGAACTTAATGAAAATGGGACTTCTTTTTAGACATCACTCCAATCCAAGTCCAATGGAAGATGAGATGCTCAAAGAGAAAAACCCTCAAGAGGGAAAGATGGACACTTCAAGTGAAAAGGTCCTCATGCAAAAGATGCTCGAGTGTGTGGAGGCGTAAGTTGATATTCTTTAGAAGATAATAAGCCACCTCTCTAGGATAGAAGAAGAGGAAGCTAAAGAAGACAAGCCTAAAAATGGACAAAGAGAGCTGACTTAAGAAGACATCAACCATATGTTGATAGAAAGGAAGGTTCGCCTACTCCTACCTGAAATTATGCCACAATTGAAGAGTACTCCTGGACCATGGATTTTCAAGAGGGCCCATGTCAACAACTTCTCTGAGTCAAGAGACGTGGGATCATGGGAAAATCATGATTGGCCAGAATGGACCTCAAAGTTGAGAACAACTCAAGTCACCCTATCTCGCTTCATGCATGAATGCAACACAAACCCTTTTTCTGATAGCAACCAATGCCTTGTGCAGACTTAAAATGAAGAAAAAGAAGGTGATGATATTGGAGTGGGGATGACGGCGATTGGTTCTTTGACGAGGTAAGGAGAGACTTCCTCAATAAAGGTGAGGATCTATATGACAAAACCGAAGCTATGCATGTATGGAAATGTCTAAAGGAGGAGGACTAGTCTGTTGAGCTGAAGAAGGGCAAGGAGAAGAGTGGCAAGCCTTGAAGAAGAATGAAGACAAAATTCATCATGCCTATTTGAGGCCTATTAATAATTGGACTTGGGTTGGGTTTTCTGAAAACATGGGGAAAATTTTTTGTAATACAAATTCCAATGTACTTTTCAATATTTTCAATAAGATGAATTTTGATTTGGCTTATTTTGATATGTCCTATAACATTGAAATTTTGCACTTAAATGATTCAAATGAATTCGAAAATGAAATTAATAAACAATTGGAAAAGAAATTTGAACCTATGGAACCAACTCTTGAAACTATTAATTTGGGCAATAATGAGAATCCATGCCTAATTAAAATTGGCTCAACTCTAAATGAAAAAGAAAAAAAATGATCTCCAAGAACTCCTCACGGAATTTCAAGAGGTATTTTTATGGTTCTATGAAGATATGCCCGAAATTAACCCTGAGATAGCTTAACATCATAATGATACTAATGATCATACAGTGCCTATCAAAAAAAATTTGAGAAGAATAAGGACTGAATGGCTCTTAAAAAACAAAGAGGAAGTCACTAAGCAATTAAAAGTAGGGTTCATCAAACCCATACACCAAGTCGAATGGATAGCCAATGTCGTGCCCGTACCTATGAAGGATGGGAAGGTGAGGATGTGTGTGGATTTTAGGGACTTGAGCAAACCATGTTCTAAGGATGACTTTCCTCTCCCACACATTGATGTCTTGGTGGATAACACAATGGGAAGTGCCTTGATGTCTTTCATTGATGGTTTTTTGAGGTACAACCAAATCAAGATGGCTCATAAAGATATGACCAAAACCACTTTCACTACCGAATGGGGAATCTATTGTTACACAGTGATGCTGTTTGGCCTCAAGAATGCTAAGGCAACCTACCAAAGGATGACTACAGCCTTGTTACATGATATGATGCATAATGAGGTGGAGGTGTATGTCAATAATATGATAGTGAAATCCAAGGATAGAGAAAGTCACACCATAAGGAAGTTCTTTGAAAGGATTAAAGAGTATAAGCTAAGATTGAACCCATAAAAGTGTACCTTTAGAGTAACCACTAGAAAATTGCTAGGCTTCCTAGTGAGTGATAAAGGGATAGAAGTTGACCCATCCAAGATTAAAGCCATATTGGGGACACCTCCACCCAGAAGTAAGAAAGAGATAAGGGGTCTCTTGGGTCGATTACAATACATTAGTCGATTCATTGCCAAGCTCACCTCCATTTGTGAGCCTATCTTTAAACTCCTAAGGAAGAATGAACCATATATATGGAATGATGAATGCCAAAAGGCCTTTGAACTTATCAAGGAGTATCTCCTCCACCTATCTATCCTAGTGCCCCCACAACTTGGAAAACCTTTACTCCTATACCTCTCTATCATAGGGGATGCGGTTGGAAGTATGTTTTCATAAGAAGACGATGACATGAATGAAAGGGCCATATACTATTTGAGCAAGAGGTTACATGATTATGAGACTAGGTACACTCCTATAGAAAAATCAAGCTTTACACTTGTTTGGGCTGTATAGAAGTTAAGAGATATCATCTTACCTTTCCAAATATGGGTGGTAGCAAGAATGGACCCATTGAAGTATCTTTTTGAGAAGTCTGCTTTGAGTGGAAGATTTTCAAGATGGTTGATCTTATTGGCAGAATTCGATTTGAAGTATGTGGCTAGAAAAACTATCAAAGGGAGCGTCGTGTCGAATTTTTGTACCGAGAGTCCTATAGAGGGTGAAGATGGTAAGGAAGACCTTCCAAATGAGGACATTTTAAATGTTGAGTTAAGGACATGGAAGATGTACTTTGATAGAGCTATAAACCAATATGGGAATGGGATAGGAATTCTCTTAATCACTCCCAAGGATCTCATATACATTTGGCAATCAAGTTAAACTTTGAAGCAACTAATAACATGATTGACTATAAGGCTTGTACTGCCAAAATGGAAGCTCTACGAGAATTAAGGGTAAAGGAGGCCAAAGTCTTTGGAGATTCGACTTTGGTTATAGCCTAAGCACAAAAGTTGTGGAAGGTAAAAGAGAAATACTTAAAGCCTTATCAACAATACTTGGAAGACTTGACTAAGACCTTTGACAAGATTAAGTTCACAATCATCCCTAGAGCTTAAAATCAATATGCGGATGCCTTACCTACCTTCACCTCCATGGTTGAAATACCCGAGGGAATATGGACACGACTGTTGGAGATTGAGCAAAGTTATTAGGAAGTGCACAAAGGAAAGACCGAAGCTTTTGTAATGAACATAGAGGAAGAGGAAGTTCCATGGTACAATGACATCACGAAGTTCTTGGAACTAGGGGCATATTTGTATGGTACCGACAAGAGAGAACGTCGTTCCATTAGGATGATGACAATACAATACATCCTATATGGAGGACAACTCAATAAAAGATCCTACAATGGTATACACCTTTGTTGCTTGAAGAAGGAAAAAGACGAGAGGGTAATGGAAGAAGTTCATTATGGGATTTGTGGCCCTTTTATGAATGGGAGAATGTTAGCCAAGAAAATCCTAAGGATAGGATACTATTGGAATATGATGGAAACCGATTGTGTGGACTATGTGAAGAGTTTCCATGATTGTCAGACACACGCCAACTTGAACCATATTCCACCTAGTGAGTTGTATAGCATGAATTCTCCATGGCCATTCTAGGTTTGGGGCATAGATGTGATCGGAAGGAGAGCTCCTAAGGCTTCAAATGGACATGAATACATCTAGGTGGCAATTGACTATTTCACCAAGTGGATGGAAGCAACCTCCTACTCTGTATTGAAGGCTAAGAATGTGGCTCCCACTTTGAGGGTGAACTTCAGAGAGTCATGGAGGAATATAACATTGAGCATCACAAGTCTTCACCATATAAATCACATGCTAATGGAGCCGTAGGAACTGAAGTATAGTTTAACGAGAACGAGGTCGAACTCATAGGAACTTGAATGAATGTAGGAAAATTAATTAAATCTTAACCAAATTAATCTTAACCAAATTAATCCTAATCAAGTTTAATAAAAATTGGTTGTTTGAAATTAAATATACAAAGAAAATAATTAAAGTAAGAAATGATATTGAAAGCTCGAATATATGTGAAAACACAAGAGCTGTTCAGATCCCAAAATTAAAAATTACAGCTCGGTTGATTAAACTTTAACTTAATTAAGTACGGAATAGAGTAAATGTGAGTGAACAAACAATAAAACTTCTCTAAGCCATATTCATCATATATCAACAATAAAATGAAAGCTAAAAGAGTAGGGAAGAAAGATGCAAACACAAGATAACACCGAAACGTGTTATCAAAGAGGAAATCGAAGAACTCGGCGAAAAACCTCTCCACTACCCTCCAAGTAGTAAATCAATCCACTAGAGAATAAGTTGGAGTACACGAATAACAAAAGACCCTCCAAGCCTAGTTTACCCCATGTACTTGAGCCCTTCAAGCTCTTGCTACTAATTGACTTGACGAAGCCTTGTATTCTTGATTCTTATCCCGATTGCATCCACCAAACAAATGGCTTCTTCCAATGCTTTCCAGTAGTATCAAAACCTCACTTTACTTTCAAAATGGTGTGGTAAGTTTTTGGGCTATCAACCTCTCAAGGATATGGATTTGGAGAGGTAGGAGTTTGAGGAAAACCACTAAGGATTGTGTAGAGGATTGTGGGTATAACAAACTATAACTCTCAATTGTGTATGCTAGGGTTTTCTATCTAAAAAGAACTCCTTACAATATGTGGATAATAAGGGTATATATAGTATGGGTGAAGATATGGTGTAGTAGATATGCCAAAATAACAAAACAAAATGTTTCACGGGTATTTCATGGGAAGGCGTTACCCATGAGTTACTCACAAAAACCAGGTCTCATGACTCTTCGCATTCTAGTCATGTGCTCTACATATGGCTCAATTTGCAGGATGGCTTGTCATGAAACTTCTCACGAAATCCAATTGGTCTTCAATAAAAGCTTAAGTCTTCACACTATCTCTCACACACAACCCATACAATGAAATCCCATATAGAATACAGGTAAACATGATTGAACATAATTATAATAAAATTTGGCACGAAATTAAAGCCAATACAAAATAGTTCTAAATAAAAACTTTACAGATATAATATAAAGCAGTAAAAAAATGTAAACAATCTATGGACAAGAATTAAGGTTTTAGGATTCACCTTGTAAGTCATATCAGCATATATATATGATCATTAGTTTTTCCCAACTACTGTATGATAATCTAGAAATCAATCTTTCTATCATGGAAAATATCCTCATTAAAATCCTTGTTTTAAAAATCAAAAGCATGTTCATCTTCGCTTCTTTAGTATAAAATCAAATCATCAATTGTATCTGTTGACAAATAAATCACAAGAGATATCCAATTTTATAATCAAGAAATAATAAACAAGCATCCAATTAATTAAGATAAATCCTAAATCATGAGAAAAACATGATTGAACTCAAATCTAGAATCCTAACTTAGTTAATTGATACGAAGTAAGAACAATTTAAATCATTAAAGAATAACTATTATGGAAAAATTAAATCACATAAATATTACTAATAATCCTTAACAAGGTTTCATCCTCAACCCTAATTATAAATTTATCTACTCATTGTATTTGAAATAAAAAACAAGAATAAAATTCTAAACATTAAACTAGACAAATAAAATAGAGAAAGAAATAGTCACAATGCTATCATGGAGAAAAGCTACAAAGAAGCCACATGCGGCACAACCTCTTGAGCCAATTTTCTATTTTGCACCCTTGCCCTAGCACAGGCCTCCTCTGAATTTTACCCTAAAGAGCATGTAAATAGGTCAAGAAATCCTATTATAGGCTGAATTCCCGTTTGGAGAAATCTCAGATTTTTAGGCTCTTAGGGTATATGCCCTAAAATCCAATTTATTAGCATGTTATAAATAATTAAATTGTTTAATTATATGAGACAATCTATGAATGAACTAATGGGACATTATTATTGTCCATGAGATGCATTGTATGTGATTTAGTCACAGAAGATGTAAATCACAAGTTTCTTATAAACTCAAAATATAGTTCGTAGTCAGTGATGAAATTGAGTGTTTCATCAGTGAAGACTATAACATATCAACTAAGATGATTTGTCTTGATCATGGAAGTGAAGACTTCTAGTTGATATGTTGATATATTTTAAGAGTTAAAACACAATGAACTGGATCGACTGTGAGATTTATTATTCTCCTAACAACTGTCAAATGCATAATAAATCTCATAACTTCTATTTACATGAACTCTTAATCCTGAGAGGATAATAAATCTAATCATGAAGTGTGGGTTGCTTTGATATATCAAGAGTGAAAACTAAAGTCACAATCAAAATCTTAGTATGTTGGGCAGCCACATTTAGTGTTGATGAAACATATATTCTCAAGATGAAATTCATAGTTTCTAAACGAAGATACAAAATATTCCCTTGAGATAAGTTTAATGGGTTTGGTTATTCAGAGAGTTGGGCCCAACCACTTTATTAAGGAGTTACTAAAGTATATATTTATGGAATTGGATTTCATAAATATATGATGAATAACTTAAAGGATTAAACCAGGTACTCAAGGATTAAGTTGTAGTAATCTTCAAAGTGGCAGTCTACATCCATGACTTTGTATTACTATGAATATTTTATAAAGGGGCTGCATGTACAATAAAGTCTTAGGATATAATTTATAGATAAGGCCTAGACTGCAACTATATTTATATAGTGGTATTAAATATAGTTAATGGTAAATTTGGACTTGTCAAGAGTTGACAAAAAAGCCTAAGGCCCATTGAAGCTAGTGTCTTATTGGTCCTACTCCAAGCCACACACTTAAGCCCAATTAGAAAGGCTTAAAAGGCCAGCCCAATTAGATAATTAGTTAGATACAAAGGGAGAAACATATAGAATTTTAAGTAAAGAGCAACACTCTTATGAAATGGTGTATGTGTGAGTGTAAGCCACTCTCTCTAATTCTCCCTTGGATACTGATTGAGAGACCACACTTCTTGGGCATTAGTGGAATTGGAGTAAAGATTAAAAGTGTTCCCAAGTTTTTCTGATCTTTGTTTTGAATTTCACCTCACCATGGTATGCTCTCTTGTTCTTAAATTCTGAAACTTACATAGTACATGTTATCAATAGCAAATAAAGTAGATTAGTTTATTTTCCGCTGCGTATGTTTTGTATGTGATACAAACATGTATTTTTTCTACAATTGGTATTAGAGAGGTTTTCAATTTCGAATTGTATAACATGTTTTGTGAGTTTTGGAATTAGTGACAATAGCTTCATGTTGTTAGAAATTAATTTTCTGCATGGTTGTTGAAATTATTGTTTGATGAAAACTGATATTGATGTTGTGATGTTGTTTAAATTTGAGTTTAAGTATGTTAAATTGAACTTTAAGGCTATAGCATCAATGGAATTCAGTTTTGATATTATTTTCTGTCCATTCTATTCATATGATGGTTATTTGTTCATGAAAAACCGTCAAAAACTGTTCAAGAAAAATTCTGGAAAATTCGGTTTTCACATGGCTCGATCAATCAAGAATTACCCTCGATCGATTGAGAAACATTCTGCTTGCTCAATCGCTACTCGATCGATTGAGCGACAGAAAATTCTAAATTTTTCTAAGTGTTTTCGAATGGATTAAGTGCAAGCCTATGCGTGATTAGATTACACATAAGTTCTAACTAAAAGACCTAATGAGATCAATGGTATTAGTTAAATAGAACTCTTAGTCCTAAATAGTTTGGGACTTGTCTTTTAATAGTCATTCTAATGAGATTGGAATTGTTGTATGATTAAAAATCCTTAATTTAATTTATTTTAACTAGAAGTTTTAATAATATTAAAGCTTAATTAAAAGGCATAGGATAGAGTTCTTTATAACTAATTTTTGATCCATTAGTGCTTAAGGAATCCTACATTGTTTAGGACTTCCATTTTAGTTAGTGATTCTAATGAGATTAGAGTCTTTAACAAGTGCAAGGTTATTAGTTGTGATGGGATCACAATTATTTAAGAAAAACCCAAGTAACGAGTGGGAGTGCTGCAATAACCCTTTTTGTTAAGTTTATTGTAATGTGAATAGATACCTTGTCTTGACTTCGAGTCTTGCATTCCAAGCGGAGGGTATTTACTTCATGGATTACATGATTAAACTTCTTTGTGATTGTTCGAATGTTCGTTACACTATTGTGACAGGACTTAGTAACATCACATCGAATTTAAACAATTAAACACATTTGATGGGTAGGGGTAAAATTGTGATTAGATCACAATGTTTTTAGGACAATTCACTTGTTTTAAAATTTTTAGTGGGAGAGAGATACAAGGGTTGGATCTCATGGCCTCCATTATCGATTCATAGTGGTGTGGGGTAAGCACCTCGTCTTGGTGTATATGCCTCGCAATCCCAAAGGAGGGTGTTTATTTCATGGTACTATAAGATTGAACTTACTCGTTTAAAGTAGTGTGAACAAGCATCTTGTCTTGGTGTACATGCCTCGTGGTCTCAAAGGAGGGTGTTTTGCTTCATGGTACTACAAGTTTAAACACTATAAAGGGAGATGAAATGTGGCTACTCATGATTCTAGATAATGGTGTAAACTAGACTAAGTTTAATGTTAACCTCCTAAAGGAGCTATGTCATTATTAAGTAGAGGCTAAAGGAAAAGCGGCAAATTATTTTTGTTTGGTAAGAGTTACCATGATAGCATTAATAATGAGAATGATTCTCGCCTGATCATAGTGATTGGTATAAACTCACTACCGAGGAATATTAATTGCGGGATTAGGTTGTCGTTGCGCCTAGTATAGTATGGTTTTATGGGTTTCATATTATATGGTTATGGTTGCAAAATAATAATGTCCTGGTATTTAAGTTCATAGTCTCAAATTGAAGTTGTCATGAATTTTTGTTCTCAAACTACTATTTTAATTGAATCACATTAACTAAGAAATAATTTTGGACATAGTGCTCAAAGGAGCTGAAGTACATAATTATGTTTCAATTCAGTATTGTCATAATTTCCTATACATGATGCATTTATGGAAGACAACTTATGATGTTATCATAGCCTTCAATGGAATGTTAAAATGTTACATTGGCTTCTATCTCAATTGTGCGACAACATGAGATGCAAGTATTAGTACTAGACTTAGACTTTATATTAAATCTAAATGAGATGTTTGGTATGAATCATATTGCGTGCTAAAGAAGGCTTAAGGAGTTCCAATTCTATATCATTTTATGAAAATATTTTTAAAAAAAATGAATTGGAATTCTTGGATGTAGAGATTAAATGTTAATCTCATATGGATATGATCCATAAGTCATTGTTAGAATCATTTGATCAATTCAGATTGTCTTTGAAAATAAATTCTTTTTATATTATCTGAATTGATGAGTGAGTTCTACGCAACGAAAGACATCCTAAAAGTTAAAGCTAGGATCAACATGATTGAATTAAAATTCTTAGCCTAAACCGAAAGGTAAGAGTGGCAAGAAGAGAAATTATAATACCAAACAGTTGGACAAGTGAGTTGTCCTAGTAGTTGCCAAAAGGAAATTGGACTCAAAAGCATGACCAAAAGGAAAGTGTTTCCGGTTTTGGTTAAGCTAAGCATTGTCCATGATTGTTTCCTAGATGGAAATTTACATGTTTTACTTTTGAAGAGAAAGTTTCCATCCTTTGGTATTGTATGTTTTGACACTTATGTCTAGATCTTATTAATCTAAATGGTATTCAAGATTGGTGAAAGATGGGGTTTTAAAAACATTTTTTTGTTATATTCCCAATCTATGAATTCTATTTAGAGGATAATATGATCTAGGGCTCCTTTATTGTAAAGGAATATAATTTCAATGACTTCTTTAAGTTAGTGCATGCATGAAGGAGGAATAAGACTCTTTTAGAAATATCAAAGTACATGATAAGTATTTCCATTTGCTTATTTCTTTTGGAAATAAACTCTAATTATTACTATACATATTCTAAAATTGATTTCAAAAGTTTGTTCCTAGGAAATTTATCAAATTGTGGATTAGGTGAAAACCTAGTATATGATACTTCCATTTTTGGAGATGTTTAGCACTTGTGCTAAAAAGGAAGTCTGACAAATTGAAATCAAAAGATATAAAAATGTGTGTTTATGTTGGGTATCCAAAAAGGAATTGCAAAAGGTTATTTTGGTAGTCATAAAGATGACAAGGTGTTTGTAAAGTACAAATACAAAGTTTCTTGATGATGACCATGTGAATAATCTTAAAGCAAAACGTAAAATTGTTCTAGAAGAAAAATGTTAGAATTTGTTGTAAGACAACTATAAAATACATTTAGAAATGAGATGGTTGTGTTAGATACATCACAAGACATTATTCTATATATATAGCTAGTACACCGGTACAATATCGTAGTGGGAGGATTATCAAATAAATTCATACTTCTGGGATAGATTTTTGAAGTAATTCCACAAGGATATGAATTTGATCCTCGGTCCTACGTAAAGGGGATAAATGATATGAATATGGATTACTGGATCAAGGTTATGTGAATAGAATTAGATTCTATTTAAAGTCTAGAACTTGTAGAGGCGCCTAATGGCATTAAGCCTATTTTTCTCAAATAGGTCTACAAGAAAATGAGATTGATAGATTTAAAGGTGCAAACCTTCAAAGTCAAGACTAGTGGCGAAAAGATTTATTCAGAAAGAAATGGTAAGATTATGAAAATATTTTTTCACCAATAGTCAAGTTTGACTCCATCTAGATTCTCTTATCCATTATATTTCATTTGGATAAAATATGGCAATGGATATCAAGAAAGCTTCTTTTAGTAGCAATCTTGAAGAAGACATCTATATGATGTGTTAGGTTCTAAGAATTTATGATCTAAATGTATTAGAACTTCAATGTGTAATGTTGGCAAACTATGATCAAAACTTAGAGTCTAGATTTAGGCTGCTCAAAGTATATTTAATGTAAAGTTGAAATCAAGTAATTGCAGCAAATTACTGTTCACTTTCTACAAGGCTCGATCGATCGTAAAACAGGCTTGATCGATCGAAGTTCATGCATATTGTTTTTCTGTAGAGTTTTCCAACTCAGCCCAAGCCCGTTTGACGTGTAGGGTTTTATGTTTTATGTTTCATATAACTAGGAAAATCCTAGCCACGTTTTGTTGTTGTTGTTTATGCTGTGTGTGTGAATCTCTTGTGAAATATAGAGGTGTTTGCTTTCATACATACTTAGGGTTATCAAGATCGAGATTGATGTTGAGAGCTTGGTGATTGTTTCAGTTGCTGCATAAAGAGCTTACAGATATACAAGTGGTGAACTTGTGGATGCTGTGGATCTAAGAAAGAAGTAGTCCGTGGACTCGGAGCTGTCACGTGGTCATGGTAGTAAGTTTCCTACTCAAGGTAGCAATAGGATGTTAGTGGTCTAAGTCGCTATTATGTAAACTTCAACTCTTTCACAGTGGATCTTGTTTTACCTTAAGGATAGCTAGGTTAAATCATCCCCAAGTTTTTTACTAGTTTGGTTTTCCTAAGTTATCATATCGTTGTGCTCTTTATGTTCCGCACTTGTCAATGATATGATTTACTTGTGTTAACCTAGATCTAAATAATTTACCTAAGTTAATCACTTGGCTAAATAATTAGGTTAAACAACTGGTGTTTAAGGGGTCTAAAAAACTCTACAAGTGGTATCAGAGTGGGTTAGCTCTAGTGTTTAGATCTTTTGATTTAGAAGTTGATCCTTGACCCTTGTTGTCATGGATACCTGGAAGCTCTTATTGCTAAAGTTTCAATTTGTCTATTTTTGGTTTGTGTATCTTGTTGCTTTTGTTAAATCTCTCCCTAAGTATCTTGGTATAATAACATGTTATGATAATTATGTGTATTATACTGCTTTAACCACCTTAAAGGCATGCGATTCTTGTCTTTGGTATTTGGATAGTGGTTGTTCCAGGCATATGACACGAAATAAAGCTTTATTCAAGACACTCTTTGAAGGAAAGACTAGGACAGCCACCTTTAGAGATGGATGCAAATCTGTGATTAGAGGCATTGGAATTGTGGACATTCCAAGGTTGCTAGTGTTTTAAGATTTCTGGTATGTTGATGGGCTGAAGGCTAATTTACTTAGTATCAGTCAGACTTGTGACAACGGATTAAATGTTCTCTTCACCAAGTATGAATGTGAGATACTGGATATTGGAGGTGATTGCATGTGTATTGGTGTTAGGACAACTGACAACTGTTATGGTATAACACCAAGTATAAGCAACAAGTGTTTCAGTGTAAAGATCAATCAAGTAGACTTATAGCATCAACGGTTGGGACATGCAATTCACAAGAAATTAGAGAATATTTCCAAGTGTGATGCAATTATTGGTTTGCCCAAGTTTGAAAAGATAGAAAAGTGCATATGTGGACCATGTTAGATGGGTAAACAAGTGAAGTCCAAACATCCGACTGTGACTGACAGTTCAAACTTCAAGACCTCTAGAGTTGTTGCACATTGATCTTATGGGTCCTGCCAGAGTTCAGAGTTTAGGTGGAAAGAAGTATATTCTAATTGTTGTGGATGATTTCACTAGATATACTTGGGTTGTTCTTTTGAGAAATAAAGCTGAGGCTCTTAAAAAGATGATAAACTTGTGCAAGAAATTGCAAGTTAAGAAAGGAATTGTGATAGCCAGAATTAGAAGTGATCATGGAAGGGAATTTGAAAACACAAATTGGCTATCTTTTGCAATGATCAAGGCACACATCAAGAGTTCTCTTCACCCAAGACAACACAACAGAATGGAATAGTGGAACAGAAGAACAGGGTTGTTCAAGAGATGGCTCGTGTCATGCTACATAACAAAAAGATGCCCAAGTCCTTCTGGGGAGAAGCAGTTAATACTGTTTGTCATACACTTAATCGAGTGTATTTCAAATATGATTCTAAGAAAACTACTTATGAACTCTGGAGAGGAAAGAAGCCTGTTGTCAAGTACTTCTGAATATTTGGCAGTGATTGTTATATTCTATGTGATAGGGAAAACCTAGAAAAGTTTGATGCAAAGAGCAACAAGGGATACTTTCTAGGATACACCTCCACTAGTAGGGCTTACAGAGTATACAACCTAAGAACTAAAACAATCATGGAGTCTTCAAATGTGGTGATCAATGATGAACTGTGTTCTGAAACTCAGTCAGAAAACATTCCTCCGATTCAAGAAAAGACCGTGGAAGTTGATGAGCCTATTCCTAATGATTATATTGGGAAGCATAGTGATGAAGAGCTACTGGTGTTGAACGATGCTGTTTCAGTACCTTCAAGTTCAGAAGCATCTACACCAGTTCATGAAACTCAACAACAACAAAGTGAGCCTAGTCCTTCATCAGAATAAAAAGGTACCTCCACATCTCTGGTCAAAGGTCCATCTTCCAGAGTAAAGTTAAATCACCCTGTCACAAATATATTGGGTAGTTTGAATGATAACATGAGATTGAGATCAAAACCCTTGAATATTATTCCGAGAGTTGGGCCCAACCACTTTAGTATGGGGTTGGAATTTATGGAATTGGATTTCATGAATATATGATGAATAACTTAAAGGATTAAACCAGGTACTCAAGGATTAAGATGTAGTAATCTTCAAAGTGGCAGTCTACATTCATGACTTTGTATTACCACGAATATTTTATGAAAGGTTTGCATGTACAATAAAGTCTTAGGATATAATTTATAGATAAGGCCTAGAGTACAACTATATTTATATAGTGGTATTAAATATAATTAATGGTGACTTTGGACTTGTCAAGAGTTGGCAAAAATGCCCAAGGTCCATTGGAGCTAGTGTTTTATTGGTCCTTTTTGGTCCCACTCCAAACCACAAACTTAAGTCCGATTGGAAAGGCCCAAAAGGCCCAATTAGATTATCAGTTAGATACAAAGGGAGAAACATACAAAATTTTAAGTATGGAACAACACTCTTGTGAAATGGTGTATGTGTGAGTGTAAGCCATTCTCTTTAATTTTTCCTTGTAAACTGATTGAGAGACCACACTTCTTGGGCGTTAGTGGAATTAGAGTGTAGATTAAAAGTGTTCCCAAGTTCTTCTGATCTTTGTTTTGAATTTCACTACACCAAGGTACGCTCTCTTGTTCTTAAATTCTGAAACTTACATAGTACATGTTATCAATAGTGAATGAAGTAGATCCATTTATTTTTCGCTGCGTGTGTTTTGTATGCAATACAATCATGTATTTTTCTGACATAGGCTTCACTTAACCAATGATTTTGGCCCAATTAATGTCATAATTCGGACTTTTGGTAAACTATAAAGTTGTAGCCCTTTAAGCTCAATTTCTATCCCAACTTGAATCATCAAGTTGGAAGTTTAAGCTGAAAGTTATGCCAAAAATAGTAACTGATGTGTAGGCTGGAATCCTAATCCGCATTAGACTTGGATTTGGTACAAACTTCCTTTGATTCTTTGCTCCAATTGGACTTAAATTTAATTGGGTAGGCCTTCTTTAACTTCATCATTACCCTTGTAAAAGTAAAGTCCATTAGCTTTCTTCTTTGCACAAATCTACTCATTTAATTTCATTCTCCTATAAAAGATAAATTCATGCAATAAAATTCAATTAAGCACATAATTGATTATTCAGCATTACTCCAAAACCAAATATAAAATCTCAAAATAAGTATGATAATGCTTTCTAAAAGTGATATAAATATGCAAAATTAAGCTATCATCAATGCACATCAGTTATGACATACAAAGATTGGGCCGAGAAGCTTCCATTTGCCTTATGGGGTTATAGAACTTTGATTTGTGCATCGACTAGGGAAACACCTTATGCTTTGGTTTATGGTAGTGAGGCAGTGCTTCCTATTGAGGTGGAGATATAGTCTTTCAGGGTATTAGTAGAAACCAAGGTTCTAGAAGAGGATTGATCTAAGGCGAGATAAGAACAATTGGCTTTGATAGATGATAAGAGAGCTAGGCTACAATATCATGCATAAGGGTACCATAAAAGGATTGTTAGAGCATTTAAAAATAAAGTAAATTCAGGAAACCATAAAGAAGGGAATTGGTCCTAAAGGTGCTTAGAGATGAGACTTTTGATCTAAGAGGAAAGATGAAGCCAAGGTGGTCTGGGCCTATTATCGTTAAGGAGATCACTTTTAGAGGTGCTACGAGGATCACAAATTTGGATGGGGAAGAGATGCTTCACCTAATTAACATGGATAGACTTTGAAAATACAACATTTAAAGGAAAAAGAAAAAGAAAAAAACTTGCTAGGTTGAAAACCTAAAAGGGTGGCCTAGGAAAAAATTAAGGCAAGAGAACCCTACTAGATTGAAAACTCGAAAGGGAAGTCTAGGCAAAAATTAGGGGAAAAGACTATGGGCATGGCGAAAATTCGCAAAGGGACATCATGGAAAAAAATTACATGGCAAAGGAAAAAAGAAAAGAAAAAAAAAAGGAATGAGATGACAATAAGCAAAGATGATAAAAAAGTGATTCTCTTATTGCTCAAATTAAAAGGTAAAAAGATTTTTTTTCATAGGGGATTTGGAACATTTCAATCCTTCATTAAATTCAAAAACATGAGAATCATAAAGTGCAAAACAGTAAAATATGGGGCATATCAAGGTGATAACTGAGCCCCCCATACTTTCTTGCTAGTCCTCATGTAAGCTTTCTCATCCCTTAGAATCCACTTCATGTCATCCTCCAACCATTGTTTGTACCTTGTAATGGGATAGATGTATAGAGGAGGAGTAATGCCTCTAGTCACCCTATGATGTGGCCAAGCCTCACAAATCCTACCTAAGATCTTGTTCGTAAACACCTCGGTGTGGAAGGCACCTTCATCGTTAGGAGCTCCTTGACGCTTTCCAAATTTCCTTAAGATATGACAAGTGTAGTATGAGGAGCAATGAAGTCCAACTAGAGGCACACAATAGCCCTTGCAGCAACTATAAACCATGCTTAAGATGTGCCACCACTCTATGACCCATTGAATGTTGGTCTCCTTGATGTGGCTTATAGGCTTCATGTACACCTTAAAGCTAATGTCATCTTAATGAAGCCAGCGGTCCCTGAAATGCCTAGAGAGGAATATGCTGTGGGTACAGTGGGAGGTTGAAGTAACCAAAGTCTCTCTTGTAGCCATATCTGAAAAAGAAGAAGGAAAGAGAGAGGAGGGGGAAAAAAAAAGATGAAAAACCAAAAAAAAAAAGAAGAGAAAAAGAAGGAATCAAAAAAGAAGAGAGAGCATGAGATAGAAAAAAATAATGATGAAAGAAGATTCCTCGATGGGTTGAAAATCGAAAAGCAATCCATGCAAAATTAGAGAAATCCCGCTAGGTTAAGAACCTAGGAAAAAAATTAGGGATTATACCTGAAGAAGAAGAAGACTTCTCACAAAGAAGCTTGCTTCCTTCCTATGAATGACATCCAAACCATTGAGGGTTTCCGCCAAGATTAAGTCCGCTAGGTTACCCCTCTTTAGCTCATAAGCCACTATACACATCCGGAGGTCTACACAATATGACTTTTAGGCCAAGAAGTACCTTGCAAGAGCACATAAGCAAAAGGCATGAAGAAAGTATGGACTTTGCCTTTCACCTTGGGAAGGGCTAAGCCAGAAAAGTATGCAAAAACCAACCTAATGTTGAGTTTCCCAAAGACGCACCACCTATTTGCTGTGTCAAGAGGGACATCTAACACAACTTGTAGCAAGGAGGGGAGATCCTCACCCATGGTAGGGAAGATGAGATCGTCAATCTTTGGTTCACCCATGATTGCACCAAATTCTTCAATAATGGGGCATAGTTATACTCCATTGAAGCAAAAAACATGCCGAGTAGGGACCCAATAGTTGGTAGCAGCATGAAGAAAAGGCTCATCCACCCTTATTTGATGGTATGGAAAGACATAAGAAAGACTATAGGGGAAATGGAATCTCTGAAATCGGGACCAAGCCTCCTAATCCAAGCCAAGACATTGAGTGGAGAGTTTTCTGCCATTAGGGGACCTCAGAAAGGTGCTTTCTGAGTTAAGAATACATTAGTGAGGGTTTTGAAATGGAATCTTTGAAATCGGGACCAAGCCTCCTAATGATCATTCAAGACATATTTCAAGCACAAGATTTCAAGCATCAAAGAAGCAATGTTGTATAGAAACATACAATTAACCATATATCTTATAAATTAATTGTTAGTCCCAATAAAAAGTATGTAAAAAGACGTTCTTAAGTACAACCTTTTGTCTGAAACTAAATTCAAATATTTGCTAAAAGACATGTGTTGTATGCCTATATGTCTTGACTACAGGTAATCAATGATGTCCCCTCTTCATTAGTTGGTAACTAGGAGTCAACTTCGAATCTTCCTCATCACCACCGTCATCATCATCATCATCATCATCATCATCATCATCACTGCCCGGGTGGGCTGCCCCTCTAGGACCCTACAAGTTCCTTGAATAGTTGGTCACCTCCAGCTTGAGATTCCCAGCTAACCATACCAACTCCTCATGCCCTTGGATGGTGGATTGCAGTTTAAAGAAAGAAGGATTAGTGACCAAAAAGAAGAGAGAAATGGCAAGAAGAAAATGAATAAAGGGAAGGAAGAACTCACCACCCGAGTGTTTAGAGAAAAAGGGTAACCTATAACATTGGGATTATGGGGCACGACACACTTCCGAGCAAACCCATCAGGGCCATTAGCATAGACCATCCAGGGGAAATGTGGAGGGTTAATTGGCTCACCGGCACCAGGCTCCTCCTGCTATAGTTTTCTACCATTAGACGCCATGGCAAACAAGGTAAATGAAAAGGAAGGGAAGAGGAAGAGATTGAGCATATACTTGAGTAGCAAAGGAAGGCATAAGGTAGGTGATGTTGAATTCCTCATAGTCCAATCCCTTAAAGAGCCGCCCGACGTAGGGAATGCCACTCCTCCATGAGTTGTACTTGGCATCAGTCATGGAGTGTGGGCTAAGCATGAACTCAGAAGGATCCATCAGAATCTGTGGGACACCCCTACCCACTAGTTGACACCGAACCCTCTCCGCCATGTAGAGTGCCCTTAAGCTTGCTTTCTCAAAGGGTCAGGTAATTTCTAAAGTAATAGTGGTAGCAGCTTCCAAGAACAAAGAAGCAGGGAGGGGCTGGTTGGCCGGTCCATGCAGTCTAGTTAACCTATAATGATACAAGACTAGAAGAAAGGTATCCTAAGGGAAAAACATCAAGAAGCATGAAAATTAGAACTCTTAAACTTACCTCATTCGTGGTTAACTTGGCAAGGTGGGCCCTTACTCAAGAGAACTCCCATCAAATTTAGATCGGTGCCTAGATGAGGCCATACCTAACAACCTACCGCTGCAAAAGGAAGCATATGCCATATATTAGTTTGTAAGATGATAGTTTGCAAGATGATAGTTGCAAGATGATACAGTTTGCAAGACTACTAGCTACAAATGATAATACAAGAAAGGGAAAGAGAACTAACCTCAAGAAGCTTCCAAGGCCCCACAAGCTACTGTAAGGTGCCCCAGCTAAGAGTGTCGAAGGTAAAGTAAAGATAGGCAAGACATGCCTGCCTCTAGTTGGCCCACCGTGCTTCTGTAAAGTCTTGAAAGAGGGTCAACCACCTTAAAGACACCATTTTCCCACCATTGGCAAAGAGATAAGCTTCCAACAAGTGTAGATGGAAGGCCCTAGCCATATGGATGAGCTCTTTTGTAGTCCTTTGCAGGAGAAGTATCTAATCTGGCATCAAGTAAAAGTAGTGGATGGTCTTGGTGGAGTACTTCCTCCCTAACATATCAAGACCCAGTTGGATGCTTGAAACGCCATCCAAATTGATGATGGCCTCTTCGAAGCTAAGGCCTGTCATGCAATAGAAGTTATAGGGAGTCACCATCATCTCCAACTCAACGATATAGAAGGTGTGAGTGGCATCCTACCACCTCTCAATAAGGAATTGCACCAAGGTAGCACTCACGGACCTTTCTGGTAGAAGGCCAAGGATAGGCTTGAAGCCTGCTTCTTGGATGTAAGCCCTCATTTCAGGAATGAGGAGGTTATACCACTCCACCACCTTATTGGTGCTTCCCCTATTATCATAAGAGGATGAGGATTGTAAAAGAAGAAGATAACATTAGATTCTTGATTCAAGTGAAAATGATGAAAAATGATGTTTTCAATACGAGGATGAAGATAAAAAGAAGGATGCAGTGATTCTTCCTTAGTGGATCAAGCATGTCTAGAACATCATCCCCATGGAGGAAGTAGAAGATTCTTCCCTGATGAACCTGAGCATATTTAAACAACCCCCAGTGAGGAAGCAAAAGATTCTTCCCTAATGAATCAAGTACACTTAAAGTATCCCCAGTGAGGAAGCAGAAGATTCTTCCTCAAAGTCCTTAGTATACCATAAAGGAAGAAGAAGATTCTACCCTAGTGGATCATATATCTACAAAACCTACACTACTCCTTAGTGAGTCCATTTCTACTACTTCTTAACAAGTTTCTCATACCTAAGTAAGTCATGAAAGAGGCAGAAGATTCCCCACCATACTTACCTACTCCTCAGCGAGTTTTCACCACCCTTAATGGATCCAACAATCAAGACTACTCGTGCAAATATCCTCTACAAATTGAACATGTAGGCACAGTAGAAAAGGTAGAGATAGAGATAGAGAAAGAGACCAACGTCAACCTAAGGTAAGAGCCTCACCAGAAAAGGTAGAGAATGAAGTGAAGAAGACAAAAGGAATGGTCACTTAGAGAAGTTTGAGGAAAGAGGCTCGAATGGACACCATAGAGATTGTATTTTTTTGTTGTCTGTTTGGTTAGCTCGAAGAGCACCCTGGGTTTTATTTCTTTTTTTTTTTTTTTTCTTTTTAAGTGACTTTAGGATAGTGAGCCATTCGCCATTTGCTTGCAAGTGGCAAAACTAGTTTTGGGATAGTTAACATATCGTTGCTTCTTTCCTGAGTAACAAAGGTGGGACTTTGAACATATGAATCCCAACGTAGCTCTTTGGAGTTACACCCTTCCCTATGTATGCGTGATGTGTGTTATGTGCGTGGGTTAGGCCCGAGCCGTACATTGAAACAAAAAGTTTTGTCTTTTATTTTTTTTATTTCAATAGTGAAGCTCATGAATCCAAAGAGGGGCACCTATAGACACCGCATTTTGTACCCCTTACGACTCGGGCCTCCGTTCCCTAATGATACTCAAACTCTAAGGCCTAAGGCTAGTTTAGAGCCCAATCAAATATTAAATTGACTTGAAAAGTGTTAAAATAGAAAAATAGAACCTTTTTAAATGACTAAAAATCTATTTTTGAAAATAAAAGACCAAAGTGGCCCTCAGACCACGTATGTGAGCAACGACCTACATAGATGGTCCAAAGCATGCATACTCAAGCACAGTTTTACATACACAGCTAGGGTTTCAAAAATATAAAAAATACATGTTTTCTGCAACAATGGATGAGGTTTGGAATGAATCCCACATCACCTAAAAGCCATTCCAAACCCCATTTTTTGCACTATATAAAAGCCTTACATGGTAAATTTCAAAGCACACAGAAATCCTACAGAAAAAATACAAGATTGACTAGAAAATAGTGAATCAAAAGTGAGTTTTTTTCACAAAACACCCTTAAGTCAATTTTGTTTTATTGTGACCTTTTCTAGCCCTAATCCTTTGAGTCTAAAGTTTCTAATCACATTTTTTATTGAATTGTGATAGATTTAACTAAGGGGAACGATAAAAAATAAAGCTTGAAGAGCTTTTTGTTAAGGTATCCCTTAAACCCTTTTTTTTTTCTCTTTTGCCATTAATCTTTGTTTTAACCTATTTTATTGCTTAGTTTATATTCATGCACGTTTTTTTAGGTTAGTTTTACAGTTGTTTTTATGTTCTAAGCATGTTAGGTTGTTAGCTTTTTGTTTTTCTTTTAAGCTCTATTTTTCTGTTTTGTGTTTCTGGGTTAGGATTTTTGAACAATCTTATGCATGCATGTCATGAGCAGGCATATGTAGGCCTATGTCTTCGTACACAGGCACTTGCCCAAAAACTCTAATTTAGATTTTTACTTTGTTTGGTTTTCTTGTTTCACATATCTTGCCTTCGTTCGAGTCTTTTTACATACATATCTATATCTAAGTTCCTGTTTCACATGTTTTATTTGCTTATTTTCTTTTAACATGTTAGATTAGGGTTTTCTTATTAAGATTTTATGTACATTTATCCACATGCTCATACATGATGCCATAGGTGTTGTGTTGCTAAAAGGTATGTAAAGGTAAGTCATGCATATGTATGAACATGCATTTGATGATGTATATTTTTTGAATATTTTTTTTTATGTCTTTTAATTCCAATTACACACTTTATATAATATTGTGATTGCCACAATACCTTACTACCATGATTTAATTGTTGCCTTGTTTTAGATGCATGGTACGATAGGGTTTCACATGCTAGGGCTGTATATGTGTGGTTTGGCTCCTTTTTACTTTATGGATGGATATGTTTGTGTTTTGGGATGAATGATGTCATGTTGTATGTTTAGATGTATGCTAATGTGTGTGTGAGTTAGAATATAAGTGTTGAACATGATTTTATCAAGGTTAAGACGTAAGACATAATGATGGGAGGTTAACCTTAGGGTTAGGTGGTCTGGGTGCCTAACACATTTCCAAGAACGTACCTAAACTCCAAACTCATATATCTAGTAGTAAGATCAAAAGTTTCTTCCTCAAGAGGACACTATATATATGGTTCCTAGTGTTATGATGTGTGCCCGTAAATCCTATTGTATGATGCTATATATGACATTATGTATGACTTAATGTTGTGGTTAATAAAATTGTTTTATTATTATCTAAAAATAATGGTAACATGAATATTTGGACATTATCATATAGTTCATGAGATCAATAGTATGTGATTTAGTGACAAAAGATATAAATCACAAGTTCTTTGTAAACTTAGAATTTTAGTTCATAGTCGGCGATGAAATTTGGCGTTTCATCTACAAAGACTATAACATATCAACTAAGATGATTTGTCTTGATCATGGAAATGGAGATTTCTATTTGGTATGCTTATATGTTTTAAGAGTTAAAACTTATTGATCTGGACCTCTGTGAGATTTATTATTCTCCTAACAACTGTTAAATGAATAATAAACTCACGACTTCTATTTACATGAACTCTTAATCTTGAGAGAATAATGAATTTGATCATGAAATGTAGGTTGCTTTGATATATCAAGAGTGAGGTCTAAAGTCATGATCAAAATCTCAGTACGTTGGGCAACCACATTTAGTGTTAATGGAACATATATTCTCTAGATAGAATTCATAGTCTCTTAACGGAGATATAAAATATTCCTTTGAGATAAGTTGAATGGTTTGGTTATTTAGAATGTTAGGGCTAACCACTTTAGTAAGGAGTTACTAAAGTATATATTTATGAAATTGGATTTCATAAATATATGATGAATAACTTAAAGGATTGAACCGGGTACTTAAGGTATTAACATGTAGTAATCTTCAAAGTGACAGTCTATATTCATGACTTTGTATTACTACGAATATTTTATGAAGGGGTTATGTGTACAACAAAGTCTTAAGATATAATTTATAAATAAGGCCTAGAGTGCAAGTATATTTATATAGTGGTATTAAATATAATTAATGGTAACTTTGGACTTGTCAAAAGTTGACAGGAAAACCCAAGGCCCATTGGAGCTAGTGTCTTATTGGTCCATTTCGGTCCCACTCCAAGCCACACACTTAAGCCCAATTGGAAAGGCCTAAAAGGCCAGTCCAATTAGATAATTAGTTAGATATAAAGGGAGAAACATACAAAATGTTTTAGTAAGTTGATAACACTATTGTGAAGTGGTATGTATGTGTAAGAGAAATACACTCTCTAATTCTCACTTGGAAAACTGATTGAGAGACCACATTTCTTAGGCATTAGTGGAATTGGAGTGAAGATTAAAAGTGTTCCCAAGTACTTTAAATTCACCACACCAAGGTATGCTCTCTCGTTCTTAAATTCTGAAACTTAGATAGTGCATGTTATCAATAGCGAATGAAGTACATCTGTTAATTTTCTACTGCATATGTTTTGTATGTGATACAAACATGTTTTTATCCAACAATTGGTATCAGAGATATCTTCATTTTCATATTTGTATAACATGATTTGTGATCTTTGGAATTAGTGACAATAGTTTCATATTGTTAGAAATTAATTTTCTACATGGTTGTTGAAATTATTGTTTGATAAAAACTGATATTGATGTGATGATGTTGTTTAAATTTGGGTTTAACTATGTTAAATTGAACTTTATGGCTATAGCATCAATGAAATTCAATTTTGAAATCAATCTCTATCCATTATGTTCATATGATGGTTGTTCGTTCATAAAAAATGTTAAAAAACTGTTTTAGAAAAATTTTGGAAAATTTAAAATTCACGAAGCTTGATCGATCGAGCATCTATTGAGCATCAATCAAGCAGGCAAAATTTATCCCTATCGATCGAGGTATATTCTCGACCGATCAAGGACTGAAGATTCAGAATTTTCTCTTAGTGTTTTTTACATGTATAAAAAGCAAGGCTATGTGTAATTAGTTTAGGCATGTTTTAAAGTAAATACCTTTCTTTTAAAACATCTAGTAGGAGAGAGATACAAGAGTTGGATCTCACAGCCTCCATTATCAGTTCATAGTAGTGTGGGATAAGCATCTCGTCTTGGTATATATGCCTTGTGATCCCAAAGGAGGGTATTTATTTCATAGTACTACAAGATTGAACTTACCCATTTAAAGAAGTGTGGACAAGCACCTCGACTTGGCGTATATGCCTCGTGATCCCAAAGGAGGGTGTTTTTTTTCATGGTAATGCAAGTTTAAACACTATAAAGGGAGATGAAATGTGGCTACATATGACTCTAGATAATGGTGTACATTAGACTAAGTGTAATGTTAAACTCCCAAAGGAGCTATATCATTATTACTTAGAGGCTAAAGGTAATACGGCATATTATTAGTGTTTGATAAGAGTTATCATGATGGCACTAATAATGAGGATAGTTCTCAATCAATCATAGTGTTTATAATAAACTTGCTACCAAGGAATTATAAACATGGGATTGGGTTGTCGTTGCATATATTATATTAGGGTTTTATTAAGGTTCCATATTATATGCTTATATGCTAAATTGATAATGTCCATTTTACTTATTATATATATTTTTATTATTTTCAGATTTTATCATGGCATCATTTAGCCCACTTGTTGCTATTCTTAATTAAAACAAATTGACTGGATCTAACTATGTTGATTAGAAAAGAAATTTGGACATTGTTTTTACAACTGAAGAACACAAATATGTACTTACTAAATCATGTCCTAGCTTTCCTTCATTAGATGCTCCTCTTGAGGAAAAACAGCGATATGATCATTGGTAGAAATCTAATGAGATGGTCATGTGCTATATCCTAGCATCTATTTCAAATGTTCTACAACATCAAATGCAGAATGTAGAATTAGCTTCGGACATTATGCTAAATCTGAAGGAGATGTTTGGTGAGCAAGGCCGTTTGGCAAGGCAAGAAACTATGAGGTAAATTTATAATACCAAAATGGCTGAAGGTAGTTCAGTGAGGGAGCATTGTCTTAAGATGATCTCTAATCTGAATACATTGGAAGTTTTAAGTGCCAACATTGATGGAGAATCATAAGTGGATATAATACTCTAGTCACTACCAGCATCATTCAAGGAATTCAGACTTAATTATAACATGAACAAAATGATTTATTCATTGTCTGAATTAATGAATGAGTTAGTGGCGGCGGAAGGCATTTTTGGTACATCCAACGTTGAAGCCAATTTAGATGAAGCTTCTTCTTCTCGAAGAAGGACATCACCAAGCAAGATGGTAAACAAATTTCCTTAGGAGTTTCCAACAAAGGAAAGAAGAAGGAGTACACCAAAGGAAAGTGTTTCCATTGTGGTGAGAAGGGGCATTAGAAGAGGAATTGTCCAAAATTCATAGCTGCCAAGAATAAGGGTATGAAATGTTTATTCCTTCTTGAAATATGTTTAGTACAAAATCCCACAAATTCCTGGTGTGTGGATTCATGTTGCACTAATCATATCTACAATTCTTTGCAGGGATTCTAAAAGACCAGAAGACTGAATGGGGGAGAACTATTTCTTACTTTGGCTGATGGGAGCACGATTCCAGTTGTAGCTGTTAGAGTGTTTAATCTATGTTTTAGTTCTAGATTTTTATTATTGGAAGACTGCCTATATGTACCTAATGTTCGTAGGAATTTAATTTTGCAACTTATTTAAGTGAACATGGGCGTTGTGTTATCTTGAAAGACAATGTTGTCATAAAGAAGGATAAAGTGTTTATCTGTTCTAGAAATATTATGGATGGTCTTTATATTTTAACTCCTGATAAGCATGAATTATACAATTTTGAATTAGATCATAAATCTCATGTAAAATCATTAAAGAGAAAGTTTCCTTCTAATGATGCATATCTTTGGCACTTGCGTTTGGGTCATATTAATTCAAATAGAATTCAAAGACTAACCAATGAAGGACTCTTAGAGCCATTGGACTTTGATGAATTTCTAGTTTGTGAATCTTATTTAGAAGGTAAAATGACCAAATGACCTTTTAATGCAAAAGGTAGAAGAGCCCAAAAGTTGCTTGAATTAGTTCATACAGATGTATGTGGTCTTATGTCTACCCAAGAAAAAGGAGGTTTTGAGTACTTCATTACTTCTATGGATGATTACTCAAGATATGGTTATGTGTACTTAATGAGAAAGAAGTCTAAAGCCTTTGACAAGTTCAAAGAGTTTAGGGCTGAAGTTGAGAATCAATTAGGTAGATGCATAAAGGCCATTCGATCTGATTGAGGTGGCGAATATCTTCTTGGAGATTTCAAGGATTATCTAATTCAAAATGGGATTATATCCCAATTAACTACACCTGGAACTCCTCAACAAAATGGTGTAGCGGAAAGAAGGAATAGGACTCTTTTGGAAATTGTTAGGTTCATGATGAGTTACTCAACTTTACCAGTTTCTTTTTGGGGATATGCACTAAAAATGGCAATGCATATTTTAAATTTGGTTCCATCAAAACATTTTCCTAACACATGCAAGGAATTGTGGAGTGGGCGCAAGCCTAGTATGAAATATCTCCACATTTGGAGATGTCTAGCACATATGTTGAAAGGGAAATCTAATAAGTTGGAAGCAAAAACTGAAGTATCATGTTTTTGGGTTATTCAAAGGAAACTAAGAGTTAATTATTGTATATCATAAGGATAACAAAGAGTTGATTAGTACTCATGCCAAATCCTAGGAGTAAAGTTGTTTTGGCTAAAATAGATGAATCTGTAGTTGAACAATCAATGGATGAAACTAGGGATGATGTGGTTGTATTAGATACACCACAAGATACTACTCATGAGATGTCTAGTACACAGGTGCCTCATCGTAGTGGGAGAATTATTTGGCCTCCTATAAGATTTATAGGTTTGGGAGAAACTTATGAAGTTATCTCAGAAGAGGCTGAATCAGATCTCTACACTTATGAGGAAGCAATGAATGATATAGATGCACATCTTTGGGTCAAAGCTTTGAAATCTGAATTGGATTCTATGTATTCCCATCATGTATGGGATCTTGTAGAGGCACCTAACGGCATTAAACCTGTTGGTTGCAAATGGGTTTTCAAGTGGAAGAGAGGGATAGATGGAAAGGTTGAAATCTTTAAAGCAAGACTAGTGGTGAAAGGGTATACACAAAAAGAAGGCATTGACTACGATGAAACTCTTTCGCCGATAGCCATGCTTAAGTCTATCAAAATTCTTTTATCCATTGTTGCTCATTATGATTATGATATTTGAAAAATGGATGTCAAGACTATATTTCTTAATGGCAATCTTAAAGAAGAAATCTACATGTTGCAACCAAAAGGTTTCATAGCAATGATCCAAGAGCATATGATATGCAAGTTGAAAAGGTCCATTTATGGACTTAAACAAGCATCTAGGTCATGGAACATCATATTTGATCAAGCAATCAAGTCATTTGGTTTTTAACAAAATCTTGATAAACCCTGTGTATACAAAAGACACCGAGATAAGGTAGTAATGCTTCTAGTACTTTATATTGATGATATTCTACTCATTGAAAATGATGTAATGTCATCAGTTAAAGTTTGGTTGTCAAGATAATTTGATATGAAGGAATTGGGCGAAGCTAACTACATTCTAGGGATCAAGCTTTGGTGAGATTAAAGGAATAGGATGTTAGGTTTGTCACATGCTAGATATATAAATAAGGTTCTAGAATGATTTAGCATGCAAAACTCCAAGAAAGGATTACTTCCTTTCAGACATGGAGTTCCTCTGTCCGATGACCAAAGGCCTAAGACTGTTGAGGATGAAAACTTGATAAGAAAAGTTCCCTATACTTCTGTGGTGGGAAGTCTTATGTATGCCATGCTTTGTGCTGGACCAAATATTTGTTATTTAGTTGGCATGGTCATCAATCAAATCTAAGACTTAAACATTGGAAAGCTGTAAAGCATATTCTTAAGTATCTAAGGAGAGCGAGAGATTATATGCTTATTTACCATTGTGAGAATTTGATTCCCATTGGCTATACAGATTCAGATTTTCAATCAGATCTTGATTTTAGAAAGTCCACTTTAGGTTGTGTGTTCACCTTGAGAGGTGAAGCCACAAGTTGGAGTAGTGTTAAGCAATCTTGTATTGCTGACTCCACCATGGAAGCTGAATATGTTGCTGCTTATGAAGCGGCAAAGGAAGCTGTTTGGCTCAAGAAATTCCTTTTTGATCTTGATGTTGTGAGAATTGAGCAAGTTCCTATTACATTGTTCTGTGAAGATAGTGGAGTAGTTGCACAATCCAAGGATTCAAGGAATTATAAGAAAGGAAAACACATAGAAAGAAAGTACGACATCATTCGAGACATTGTTGATCGTGGAGATGTAGTAGTAGCAAAGATAGATAATGCAAAGAAGCTAGTGAATCCTTTTACCAAAGCCTTGCCCCAAAGGACTTTCGAGTCACATTTAGAGGAAATGAGAGTTAGATTAGTGCACAATAGTTTTTAGGGAAAGTGGAAGATTGTTAGGATGTGTGCCCTTAAATCATATTGTATGATACTATATATGATAATATGTATGACCTAATGTTGTGGTTAATAAAGTTATTTTATTATGATCTAAAAATAATGGTAACATGAATATTTGGACATTACCATATAGTTCATGAGATGCATAGTATGTGATTTATGTAATTTAGTCACAGAAGATATCAATCACAAGTTCTTTGTAAACTCAGAATTTTAATTTATAGTCGGTGATGAAATTAGGCATTTCATCTGTGAAGACTATAACATATCAACTAAGATGATTTTTCTTGTTCATGGAAATGGAGATTTCTAGTTGGTATATTGATATGTTTTAAGAGTTAAAACATATTGAACTGGACCTTTGTGAGATTTATTATTCTCCTAACGAATGTCAAATGAATAATAAATTCACGGCTTCTATTTACATGAACTCTTAATCCTGAGAGAATAATGGATTTGATCATGAAATGTAGGTTGCTTTGATATATCAAGAGTTGAGTCTAAAGTCGCGATCAAAATCTCAGTATATTGGGCAATCACATACAGTGTTGATGGAACATATATTCCCAAGATGGAATTCATAGTCTCTTAACGGAGATATAAAATATTCCCTTGAGATAAGTTGTTAGGCCTAACCACTTTCGTAAGGAGTTACTAAAGTACATATTTATGGAATTGGATTTCATAAATATATTATGAATAACTTAAAGGATTAAACCAGGTACTCAAGGAATTAAGATGTAATTATCTTCAAAGTGACAGTCTATATTCATGACTTTGAATTACTATGAATATTTTATGAAAGGGTTACATGTACAATAAAGTCTTGGGATATAATTTATAAATAAGGCCTAGAGTGAAACTATATTTATATAGTGGTATTAAATATAGTTAATTGTAAATTTGGATTGTCAAGAGTTAACAGAAAAGCCCAATGCCTATTGGAGCTAGTGTCTTATTGGTCCATTTTGGTCCCACTCCAAGCTATACACTTAAGCCCAATTGGAAAGGCCCAACAGGCCAGCCCAATTAGATAATCAGTTAGATACAAAGGGAGAAACATATAGAATTTTTTAGTAAGTTGATAACACTATTGTGAAATGGTGTGTATGTGTAAAATAAAGACACTCTTTAATTCTCCCTTGGAAAATTGATTGAGAAACCACACTTCTTGGGCGTTAGTGGAATTGGAGTGAAGATTAAAAGTGTTCCCAAGTGCTTCTGATCTTTGTTTTAAAATTCACTAGACCAAGGCATGCTTTCTTGCTCTTGAATTCTGAAACTTAGATAGTGCATGTTATCAATAGCGAATGAAGTAGATCTGTTAGCGTATGTTTTGTATGTGACACAAACATGTATTTATCCAACACCTAGATCATTGCAAAAACTAGGTGGTGACTCCATATTTCGTTGTGTTCATAACTACTTGAGTAAGAAGTTCACCAGTTGTGAGATCATTTACATCACCATTGAAAGGACATGTTACGCCCTAGCATGAGCCTCACGCAAGTTACGGCACTACATGCTCTACTCACGATGCGGTTGATTTCCCACATGGACCCTATCAAGTGCATCTTTGAAAAGTCTACCCTCACAGGGAAGATCTCTAGCTGGCAAATGTTGCTGTTTGAGTTTGATATTGTGTTTGTAAGGTGAAAGGCCATCAAGGGCCAAGCCATAGCCGATTACCTGGTGGACCAGCCATTGAATGATCCAAAATTTTTGGAGTCCCTTTTCCTAGATGAGAATGTTTTGGCAATAGAGCCAAAACCAAGCAATGTAGAACCATGGTGTTGGAAGCTTTATTTCGATGGAGCTGCTAATAGCATTGGAAATGGAGTGGGAGCAGTTCTAGTATCCTTGAAGGGTCAGGAAATCCCTGTTTTAGTCAAGCTAAATTTCAATTGCACCGACAATGTCACATAGTACGAGGCATTTATAGTAGGCCTACAAGTTTCCTTAGAGTTCGGTGCATACTATATAATCATCTTTGGATATTCGTTATTGATTATCTCTTAAATAGAGGAGAAGTGGCAAGCCCGAGACCCTAAGTTGATTTCATATTAAAAGTGCATCAACCGCCTAATCGCAAAGTTCTAAAACATTACCTTTGCTTATTTACCCCAAGCACACAACCCATTCGTAGATGCTTTAGTCATCTTGGCTAGCATGGTTAAGTTGGCAAAAGGAGATGAGATGCAACAATTATGCATAGAGGTCCGCAGCGTGTCAGCCTACTACATGAACATCGAAGAATGCATGAATGTCGAAACTAAAGTCAATGGGAAGCCATGGTACCATGATATTAACTCTCATATCAAAGATAGTGAATACCCTACCTAGGGCCACAAACAGTGAGAAGAAATTCATTAGGCGCATGGTGTGCCAATTCTATTAAGATGTGTGCCCTTAAATCCTATTGTATGATGTTATGTATGACTTAATGTTGTATTTAATAAAGTTGTTTATTTTTATCTAAAATAATGGTAACATGAAGATTTGGACATTATCATATAGTTCACGAGATGCATAGTATGTGATTTAGTCAGAGAAGATATAAATCACAAGTTCTTTGTAAACTCAAAATTTATAGTTCATAGTCGGTGATGAAATTGGGCATTTCATTTGCGAAGACTATAACGTATCAACTAAGATGATTTGTCTTGATCATGGAAGTGGAGACTTTTAGTTGATATGTTGGTATGTTTTAAGAGTTAAGACATATTGAACTGGACCGCTGTGAGATTTATTATTCTCCTAAAGACTGTCATGTGAATAATAAATCTCACGACTTCTATTTGCATGAACTCTTAATCTTGAGAGAATAATGGACCTGATCATGACGTGTAGGTTGCTTTGATATATCAAGAGTGAGATCTAAAGTAACAGTCAAAACCTCAATATGTTGGGTAGCCACATTTAGTGTTGATGGAACATATATTCTCAAGATGGAATTCATAGTCTCTTAATGAAGATATAAAATATTCCCTTGAGATAAGTTTAATGGGTTCAGTTATTTAGAGAATTAGGCCTAACCACTTTAGAAAGAAATTACTAAAGTATATATTTATGAAATTGGATTTCATAAATATATAATGAATAACTTTAAAGAATTAAACCGGGTACTCAAGGATTAAGATTTAGTAATTTTCGAAGTGGCAGTCTATATTCATGACTTTGTATTACTACGAATATTTTATGAAGGGGTTGCGTGTATAATAAAGTCTTGGGATATAATTTATTAGTAAGGCCTAGAGTGCAATTATATTTATATAGTAGTATTAAATATAATTAATGATAACTTTGGACTTGTCAAGAGTTGACAGAAAAGCCCAAGGCCTATTGGAGCTAGTGTTTTATTGGTCCCTTTTGGTCCCACTCCAAGCCACACACTAAAGCCCAATTGGAAAGGTGCAATAGGCCAGCTTAATTAGATAATCAGTTAGTTATAAAAGAAGAAACATAAAGAATTTTTTTTTTTTTAAGAAGAGGCGTTAAAAAAAAAAAAAAAAAAGGAGAGAGTATGAGACACACTTTCATTCTCCCTTTGGAAACTGACTGAGAGACCACACTTCTTGGGCGTAAAGTGGAATTGAAATGAAGATTAAAAGTGTTCCCAAGTGCTTCTAATCTTTGTTTTGAATTTCTCCACACCAAGGTACGCTATCTTGTTCTTAAATTCTGAAATTTACATAGTGCATATTGTCAATCATGAATGAAATAGATCAATATTTGTTGCTTCCGCTGTGTGTTTTGTATGAGATACAAAACCAAATTTTTTCCAACAATTGGTATCAGAGCCAGGTTTTCAAATCATGATTGTACGGCATGTGATTGAATTTTAGAATTTAAGAAAACCATTATCTTTGTATTTCAATTTTCTGCATCATATGGATATAATGAAGAGAATTGCATTACTTGTATATAAATATATCCGTGTGACTTTTGATAATAATTGCCCTTGAAGAGTAGTTATTCATGTGGGCCGTGTCTTAATTGGATCCATGCCAAATTACTGGAAGTATTGGTTTAATGCATTGAAAACTTGTGTTGATGCATTGATTGTTATTTCACTTTGATGCTTAACGGATTGGAAATAACTGTCATGTTGAAATAACTGTATATATGCTTGCACTGCTTGGAATTCAATTGCATGGTTTGGTGTATTCCTGCATGGCTTACGGCTTGGTGTATTCTTGCATGGCTTATGGCTTGGAGTGGGAATTATTGATGGCCGTAAGTTATATATATGTTGTTAATATAATAATAAAATATATTATTATATAAAATATATATTATGGTATATATATATAATATAATATAATTTTATAACGTAATATATTATATTATATATATATATATATATTATATATGTTAATGCTAGTTTTATGAAATTTATTTCTAATGAGATTAGGATTATGTTTTCCAAGTGTCTAGCATTATTATGGATCTTGATCTTAAAAATCTTTAATTTAAAATATTTAGTGGGAGAGAGATACAAGGGTTGGATCTCATGGCCTCCATGATTGGTTCATAGTAGTGTGGGTAAACACCTCGTCTTGGCATATATGCCTCGCGATCCCAAAGAAAGGTGTTTACTTCATAATACTACAAGATTGAACTTACCCATTTAAAGTAGTGTGGACAAACATCTTGTCTCGGCGTATATGCCTCGCGATCCCAAAGGAGGGTGTTTTGTTTCATGGTACTATAAGTTTAAACACTATAAAAGGGAGATGAAATGTGGCTACACATGACTCTAGATAATGGTGTACACTAGACTAAGTGTAATGTTAACATCCCAAAAGAATTATGTCATTATTACTTAGAGATTAAAGGTAATACGACATATTGTTAGTGTTTTATAAGAGTTTTCATGATAGTACTAATAATGAGAATAGTTCTCAACCAATTAATGTGTTTATAATAAACTTGCTACCAAGGAACTATAAACATGGATTGGGTCGTTGTTGCATATATTATTTTATGGTTTTATTAAGGTTCCATATTATATGCTTATATGCTAAATTGATGATGTCCAATTTACTTATTATATTCATGTTTATTATTTTCAGATTTAAATCATGGCATCATTTAGCCCATTTGTTGCTATCCTTAACCAAAACAAACTGACTAGATTCAACTATGTTGACTGGAAAAGAAATTTGGACATTGTTCTTGCTGTTGAAGAGCACAAATATGTGTTTACTCAATCATGTCCTATCTTTCCTTCATTAGATGCTCCTCTTGAGGAGAAATAGCGATATGATCGTTGGCAAAAATCTAATGAGATGGCCAAGTGCTCTATCCTAGCATTTATCTCAAATGTTCTACAACATTAAATGTAGGATGTAGAACTTGCTTCAGACATAATGCTTAGTCTAAAAGAGATGTTTGGTGAGCATGGCCGTTCTGCAAGGTAAGAAACCATGAGGCAAATTTATAATACCAAAATGGCTGCAGGAAGTTCAATAAGGGAGCATTGTCTTAGGATGATTGCTAATCTGAACATATTAGAAGTTTTAGGTACCGACATTGATGGAGAATCCCAAGTGAATATGATACTCCAGTCACTACCGGAATAATTCAAGGAATTCAGACTCAATTATAATATGAACAAAAAGATTTACTCTTTGTTTGAATTAATGAATGAGTTAGTGGCGGTAGAAGGCATCCTTGGCACTTCTAGTGTTGAAGCCAATGTGGGTGAAGCTTCTACTCCTCAATCTAAGTTGAAAGGCAAAGGTAAGAAGAAGAAGAAGAAGAAGGACTTCACTAAGAAAGATGGTAAATAAATTGCCTTAGGAGTTTCCAACAAAGGAAAGAAAACCAAAGGAAAGTGTTTCCATTGTGGTGAGAAAGGACATTGGAAGAGGAATTGTCCAACATTCAAGGCTGCCAAGAATAAGGGTATAAAAATTTCATTTCTTCTTGAAATATGTTTGGTATAGAATCCAACAGATTCCTGGTGTGTGGATACAAGTTGTACTAATCATATTTGCAATTCTTTGTAGGGGTTCTAGGAGACTAGAAAGTTGAATGAGGGAGAACTATTTCTTACTTTGGCTGATGGGAGTAGGATTCCGGTTGTAGCTGTTGGAGTGTTTAATTTATGCTTTAAGTCTAGAGTTTTAATATTAGAGGACTGTTTGTATGTACCTAATGTTCTTAGGAATTTAATTTCTGCAACTTATTTAGGTAGACATGGATATTGTGTTATCCTTAAAGACAATGTTGTAATAAAGAAGGATACAATTTTTATCTATTCTGGCAATATTGTGGATGGTCTTTATATTTTAACTCCTGACATACATGAATTATACAATTCTGAAATAGATAGTAGCTCTCATGTAAAATCATTAAAGAGAAAGTTTCCTTCTACTAGTGATGCATATCTATGGCACTTACATTTGGGTCATATTAATTCAAATAGGATTCAAAGACTAATCAAAGATGGACTTTTACAGCCCATGGACTTTGATGGATTTCCAGTTTGCGAATCTTGTTTGGAAGGTAAGATTACCAAACGACCTTTTAATGCAAAAGGTAGAAGAGTCCAAGAGTTGCTTGAATTAGTTCATACAGATGTATATGGTCCAATGTCAACCCAAGTAAAAGGAGGTTATGAGTTTTTCATTACTTTTACGGATGATTACTTAAGATATGGTTATGTGTACCTAATGAGACAGAAGTCTAAAACCTTTGACAAGTTGAAAGAGTTTATGGCTAAAGTTGAAAACCATTTGGGTAAATGCATAAAGGCCATTCGATCTGATCGAGGTGGCGAATACCTTCTTGGGGATTTCAAGGATTACCTAATTCAAAATGGAATTGTCTCCCAATTGACTGCACATGAACTCCTCAACAAAATGGTGTAGCGGAAAGAAGGAATAGGACTCTTTTGGAAATGGTTAGGTCCATGATGAGTTACTTAACTTTACCAGTTTCTTTTTGGGGATATGCACTAAAAACTGCTATGCATGTTTTGAATTTGGTTCCATCAAAATCTGTTCTCAACACACCTAAGGAAATGTGGACTGGGCGAAAGTCTAGTATGAAATATCTCCACATTTGGGAATGTCGAGCACATGTGTTGAAAGGGAAGTCTAATAAGTTGGAAGCTAAAATGGAAGTATGCATGTTTTTAGGGTATTCAAAGGAAACCAAGGTTTATTTATTCTATAATCATAAGGATAACAAAGTATTTGTTAGCACCAATGCCAAATTTTTGGAAGATGATTATGTGAATAATTTTAATCCTAGAAGTAAAGTTGTATTGGCTAAAATGAATAAACCTATAGTTGAACAACCAATGGATGAAACTAGGGATGATGTGGCTGTATTGGATACACCACAAGACATTACTCATGAGATCTCTAGTACACAGGTGCCTCTTCGTAGTGGGAGAATTATTCGACCTCCTATAAGATTTATAGGTTTAGGAGAAACCTATGAAGCTATCTCAGAAGAGGCTAAATCGAATCCTTACACTTATGATGAAGCAATGAATGATATAGATGCACATCATTGGGTCCTAGCTATGAAATCTGAATTGGATTCTACATATTCCAATCATGTATGGGATCTTGTAAAGGCGCCTAACGGCATTAAACCTGTTGGTTGCAAATGGGTTTACAAGAGGAAGAGAGGGATAGATGGAAAGGTTGAAACCTTTAAAGCAAGACTAGTGGCGAAAGGGTATACACAAAAAGAAGGCATTGATTACAATGAAACTTTTTTGCCAGTAGCTATGCTGAAGTCTATTAGAATTCTCTTATCCATTGCTGCTTATTATGATTATGAGATTTGGAAAATGGATGTCAAGACTGCATTTCTTAATGGCAATCTTGAAGAAGAAATATACATGATGCAACCGAAAGATTTTATAGCAAAGAACCAAGAGCATATTGTATGCAAGTTGAATAGGTCCATTTATGGACTTAAGCAAACATCTAGGTCATGGAACATCAGATTTGATCAAGCAATCAAGTCATTTGGTTTTGAACAAAATCTTGATGAACCATGTGTGTACAAAAGACATCGAGACAAAGTAGTAATGTTCCTAGTGCTTTATGTTGATGATATTCTACTCATTGGAAATGATGTAGGGGTAATGTCATCGGTTAAAGTTTGTTTGTCTAGCCAATTTGATATGAAGGACTTGGGTAAGGCTAACTTTCTTTTAAGGATCAAGCTTTGGCGAGATCGCAAGAATAAGATGTTAGGCTTATCACAAGCTGGATATATAGATAAGGTTTTAGAACGATTTAGCATGCAAAACTCCAAGAAAGGATTGCTTCCTTTTAGACATAGAGTTCCTCTGTCTGATCACCAAAGGCTTAAGACTCAAGAGGAAGAAAATATGATGAGACAAGTTCCTTATGCTTCTGTAGTGGGAAGTCTCATGTATGCCATGCTTTGTACTAGACCAGATATTTGTTATTCAGTTGGCATGGTCAGCCGATATCAATCAAATCCAGGATCAAAACATTGGCAAGTTGTAAAGCACATTCTCAAGCATCTTAGGAGAACGAGAAATTATATGCTTGTTTACCATTGTGAGGATTTGATTCCCATTGGCTATACAGATTCAGATTTTCAATCGGATCTAGATTTCAGAAAATCCACTTCAGGATGTGTTTTCACCTTGGGAGGTGGAGCCATAAGTTGGAGGAGTGTTAAGCAATCTTGCATTGTGGACTCCACCATGGAAGCCGAGTACATTGCTGCTTGTGAAGCAGCAAAGGAGGCTGTTTGGTTCAAGAAATTCCTTTCTGATCTTGGTATTGTAAGAATGGAGCATGTTCCCATCACATTGTTTTGTGACAATAGTGGAGCGGTTGCACAATCCAAAGATCCAAGAAATCACAAGAAAGGAAAACACATTGAGAGGAAGTACCATATCATTCGAGACATTGTTGCTCGTGGAGATGTTGTGGTAGCAAAGATTGAAAGTGCAAATAATCTAACAGATCCTTTTACCAAAACCTTACCTCAAAGGACCTTCGAAACACATTTGGAGGAAATAGGAGTTAGATTAGTGCACAATAGTCTTTAAGGCAAGTGAGAGATTGTTAAGATATGTGCTCTTAAATCCTATTGTATGATGCTATGTATGACATTATGTATGACTTAATGTTATGTTTAATAAAGTTGTTTATTTTTATCTAAAATAATGGTAACATGAATATTTGGACATTATCATGTAGTCCATGAGATGCATAGTATGTGATTTATGTAAAAAGTCAGAGAAGATATAAATCACAAGTTCTTTGTAAACTCAGAATATATAGTTCGTAGTCGGTGATGAAATTGGACATTTCATCTATGAAGACTATAACGTATCAACTAGGATGATTTGTCTTGATCATGGAAGTGGAGACTTCTAGTTGATATGTTGATATGTTTTAAGAGTTAAGACATATTGAACTAGACCGTGGGAGACTTATTATTCTCCTAACGACTGCCAAATGAATAATAAATCGCACGAATTTTATTTGCATGACTCTTAATCCTGAGAAAATAATGGACCTGATTATGATGTGTAGGTTGTTTTGATATATCAAGAGTGAGATCTAAAGTAACAGTCAAAATCTCAGTATGTTAGGTAGCCACATTTAGTGTTGATGGAACATATATTCTCAAGATGGAATTCATAATCTCTTGATGGAGATATAAAATATTCCCTTGAGATAAGTTTAATGGGTTCAGTTATTCAGAGAGTTAGGCCTAATCACTTTGGTAAGAAATTACTAAAGTATATATTTATGAAATTGGATTTCATAAATATATGATTAATAACTTTAAAAAATTAAACTGGGTACTCAAGGATTAAGATGTAGTAATTTTCAAAGTGACAGTCTATATTCATGACTTTGTATTACTGCGAATATTTTATGAAGGGGTTGCGTGTATAAAAAAGTCTTGGGATATAATTTATTAATAAGACCTAGAGTGTAATTATATTTATATAGTGGTATTAAATATAATTAATGGTAACTTTGGACTTGTCAAGAGTTGACGGAAAAGCCCAAGGCCCATTGGAGCTAGTGTCTTATTAATCCTTTTTGGTCCCACTTCAAGCCACACACTAAAGCACAATTGGAAAGATTCAATTAGATAATTAGTTAGTTATAAAGGGAGAAACATACAGAATTTTTTTTTTAAGAAAAAGGATCGTAGAGAAAAAGTAAAAGAGAGAGTGTGAGACACATTTTCATCCTCCCTTTGCAAACTAATTAAGAGACCACACATCTTGGGCGTAAAGTGGAATTGGAATGAAGATTATAAGTGTTCCCAAATACTTCTAATCTTTGTTTTGAAATTCTCCACACAAAGGTACGCTATCTTGTTCTTAAAATCTGAAATTTATATAGTGCATGTTGTCAATCATGAATGAAATAGATCCTTATTTGTTGCTCTCGCTGTGTGTTTTGTATGAGATACAAAACCATATTTTTATCCAACACATAGTAGTCACACTGGAGTTGGTATCCAATGTGCTCTGTGTTCCGAGGGTTTCACATCCTAACTACCCTAGTTGTGAGCGTCTACGGACTATATCCAAAGACGAGATAATCTCTACTTTTGTGAGCACCCAATTGATTGGGGTGAGCGTTAATTTACGTCATGTCGACTTTTGCTAAAGGTCCTAGATTCTTGAACATGGTGATGACTTTTGTTTTGTATCCTCCTTCTCACTACAACTCTATTCCAGAGTCTCGTTCTCATTTTCTGTTGTTCCTTCTTAAGGATCTTTCTATAGGTTTTCCTTCACACTTCATTTTTTTCTATCATAGATGTGTATAGGAATACAGCGACCCGTGATAAGCTCATCTTTTCACGTGGATTTTATGCCATTTTTCTGTTCCTTTTCCCTCATCTGACCACTTCTCTGTTATATGTGTCATTGACTACGCTACCGTTAAACGAAGCGAGGCGCAGTTTCGTTCGAGGCGATCTGGTTCCGTAACTCCTCCCGCTCCTTCTACCTCCGCTCCTTCTTTTTCAGCGGGAGGTGTGACTTTGGATACGATCATGGCACAGCTTCAGCGCATGGATGCTCGCCTTGATACACTTTCTGCTGAATTGTATCAGGTGAACACTCATGTTGGCCGTATTGCTAGATGGTAGGCTCGCCTTGGTGGTTTTGTGGAGTCTCCCTTTCCTCCTCCTGAGGCATCCGAGACATTTGATGGTAGTTCCGACGACGACGATGATGAGGATGGAGATGCTAGCTCTTCTAGTTCTAACGAGATGTCTACTTGACACTCTTACCCTTTGTCACTCATGACAAAAAGGGGAAGTAGTTTTGGATATGAGAGTAGTCATTCTTAGGGGGAGAGTTAGGATATAGGAGATTTTGTTAGGGGGAGTGTTTGTTTGTTTTTGAGTGATGTAGTAAGGATTACATGTATCTTTTCTTTTCTTTCTTTGTTGGAGATACATTGTTCTTGTACCGAGGTCTTATGACCATTTTTACATACATGATGCTTATTTTAGATATATATGTGATGATGTATGTTTTATTCACCTAACTCTATATGTGTTGTTTCTTTTCCTTCTTATACACATGCTTCTTATTTTTGTATACAATCTATTATTTCTGCTTCACACAAAGATGCCTTGATGTGTTTTGTTTAAAGTGTTTTATAAATACAGGTTGTCAAAGTGTACTTGTCATAAACTCTCTTCTTTCAAAGTTTTTCAAGAGTTTATTTAGGATACATTTTATTGTATTCCACAAGTGAGCATGAGTTGAGTACTTTATGACTTCTCTCATATGTTCATTTGTTTGTTGTGGTTTTGTCATGGATTGCCAAAGGGGGAAGATTGTTAGGACATATGTGGTTCACCTGTTAAGAACATATGTCATTCTTTTATGTAATTGGCTAATCCTTTGACAAAACGCACTTTGCTTATATTTAGGTAGATCTTGGATGTTTTTAATACTTCAAGAAACAAGGTTTCAAGATCAAGTGTTAAAACCATGCAAGTCTGTCCAAGAAACAAGATGAAAAGGTGGTTGTCATTAAAGCCTGACAACTAGCTTAATAGCTAGCATCTATCAAACTTAAGAAGCTGTTCCAGCCTTGAGGCTTGACAGCTGCTCGATAACATCTCGACACCTCTAGTTGTTGAAGTTTAAGAAAAATAGACTTTCAGATCTGTTTTGATTCCAATCCATGGACATGCCTTTGGGCCTTCTTTTCTCATAATCCTAAACATATATAAGGATTATTTTAAAGGTCGTATCTAGTAACACAACTAAGACACAAGTTGCATAAGCATTGAGCAAAGTCTGTTCAAGCAATTTATGACTGGAGACAAAGTTTGCCCTAGTTCATCTCTTTGTGAAGAAGCTGCTGTGTTTGTTCACCGTAGGGTTTTGTAACCAAGCATCTTCTTGTTCTTTATTGTGAGGATGAATTGAAGAACTTTGTAGTCAACATCTTTCTCAAGTTGGTGATTGATGTCATGTATTGGGATCCATGCAATTGGTTAGTCACGAACTTGGAGCAGTGCATCAAAAGGAGAGATTGTCACTATAGAACAAGTCTAATTAGGTATTAGGGTAAGGGTTCAACTGTAGGTTGATATAAGGTACTGGGATTCCTTTACTTGTAACCGCTTGTTTTGATAATAGTAGATTTTCGGGAGTGGTGACTTTAAAATCACCCGGTAGAGTTTTTGCCTTAGAGGTTTTCCCCATTCGTAAACAAATCACCGTATCAATTTATTTTTCGCTGCACTTTAGTTTGTTGGTAATTGTGCTGCCACACATTTGCATGTTAAATTGGTTAATTAATTAAACTTAGCTAATTAATCAATTAATCCATCACAAAGGGTCAATACGTTTTTGGCCTATCATCGCCAAAGCTTGATCTCTCGAATATAGTTAGCTTCACCCAAGTCTTTCATATCAAATTGGCTTGATAAAAAAATCTTGACTGATGACATTACTCCTACATCATTTCCAATGAGTAGAATATCATCAACATAAAGCACCAGAAACATTACTACTTTATCTTGGTGTCTTTTGTATACACATGGTTCATTAAGATTTTGTTTAAAACCAAAGAACTTGATTGCTTGATCAAATCTATTGTTCCATATCTAGATGCTTGCTTCAGTCCATAAATGGATCTTTTCAACTTGCATATCATTTACTCTTGGTTCTTTGTTATGAAACCTTATTGTTGCATTATATACATTTCTTCATCAAGATTGTGATTTAAAATTGCAGTCTTGACATCCATTTCTCAAATCTCATAATCATAATAAGCAGTAATGGATAAGAGAATTCTGATAGATTTAAACATGGCTACTGGCGAAAAGTTTCTTCATAATCAATACCTTCTTTTTTTGTATACCCTTTCGCCATAAGTTTTGCCTTAAATGTTTCAACCTTTCCATCTATTTCTCTCTTCCTCTTGTATACTCATTTGCAACCAACAAGTTTAATGTCATTAGGCGCCTTTACAATATCCCAAACTTGATAGTAACACATAGAATCCAATTCAGATTTCATAGCTTTTACCCTATGATGTGCATCTATATCTTTCATTGCCTCTTCATAAGTGTAAGGGTCAATTTAGCTTCTTCTGAAATAGCTTCATAAGTTTCTCCCAAACCTATAAATCTTACAAGTGGCCTAATAATCCTCCCACTATGACGAGGCTCCTGTGTACTAGTCAATTCACAAGTAGTACCTATAAATCTAATACAACCATATCATCCCTAGTTTCATCCAATGATTGTTCAATTACAGGCTCATTCATTCCAACTAAGACAATTCTACTTTTAGGAGTGTAATTATTCACATAGTCATTTTCTAAAAGTTTGACATTTGTACTAACAAACACTTTTTTATCTTTATGACTATAGAATAAACCTCCAACAGTTCCTTTTGGATATCCTACAAGAAAACCACTTCTATTTTAGATTGTAACTTGTCAGACTTTCTTTTCAACACATGTGCTGGACAACTCCAAATATGGAGATGTCTCATACTAGGCTTACCAATCCACAATTCTACAGGGGTTTTTGGAATAGACTTCGAAGGTACTAAATTTAGAAGATACATTGCAGTATTTAAGGCATATCCCCAAAAAGAAATTGTTAGAGTTGAATAACTCAACATGGATCTAACTATATCTAAAAGAGTCCTATTCCTTCTTTCTGGTACACCATTTGTTTGTGGTGTTTCAAGTGCAATCAACTGAGATATAATCCCATTTTCAGTTAAGTAATCCTTAAAATCCTGAAGAACATATTTGCCACCACGATTAAATCTAATGGCCTTTATGCGTTTACCTAATTGATTCTCAACTTCAACCCTAAAATCTTTGAACTTTTCAAAGGCTTCAAACTTATGTTTCATTAGGTATACATAACCAAATCTAGAGTAATCATCAGTGAAAGTAATGAAATAATCATACCCACCTCTTACTTGGATAGACATTGGACCACATACATCTGAATGAATTAATTCTAGCAAACCTTTGGCTCTATTTTCTTTTGTATTAAAAGGACTTTTAGTCCTTTTACATTCCAAGCGGGATTCACAGACTGGAAATTCAATAAAATCTAATGGTTCTAAAAGCCCATCTTTAACTAGTCTTTGGATCCTGTTTGAATTAATATAACCTAAACGTAAATGCCAAAGATATGGATCACTAGTAGAAGTAAACTTTCTCTTTAATGATTTCACATGTGAATTATTATCTAATTCAGAATTGTACAATTCATGCTTATCAGGAGTTATAATATAAAGACCATAAAAAATATTGCCAGGACAGATAAACACTTTATCTTTCTTTATTACAACATTGTCTTTCAAGATAACATAATGTCCATTTTTACCTAAATAAGTTACAGAAATTAAATTCCTACAAACATTAGGTACATATAAGCAGTCTTCCATTATTAAAACTTTAGAGTCAAAGCATAAGTTAAACACTCCAACAGCTACAACTAAAATTTTGCTCCCATCAGCCAAAGTAAGAAACAGTTCTCCTTCATTTAACTTTCTGGTCTCCTGGAACCCTTACTAAGTATTACAGATATGATTAGTACTAAACAAATTTCAAGAAGGAATGATCTCATCACACCTCTATTCTTGACAGCTATGAATTTTGGACAGATCCTCTTCCAATGACCTTTCTCAGCATAATGGAAACATTTTCCTTTAGTGTAGTCCTTTACCATTTTCTTTCCTTTATTGGCAACTTCTAAGGCAAGCTGTTTATGATCTTGTTTGGTAAATTCCTTCTTCTTCTTTCCACCCTTGCCTTTCGACTTAGGCTTAGAAGAGGAAGCTTCATATCAACACTAGATATCCTAAGGATGCCTTCTGCTACCACTAATTCATTCATTAATTTAGAAAAGGTATAAATCTTTTTGTTCATATTATAATTAAGTCTTAATTCTTTGAATGATTCTGGCAAGGATTGGAGTATCATATTCACTTGGAATTCTCCATCAATGTTGGCACCTAAAATCTCCAGTGTATTCAGATAAGAGATCATCTTAAGACAATGCTCTCTTACTAGAGTCCCTTGATCCATTTTGGTATTCAAGATAAGCCCCATAGTGTCTTGCCTAGCTAAACGGCCTTACTAACCAAACAACTCCTTCAAACTTAACATTATGTCTGAAACTAGTTCCACATCCTACATTTGATGCTGTAGAACATTTGAAATAGATGCTAGGATATAGCATTTGGCCATTTCATTAGATTTCTACCAATGATCTAATGAAGGAAAGTTTGGACATGGTTGATTAAGTAGTGCTCTTCAGCGGTGAGAACAATGACAAGATTTCTTTTCCAATCAACATAGTTGGATCAAGTTGGTTTGTTTTGATTAGGAATAGTAACAATTGGGCTAAAAGATGCCATTATTATATCTAAAAACAATAAACATGAATATAATAAGTAAACTAGACATTATCAATTTAGCATATAAACATATAGTATGGAACCTTAATAAAAACATAATATAAAATTTGAAATGACAACCTAATCCCATATTCAATATCCCTCAGCATAGAGTGAATACTAAATACTACGATTGATTGAAAATGTCTTTCATTATTAGTACTATCTTGATAAATCTTACCAAACACTAATAATATGCCGTTATTAATTTAGCCTCTAAATGATAATAGTAAGAACTTAGTAGAGGATACTATAATATTTAGTCTGGTGTACACCATTACCTAGAGTCATGTGTAGCCACATTTCATCTACCAACAAAAGTTTAATCTAATGGTACCATGATACAGAATTGAGGCAAAGATGAGGTGTTTGCTTACACCATTATAAACTTGGAAGTTCAATCTTGCAGTACTATGAAACAAACACCATCTGCATGGAATGCAAGGCTCGAGGCCAAGCCAAGGTGCATACTTCACGTTACTATGAATTGGTAATGGAGGCCGTGAGAGTCAACCCTTGAATCTCTCTTTCACTAGAAATTTTAAAAGAAAGGTTTTTATTTGGAAAGTATGTGTAATCTCATCACACATGGCTTTGCACTTTATCAGTGTGTTAACATTTAGTGAAAATTCAAAAAACAGTGCATTCACAAAGTTTTTGCCCAATTTGATTAATTCTCGATTGCTATTTATTGAAAAAGAGCATTTGATTGTTCTAAAACAATTCTTGATTGATCGAAACTATGAAGAATAGTTTCTGTCCAATTCGATTGGTACTCGATTGCTATTTGATTAGTCAAAATCGTGAAACCAACTTTTTCGGCATTTTTCTTTTAACTGTTTTTGGACGTTTCTCATGAACAAAACACAATCTTAATGATCAAAAAGAATGAGGTTGAGATTAAAATTGAAAATCATTGATGCTATAGTGTTAAAATTCAATTTTACATGGTTAAAATCAAACTTAAACAACATCATAACATCAGTATCAGTTTAGCAACACAATAGTTTTAAAACTAAAATATACAGAAAAATTACTGCATAATTTTCAAAACCATGAAAACAGTTTTCATTGATTCTAAAAACTCACTCAACATGTCATACAAACATGAGATTGAAGACCGCTCTAATACCAATTTTTTGAGAAAACACTTGGAAAACACAATTTTATATCTCATTCAAACACGAAGCGGAATATAACGGATCTACTTCATTCATGTGAGATAACTTGCAACATCTGAATTTTAGAACCAAAGAACAAGAAAGCATACCTTGATGCAGTGAAATTCAAAACAAATGAAGATTGCACTTTGTTGGGAAGCCTTTCAATCTTCACTTCAATTCCACAATGTGCCCAAGATGTGTGGTCTCCCAATCAGTTCTATATGTACTTGATCAAGGGAATAACCAAGTGTTTCTCTCTAAAGAAAAACTATGAATCATTTTCTCCTTTTAATCATACATATATATCCACACTTAGGCAGCTACTTTATTTGGTAACTCTTATTAAATAAATAACTGATTATTTAATTGGGTTAGCTTTTTGGGCCAGCCTAATTGGGTTTTAGTGTGTGGCTTGGAGTTAGACCAAAAGGGATAAAGCTCTAGCTCCAATGGGCTTTGGACTTATCTGTCAACTCTTAACAAGCCCAAAATTACCATTAATTATATTTAATTCCACAATATGAATATAATTGCACTCAGGGCCTTATTAATAAATTATATTCCAAGACTTTATTAAACATTTAACACCTACATGAAAATATTTGCAGTAATACAAAGTCATAATGGGTAACAATCACCTTGAAGATTATTATATCTTGATCCTTAAGTCCCCAGTTTAATCCTTTTAATTATTCATATATATTTTATGAAATCTAATTTCATAAAACATAAACTTTAGTAACTCTTTACTATAGTGGTTAGATCTAACACTCTGAATAATTACACCCATTAAACTTATCTCAATGGAATATTTTATATCTCTATAAAGAGACTATGAATTCCATCTTAAGAATATGTGTTCCTTCAACATTATGTGTGATTGCCCAACATATTGAGGTTTTGACTGTTTATTTAGATCTCACTCCTGATATATTAAAGTAACCTACATGTCATAATCGAGTTCACTATTCCCTTAGGATTGAGAGTTTATGTAAATGAGAAGTCGTGAAATTTATTATCAATTTGACAGTCGTTAATAGAATAATAAATCTAACAGAGACCCAGTTCAATATGTTTTATACACTTAAAACATATTAACATATCAACTAGAAGTCTCCACTTCCATAATCAAGACAAATCATCTTAATTGACATGTTGTAGTATTTGCAGATGAAATGCCCAATTTCATCACTGATTACAAACTAAGATTTTGAGTTTACAAAAATCTTGCGATTTATATGTTCTATAACTAAATCACATAAATCACATACTATGCATTTCAAGGACTATATGATAATGCCCAAACATTCATGCTACCATTATTTTAGATGATAATAAAACAAGTTTATTATATAAAACATAATGTCATACATAATGTTATACATGGCATACAATAGGGTTTTAAGTCACTAATCCTAACATAGGGAAGGTGTTAGGTACCCCACAACGCTCGTCTGAAGACAGTCCTTTATTTTGGAAAAATCTTAATTTTTGGTCATTGGTAGTTAAAAACAAGCTATTTGCATTAGGTTTTGGGGATTTAAAAGAATTGGGTTTACCTTCACATCTCTTCTCGAAATCCTAACTAGGATAGTATTAATAGCCACCCCGTGTTTAGTGGTGTAGTTCTGCTTTGATTCTTTTCTTTCTTTCCTTGTTTCAAGGTAGGAGGGTTTACATTCCTATTAGGATTAGTGCCCTAAAATCCTATTGTTTAATACTTGTATGACATTATGTTATAAGTAATAAAGTTTTTTTATTATCTAAAATAATGGTAACTTGAATATTTGGATACTATCATATAGTCCTTGAGATGCATAGTATGTGATTTATGTGATTTAGTCACAAAAAATGTAAATCATAAGTTCTTTGTATACTCAAAATCTTAGTTTGTAGTAGGTGATAAAATTGGGCATTTCACTTGCGAAAACTATAGCATCTCAACTAAGATGATTTTTCTTTGATCATGGAAGTGGAGACTTCTAATTGATATGTTAATATGTTTTAAGTGTATAAGATATATTGAACTAAACAGCTATGAGATTTATTATTCTATTAATAACTTTCAAATAAATAATAAATCTCAAGACTTTTATTTACATAAGCTCTCAATCTTGAGAGAATAATGAACCGATCATTATGTTATAAGTAATAAAGTTGTTTTATTATCTAAAATAATGGTAACTTGAATATTTGGATACTATCATATAGTCCTTGAGATGCATAGTATGTGATTTACGTGATTTAGTCACAAAAAATGTAAAGCATAAGTTCTTTGTATACTCAAAATCTTAGTTTGTAATAGGTGATAAAATTGGGCATTTCACTTGCGAAAACTATAGCATCTCAACTAAGATGATTTTTCTTTGATCATGGAAGTGGAGACTTCTAATTGATATGTTAATATGTTTTAAGTGTATAAGATATATTGAACTAAACAGCTGTGAGATTTATTATTCTATTAATAACTTTCAAATAAATAATAAATCTCAAGACTTTTATTTACATAAACTCTCAATCTTGAGGGAATAATGAACCAATCATTATGTTATAAGTAATAAAATTGTTTTATTATCTAAAATAATGGTAACTTGAATATTTGGATACTATCATATAGTCCTTGAGATGCATAGTATGTGATTTACGTGATTTAGTCACAAAAAATGTAAATCATAAGTTCTTTGTATACTCAAAATCTTAGTTTGTAGTAGGTGATAAAATTGGGCATTTCACTTGCGAAAACTATAGCATCTCAACTAAGATGATTTTTCTTTGATCATGGAAGTGGAGACTTCTAATTGATATGTTAATATGTTTTAAGTGTATAAGATATATTGAACTAAACAGCTGTGAGATTTATTATTCTATTAATAACTTTCAAATAAATAATAAATCTCAAGACTTTTATTTACATAAACTCTCAATCTTGAGAGAATAATGAACCGATCATGAAATGTAGGTTGCTTTGATATTTCATGTATGAGATCTAATCTAACAGTCAAAACCTTAATATGTTGGGCAACTACACTTAATGTTGAAGGAACACATATTATCAAGATGAAATTCATAATCTCTTCATTGAGATATAAAATATTTCCTTGTGATAAGTTTAATGGGTTTGGTTATTTAGAGTGTTAGACCTATCACTTTAGCAAAGACTTACTAAAGTTTATATTTTATGAATTTGGATTTCATAAATATATATGAATAATTTAAATGATTAAACCGGGTACTCAAGGATCAAGACGTAGTAATCTTCAAAGTGACAGTTATATCATATGACTTTGTATTATTACGAATATTTTCATGAAAGGGTTAAATATTTTTAGGTCTTGGGATATAATTTATTAATAAGGCATCTAGTTCAATTATGTTTATATAGTGGTATTAAATGTAATTAATGCTAACTTTGGGCTTGGTCATGAGTTGACTGATAAACCCAAAGCCCATTGGAGTTAGAGTTTTATTTGTCCCTTTTGGTCCCACTCCAAGCCACACACTAAAATCCAATTGGACTGGCCCAAAGGCTAGCTCAATTAGATAACCAGTGGTTTATTTAATAAAAGTTATTAAATAAAGTAACTACCAACTGCAGAAAAAGAGACATACAAATGATTAAAAGAGAAACACAGAGATTTCTCAAGACAATCTCTTATTTTCTTGCACAATTACATATAAAACTGATTAAGAGACCACATATCTTGGGCATATGTGGAATTGAAGTGAAGATTAAAAGTCCTCCCAAGTTCAATTTTGGTTTTGAATTTCACTACATCAAGGTACTCCTTCCTATTATTTGTTTCTAAAATACAGATGTTCCATGTTATCTCACATGAATGAAGTAGATCCATTATTTTTACTGCGTGTTTTTGTATGAGATAGAAAACTATGTTTTTCCAACAACTCCCGTAACTAACAATACTTAACTCTATGCCATTTGCAGGAACTACTCTATTATTCTAGTTTTGATTGTCCAAAAATACTACCATTTAAAAGTTAACTAGCCTTATCACACGCGTTTCGCATGTGCAATGTGGCTTTTTATTTTTTATTTTTGGGTTTACACAATTTATCATGACACTTTTATTTTATTTCTTATTTCAATAAGAAGTTGTATTAGTACTTGACTACTAATGTTAGAGAGAAATGTGAAAGTGAGAAAAAAAAAAAAAAAAGTTTAGAGATAATAAAAAATGGTACGTTTTTGGAAAAAAAAAATCAGTCTTAATTTATATATTATTTCAATAAGAAGAAGTTTTATTAGTACTTGACAGCTAACGTGAGAGAGAAATGTTGTAACTTCCCAGCCCTTAATATAAAAAAAAATATATATATATATATATATATATAAATTTGTGGTCAGATATTTGAGACACCTCATGACCCACCCAACCTATATGCTTCCCCACCACACAAATATCATCTCACACTCTTGGCTGGTCAACAAGGGTCCTCTCCACTTGTTTTCTTTTTCATTTTCTCACAAATAAAAACACTCCTCTTTCATTCTCTCATCCTCTCCCACTGGTGTACCTCCTTCACTATCATCTCCACCATCTTTTTTTCTAACAAGGTCACTGGAAAATCCTTAGGAATCTTTAAGCATCTTCATCCCTTTTATTTTGAGGTAAAGATTTCTAATCTTTTTGGTGGGTTTATATGCTTTTTCTAGAGGCTTTTTTTTTATCTAAGTTTTGATAATGATACCCATGTGATTTATAAGTTTTGGAAGTGATATTCATGTGTTTATATGTATGGGTTTTGTATTGGTGAAATTATTTGATGAGTGGATTTATAATTTTTGCAATGGTGGCTATCTAAGTGTTGACAATTTGGGGGGGGGGGGGGGGGGTTGGCCTTTTAATGTGAAATAGATGGTGAATATAATTTTTTATTGATTATTTGGGGCTAGTTAAAGATTTAAATTGTTAGTCTTGGAGGATATCGTGATTTTTGGTATCATGGGTCTCTTGATGATATTATAAAAATCTTTTGGGAAGTACTTATAAGGTGTTGAAGTTTTCATGTTAGAGAGAATAATTATGAGTATGAATTGGAGTCTATGCCTTGTAATTTAATTTATTGAGAAACTTTGGAAGTGGAATATAGTATTGATGAGTTTAAATATTATGCTTGCCTAATCAAGTATTTATTTGGCAACTCCTAATGTGTAGCTAGATACAATTAAAAGCTTAAAGCTTATGGTGACAGGTTTGCTTGATATTGTTTAGGTTCTAGCTAATCTCCATTGAAGTTTGGAGAATTAGGGATTTTGGCAAGTTGCAAGGTAAGTTGCTTTTTAATAGGATATTTGGAAAATAACTATGTTGCATAAATGATGTTGTCATATAGTACTTTGCATGAGGAAGCCTCCAAGTGCAACCTCCTTTTCCTGCATTCTTACGTAAACACCAAAAAAAAAAACAAACAAACAAACAAAAACAAACAAACAAACAAACAAAAAAACAAAAACAAAAACAAAAAACAAAAAACAAAAAACAAACAAAAAAATATAAAAATAAAAATATGAAAAGGTAGAATGAAAACCCAATATTGCAATCTAGGCAAAAGTTAAGGCAATCAATATGTCAATTGAATTACATGATAACCTGATCCTTCCAAGTGGAGGTATGTAGGCAGCCACCTTGGCCCGGTCACATTTTAAAAGAAAAATCAATCAGTTGAATCCACTTAGGTTTATAATCAAGATCGAGGAAAGTAAGCATGCACCCTCTTAGGTTGCTCTATGTTTGCAACACGCATGGCCCACTGTGGTTTTATTCAAAGATTTTTATGGCCCATGAAAATGGAAGATGTACCACAATAGGAGAGGAAAAGATCCATCTAGAGTAGGATGTATCCACTGTGCATGGATTTACATTTACCATTTTATTTGTATGATCTTGAATTTTCAAAGCATTTGTGCACATATGCATTAAACATGCCTGTTTTGTGCCTTTCTAATCCTTTCATGCATTCAACATTATGCATCCAAAAATCTAATATCATAAACACAAATATCTCCAAATAATCAATATATGCAAAAACATCTTCGTTTCTACTTTTTTTTCCATTTTTAAGCATGCCTTCCAGACTATGCCTTAAAACTCCTAAGGTGGAAGGCTGTACATAATTGCCTAGCAATTTACGACGGACCTTTCTATACATGGTAGAATACTAACTACATTGCTCATGTGCAAAAATGAAAAGACACAAAACAAACTCCACCAAGTCAAACATGGCCCAAATGGTCTGATACTGCCCTACCTTGTCTCCCAAAACCAATGAGAAAAATCGAATCATCTAAGGAATGGGTACGTAGAAACCTTGTTGCATCAAAGCCCAGATCTCTAGAAATCTCCTATGTTAGCCATATGAATGTCAAAGACAAACTAGCTCCCTCTCCATACTGGGACTCAAGGTTCAACCCTGCCTCTCTGTATCAAGCAAAGCCTGAAAGGTGCCAATTTTTGCAATAGAAACTCTCAATGCCTCCTCTTCCTTCTCATCTATCTCAACTTAAAGGTGACGAAAAGCCAATTGTGGCTCACTAGGCTTGTCATCCTACCAATGTTCCATGCTCAATGTAGAATGGATGAAGGACCTAGCCTCTAATAGCCTCAATGCTAAATCATCAGTTCTGCTGCTAGCCTTAGCACAACTGGCCTCCACTATGGCGCTCTCCTTATCTCTCGTCTAATCCAAGACAGTAAATCTTTGAGTAGGGTCTGCCAGCTCACTCTCTAAGTTAGTGACTCGAGATCTTAGCTAAATACACTCTGCCTTAGTAACCGAAGGGACCAGACTCCTCTACTCAAGCTCTACTCTTAGGGTGGTGAGCTTAGTCTCACAAGTCCTCCCCATCTCATCATAATCCTCCATAGTGGCATCATGAAGCTCCTTGTAGCAATCCATGTCCCTAATAGCGTCTGTCAAGCACTCTCTTAGGTTTCTAAGAGTCCTCTCAACTCTAACCTCAAACTCTAGTGCATAATCCCTCAATATATGAACCGGAGGGTGGGGATCAAGAGGATTTGGAGCCGATAGGTCAACAAAGAAGCATAGGTCCCTACTAGCCCTCCACTCTCTAAACTCAACAGTGGACCTGTAATCACAAATTTTCTCAATTGCAAGAAATCAAACAATTGAAAAGAAATATGGTTTGCAAATATGAATTTGTATTGGTGAATAATGAGTAAACTCTCTATTTCAATTCTTTGTATAAAAGAATACCCTCTAATTCTATATTCTTTGAATTTGACTTAAACAAGAGGTCCTCTTGACGTTGGTTGGAAAATGGATTGAATGGTCTTCACAACAAATCTCTAGCTTTGAGCTTGTTAGAGATTTATTGTTCTTCAAGTCTTTGAATGTAAAGACTCTTAGGTTAAAGTTATTTGGGGTTTTAGAGGCTTGATCTGTTGAGCTTCAAAGATTTGGGTTTGTTGAAGTTTATGGAGGTTTTTTAGCTTAATTCCAATAGAACTTCAAAGAACTTGAACAAGAGATCTTCTTGACACAAGAGATCTTCTTGACTTTCATTGGAAGATGGATTGAACGGTCTTTACAATGAATCTCTGGCTTTGAGCTTGTTAGAGATTTGTTGTCCTTCAAGTTCTTTAAAGATTCTTGAGACAAAATTTCTCCAGAGCTTAGGCCTCTTGAAAAGTTGGTGTTCAAAATGAGAGGGGATGTCTTCTATTTATAGCAGTTTTAGAGTATAAGCTTGACTTTGAATTGATATGTTTAAAAATATGTAGTAGACTCTTGATTGGCCCAAATTCTTCTTAGAGATAATTATCTCTATTTATCTATTTTGATAAACATAATATTTTGATAAAGATAATACTCAACAAAGATAAATAATTATCTCTATTTAATTTATTTTAATAAAGACAATCATCTATCTATTTTGAATAGAAAATTCATCTTTACTTTATTTATTTATTTTAATAAAGATAATTATCCATAAATTTTTAATAGGAAATTTATCTTTATCTTGTGGGCCAAATGACACGTGGCAAATTTTGATATGCCAACGTAATATTAATTTGGATGACACGTGTCATTGTTTGATTTAGTTAATTTAATGACATAGTAATCTAGAATTTGTCACTAAATTTTTAATGTGGCATTTTGTAATTGGCTTGACAATTTTTGGCCTCCTATAAATGCCCACTTGGACATGTCCACAATTTTGCATGTGGAAAGTGATCAAATCTCGACAACTTCATGCTTTGATACAATTGGTTTCAGCACCTTTCATTTATTTAGAAATATGCAAACAGGCATTTCTCCACGAGCTTGAACATGTGCAGGAGTCTACCACTATGAGAAGAGCTTTGCTCGTAATCAATTTGTCTTGCGAAGTTAACTTGAAGAACGAAATTTGTTTCCTAGTCAAAGTAGCAACCATATAAAGACTGAAATTCTATTCTTTGCAATGATAATCCTTAATGCCTTCCATCAGACCCTAGAATTGTCCTTCACTTTGACTTATTTTCCTAGCTAAATTGGTCTTTGACTAGATAAATTTGTTTTCTAGTCAAAGTAGTCTTAGTTAGACTCCTAGTAGGAATTAAACAAAAATCCCCACTATGAGAAGAGATTTACTCCTAAATCCTAATCAAAGTGTAGTTAAAATATGCCACGTGATAGGAAAGTTCATTTTACGACTTGGCTAATGGCTATCACAGTTGCTCTTAAGACGTTGGCTGGGATTGCAATTCTTCTGGGCATAATCTTGACAATTTAAGATCCCATATTTGCTTCAAGTCGGCAGCCATAAGGGCTTCCACTTTTAAGAAGGAAGTTTGTTTCCTAGTCGAAGTAGTCTTGCGAAGATAACTTCCATAAGGAGAATTTGTTTCCTACTTAAAGTAATATTGGCCACAGTACACCTGATATCAACAGCCAACGTCCTATAAGAACTGAAACTCTATCCTACAAAGTCTTTATGTGTTTAATTCCAATTAGAACAAAGGAACTTGCAATGTCTTATCCCTTCCAAGAATCCTTCTTTATTTTGACTTCTTTTCCTGGCTAATCTAGTCTCGACTAGATGAGTTTTAGTTGCAATTAAACTGTCTCTGACTAGCACTATAAAAGGCTAGCCTCAACTGCACATAATTCACTTTTTTATTTTTATTTTTTTTTGTAGTGCTTAAGTTCGAAAATCTCAAAAAAAATTTCTTGAAGGAGGCATAGGATTTTTCTATCCTTCTATATCAATCAGTTAACAGAATAATTCTTTTCTCATGTTGGAGGCATAGGATTTTTCTATTCTTCTTTTTCAATCAGTTAACAGAATAATTCTTTTCTCATGATTTTACCTTCATGTTTATATCTTTTTAAACCATCTCTTTTCTTTGTATGCTCTCAAATATATTGACTTATGTTTGCTGGTGCAGATTTGATCTCAACTTCACAATAATTGTCTAACACCACTAGCATTAATTACTAGCATCTCTCCCACAGGTATAACAACCTTCTTTAAATTTATTTTGTTTTCTATGAACAAAGCTCTTCTTGCATGCTATGTGAATTTTATCCTCCTCTTGACTCACGTCCATGCATGGTTGCCTCAAAGATGCAATCACATAAGTTGGCTTATATGATTGGATGACCTTGCCCCTTTTTTTTTGGTAAGAAAATAACTCTTCCTTTGACTTTTTTTTTTTTTTTTTTTTTTTTTTTTTTTTTTGCATGTAGAAGTTGGTGCATCGTTGAAGAATCCAGCTTCAAGTTTTGCAAGAGTTCAATTACACATAAATTATGTTAGGACATGTATAATTAGATGTTAGGAACATATGTCAACATTTTATGTATTGGCTAATCCTTTGTCAAAACGCACTTTACTTGTAATTGGGTCGATCTAAGATAGATTTAGGATGACTTTCTTTTCTCACAACCCTAAACATATATAAGGATTATTTTAAGGGCCGTTTAGGGCAGCGCAAGTATTGAGCAAAGTCTTGTTCATGAAAATTGTGACCGGAGACAATATTTGCCCTAGTTCATCTTGAAGAAGTTGCCGTGTTTGTACATCTTAGGGTTTTGTGACCAAGAAACTTCATGGTCTTCATTGTGTAAATACTGAACAACTTTGCAGCCAACATCCTTCTCAAGTTGGTAATCAAGTCGCATACTAGGATCTGCGATACAAGGAGAGATTGTCACTACAAAACAAGTCCAATTGGGTATTGGAGTAAGAGTTCAACTGTAGGTTGGTATAAGGTACTGGGATTTCTTTACTTGTAACCATTTGTCTAATACAATATATAAAAGCAGAAGCCTTTAAGGAGGTGCTGCCACGTTAAGAAAAAAGGCTACTTAAAATGCTGCCACGTTTAACTTTAAAAAGCGATACTTTATATATATATATATATATATATATATATAATGTTGCCATGTTTACAATTTTAAGTTTAACTAGCTGCACGTTCCAACGTTTGGCCTTTTAAAAGTCTGCCACGCTTGCAATTAGAAAAAGGATAAATTATATTATTTCGTTAGGTTAACACACCATTTGATAGCATCTCAGTATAAAAGAAAAAATAACCGGTTAAAATACATTTAAAAGCTTGCAATTCTCCAAAAAAAAAAAAAAATGCAACAGATAGAGGGAGTTCTTCATTCCTTCGCCAGACTTAGAGCACCGCTACAAGCAGAAAGAAAATCTATGGGCATCAACACTGTTATGCTATATGTCTACCACTATCAAATCGTTGGAACTGGTTCTGGTATGTTTTTCTCCATTTTTCTAGATTTGGGTGTGAAATATTACTTTTATTGAGTTTTTTTGTTGAATAGGCTTAGATTTGATTTTGGTTTTGATTCCTTTTTGTTTTGGGCTTTTGGGTTCACCATGAAAATGTTTGTTTTCTCAATTTTTCACATTTTTTTTTTTTTTTATGTCACTAAGCCTTTCCCTGTTCTCTAATTTCTGTGTTCATAGTTTTTATTTATTTTTTTTTTTTTTTCCTGGGGTTTTGATTTGGAAAACACCTTTTGATCTGTTTCACAGGGTTAAAAGAATAGAGTTCGTCAGAACCGTAACTCGATAGCTTAAAAGAGAATTTTCTAGAACCATCGGTTTCCCCACCACTAAAAACAAAACCCGATAGTTACTTATTTAGTTATTAATTTTGGGATTTGGGGGTTTCTAATTAGGGTTTGTTGCAATTGTAGATTTGAATTCCTAATATGTTTTCCTCTCTGTTTTTTTTTTTTCATAGATGATCAAATTCTACTTAAAAATCTGCCATGCGTCTAAAACCCAAAACGGTGAAAACGTTAATGCCATCTGCTGTATCCATTGGTCAAATCATATAAATTCAATCCAAACCCCACGTACGTTCACATTCATTGATTCATTTCTTCAAACACCAATAAAGTCCCTCACTCTTGCTTCTAAAAAAAAATCCCTCACTCCCAATTAAAAGCAGATTCCTACACTTATATAAGTAATCCCTTCAAAATCTCAGAAATCTTCACTCATCCTTGCCTTTTACCATCACCTATTTTCCATTCCCAAAAGACTGCCTTTCATGTCATTTACAAGGTTTAGCCTGTCAGACCCGTTACTAGTATTTTTTTTTTTTTTTGGGTTATGTTTTAAAATTGGGTCCTTAAAAATATAATTTAGGTTTGAGTATTTTGTTTAGATTCATTTAAATTTGATTTATATTAGATTCATATACATTGTACAGGGTCAAACAGTAGAAAAGAGAGCAGGAAAAAAATGTACAGGCAATAGAGAGAGGCTTTGGTTGAACTTTGAAGTTCACGGAGAAGACAATAGGTCTTTTTTTTTTTCTTTTTTTTCTTTTTTTTTTTTTAATGTGGTATGAAATTTAGTCTCTTTGTCTCTATTTCTCTCCCATTATTTATTATTGTTCAAAAAATTTATCACACTCTATGTTCAGTTCTAATTTTTTGACATCATTTTTTTTCTCTGTGCAAATGTTAATGCTTTGTTATTCACTGGAATTGTTTTAAGGACCCATGAAATATCTCCAGTCTACAATTCAAATACTACATTTTGGCTAAACTTCTACTTCTCTTACTGTGTTTTTTGTGTTTATATTCAATTGCTATTCTTATTGATTTCTTCTAAAGAAAACCCCATATAATATATCCCCTATTGTTTAAATTAGTTTTGGTTAATTAGTTTGAATGCAATACTAAAAATGTTTACCTCAATAAAAGAAACAGAAATACGCAAATATGAAATTTGTCTATAATTTAAGGCCAATCTCTCTCTCTCCTTGGAAGGCTGACAATTAGGGGTTTCATTTTTTCAGGGCACTATAATTTTTCTCTATCCTAAAAGACTATTTATTGTTTTTGTATTTGAATGAATGCTTGAATGTGTGACGAAACCCAAATAACCAAATATTTATTACAAGTTTTGGTACCTTAATTTGGAACTCTGTGATTCCATCTTAATTTCACTAATTTTTGCATTTAGGCTCAGGCTACTGTTCTTCCTATTAAATAAGTAGTGTTGTACTCAAAGTCATCGGTTGGTAAGTGAATGGTTTCATTCAAGTGCTAATTAGAAGATTTTACTGATTAAGGTAGATCAAGATGTTTTTTCATATTTAGGTGAGGGTAGACTCAGGTTTGAATTGGTTTTTGTTCTGGATTCAATTGACCTATAACACTATTATGATTCCACTAATCTTCTTCCAATAGCTAAATAGATAGTTAGAGTTCTCTTTGATTTTTTTTTTTTTGTTTGCTATGTTTTGTAATCAAGTTGGCCTATTTGTGTGTTTGTGAGGTTTTCCAATTCAGTCTAACTCAATGATTACATTGTCTTGCTTTTAAGGGTTTTGAGTACTATTAGTGATTATTCTGTAATTGTTGAAAATGCATGATTTATGTTTTATGAAAAAAAATGTAGTAATTTCCACACATGAAGTGCTATTTATACCTACAATTAACATGTCTAGAAGTTCACATTACAACTACAATTACAAAACACAAAAGACAATGCTTTATGAGCTTATGATTGCCAAATGCTATAATTGTGATCTTCAATTTAATTATTGTTACTGGATTACCATATTTTGAACTCTTGATTTTGGTACATCTAAATATGGTAGAGATCATTTTCAATTCTTAAGACTCAAATTGGTTAGTGACTTATCATGTTTTAATTAGAAAAAAGCTTTGGCTTCCCATCTACCACTAATCTTTGAAATTTTGTAGCACATTTCTAGGAGTCAATATGAAGGGAAATGGATAATAAGTAGGGCTCATCATCATGGATAACTGCAACATAAGAACATCTAGAACAGAATGAATTCATTTACTTTGGGAGTTATATCTCTGAAAGCCTTTTAATTCTCCATTATTGGGGAATTTTCCCAATTGAAAATATTTCTGCTTTAATGCTTTTAAAAAAAATAAAAAATTTGACACAGTCTCTTTAGAGGACCTTTAAATTCTCCATTATTGGTGAGATTTGTATATTGATCATATTTGTGTTTTACTGAGGTTTAAAAAAGGTTAATTGATGCATTTTCTTAGAGATTATTATTATTGTGGATGTTTAAATGAAAAAAGAGCATGAACATTGTCTGAACCCTACTGAATTGTTACAGCAATGCTAACTGTTGTTAGTCAAATTTTAGGCATTTGGGTTAGATTCTGTTTTGATCAATTATAGGATTAGATTTGGTTTATGGTTAGGGTATATATGTTGCTTTTGTTTGGTTTTGGATTTTCGACTTAAAATTGTTTTGGGTAATTTGTGGATTACAAAGCAGAGAGTATTTTCAGTCTCTTCAATTTCTTTACGCTTCCTGAATGAGCATTCTTGGCGAAGAGTTTCCAATTTTTTCATTCAACGTTTATCAAGTACAAATTTAAATTTATCTAACTCTCTCTTGGATTCAATTGTAAAATTCATTTGTCATTGATTAGTTTCAATTTTAAATTTGTGTAATGAAAAATTAAAGGGTTTCTCTTTAGCTTTTCTTTTTCTGGGTTTGTAGGTGGAAGGCAAATCCTTGGAAGCAATCCAAGTCTGAGCAGTACTACCAGGTATAGTTTCCAATTTTTTGGAACAAATTTTATTTGAATTTTCTTCATCATATTTATTTAATTGTATATTGCTATGATCAATATAAAGATTAATTATTTTTTAGATGCCTTTTAAAGTAGTGAATCTAATTTTTAATATTAGTGCTTCCCCTCAAAAAGTCTAAACATGTGCACATTCTCATGGATTGATTCTTTAATTTACAACTTTGCCCAATTTTGAAACTAGCAGATATATGACAAAAATAGGAATATAGTAGTTTTTAGTGGTAGATGATTTTTATATAGTTAATTTTTTTAGTTCCATTGCCACTTATAAATGGCCATTAATATCAGATTGAATTAATTATGAATATAAGAACAAGCACCGTAAAACTAATTTGAATTTTAGTATAAAACTTTGAAATGAATAGTAAAGTAGAAATTGACAATGAACATTTCACTTGACAATTATCAATGAGTATTCCATGCCTTTATGTATGGGTGGATTCTTTTATTTAAGTTCTCTTATTTAGAACTCCCTTCATGCCATATCGTTAAGCATTATGAGATGTTAATCATGGAAAATTTTAGGTGCATTTTTATGTGTTTTCCTTCTCTGAAATGAGATATCCATGAAGTTTTAGAGTTTATGCATGTGCAGAAATAATAATAGCTTAATATGTGTCTTTTAATGAACCAATGTTGTATTCTATTAAACATACACCAAATTTTATTTCTTTTTAAAATACATCAAGTGGGCTTTAGGATTGAGGTTCAATTTATTTTCCCATCAATTACTTCTTTTTAATAGGTAATGTTCACTATGACTTAAGCTGCATTGTCCAAGGAAGTCAAACACTTTAGTGAGAGTTCTATTTTTTATTTATGTGTCCTTGTATGTTTAATTATTTGGTTGATTTATTAATTGATGTGCTATATCATTAATAGGTTGTTGGTTGTTGTATCTTCATCATGATCACAAGGCCTCATCAATATAGTTGTTTAGACATATAGGAAAAAAAAAATCAAAACTCCACAATGTTTAAGTTAAAAATTGAAAGGTTATACGAGACAAACACGTCTAAATAATCAAAAAGACACTACATCTCACACAAATGTTAAACGCATTCATCCAAAGCTAATTGCCATCAAAACTGCTTATTTTCTTCCTCAAATAAATGCAATTGTCAGTATGTTTTTTCCATCCTTTTGTCGAAGCACAAATTCTCAAAGATCTTTGATAGATAAGATGGTCGGTATTTTGCAAGAAGATTATAGAATCAAAAGGTTAAGAACCGCCATTGTGAGATTATCTTACCACAATCTTCAGCGTTACTGCTACTATTAGATTGTTGGAATCACTGCTGTATTTGTGTTTTTAAAATTAGTTTGCTAAATATGATTTAGGTTTTGATATTTTGGTTAGCTTCATTTACATTTAGGCTTTCAGGTTAGATTTGATTAGTTTATATTAGATTTCCTTTTCGTTGTACAAGCGACGTCACAAGGCAGAAAGAGAGGAGCAAGAAAACAAATTACAGACAAAAAAGGTACAGGCAATAGGGAGAGGCTTTGGTTGAATTTTGAAGTTAACAAAGAAGGCAGAGAAGGGTTTTTCTTGATGTGGTATGAAATTTATTCTCTCTCTCTCTCTCTCTCTCTCTTTGCTCAAACAAATTTTCGTGCTCTTTGTTCAGTTCTAAATTTTGGATATCATAGTTTTTTACTGCACAAATTTTATGTTTTATTATTTATTGGCATTGTTTTAGGTACCCATGAAATATCTTTAGCCTATGATTCAATTGCTATCAGGTGCTAGATCTCTTCAAGATAGCAAAGAATATCACTTTCTTAACCTTTTTCATAACTATCACAACTACAAAGTCAAAACAGAGTAACATTTTCACCAAACAAACTTCTACTTCTCTTATTGTGTATGCTGTGTTTATATTTAATTGCTACTCCAATCAATTTCTTCTAAAGAAAAACACAAAAATATGTCTCCTATTTTTTTTAGCGGGTTAGGTTAGTATGATTTCAAGAGAAAGACGAATATGCAAATATGTCTACTTTTTTAATGTCATTTTCTTTCTCTCTCCTTGGAAGATTAACAATTAAGAGGTTCTATTTTTTTTAGAAGGGCACTATTTGGTATCTCTATCCTGAAAGACTATATATATATATATATATATTGTTTTTGTATTCAAATAAATGCTTGAATGTGTGACGAAACCCAAATACCGAAATATTTATTACAAGTTTGGGTATCATAGTATTTATTTTTTGTTAGTTTCTATCACTCATATTGTAAAATACTTTGTTTTGTTGAATTATTTTGGAACTTTGCGCACTCATCTTAATTTCATTGAATTTTGCGTATAAACTCATGTTGTTGTTGCATATATTCTCATGTTTATGTTGTCTTTCATATTAAATAATTAGTGTGGTGCTCAATTAAGGACGATCAAGATGTTTTTTTTTTTTTTTTTTTTTTTCATATTTAGGTGTGTGGGTAGACTCATTAAATGACTTTGAGTGTCCATATTTTGAATTAGCAACATATGTGCACCTTGACAGCAAGTGTGAACTATAATATGGTGACATGTGCTAGCTGTGTTAATGGTTGAATGATGAAATTTAAGTGGGGGCAAACTAACAATGATGAACAATGGAGTGGAGGATTTTTTTTTTATTATTATTTTAAAATGTATTTGAACACTATAATATGTAGTAACTGTTTAGCACACATTTTTCATAACTAGAACCTTTTGTTTCTCTTTCATACATGCCTGCTTTTTGTTTCCTTTTAAAGGTTGGATGGAATGCCATGTTGTCTTTGGCAAGATGCTATATGGGATGGTTGTTGTCTACAAGAGTGAAGTAGAAGGATATCTTCCTTTAAATTTTATAAAGTACAACTCAATGCATCATTTATGTTTTATGCTAATGCTATTTTTTATGAATATTTTATTATTATTTTGCTAGGTCTTAATTGCTACTTAGAGCCAGAGAGTAGTTGAAAAAGAGGTAGAGACAAATAAGAAAATGTATATTGGTGAAACTGAGAAAAGTGCAAATATTATCAAGATCTTAATGAAGTATGAGTTGATGGAAAAGGACAATGGTAGGAAGCATCAAGAAGTTGAAAACCAAATGTACACGGCTCAAGGAAAGAGTAAGACAATGCAGATTTCTATTGTTACTAGTTATTTTCTTCTAATGATTGCTATTAAGAAAATTCTATAATGGAACACTTGGTTAGGCCTACCATAGCCACGTTCTTTGCACTTACATAGGCTTGGAAATTTGATCTTGAGGGCCCAATTTTTAGTTTCAATCAATGCAAGTGCAAAATAAGGATTGGCTTTAAGAGATCTCTTTTTTCTCCCCGCTACCTCAAGATATATATTTTGTTTGACTTTTTATTCTTGGAATTAATTGTCCTCTTTGCAATGTAAGGTTTAGGAATATTTTTGACATTGGTTGATGATATTTTTGATATGTTCAGCAGATAAAGAAATTATGAGATTAAATGTAATGTTCAAAGGCATGGTTGTTGACAACTTTGGACCTACAAAGATTTAAAGATGAAGCATGAAGTCATTAAGCAAGGAATAAATTTTTTGAAAGATTTTAATAAGTAGAACTTCTTTTTTTTCCATTTTAATTAATTATTATTTTTGAATAAGTTCATTTCTTTTTTCTATTAATTATATGTGTTGTTGTATTATGAGTTTTGTATTATTTAAACTAGCAACAAAACACACTTATTGATTGCTTTATATACTGTATACTATAATGCATTAGCTAAATATAATAAAATTTATTTTGACCTTTGGATTTGATGAAAGAAATCTTTTTCAGAAAAATAGTTTGTTACCATTGCTTTAAGTTTTACATTTTGTTTGCAATTTAAGGTTAAAGTATTAACCAATGTTTCATAACTTTTTAACAGTTTTGAAATTGAATATAGAGAGACAAATTAGAGAAGAAGATGTAATTCTGGACTCTAAGTTTATCCAAGTTGCATTGCCAAATATATCTGATGTAAAGATATAGTTGCATTCCTAACTTATTGTAGAGAAACTTGGTACAATATATATTTACTATGATTGATTGCACCAGTTGTATTTAATAACTCTTCCCTATAGTTATGTATGCTACCCTGTTTCTTAAATTATTCTCCCCTGAATATCCTTAAAAAAAACAAGTGGTATTGCTGTATATTCAGTAAGTACTCTCAATCATGTAATGATATTAGTTATTATTAGATTAGTCCATGAAAGAATCATCCTTCAATTGTTTTTTGATATGTAAAAATGATCCTACGCATTGCGCGGGTTAAATGCTAGTTTTGATAATAGTGGATTCTCGGGAGTGATGACCTTAAAATCATCCGGTGGGATTTTTGCTGTGTAGGTTTTCTCCATTAATTAACAAATCACCATGTCATTTAATTTCCACTGCATATTTAGTTATGTGGTGATTTTTTTATGCTGCAAGAGTTTATTTTGTTCCTCAAGACAAGTAGCTACCAATACAACAATCTTGAAGACAATCTTGAAGATGAAGATTGCATTGGAGATGAAGACAATCTCAAAGACAATCTTGAAGATGAAGATGAAGACAATCTTGAAGAAAAAGACCATCTTAAGGATGGAGACAATCTTGAAGACGAAGATTACCTTGAAGACACGTTGAAGACAAAGACAATCTTGAAGATGAAGACAATCTTGAGGATGAGGACAATCTTTAGGATGAAGACTATCTTGAAGAAGAAGACTGCCTTGAAAACAGACTTCCTTGAAGATGAAGATTGTTTTTGGAAGATCTTGAAGAAGAAGACAATCTTGAAGATGAAGATTGCCTTGAAGATGAAGATGATTTGTACAAGACCTTGAAGAAGAAGCCAATAATGAAGATGAAGAACCTTGAAGACGAAGATTGCCTTGAAGACACCTTGAAGATTAAGAAGACCTTGAAGAAAAAGATGGCCATGAGGGAGAAGATGATCTCTACAAGAACTTGAAGATGAAGACAATCTTGAAGGTGAAAAGGATCTTGAAGATGGAGTTTGTCCATTGAAGGATGCGCATTGGCATCTTTGCAATGGAGCAACATCGATGCAACAATCTAAGGATGTACTTTGGCATCTCTGATATTTTTTTAATGGTAGAAAATGACGAGTACCAAACTTTAGAGATATAGAGTGACACCACTCAGAGTTTAAATATGTGAGAAGATGACACCAAAGCTTCAAGGATTTGAGGTGACCCAACTCAAAAGAGAGGCAATTCAGTCGAAACTTTAGTGATACAAAGATATGCCACCAAATTTTGAAGATGCAAGGAGAAACCACAAAAACTTTAAAGATGAGAGGTGGCACTATTCTAACTTTAGAGATGTAAGGCAACATGACTTTGAAGGGAGGCGTGCAATCTAAACTTCAAAAATACAAGGAGATACTACCAAATCTTTGAAGATGCAAAAAGATACCACCAAGATTTTAAATGTGAAATGCGACATTACTTAGACATGAGAGAGACAACACGTTTTAGAGATGCCAAGTCTCACAATGATATTGTTTGCTTTCATGGTGACTTTGCATTCCTTTGGTTGCAATGTTTTACATTGATGCTTGCCTTCATATGGTGGCATTGTCTTTTTACAACAACATTCTCGTAGTGACGTTCGCCCAAAGCTGTGATTGTAGTTAGTGTGAAATACCAAGCCGCATTATCACATAGTTCAAGGGAGATTTTTTTTTTGGACATGTGACTATACATGGTATAGAACGAAAAGCTGCCTATGTACTCCATGAGGGGGATCAAGTCATTACATAGTTCGAGGTTTTTTGTTTTTTTTTTTGTTTTGTTTTGTTTTTGTTTTTTTTTTTTTTTTTTTTTTTTTTTTTTTTTTTTTGTGAACACTTTCAAGAGTAATGGGAAAACATCATGTACCCTTTTAGTGTTGAGGTAGGCAGTTTTGGCTCTTACTAAGGAGTGCTTCAATCTTTAGGCATAATAATTCTAGACACTTGATTTTGCACCCATGATTTACACAAGGAAGATGACTTGAATGACCATCCATGTACCCCAAAAATCATGATTGCATTACATGCATCAATTGTTTCTTGCATTACATGCATCAATTGGTTCTTGCATTGCATGCATCAATTTGTTCTTGCGTTACATGCATCAATTTATTCATTGCATATCATAAAAATGATCTTGGGATTCTAACAGTCACAATGGTGTGTCCTGTTTTTAAATGGAACTATCGAATCGAAAGATATCACATGATAAAGTTTGCACAGTTAACATGCATTGTGTCTAGGAAGAGTTGACCACACATGATTAATTTAAATTAATTTTGATTAGTTAAACAATTAAAATTAATTTAATAATTTAGTGATTATTTGATAATTAGTGTCTAAAATAGGATTGCATGCATAAGAATAAAAGGAATGATTGTATAACATTAAAATTGTATCAAGATTTATTTTAAGGGATTTATCTACAAGATAATTGTTCCCAAAAAGTCTGAATTATCTAGAAAAGAGATAATAAAAAAAAATCATAGATTAAGAATGAAAACACATTTAGGTACAAGGATCAGATAAAAGAACCCTAGAAAGAGAGTCCAAAACACACCCAAACATGAAAGTGCGTTCGGCGTCCAAAAGTACCATTCAGCACTTTTAGAGTGTCGAACGACACTTTAAACGTGCTGAATTGGCCCCTTGTGGGGTTTGGCCCAATGCCCTTTGGGTGACGATAAGGCACACCCTTTTTGATCTTTTCGCAAAAGGATGAGTCCTGATTTATGCTCTACACGTCAGAGCTATTTTTTAGATTTTTCTGGCCTCCATAAATAGAGATTGGATCTCATAATTCAAAAAAAAATTTTGGGTGCTCTGAGAGGCATATGTTTTTAGACTTCAAGTGCTTATTTTTACTAATCCCCTCTAATATTTGTGGACAAAATTAGGGTTTTTAGGTTTCAAAGATAATTGAATAAATTTCTTTGAACCCTAAAACATCCTCTTAAGAACAAGAAGTGCTCCATGCAAGAGATTATTTTCAATCACACTTTCCTTTTCTTTATGTTTTTCTCTTTTATCATGATGCATGTTTTCCTTTATCTATAACATGAATTGTTAATCATTGTTCTGTTTAAAGCATGACCTTGATCTTTTTTATATAGTTGCTATGATCTCTTTCTTAATTTCAATAATCTACATATAACCAATTCTTTTTTTTTTTAATTAAAAATGGATCTGCATCTTTCTTAGATGTAGATCTGATTTTTTCTTCCAATAAAACAGGTCTGCACCTTTCTTAGATGTAGATCTAAATTTTTCTTAATGAAAAATAGATCTGCATCTTTCTTAGATATAGATCTGAATTTTTCTTAATCAAAAATGGATTTGAATCTTTTTTAGATGTAAATCTGAATTTTTCTCAAATCAAAAATTGATTTGTATCTTTCTTAGATACAAATCTTATTTTCCTTTAATATATGCAGATTTTGAAACAAAGAAAAAGATTATGCATGATTGTATTCATGGTTGTTTGTTTTAATTAGTTCATGCAGTATAAATTTATCTTATGAATGAAATTCTCTTCATAAAAAATCTTTTCCATATTTTTGAACTTATAAAAACAAATCTAATTTTTTTTTGTTATCAAAAGCAATTTTTTTTTTTTAATCATCACAAAAAAATTGATCTTTTACCAAGTTAAAACCATTTTTTTATTCTCATAAACAGATCTAATTTTTCTAAACTAAAAGACCAAATTTTTTATAACCAAAATAGATCTGAATTTTCTATTCCAAAACCACTTTTTTCACACATACAAAAACAAATCTGGCATTTTTGTCAAACCAAAATCAATTTTTTATTTTTTTTATCGCAAAACAGATCTAAATTTTTTTATACTAAGAAGATGATGCATCCATAAATAAATTTGTGTGATTTAGTTTTGTTCACATATACAACATGTCATTCATAGCATGCATAAATGGTACATTGATCATAAGAGTCTAGAAGACCAGACTCTGTCTAGGTGGAATGGGTGCCTAACACCTTCCCATTCCGTAACCTAGCCCCTGAATCTAGATCTTTTGGATAAGTAGATCTAAGCCTTGTCTTTATTTTATTTTGGGTAGAATGTAACTAGGACAGAAAGCCATGCAATTATTTGGCAGTTTGTAACTAGGACCCAAAGCCATATAATTTTCCATTTTTCGATTATGTATTTTTCATTTAATCAATAAGAAGGATACTATTTAGTCATGTATTTTATATTTATTTTTTCTTATTTTTTTTGTATAAAAAATAAGTGGCGTCTCCACACCAGTTACTCGAAAAAAGAGGTGCCCTAAAAGCACTTCAAAAATCTCTCTTTTTTTGAGAGGCACTTTCGGTGATGTCTCTCATAGTTGCAACTTCGTTGGGGATGTGGTGGGCTAAGCTTTGTATTAAACTTAAGTGACCAAATGTGTACCATTGTTTTGCATAGTCTTGCATGACATAGTTGTTTGTTTATTTTTATTTTTTATGTTTGATGAGATGCTACATGATATTTTGGTGTATAGTATTTGTTGTTTGTATTGCTTGTTAAAATCTTTCCCTAACTATCATAATGTGTGCAATTCAAACAACAATGTATGCGCCCCTTTTCAAAAATTTTGTGGTGGTAGTAACCATGGATCACCGGTCTTCAATAGATTCGGTACCTAGTGGAGAACTCACCAACTCATAGTTGAAGGTCACTAGATCATTTCTTGTTGACTGTAAAGGACAAACCATGCTGTTCGGACCAACATAATTTTCATTGCATTACAAGTTGGGAGGTTTAATGTCCTAGCTATGGGAAACATTGAAACAACAAGCCCACCCTACAACCTAATGACTTAGAACCAATTCTTAGGTCGGTCCCGGTTAAAATTGCATTGCATGTTGTGTGTGTTTATTTTGGTTGATTGATGGATGTGGATAGGGTTTGAGCTTTGATTAGCCAGACAAAGCGTATCATTAGGGGAGAATTTGGTCAAGATCTGAAAGAAGGCTACAAAGAAAACCTAAGCCCGACACTCAAGCCAGTAGCTCCAGTTCCAAGCCTGTCACTCCCATCACAATAATGAAGCTATCAAGCATAGAAGAAACTCCACCGCTGCAACATCACAACCCTATCTTCAACCTCTAAGATAGTTCAACCCACAAGAAGTTTGAAGCTCCCCACACTATAGTAGTAGAAGGAGAACACCCAAACACAGGGGAACCCATGAACACCCAAGAGCTACTCATCACTATGGTAGCTAATCAAATTCAACTAAAGGAAGATATTAATAGTATGATGCAACAGTTTCAGAATTCGAAGAGTAATCAAGATGAGGACAAGACTCATCAAGATCCACTAGCCTTAGAGAGTGAGAAGAAGATCAATGAGACGATGAATAAAATGGATGAGATGGTTAGAAGAGCTCGTAAGATGGTGGACCTTATGGATTATGATACCCTCTCACTTTTCCCTAATGCAAGGTTGCCACCCAAGTTCAAGATGCCAACCTTGGACAAGTTTGACGGGATCGACTGCCCAAAGTCCCATCTTTAAATGTATATGAGGGCTATGCAGCCCTTAGGCGCAATCGAGGAAGTACTTGCTCAGATGTTCCAAAACACATTAACTGGAGCCGCTCTTAGGTGGTTCCTCAACCTAGATGATGCAAGAGTTATAGGTCACAAACGCGTTGACCCCTTGTGATGAATTAAGTTGATTAATTAGCCAAGTTATTAATTAATCAATTTAACATGCAAATAGTGTGGTAGCACAAACAAATCACCAATGAACTAAAGTATGCAGCGAAAAATAAATTGACAAGGTGATTTGTTTACGAATGGAGAAAACCTACACGGCAAAAATCCCACTGGGTGAATTTAAGGTCACTACTCTCGAAACTCCACTATTATCACAACAAGCGGTTACAAGCAAAGGAATCCTAAGTACCTTAACAACCTACAGTTGAACCCTTACCCCAATGCCCAATTGGACTTGTTCTGTAGTGACAGTTTCTCCTTTTGATGCACGGCTCCTAGTACGTGACTAACCAATTGCGCGGATCCCAGTACGCAACTTCAATCACCAACTAGAGAGAGTTGTTGGCTGCAAAGTTCTTCAATTCATCCACACAATGAAGATAAAGAAGATGCTTGGTTACAAAACCCTACGGTGCACATTACATAACAACTTCTTCACAAAAGATAAACTAGGGCCTGAACTTTGTCTCAGGTCACAAATTGCTTGAACAAAGGTTTTTCAATGCTTGTGCAACTTGTGTACATTTGACGGCCTTTAAAATAATCATTTTATATGTCTAGGGTTAGAAGAAAAAAAGTCTCAAAGACACATGTATGGATTGGAATAAAAAACAGAACTCAGAATCTGTTTTTCTTAAATCTCGACAGCTAGAGGTGTCAAGGTGTTGTTGAGAAGTTGTCGAACCTCGGGGCTGAACAGCTTTTTAAAGCTCGATAGATGTAGCTGTCGAGCCAGGTGTCAAGCTTTAAAATCTGACACTTCTTCAACTTGAATCTTGGACAACGTGCATGGCTTTAACTTTTGATCTTGAAACCTTGTTTCTTGAAGTATTAAAATCATCCTAGAGCTACCAAAATACAAGCTGAGTGCATTTTGTCAAAGGATAAGCCAATTACATAAAAGAATGACATATGTTCAAACCAACTTGAAACACATATGTCCTAACAAAGAGCAAGAAGTTGGGAAGACACCTACCAAGAGTGTCACAAGCAATACAAGTACAATATGGAAGTAGACATCATAAGAAGAGACCTCGAGACTACCAAGCAAGGGCCAAAAGAATCCTTCTCTACTTTCATTACCAAGTGAAGAGCTAAGGCCACACAAATGATGAGTAGGTCGAGTGAGGAAGAACAACTAGCCATGGTTGTAAAGAATTTATCACCTGTATATCACAAGTACTTGTTTGCATAATACTTTCCTAATTTTAGAGCTTTAATTGCTGTTGGAACCCAAATTGAGGATGCTATAAACAATGGAACTATAAAGATTAATAACCCACCAAGGTTTAAAAAGAATGTAGGATCGAAGGCTGCAAAAATTTCCAACAACCATAAAAATGATCCTTATCAATTGATTGCGCCCATTGCCCCTGTGTAAGTACCACAATGGCCTAAACCTAGGAGGGAATTTCATGAGTTGCACATACCCATGAGTTGCACCTGCTGGTCATGACACTAATTTTTGGTTTAACCTTCATCATGCAATTTAAGACCTAATAGGCAACAAGGTGATTATACTGCCTGTAAGGCCTAGCATCACTAATAATCCCTTACCCAATCACAATTTTGAGAAAGGACCAAGGATTAATTGCCTGATGATTGAAGAAGAAAATAAGGAAAACCTATCCGACTGAATCTATAACCTACCCGAATGCTTCATGATGACATGGAAGAATTAATGGACATGACATCTACTACCACCATAGGATATGACATATGGAATGAAGTACCAAAACTCGAGAATTACCAAACACCCAACAATGCGGGGAGACACTTCAAACCCCAAGTAAATAACCAAACACCCATAAATAGGGAGAGACACTTTAAACCCCAAGACACCAATTCCAATGATCCAAAAAAAATTACCTACATCATAAGAGGGGGAGACACTTTAAACCCCCACATTTAGAGACCGACAACCCAGTGGAAGCTTTGAATAGATCTACCCAACAAACACCTATCGAGGAAGGTAAGGTCCTCAAGCAACTACAAAAGACATAAGTCAACATATCCTTATGGGGTTTACTCATGGCCTTATACAAACACTGTCAAAACCTAGTAGACCTGCTCAACCAAATCCAAGTTCCTACAACTACAATCTCCCAAGAACTGAATGCTATGATTGGGTCCATCAATAAGGAAATCACCATCTCCTATTTTGACGAGGATTTGACCAAGAAAAGGAAGCACCACAACGATCATTTGCATATCACTGTAGATTCCATGGGGAAAATGATACTAATGGTTTTGATAGATGATAGGAGTGCTTTGAATGTGTAACCTTTGAAGATTACAAGCTACCTAGGCCTCAGCATTGAAGACTTTGTGCCTATTTATCAATGTTAGGGCATATGACAATAGTAGAAGAGAGGTCTTGGGGGCCATAACATTAGAGCTTACCATAGGACCAATGGTCAAGAAGGTTGATTTTCATATCCTTAATATAGACTCATGCTTCAATATGCTCCTTTGGTGACCCTGGATTCATAACACAAAGCCCGTACCTTCTTCTCTATATCAAAAGGTTCGGTTTCCATATGAAGGATTGTGACCATCTAAGGGGATACTCTTATTGTGCCTAAGCCTATTTTCGGTAATGATTCTGAGAAAGAGTTGTTGACCTTGGATGGCTTTGTGATTGAAAGCCCTGGTTTTTAAAAGAAAGAAGAAGAAGTTGAGAAGATCCCAATGGACTTTGCTCCTTATGGTAACAACATGTGGTAGCAATGATGAAAAGAATAAACTACCCTTTGGGGATGAATTTGGGAGAACTGTGAAGAAGCCAACTATTTAGGACCTGATGATCCCTACTATCACACCACCTTTTGGGCTAGACTATAAGCCCACAGATGATGATTTGCTAGAGATGGAAGTGAGGAAGATGGATAAAGCCAAAGCCAAAGCCAAAGCCAAAGGACTTCCTTGTCCTCAGACCCTCTAAAGCCCTACACTCCTACATTGAATGGAAAGTTTGTAAAAGCTAGAAAAGGTCAACATTATTGGGGATTCCTTGAACCGAGATTGGATCCTATACAAAGACAATGGTACCTAGATTTGAGATACTACTTGATTGCCACAACAAGGCTTCAGAATTGAAAAAAGAAGACACAACTTGGGTTCCTACTGATTGGGCTAATTACATGGATCTTGATGCCATGACTACGCTTCTTGGAGATCCTATTTACAACATAGAAGAACAAGAATATTGAGAGGCTTGCCATCATACATCAAAGAGCCCATATGAACTAAGAGCCAACAATGAAGATGAGGAAAAGGGAGCAGCCCCTAATGATGATGAGAATGAAAGCAATGACAATAGTGATAGTAGTAGTGACTGCAATAGCAATGATAATGGACATGATGATGATGATAGCAGCACAGATAGTGATGATAACAGCAGCAGAATTTATGATAGCTCGTATAGTGGTGATGATTGGGGTGAACCCCCATTGATAGAGAAGATGAAGATGTAGACCTATTCTTTGAGGAATATGATAGTGATGCGGACTATTATGATGAAGACATTGAAGACAATTCAGAAGCTAACAGGTGGAGCGATATTGATAGTGATCAATACAGACTAATAAATGTGTAAGTGAATGCAAGAGATGAGAATGTACAAGCCAATCAAATGTACCATGATGAATATCCCTATGGGACCTTTCATTTGCAAAGACTATAACATATCAACTAAGATGATTTGTCTTGATCATGGAAGTGGAGACTTCTAGTTGGTATGTTGATATGTTTTAAGAATTAAGACATATTGAATAGGACCGTTGTGAGATTTATTATTCTCCTAACAACTATCAATTGGATAATAAATCTCATGGCTTATATTTATATGAACTCTTAATCCTAAGAGAATAATGGACTTGATCATGAAGTATAGGTTGCTTTGATATATCAGGAGTGAGATCTAAACTTACAGTCAAACCCTTAGTATGTTGGCCAACCATATTTAGTGTTGATGGAACATATATTCTCAAGATGAAATTTATAATCTCTTAATGGAGATACAAAATATTCCCTTGAGATAAGTTTAATGGGTTTGTTATTCAGAATGTTAGGCCTAACTACTTTAGTAAATAGTTACTAAAGTATATATTTATAAAATAGGATTTTATAAATATATGATGAACAATTTAAAGGATTAAACTAGGTACTTAAGGATTAAGATGTAGTAATCTACAAAGTGGCAGTCTACCTCAAATGTTCTACAGCATCAATATTAGATGTTACAAATATGTGCTTACACGTGCTACATCCTAGCATCTATCTCAAATGTTCTACAGCATCAAATGCAGGATGTAGAACTAGCTTCGAACATTATGCTAAGTCTGAAGGAGATGTTTGGTGAGCAAGGCTGTTCTATAAGGCAAGAAACCATGAGGCAAATTTATAATACCAAAATGGCTGAAGGTAGTTCAGTAAGGGAGCATTTTCTTACAATGATCTCTAATCTGAATACACTAGAAGTTTTAGGTGCCGATATTGATGAAGAATCCCAAGTAGATATAATACTCCAGTCACTACTAGAATCATTCAAGGAATTCAGACTCAATTATAATATGAACAAAAGGATTTATTCATTGTCTAAATTAATGAATGAATTGGTCGCGGTGGAAGGCATTCTTGGTACTTCTAGTGTTGATGCTAATATGGCTGAAGCTTCTACTTCTCAACCTAAGTCGAAAGGCAAGGGTAAGAAGAAGAAGAAGAAGAAGAAGAAGAAGGACTCACCAAGTAAGATGGTAAACAAATTGCCTTAGAAGTTGCCGATAAAGGAAAGAAGATCAAAGGAACCATTGTGGTGAGAAAGGACATTGGAAGAAGAATTGTCCAAAATTTAGAGTTGCCAATAATAAGGGTATGAAAAGTTCATTCCTCCTTGAAATATGTTTAGTACAAAATCCCACAAATTCCTAGTGTGTGGATTCAAGCTGTACTAATCATATATGCAATTCTTTGCAGGGGTTCCAAAAGACCAGAAAGCTTAATGAAGGGGAATTGTTTCTTATTTTGGCTGATGGGAGTAGAATTCCGGTTGTAGCTGTTGAAGTGTTTAATTTATGCTTCGAGTATAGGGTTTTAATATTGGAAGACTGTCTATATGTACCTAATATTCATAGAAATTTAATTTCTGCAACTTATTTAGGTAAACATGGATATTGTGTTATCCTAAGAGACAATGTTGTAATAAAGAAGGATAAAGTGTTTATCTGTTCTGGAAATATTGTGGATGGTGTTTATATTTTAACTCCTCATAAGCATGAATTATATAATTCTAAATTAGATAATGACTCTCATGTAAAATCATTAAAGAGGAAGTTTCCTTCTACTAATGAAGCATATCTTTGGCACTTACGTTTGGGTCATATTAATCCAAATAGAATTCAAAGACTAATCAAAGATGGACTTTTAAAGCCATTGGACTTCGATGATTTTTCATTTTGGGAATCTTGTTTAGAAGGCAAAATGACCAAACGACCTTTTAATCCAAAAGGTAGAAAAGCACAAGAGTTTCTTAAATTAGTTTATACGAATGTTTGTAGTTCTATGTCAACTCAAGAAAAAGGAGGTTATTAGTATTTCATCACTTTTACTGATGATTACTCGAGATATAGTTATGTCTACCTAATGAAGCGGAAGTCCAAAGCCTTTAAAAAATTTAAAGTGTTTAGGGTTGAGGTTGAGAATTGATTGGGTAAACGCATAAAGGCCATTTGATCTAATCGAGGTGGCGAATACCTTCTTGGGGATTTCAAGGATTACTTAACTGAAAATGGGATTGTATTCCAATTGACTGCACCTGGAACTCCCCAACAAAATGGTGTAGTAGAGAGAAGGAATCGGACTCTTTTAGAAATGGTTAGGTCCATTATGAGTAATTCAACTTTACCGTTTTCTTTTTGGGGTTATGCCTTAAACACAGCAATACATCTTTTGGATTCAGTTCCATCAAAATCAGTTCCCAAAACACCCATGGAATTGTGGAGCGAGCGTAAGCCTAGTATGCAATATCTTCACATTTGGGATTGTCTAGCACATGTGTTAAAAGGGAAGCCTGATAAATTGGAACCAAAATCAAAAGTGTGTTTGCTTGTAGGTTATCCAAAAGAAACTAGGGGTTACTTATTCTATAGTCTTTGTTAGGACATATGTAGTTCAAGTGGTTGTTACCATATGTCTCTATTTAATGTAATTGGCTTATCCTTAGACAAAACGCACTTTACTTGTAATTGGGTAGATCTAGGATGTGTTTAACACTTCAAGAAACAGTGTTTCAAGATCCATTGTTGAAGCCATCAAAGTCTGTCCAAGAAACAAGCAAGGAAGTACAAGTTACTAAAGCTCGACACTTACCTCGACACATGCATCTATCGAGCTTTAAGAAGCTGTTTTGCCCCGAGCCTCGACAGCTTCTCGACAGTTCCTCGACACCTCTATCTGTCGAGAATTAAAGAAAACAGATTTTCAATTCTGTTTCAAGTCCAATCCGTAAATGTGTCTTTGGGACTTCTTTTCTTCTAACCCTAGACATATAAAAGGATTATTTTAAGGGCCGTCGAGATGAGGCAAGTTGCACATTCATTCAGAACTTCTTGTTCATGCAATTTGTGATCTAAAAGACAAAGTTCGTGCCCTAGTTCATCTCTGATGATTTGAAGAACTTTGCAGCCAACAATTTTCTCTCTCTAGTTGGTGTTTGAAGTCGCGTACTGGGATCCGCGTATCTGGTTAGTCACGTACTTGGGAGCTGTGCATTGAAAGGTGAAACTGTCACTACAGAACAAGTCCAATTGGGTATTGGGGTAAGAGTTCAACTGTAGGTTGGTAAGGTACTGGGATTCCTTGCTTGTAACTGCTTGTTGTGATAATAGTGGAGTTTCGGGAGTGGTGACCTTAAATCACCCGGTGGGGATTTTGCCGTAAGGTTTTCCCCATTTGTGAACAAATCACCGTGTTATTTATTTTCCGCTGCATAACTTAGTTTTGGTGATTTGTTTGTGCTGCCACGTGATATTGCATGTTAATTTGATTAATTAATAACTGGGCTAATTAATTAATCTAAGTTATCACAAGGGGTCAATGCGTTTGTGGCCTGTCAAGTGGTATCAGAGCAAGCACACTCTGATTAGGGTTTAATCCATTGTGTGTGATCCAATTGACCCCTGCTGTCATGGATAGAGGACAATCTCTAATTATACCTTCTTTATTTGATGGCACTAACTATGCATACTGGAAAGTACGCATGAGAGCTTTCTTGCAGTCTTTAAATGAGAAGGTGTGGCAAGCTGTGGAGATAGGCTGGACGAAGCCTACAGAAGCGCCGGCCGACTGGGATGATGCTAAGATCAAGGTAGCAAACTTCAACAGCAGAGCATTGAATGCCCTATTCAGTGCAGTCACCAATGAGGAGTTCAAGAAAATTTCCTCAATTGAAACTGCTAAGGAAGCATGGACCATCCTCCAGACAACATATGAGGGCACCAAGGCTGTCAAAGACTCAAAGCTATAGAGGCTCACCACACGCTTTGAAGAAATTAAGATGGAGGAAAATGAGTCGTTTGATGAGTTCTATGCCAAGCTTAAGGACATAGTAAACTCAGCCTTCAATCTTGGGGAAACCATCCCTGAACCCAAGATAGTGAGGAAAGTGCTCAGATCGCTGCTCGTGAGATTCCATGCTAAGATCATGGCGATCAAGGAATCAAAGGACATTGACAGAATTCCTCTGACTGAGCTGGTTAGAAACTTGCAAACCTATGAGTTAAGGCTGACTAGGTTAGGCAAGTCAAGTAAGGGCAAGAGCTTGGCACTAAAGGCCAAGAGCAGTGATACAGATGATTCTTCAGATGATGAAGATTCCAAGATGAAGTCCTACATCACAAGGAAATTCAAGAAATTCATGAAGAATGCAAATGGAAAGGGCTTCAACAAAGACTGTAGACAATCCAGTTCTTCACAATTCAAGAATTCTAATAAAGGGAAGAAGGATGTCAAGAATGGCGGTCAGTACACTGTTCCCGCAGGGCCAAAATGTTTTGGGTGTCAAGGCTTCAAACACATGAAACAAGAGTGTCCTACGTACCTTAAGAGCATAGGGAAGAGCAAGGCACTTGCTGTTACCTTAAGCGACACGGAGCCCGAGGACGATTCCGAAGATGAAGACGACGGAATCTTGAATGCCTTCACTGCCACTGTTAATCCTACTGATGGGATTACTGAAGAAGTGAATGAAGAGAAGGAATTGGTGGATTCCAAGTGTGAGATTATGGATGATCAAGATGATATCCACACCGCCTATGAGAAACTGTACAAGCTTTCTGAGAAGCATGAGAAACTCTATAGGCTGGCCACCAAGAAGCTCAGTGATGTGGAGCTCAACCGTGAGGAGCTGTCCATAAAGGTTGATGAAGCGAATCAAACCAATGGAGCACTGAGGTTCGAAAACAATTTCTTGGTTGAAAGGACCAAGAAGCTTGAAGCGGAGCTGTTTCAAGTCAGAGCACAATTGGAGAGGACGTCAAGTGCAAAGCTGGACGAGATGCTAATGTTGGAATAAAAAATCTGGTTTTGTATCTCATACAAAACACACAGCGGAAGCAACAAACAAGGATCTATTTCATTCATGATTGACAACATGCACTCTTTAAATTTCAGAATTTAAGAATAAGATAGCATACCTTGGTGTGGAGAATTTCAAAACAAAGATTAGAAGCACTTGGGAAAACTTTTAATCTTCACTCCAATTCCACTTTACGCCCAAGATGTGTGGTCTCTCAATCAGTTTCCAAAGGGAGAACGAAAGTGTGTCTCACACTCTCTCTTTTTCTTTTTGAAAAATCACTTAAAAAATTCTGTATGTTTCTCCCTTTATAACTAACTGATTATCTAATTGGGCCGGCCTATTGGGCCTTTCCAATTGGGCTTTAGTGTGTGGCTTGGAATGGGACCAAAAGGGACCAATAAGACACTAGCTCCAATGGGCCTTGGGCTTTTCCGTCAACTCTTGACAAGTCCAAAGTTACCATTAATTATATTTAATACCACTATATAAATATAATTGCACTCTAGGCCTTATTAATAAATTATATCCCAAGACTTTATTTTACACGCAACCCCTTCATAAAATATTCGTAGTAATACAAAGTCATAAATATAGACTGCCACTTTGAAAATTACTACATCTTATCCTTGAGTACCCGGTTTAATCCTTTAAAGTTATTCATCATATATTTATGAAATAAAATTTCATAAATATATACTTTGGTAATTTCTTACCAAAGTGGTTAGGCCTAACTCTCTGAATAACCAAACTCATTAAACTTATCTCAAGGGAATATTTTCTATCTCCGTTAAGAGACTATGAATTCCATCTTGAGAATATATGTTCCATCAACACTAAATGTGGCTGCCCAACATACTGAGGTTTTGACCGTTACATTAGATCTCACTCCTGATATATCAAAGCAACCTACACGTCATGATCAGGTCCATTATTCTCTCAGGATTAAGAGTTCATGCAAATAGAAGTCGTGAAATTTATTATTCATTTAACAGTCGTTAGAAGAATAATAAATCTCACAGAGGTCCAGTTCAATATGTCTTAACTCTTAAAACATATCAACATATCAACTAGAAGTCTCCACTTCCATGATCAAGACAAATCATCTTAGTTGATACGTTATAGTCTTCGCAGATGAAATGCCCAATTTCATCACCGACTACGAACTATAAATTTTGAGTTTACAAAGAACTTGTGATTTATATCTTCTGTGACTTTTCACATAAATCACATACTATGCATCTCATGGACTATATGATGATGTCCAAATATTCATGTTACCATTATTTTAGATAAAAATAAACAACTTTATTAAACACAACATTAAGTCATACATAATGTCATACATAGCATCATACAATAGGATTTAAGGGCATATATCCTAACAATCTCCCACTTGCCCTAAATGTGACTCGAAAGTCCTTTGAGGCAAGGTCTTGGTAAAAGGATCTGCTAGATTATTTGCACTTTCAATCTTTGCTACCACAACATCTCCACGAGCAACAATGTCTCGAATGATATGGTACTTCCTCTCAATGTGCTTTCCTTTCTTGTGATTTCTTGGATCTTTGGATTGTGCAACCGCTCCACTATTATCACAAAACAATGTGATGGGAACATGCTCCATTCTTACAACACCAAGATCAGAAAGGAATTTCTTGAGCCAAACAGCCTCCTTTGCTGCTTCACAAGCAGCAACGTACTCGGCTTCCATGGTGGAGTCCGCAATGCAAGATTGCTTAACACTCCTCCAACTTATGGCTCCACCTCCCAAGGTGAAAACACATCCTGAAGTGGATTTTCTGAAATCTAGATCCAATTGAAAATCTGAATCTGTATAGCCAATGGGAATCAAATCCTCACAATGGTAAACAAGCATATAATTTCTCGTTCTCCTAAGATACTTGAGAATATGCTTTACAGCTTGCCAATGTTTTGGTCCTGGATTTGATTGATATCGGCTGACCATGCCAACTGAATAACAAATATCTGGTCTAGTACAAAGCATGGCATACATGAGACTTCCCACTGCTGAAGCATAAGGAACTTGTCTCATCATATTTTCTTCCTCTTGAGTCTTAGGCCGTTGGTCATCAGACAGAGGAACTCCATGTCTAAAAGGAAGCAATCCTTTCTTGGAGTTTTGCATGCTAAACCGTTCTAGAACCTTATCTATATATCCAGCTTGTGATAAGCCTAACATCTTATTCTTGCGATCTCGCCAAAGCTTAATCCCTAGAATAAAGTTAGCCTCACCCAAGTCCTTCATATCAAATTGGCTAGACAACCAAACTTTAACCGATGACATTACCCCTACATCATTCCCAATGAGTAGAATGTCATCAACATAAAGCACTAGGAACATTACTACTTTGTCTCGATGTCTTTTGTACACACATGGTTCATCAAGATTTTGTTCAAAACCAAATGACTTGATTGCTTGATCAAATCTGATGTTCTATGACCTAGATGCTTGCTTAAGTCCATAAATGGACCTATGCAACTTGCATACCATATGCTCTTGGTTCTTTGCTATGAATCCTTCTGGTTGCATCATGTATATTTCTTCTTCAAGATTGCCATTGAGGAATGCAGTCTTGACATCCATTTGCCAAATCTCATAATCATAATGAGCAGCAATGGATAAGAGAATTCTGATAGACTTAAGCATGGCTACTGGCGAAAAAGTTTCATCATAATCAATGCCTTCTTTTTGTGTATACCCTTTCGCCACTAGCCTAGCTTTAAAGGTTTCAACCTTTCCATCTATCCCTCTCTTCCTCTTGTAAACCCATTTGCAACCAACAGGTTTAATGCCGTTAGGTGCCTTTACAAGATCCCATACATGATTGGAATACATAGAATCCAATTCAGATTTCATAGCTTGGACCCAATGATGTGCATCTATATCATTTATGGCTTCATCATAAGTGTAAGGATCCGATTCAGCCTCTTCTGAGATAGCTTCATAAGTTTCTCCCAAACCTATAAATCTTATAGGAGGCCGAACAATTCTCCCACTACGACGAGGTACCTGTGTACTAGACATCTCATGAGTAATATCTTGTGGTGTATCTAATACAACCACATCATCCCTAGTTTCATCCATTGGTTGTTCAACTACAGGTTCATTCATTTCAGCCAAGACAACTCTACTTCTAGGAGCATAATCATTCATATAGTCATTTTCCAAGAATTTGGCATTTGTGCTAACAAACACTTTATTATCCTTATGACTATAGAATAAACCTCCAACAGTTCCTTTTGGATACCCCACAAAGAAAACCACTTCTGTTTTAGACTGTAACTTGTCAGACTTTCCTTTCAACACATGTGCTGGACAACCCCAAATGTGGAGATGTCTTATACTAGGCTTACGCCCATTCCACAACTCTACAGGTGTTTTAGGAACAGACTTCGAAGGTACTAAATTCAGAAGATACATTGCAGTATTTAAGGCATATCCCCAAAAAGAAATTGGTAGAGTCGAATAACTCAACATGGACCTAACCATATCCAAAAGAGTCCTATTCCTTCTTTCTGCTACACCATTTTGTTGTGGAGTTCCAGGTGCAGTCAACTGGGATATAATCCCATTTTCAGTCAAGTAATCCTTGAAGTCACCAAGAAGGTATTCGCCACCTCGATCAGATCGAATGGCCTTTATGCGTTTACCTAATTGATTCTCAACTTCAGCCCTAAACTCTTTGAACTTTTCAAAGGCTTCGGACTTCCGTTTTATTAGGTATACATAACCAAATCTAGAGTAATCATCAGTGAAAGTAATGAAATACTCATAGCCACCTCTTGCTTGGATTGACATAGGACCACATACATCTGAATGCACTAGTTCTAGCAAATCTTGGGCTCTTTTACCTTTTGCATTAAAAGGTCGTTTGGTCATTTTTCCTTCCAAACAAGATTCGCAAACTGGAAAACCATCAAAGTCCATGGGCTGTAAAAGTCCATCTTTGATTAGTCTTTGAATCCTACTTGAATTAATATGACCCAAACGCAAGTGCCAAAGATATGCTTCACTAGTAGAAGGAAACTTTCTCTTTAATGATTTTACATGAGAGCTATTATCTATTTCAGAATTGTATAATTCATGCATGTCAGGAGTTAAAATATAAAGACCATCCACAATATTGCCAGAACAGATAAACATTTTATCCTTCTTTATTACAACATTGTCTTTCAGGATAACACAATATCCATGCTTACCTAAATAAGTTGCAGAAATTAAATTCCTACGAACATTAGGTACATACAAACAGTCTTCCAATATTAACACTCTAGACTTAAAACACAAAATATACACTCCAACAGCTACAACCGGAATCCTGCTCCCATCAGCCAAAGTAAGAAATAGTTTTCCCTCATTCAACTTTTTGGTCTCCTGGAACCCCTGCAAAGAATTGCAGATATGATTAGTACAACCTGAATCCACACACCAGGGATCCGTTGGATTCTGTACCAAACATATTTCAAGAAGAAAAGAACTTTCATTACCCTTATTCTTGGCAGCTTTGAACTTTGGACAATTCCTCTTCCAATGTCCTTTCTCACCACAATGGAAACACTTTCCTTTGGTTTTCTTTCCTTTCCCGGCAACCCCTAAGGCAATTTCTTTACCATTTTTCCTAGTGAAGTCCTTCTTCTTCTTCTTACCTTTGCCTTTCGACTTAGGTTGAGAAGTAGAAGCTTCACCCACATTGGCTTCAACACTAGAAGTACCAAGGATGCTTTCCGCCGCCACTAACTCATTCATTAATTCAGACAAAGAGTAAATCTTTTTATTCATATTATAGAGTCTGAATTCCTTGAATGATTCTGGTAGTGACTGGAGTATCATATCCACTTGGGATTCTCCATCAATGTCGGCACCCAAGACTTCTAATGTGTTCAGATTAGCAATCATCCTAAGACAATGCTCCCTCACTGAACTTCCTGCAGCCATTTTGGTATTATAAATTTGCCTCATGGTTTCTTGCCTTGCAGACCGGCCTTGCTCACCAAATATCTCCTTCAGACTTAGCATGATGTCCGAAGCGTGTTCTACATCCTGCATTTGATACTGTAGAACATTTGAGATAGATGCTAGGATGTAGCACTTGGCCATCTCATTAGATTTCTGCCAACGATCATATCGTTGTTTTTCCTCAAGAGGAGCATCTAATGAAGGAAAGCTAGGACATGGTTGAGTAAGCACATATTTGTGCTCTTCAGCAGTAAGAACAATCTCCAAATTCCTTTTCCAGTCAACATAGTTGGATCCAGTCAGTTTGTTTTGGTTAAGAATAGCAACAAGTGGGCTAAATGATGCCATGATTTAAATCTGAAAATAATAAACATGAATATAATAAGTAAACAGGACATTATCAAATTTAGCATATAAGCATATAATATGGAACCTTAATAAAACCATAAAATAATATATGCAACGACAACCCAATCCCATATTTAATATCTCTCAGCATAGAGTGAATATTAAATACTATGATTGATTGAGAACTATTCTCATTATTAGTGCTATCATGATAACTCTTATCAAACACTAATAATATGCCATTTTACATTTAGCCTCTAAGTAATAATAGTAAGAACTCAGCATAAAGGATACTAAAATACTTAGTCTAGTGTATACCATTGTCTAGAATCATGTGTAGCCACATTTCATCCCTTTAACAAGCTTATTTTGTGGTACCATGATAAAAACACCCTCCGCATGGAATGCAAAGCTCGAGGCTAAGACAAGATGTTTACCAAACCACTATAAACTAAGAAATCCAATCTTGTAGGACCATGAAATATATACTCTCCGCATGGAATGCTAAGCTCGAGGCAAAGACAAAGTATATATTTCACACTACTATGAACCAACAATGAAGGCCGTGAGATGCAACCCTTGTATCTCTCTCCCACTAGATATTTTAGAATTAAAGGTTTTTAATGTCAATGATCATAAAAATACTAGACACGTGAAATACACAATCCTAATCTCATTAGGAATAAATTTCACTAAACTAGCATTAATATATATATATATATATATATATATATATATAACGTAATACAAACCTATATTATATTATATATATAATATAATATATATATATTACGTTAAAATATTATATTATATATATTACAATATATATATAAAATAATACATATATTACTTTTACACAGTTGAAATCCTATACGGATTCAACTATGTGTCAAGATAAAAATCAATTGTCTTAATATATGTACATGACCGTTGGCCATAAAAATTCAGCCTTGCAAATCCGTACTCCAAAGCATGTAATGGTAATAGTTTAGATTGTTGAAAAACGTATGTGAACAATTTCAACTTTTCATGGCCATAAAACATGCAAGACAAAAGGAATCTTTGACAAGTCAAAACATGCAAGCCATGCATTCAAGATTTTCAATCCGTGAAGTTGCATTCAAAACATGCACTTAAATTCACCAAAAAGTACATTCTTGCTTTAATTCATGCAAGATGCCTAATGCGTGAAGTACGTTCAAGCCATGCAAATTATGCATGAACAGAGGGCCAAACGGTGCATTCGGGATAGCAGTTTCTTCAATAGTGAATAACCGTATCCTTGCAACGACAGAAAAACATGGCACCATGAACAAGATTTGACACTATTCAATCCCACTGCATTAAGTTATATATAATATGCGGGTTCCATGAAAAATAAAAACATGGCACAATACCATAACTTGATGCAGAAAATTGTAACACAAAGATAACGGTTTTTCTTAATTTCTAAAATTCAATCACACATTATACAATCATGATATGAAAACCTGGCTCTGATACCAATTGTTGGAATAAAAAATCTGGTTTTGTATCTCATACAAAACACACAGCGGAAGCAACAAACAAGGATCTATTTCATTCATGATTGACAACATGCACTCTTTAAATTTCAGAATTTAAGAATAAGATAGCGTACCTTGGTGTGGAGAATTTCAAAACAAAGATTAGAAGCACTTGGGAAAACTTTTAATCTTCACTCCAATTCCACTTTACGCCCAAGATGTGTGGTCTCTCAATCAGTTTCCAAAGGGAGAACGAAAGTGTGTCTCACACTCTCTCTTTTTCTTTTTGAAAAATCACTTAAAAAATTCTGTATGTTTCTCCCTTTATAACTAACTGATTATCTAATTGGGCCGGCCTATTGGGCCTTTCCAATTGGGCTTTAGTGTGTGGCTTGGAATGGGACCAAAAGGGACCAATAAGACACTAGCTCCAATGGGCCTTGGGCTTTTCCGTCAACTCTTGACAAGTCCAAAGTTACCATTAATTATATTTAATACCACTATATAAATATAATTGCACTCTAGGCCTTATTAATAAATTATATCCCAAGACTTTATTTTACACGCAACCCCTTCATAAAATATTCGTTGTAATACAAAGTCATAAATATAGACTGCCACTTTGAAAATTACTACATCTTATCCTTGAGTACCCGGTTTAATCCTTTAAAGTTATTCATCATATATTTATGAAATAAAATTTCATAAATATATACTTTGGTAATTTCTTACCAAAGTGGTTAGGCCTAACTCTCTGAATAACCAAACTCATTAAACTTATCTCAAGGAAATATTTTCTATCTCCGTTAAGAGACTATGAATTCCATCTTGAGAATATATGTTCCATCAACACTAAATGTGGCTGCCCAACATACTGAGGTTTTGACCGTTACATTAGATCTCACTCCTGATATATCAAAGCAACCTACACGTCATGATCAGGTCCATTATTCTCTCAGGATTAAGAGTTCATGCAAATAGAAGTCGTGAAATTTATTATTCATTTGACAGTCGTTAGAAGAATAATAAATCTCACAGCGGTCCAGTTCAATATGTCTTAACTCTTAAAACATATCAACATATCAACTAGAAGTCTCCACTTCCATGATCAAGACAAATCATCTTAGTTGATACGTTATAGTCTTCGCAGATGAAATGCCCAATTTCATCACCGACTACGAACTATAAATTTTGAGTTTACAAAGAACTTGTGATTTATATCTTCTGTGACTTTTCACATAAATCACATACTATGCATCTCATGGACTATATAATAATGTCCAAATATTCATGTTACCATTATTTTAGATAAAAATAAACAACTTTATTAAACACGACATTAAGTCATACATAATGTCATACATAACATCATACAATAGGATTTAAGGGCATATATCCTAACAGCTAAGTGCTCAGAGATCTTCTTCAGACCGTACTCGATTGGGGTATGAATTCTCTCTCTCTAATACTCCTCCTGCTAGTACTACTGTGTTTGTTCCACCTGCTAATAACATTGAAAATGAAGATAAGAATGTTAAAACTGAATTAGCTAGTGAGAACGTAGACAAGGGCAAGTCCATCCTAGGAGCACCCCCTAAAATTGAGAAAAGGGAATCTAGAAACCCTAGGAATAAGAAGGCTAACTCTCAAAAGCCCAAACAGAAGAAGCCACATCTCTATTATCATTGTGGTGTTGCTGGTCACACTCGACCAAATTGCTATAAGTGGCGTGCCACTCAATAGAGCAATGGCATGATAGCATCTGGGAGCCAGAATCAGCTTCAGTCTTCTTTCGCTCCTCTTAGAGACATTCTTAAAGCCATCATGTTCCTTACGAACTTGAACGGTTCATATTCTTCTCCATCTTCACCGGTTCAAGAGTCGACCAAAAGGAAAGGTTCTTCCAAGGTGTGGAAGGCAAAGGGATCTAAGTGATTTTAATCACTTCTTCTTCTCTCTCCTGTTTTTGTGTGTTGCATTATTTGTGTGGTTTTTTACTGTTTTGAGTCAGTTTAGTTTTATGCTTTGTTTTGCTTTACATGTTTTTGTTTTTGTTTTTTCAGTTTTGTGTTTTATTTTTGCTTTTCTGATAAAAAAAAAAAAATTAAAAATACAAAAATAGTGTGGGTTTGTGTGCATTAGTTCATGTGAACTTTTGAAATGGCCATTGAAACAGAGTTTTCTAAACTTTGTATCACTTGTAGCTTAGATGAGTATTCTTCTGCACAACTAAGCAAGTGAGCTTTGTAGCTCTTTATTTGTGATGAGTAAGGTTAAGTGATCTCTTCTTCTTAACACTCGTATCACTCTTTTTGACGGGTTGAACTAGAAAATCCTAAGAGAAAGGCATAAATAACCATCTCACCACTGTTACTCGCCAATCATAATTTGACATCTGTATGCTTCGGCATAGCAAAGGTGCAATGTCAATGACATCTTGTATGCTTCGGTTAGCAAAAGTGCAATGTCGAAAGCTTAACATAATTGGGTATTTTTTTTCTTTCTCTTGTATGCCCATGCATGATATGCTTGTTAAAAGAAAATATGCAAAGATATTAAAAGCAAAAAGATCAAAAATGCTTTAAAATATGATTGCAAGCGTGTTTTCTAGGAGATGTGGAAGTTATAGGATGTACCTCGAAGGTGATAGTCCCCATCAAACAGTTGTGATTGTGTGTGAGTTAAAGCGATTTTCTCATATCTCAAATCATCATAGCATTGAGACACTTATGCAATCTTGCGATGTTTTCACACACAACACGCAACACTCTTTGCTATTCTTGATACATGTGCAGGTACAATGTGATTTGGCCATCACAAGGTTTACATGCGTTAATGTATGCTCACTAAACTGTCTGCACTTGTTTTTGAAATATAAAATTGGTTAGACTTGTTTAGTGTGCATGTGCGTGTTTTGAGATACATGTGCATCAAAATTCTTGTTCGAGACAGTCCGACGGTGCCGCTCCTTCCTCCCGTCTGACCACCTTCAGATCCCCTCGAGCATCTGCTTCTTCTTCTTCGAGCGACGTCACATTAGGAGACATCATGGCGCAGCTTCAGCGCATGGATGCTCGCCTAGATACACTCTCCACAGAGCTGTATCAGGTGAACGTTCGTGTTGGTCGCATCGCCAAGTGACAGGCGACCATGGGCGGCTTTGCACCAGAGGCTTCTCCTCCGCCACCTCATGTGTCGACTGAGACTGAGGCTGACAATGATGATGATGGAGATGCGAGCTCTTCGGATGAGATGTCTACATGACCTACCCTTTGTCCCTCGTGACAAAAAAAGGGGAGTAGGTTGGTCTGTATGAGAGTAGTCATGCTTATGGGGAGTGTTAGCATAGGACATTTTTTTGTTAGGGGGAGTGTGGATTGAGGGATGTAGTGAGGTGATCATATGTATTTTTTTTCTTTTTCATCTTTTCAGAGATACATTGATCATGTATTGACATACATTGTATTTATTCTCTTCTTATATATGATGATGTATTTTTTTCTTTCACCTGCCTTTACATGTGTTGTTTCTTTTCTGTCTCTATACACATGTTTCTTTACTTGTATGCAATCTATTATTTCTGTTTCACACAAAAATGCCTTGATGTGTTTTGTTTATAAGTATTTCAGAAATACAGGTTGTCAAAGTCTACTTGCCATAAACTCTCTTCTTGCAAAGTTTTTCAAGAGTTTGTGTTAGGATAGATTTTACTGTATGTAACAAGTGAGTATGAGTTGAGTGATTTATGACTTCTCTTATATCTTCATTTGTCTGTTGTGGTTTTGTCACGGATTGCCAAAGGGGGAGATTGTTAGGACATATATAGTTCAAGTGGTTGTTACCATATGTCGCTATTTTATGTAATTGGCTTATCCTTAGACAAAACGCACTTTACTTGTAATTGGGTAGATCTAGGATGTGTTTAACACTTCAAGAAACAGTGTTTCAAAATCCAGTGTTAAAGCCATCAAAGTCTGTCCAAGAAACAAGCAAGGAAGTGCAAGTTACTAAAGCTCGACACATGCATCTATCGAACTTTAAGAAGCTGTTTTGCCCCGAGCCTCGATAGCTTCTCGACAGTTCCTCGACACCTCTATCTGTCAAGAATTAAAGAAAACAGATTTTCAGTTCTGTTTCAAGTCCAATCCGTAAATGTGTCTTTGGGACTTCTTTTCTCCTAACCCTAGACATATAAAAGGATTATTTTAAGGGCCGTCGAGATGAGGCAAGTTGCACATTCATTCAGAACTTCTTGTTTATGCAATTTGTGATCTGAAAGACAAAGTTCGTGCCTTAGTTCATCTCTGATGATTTGAAGAACTTTGCAGCCAACAATTTTCTCTCTCTAGTTGGTGTTTGAAGTCGCGTACTGGGATCCGCGCATCTGGTTAGTCACGTACTTGGGAGCCGTGCATTGAAAGGAGAAACTGTCACTACAGAACAAGTCCAATTGGGTATTGGGGTAAGAGTTCAACTGTAGGTTGGTAAGGTATTGGGATTCCTTGCTTGTAACTGCTTGTTGTGATAATAGTAGAGTTTCGAGAGTGGTGACCTTAAATCACCCGGTGGGGTTTTTGCCGTAAGGTTTTCCCCATTTCTTGAACAAATCACCGTGTTATTTATTTTCCGCTGCATAACTTAGTTTTGGTGATTTGTTTGTGCTGCCACGTGATATTGCATGTTAATTTGATTAATTAATAACTGGGCTAATTAATTAATCTAAGTTATCACAAGGGGTCAACGCGTTTGTGTCCTGTCAGTCTTAAGGATCACAAAGTTTTTGTTAGTACAAATGCTAAATTCTTGGAAAATGACTATATGAATAATTTTACCCCTAGAAGTAGAGTTGTCTTGGCTGAAATGAATGAACCTATAATTGAACAACCAATGGATGATGTGGTTGTATTAGATAAACCACAAGATACTATTCATGAGATTTCTAGTACACAGGAGCCTCGTCATAGTGGGAGGATTGTTAGGTCACCTATATGTTAGGATATGTGCCCTTAAATTCTATTGTATGATGCTATGTATGACATTATGTATGACTTAATGTTGTGTTTAATAAAGTTGTTTATTTCTTATCTAAAATAATGGTAACATGAATATTTGGACATTATCATATAGTCCATGAGATGCATAGTATGTGATTTATGTGATTTAGTCACAGAAGATATAAATCACAAGTTCTTTGTAAACTCAAAATTTATAGTTCGTAGTCGGTGATGAAATTGGGCATTTCATCTGCGAAGACTATAACGTATCAACTAAGACGATTTGTCTTGATCATGGAAGTGGTGACTTCTAGTTGATATGTTGATATGTTTTAAGAGTTAAGACATATTGAACTAGACCGCTGTGAGATTTATTATTCTCCTAACGACTGTCAAATGAATAATAAATCTCACGACTTCTATTTGCATGAACTCTTAATCCTGAGAGAATAATGGACTTCATCATGAGGTGTAGGTTGCTTTGATATATCAGGAGTGAGATCTAAAGTGACGATCAAAACCTCAGTATGTTGGGCAACCACATTTAGTGTTGATGGAACATATATTCTCAAGATGGGATTCATAGTCTCTTAATGGAGATACAAAATATTCCCTTGAGATAAGTTTAATGGGTTTGGTTATTCAGAGAGTTAGGCCTAACCACTTTGGTAAGAAATTACTAAATTATATATTTATGAAATTGGATTTCATGAATATATGATGAATAACTTTAAAGGATTAAACCGGGTACTCAAGGATAAGATGTAGTAATTTACAAAGTGGCAGTCTATATTTATGACTTTGTATTACTACGAATATTTTATGAAGGGGTTGCGTGTAAAATAAAGTCTTGGTATATAATTTATTAATAAGGCCTAGAGTGCAATTATATTTATATAGTGGTATTAAATATAATTAATGGTAACTTTGGACTTGTCAAGAGTTGACGGAAAAGCCCAAGGCCCATTGGAGCTAGTGTCTTATTGGTCCTTTTTGGTCCCATTCCAAGCCACACACTAAAGCCTAATTGGAAAGGCCCAATAGGCCGGCCCAATTAGATAATCAGTTAGTTATAAAGGGAGAAACATACATAATTTTTTTAATGCGATTTTTCATAGAGAAAAGAGAGAGTGTGAGACACACTTTTATTCTCCCTTTGAAAACTGATTGAGAGACCACACATCTTGGGCGTAAAGTGGAATTGGAGTGAAGATTAAAAGTTTTCCCAAGTGTTTCTAATCTTTGTTTTGAAATTCTCCACACCAAGGTATGCTATCTTGTTCTTAAACTCTGAAATTTACAGAGTGCATGTTGTCAATCATGAATGAAATAGATCTTTGTTTGTTGCTTCCGCTGTGTGTTTTGTATGAGATGCAAAACCAGATTTTAACCAACACTATAAACTTTTTAGGTTTGGGAGAAACTTATGAAGCTATCTCAGAAGAGGCTGAATTAGATCCCTACACTTATGAGGAAGTAATGAATGATATTGATGTACATCATAGGGTCAAAGCTATGAAATCTAAATTCGATACCATTTATTCTAATCAAGTTTGGGATCTTGTAAAGGCGCCTAACTGCATTAAACCTATTGGTTGCAAATGGGTTTAGAAGAAGAAGAGAGGGATAGATGGAAAGGTTGAAACCTTTAAGGCAAGACTAGTGGCGAAAGGGTATACACAAAATGAAGGCATTCATTACGAAGAAACATTTTCACCAGTAGCAATGCTTAAATCTTTCAGAATTATCTTATCCATTGCTGTTCATTGTGATTATGAGATTTGACAAATGGATGTCAAGGCTGCATTTCTCAATGGCAATCTTGAAGAGGAAATCTATATGATATAACCGAAAGGTTTCATAACAAAGAACCAAGAGCATATGGTATATAAGTTGAAAAGGTCCATTTATGGACTTAAGCAAGCATCTAGTTCATGGAACATCAAATTTGATCAAGCAATCAAGTCATTTGGTTTTGAAAAAAATCTTGATGAACCATGTGTGTACAAAAGACATCAAGATAAAGTAGTAATGTTTCTAGTGCTTTATATTGATGATATTCTACTCATTGGGAATGATGTAGGGGTAATGTCATCGATGAAGGTTTGGTTGTCAAGCTAACTTGATATGAAGGACTTAGGTGAGCCTAACTTTATTCAAGGGAGCAAGCTTTATCGAGATCACAAGAATAAGATGTTAGGCTTATCACAAGCTAGATATACAGATAAGGTTCTAGAACAGTTTAGCATGCAAAACTCCAAGAAAGGGTTGCTTCCTTTCCAACATGGAGTTCCTCTATCTGATGACCAAAGACCTAAGACTCAAGAGGAAGAAAATATGATGAGACAATTTCTTTATGCTTCTGCAATGGGAAGTCTGATGTATGCCATGCTTTGTACTAGATCAGATATCTATTATTCATTTGGCATGGTTAGTCGATATCAATCAAATTCAGGACTAAAACATTGGCAAGCTGTAAAGCATATTCTCAAGTATCTACGAAGAACGAGAGATTATATGCTTGTTTACTAGTGTGAGGATTTGATTCCCATTGGCTATATAGATTTAGATTTTCAATCAAATCTTGATTTCAAAAAATCCACTTCAGGTTGTTTGTTCACCTTGAGAGGTGGAGCCATAAGTTGGAGGAGTGTTAAGCAATCTTGTATTACGGACTCCACCATGGAAGAAGAATATGTTGCTGCTTGTGAAGTGACAAAGGAATTTGTTTGGCTCAAGAAATTCCTTTCTGATCTTGGTGTTGTGAGAATGGAGCAAGTTTCTATCACATTGTTTTCCAACAATAGTGGAGCGGTTGCACAATCCAAAAATCCAAGAAATTACAAGAAAGGAAAGCACATTGAGAGAAAGTACCACATCATTCGAGACATTGTTGCTCATGGAAATGTAGTAGTAGCAAAGATTGAAAGTGCAAATAATCTAGCAGATCCTTTTACCAAAGCTTTGCCCCAAAGGACTTTTGAGTCACATTTGAAGGGAATAAGAGTTAGATTAGTGCACAATAGTCTTTAGGGAAAGTGAGAGATTGTTAGGATTAGTGCCCCTAAATTCTATTGTCTAATGCTATGTAAGACATTATGTATGACTTAATGTTGTATTAATAAAGTTGTTTTATTATAATCTAAAACAATGGTAACATGAATATTAGACATTATCATATAGTCCATGAAATGCATAGTATGTGATTTATGTGAAAAGTTACAGAAGATATAGATCACAACTTCTTTGTAAACTCAGAATTGTAATTCGTAATCGATGATGAAATTGGGCATTTCATCTGCGAAGACTATAACATATCAACTAAGATGATTTGTCTTGATCATGGAAGTGAAGAGTTCTAGTTGGTATGTTGATATGTTTTAAGAGTTAAGACATATTGAACTGGACCGCTATGAGATTTATTATTCTCCTAACAACTGTTAATTAAATAATAAATCTCATGACTTATATTTACATGAACTCTTAATCCTGAGAGAATAATGGACCTGAGCATGAAGTGTAGGTTGCTTTGATATATCAGGAGTGAGATCTAAACTTATGGTCAAAATCTCAGTATGTTGGGCAATCATATTTAGTGTTGATGGAACATATATTCTCAAGATGGATTTTTCATAGTCTCTTAATAGAGATACCAAATATTCCCTTGAAATAAGTTTAATGGGTTTGTTATTCAGAATGTTAGGCCTAACTACTTTAGTAAATAGTTACTAAAGTATATATTTATAAAATTGGATTTTATAAATATATGATGAATAACTTAAAGGATTAAACTGGGTACTTAAGGATTAAGATGTAGTAATCTACAAAGTGGCAGTCTACATTTATGACTTTGTATTACTACGAATATTTTATGAAAGGGTTGCATGTACAATAAAGTCTTGGGATATAATTTCTTAATAAGGTCTAGAGTGCAATTATATTTATATAGTGGTATTAAATATAATTAATGATAACTTTGGACTTGTTAAGAGTTGATAGAAAAGCCCAAGGCCCATTAAAGCTAGTGTCTTATTTGTTTCCTTTTGGTCCCACTCCAAGCCACATATTAGAGCCCAATTGGAAAGGCCTAAATGGCTAGCCCAATTAGATAATCAGTTATAAGGAGAGAAACATACAAAATTTTAAAGAGATGAACACAAAAAATGGTTTGTATGTGAGTGTTAGACACTCTCTCTTTCTCCCTTGAACAAATTCATAGAAACTGATTGAGAGACCACACTTCTTGGACGTTAGTGGATTTGGAGTGAAGATTAAAATTATTCTTGAGTACTTCTAATCTTTGTTTTGAAATTTATCACACCGAGGTACACTCTCTTGTTCTTATATTCTACAATTTACATAGTAGATGTTATCAATTGCAAATGAGGTAAATCCATTAATTTTCTGCTGCGTATGTTTTGCATGTGGTACAAACATGTAATTCTCCATAAAAAAATTTAAAAAAAAAAGGCAAAATGCTACCGAATTTCCACTGTGTAAATTTGGCAACAATTCCAATCACACTTAGAAAGCATCGATCAAGGCCACATCCATTCCGAAACCAACCTCAAATCCCAATACATTTAAACCCCTAGAAGCTAATGCCAATAGCTTGTTTTCAGCTGCCAATGTCCAAAAATTATGATTTTACCAAAGCAAAATACTGTCTATGGACAAATGTTGTGCGGTGCCTAACACCTTACCCACACGTAACCCAACTTCCAAACTCAAGAATCAAGTTTTTTATCCATCCATATTATATTAGAAAAAATAAAATTTCCTTAATCTAGGAACAGTAATAAAATCAAATAGAGTCAGGTGACCAATCACACCTTAGAAAAACCAAATGATTGGTGGCGACTTCACTTACCTGTGGTAATTTTCTTAAAATCAACTCATATTCCATTCACACATCTGAGGTACAACACACCTTCATATCCATAAAAACTCTTGCACCTAGAGGCGTCGACACCATTGAAGTACATCTTACGCCAAGAGGCGTCGACACCATTGCTGCGATGGGTGGTGGAGCAGCCAAGAGGCATCGACACCATTGAAGTACATTTTACATTCCCCAAGTTCTATATTCAGTATTTTCTCATCGAGAAAGTCTTCTCTACCACCTTTCCCTCAATGGGATTCTTGGAATAAAAGTCTGACATGGTACTTCCTTTAATAGTCTTCCTAGCCATATATTTCAAATTGAACTCGGCCAATAAGGTTAACCCTCTTAACAATCTTCCACTCAAGGCGGGTTTCTCAAATATGTACTTCAAAGGGTTCATTCTAGCAACTATTCACACCTAGAATGGTAGAATGATGTGCCTTAATTTTTGTACAGCTCACATAAGAGCAAAATAGGATTTCTCTATAAGTGTGTATCTAGTCTTATAGTCATGCAACCTTTTATGCAAATAGTACACGACTATCTCATTCTTACCATCATCTTCTAAAGCCAACATACTTCCTACTGTTGGGATATTTGTCCTTAAATCCTATTGTATGATGTTATGTATTTTATTATGTAAGACATTATGTATGACTTAATGTTTTAGTTAATAAAGTTGTATTATTATTTGAAAATAATGGTAACATGAATATTGGGACATTATCATATAGTCCATGAGATGCAATAGTATGTGATTTATGTGATTTAGTCACAGAAGATATAAATCACAAGTTCTTTGTAAACTCAGAATTATAGTTCGTAGTCGGTGATGAAATTGGGCATTTCATCTGCGAAGGCTATAACATATCAACTAAGATGATTTGTCTTGATCATGGAAATGGAGATTTCTAGTTGATATGTTGATATGTTTTAAGAGTTAAGACATATTGAACTGGACCGGTGTGAGATTTATTATTCTCCTAAAGACTGTCAATAGAATAATAAACTCACGACTTATATTTGCATGAACTCTTAATCCTGAGAGGACAATGGACCTGATCATGAAGTGTAGGTTGCTTTGATATATCAGGAGTGAGATCTATGGTTAAGGTCAAAATCTCAGTATGTTGGGCAGCCACATTTAGTGTTGATGGAACATATATTCTCAAGATGGAATTCATAGTCTCTTAACGGAGATATAAAATATTCCCTTGAGATAAGTTTAATGTGTTTGTTATTCAGAGAGTTGGGCCTAACCACTTTAGTAAGGAGTTACTAAAGTATATATTTATGAATTGGATTTCATAAATATATGATGAATAACTTAAAGGATTAAACCGGGTACTCAAGGAATTAAGATGTAGTAATATACAAAGTGGCAGTCTTCTTTCATGACTTTGTATTACTATGAATATTTTATGAAGGGGTTGCATGTATAATAAAGTCTTGGGATATAATTTATTAATAAGGCCTAGAGTGCAACTATATTTATATAGTGGTATTAAATATAGTTAATGGTAACTTTGGACTTGTCAAGAGTTGACAGAAAAGCCCAAGGCCCATTGGAGCTAGTGTCTTATTGGTCCCTTTTGGTCCCACTCCAAGCCACACACTTAAGCCCAATTGGAAAGGCCCAAAAGGCCGGCCCAATTAGATAATCAGTTGGATACAAAGAGAGAAAAACACAGAATTTTTCTGTAGAGTATTTTGTAGAGATTTTCATAGAGAAAAAGAGAGAGTGTGAGACACACTTTCATATTCTCCCTTTGGAACTGATTGAGAGACCACACATCTTGGGCGTTAGTGGAATTGGAATGAAGATTGAAAGTATTCCCAAGAGCCTCTCATCTTCAAGTTTTGAAATTCACCGCTCCAAGGTACACTCTCTTGTTCTCTAATTCTGAAACTTAAATAGCCCATGTTAACTTGTATGTATGAAGTAGATCCGTTTACATTATATTTTCTTCCGCTGCGCATGTATGATTCCATCACCTACGACATAGGTGGGTGGAGGAGGTACTCCTTAATGGTCTCAAAGGCTTTCTAACACTCTTCGTTCCAGGTATAGGGTTCATTCTTCCTTTGAAGTTTGAAGATAGGCTCACAAGTAGAAGTGAATCTAGCAATGAATAGGCTAATGTATTGTAGTCGACCAAGGAATCCTTTTATCTCCTTTTCACTCTTGGTTGGAGAGATGTCAAAGATGGCTTATGAGAGGTCATTAGAAAACCCTAAACAAACACAAGTGCCTAGGTTTTCTTTATTTGGGCCAAAACCCTACCCTCATCTTTCTCTTTATTCCCATTAAGTCCAGCGGGCCTTGATCCTTCTCCCAGGTTTCTACCAGGGTAATCTTTCTCCAAAAATTAAAGCTGGTAATGCTTTCCCCTCTTAGTGATGTTAGCCACATCATTTTGTTGGATTCTCTTCTTCAAGTCAAACATTTCTTGGGGGGCAGTCCCCCACACAACTATAGCACTCATCAACTTTTCATCTTCTTCATCCCAAATTCCTTGAATTTGAACCATGTTAATCTCCACAACCTCTATCAACTTAGAACAATGCCAATCGATTCCTTCAAGCTTGACACAATTCTAATATGGGGGAGAAGCTTAGTGATAATTGGGTGGGGGTTCTTCTTGACCTTAGTCTCAGTGATGGTGTTTGGATTTGGGAGGGTTCTATTATCTATTAGGTCTTATATCTCATGCTTAAGGCGGAAGCAATTGTCGGTCTTATGGCCAGATTTCTAATGCAAGTGACAATATCCATTCAAGTTCCAAGTAGGAGGTACGGGATTAGGCATAGGTGTAAGATTTAAAGGCTTGAGAAATTCTTTTAGAGGTCAAGTTTTTATATGCTTTGGCAAGAGTCATTTCTAGGTAGGAAAATTCACAATGCTCTTTCTTTGTGAAGCTTTGGTATGCTAAGGGTTATTGGGGTATGATGACACTCACATTTATAGGGTTGGGTGCTTTGGCATTGGATGATCCTCCCCCATACGTCTTCTTGATTAGAGGCTTGCTCTCTCCCTTCTCTAATTATAAATTGTTAATGGCATCTTCGATCCTAGACCTAAAATCACATAACTCTCTAAAGGAGCTAATAGGCAATGACAGAAGCCTACTATTGTATGCCAGAAGCAAATTCTTATGATCATGTTGATTTGGTCTTTCTCATTTGGTCTATTGGCCATCTTGGAAGCCTTCCCCTTTCACCTTGTCATGTATTCGGAGAAAGTTACACCTTTCTTAGTAGTCTCCAAGTCTCTCAAAGTCACATCAATCATGGTGTTGAAAATGAATTGGTCCATAAACAACACTACTAGCTCATTCCATACCTTGGTCTTGCTTGAGTCAAAACTATTGTACAATCTTGATGCACCTCTCATGAGTGATAGAGGGAATGCATGTAAGGTTTGCTTCCCATCCAAAACTTTCATCTTAGATATACTTATATATCTCCTAACATGTTGTTTATGGTGTTAGGATTAGTGTTCTTAAATCCTATTGTATGATGCTATGTATAACATTATATATGACTTAATGTTATGATAAATAAAATTGTTTTATTATTATCTAAAATAATAGTAACATGAATATTCGAGCATTATCATATAGTCCATGAGATGCATAGTATGTGATTTAGTCACAGAAGATATAAGTCACAAGTTCTTTGTAAACTCATAATTTAAGTTCGTAGTCGGTGATGAAATTGGGCATCTCATCTGCGAAGACTATAACGTATCAACTAAGATGATTTGTCTTGATCATGGAAGTGGAGACTTCTAGTTGGTATATTGATATGTTTTAAGAGTTAAGACATATTAAACTGGACCGATGTGAGATTTATTATTCTCCTAACGATTATCAAATGAATAATACATCTCACGACTTCTATTTACATAAACTCTTAATCCTGAGAGAATAATGAACCTGATCATGAAGTATAGGTTGCTTTGATATATCAGGAATGAGATCTAAAGTAACAGTCAAAACCTCAATATATTGGGTAGCAACATTTAGTATTCGGAGATGTAAAATATTCCCCTAAGATAAGTTTAATGGGTTTGGTTATTCATAGTGTTAGGCCTAACCATTTTAGTAAAATATATATATTAATGAAATTGGATTTCATAAATATATGATGAATAACCTAAAGGATTAAACCGGGTACTCAAGAATTAAGATGTTGTAATCTTCAAAGTGACCGTCTACATTCATAACTTTGTATTACTACGAATATTTTATGAATGGTTTGCATGTATAATAAAGTCTTGGGATATAATTTATTATTAAGGCCTAGAGTGCAATTATATTTATATAATGGTATTAAATATAATTAATGGTAACTTTGGACTTGTCAAGAGTTGATAGAAAAGCCCAAGGCCCATTGGAGCTAGTGTCTTATTAGTCCCTTTTGGTCCCACTCCATGCCACACACTAAAGCCCAATTAGAAAGGCCAAATAGGCCAGTCCAATTAGATAATCAGTTAGTTATAAAGGGAGAAATATACAAAATTTTTTACAAAAAAAAAAGAAAAAGAAAAAGAAAAAAAGAGACATCATTGTGAAAGTGTGTGTGTGTGGGAGTGAAGCTACTCAATTATTCTCCTTTTTAGAAACTAATTGAGAGACCACACTTCTTGGGCATAAAGTGGAATTGAAGTGAAGATTAAAAGTGTTCCTAAGTACTTCTAATCTTTTATTTTGAATTTCACCACACTAAGGTAGGCTATCTTGTTCATAAATTTTGAAATTTACATAGTGCATGTTATCAATCATGAATAAAATAGATCCATGTTTGTTGCTTCTGCTGTATGTTCTTGTATGAGATACAAAACTAGATTTTCCAACATAGGGTCTCCCATTACATCAAAATTTTCCACATCATAGATCTTAAACTTGAGAGGCAATGGGATAGGAATTTTGGAACCTAGGCCACCCATGTTGTAGAGATAATCATCCATCCGTTGAGCTTTGCAAAAGGCTAGTTGCCTCTTTTCCATCTTCTCTTTCATGGCTACAATTTATGTGGTAAGCTTCTCAAATTGCTTGTTCCTCTCATAATCAACCTTATCCTTCTCATCACATTCTTCCCTTTCTTCTTCCTCAATTATCTCCACATTTTGAGGCTTTCTGAGCTTGCTTTCCTCCAACTTAGAGAGACGACTTCCCATATTTTCAAGCATCTTATCTTGATCTTATATCATCTTGTATATCTTTTTTACAAGTGCGGCATCACTTATAATGGCCATTTCTTCTTGAGGTATGATATCAACCTTAGTCAAGCGTCTTCTATTGCTTTATTGAACCTAATTTACGATAGGAGCATGCTTACTTTCACTTGGTGGTGCAATGATACCTAAAAAGAAGTCCTATTCTTATTAAGGTCATGTCCCAATTAAATTTTTTTATTTTATTTTTTATTTAGATGTTCTTAAAAATTCTTTAAGTCCATTTTAATGAAGGGCCAATTACATAGTCACTCCCTTCCCTCTCATGAGCCTTACCCCTTGTTTCATAGCGCTTGGTCCATTTACAATAACACTCTCATCTTGCACTCATAGGCTTTCACTAGAATGTGCTTATAGATTTTCAACCCTTTGTCTTAAATATGGGTCAACAATGTATTCATCACCTTTGGGGTTTTCATCTTCATTGATTATCAATTTTTATTTTTTCGAAGTAGCCTTCTAGCTAGAACACATTGTGACCTTCCTCTCAAGGCCTAATCATTTTAGCCTTTACATGCAACTAGGAGGCTAAAAACTAGAGATATTCATTTGACTTTGTAGGATCTAGGATACAATGTCCATAGCATATTCGTTACCTTAGGCCCAAGACTTTCTTCTTCAAAAAGGCCTTGATTTGGACTTACAATAGCAAATGGGCTATGGTTCTATGAAACTTTCAAGTTAAGATATACCTTCAAACTTTGGGACAAGCCTCTTTTATGTGAGATACTTCTTTTCTATTCATCCCAAGGTCTTAGGACATGCTATAATTTTTGGGTCATCCTCCCAATTTTCCATCTTTTATTTGTCCTTTAGAGCTAGGGAAACATAAGACATAAGGTTGAATGAACAAGAGATATAAAGCGTACCCTCTTTTGATAGGATCTAGGATCTCTCAATGCGTGGGTAAAATCCTTGAAGCTAAAGGGATAGATTAATAGGTCACTCACAACCATGTGGGCCATTGTTCCAACCTTAGGCCTATATGGACCTCATACGGATTGGTGGCAAACCTTTAATATACTCAAAGCACATCATAGGCAATGGCATGGATTGTAAGTTTGTGGGATGAATTTTGGAAAGTCTTGGCCTAAAGTGGAGCCTCCATTTTCCCACTCATCACCAGGACAAAAGAACCAAGTGAAAGTGAGTGCAGAAAAATATTTAAAAAGGCCTTATCAGGATTAAGACATAGAACACGTTGGAGTCAAACTTCTCCAATCTCTAGTGGAGTCGCCACTTTGGGCACAAGCACCCGCGACAAGTTGGAATGGTGTTTCCAATCGTGGGATGTATGCTATAGCCTAGGGTGGACCATGGTGGAGGGTGTAAATGGAGTAACCACCTAGGAAAATAAAGGTTAAACATGTGAAAGAAAGTTAGCAAAAACAAAGGAAAAGTGAATCTAAGTTTCTGGACACAAGTGTGCGGGTGCATACATAGGGTATGCAGTAAAACATGTGAAAAAAATAAAGAAAAGTGAAGAGCCAAAGTTTGAACCTTTACCTCAACACAAGAACTCTCTAGAGCTTTCAACAACAAATTTAAAAGGTTAGTAAGTTTTAGAACTCAAAGGCCAAGACCAAAAATAGGTCCCAACTAAGTAAAACTTGACTTGAGAATGTTTTGTGTGAAAACTCCCACTTTGATTCACTATTTCCTAGTGAATCTTGTATGTTTCCTTCTACTTTCAAAGAGTGCCTTTTATGGCTTTTTATAGTGGTAAAATAGGGGTGTAAGGTAGCCCTTAGATGATGTGGGATTCGCTCTACTCAAATTTATGTGCAAAAAGCTTTCGCTTCATTGTTTCTGGAACCCTAGATGCGTGCGCATACTCGGGGTATGCGTGCGCTTACCCTAAGTATACGTACACATGCTTTAAATGTGGGTGTGCATATGCATGTATGCATACACACACTTAAATAATTTTATTTTTACAAAAACAATTCCTCATGTCAATATTTTATGAGATTGGGCCCAAATAAACCTTAGGCCTTAGAGTGACATCATCATTGAGGAATGGGGGGGTCTGAGTCGTAAGGCATACAAAATGAGGTGTCTATAGTATTAACTAAGGTCATTTTGATCACTTTGACCTAAAATGACACTTTGAGTGCTCTGATGCCTAAGCGGATTGAACCACTGTGATCTAGATGTTGCCATAAACCTTAGTGAGAAAATGATATTTTGAAAATTTCAAGGACTAGCACTCAAATTGATGGAAAACAAAATACGGTATCAACATTAAGCCCTCGTTTAGGAGGAGGGAAAGGAATGAAATGGAAATGAATGAAAAGATAATATTAGAATATTCTTCCTTCCCCTTTTTTTGGAGTTTTAATTAAGGGAATGGAAAGTCCATTCCCTCGTTTGGGAGTTTAAGTAGGAGGGAATGGAATAAGTAGGGGGAATACTCAATCCTTTCTATTCCCTCAAAACCTCAAATTTTCATTCCTCAGAATTGGAGTGAATGAAATTAGATTTAATGAATTTGTTACTAAAACTCCCAAAATACCCCTATATTTTTAGCCATTTATTTTAAAATAGGGGTCTTATTGTAATATTTTTATGAAATGATTTCATTCATTTCCCTCAATATTACTCCCAAACAAGATTACTTACCTTCCATTCCTTTATTTTAAAAACATTCAAACAAGGTTACTTAATCTCATTCAATTTCCTTCCCTTTCATTTATTCCCCTCATTGAAATACATTCAATTTTATTCCATTCCTTTATGATCATTCCATTCCATTATCTTATGAACTCCTAAACGAAGCTTAAAAGTCGAAAACTTCACCTCTACTTTTTGCCACCCTCTAAGCCTTTGTTCCTTTCCTTCACATCTCTTCTCAAAATTCTAACTAGGGTAGTATTAATAGCCACCCGGTGTTTAGTGGTGTCATTCTAGTTTGATTCTTTTCTTTCTTTCCTTATTTCAAGGTAGGAGGGTTCACGTTCCTGTTAGGATTAGTGCCCTAAAATCCTATTGTTTAATGCTATGTATGATATTATGTTATAAGTAATAAATTTGTTTTATTTCTAAAATAATGGTAACTTGAATATTTGGACTTTATCATACAGTTCTTGAGATGGATAGTATGTGATTTACTCACAAAAAATGTAAATCACAAGTTGTTTGTAATCTCAAAATCTTAGTTTGTAGTAGGTGATGAAATTGGACATTTCATCTGTAAAGACTATAGCATGTCAACTAAGATTATTTGTCTTGATCATGGAAGTGGAGACTTCTAGTTGATATATTAATATGTTTTTAAGTGTATAAGATATATTGAACGGGACTACTGTGAGATTTATTATTCTATTAACGATTTTCAAATGAATAACAAATCTCATGACTTTTATTTACATAAACTTTCTATCTTGAGAGAATAGTGAACCTGATCATAAAATTTAGGTTGTTTTGATATATCATGAGTGAGATCTAATCTAACGGTCCAAACCTCCGTATGTTGGGCAACCACACGTAGTATTAAAAGAACACATATTCTCAAGGTGGAATTCATAATCTCTTTATAGAGATATAAAATATTTCCTTGAGATAAGTTTAATTGGTTTGGTTATTGTTAGGCCTAACCACTTTCTTAAAGAGTTACTAAAATTTATATTTTATGAAATTGGATTTCATTAATATATATCAATAACTTAAAGGATTAAACCGGATTCTCAAGGATCAACAGGTACTAATCTTCAAGTGACAGTTATATATTATGACTTTGTATTATTACGAATATTTTCATGGAAGGGTTAAATGTTTAGATAATAAAGTCTTGGGATATAATTTATTAATAAGACATAGGGTGCAATTATATTTATATAGTAGTATTAAATATAATTAATGGTAACTTTAGACTTATTAAGAGTTGACAAATAAGCCCAAAGTCCATTAGAGCTAGAATTTTATTTGTCCCTTTTGGTCCCACTCCAAGCCACATACTAAAACCCAATTAGGCTCGCCCAAAGGGCTAACCCAATTAGATAATTAGTTGTTTATTTATTAAGAGTCATTAAATAAAGTAACTACGAAGTGCAGTAAAAGAGATCTACACATGATTAAAAGAGAAACACATAGATTTCTCAAGACACTCTTTTATTCTCTTGAACAAGTACGTATATAACTGATTGAGGAACCACACATCTTGAGCATATGTGGAATTGAGGTGAAGATTAAAAGTCTTCCCAAGCTCAATCTTCATTTGTTTTTTAATTTCTCTTCATCAAGTAAGGCCTACCTATTATTTGTTTCTAAAATAACAATGTTCCATGTTATCTCACATGAATGAAGTAGATCCATTTATTTCTGCTACGTGTTTTTGTATGAGATACAAGACTGTGTTTTTCTAACAGTTCCCACGGCTAACAACACTTAACTTTATGCCATTTGTGGGAACTACTCTATTATTCAAGTTTTGATTGTCCAAAAATACTGCCATTTAAAAGTTAACTAGCCTCATCACATGCACTTTGCGCATGTGACGAGGCTTTTTATTTTTTACTTTTGGGTTTTCATGTTTTACTCATGGCAGTTTTTGTGAGAGACCTCGCCTGAGGTGGTGCCCCTCAAAAAAGAGAGAGATTTTTGTGGTGTGCTTTTTAAGGCACCTCTCTTTTTGGATAAGTGGTGTGGAGTCACCACTTATTTTTTATGTACAAAAAATAAGAGAAACTAATTAAAAATACAATACATGACTGAATTGCTTTGTTTCATTGATTGCATAAAAAAATACAAATTTGAAAATTTTGAACTTTACATAGCTTTGGGTCCTAGTTACAATCTACCAAATATACATGGCTTTTGTCTTAGTTACAATGTACCCAAAATAAAAACATAAATAAAGCTAGATCTACTTAACCAAAAATCTAAATCTGGAGGCTAGGTTACGGAATGGGAAGGTGTTAGGCACCCATTCTGCTCAAACAAAGTCTAGTCTTTTAGACTCTTATGATCAATGTACCATTTTATGCATGTCATGAATCATATGTTGAACATGTGAAATAAACTAAACCACACAAAACCATTTATGAATGTATCCTATTTTCTTTTAAGAAAAATCAAGTCTGTTGTAATAATTAGAAAAAAATGATTTTGAAAAATCAGATCGATTTTTGTATATGAAAAAAAGAATGGTTTTTGAAGAGAAAATTCAGATCTGTTTTTGTATGTGTAAAAAAAGGATTTTTGAAGAGAAAATTCATATATGTTTTTTAAGAGATAAAAAAAAATGGTTTTGGGTTTTGTAAAAGATCAAATATGTTTTGGTGATGATATAAAAAAAATGGTTTTTTTATATAATAGAAAAAAGCTGATCTGTTTTTATATTAGAAAAAGATATGTTTTATATATATATATATAGAGGATCTCATTCACAAAATAATTTCATGCTACATAACTCAAAACAAAACAAACAACAAAACAACAATTCACGATCTCTTTTTTTTTTTTTTGGCAAAAATCTGCATGCATAAAAAATACGATCTATATCTAAAAAGATTCAAAATCCGTTTTTATCTTAAGAAAAATTTAAATCTACATCTAAGGAAGATGTAGGTCCATTTTGTTTTAAACACAAATTCAGATCTACATTTAAGAAGATGTAGATCAGTTTTATTTTGAAGAAAAACTAGTTTATTACATGCAAATTTCTAAAACTAGGAAACAAATTATGGTAACAATAGAAGAATCAAGAGCGTATTTTAATAATCTAAACTAACAAATCATAATATGAATATTTAGAAACAAGAAAGCATGCATCATCATGATTAGAGAAACATTAAGAACAAAAGGGTTAGAAAGAAATCTCTTGCATCAGCACTCTTTTACTTGGGAGGATGTTTAGGATTCAAAGAAGCTTATTCAATTCTCTTTGAAACCTAAAAACCCTAAATCTTGTAGAAAATCTCAGAGAGGATCAAAGAATATCAACTCTCTTTAAGTCTTAAAACGTATGCCTCTCAGAGTGTAGAAAAAAAAAAGGTGTTGAATTATGAGGTTTAGTCTCGACTTATGAAGGCCAGAAGTCTCTAAAAAATAGGCACGGACAATTAGGATGTAAATCCAGACTCATCCTTTTGCGAAAAGCTCGAAAAGGGTGTGCCGCACTCGAAAAATGCCGAATTAGCTCTTGGAGGCCGAACGCACTTTCGAAAAGGGTGTGCCACTTGGACTCCTTTTCTAGGGTTTTTTTTACCAATCTTGTATCTAGATGTGTTTTCATCCTCCGTCCATGATTTGTTTTATCTCTTTTCTAGATAATTCAAGCTCTTTATGAACAATTATCTTGTGGATTAATCCCTTAAAATAAATCCTAATAAAGTTCAGATTATCCACAATTTTATTATTATCCAATCAACCAATCACAAAATTATTTAATTAATTTTAATTGTTTGACCAATCAGAATTAATTTAAATTAATCGTGTGTAGTCGACTCTTCCTAGACACAATGCCTATGGACCATGCAAACTTGATCATGCAATATCTTTCGATCCAATGGTTCGATTTAGAAATCGGACACACTATTATGATCGTTAAAATCTCAAGATCATTGTTATGATATGCAATGAATTGATGCATGCAATGCAAGAAAAAATTGATGCATGCAATGCTAACAAATTAATGCATGTGATGCAAAGATAAATGATGCATGTAATGCAAGAATGATTTTTGGTACATGGATGGTCACTTCAGTCATCTTCCTTGATTAAATTATGGGTGCAAAATCGAGTATCTACAGTTTTATTTTATTTTTTATTTTAGTAAGAAGTGGTATTAATACTTGACTACTAATGTGAGAGAGAAATGTGGAAGTGAGAAAACAGCAGTTTAGTGATAAAGAAATATGGTATGTTTGTGGAAGAAGCCGTATTAGTACTTAACAACTAACATGAGAGAGAAATGTTGTAACATCCCAGCCCTTTAATATATATAAAAAAAAAATGTGTGGTCAAATTTTTGAGATGCCATGTGACCCACCCACCTTATATGCTTCCCCGGCACACAAACATCACCTCACACTCTCACTCTCTTGACTAGTCAACAAGGGTCATCTCCACTTGCTTTCTTTTTCATTTTCTCACAAATACAAACATTCCTCTTTCACTCTCTCATCCTCTTCCACCAGTGTACCTCCTTCACTACCATCTCCACAATCTTTTTTTCCAACAAGGTCACTGAAAAATCCTTAGGAACCTCTAAGCATCTTCATCCCTTTTATTTAAGGTAAAGATTTCTAATCTTTTTGGTGGGTTTATTTGCTTTTACTAGACTCTTTCTTTATCTAAGTTTTGATAATGATACTCATGTGATTTATGAGCTTTGGTAGTGATATTAATGTGTTTATATGTATGGGTTTTGTATTGGTGAAATTATTTGATGAGTGAGTTTATAATTTTTACAATGGTGGCTATGTAAGTGGTAAAGATTTGGAGGTTTTGGCCTTTTAAGGTGAAATAGATGGTGAATATAATTTTTATTGATTATTTAGGGCTAGTTAAAGATTTAAATTGTTAGTCTAGGAGGATATTGTGATTTTTGGTATTATGGGTCTCTTGATGATATTATACAAATCTTGTGGAAAGTACTTATAAGGTGTTGAAGTTTTTTTGTTAGAGAGAATAATTATACGTATGAATTGGAGTCTATACCTTGTGAATTAAGTTTTTGAGAAACTTTGGAAGTGGAATACATTATTGATGAGTTTAAATACTAAGTTTAAATACTAGGCTTGCTTAATCAAGTGTTTATTTGGCAATTCCTAATTTGTAGCTAGATACAATTAGAAGTTTTATGCTTACAATGATAAGTTTGCTTGATATTGTTTAGGTTCTAACTAATCTCCTTTGGAGCTTGGAGAATTAGGCTTTTTACAGGTTGCAAGGTAATTAGCTTTTTAATGAGATTTGATAGGCCAAGTGAATTAATTATGTTCAATTATATGCAATGAGTCTGGTAGCAAAAACAAATCACCAAATAACTAAATGCAGCGGAAATTAAATTTGGCATGGTCATTTGTTTATGAATGGGGAAAACCTCCGAGGCAAAAATTCCACCAGGTGATTTTAAGATCACCACTCCCGAGAATCCATTATTATCAAAACAAGCGGTTACAAATAAAGGAATCCCAGTACTTTATACCAACCTACAGTTGAACCCTTATCCCAATACCCAATTGGACTTGTTTTGTAGTGACAATCTCTCATTGTATTGCACAGCTCCCAGTATATGACTAACCAATAGATGCGCGATCCCAATACGCAACTTGATCACCAACTTGAGAAGGATGTTGGTTGCAAATTTCTTTAGTTCATCACACAATGAAGATCATGAAATTGCTTGGTTACAAAACTCTATAGTGTATAAACACAGTAGCTTTTTCAAGGTGAACTAGGGCAAACTAGGTTTTCGGTTACACTTTTCTTCACACTTGTGCAATAGTGCTTTTGTGCTCTTGTGCAACTGTGCAACCTATGACGGCCCTTAAAATAATCCTTATATATGTTTAGGGTTGTGAGAAAAGAAAGCTCAAACATACATTCACAAATTGGATGAAAATCAGAACTGAAAATCTGTCTTTCATAAATCTTGATAGATACCCTATCTATCAAGAAGCTGTCGAGCCTCAGGATGAAACAGCTTTTTAAACCTCGATTGATACTAGCTGTCAAGATTTAAAGAACACTACTTCTTCGCTTGATTTTTGGACAGACTTGCATGGCTTTAACACTTGAACTTGAAACCTTGTTTCTTGAAGCATTAACCACATCCTCAATCTACCCAATTACAAGTAAACTGTTTTTTGTCAAAGGATTAGCCAATTACATAAAATGTTGACATATGTTCCTAACATGAATCACATATGTCCTAACAATCTCCCCCTTTGGCAATCCGTGAAAAAGCCATAACAAACAAATGAACATATGAGAAAAGTCATAAATCACTCAACTCATACTCACTTGTTGAATACAATAAAATATATCCTATCACAAACTCTTGAAAAAATTTACAAAAAGAGAGTTCACGGAAAGGAAGACTTTGACAACCTATATTTCTAAAACACTTTAAACAAAACTCATCAAGGCATCTTAATGTGAAACAAAAAAAAAAGATTGCATACAAAATGTAAGAAACATGTGCATAAAGAGAAAAAAGAAACAACACATGTAAAGATAGGTGAAAGAACTATAATAACAACCTCAAATGTATATATATCATCAACAAGTACAAGGTTTGCTAATCACAAAGTGGTCACAAGACCTAAGGTACATGAACAATGTATCTAAAAGCGTAAGAAAAGAAAAAGATACGGAAGTTCTCACTACATCCCTCAAAATATAAACACTCCTCCTAATAAAACTCTCCTATACTAACCTTCCCCCCTATGAATATGACTACTCTCATATCCAAAACCACTCTCCATTTTTATCACGAGTGACAAAGGGTAAGTACATCAACTAGACATCTTATCATCATTGGGCGAGCTAGCACCATCATCCAAATCAACACCATCGTCCTCATCAGCATCATCACTGCCGATGCCATCATCACTCTCATCCTTTAAAGCCGGTGGAGATGGAGAGGAAGCAACGAAACCACCCATGAAAACCTGTCATCGTGCGATATGACCAACACGGGTGTTCACCTAACACAACTCATCACTAAGAGTGTCGAGGCAAGCATCCATATGCACATGTTGTGCCATGATGTCCTCAAGAGTCACCCCATGCATAAAAGAAGAAGGAGCGGAAGTGGATGGTGCGGTTGAAGTTGGAGGAATCGTCATCCTAGGCCGTCTTGATCGTAGTTGCACCTCGCTCTATTTAACGGTAGTGGTGTCTATGGCACACATAACTAAAATATGATCAGACTCGAGACAGGAGACTGAAAAATGGTGCATGATCCTCGTGATAGCCGAAGGAAAAATGACCTTATCACAGGTAGTCGTATCCTTTTATACATCTATGAGGGAAAGAATGAAATGAAAGGGGACGTCTATTGTAAGATGCTCTAAAAGGGAAAGCAAAAATCGAGCACAGGGCTCTATGATGGAGTTATTGTGAGACAATGGATGTAAAACAAAAGTCAACACCATGTTAATGTACCTCGGACCTTTGGAAAAGGCCGAGCAAAGGGTGTACCAACGATCACCCTAATCACAAGGTTGCTTACAAAAGGAAGACATGAGCTCATCTTTAGACACAGTCCTCAGACGATCACAGCTGGGGTAGTTAGGATGCACTACCCTCGGGATGTGGAGCACCTCGGATACAATATCCGGTGTGACCACAATCCGCATACCTTAAATGCGAGCGACAAAGAGAGGTACTGAATAATCAAAATCGTGCATGTTGGAGTAGAACTCCTATATGATCAAGGATAGACAAGTAACCAGGATGCCACACAATGACTCTCAACCCCTACTGTGAATGACAGTGGGTAGGTCAGTATCAGAGAAGTTCGTTAAAAGGACTTGGCATTCCGAATGAATGCCTCGTCTAGAAAAGTTCTTCGAAAAGTCCTTGCAGGCTTTATCGTCACGGAACCAAATATGGGAGGGGGTAGAATTAGAAGACGATGCCTCGGAATAAAGAGGATTTTGGGATGGAGTATATTTTCATTTAGCTTCTATCGAGCAACTAACCAAAAGAAGGAGAGAGAGAGAGAGACAGAGAAAGAGAGACACGCAAAAAAGCACCAACACAATCAATATTTTAATATAAAGAATGGAAGGCACGTATGCATGAAAGTGCATGAACATGTGACATGCAAAATTAAATACTGTTAGGATATATGCCCTTAAATCCTATTGTATGATGCTATGTATGACATTATGTATGACTTAATGTTGTGTTTAATAAAGTTGTTTATTTCTTATTTAAAATAATGGTAACATGAATATTTGGACATTATCATATAGTCCATGAAATGCATAGTATGTGATTTATGTGAAAAGTCACAGAAGATATAAATCACAAGTTCTTTGTAAACTCAGAATTTATAGTTCGTAGTCGGTGATGAAATTGGGCATTTCATCTGCGAAGACTATAACGTATCAACTAAGATGATTTGTCTTGATCATGGAAGTAGTGACTTCTAGTTGATATGTTGATATGTTTTAAGAGTTAAGACATATTAAACTGGACCGCTGTGAGATTTATTATTTTCCTAACGACTGTCAAATGAATAGTAAATCTCACGACTTCTATTTGTATGAACTCTTAATCCTGAGAGAATAATGGACCTAATCATGAGATGTAGGTTGCTTTGATATATCAGGAGTGAGATCTAAAGTAACGGTCAAAACCTCAGTATGTTGGGCAGCCACATTTAGTGTTGATGGAACATATATTCTCAAGATGGAATTCATAGTCTCTTAACGGAGATATAAAATATTCCCTTGAGATAAGTTTAATGGGTTTGGTTATTCAAAGAGTTAGGCCTAACCACTTTGGTAAGAAATTACTAAAGTATATATTTATGAAATTGGATTTCATAAATATATGATGAATAACTTTAAAGGATTAAACCGGGTACTCAAGGATAAGATGTAGTAATTTTCAAAGTGGCAGTCTATATTTATGACTTTGTATTACTACGAATATTTTATGAAGGGGTTGCATGTAAAATAAAGTCTTAGGATATAATTTATTAATAAGGCCTAGAGTGCAATTATATTTATATAGTGGTATTAAATATAATTAAAGGTAACTTTGGACTTGTCAAGAGTTGACGGAAAAGCCCAAGGCCCATTGGAGCTAGTGTCTTATTGGTCCCTTTTGGTCCCATTCCAAGCCACACATTAAAACCCAATTGGAAAGGCCCAATAGGCCGGTCCAATTAGATAATCAATTAGTTATAAAGGGAGAAACATACAGAATTTTTAAAAAAAAGCGATTTTATCGTAGAGAAGAGAAAGAGTGTGAGACACACTTTCATTCTCCCTTTCGAAACTGATTGAGAGACCACACATCTTGGGCGTAAAATGGAATTGGAGTGAAGATTAAAAGTTTTCCCAAGTGCTTCTAATTTTTGTTTTGAATTTCTCTACACCAAGGTACGCTATCTTGTTCTTAAATTCTGAAATTTACAGAGTGCATGTTGTTAATCATGAATGAAATAGATCCTTGTGTTGTTGCTTTCGCTGTGTGTTTTGTATGAGATACAAAACCAGATTTTTATTCCAACAATTGGTATCAGAGCCAGGTTTTCATATCATGATTGTATAATGTGTGATTAAATTTTTAGAATTTAAGAAAACTATTATTTTAGTGTAGACATGGTTTGATAATCATTGTTTTATGAATTAACGTTATTAGCGTTGAAATTCATATAAAATGATTTATATATATATATATATATATATATATATATATATATATAAAGCCATTACTACACTGTGCGGCAATATATGCTTCACGGCACGCAGATTGCAAAATTTTTCTTTGGTAGTTATTGCTTTTTGATGTAACTGCCATATGCCTTTTCATGATGATTGTACCGTATGGCCATCATGCATGAAAACTTGATTTTTGCATGGCTTGAACGTGATTACCAAGTTTGACAATAGCATGACTTGACTTTTATATATACATATATACAAAAGGTAGTTGTCTTTTGCTTTGGAAAAGTTGAAACCGTACCTGAAGGTTTTCAACTTTTCCAAAGGCATTATATATATGTATATATATAATATATAATATATTTATAGTTTTATAAATAAATATATATATATGACGTCCTGAAGGTTTTCAACTTTTCCAAAGGCATTATATATATGAGTTTACGTGACGTCATATATATATTTATATATATTAATGCTAGGATTATAAAATGTATTCCTAATAAGATTAGGATTATGTTTTTTAAGTGTCTAGCATTATTATGGTCCTTGACCTTAAAAACCTTTATTTTTAAAATATCTAGTGGAAGAGAGATACAAGGGTTGGATCTCACAGCCTCCATTGTTGGTTCATAGTAGTGTGAAATATATACTTTGTCTATGCCTCGAGCTTAGCATTCCATGCGGAGAGTATTTATTTCATGGTCCTACAAGATTGAATTTCCTAGTTTATAGTGGTTTGAAAAACACCTTGTCTTAGCTTCGAGTTTTGCATTCCATGCGTAGGGTGTTTTTATCATGGTACTACAAAATAAACTTGTTAAAGTGATGAAATGTGGCTACACATGATTCTAGACAATGGTATACACTAGACTAAGTATTTTAGTATCCTCTATGCTGAGTTCTTGCTATTATTACTTAGAGGCTAAATGTAAAACGGCATATTATTAGTGTTTGATAAGAGTTATCATGATAGCACTAATAATGAGAGTACTTCTCAATCAATCATAGTATTTAATATTCACTCTATGTTGAGGGATATTGAATATGGGATTGGGTTGTCGTTGCATATATTATTTTATGGTTTTATTAAGGTTCCATATTATATGCTTATATGCTAAATTGATAATGTCCAGTTTACTTATTGTATTCACGTTTATTATTTTCAGATTTAACTCATGGCATCATTTAGCCCACTTGTTGCTATTCTTAATCAAAATAAACTGACTGGATCTAACTATGTTGACTGGAAAAGGAATTTGGACATTGTTCTTACTGCTGAAGAGCACAAATATGTGCTTACTCAACCATGTCCTAGCTTTCCTTCATTAGATGCTCCTCTTGAGGAAAAACAGCGATATGATCGTTGGCAGAAATCTAATGAGATGGCCAAGTGCTATATCCTAGCATCTATCTCAAATGTTCTACAACATCAAATGCAGGATGTAGAACTAGTTTCGGACATCATGCTTAGTCTGAAGGAGATGTTTGGTGAGCAAGGCCGGTCTGCAAGGTAAGAAACCATGAGGCAAATTTATAATACCAAAATAGCTGCAGGAAGTTCAGTGAGGGAGCATTGTCTTAGGATGATTGCTAATCTGAACACATTAGAAGTTTTAGGTGCCGACATTGATGGAGAATCCCAAGTGGATATGATACTCCAGTCACTACCGGAATCATTCAAGGAATTCAGACTCAATTATAATATGAACAAAAATATTTATACTTTGTCTGAATTAATGAATGAGTTAGTGGCGGCGGAAGGCATCCTTGGTACTTCTAGTGTTGAAACCAATGTAGGTAAAGCTTCTACTTCTCAACCTAAGTCAAAAGGCAAAGGTAAGAAGAAGAAGAAGGACTTCACTAGGAAAAATGGTAAACAATTGCCTTAGGGGTTGCCGAGAAAGGAAAGAAAACCAAAGGAAAGTGTTTCCATTGTGGTGAGAAAGGACATTGGAAGAGGAATTGTCCAAAGTTCAAAGCTGCCAAGAATAAGGGTATGAAAAGTTCCTTTCTTCTTGAAATATGTTTGGTACAGAATCCAACAGATTCCTGGTGTGTGGATTCAAGTTGTACTAATCATATCTGCAATTCTTTGCAGGGGTTCCAGGAGACCAGAAAGTTGAATGAGGGAGAACTATTTCTTACTTTGGCTGATGGGAGCAGGATTCCGGTTGTAGCTGTTGGAGTGTATAATTTGTGTTTTAAGTCTAGAGTGTTAATATTGGAAGACTGTTTGTTTGTACCTAATGTTCGTAGGAATTTAATTTCTGCAACTTATTTAGGTAAACATGGATATTGTGTTATCCTGAAAGACAATGTTGTAATAAAGAAGGATAAAATGTTTATCTGTTCTGGCAATATTGTGGATGGTCTTTATATTTTAACTCCTGACATGCATGAATTATACAATTCTAAAATAGATAATAGCTCTCATGTAAAATCATTAAAGAGAAAGTTTCCTTCTACTAGTGAAGCATATCTTTGGCACTTGCGTTTGAGTCATATTAATTCAAGTAGGATTCAAAGACTATTCAAAGATGGACTTTTACAGCCCATGGACTTTGATGGATTTCTAGTTTGCGAATCTTGTTTGGAAGGTAAAATGACCAAACGGCCTTTTAATGCAAAAGATAGAAGAGCCCAAGATTTGCTAAAACTAGTGCATTCAGATGTATGTGGTCCTATGTCAATACAAGCAAGAGGTGGCTATGAGTATTTCATTACTTTCACTGATGATTACTCTAGATTTGGTTATGTGTACCTAATAAAACGGAAGTCCGAAGCCTTTGAAAAGTTCAAAGAGTTTAGGACTGAAGTTGAGAATCAATTAGGTAAACGCATAAAGGCCATTCGATCTGATCGAGGTGGCGAATACCTTCTTGGTGACTTCAAGGATTACTTGACTGAAAATGGGATTATATCCCAGTTGACTGCACCAGGAACTCCACAACAAAATGGTGTAGCAGAAAGAAGGAATAGGACTCTTTTGGATATGGTTAGATCCATGTTGAGTTATTCGACTCTACCAATTTCCTTTTGGGGATATGCCTTAAATATTGCAATGTATCTTCTGAATTTAGTACCTTCGAAGTCTATTCCTAAAACACCTGTAGAGTTGTGGAATGGGCGTAAGCCTAGTATGAGACATCTCCACATTTGGGGTTGTCCAGCACATGTGTTGAAAGGAAAGTTTGAAAAGTTACAGTTTAAAACAGAAGTGGTTTTCTTTGTAGGGTATCCAAAAGGAACTGTTGGAGGTTTATTCTATAGTCATAAGGATAATAAAGTGTTTGTTAGCACAAATGCCAAATTCTTGGAAAATGACTATATGAATGATTATACTCCTAGAAGTAGAGTTGTCTTGGCTGAAATGAATGAACCTGTAGTTGACCAACCAATGGATGAAACTAGGGATGATGTGGCTGTATTAGATACACCATAAGATATTACTCATGAGATGTCTAGTACACAAGTGCCTCGTCGTAGTGGGAGAATTGTTCGGCCTCCTATAAGATTTATAGGTTTAGGAGAAACCTATGAAGCTATCTCAGAAGAGGCTGAATCGGATCCTTACACTTATGATGAAGCCATGAATGATATAGATGCACATCATTGGATCCAAGCTATGAAATCTGAATTGGATTCTTTGTATTCCAATCATGTATGGAATCTTGTAAAGGCGCCTAACGGCATTAAACCTGTTGGTTGCAAATGGGTTTACAAGAGAAAGAGAGGGATAGATGGAAAGGTTGAAACCTTTAAAGCAAGACTAGTGGCGAAAGGGTATACACAAAAGGAAGGTATTGATTATGATGAAACTTTTTCGCCAGTAGCCATGCTTAAGTCTATCAGAATTCTCTTATCCATTACTGCTCATTATGATTATGAGATTTGGCAAATGGATGTCAAGATTGCATTTCTTAATGGCAATCTTGAAGAAGAAATACACATGTTGCAACCAGAAGGTTTCATAGCAAAGAACCAAGAGCATATGGTATGCAAGTTGAATAGGTCCATTTATGGACTTAAGCAAGCATCTAGGTCATGGAACATCAGATTTAATCACGCAATCAAGTCATTTGGTTTCGAACAAAATCTTGATGAACTATGTGTGTACAAAAGACATCGAGATAAAGTAGTAATGTTCCTAGTGCTTTATGTTGATGATATTCTACTCATTGGAAATGAAGTAGGGGTAATGTCATCGGTTAAAGTTTGGTTGTCTAGCCAATTTGATATGAAGGACTTGGGTGAGGCTAACTTTATTCTAGGAATCAAGCTTTGGCGAGATCGCAAGAATAAGATGTAAGGCTTATCACAAGCTGGATATATAGATAAGGTTCTAGAACGGTTTAGCATGCAAAACTCCAAGAAAGGATTGCTTCCTTTTAGACATGGAGTTCCTCTGTCTGATGACCAAACGCCTAAGACTCAAGAGGAAGAAAATATAATGAGACAAGTTCCTTATGCTTCTGCAGTAGGAAGTCTCATGTATGCCATGCTTTGTACTAGACCAGATATTTGTTATTCAGTTGGCATGGTCAGCCGATATCAATCAAATCTAGGACCAAAACATTGGCAAGCTGTAAAGCACATTCTCAAGTATCTTAGGAGAACGAGAGATTATATGCTTGTTTAGCATTGTGAGGATTTGATTCCCATTGGCTATACAGATTCAGATTTTCAATCAGATCTAGATTTCAGAAAATCCACTTCAGGATGTGTTTTCACCTTGGGAGGTGGAGCCATAAGTTGGAGGAGTGTTAAGCAATCTTGCATTGCGGACTCCACCATAGAAGCCGAGTACGTTGCTGCTTGTGAAGCGGCAAAGGAGGCTGTTTGGCTCAAGAAATTCCTTTCTGATCTTGGTGTTGTAAGAATGGAGCAAGTTCCCATCACATTGTTTTGTGATAATAGTGGAGCGGTTGCACAATCCAAAGATCCAAGAAATCACAAGAAAGGAAAGCACATTAAGAGGAAGTACCATATCATTCGAGACATTGTTGCTCGTGGAGATGTTGTGGTGGCAAAGATTGAAAGTGCAAATAATCTAGCAGATCCTTTTACCAAAACCTTGCCTCAAAGGACTTTCGAGTCACATTTGGAGGGAATGGGAGTTAGATTAATGCACAATAGTCTTTAGGGCAAGTGGGAGATTGTTAGGATATATGCCCTTAAATCCTATTGTATGATGCTATGTATGACATTATGTATAACTTAATGTTGTCTTTAATAAAGTTGTTTATTTCTTATTTAAAATAATGGTAACATGAATATTTGGACATTATCATATAGTCCATGAGATGCATAGTATGTGATTTATGTGAAAAGTCACAAAAGATATAAATCACAAGTTCTTTGTAAACTCAGAATTTATAGTTCGTAGTCAGTGATGAAATTGGGCATTTCATCTGTGAAGACTATAACGCATCAACTAAGATGATTTGTCTTGATCATGGAAGTGGTGACTTCTAGTTGATATGTTGATATGTTTTAAGAGTTAAGACATATTGAACTGGACCGCTGTGAGATTTATTATTTTCCTAACGACTGTCAAATGAATAATAAATCTCACGACTTCTATTTGCATGAACTCTTAATCCTGAGAGAATAATGGACCTGATCATGAGATGTAGGTTACTTTGATATACAGGAGTGAGATCTAAAGTAACGGTCAAAACCTCAGTATGTTGGGCAGCCGCATTTAGTGTTGATGGAACATATATTCTCAAGATAGAATTCATAGTCTCTTAACGGAGATATAAAATATTCCCTTGAGATAAGTTTAATGGGTTTGGTTATTCAGAGAGTTAGGCCTAACCACTTTGGTAAGAAATTACTAAAGTATATATTTATGAAATTGGATTTCATAAATATATGATGAATAACTCTAAAGGATTAAACCGGGTACTTAAGGATAAGATGTAGTAATTTTCAAAGTGGCAGTCTATATTTATGACTTTGTATTACTACGAATATTTTATGAAGGGGTTGCGTGTAAAATAAAGTCTTGGAATATAATTTATTAATAAGGCCTAGAGTGCAATTATATTTATATAGTGGTATTAAATATAATTAATGGTAACTTTGAACTTGTCAAGAGTTGACGGAAAAGCCCAAGGCCCATTGGAGCTAGTGTCTTATTGGTCCCATTCCAAACCACACATTAAAGCCCAATTGGAAAGGCCCAATAGGCCAGCCCAATTAGATAATCAGTTAGTTATAAAGGGAGAAACATAAAGAATTTTTTAAAAAAAGCGATTTTATCGTAGAGAAGAGAAAGAGTGTGAGACACACTTTCATTCTCCCTTTGAAAACTGATTGAGAGACCACACATCTTAGGCGTAAAGTGGAATTGGAGTGAAGATTAAAAGTTTTCCCAAGTGCTTCTAATCTTTGTTTTGAATTTCTCTACACCAAGGTACGCTATCTTATTCTTAAATTCTTAAATTTACAGAGTGCATGTTGTTAATCATGAATGAAATAGATCCTTGTTTGTTGCTTTCACTGTGTGTTTTGTATGAGATACAAAACTAGATTTTTATTCCAACAAATACATAATGGGGTCAACCCAATCCAAACGTACCAGCACACAACATTGCAACAAAGTAAACACACATCTAAAATGCAATAATTATTGTTATAATGCAAATGTGATGCACTGCATGATGATTTAAAACCACTTAAACAAGACCCATCCCAAAAACTTCACAAAAACTTCATCAATTTGAAAAACCCCAAAAATTTTCAAAAGTCCCAAAAGTTAGGTTAGAAAACATGAAATGCATGATAGAATGAGTGGAAAAGATCATACCAGATGAAAGAAGATGATCTTTAGGCCAAAAAACTCTTGGGAATGAAGTATGGAGTGAGAGAGAGAGGTTTTGGGTGGTGAAAAGTCAACAGGAGTCAATAGAGATCAAGAGAAATGAGAAAGAATTCGAGTGGGTCCTATTTTTAGAATCTTATAATTCTTGACAGATCGAGAAGGTTGAGAGGTGTCGAGTTTTAAAGGCTTGAAAAGATACAACTATTGAGCTAGCTATCAAGGAGCTTTCTAGAAATTTCCACAGTAAAGAGGCTCAATGGATCGAGAAGCTATCGAGCATCTATCGAAGAGACATAAAATTTCTCAATGGATCGAGGAGCTATCGAGAAGTTGTTGAAATTGCCTAAAAATAATTTTTTAAAGAAGAGAAAAACACAGACATGAATGCAATTAAACATGCTACTTAACCAAGGATCCAACTAACATTTTAAGCTCTCAAAATCATCTCTCAATCAAGAAAAATTTTAAGCACATAAATCCAAAAACACACACACAAACTAAACATGTCCAACCAATTTTATTTTTCAAAAACAAGTTAAGACAGTTTAGTGAACATACATTAACGCATATAAACCTTGTGATCGCCAAATCACATCGTACCTGCACATGTATCAAAAGTAGCAAAGAATATTGCATGTTATGTGTGAAAAACATTGCAAGATTGCATGAGTGTCTACATGTTATGACGACTCACACACGATCATAACTGCTTGATGCGGACTATCACCTTCGAGGTACATCCTATAACTCCCACATCTCCTAGAATACATGTTTGCAATCATATTTTGAAGTATTTTGTTTCTTTTGCTTTAATTTATCTTTGCATATTTTTCTTTTGTCATGCATTTCATGCATAGGTATATAAGAGAGATAAAAGAAATACCCAATTATGTTAAGCTTTCTGACATTGCACTTTTGCTATGCCGAAGCATACCGATGTCATTTTATGATTGGTGGGCAACAGTGGTGAGATGGTTATTTATACCTTTTCCTTAGGATTTTCTAGTCCTTCTTGTCAAAAAGAGTGATACGAGTGTTAAGTACAAGAGATTACTTAATCTTACTCACCACAAACAAGAGCCACAAAGCTCACTTGCTTAGTTGTGCATAGAAATGCTCATCTAAGCTACAAGAGATACAAAGTTTAGAAACTTTGTTTCATTGGCCATTCAAGGTACACAAGTACGAATGTACACAAACACAAACTGTTTTGTATTTTTCTAATTTTTCTAATTTTTTTTTTTAATTTTTATGAATGATGTTAGTGTTGGTTAAAATCTGGTTTTGTATCTCATACAAAACACACAGCGGAAGCAACAAACAAGGATCTATTTCATTCATGATTGACAACATGCACTCTGTAAATTTCAGAATTTAAGAACAAGATAGCGTACCTTGGTATGGAGAATTTCAAAACAAAGATTAGAAGCACTTGGGAAAACTTTTAATCTTCACTCCAATTCCACTTTACGCCCAAGATGTGTGGTCTCTCAATCAGTTTCCAAAAAGGAGAACGAAAGTGTGTCTCACACTCTCTCTTTTTCTCTACGAAAATCGCATTAAAAAATTCTGTATGTTTCTCCCTTTATAATTAACTGATTATCTAATTGGGCCGGCCTATTGGGCCTTTCCAATTGGGCTTTAATGTGTGGCTTGGAATGGGACCAAAAGGGACCAATAAGACACTAGCTCCAATGGGCCTTGGGCTTTTCCGTCAATTCTTGACAAATCCAAAGTTACCATTAATTATATTTAATACCACTATTTAAATATAATTGCACTCTAGGCCTTATTAATAAATTATATCCCAAGACTTTATTTTACACGCAACCCCTTCATAAAATATTCGTAGTAATACAAAGTCATAAATATAGACTGCCACTTTGTAAATTACTACATCTTATCCTTGAGTACCCGGTTTAATCCTTTAAAGTTATTCATCATATATTTATGAAATCCAATTTCATAAATATATACTTTAGTAATTTCTTACCAAAGTGGTTAGGCCTAACTCTCTGAATAACCAAACCCATTAAACTTATCTCAAGGGAATATTTTATATCTCCGTTAAGAGACTATGAATTCCATCTTGAGAATATATGTTCCATCAACACTAAATGTGGTTGCCCAACATACTGAGGTTTTGACCGTTACTTTAGATCTCACTCCTGATATATCAAAGCAACCTACATCTCATGATCAGGTCCATTATTCTCTCAGGATTAAGAGTTCATGCAAATAGAAGTTGTGAGATTTATTATTCATTTGACAGTCGTTAGGAGAATAATAAATCTCACAGCGGTCCAGTTCAATATGTCTTAACTCTTAAAACATATCAACATATCAACTAGAAGTCACCACTTCCATGATCAAGACAAATCATCTTAGTTGATACGTTATAGTCTTCGCAGATGAAATGCCCAATTTCATCACCGACTACGAACTATAAATTCTGAGTTTACAAAGAACTTGTGATTTATATCTTCTGTGACTAAATCACATAAATCACATACTATGCATCTCATGGACTATATGATAATGTCCAAATATTCATGTTACCATTATTTTAGATAAAAATAAACAACTTTATTAAACACAACATTAAGTCATACATAATGTTATACATAGCATCATACAATAGGATTTAAGGGCATATATCCTAACAGTTAGGACATATGTGGTTCAAGTTATTTTGAACATATGTCATTATTTTATATAATTGGCTTATCCTTTGATAAAACGCACTTTACTTGTATTTGGGTAGGTTTAGGACGTGTTTAATGCTTCAAGAAACTATGTTTCAAGATCAAGTGTTGAAGTCATCAAGTCTGTCCAAGAAACAAGCTGGAAAGTGCAAGTTCATTAAAGCTCGACACCTAGCACGACAAGTGCATCTATCGAGCTTTAAGAAGCTGTTTCATCCCCGAGGCTCGACAGCTGCTTGACAGCACCTCGACACCTCTAGCTGTCGAGATTTAAGGAAAACAGATTCTAAGTTCTGTTTTGATTCCAATCCGTACTTGTGTCTTTGAGACTTTTTTTCTTCTAACCCTAGACATATAAAAGGATTATTTTATGGGCCGTCAAAGTACACAAGTTGCACAAGCATTGAGAAATTCTTGTTCAAGCAATTTGTGATCCGAGACAAAGTTCAGGCCCTAGTTCATCTTTCTTGTGAAGAAGTTGCTGTGTAATGTATACCATAGGGTTTTGTAACCAAGCATCTTTTTTATCTTCATTGTATGGATGAATTGAAGAACTTTACAGCCAACAACTCTCTCTCTAGTTGGTGAATTGAAGTCGCGTACTGGAATCCACACAATTGGTTAGTCACGTACTGGGAGCCGTGCATCAAAAAGAGAAATTGTCACTACAGAATAAGTCCAATTGGGTATTGGGGTAAGGGTTCAACTGTAGGTTGGTAAGATACTGGAATTCCTTTACTTGTAACCGCTTGTTGTGATAATAGTGGAGTTTCAGGAGTGGTGACCTTAAATCACCTGGTGGGGTTTTTGCCGTGTAGGTTTTCCTCGTTCGTAAACAAATCACCATGTCATTTGATTCCCGCTGCATACTCTAGATTATTGATGATTTGTTTGCACTACCACGATATTTGCATGTTAACTTGATTAATTAAAAACTTGGCTAATTAATCAACTTAATTAATCACAAGGGGTCAACGCATTTGTGGCCTATCAAATGAAAACAAAACTAAAAAACAAACAAACAAAAATATATCAAACAAAGCAATGCATAAAAACTAGACTAACTCAAAATAAGAAAGCAAAACACACAAGAAATGCAAAAATAAACAAGAAGGGGAGAGAATGAAAAAGTGACTAAATCACTTGGAGCCCTTTTCCTTCCACACCTTGGAAGTACCTTTCCTTTTAGCAAATTATTGAACCGGTGATAAGGAGAAAGAATTGCAACCATTCAAGTTCGAAAAAAACAGGAGGGTCTTGAGGAGATCTCCTAGAGGAGCAAAAGAGGATGGAAATTGACTCAAGTTTCCAGTCGAGACCATGTTATTGCTCTATTGAGTGGCTTGCCACTTATAGCAATTAGGTCGAGTGTGTCTAGTTGCTCCACAATAATGATAGAGATGTTGCTTCTTCTCTTTAGACTTTTGAGCGTTATTCTTCTTAGCCCTAGGGTTTTTGGTTTCTTCTTAGCATGCTTAGGGGGTGCTCCTAATATAGATTTACTCTGGCCTATGTTCTCACTAGCTATCACAATTTTAGCATCATTATTCTCATATTCAATATTATTAGCAGGAGAACAAAAACAGTAGTACTAGAAGAAGCAATATTAGAAAAAGAGAAATCATACCTTAAATTGATTCGATCAAAAGCAGATTTCTAAAAACTGAGCATCTCATCAAGCTTTGCACTTAAAGTCCTCTCCAACTAAGCTTTAACTTGGAACAAGTTTGCCTCAAGCTTCTTGGTCTTCTCAACCAAGAAATTAACCTCTGCGCTCCAATAGTCTGATTGGCTTCATCAAAATTTGTGGAAACTTGCTCTCATTCAAGCTCCACTTCACTGAACTTCTTGGTGGCTAACTTATACAACTTCCCATGCTTTCCCAAGACCTTGTATAACTTTGCATAAGCGGTGTGAATGTCATCTTGCTCATCCATTTTCTCAAACTTTGATTTCACCAACGTCTTTTCTTCATCCACATCTTCTACAATCCCCTCAGTAGGATTGATAGTGGCAATGAAGGCATTTAGAATTCCATCATCTTCATTTTTGGAATCATCCTCAAGTTCAGTGTCGCTCAAGGTTGCAATAAGTGCCTTGCTCTTCCCAATGGACTTGAGATAAGTAGGGCACTCTTATTTCATGTGACCAAATCCTTGACACCCGAAACATTTAGGTCCTGAGGGAACAGTGTACTAACCACCATCCTTAGCATCCTTCTTCTCTTTGTCTTGGCTCCTAGATTAAGAAGAACTTGATTGCCTACACTCCTTGTCGAAGCCTCTTGCATTGGCATTCTTCATGAACTTCTTGAATTGCCTGGTGATGTAGGACTTCATTTTAGAATCTTCATCATCTAAAGACTCGTCCATGTCACTGCTCTTGGCCTTCAATGCCATGCTTTTGCCTTTACTCGACTTATCAATCCTCGTCAAACCTAACTCATAGGTCTGCAGATTACCAACCAGTTCTGTCAAATGAATCTTGTCAATATCCTTTGATTCCTCTATAGGGGTAATCTTAGAATAGAATCTCTCGGGCAGAGATCTGACCAAATTTCTCACAATCTTGGGTTTGGGAATGGTTTCCTCAAGATTAAAAGCTGAGTTTACTATGTCCTTAAGCCTGGCATAGAATTCATCAAATAACTCATCCACCTCCATCTTAATTTCTTCGAAGCTAGTAGTGAGCCTTTGAAGCTTTGAATCCTTGGCAGCCTTGGTTCCTTCATAGGTTGCCTAGAGAATGGTCCATGCTTCCTTTGCAGTTTCAATGGAGGATATCTTCTTGAACTTCTCATTTGTGACCGCACTGAATAAAGCATTCAATGCCCTACTGTTGAAACTTGTCGTCTTGATCTTTGCATCATCCAACCATGCCCTAGCTTTCCTTCATTAGATGCTCCTCTTGAGGAAAAATAGCGATATCATCGTTGGTAGAAATCTAATAAGATGGCCAAGTGCAGAAATCTAATGAAATTGGATTTTATAAATGTATGATGAATGACTTTAAAGGATTAAACTGGGTACTCAAGAAATTAAGATGTAGTAATTTATAAAGTGGCAATCTACATTCATGACTTTGTGTTACTACGAATATTTTATGAAGGGGTTGCATATACAATAAAGTCTTGGGATATAATTTATTAATAAGGCCTAGAGTGCAACTATATTTATATAGTGGTATTAAATATAGTTAATGGCAACTTTGGACTTGTCAAAAGTCGACAGAAAAGCCCAAGGCCCATTGGAGCTAGTGTTTTATTATTTCATTTTGGTCCCACTCTAAGCCACACACTTAAGCCCAATTAAAAAGGCCCAAAAGGCCAACCTAATTAGATAATCAGTTAGATACAAAGGGAGAAACATATAGAATTTCTGTGTGTGTGAAAAAGTAAGAACACCATTGTGAAGTGGTGTGTATGTGTAAGAAGTGTTAGACACTTTTGACATTCTCCCTTTGAAAGCTGATTGAGAGACCACACATCTTGGGCGTTAGTGGAATTAGAGTGAAGATTGAAAGTGTTCCCAAGTGCTTCTGACCTTCGGTCTTGAAATTCACTACTCCAAGGTACACTCTCTTGTTCTTAAATTTTGAAACTTACATAGTATATGTTAACATTTATGAATGAAGTAGATCCGTTGTTTTTCTGCTGCATATGTTTTGTATGTGGTACGAACATGTTATTTTCCATCATTTTGGTACAAATCTCCTTTCAAGGTATGACAATAGGAGAGAAGGAGAAGATACTATAAGGATATCTCTCTTGAGAATGAGTAGCTCTCTCTAACAAGGTGGGTGTTGTAGAAATCTCTCTCAAGAGTTTTCTTCTGAATAGTCTCCTTACAATTTTGTGGGTAATGAAGATATATATAGTATGAGCGAAGGATATAAGATTCACACTTACAATTATCCAGGCAGAGAGTTTTGTGGTTCACTTGCGAAATATAGCCAGGCAAAAAACTATTCAAATTCTAGCTTATGCTTCTCATGTGGCCTTTCGCGGGTTGTTCACTCAAGAGTTAGTCGCGAGCAAGTCGCGAGATTAATTGTCTTGAGCAATCTTCGCCAACTTAATACTCAACCTATTACAAATAAATCCTTCAAAATACAAGGAAAGAAATTAATGAAATTACAACACTTTTTGTTATGAAATAAAGTCAACATAAATTTTATGTGAAAACTATAACTTAACATTGTTGTATTATTTTTAAATTTATAACTAAAAAATAAATTTGGATTACTCATTAGAGAGAGAGAGATTATTCATGTGAGTGTTAAATAAGAAAGAATTATTATTTATATATACATATATATATATATATATATATATATATAATAACTAATAGTAAAAATGTTTGACTTTTTGTTGACCACTTCTCATTGTGCCACATGTTTGCACAAATTATTGGCACAATTACAATTTAAAAGACCGAAAAGTTGTCTTTTATTTGAATTAATTGAACCTTTTCACTACAATATTTGTTACAGTTGGTGGCTTGATTCGATTTATTTAAAAAACTGAATCGTCGTATATATGAAGTCTCACATTATTTTATTGAGAGCATCAAGCAGGGGCAGAGAGAGACACGTTACATGGGTAGTTATAAATTTTGCAAGGGTCAAATTCCTTCCTAAAAAAACACTTCTTCTATCTCACTATACGCTTTCCTCCCTCTCTCTCACCCTTTCTCTATACTTCCCTCCATATAAATTTTGTCCTATCTGCAAAAGCACTTATAGCAAGACTTCACCATTTTTTACAAGCAAAGTTCCATAGCAAGTCCAAAGGTTCACCGTAAGTCCTAAAATTACTTTTTTTGGTGCAATTTTTTTATGATTTTTTTTTTTTTTTTTGGGTTGAGAAATTGAGGGAAAAGAGAAGGGAAAAAAGGGTTTTGGATCCTGGGAAATAATATGAGAAATCTGAGGGCACTACTGTTAAGATATGATAAAAACCTAAATAGACGAAAGCTATGCCCTAGCCAATTCAGAAAACTATATCAATCATCCTCTAGAGAAGGAGTAGAAGAAGGAGGAGGAGGAGGAGGAGTACTATGCTTTTGCCCTTCTGATTGATTCCTTATAGTTCCAAAAATCCCCCTACAAAATTCTCTAAGCAAAAACCAATGGTTGTCTAAGTGGATATGTATTTCTTATTTGAATTGTGATTGTAGTAATTATTATTGATTGAAGGGATTGGTAGTAAAGATTGGGTTTCTAGGGTCATTTTGAGAAAATTCAAATAATTTTTTGATGTGTTTTGTTTGATTATTTGTTTTGTTTCATGTGTTAACTATTAATGCTTTGAGATGTCATATAAACTTCAAACTGGTTTTTTTTTTTTTTTTTTTTTTTTTTTTTTTTTTTCAGTTTATGAATATTGATATAAGGGAAAAAAAACTATTTCTACCCAAAATCAAAACATAGAACAGTTCAACTCTCTTATTTTCTATTTCAAACTATTTGACTCTTTAAACACAGTTTGCTCTCTCCCTCTTTTCTCAATCTCCCCAGTCCCAACCACAATCTCTTTCCATTGTTTAACCCAACTCTTTCTAGCCTTTGCAACTCTGCCCTTATGGTTATGAATGCTCTGCTTCATTTAAAATAGAAAACAACAAATACATTAGGGACACAGAAATTTGAGGGGATTTATGGAGCCTACATGTAGAAACTTGACCACCCAAAAAACCTTAAACCCACACACATATGGGTCATGATCTATGCTTTATTCCACTGCCACCAAAAAATTGCCTTCTCTGTTTTTAGTTAATCGTAGCCACAAAAGCTGCATAAGTTTGCATGCTCTCAATTTGGCTTTCAATATTGGTTGTTGTCCCTAGCAGGCTATACAGTAAGGCTTCCTTTGCATCTTTCACGCCCAATGGAGTTTTTGGTTGTCTAGTCCAGTTTAATATAAAGTATTTGGGAAAGACTGGTCACATCCTAAGAATTAAACTTTGTTAAAATTCAGAATTTAGGATGTTTGATCTATTTCAAATTACTTAAATAGATTAGATTCTAGCCAAGTATAGCATGTAATACTTCAAGAGAGAATTCTTTCCTTTTAAGTTTAAAGCTCCTTTATATAGGGCTATAGTCCTAAGACATATAAAAGAAAGAGCATATTAAGATGGTTCCTTGTACTAATTCAATAGGAAGTCTTTATGCTATGCTATATACTAGGCTAAATATCTATTTTGCAGTGGGCATGGTAAGCATATATAAATTAATCAAAGATCACTTAATTAAGTGGGAGTAAAGCATATACTCAAATATCTTAGGAGAATGAGGGATTATATGCTTGTCCATCAAAATGAGGTTTTGATAGTTACTGGATGTACAAATACTGACTTGTAGTTTGATTGTGATTCATGAAGTTGGACTTCAAGATATGTGTTCATCCTAGATGGTGAAGATACACATTAAGCATAAGTATCATCTCATTAGAGAGATATGAATACGTGAGAAGTAGTAGTAGAAAAGATATTTTATGCAATAAATATGGTTGTAACTTGTTTCCAAGCCTTGCCATAGAGTGATTATGAATTATTCGGATATATGGTAAATTGCCTTTGAGAGCAAATGGGAGATTATTGGGGTTTATGCCCTAAAATCCAATTTATTGGCATGTCATAAATAATTAAATTATTTAATTATATGAGACTATTTATAAATGAACTAATGAGACATTATCTTAGCCCATGAGATGCATTGTATGTGATTTAATCAAAAAAGATGTAAATCACAAGTTCCTTGTAAACTCAAAATATAGTTCGTAGTCGTTGATGAAATTAGGCATTTCATATGCGAAGATTATAACATATCAACTAAGTTGATTTGTCTTGATCATGGAAATGGAGATTTCTAGTTGGTATGTTGATATGTTTTAAGAGTTAAGACATATTAAACTGGATCGCTGTGAGATTTATTACTCTCCTAACGACTGTCAAACGAATAATAAACTCACGACTTCTATTTACATGAACTCTTAATCCTGAGAGAATAATGGACTTAATCATCAGGTGTCGGTTGCTTTGATATATCAAGAGTGATGGGCAGCCACATTTAGTATTGATGGAACATATATTCTCAAGATGGAATTCATAGTCTCTTAACGGAGATACAAAATATTCCCTTGAGATAAGTTTAATGGGTTTGGTTATTCAGAGAGTTGGGCCCAACCACTTTAATAAGGAGTTACTAAAGTATATATTTATAGAATTGGATTTCATAAATATATGATGAATAACTTAAAGAATTAAATTGGGTACTCAAGGATTAAGATGTAGTAATCTTCAAAGTGGCAGTCTACATTCACTACTTTATATTACTACAAATATTTTGTTGGGGTTTATGCCCTAAAATCCAATTTATTGGCATGTCATAAATAATTAATTTGTTTAGTTATATGAGACTATCTATAAATGAACTAATGGGACATTATCTTAGTCCATGCATGGTATTGTATGTGATTTAGTCACAAAAGACGTAAATCACAAGTTCTTTATAAACTCAAAATGTAGTTCGCAATCGGTGATGAAATTGGGCGTTTCATCTGTGAAGACTATAACATATCAACTAAGGTGATTTGTCTTGTTCATGGAAGTGGAGACTTATAGTTGGTATGTTGATATGTTCTAATAGTCAAGACATATTGAACTGGACCGCTGTGAGATTTATTATTCTTCTAATGACTGTTAAATGAATAATAAATCTTACAACTTCTATTTACATCAACTCTAAATCCTGAGAGAATAATGGACCTGATTATGACATGTAGGTTGCTTTGATATATCAAGAGTGAGATCTATTAGTCACGGTCAAAACCTCAGTATGTTGGGCAGTTGCATTTAGTGTTGATGGAGCATATATTTTCAAGATAAAATTCATAATCTCTTAACGGAGATATAAAATATTCCCTGGAGATATAAAATATTCCCTTGAGATAAGTTTAATGGGTCTGGTTATTTAGAGTGTTTGGCCAAACCACTTTAGTAAGGAGTTACTAAAGTATAGATTTATGAAATTGGATTTCATAAATGTATGATGAATAACATAAAGGATTAAACTGGGTACTCAAGGATTAAGATGTAGTAATCTTCAAAGCGACAGTCGATATTCATGAATTTTTATTACTATGAATATTTTAATGAAGGGATTGCATGTATAATAAAGTCTTGGGATATAATTTATTAATAAGGTCTAGAGTGTAATTTTATTCATATAGTGGTATTGAATATAATTAATAGTAACTTTGGACTTGTCAAGAGTTGACAAAAATGCCCAAGGCCCATTGGAACTAGAGTCCTATTTGTTCCCTTTTGATCCCACTCCAAGCCACATACTAGAGCCCAATTGGATTGGCTCAAAAGGCTAGCCCAATTAGATAATCAATTTTATAAGAGACTTTTATAAGGGTCTTTCATTACGATCATACAAGGAATGAAATGGTTTGTATGTGAGTGTTGGGCACTCTCTTATTCTCTCCTTGGAAACTGATTGAGAGATCGATTGAAAGACCACACTTCTTGGGCATCAAGTGAAATTGGAATGAAGATTAAAAGTGCTCCCAAGCACTTCTATTCAAATTGTTTTGAATTTTACTACACCAATGTATGCTTTCTTGTTCTTAAATTCTAAAACTTGCATAGCACATGTTATCAATTGTGAATGAAGTAGATCCGTTAATTTTCTACTGCGTATGTTTAGTATGCAATACAAACATGTATTTTTCCAACAAATGATATCAGAGAGGTCTTTAATTCGGATCTGTATAACATGTTTTGTGAGTTTTGGAATTAGAGATAATAGTTTCATGATGTTAGAAGATTATGTATGTATTTAATTTTCTACAGGGTTGTTGAAACTATGATTTGATAAAAACTAATATTGATGTTATGATGTTGTATAGATTTGAATTTAAGTATGTTAAATTGATCTTTAAGGCTATAGCATCAATGGAATTCAGTATTGATATCAAATTCCATCTATTATGTTCATATGGTGGCTATTTGTTCATGGAAAACTGTTGAAAATTGTTCAAATGTTCCTTTTAAAAACTGAAAACACAGGTTTTTCATGGGTTACCTTCCCGTGAAATTACTCGCGAAAAACATCTCTGAAGCACAAAACTTTTCGCAGGTAAGCTTTACTCACGAAATAGTCGTGAAAGATTCTGTTTGAATTTTGTGTTTTCACAAACTTTTTCGCGGGTAAGCTTTACTCGCAAAATAGTCGGAAGACAATCGTGAAAGTTTCTATTTGACTTTTGTGTTTTCACTTTTTTGCCTTGACACATTTTTCCGAGAAGAGCTTAGTCGTGAGATACTCGCAAAAATGACACTGAAGGGAATTTTGCACTTTTTCTAAGTGTTTTCAAATGTATAAAGAGCAAGGCTACGTGTGATTAGATTACACATGTTTCTAACTAAAAGACCTAATGAGATCGAAGATATTAGTTAAATAGAACTCTTAGTCTTAAATAGTTTGAGACTTGTCTTTTTGCAAACATTCTAATGAGATTGGAATTGTTGTATGATTGAAAGTCCTTAATTTATTTTAATTAGAAGTTTTTATGAGATTAAAATTCTAATTATAGCTATATAGTTTCTAATGAGATTAGGATACTTTATCTAGTAAATTAAGGATCAAGTTCTATATAACTAATTTTTGATTCATTAGTGTTTAAGGAATCTTAAATAGTTTAGAACTTCCATTTTAGTTAGTGATTCTAATGAGATTAGAGTCTTCAACAAGTGCAAGGTTATTAGTTGTGATGGGATCACAATTATTTAAGAAAAACCCAAATAACGAGTAGGAGTGTTGAATTAACCCTTTTATTAAGTTTATTGTAATGTGAATAGATATCTTTACTTGACTTCAAGTCTTGTACTCCATGCAGAGGGTATTTGCTTCACGGATTACAAGGTTAAACTTCTTTGTGATTGCTCAAATGTTCGTTATGCTATTGTGATGTGACTCAGTTACATCACATTGAATTTAAACAATTAAACACATTTGATGTGTAAAATTAAAATTGTGATTAGATCACAAGGATTTCATGACAATCCACTTGTTTTAAAATTTCTAATGGGAGAGAGATACAAGGGTTGGATCTCATGGCATCCATTATTGGTTCATAGTAGTGTGGGTAAGCACTTTGTCTTGGCATATATGCCTCGCTATCCCAAAGGAGGGTGTTTACTTCATAGTACTACAAGATTGAACTTACCCGTTTAAAGTAGTGTGAACAAGCACCTCGTCTTGGCATATATGTCTCGCGATCCTAAATGAGGGTGTTTTGTTTCATGGTACTACAAGTTTAAACACTATAAAGGGAGATGAAATGTGGCTACACATGATTCTAGATAATTGTGTACACTAGACTAAGTGTAATGTTAACCTCCCGAAGGAGCTATGTCATTATTACTTAGAAGCTGAAGGAAAAACGGTAAATTATTTTTGTTTGGTAAGAGTTACCATGATGGCATTAATAATAAGAATATTTCTTGCCTAATCATAGTAATTGGTATAAACTCATTACTGAGGAATATTAATTGTGGGATTAGGTTGTAGTTGCACTTAATATAGTATGGTTTTCGGGTTCCATATTATATGGTTGTGGATGCAAAATATAATGTCCCTGTAATTATGTTCATAGTCTCAAAATAAAGTTGTCATAATTTTGTTCTCTAGCTATTATTTTAAATAAATCACATTAACTAAGAAATAATTTTGGACATGGTGCTTAAAGGACTTGAAGTACATATCTATGTTTCGATTCAGCATTGTCATAATTTCCTATGCATGATGCATTGATGGAAGATGGCTTATGATATGATCATAATCTCCATTGAAATGCTAATATGTTACATTGGCTTTTATCTCAATTGTGCTACAGCATGAGATGCAAGAGTTAGTACTAGACTTAGACTTTGTATTAAGTCTAAATGAGATGTTTGGTATGAAATATCGTGCTACTAGACGATATTCAATAAAAGCCATATTGAGTGCCAAGAAAAGCTTAAGGAGTTCCAATTCTATATCATTTTATGAAAATATTTTCATTTTAAAATGAATTGGAATTCTTGGATGTAGAGACTAAATGTTAATCTCATTTGGATATGATCCACAGGTTCTTGTTAGAATCATTTGATCAATTCAGATTGTTTTGAAAATAAATAAGTAAATTTTTATTATATCTGAATTGATGAGTGAGTTCTACATAACAAAAGACATCCTAAAAGCTAAGGCTAGGATCAATATGATTTAATTCAAATTCTTAGCCTAGACTGAAAGGTAAGGGTGGTAAGAAGAGGAATTAAAATACCAAACACTTAGGCAAGCTAGTTGCCCTAGTAGTTGCCAAAAGGAAATTCGACTCAAAAGTATGACCAAAAGGAAAGTGTTTCTGTTTTGGTAAAGCTAAGCATTGTCCATGATTATTTTCTAGATGGAAATTTACACGTTTTACTTTTTAAAGAGAAAGTTTCCATCCCTTGGTATTGTATGTTTTGACACTTATGTCTAGATCTTATTAATCTAAATGATATTATAGATTGGTGAATGATGGGTTTTTAGAACCATTATTTTGTTATATTCCCAATCTATGAATTCTATTTAGGGGATAATATGATCTGGGGTCCTTTATTGTAAAGGAATATAGTTTCAATGACTTCTTTTAAATGAGTGCATACATGAAGGAGGAATAAGACTCTTTTAGAAATAGTAAAATACATGATTAGTATTTTCGTTTGATTATTTTTTTTGGAGATATACTCTAATAATTACCATACATTTTCTAAATTTGATTTCAAAAGTCAGTTCCTAGGACATTTGTCAAATTGTGGATTGCATGAAAACCTAGTATATGATACTTCCACTTTTGAAGATGTCTAGCACCTATGCTAGAAAGGAAGTCTAACAAATTGAAATCAAAAGGTAGAAAAAAGTGTGTTTATGATGGGTATCAAAAAGGAATTGCAGAAGATTGGTTTGGTAGTCACAAAGAAGACAAGATGTTTGTAAAGTACAATTACAAAGTTCTTGATGATGACTATGTGAATAATCGTAAAGCTAAACGTAGAATTGTTCTAGAAAAAAAATGTCAAAATTTGTTGAAAGACAACTATAAAATACATTTAGAAATGAGATGGTTGTATTAGATACACCACAAGGCATTATTCTAGATATATAGCTAATACGCCGATACAATATCGTAGTGGGAGGATTATCAATTATCAAATAAATTCACACTTTTGGAATAAACTTTTGAAGTCATTCCACAAGGATATGAATTTGATCCTCGGTCCTACATAAAGGTAATAGATGATATAAATATTGATTACTAGATCAAGGTTATGTAAATAGAATTAGATTCCATTTATAGTCTAGATCTTATAGAGGCGCCTAATGGCATTAAGCTTATTGTTCTCAAATAGGTCTACAAGAAAAATGAGATTGATAGAATTGAAGGTGCAAACCTTCAAAGTCAAGACTAGTGGCGAAAAGATTTATTCAGAAAGAAATGTTTCGACAATGAAAAGATTTTTTCACCAATAGTCAAGTTTGACTCTATCTAGATTCTCTTATCCATTATATTTCATTTGGATGAAATATGGAAATAGATATCAAGAAAGCTTCTTTTAGTAGCAATCTTGAGGAAGACATCTATATGATGTAACTAGACTTGTACATAGCAAAGGAAACAGTAGTGTTTAGTATGCAAGTTGCTTAAATTCCATTTATGGGCTAAAGCAAGCATCTAAATCATAAAATATCATCTCTGATCAAGAAATCAAATTATTTGATTTTGATCAAGTATTAAAAGGCCTTATGTGTATTAAAGCTATATAGAATAATAAATTTTTTAATGTATGTTGATGACATTTTAATCATTCAAAATGATGTAGAGTTATTGTCGTCAATAGAATTTTTGTTGTCTAATCTAGATTGATATAATGTACTTGGGAAAGACTAATTATCCTAAGAATTTAACTTTGTTAAAATTCAAAATTAGGATGTCGGGTCTATCTCAAACTGCTTAAATAGATTAGATTCTAGCCAAGTATAGCATGTAATACTTCAAGAAATGATTCTTTCCTTTTAAGTTTGAAGTTCATTTATATAGGCCTATAGCCCTAAGACATATAAAAGGAAGAGCATATTTAGGCAATTCCTAATACTATACTAACAGGAAGTCTTTATGCTATGCTAAATACTAGGCTAAATATTTATTTTGCGGTGGGCACAGTACACAAATATAATTTGAGTCAAAGATCACTTAATTTAGTGGGAGTAAAGCATATACTCAAATATCTTAGGAGAATGAGGGATTATATGCTTGTCCACAAGAGTGAGGTTTTGATGGTCAATGGATGTGCAAATACTGACTTGTAGTTTGATTATGATTCAAGAAGTTGGACTTCAAGATATGTGTTCATCCTAAGGGGTGAAGACACACATTAAGTGTAAGTATTATCTTATTAAAGAGATACAAGTACTTGAGTAGTAGTAGAAAAGATAATTTATGCAATAAATCTAGCTGCAACTTATTTCCAAACATTGCCTTAGAGTGACTATGATAAGTGTTAGATATATGGTAAATTGTCTTTGAGGGCAAGTGGGAGATTGTTGGGATTTATACCCTAAAATCTAATTTATTGGCATGTCATAAATAATTAAATTGCTTAATTATATGAGACTATCTATAAATGAACTAATAGGATATTATCTTAGTTCATGAGATGCATTGTATGTGATTTAGTCATAAAAGATGTAAATCACAAGTTCATTGTAAACTCAAAATGTAGTTCGTAGTCTGTGATGAAATTGGGCGTGTCATCTGTGAAGACTATAACATATCAACTAAGATGATTTGTCTTGATTATGGAAGTGAAGACTTCTAGTTAGTATGTTGATATGTTTTAAGAATTAAGACATATTGAACTAGACCGCTGTAAGATTTATTATTCTCCTAACAACTGTCAAATGAATAATAAATCTCACGACTTCTATTTACATCAACTCTAAATTCTGAGAGAATAATGGACTTGATCATAACATGTAGGTTGCTTTGATATATCAGGAGTGAGATCTATTAGTCACAGTCAAAACCTCAGTATGTTGGGTAGCCGCATTTAGTATTGATAGAACATATATTTTTAAGATGAAATCCATAATCTCTTAACGGAGATATAAAATATTCCCTTGAGATAAGTTTAATGGGTTTGGTTATTCAGAGTGTTTGGCCTAACCACTTGCGTAAGGAGTTACTAAATTATATATTTATGAAATTGGATTTCATAAATGTATGATGAACAACATAAAGGATTAAACCAGGTACTCAAGGATTAAGATGTAGTAATCTTCAAAGTAGCAGTCTATATTCATGACTTTGTATTACTACGAATACTTTAATGAAGGGGTTGCATGTATAATAAAGTCTTGGGATATAATTTATTAATAAAGCCTGGAGTGCAATTATATTCATATAGTGGTATTGAATATAATTAATGGTAACTTTGAACTTGTCAAGAGTTGACAGAAAAGTCTAAGGCCCATTGGAGCTAGAGTCTTATTTGTTCCCTTTTGGTCCCACTCCAAGCCACATACTAGAACCCAATTAGATAATTAGTTATATATAAAGAGAGAAACTCCAAGCCACATACTAGAGCCCAATTAGATAATTAGTTATATATAAGGAGAGAAACATACAGAATTTTATAAGAGATCTATCATAAGGGTCTTTCATTAAGATCATACAAGGAATGAAATGGTTTGTATGTGAGTGTTGGACACTCTCTTATTCTCTCCTTGGAAACTAATTGAGAAACTACACTTCTTAGGCATCGAGTGAAATTGGAGTGAAGATTAAAAGTGTTCCTAAGCACTTCTATACAAATACTTTTGAATTTCACAATACCAAGGTATGCTTTTTTGTTCTTAAATTCTGAAACTTACATAGCACATGTTATCAATTGCGAATGAAGTATATCCGTTAATTTTTCACTGCATATGTTTAGTATAAGATAAAAACATGTATTTTTTCAACATATTTTATGAAGGGATTGAATGTACAATAAAGTCTTGGGATATAATTTATAGATAAGCCTTAGAGTGCAACTATATTTATATAGTGGTATTAAATATAGTTAATGGTAACTTTGGACTTGTCAAGAGTTGACAGAAAAGCCCAAGGCCTATTGGAGCTAGTGTCTTATTGATTTCTTTTGGTCCCACTCCAAGCCACACATAAGAGTCCAATTGGAATGGCCCAAAAGGCTAGCCCAATAAGATAATCAATTATATATAAGGAGAGAAACATACAGAATTTCATAAGGGGGTTTTCATTAAGATCATATCAGGAATGAAATAGTTTGTATGAGAGTGTTGAACACTCTCTTATTCTCTCCTTAGAAACTGATTGAAAGACCACACTTCTTAGGCATTAAATAGAATTAGAGTGAAGATTAAAAGTGTTCCCAAATACTTCTAATCTTTGGTTTTGAATTTCACTGCACCAAGGTACGCTTTCTTGTTCTTAAATTCTAAAACTTACATAGTACATGTTATCAATTGTGAATGAAGTAGATCTGTTAATTTTTCGCTATGCATGTTTTGTATGAGATACAAACACGTATTTTTCATGTGTTTTTCCAACAGTTGTGAGTTTCCTTTTTGAGTTTTTCTTACTTTGTCTTTGTTTTTATTGCACTTGGTATTTGAAATTTTCTGTTTACTTCATTGTATGTGTGTGTGAGATTTATTAGAGTGATTAGATAGTAAATTCTTAGTAACTATTCATATCATTCGTGTTTTCTTTTACTGGATTTGAAATACACTAGTGTGATGATTTGGAGTGTTTTGTGGAACGTTGTGGAGCTTAATTATTTATTTGGTACTAGGTTTTGACTGAATTTGGAATTAAAAGTTGAAGAATTATTTGTTGTTTAGAGTTGTACTACAAGTTGAAGATTTAGGTTGGTGACAATGTTATCTGCTCCCTCAAAGTGTTTGTAAAAATGCACAAACCATACTTTCCATCACTTAGGAAGTACTAGGTAAAAAATTTGATAAAAGACTTTCCATCCTTACTGAAACTTATTTTGATTCTAAACGTCAATGTGAAGGGTTTCACTAAATTTTTTCAATTAGGCTTTTGTTTTGAGGAAAATATTTCCTATTAATAAAGCAGTCCTATTGGTAAGTGCTCTGCTATATTCCTTTTAGAGATTAATTTATGGGTATTTTTACATTTGCTTAGGAACTTTGATTCATGGGAACTGTTTTCGTTAAGGTGGTGTTGTCTTTGTTACAAAACGAGGAAAAGGAAGTTTATAAGAAGCCTAAATCTGAGATAAAGAAAGGGTATTTCTTTCCGCATTGTTAGGAAGTTTGAACAGCAAAGAAGGAAAGCTACTAAATTAAAGTAATAGAATGAACCCTTTGTGCAAAAATGTTTTTTTTTTTTGGTAGTGTATGCCTAAGTTTTAGTTGGCTTGGTTCCTTATTTTTATTGCTTTGCTCTATTAGAAAATGTTGCAAAGTTTATATCATCAATTTTGGTTGTTTAACCTGTTTTCTTTAAATTGTAAACCCCTCGATATTCTTCCCTTCGTATCAGTTTCTTTCAACAAGAATAGTTACTCAACCAAGCAAGGTTGAAGAGTTAGTCAGGGAGCCAATTTGTAAGGTATTCTTAAAGAAAATTAAGACTTAAATAAATCAACAATGGTCTCTTCAAAACCCCTTTGCTATTAGCCTTCAACATTCTTTGGTATCTAAAACATTCAATGGCTTTAATATACTAATAAAAACAGAATTTTGTCCAATAGATTCACCAGTTTTCTCGCTTTGTCCAATCAAAACAGAATCTTGTTTGGGTAATGTTTGAAAGAATGTTAAATGTCTTTGTGTGTGGTTGTCTTTAGAATGAATAGATTATGACTTTGGGAATTTATGTTTTGACTTAAGTGGTTTATAAATATTGGGGTCTTGAAGCTTATTTTATCATAATTTACCACAAATCAAATTTTATTTCGAATAAAAAAAATCAATTGATATTGTATAACCTATTATCTATACCTTTAAAAGAAAGGTTTTTTAAAGGATTTTTTTCCCTATTTGAAGCTTCTCAATGGGTATCACAAGGCCTTGAATATGTTGTGTTCTATTAGTCTATCTTCTCTTTTCTCTACCCATCTCATTTTCCAAAACCACATCATAACCTCCATTTTATTTGGTATGTGATTTTACTAATAAGCTTTGGCTTTGGGATTTTTGTTTTATATGCCAAGTTCTATAAAATGAGCAATGTGAGTTTGAATGTTTTGTTTTGGTTATCTTTGTGTTTGTTCTCTATTTGTTTGTTTAAATTTCTCATTGAATAAAATTTGTTCTATGGATCCAATTTGTTAAAAAGATTTCTTCTTCAAAATGTTATTTTTCTGCACTATTTTTCTACATAAAATCTGCACTATTACACATCTAAAATCTTTTTTTTTTTTTTTTTTTTTTTTGCAACTAAAATCTGCACTACACTGTTTCACAAAATCTACACTGCACTGTTTTATAAAAATTTGCGTTGCATTATTTCATTAAATTTGCTCTATTTTGAGTAACTTTCTGCATTGTTTTTAAATAACTTCTGTCTTGGTTGTCTTTGTGTTTTTTCACTGTCTGTTTAAATTTCTCAGTGAATAAGTAGAACATATTGAATATATATATTATGGGTAAACATCAATACATATTGAATATATGATGATGTTAAGGATTGGAATCTTAGTTTTAATTTTAATTCATCACTTTTAATTTTTATAATTTTTAAATCTGATTTATTTCTTTTCATTAAATATATTCCTGACTGGGACTCCTTTTTTACACTACTCCTCTCTCTTAAACCCAATTCTTTGCCCCTTTTCACTATCAATTTTCTCTCCACAACCCGAAACCACCATCAGTCCTTCTCTCCCACAACTCAATGGTTCCACCTTCTCCGACAGAACTCAACGACTCCAGATGGCCAAGTTACAAATACATCCCCAGTTCGATAAAGAGGCAACATATGGAATAAGTGTGTAGAAGAAGATTGCAATGACCATTAAGTAGCTCTTTGAGATGGATTTTTTTGGACTAACAGTGGAGTTCATCGACTGCAATAAGGTTATATCCACATGCATAATTATTTTGTTGTATGAATTTCAATATAAATTGGATTTTTTTGGCTTAAGCTTGAAATTGATGGTATATCAGTTTTAGGGATTAGGTCTGCACGACATAATTAGGGGAATGATTGATTCAATTTTACTTTGAATTAAATTACATATTTTCATTCATTTTTAATTCATTGTACCACAAAATAAATATATGCAATTTTTTTTATTGTTTGCTTTTTTTTTTTCATCCTGATATGTCAATAAGTTTTTAATTTGTAGATTACGTTATTCTAAGTTTTTTTTCAAGTTCCTCTATGTCAGCACTTGTATGCCAACCAAGTTCTATTTCTTGGCTATATTTGTTAGGTGTTTGACAAAAGGCCTGCAAGAGTAACTGTTGTACATGTATTGGAGTAATAGAATAAATAAACTAACATAAACTATTTGATGATGGCCCATGGTCACTAAGCTACATCTTGCAATTCAATGTGTCATTCAGTCATGTTTTCTGTTTTATAACTGATATTCATGGGTGTATATTTTTGCTATATGAAAAATGGGGTGCGCTGATGGGGTGAATTGACTTGATTGTATTTTTGAAGACTAGGTTGGATTACTGATGTGTGGATTTCTATACCTAATTGTTTGATCCTCTGCTGGTGATGGGTGCTTTAATAAAAATATGTTGGATTGCTTTAGTCGGAAATACATAACTATGCGAATATTTAGGTGTGTTGTTTCAAGTCCACCCTTTGCAAATAAATTATAAGGCAAAAAATGTTATGGTTAGAGGGTGAAAGTTTTTAATTTGAATACTTTGTCATGGCTTGTGGATCCTTTGGGCATATTTTGATATGATTAGGCAAGGTGGCTAATTGAGTGCATTTGATTTATGTGTAGGAACTGAGGGCAACTTAGCCAAATCACAAGAAAGATATTTTGTGGCATATGTGAAGTTTGCCTTGGATCTAACCAATGCACCACTAAAAAATTATGCAACTGTTTGGGAAAAGAAAAGGTAAGTTTGTTTCTTTAAGGTGTTTCCTTGCTATTCTATCTTTTAGATTTTAAGTAGTTATTGAAAAGAGATACTGCATGATTATTACTATTTAATCGTGGGTTTTTCTTTTTGGGTTATGTTGTGTGGATTGCAAATAGTCAAAACTTTAATTTGAAAGAAAATTATTGGCTAGGGTGCCTCAGCATTATTTTGGACCATGTGATGCTTTTTTAACCAAAGTGAGGAATGTCACTATAATATTGTGCCCTTTTTTTTCCTTTAGTATTTCAATGCATTATTTCTAATACCTTTAAAAAATTAGGAAGTTTTAGGATCTCTCTGGATTAATCTCTAAACCCCCAATTTTTGTTAGGTAATTCAATTAATTGACTAGAAGTTTATGTGTAGATTACCATGTAGAAATCAGTTGGCAAAGAGATTGCTGAGAAATTGGCTCAACTATTTATTACTCTTTCTTTCTTAGTCATAGCTATGAATACAATGGATACATTCAGTTGATAAAAATCAATATTATATATTAGTTAGCCAATAATATGAGGTATCATAATTGCAAATCATTCATAAAATCCATGACGTGAATAAAGGAATCACCGTAGAGTGATTTATAAGAATTTAAAATGGTTGAAACATAGTCAAATTTACGTTTTATATGCTGGGTGGATTAGGTGTGCAATTCAATCAATCTTTAGATTCATGCTTTGCTCATAATTTTTTTATATGTTATTGAATTTGTCCAAGACGTGGAAGGAGTTGAATTATGTGGGACCTTGAAAAATATTGTTGACTTAGCAGCATGTTCGTAGTACAATTTGATTCATTCTCTCATTCTTTAAACAAATTTAATAAGTAATAGATGAATTATTTACTAATGGGACAGGTTCTATGGATGAATACTCAACTAAGCTGAATGTTTTTTAAGTAGTTATTGTGTTTCTCATTTGCTTTACTATTTATCTTGGCTCTGTATGCTTAGGTTGCAATAATGAGAATTGGTTTATAAGAGATGAGTGCATTTGTCAAGGTATTGTTTTCATCTGACAATGATACCACCTTCATTGAGAGCTGTGTTGTAGTTGATCTGGTTAGAACATTCTAAGAAGCAGATAATTGTAACATTTATACATCACACATGCATAATCTGTAGAAAGAAATAACTATAAGTTTACAACTTAACAGGAAGTTAGAGGATTTTTTATATAAATGTGACCCATAAGATGATTGGCGAGGACTACATAATCTATGCATGGTTTCTTTGGTGTATGGAGATTCATGCTGAGATTATGTCTTTCAATGATACTGTCATGCAAGGGATTATTTGTAATTAAAAAAATTTATGTGAAAAGTAGCAGTATGATGGTCGATGTCTTGGTTTACAAGTTCATCAGGTTTGAATGGACTACTCTATTTTAGCTCATAAGTGTCCTCAACTCTCCTTGTGGCAGCATACCTACAACACAACCATAAATCACCTGATCTTCATTTACAAGTTCAATATGGCTGGAAGATTCAAAACCACGATATACACAATCTTATCAAGTCTAAGACTAGACCCCTTTGTCAAAAAATTCAACAACCTCTTTGTCATATGCATGAGAATTAAAACAATGTAATGGCTAATGATTCAATAAGTGCATTAGCTAATGCCAAGTACCTGTCAAATGGCTGATGAAAAGATCATGAGCAAGGACTTCAAGTAATCAAAAGATGGAAATTACCCCACCAGGTATAGTCAAAGTAAATGTTGATGCTGCTATGTTAGTGAATGCTTCAATTTTGAGAGTCGTAGTTCAAGATGAAATGCAATCCATCTTAAAGCTTGGACAAAGAAAAGTTTAAATCCAGTGATCCTTTAACGATAGAAAAATTTGCACCCACTAATAGTTTGTCTTTATGTTGCAGTAATTCCTCTCTCCCTCTTTCATTTGGGAGGTTTGATTCAAAAATGTATCCTTTATTTCTTATTAATAAAAATTTTCATTTAGCCAAAAAAAGAAAAAAAAAAACCTTGTCAAGGACTTTGCAAAAAATTTCTTCATGAACATGTCTACAATTCAATTTTGCCAAATTAGAACAGGTATCTATAATAATGGTTAATTTTAAGAAATTTGCACAAAAAGCTTTGGACTCTAGCATATATAAATATATTTTGTTGAACTTCCTATGCATTTGTATGGATTAGCAACTAGTATATATATAAAACTGAAGCCTCTGAAACTCTCACAATTTTCCATACCAGCATAATATTTAAATAAAATTATCATTTTATTTATATAAAATTATTTTTGTTTAGTCCAAATTTAACAAGGAGTGAAACTCTATATCTCTAACAAGTCCAACTTAAACTCAAATTCATCATGATCATTTCTTATTTTTAACAAACGTGTTCTTTCCTCACTACATTATTTATCATCAATCCATAACATGATCACACTGAAACAAAAAGCACATTAATTCTCAATGAGACTCCAACACACATAATTAGAAACTCCTTTCTGGGAAAACAAAACTACTTTGATTGAAAAGTTTTTTCTAGGTTTTCCCAGAAGAAATTTATTACCAAACAACACATCCCATTCAGGTTTAATCATGTACAAGAATTTTTTTTCTTCCTTTTATAATATATAATTGTTAATAAATAAACCAAGATTATATCATATATTATAGGAGTACTTAATACCTTTCCCGTGCATTGAACGGGTTAGTGACTAATCTATATATATCATATACTATATATAATAGTAAAAGCTGAGAGAAAGTTGATTCCTACATTTAAGGAGGTGCTGACAAATAGGATAACTGCCTATCTAAAATTCAGACACGTCTCACTTTAAAAAACGATACATTATATTGTTTGTCAAGCTAAACACCGTTTTGACAATGTTTTTTGTATATTAAAAAAAAAAAAAAAACTGGTTAAAATAAAATAAAAAAAACGTAGCTAAAAAAAAACCCTAGCCACGTTTACAATTAAAACACGTCTAAAAACTGAAAACTAAAACACTGTGTTAGAATAAAACCCAAAATACCTATACAAAAAAAAAAAAAAAAAAAAAAAAACCCAAAATACGGTTCAGACTTCAGAGAGACACATGTTGCGAAAAGAAAAGAGAACGACAGAGAAAGAGAACGATAGCGAAAGAGATTCAATTTGTCATAGATGGTAGAGAGTTAAAAATCTGAGACCTTTGCCACCATCAGACCACCGTACGCTGCACCGAAGTCTCTGTTTTTTTTTGTATTAAAGGTCAGCATACTCCTTTCCTCTTTAAATACTGTTTTTGTTGCTTGGAAGACTAAAACTCCTTACCATTGTTTTTCCTATTCGAATTAGAATCTTAATTCTTCAATATATCTATGTTTTTGAATTCAAAACCAGTAGTTCCCCTTACTTAATTTTCTAGGGTTCTTCTTTGATCCCTTTTTAAAAAAAAAAATTTAAATGGGTTGATTTTCTTTCATTGGTTGCTTTGGTTTCAAATTGTCCCTCTATATTTTTTTTGGTGGTAACATTAGGGATTTTGCCCTTGAATTACTGTGGTTAAAAGTCAAAATTCACCTTGGATTATTTAAAATCTGAATGTATTAGATGAAAAACTTAATTTTTAATACGCAATTTGTTTGACAAAATTACTGATTGATCTTTTGTTTTGTTCTAGAATTCTTAATCCACGTTGCCAATTAAATTGTGAAAGGTTGTTTTGTACTATCTCAAAACTCTAAGACGTTTTTTTTATTTGGTTGAATGGGTTTAGATTTGATTCATTTTTGTTTTGGGTTTTTGGGTTTTCTATCAAAATTTTTGTTTCCTCAATTTTAATATTTTGCTTTTGCTTTGGGCTTTTGGGTTTTCTATCAAAATGTTTGTTTCCTCAATTCTAGATATTTGCTTTTGTTTTGTTTTGTTTTGTTTTTTTTTTAAGATTAAAGAAATCACTAAATCATTGAGATTGTAAGATTGAAATCATTGGGTATTTTTTTTTCTAACTTTTATTTTCCTCCTTCAATCTTATTTTAGGCTTTTCTTGCTGGAACAGCATGCACCAGTTAGAGTCCGTAAGGCATACAAAGACAAGCCGTATACTATAACTGGTAAAGTTATTGTTTTTTTCTTTTTCCTTTTCTTTTTCAAATCTAGGGATTGAATATGATTTAGGTTTGAATTTCTTGGTTGGATTGGTTTAGATTTTGTTATAGTTCAATTTGGTTTTGAGTTAGGCTTCCATTAGTATGCCTCTGATAGGTAATTTGACAGCTTGTTATTTTTTACATTTAAAATTATTTTTGCATTAGTTTTGGCTTGAATTAGATTGGTTTGGTTTTGAGTGATCATTTACAAAATTCATTGTAAAAAACCTATTTAAAATTCAACCATGTATACAGCTTTAAGTTAAAAAAACCCACACGATACGTCATTTGAGTAATCTTAAAATTTCAACTTTTACTCCTACAACACCGTTTGAAAGCCTCTCACTATAAAAAATAATAATAATAATCAACCGCTTAAATTATAATCAAAAGACTTGCCTACTGTACAGAGAAAGAGGAAGAGAAAGAGATAGACGGAATTAAACACAGGCCAGTGAAAAACAATTTCCTTCACTCCATGGTTTCAATTTCATCTTAGTTGCTACTCTAATTGTTATCAACCCCATCCCTTCTCTGCTCTGCTAGTTGTCTGCCCCCATCCCTTTTCTTCAACAGTGTATTCCGAAGGTATGCACTGATTTTCCTGAAACTTCTCACCAATCCTCTTTCGTATTCAAATTTGAATTAAAACTTGGCTATTTATTCTCTTTCTTTGGATGCTTTGGTCTCCGATTATAATCTCTGTTTTAATAACATTAGGAAAGTTGCCCTTAATTAACGTAATGCTTTCAGATCTAAAAGTTTAGTGTACAATTATTGAAAGTTTAGGTATTTGGGTTACGTTAGGTTTTGATTTGATTTTTTGGTTTCTCTCAAAATTTGTCTTTCTCGATTTAATTTACAATATGCCTATTAAATTATATTTGCTTTTGTTATGTTTTATAGATTGCTACAATTGATTTTTTTTTTTTTTTTTTTTTTGGGTTTTCACTGTAAAGAAACAGAATGATTACTAGGTTTCAGGTTCATTAAAACACTGATTTCAAGTTTCTCAATATAAAAAAACTATCCGGTTCAAAATTTTGATATGTGACTATTTTTATTTAGTATTTTTAGTAATGGGTTTGTTTTGAATTTGTCTCTTTTGGATTTAAATCATTCAATTTATTTTTTTGCAGAGATGATGTGGAATCTTTCTACAATTTATAGCCTCTAATTTCATCAAAGCAGAAGCAGAGTTAGAGTTATTAATTTCTTTTCCAAATATTCTCTTCAATTATGGGTTGTTGTCAAATTAGGAATTTTGACTCATAACCCTTTTCCTCCAAATGAAATCCTACATGAGTTTTAATGGTTATTAATCCTTTAAACTTAATTATTTCACTTTAATTGTCGAGTTTTGTTTTCCTTCTTACCTGTTTTGTTATTTGTAAGGGGGATTGAAATTATTTGTTTTTGAAATTTGAAAGTATAGTGTTCTTTAAAGAAATTTTTTTTGGATGAAGTACAATTTGTCTTCTTTTCTTGGTTTGGATGGAATTAGATTTTTGTCATCTAAGTCTAAGATAACCTAGATTTTTGTAGTCTAAGCCTAAGATACATATATTTATGGAAGTTAGCACAGTCTCCAGTTACAGTTATAACTCCTATGTTATTGGTAAACTTTGGACTGTATTCAATTGACAAGTAGAACATTAACAAATACGTTATTTGTGCTTGATGAGATGTATACGTATTGATTGTTATTTTCATGTTACAATATGATTAATAGATTTGAAAAAGACAAAAAAAAAAAAAAAGAGTGGGAGCCACTGAGAGGAGGAAAAAATCCTTAAAATTGCTTCAAATATTGCTACATTTGGATGATTTAAAAGTTATATAGGCATGGCTATATGCATAAACTTTTGGTGTTTCTTTTGTTGCTTTTAAATGTTTGACATCTGAGTTTTTTTGAGTAAATGATCTATTGGTTTTTCCTCCCGTGTATGTGTGTTTTTTAATGTGCTATGGGTGTACCAATCTTCGGTATTATTCAATTCTAAGATGCGGACGTTACATTCTGTTAATCTTATAAAAGTCTAACACTAATCATCTTGAATGCCATTTGATTTTCTGGCACATATTAGTCTTTTGGTTAAAATATTTTCATATTTAAGCTTCTATTGAGAGATGATGTCTTTAGGAAATGTCTTCAAAATTCCAATCCACAATCCATCTTTTCTGAGTGAGTTATTTTCTTAAAACAATGCTTACTCCTAAATCAATTTTATATATGTTCATGATTATTGATATGCAGATTATTTACAGCTTTAAGTTAAAAGACCCGCATGATACATCATTTCAGTAATCTTTAAATTTTAACTTTTAATGCTACAACACCGTTTGAAAGCCTCTCGCTATAAAATAAATAAATAGATAAACCGCTTAAATAACAATCAAATGCTTGTTGAACATTGAATTTATATTTTAAACTAGTTTAGTCTTGGTCCTATGAGCATTCGACATTACAAGCTTTTTTTTTTTTTCCTTCTACCCAAATTTTGCCCATGCATGTATTTGCTGCATAGTTCAAAATTTTAAAAAGTGAAAGATACAGAGTTGTAGATACAAAGGGAAGGAACCAGATTATTTCAATAATGCCCCCCTATTATAATACTAACAATTAAGCTGATGGTTTATTAAAATGTCTCATGTTATGCCACGTAGGATAAATACCCACTTAAACTTATACCACATGTACAGATAAAAAAGCGAAAAATTATACTGTAGATGAAAAAACATGATATTTCGCTTAATGTAAGTTAACAGGTATTTCCTATTAGCATAGGGAGCAAAGAGCATTTTCGGGAATGGTTCTTTTGAATTCATGTCTTTTGGAAATCCAAATTCGGATCTGTGATTATTATTATTAAATCTTTTTTCTTTTTATTGTCAATGAGTATTTTTGATCATTTGGTTTTTGTTAAATTTCCGATTCAAAATCTTGGATTCTTTGTTTATGCTTACCTTTTGGTAGGGCTTCCAAATTTCCATAGGCATTGATTTCATGTCTAACATTGAAAATTTCATTGCAATTTGGCAATTGTGGAATGACAATGGTTAAACACAAATGCAAAGCTGGATTTAGCCCTTTAGATTTTTTTTTCTTTTAAAATGATTGATGCAGTTTTTCCCACCCCCTTATTTATTATGCTTTGATATTAAGCACTTTTTCCTGTTATCTGTTATTAATCTTTCAATATGCCTAGATAGCAAACAGTAGATGAGAGAAACAAAAGCATGTCCCACAAAGGTTACTAGAAGATCTGGGAAGCAAAAAAACTCACCAAGTTCACTATATTGGACAAGGGAACTGAAATCTGTTCTAATTTGAAAGAGATCGGTGACTTAAATATGTTGGCGCCACACCAAAATGATAAGGTTCTAAAGGATAGCTAGAAGAAGATTGAGAAGACTATATCTAGGTAATACTAACTGTTATGATCACATCTGAATTGGTTATGAATAAATAGTTTAGAAGAAGCTATAATTTTCGTATATATTAATAATTTTTTTTATAAACCTGAGTGGTTCTGTCATTTGTTACTTTGATTTGGAAACTTGATCCTATTGATACATTTTACTGAATACATTTGACTACATTTGTTTCTCCTAAGTGGTTTTGTTTGAAAACATTTGAAGGATTTGTCACTTTGTTAAAATTGTGAAATTTGAAAGTAAAATGTTATTTACTTTGAGGTTTTGATAGGGATTTATTTCTTAAGATATTTTTAACTATTGATTTGATTGTTTACAATGCTCAATTCTATAGTTTTTTAAAATTGTATGCCATTCTTAAAATTAGATTGGCAATCTGTTTGGTGCTAAGCATTAAAAAGTGAAACAGAGGTAACCAGTTCTCAATTTCTTTTCATTGTACCCTTTTGTTATTTACTTTTTTTTTTTTTAGATTATGAGAGATTTAATATTCTATATTTAGGTTATGGTTTTATAATTGTTGGAGGATTTTTGTTTTAGTTTATTTATACCGTATTTTTTCATTAAATTGTTAGTTTTGTCATAAGATATTCCTGGTATCCTAATATTTATATCAACATGAAATTCAAGTGATGTAATATTTGTGATTCCAATTTTGAACTCAGTTGTAATTTTAATCTAATGTTTTTTGCTTAATTGTAGTTATGGTTACGGGTATTTTAGGTAGATCTTGCTTACATCTCAATGTGTTAATGTCATTCTTTCCATCTTATCATTTTCTTTGTGCCTTTGTTCAATCGAAGAAAATTCGAGTGCAAAATGATATTAGACAAATAACAATTGACTGCCATGAACAGGGAAAACATTTGGAGTTGAGAATTACAAATGCAAACATTTGTAGGAGATGACTAACTTTTCAAAACTAAGGAAAGCGGTTAATTTGTTGTGGTTGGTCCTCACTTTTTTTCTTTTTAAAAGTCTAAGTTGTTCAAGTATTAGGAAAGCCGTTTGTTTGTGAAATAAATAAAAAGTATAGCATAATCTCAACATAAATTCTTCATTCTAATTTTTTCATAGACAAATCAGATCAGTTGGTGTTTGCTTGAATTGCATCCATTATTTTGTAAATTTTACAGACTCAAAGGAGGAGGGGGCTGGACTTGCAATTAGAATTCGTCTCCATCCAAACTGAACAAATATGATTACCACTTGAACATTCATTTTAAACTCTCTTTTTTTCTTTTTTTTCTTTTCTTTTTTCTCTTTTGGTGTTTGTGTAGGTGATTTTGCAAATTTGCCTACACCTAAGTATATCTTACATGCCCACATTGCCTATCATAAACCAAGAATCCATGCTACAAATAAATAAATGCTATGAACAAAATGTTAATATTGTTCTAGATGTAAGTAGAGCATTGTATAGACGTAAATATATCATTCTATTTTTATTACTAATAGATCAAATCAGTTGGTGTTTGTTTTGTATTGCGTGCATTTATGATTTTGTAATTTTCAAGGACTTGAAGCAGGAGGTTAACTGCACTTAAAATTCTTCTCCATCTAAACAGAATAGTTATGATTACTACACAATCATTCATTTTAAACTCTCTCCTTTTCTATTTTTGTGGAGGTGATTTTGTAGATTTGCATGCCTATCTTGCCTCTCATGGACTAAGAACCCACAATATACACTGTGGATTAGGTTTGGATCAAATACCCTTTTTTCACAAGTCTACAGACCATGCTAAGATCATTGCGTACGATGTTTTATACAATTGTTTTTAATTTTTTATTTTAAAATTTAAAATTACTTTACTTTTAAACTAAATTATTTTTCTTTATACTGTTCATTGTTATATTGTAAATAAATTAATTAATGTTGTAAATATTATTGTTCTTTAGAATATAATTGACATACAAAATGTAATTGTTCTATAAAATGAATGGATGTACCACATTACCTAGATTAATTTTAGTGTATTTTATTGTATTGCTATATCAAGTTGATGGTATTTTAAATATGTATAATGTTTCCGTACATTGCGCGGGTTAAATACTATTATATATAAAACTGAAGCTCTGCTTGCTCCACATTTTTCCACGTCAGCACAATAAAAAAATAATAATAAAACAAAAAACAAAAAAATAAAACCAGAAATAAAATAAAATAAAATAAAATAATAAACCATTCATAATCATAATGCACCTGAAGAAAAAAAAAATCACTGTAGTTTGTCAAATATTTTTTCGAAATGTTAAAAGCTCTTTTTCAGTTAAAATTCTTCCTATATATATATATATGATAGTACAAAACTAATCTCTAATCTAAATGATTTACTAAAACTTTTGGGTTTAATTTACAGTTAGTTGAGAAGGATCCAAAAGCAGCTATAGTTTTGACAGACATACATTGATCCATGTCTAGGTTTAGAAATATATATTATGTTACTTTCTTTTTTGCGTGCTTGGAGTTGCAAAGGATGTAGGAGTTAATTCTCTCACTGTTGTTTTTGTGAGTTTGATTTAGGTGGTCATTTACTGCACTATTATTGATCTTCGTTATTCTATTTTTTACAAATTATTTTAATTAAAAAAACTAAAAAAAATACTTATTTTGCTGGTTCTACTTTCATTTTTGGATAAAGAGCTACATAATTAACTGTATCGACTCAAGGTTTGTTAACAATTTCTGTAAAAAAATTTTAAAAAAATTTCCTATTGCATAAAAGTTATATATAAATAGTCAATATAAAACCATTAATCAGATCATTTACTGCTTTGCTACTAATACATGTATTGCACTATTTGTCTGATGTAGATAGTTTTGTTTATGGAATCTAAATTTGTTCATTATTCTGTTTACCTGCAAAATAAAAGAAAAAAGAGAAAAAAAACTGACTCTTTTGTTTTTACCCGACTGTTTTGTTCTTATTACAGAATCTGAATTTAAATCCCCAAATTTTTGAATGTTTACATAAATTTATGATCCTTTTCACTCATTTTTATTGTCTCCATGCTTTAATTTAAAAGATATTGCTTTAAACGACGTCATTGGGTTATTTTGGCATTTTAAAAGGTGCAGGAGTGGTGGAGAAAGTAGAGTTAGAGGTGGAGATAAAGGAATATAAGTATGAGGAATTGGTTAAAGCCCTTGAAAACTTTGAAAACAGGTATTTTATCTTTCTATTCGTTTTGTTTGTTTATCTAATTCTTTGACTGGATTGAAAAGAATTAGATTCCCATTTTATAATTTTAGGTGTGTTATTGATGGTTGATATACTTGCGGATTTTTTTGGTCTGTTATCCGCTCATCTTGTAACTCCCTTGATATCCTTGATCCAGGAGGTATAAAACAACGCAAGAAACTCGGCGAGCTAAAACTTTTAGAGTTACTTCCTTTCCAATCGAGTCTAAAATCTTAACAATTTATGCTAGGTTTGTTAATTTTGCTTCCAACAATCTCCCTCTATGTTCTTGATATTTGGTTCTTCATTTTGTGAATTTTAATTATTTTTATTTTGCTTCATTCATCTCTCTTCAAATATTACAATTATTTGTTGGTGATATTTCTGCATTATGGTGTTTTTAAAACAAGGCTACTTTTGAATCAATTTGTATCTATGCTAATGGTGTATATATTGAGAATTTTAATAATAAAGGCATGGAAGATTTTGATAAAATCATGAATCTAAACTTTTGTTGAGGGCTGCAAAAGTAGGACATGAAAATTCTGGAATTCTACTTTTGTCTGCATAGTTTTGCAAGGCAGGAAGCTTATGATGGGGGAGCTTTAGTTGTAGAGCAGAGAAAAGAATGAAGCAATCCAAGAGAAACTCTTTGTGATACAGTGTAGAGTCAACAACAATATGCTTACACCTGTTTTCTCATATTTAATATGATAACTTAAACAAGGCTTATGAAGAAGGTTATTTTTATTGATAAAATATAATTAGTGAAGCTGTCCCCAGCAATTTAATAAGATTTTGTTGTTGATTTACAAAACTCTTTGAATATTATGATCATTAGTTATTAGTGCATGTCATATATTTCACTTTCTGTTAGTGTTTCTTTTAAATGTGATATGTAATCTTTTGATTTGAAATTTTACCCTTTTTGTTGTGAAGGCGCAATAACCAGTGATAGAACATCATATTATTTTTTATCTACTCAAATTGTAAATCACAACAACAAAAAGTATGTAACTTCTGCCTAGAATGAACATTGTAAATTGCTTCAAATGAGCAATAATTTGCTTTATTTGCAAATTACAAAATATTTGACAAGGTCACTATATATATATAACACGCACACACACCTACCTTGGTTGACCAGCTCAAATTGTAATAAAATTTGTATATTCCTTTTTGTGTGAGTTATTCCTTAAAATCCAAAGCGAAAAGGTTTATTTAAATTGACTAAATTTCTCTCAACCCGACAAAAAATGCATTTAATTTTATTAAAAAAATATATTTAGCATTTCTATGAACTTTCCCATGCATCGCACGGGTTAGCGACTAGCATATATATATATATTTAACTGAAATCTCTGAAGCTATCACAATTTTTCACGTCAGCACAATATTTAAATAAAGGTATCATTTTATTTAAAAAAATTTATTTTTGATTAATCCAAACTTAATGAGTGAAACTCTATTTCTCTAACAAGTCCAACTTAAACTCAAACTTATCATTTAAAAAAAAAAATATTTTTGTTTAATATACATTAGTTAGGTGACCAAAATCATGAAACATTGTTCTTGAGGTAGGGATAACTTGGTATGCTTAGAAGGTTAACTGTAACAATCTTTAGCTTTTGGTGGTAAGCATGGAAGGAAAGTATTCATAACTCTTGTCATCTTTTTAGGATAACTTTTATATATATTTGAAAAAGATTGCTACACTTATATTCTGTATATTCTGTATATGCTATATAGTATGAGATAATGATCATGATCATGACGTTTATAATATAGTCTTAGGTGTTGTCTATTGTCAAATCCATAAGAAGGCTTAGTTATTTATATGAAATTTTTTAGACATAAGAACACTTGGAAGCACAAACACTTCATGCAGGGTGCCATACTCTCAATATCTACACTTACTACGTAGTAACAAAAAAAGAGTGTTAGGCTCTAAGGATTTAGGATCTAAATGTATTAGAACTTCAATATGTAATGTTGGCAAACCATGATCAAAACTGAGAGTCTAGATTTAGGCTGCTCAAAGTATGTTTAATGTAAAGTTGGAATCGAGTAATTGCAGAAAATTACTATTCACTTTCTGCAAGGCTCAATCAATCGAAAATTAGACTCGATTGATTGAAACTCGTGCAGATTATTTTTTTGCAGAATTTTCCAACTTAACCCAAGCCTGTTTGACGTGTCGGGTTTTATGTTTTATGTTTCATATAAATAGGAAAACCCTAGCCACGTTTTAGAGTAGTTGTTTATGCTATGTATGTGAATCTCTTGTGAGATTTAGAGGTGTTTGCCTTCATACATACTTAGGGTTATCAAGATCAAGATTGATGTTGAGAGCTTGGTGATTGTTTCAATTGCTACATAAAGAACTTCAAGAAATACAAGTGTTGTACTTATGAATGCTGTGAATCTGAGAAAGAAGTAGTCTGTAGATTTGGAGCTGTTACGTGGTTGTGGTAGTAAGTTTCCTACTTGAGGTAGCAATAGGATGTTAGTGATATAAGTCGCTATTGTGTAAACTTCAATTCTCTCACAGTGGGTCTGTTTTACCTTGAGGATAGCTACGTTAAATCCTTCCCAGGTTTTTTACTAGCTTGGTTTCCTAGATTATCATATCATGTGTTCTTTATATTTCCACACTGCTTTGCATGATATGATTTACTTTTGTTAACCTAGATTTGAATAATTTACCTAAGTTAATCACTTGACTAAATAGCTAGATTAAACAACTTTTGTTTTAAGGGGTCTAAAAACCGTACAAGTGGTATCAGAGTGGATTAGCTCTAGTGTTTAGATCCTTTGATCTAAGAGTTTATCCTTGACCCCTATTGTCAAGGAACACAATCACTCTCTTGCGATCCCACATCACTTTGATGGGAACAATTATGCTTACTAGAAAGTACGGATGAAAGCATTTCTGAAATCCATTGATGAGAGAGTTTGGAATTCCATTGAGTACGGATGGGAGAAGCCCACTACTCCAGTTAGTGAGTGGCAAACTTCCCAGAAAGAAGCATTCACTTTTAATAGCAAAGCCATGAATGCTATTTTTAATGCTGTTTCTATGGAGGAATTCAAGAGAATCTCTAATGTTAAGGTTGCTCATACTTCTTGGAATATTCTCCAAACTGTGCATGAAGGCACAAAGGCTGTCAAAATTAATAAGTTGCAGCAGTTAACTTCTAGATTTGAAAGTATTAGAATGTCTAATGATGAATCTTTTGATGAATTCTATGCTAAACTAAATGATATTGTTAAATTTGCTTTTAATTTGGGTGAAATCTATAATCAACTTAAGATTGTTAGGAAGATACTTAGATTTTTGACTGAGGACTTTAGACCCAAAATGACTGCCATTACTGAAAGCAAGGATGATGACTCCATTCCTGTTGACGAACTTGTAGGATCTCTTCAGTCCTATGAGTTAAACCTACCCAAGAAAAACAAATCCAAATTAATGGCTCTTAAGTTAGTTGATAATGTTGAAGGAACTAGATTTGATGACAAGCTCTCTACTACAGAGATTGCTTATCTTGCCAAGAACTTTAGGAACTTTCTTAGAAACAATAACATAAGGGCAAGAGGTAAAAACAATGCTGAACCTAGAAATTTTTGGAGGAATGATCCCACAAAGGTGAATAACATTGAAAAACCCGAAGAGAAAGTAGGTCAAACCTCTAGTAATTCTATGGGTCAACAATGTTTTGGGTGTCAAGGGTATGGTCATGTCTTACATTCTTGAGGTTTAAGGGTAACGCTATGGCCGTAACCCTTAGTGATGATGAAATTTCTGATAATGAGTCTAGTAGTGATAAGGATGGAAACTTCATTACTTTCACAGCTACTACTGTAGTTAATGAAAGTGTTGCTATTGAAAAGAATCCTTCTGATGGGGAACTTTCTAAGGATGCAAATTTGCAAGCCTATAATAAGCTTTGCAAGGTTGCTGCAAAAAATGCTATGAATGTTGATTTAGGCTTAAAAAAAATTGCATCTCTTGAACTTGATAAGAAAAATTTGTTGTTGAAACTGTTTGATGCTAATGAATTGCTAAATAATGTGAAGACTGAGAACATGCTATTGCTTGATAAAATTAAGAACTTGGAACATGAATTATTTGTTGATAGAGAACAAATAAATAAGTCTACTAGTTCCAAACTTGATCACATGCTGAGTGTTTAGAAGTATCCCTTAGACAAAACTGGTTTACGTTTTGTAGAAAGCATTTCTATGCCTAAAACACATTCCACAAACTTTGTTCCTTCTTTTGAGCCCCCCGTGAGTGTGATTGTCAAAACAGTGAAAGTTGCTTCTCCTAGGAAGATTAGGGTTGATCTCAAAGAATCTAAGCCTAAGACAACTGACCCTCCTAAGGATAAGTTGCATGATACACCTGCATGGGTTTGTCATTTTTGTGGAAAGTTTGGGTACATCTGTCCAAACTGTCTCAAGTTACAAGCTACTAAGAAAGAAAATAAGCTAAAAGTATTTGTTCCTTAAGCATAAGATCGTATGATACTTATTAGTGAATTGGTAAAGGTTTTAAACCTTTATTCCAATCCTGGATTTGCTCATCATTCTAATCAGAATAATAACTCCAACGCTAGAATTGCATCTAAAAAGTTTTAGATGCAAAAAGCTCAATCTAATTGAATCTTTCTGGCATGGTATTTGTGCTTCATCTCTCTACTCTTTGTTACCATTCTTTTTTTTTTTATTTATTTATTTGTTTTTGTTTTTAGGATTCGCATTGCATAACATTCATGCATTTCAAGCTAGGTTGTTTTATTATAAAAAATATATATATATATATATATATATATATAAGGGAAAAGAAAAATAAATGTGTTTTGCACTATTTTTCTTAGATTTTGAAATCAAGGTTGGCCAAACCATCTTTGCATAACATGTTTATGTACTTCGTTTAGCTTGAATGATCTTACTATATTGAAATTTACTAGTTTGAGCTTTGTAGTGCATGTTGTGTGGGAATTGCCTATAGTTTTTGATCACATGATCTTGATATTGAAGTCACATGTCTTTGATTGTTGGACTTGAACTTAATGAGAAAGGCATAAATAACCATCTCACCACTGTTTACTAGCCAACCATGAACATCTTAGTACATATCATATGATTTTGTGCTCGAAAAAGTGTAGCACATGCACAAAAAGAACATAAGGTGTAGCCTTAGTTTAAATAACAAATTTGGTGTACATTATTGGACCATAATAACTTCACAATCAAATAAAATTAGTGTGTATATTATCTTGGTTATTTTAATAAGTTTCAAAACAAATAAAATTGGTGTGTATATTATAAGGCAAATTCAAGAAACTTACATGATTGCAAGCTTTAATTCTAGGAGATATGGGAGTTATATGATGTAACTCTTTAAGTGATATTCTCTTTTACATTTATGTGATGAATTTTGTAGAAATTGTGATTGATTACTATCTACTTATCATTTCACATGTATCTCAAGCTTTTGCTAGTTGCACACACTTCACAAGTTACTCTTTGCTAAACTTGGTACATGTTAGTGTGTGATCTTGTTATGGCCATCCGAGATTGAAAGAACCTTGATTTTGATGCAAAATGTGTTTAAAGTGTTTTTTAGGACAAATTGATTGAAAATCTTACTCTTGGATAATGAGGGTTAAAATTCAAGAGTTTTTGAAAAACTTTTCATCTCATACTCATGTATTTCATTTATGAAACACTATACTTTGAGGAGTTTTGCATTAAAATGCTCAGTTTTTTCAAAAAAATTGATTTTTCAAGATTTTCGATAGATAGAACCTGTTGCTCAGCCGATCGAAATTGAGATTAAAAATTAGGTTTGAATCTGCTTGGCTCGATCGCTGCTCAATCGATATTGGATCGATCAAATGTGTTTTTTGATCGATCAAACCTGTATTTCAATTAATCGAAAATCATTCAGAGAGTTTTTTAAAAAGTCAGCTTTACACGTGTTCTTCACTTTTTAAAAGTTTCAAAAAAAAATTTCTCTCTCTTTGACCGGTCCAGATTCAAAGTTGATTTTTTTTCCCTCAATTTTCTTCAAAGGTTTTTGTCTTCTAGCATCGGTAAGACCCTTTTACCCTTTCTTTTTTGGTTTTATTTCATTTTTCATGCATTTTAGGGAGAATTTTGAACCTATAGAAATTTGGGATTTGTTGTGATTTCAATGATTTCTTTCAAAATTAATCAATGGGTTTTTGTTGTTCGATGATTTAAACATGTTCTTCATGGTTTAATTTGATCAATTTGATGAATTGGGAAAAATTGAAATTTCTAGGGCTTGAAACTATCTGAATTGGAGATTTTGTTCAATTAAGCGTAATTTGATGAAATTGGCTTGTATTATTGATTCTTTTTCTCATTATATACTGTTATCTAACTTGTGTAATAAAAAATCGATCAATTTGTTGAGCTTTTTGAAAGTGGGTTTTCAAAATTTGGGATTTTTGAAATAAACTCTATGTTTTAGCAAAATTCTATGTCTTTAAAGTAAAATTGAATTATTCTCACTGCATTAGAGTGTGCATCATGTGTTTATTCTATTCATGCATCATATAGATTGTTATTTTCTATATTGCTTTTGCTCTAATTGTGTCTGATGCAGTCTGCCCTTGGGTTTTTGTTTTTTTTTTTTTTTTTTCTTTTGTCTCTCTTCTATCGATCCTTTTTGATCTTTAGAATCATGGTTAGGAAGACTAGAGCCCATAGGACTTCCTCTTATTCTTTTTCTCCTTCTTTTGATAGTGAGAGGTTTCTGAGTGAGAAAAACCAAGAGACATATAAGAAGCTGAACCTTCTTAGATCTGTGTGGGCTGAGAGGAAAGTTGTATTAGATGAGCTTGATTTGGAGATTAGGAGATATTTTGAGCATAGAGGATGGTTGCCTTTGATGGATGTTGATCACCTCCCTCCGACTACCTTGATCAGAGAGTTCTACTCAAACCTCTTTGTTCACTCCACTTCTTCCAACATTCAATTTGTGAAGATTTGGATAAGGGGGGATGAGTTTACCATTACTCCTTCTGTAGTGGCTTCTGCTCTTGGGGTGCCTTTGGTACAATATCCTGTGTATCCTTATGATGAGTCACCTCCTCTAGATAATATCATGTCCTACATCACTGATACTTCTATCCAGTGGGGTTTTGATCCTCGGATTACTTCTCATGAGTTGACCGAGATTCATTATCTCTTTTTCCAGATTTCTAGCCATTCTCTCTAGCCCATCTCTCATTTGCATACCATTCCTAAAGAGAGATGTACATTTTTGTATGCCCTTGTCACCGATGCTCCTATGAGTTTTCCTCATCTTTTCATTCGATCTTTGGTTGAGGTTCATAGAAGTAGTTATTCTTCTCATGCTCTTTTCTTCCCAGTTTTTATTCATTGGATTTTGTTGCATCTATCCTTAGATGAGTTTCTTGCTTCTGAGCTCGTACACATTATAGCTCCTATAGGTGCCACCTTCCTTAGGTAAAGGCCTGCTCAGATGAGAGCTAGCTCTAAACGCCCTAGAGTTGAGCCATCTTCGGGTGTCGCACCTCCTTCTCCTCCTCCTCCTCCTCCTTCAGGTGATCCCAATGATAAGGAGTTTATTGATCTAACTGCTGCTGTTGCTGTTGATCCTCCACCCTCTACTTTGGATGATTTTAGCATTCGTCGTATGTCAGACACTGTCATGACCGTTCAGGCGGCTCATGGTTAGCTTTTGGTAGATGTCCTCACAAAGCTTCAGGGTTTATGTGCAGAGTTGGCGAACCTTCGACGATCACCTCCACCACTTCCTTTTGATGATCAGTCTTGATTGCCCTTTGTCAATTCGTCACAAAAAGGGAGAGTACATATAGATGGAGACGGGGAGATTTTTGTCATAGAGGGAGATTTTTGTAGTTTTAGAGATTTAGATTGTATCTTGGTGCTTCATTTCATACTTATTCTTTTTGGCTCATGATTTTTTTTTTTTTTTTTTTTTTTTTTTTTTTTTTGTCTTTCCTTTTTTTGAGTTGTATATGATAGAGGGAGACATTATGTTTTTATTTTTGTTTCTTGTTTCACATTGTGTTACATTAAATATTGATTTATATTTATGAGGTTATTCATAATATATATCTTTTATTTTATGTTATGTGATATCAAGAATTTACTTTGTTTTACTTGTATTTTCCACACATGCATTTATGTGTTTGTTAAGTGTTTTAGGAATATACAGGTTGATTCAGTCTTGCTGCTGTCTACACTTGCAACTGATAGATAGTGGTTAGGTTGAATTGTGTTTGGTTGGGCTGTTTTTGTAACTTTGAGCTTTTTGTTTGTTTTGTGTTTTGTCACGAATTGCCAAAGGGGGGAGTTTGTTAGGTTCTAAGGATTTAGGATCTAATTGTATTAGATCTTCAATATGTAATGTTGGCAAACCATGATAAAAACTTACAGTCTAGATTTAGGCTGCTCAAAGTATGTTTAATGTAAAGTTAGAATCAAGTAATTGCAGAAAATTACTGTTCACTATATGCAAGACTCGATAAATTGAAAATTAGACTCGATCGATCGAAACTCATGCAGATTATTTTTCTGCAGAATTTTCCAACTTAGCCCAAGCCCGCTTGACGTGTAAGGTTTTATGTTTTATGTTTCATATAAATAGGAAAACCCTAACCACGTTTTAGAGTAGTTGTTTATGTTGTGTGTGTGAATCTCTTGTGAGATCTAGAAGTGTTTGCCTTTATACACAGTTTGAGTTATCAAGATCAAGATTGATGTCGAGAGCTTGGTGATCATTTCAGTTGTTGCATAAAAAACTTCAAGAAATACAAATGGTGTACTTGTGAATGTTGTGGATCTGAGAAAGAAGTAGTTTGTGGACTCGAAGCTGTCACGTGGTTGTGGTAGTAAGTTTCCTACTCGAGGTAGCAATAGGATATTAATAGTCTAAGTCGCTATTGTTTAAACTTCAATTTTTTCATAGTTGATCTATTTTACCTTGAGGATAGTTAGGTTAAATCCTCCCCAGGTTTTTTACCGGTTTGGTTTTCCTAAGTTATCATATCATGTGTTCTTTATATTTCCGCACTGCTTTGCATGATATGATTTACTTGTGTTAACCTAGATTTGAATAATTTACTTAAGTTAATAACTTGGCTAAATAACTAGGTTAAACAACTTGTGTTTTAAGGAATCCAAAAACCGTACAAAGAGAATACAAAAAGTTATTTAAAATCGCAAAAAAAAAAAAAAATCACAAGAAATTATGAAAAACATTTTTTTTGTCTTTCAATTGATTAAAAATTGTTATTTTAACATTACAACATTTATTGGATAATTGATGATATTAGGTGTTTTGAATCCTAATTTTAATTTAAATTTTTTAATTGATATTTTCCATTTACTAAGGCAACAAAACGAAAATTTTTAAGGCTATTTAGCATTGTCAATGACATTGCATATGTAATAACTATTCTTCTTTCATTGTTGGATTTTTTTTCATAGTCAATAGCTTTCTTGTGCGTAATTTTCCACATCAACATAATGTTTAAATAAAATTATCATTTTATTTAAATAAAGTTATTTCTGATTAGGCCGAATTTAACAATGAGTAAAACTCTATTTCTCTAACAAGTCCATCTTAAATTCAAATTCATTATTATCATTTTAAATAAAATTATTTTTGTTTAGTCCCAACTTAACAATGAGTAAAACTCTATTTCTATAACAAGTCCATCTTAAACTCAAACTCATCATTATTATTTTTTTAAAACAAAATTATTTTTGTTTAATCCAAACTTAACAAGAAGTGAAACTCTATCTCTTTAACAAGTCCAACATAAACTCAAACTCAAACGTTGATAGTTCATCTCCAAATTTGTGAGGTTAATCATGAACACTATACAAGCAATGCAAATCCCAATATTTTTGTTAAACCAGAGCAGAGGTATGAGCTCTTCTTATGTAATTTTTTCTACTCTACTTTAAAAAAAAAAAATTATTTTATGGTTTTTCATGTATTTTTTGAAAGGTAATTTTCGTACATGAACCGATAAAAAAGTTTGCAATAATTGAAATTATTCTTTTGAATCTAACCCATCTTTCTCTTATATTTTTCTATATTATTTAGTCATATATATTTTGTTTTTTCTAATAATTTCTAAGTAATAAGTCATCTGATTCTTTAAAATTTTTTAGTCTTTTAGAAGTTTTAATATCTGAAATTTTGAATTATTTTTTTGCAGTATCTAAAACAATTGGACAAATTTTTTGTAAGCAATTGCACTTTCAAGTAATGCCTTTTTCATCAAATTGTAACATAAATTGAAGTCATACAAGAAAAAATCATGTAATAGTGTAGTTTCTTAATCAGTTTGAAATTTTATAAAATTATTTTAGTTAACCTCACAAATAAATAGGTTCCCATACATAGCATGAGTTAGTGACTAGTACACATATAAAACCAACACCTCTAAAACTCTCACAATTTTTCACATCAGCACAATATTTAAATAAAATTATTTTTATTTAGTCCAACTTAAACTCAAACATTAATAATTTATCTTCAAATTTGTGAGATTAATCATGAACACTACAAAAGTAAAGGAAACCCTAATATTAAAAAAAAAAAAAAAAAAAAAAAAAAAAAAACCCTAGTAGAGGTATAAGCTCATCTTGTGTTATTTTCTTCTCCTCTACTTCGTAAAAATATATATATATATATATATATATATTATGGTTTTTCATGTATTTTTTAAAAAGTAATTTTCGTACATGAATTACCAAACTCTCTTTAGCCGTTTATTACAAGATAAAATAAAAAAAAAAAAATTTGCAATAATTGAAATTATTCTTTCAAATGTAACTCATCTTTCTCTTATATTTCTCTATTGTTTAGTTACATTTTTTTTTTTAATAATTTCTAAGTAGTAAATCATCTGATTCTTTAATATTTTTTGATCTTTCAGAAGTTTTAATATTTGAAATTTTAATATTTTTTTGCAGTATCTGAAACTATCTAACAAATTTTTTGCAAGTCATTGCATGTTCAAGTAATAGTTTCTTCATCAAATTGTAACACAAATTGAAGTCATATAAGAACAAATCATGCAATGACATAGTCTGTATTGTAATTACTGATTATAATGTTAATCAAACATAGAAAAATATATCAATTAATATAGAAAAAATATATCTGAGTTTTTGAGGAGCAGGAGTTCACTATTCATCACATCTAGAGGTGAGATGAAATAATTGGGTGCTCTGTTCGTCGCCCAATAACAAAAATACCACTAACAAAACATTGACACCTCACCCAATAACAAAAATACCACTTTACCTTTAAAATCAGTTCAACCCACCTATTCAGGCCACCCACTGTTTTGGTAAGTCTGAGTAAACCCAAGCTAAAATCAAATTTCTCTCTCTCTCTCTCTCTCTCTCTCTCTCTCTCCCCCTCCCTTTTGTTTGAGGTTACTCTCTGCCTCTCCTTCAACCCATTCTCTTCCTCTCCTTCAATCCATTGTCACAGCAGCCCACCCACTGTTTTGGTAAAAGTCTGAGTAACCAAACAAAAAATCAAATTTCTTTCTCTCTCTCTCTCTCTCTCTCTCTCTCTCTCTCTCTCTTGTGCAGCTGCGAGTCCATCCCCAACATAGAAGAAGATCGAGGAAGACAAGAACAGTACACAGATCCTCTGCTTCTTTCCACCATGCACGCTTCAATCTCGATCTAGGACTTGAATCGTCCACCCGGTGAGTTCATCAACTCAAATACCAGTTTTTGTTTTTTAAGGATCTTTATTTGTCCATTTCTGAAAATTTTCATCTTCAAGAATTTTATGGTTGATATCATTAATCCCTCCCATTCCCCCTCCTCTTGGGCTCATTGGATGAATTGATTTGAACTTAAAGTTTTAAACCTTTAAAATTATTGTTTTCTGCATCGGAAGATGTCACCATTGAAATAGTTATTTTTTAATTCCTTTTAAAGGATAGGTAGGTATCTGGCTATGAAAGATTCCTGCTGATTTTTCTTTCAGTCATATCTTCTGCTACCCCCTTCTCCCCCAAATGAGAAAAAGCAATAAAAATATATATATTCTGCAATTTTTAATTTTGCATTTCTCTTTCAGGATTAAAGGAACCACAGCTATAGAAATTGCATCTGGCCTCTATTGGTACTTAAAGTATTGGTGTGGTGCTCATGTTTCATGGGACAAGACTGGTGGTGCTCAGAGAGCTTCCAATCCCTAAGCCAGGATCATTTGTAATGTCTATCCTAAACTATAAATTTTTGTGTTCAATATATATTCAATAGCCAGATTGGAGACCAATTTACCAATCAAAATTAGTGTTGAATTTACCAAATTAGTGGGCTAATTTATGTGGTAGTGTGCTCTAATGTATCAAAATTAATTTGTAATGTTCACCCAAGTGGGCCTTTACTAAATTTTGCATTTTAATACTGGTATTAGATATTGGGGTGGGCATTGCAAGTTAATCTTGAATTAAAGTGTTGATATTGCAAAAATAATTGTGGGATAGGGTGGAAATTGTAATTGAGTCAATGACCATGTAGGTTAGTATCAATACGCAATAGCTACATTGAACCCTTAATACCAAAATTGCTTAGCTTCCAATTAGCCTTGAAATGACCCCCTTTAAGTCTTATAAGATTTTTAGACGATTTTAGTAATTCTGTTTGTCCCACCAGTAGAGGTCTACTCATGATTGAAACCTTATTTTGTCATATAATTCAGGTAATTGAAAATGGATAGTTGTCTCAGTGTTAATAAGTTTTGCATATTTTCAATAATTACTAAATCAAAATCTTATCATTTATGACTTTATTCCCTATCAAAGATCAATGAATACAAATCATCCTTAATAACTTTAATGATGTCTTTTACATTCTAATTTGAAGTATCACTTGTGAATTGTCAATGTGTTTTTATTATTTCCTTGTCCTATATAAGTTTCTATCCTTTCGTTCTCTTCTTGAATTCTATGCTTTTAGGTCCTCATTATATTTATAACAGTTGATTTTTTGTACATTTGTTTGTTAATTACAGGAGTATTCTTTAAATCATTGCATAGTACGATGAGAGAATTCTCTCAAAATATGGATGCCAATGAAGATTTGAGTACTAGAGTCATGGATACCAATGAAGATTTGAGTCCTAGAGTTGGTATGGAATTCGATACATTAAAAGATGCATTGGAATTTTGGCTAAAATATGGAAGGCAAATGAGCTTTGATGTTAGAAAGCATTACATAAATAAAAGTAAGAAGGATGGAAAGATAACATCAAGGGGATTTGTATGTGCAAAGCAGGGCATTCGAGGTCCAGAAAAAAAAAAAAAAAAAAAAAAAAAAAAGAGATATGATTCGCACTTGTAACCGAGATGATATAAGGACTAATTGTCCTGTAAAGCTATATGTTTCATTAGTGCGAGAAACTGGAAAGTCTAAAGTGACTGATTTTATTGAAGGACATAATCACACCCTTCATCTATCATAAACAATTTATATGTTGAGATCTCAACGGAAAATCTTAGAAGTTCATGCAGGATTGCTTGAGTTACCATCCTCTTCTGGAATCAAGCCAAAAGTAGCACAGGAGTTAATGAGTAAAGAGGCTGGTGGGAGATCTAGTCTTGGATTCATTGAGCTTGATCAGTATAATTATCTTAGAACAAGACAGTAAAAGAATTCGATATATGGTCATGTTGCATGCTTATTAGGATACTTTCAGGAACAATTGACTACAAATCCATCCTTTCAATATGCAGTACAATTAGATAATGTTAAGCAGATTACAAACATTTTTTGGGTTGATGCTAGAATGATTATTGATTATTCTAATTTTGGTGATGTGGTGACATTTGACACTACATATGGTACTAATAAAGAGCTAAGACCATTAAGGGTGTTTTCTGGTTTCAATCACCATATAGGCTTAACGGTTTTTGGGGCTACTCTATTATATAATGAAACGGTAGAATCATTTAAGTAGTTGTTTGAAAGAGTTTTAGTTGCACATGCAGGTAAAAGACCTAAAACAATTTTTACAGATCAAGATCCTGCAATGGCAAAGGCATTGAGTGAGGTAATGCCTACACTTATAATGGATTATGTACTTGGCACATAATGCAAAATGGGATAAAACATTTGGGGAATTTGATGAAGGATGGTTCTTCTTTTCTTCAAGTTTTTAAAACTTGTATGTTTGAGTTTAATGATGAAATTGAATTTTGTTAGGACGTATGTGTTTCAAGTTGGTTTGAACATATGTCATTCTTTTATGTAATTGGCTTATCTTTTGACAAAATGCACTCAGCTTGTATTTGGGTAGTTCTAGGATGATTTTAATACTTCAAGAAACAAGGTTTCAATATCAAGTGTTAAAGCCATGCAAGTTGTCCAAGATTTAAGTTAAAGAAGTGTCAGATTTTAAAGCTCGACACTTGGCTCGACACTTGGCTCGACAGCTGCATCTATCGAGTTTTAAAAAGCTGTTCAACCTCGAGGCTTGATAGCTCTAGCTGTCGAGATTTAAGAAAAATAGATTCTAAGTTTTGTTTTGATTCCAATTCATACATATGTCTTTGGGACTTCTTTTCTTCTAACCCTAGACATATAAAAGGATTATTTTAAGGGCCGTCAAATGGTACACAGGTTGCACAAGCATTGAAAAACCTTTGTTCAAGCAATTTGTGACCTGAGACAAAGTTCATACCCTAGTTGTGAAGAAGTTGCTATGTAATGTGCACCGTAGGATTTTGTAACCAAGCATCTTCTTGATCTTCATCGTGTGGATGAATTGAAGAACTTTGCAGCCAACAACTCTCTCTAGTTGGTGATTAAAGTCGCGTACTGGGATCCGTACAATTGGTTAGTCACGTACTGGGGCCCGTGCATCAAAAGGAGAAACCGTCACTACAGAACAAGTCCAATTAGGTATTGGGGTAAGGGTTCAACTATAAGTTGGTAAGTACTTGGGATTCCTTTACTTGTAACTGCTTGTTGTGATAATAGTGGAGTTTCGAGAATGGTGACCTTAATTTCACCCGGTGGGGTTTTTGCTGTGTAGGTTTTCCCCATTCGTAAACAAATCACCGTGCAATTTATTTTCCGCTACATACTTTAGTTTATTGGTGATTTGTTTGTGCTACCACGCTATTTGCATGTTAAATTGATTAATTAATAACTTGGTTAATTAATTAACTTAATTCATCACAAGGGATCAACGCGTTTATGGCCTATCAAATTTGAAAAAACTTGGAAGGACATGATTGACATATATGCTATACATGGGTTGGATACTATCTACAAATTGAAAGGAAAACAGGCAAAGTTATATGAAGAATGAATTTACATTTGGAATACGAAGTACCCAGCTCAGTAAAAGCTTGAATGGAGATTTGAAAGACTACTTGAGATCTAATTTGGATGTGGTAGAATTTTTTGAACATTTTGATCGAGTGATTGATCAAAAACGAGAAAGAGAGTTACAAGCTGAATTTAATGCAAGACAAAAATTTCCCCAGTTAGGCTTGAAAAATTCTCCATTGTTGAAGCAAGCAGTACAAGTGTACACACCTGTAATATTTTGAATGCATCACGATCAATATGACATTGCACCAGCAACAAGGATAAAAAATTGCTAAGAGAACTTGTTAGTGCATACATACGCTATTGAGTTTATGCATAAGCTTGGTGAGTTCATAGTCTCTTATGACACTGTAGATAAGACATTTTCATGTAGTTGTAGAAAGTTTGAAATTGTTGGGATTTTATGTTGCCATGTTAAGTCTTTGACTTCCTTGATTTAAAAATAATTCCTATTATGTACATTTTGAAAAGATGGACAAGAGAGGCAAAATGTGGATGTATCTTGTACAATAGGAGAACCAATGTGGAAGAGGATGTCAACTTGAGTGTTACACAGCAATATAGAAGATTATGTCCCAAGTTGGTACGATTAGCTTCTCGAGCGGCAAACAATGAGGAGGCATTTGCATTAAGAGAAGATGATAGAGGAATATGAAAAAAAGGTTGAAGACATTGCAGCAAAAAATGTGGCTGGTCATCAATTGCCCCATCAAATACCATTATGTAGTGGTGTAGAAAATCTTGATCCCAACCAACATTTGGAAGATTTGGTTGAAAGAGCAAAAGGTATTAAGAATAAAGAAGGCCGCAGGGTGGAAAAAGAAAGAAAAGTTGGGTTGAGAAGCAAACAAAAAAAAAGGGGTAGATTTGGATCAAATGATGAGGTTAGCCAATAGTTTTCCAAAGTAAATTTTATTTATTTATTTTTATCCTTTACTAAGTTTTCATTTTTTGTAAGCTTTTATATTGTTATGGCTAATAATATACACACACACACACACACACACACACACACTCATATAGGAACTTGGTTTTGCTCCTAACATGCAATACAATAATTATGGCTCACATGGAGAACATTATTCATATCAAGTAAGATATTTATTTTATTCATAGTGGAATAACTTAATAATTTGTGAAGTTGGAGGTTGTACTAAACTTGACTTTTTATTTGTGAATTTATTAATAAGGTTTTCTTTTTCGTGACATAGCAGACTTATTCTGTCGCTTTTTTCATGCCAATGATGAGATCTGAATTGGGACCAATCCATAGTTACCAAACTAGTTCTACGTCTTTCTTAAGGGTAAACATACTTGTTTACATGTTTTGCACTTATAAGTAATTAGATGATTTTTTATACTCTCTCTTATAATCATTGTGATTACATAGGCACCATTAACTCCATTATTATCTCAAGTATCAAATCCTGCAGATGTTAGTCAGGTGAAATGTAAATGTTTTCATACATGAAATTTTGAAATTAGATGATTTTGTAAATTATTTCTCTTATAAGTAATTAGATGATTTCGTAAATTATTTCTCTTATAAGTAATTAGATGATTTCGTAAATTATTTCTCTTATAATCATTGTGATTACATAGGCACCATTAACTCCATCATTGTCTCAATTAACTCCATCATTGTCTCAAGTATCAAATGATGCAGCTATTTGTTAGATAAAATGTAAATGTTGCTTTAAGTGACTATCTTCCCTCAATTGAGCCCTGCCAATCTTCCCTTCTTCTTTTTTTTTTTTTTTTCTTTTTTTCATGAACTTGTTAGATTTGTGTGATGTATATTCATGTTTTAAGTGACTATCTAGAAACTTTTGAATTTGTATGGTGGATTTGATGTCTGTTTTTCTGATTGATTTGTATTATAAAATTTCTGTTGAAGTGGCTTTATGCATAAGATTTAAGTAGGTCTTGGTTGCTAGTCAGGTAGTTGATGGGTTGGGATATTGTTATGGCTTGGTTGTGTGTTGTCTTGTTGACGAGTGATTTGGGTTGTCTCTTGATGGTTGATAGTGATGAATGATTTGGGTGTGGCTGTCTATTGATCGTCTCTTGGCTGTGCATACCTAGCAATGGGTGATTTGGGTTTTGGCTTGGCCTGTGGTGAGTGACTTTATTAAAAGGTCATTCCTGATTGGCCCTTTGTGTGAGTTCCACCTGTAACAATTTGGTGAGTAACTTATTATATTTTTGGTTGAGGCAAGTTTGGTTTTGGTTCCTCAAATTTAAAATATTTAGTTTTAATTCTTACTCACCAAATGAATATTGGTCAAGTAAAAAGTAAATCTGTAATAGCTGGGAAAAAAAAAAAGAAATTAAAAGGAGGGGTATTTAAGTAACTTTGTTTACGAGGTCAATTTTTATAATTAACATTACTAAGGGAGTTTTATAGAAAATAAGGATGGAAACCCTAGTTATATATAGTCTAATTTAAGTTAGCGTATATTGACAGATGTTTTGAGAAAGGAGACTATCCAAAATACTCAAGTAGAGAAGGTTTGACTGCGCAATTGAGGTAAAAGCCTAAGAATCTCTCTCTTTTCAAATCTAAGCTTATTTGGAATTAGAGTATTTTTTTTTATGTGGATATTTTAACCAGTAGTAAAGCTATTTAATTATTTAAGGGTTTTAATGATGCAACGAAGAAAAGTTTAGATTTATATTTCGATCAATTGGACGCTACTACCTACAGATTTTTCAGTACTTAACATTTTAAAATTTTATACACACACACACACACACACACACACACATTCCGTTGTGATAAGCATTGCTAGAAGTGGTAGATTTTAGGCGTGATGGGGTCAACTTTCTGCACAGTTGGGTTGTTAAGAAACTGTGCCCGAATTGATGGAATTGGGAAGAAAAAAAAAACAAAAAACAGAAAACAAAAACAAAAACAAAAAGTCTAATAAGCATGGGTTTTGAGGTCTAACAGGTTATAAAATATATATATATATATATATAAAGAAAAAAAAATATTATGATTAGGTGGAATTTTCGTGTAAGAAAAGTAGACAATTATGAGATATTTTTAGTAGTCTTTCTTTTGGTCAGGTATCATTATAAGTCTTTCTTGAATTATATGATTATTGAGTAAATGGCTCTTGTAAATTGTTAGGTGAGATCTAAGGATTTTAGAGAAAGTGTTAGGGAGAAGTTCTTGTGGTGAGCTAGCTAAGGTAAGTAACCTTATCCTAATTGGGTTTTATTTTGCTTATATTAATGTATTTTTAACTACTAAAAATTTGTTTATAATTGTTAAAAATTTTATTTCTATTGTTTCACTAATTTCAAGTAAAGAATTATCACAAATATATTTGATTACTAAATATATGATATATTTTGTTAAATTGTTTTTAGCTATACTGATTCAAAGTAAAGAATAAAGAATTTCCACAAATATATATGAGCATTGAATATAAGATTTATTTTATTTAATTGGTTTTTAGCTATATTGATTTAAAGTAAGGAATATAGAAATATCACAAATGTATTGAAATATTGAATATATGATTATATGTATATGCGTTTGAATAAGATATATTTTTATTAGAAATTATGATTTCATATATATGATTATGGACAGTCTGACTATGAATTGATTCTGATACCCAAACCAATGTAGGTTATTTATTGGTACTCTAATACCCTAACCAATGGGGGTTATTCATTGGTACTCTAACACCCAGCCAATGAGGGTTATTCATTGGTATTCTGATACCCAAACCAATGAGAGTTATTCATTGATATTATGATACCCAGCCAATGGGGATTATTCATTGGTACTTTGATACCTAATCACAAGAATATAGTGTGACCATAGTTATAAGATTGTTAAGAATATGGATTACGTTTGAATATTTAACTATTTTGGGTCATTAAAACTACTTATGTATTCTTGGAACCTATTGTAGGTGTAAGCTTTTGATATATGGAAAACTAACTACTTTCTAAACTATCTATGATAAATTTGTAAGATTAAAGTATGTGATCTATTTGTAACGCATATTTTAAGATTATGAAACTTCTTTAGTTATTTTTGAAAACTCAAAGCATATTATAACTTTTGAAGATTCATATTACATCTAATTATTTTACAAATCTATTGCTGGATAGAACTTATTAGGATTTTTGGTTACTTATTGAGTTGTCAACTCACCCCATTTTTTCTCCTTTTAGATTTTGATTAAGAAGAGTAGCATATGTTTGGGCTTCCGTTAGGATGTGCGCATGAGTGAAGTTTAGGAAATCAATGGAATAAGATTTGAACTTTTATGTTTAAGATTACCATTTGTGTGGATCTTTAGATTTAAAGGATTTAGTTATTTTTATTTTGATGTTGGAAGATTATTATTTGGAGATCTTTTGAGAATTGCATTATTGAGGATATTTTTAAATTTATTGATGAAATTTTCTTTGAGGATAACTCTTTAATTGTTCAGAGGGCTTTACACACTTGTAGGGTGTAAACTTTATAAGTGTATGGCTGTTGTCACGTGCCTAGCTCTTACTTGGGTTTGGGGCATGACAAAATCCATGTGTTTATATCCTTTATACTCACCAAATGAATAAACTTATTTGTTTATATATATACACATGGAAATGAAGTTAGGTTCAATTATGGACTAACTTCATGTATTGAAAATACAAATGCTTGCATGCAAACGCAACACTTTTTTGGTATGTAAAAAACTAATAAATGGTAAGTTCAATTATAGTGAAATTTTCTTATGTTTGTTTAAGTTCAAAATGTAACTTGATTTTGTTGACATTTTTTCAGGCTAATATTGATTTTGTAGTATGAAGGACAACATTTTTGGGCAGTTTGTCTAGTAGTATATTGCAGTGGACATGGCTTGGACAATATTTTTTGGCAGGTTGTCTGAAAGTATATTGCACAGTGGACATGGCTTGGACAACATTTTTTGGCAGGTTGTCTAAGAGTATATTGCATAGTAGACATGGCTAATATTGCACAGTGGACAGTATTTTTTGGATAGTTTTTTTAACAGTGTATCTGACAACTTAGATAACTAATTGCACATGTAGCAAATTTTTTGGATAATTTTTTGTAACTAAAGAAGCTACTCAAACATGTTAGATTGTACATGTGCATGTTTGAGAACTTCTAGTTAAACATTAATTATATATACAAGTGATTAATATTTTTAAATGCAATGGCATGTGCTAAACTATTGTTCATTTTTTGAATGCAAGTGATTACGGTTGCTAATGGTTAATGCTAATAGTAGGTCAACTATGCCATATGGCTTTGTTGAAGAGAAAAGATCCTTATGAAAATTATATAAATTTGGCCATTGATAACGAACTATGTTATGCATCAAAAGTCTGACCTTTTGTGGAAACATGCAAGTTTTTAAACCTTAAGTCAAAATTTCAATTGTTTATTGAAATTTTGATGACACATGAAATTAATAAAATAACAATGCAAAGACATTAGAAGTGTCTATTTGGGATGCATTTGATATTCTCAATGAATTGGATTGATCCCATTTGTATTCCAATTCTCTACTAGAAGGCTAAGTTACATACTTTATAAATGGTATCATTGCAGAAATAGGAACCATAATGGTAGAAAACATTGCGAGTCTTGTCATTCTGTAAAATCTCAGTTATGAGCATGTGCATGCAATGGAAACTAATCCACTTTGAAAATTATGAGAACACAATGAGCGTATCAAAATTCTTAAGTGTAACATGGTGCAGTGGTTTCTTTCCATCAAATGTTAAAAAATGCTTATATAAAAGGTACAACTAGAATGCATAAAAGATAATCATTTCTTCTCAAAGACAAGCTAATAATTATGGTTCTCATACCAACTAGTAATAATAAAAGGAAATAACCATTTATGCTAGTAGTAGGGCCACCAGATTCACTTGTTATAAACAACAAAAATTCATTGAAATTTTTATCCACAACCAAAAGAATAAAACCCAAAACAAAAAGGCTTTATAGCTTAGCTAAATTAGCTTCACAATATACATATGTGATTTTAGTATTTCAAGAAAGCCAAAATAGATATGAGTCATGTTCTTTATATCTAAAATTTCATGAACAATTTCTCCAAAAAAAAAAAAAAAATCATGAATAAAGCCAGCTTCATGGTCTTCATTAATCCCTCCAGCACCCACCTTTTCATGAGCAAAGCCAACTTCATGGTCTTTACTAATTCCTAAAATGATTACATTAGAGTGTAAGAAACTAAGAATACACCCTTAAAATTTATTACATAACTGAGTAAGACTGAAATTTAAAATTCTGTTAAAGTTTAAAAGCAAGACCCCACCTCCTTTAGGATATTGGAAAACAACTGTTTTCATAGGTAGGAAGGAGCAGTATCTCCCAAATGGCCATCATAGATAGCAAATAGTCCTAATTCATGTCCCTCAATCTGCAGACATTTAGCAATATGGTAATCCTCCATGGGATGATTAGCTTTCCCTTTTACTAGGCTGAAACCAAACTTGATTATCCCTTCATGGCTTCTTCCTTTGCTAGAGCTATATGGGGAACGCCCTCTTACAAGCTACATAACAAAACTATAAATAACAAAAACCTCAATATTAATCTTTCGTGTTTTAGAGGCAGTTATATGGTACAGAAGCAAACAAAAGTAGTTGCAAGTTGCAACTTTGAAAACCATTTGCATGAGGCTACAAGAAGAAGATTAAACAAAGAAATTACTATATTTAATCAACAACTATCATTACAAACAAATGAAGCATTGAAAGTTATCAAGAGAGGAGCTTTTCTTTTTTTTTTTTTTTCCTTCTTATTTTGGTCTCTATTAGTCTATTTTGTTATGTTTATGATGGATCTTTTTTGTTTTTCTTTTTTTAGAGGGGGGTGTTAGGATTAGTGCCCTTAAATCCTATTGGATGATGCTATGTATAACATTATGTATAACTTAATGTTATGTTGAATAAAGTTGTTTTTATTATTATCTAAATTAATGGTAACATGAATATTGGGACATTATCATATAGTCCATGAGATGCATAGTATGTGATTTATGTGAAAAGTCACAAAAAATATTAATTACAAGTTCTTTGTAAACTCAAAAGTGTAGTTCGTAGTCGGTGATGAAATTGAGCATTTCATCTGTGAAGATTATAACATATCAACTAAGATGATTTGTCTTGATCATGGAAATTGAAATTTCTAGTTGATATATTGATATGTTTTAAGAATTAAGACATATTGAACTGGACCGCTGTGAGATTTATTGTTCTTCTAACGACTGTCAAATGAATAATAAACTCATAACTTATATTTACATGAACTCTTAATCCTGAGAGGATAATGGACCTGATCATGAAGTGTAAGTTGCTTTGATATACCAGGAGTGAGATCTATAATTATGGTCAAAATCTCAGTATGTTGGGCAACTACATTTAGTGTTGATGGAACATATATTCTCAAGATGGAATTCATAGTCTCTTAACGGAGATATAAAATATTCCTTTGAGATAAGTTTAATGGGTTTGGTTATTCAGAGAGTTAGGCCTAACCACTTTAGTAAAGAGTTACTAAAGTATATATTTATGGAATTGGATTTCATAAATATATGATGAATAACTTTAAAAGATTAAACCGGATACTCAAGAAATTAAAATGTAGTAATCTACAAAGTGGCAGTCTTCTTTCATGACTTTGTATTACTACGAATATTTTATGAAAGTGGTTGCATATATAATAAAGTCTTAGGATATAATTTATAAATAAGGCCTAGAATGCAACTATATTTTTATAGTGGTATTAAATATAGTTAATGGTAACTTTGGACTTGTCAAAAGTTGATAGAAAAGTCCAAGGCCCATTAGAGTTAGTGTCTTATTGGTCCCTTTTGGTTCCACTCCAAGCCACACACTTAAGCCCAATTGGAAAGGCCCAAAAAGCCAGTCCAATTAGATAATCAGTTAGATACAAAGGGAGAAACATACATAATTTTTCTGTAGGGAACAACAAGAATACTATTGTGAAGTGGTGTAAGAAGTGTTGACACTTTGGCATTCTCCTTTTTGAAAAACTGATTGAGAGACCACACATCTTGGGCGTCAGTAGAATTAGAGTGAAGATTGAAAGTATCCCAAGTTCTTTTGATTTTCGGTTTTGAAATTCACCGCTACAAGGTACACTCTCTTGTTTTATATTCTGAAACTTACATAGTACATGTTAACATTTATGAATGAAGTAGATCAGTTATTTTTTCCGCTGCTGGGTATGTTTTGTATGCGATACAAGCATGTTATTTTCCATCAGGATGGAGACAGAGGATGAAAGAAGAGGGTCACCAAAAGTTAGTTAAATAAACTGCAAGTCAAAAAACATGCAGTTGGTTCAATTCTGATCATCAGTTCTTCCTAAAATATGTGGCCTAACAGTGTAAAAATGTCAAAATCTCTTATACCCAATTTTAGCTACCTTGCAAATATCAGTCCAATTTTGTGCTAAAAGTCCCCCCCATCAAACCCACTAAAGAAGCAAGAAGATAACTTGAACAGTTGAACCACTCAAACTAACTAGATGTGCCATCATCACCTTCAAAGCCCCCCAATTATCCATTCTATACAAGTGATTGTACAACAAAGAATGATCAATCTCACTAAGAACCTGCAAACGTTGAATAATTCAACTAAATAACATCACAAAATTATCATATTCACTCAACAGTCTATACCTACTAAGAAAATTGGAGACACAAATCAATCACACAACACAAATAATCCTCTAACAAACAATTAAAGACTATGCCTTTCAGCTATTGGTTAACCTTTTCACAAAATAGAACATATTGATTGGTATTAGAGACAAAGTGATAGACACATGAAGTTCAAAAAAAAAAAAAAAAAAAAAAAAAAAATCCTTACCTTAGAGTAGGAACCACTAAAACAGCAGAGCCTATCCATAAAAGGAATTCAACAACAACTTCAACTTCTTCAACTAAAATTTCAACATCCAACCCCTGTAGTCACCTCCAACCCAGATTTCAACCAAACCCATCTCCCCAATTTCACAAACTGCACAATCAAAAACAATAGTTGATCATTATAATATGAAATGAACAAAAACTCTTCAACTATTAAAACCCTAAAGCCTTAAAGCCCTCCCAAGAAAAAGCCACAAAGGCTAAAAACAAGTAACAAGAACAAACCAAAACTGGGTTATTGAGAATTTCCTCTTACCAATCCACCTGAAAGCCAAAAATGGCTGAACTTTGTTGTTTTGGCTATCAAAAAAAGAAAAGAAAAAAAGAGATCTCACCTCCTTGCGAATTTCAATGAAGGAAGCAGTGATTTTAGGGATTTTTGATGAGAAAAAGGCTAGTATCATTGGAACCGGAGATCCAGGCTAGTGGTTGTGCCATGAAGAGAGAGCTTCATCAACTTCTCTACACCCGATTCTCTCCAAACCCCAACCTTGCTCTCTGATCTAGGTTTAAAAAGCGCTTGATAAGGCGTGGGGGTTTGGCTTCGAATGGTGAGTTAATGTTTTGGCTTCGATTTTGCTAATGGGTCTGAGTTGGGTATGCTGGCAGTGGTGATGATGAGGTTGAGGAAAGCGTGGAGGTTGAGAGAGACACCAGTTGAAGTGGGAGAGAAAGGGAGAGGAGAGAGTGTTTTACATGAGTGATGCTAAAATGAAAAGAAAAGTGTGAGCACACGGATTGCCAACGTGGATTGTGAGGTGTCAATGTTTTAAACCATTAGATTAAATCTAGGGTTGAGAAAAGAGGTATTGCACGGGATATGGATCCTAATTTATATTTGTCAATGCCAGACAGAGACCCTCTAAAAAAAAAAAAAAATGCCAGCCAGAGACGGAAGAGGTGATAATATCACACCGGTTACTACCTCACTGGTCAGAATAAACTAAAAGTATAAAATCACTATTTAAATCCAAGAATTTGTCACATTAGTCTCTCAGTCAAATCCAACAAATATATGTTTTTTTTAGTCAATTATATAATGCCGCTTACGCAAGCTAAACTTAAAACTGAAAGTAAAACTGCCACATTTTTGTTTTGCAAGTCAAATGTCAGAGATTTGTGTCTATGCATGAACTCTGATACCATCTAATCTAATCTAAACTATAAAGAGAAAGTTTGAGATATCCCCATTCCCTAGTTCACAACTAGGTTTGGGTACAACATTTTTTTTTTTCCAATCTTTGCATGAAGTGAGAAATTTGAGCAATGGAAGTCACAGAAGAAAATCCTCAAGTTGGTTCTGACTGTGAGGAAAATAACCCAAGAAAAATGGGTGGTTTCTGGGGATTTGTATGGAGACCTATACATTGGTTCAAAATGCTGTGTAAAGAGTTGCATTGGACCTTTGTGTTGGGTGTGATGATTGTGTATGGAGCGAGTCAAGGCGTGGGTGTGGGACTGAGTAGAGTTAGTACACAGTATTACCTGAAAGATGAGCAAAAATTGCAGCCCTATGAAGCTCAGGTGTATTTTGGAGTTATTCTAATTCCTTGGATTGTTAAGCCTCTTTGGGGCCTCCTTACTGATACTCTTCCGATTCTTGGCCATCGGAGACGCCCATATTTTTTTCTCGCAGGTACCATGGATTACTATTATTATTATATTTATTTATGACTTTGTATTTTCTACCTCTTTTCTTTTTTTTTGAGCTCAATATTTTCTACCTCTTTTTATTCATTTAATGTTGGTGTATATATACATCCTATATGATTAGTTGGTACTGAATTTGTGGAGTTAAAAGGGCTTTTGTTTCCTTATTATGCCCGAAATTTGTATGCGGATCATGTTCATAAGTGTAAAGAATAGTGATTATTATAATGTTAATAGGATTTGGATTTATAAATAAATAAAAATTCAACTGCTGTAGTCCAAATTTCACCACTTTATGTTTTCTATTTTCTAGATATCCATCTTAGAAATGATTCTTGTTTCTTCGGATGTCAGCATATTCAATTTACTTTTGGAAAAAAAAAATTATTAAAGAATTACAGTTTTGTTTTCCCCTAGATTCCCCTTCGGATGAACAAATATTAGCACACGTGTTCTTTGAAATCAAAACAAGCTTTACCAACAACTATATTATGTTAAAATTTAACATTGTTGCTTTAATGCTAGATGGTCACAAGGCTGCCTTAAACTTCAGTTTTACACCTTATTGCATTTTGTACGCTAAAAGGTTTATATATATATATATATATATATATATAAATTTGTTTTTAAAGAATGCCCGTGGTTGTATGGGACATTATGTAGATATTGGTGTATTTTCATTTAGCCCTCTGTTGTGGCTTTATTCTTTCGTCCTCTGCCACGCCTTCCTTAAACAATGATAGTTTCAACTTTCAAGCTCTCAATAAGCTTAACCTCTGTTGGTTGGTGTTATTCTCACCCCCCCCCCCCCCCCCCCCCCAACAGTTCTTATTGGAGGAGAAAGTGCTATTTGAGCCATAGCTCATTGAATGGGTGGAGGGTGAGAATAACACCAATGACACCAATCAAAAGTCAGCATTAGATGAGTTCAAGTTAGGTCAACTGGTAAAAACTCTTGTTGTCAAATAAGTGATCTAGGATTTGAACCCTGCCATCTCCAAAATCCAATTGGTTTCTTGGCTTGATAATAAGAACAATCATCATTGAGTGGACACTATAAAATAGTGTTATTCTCTTTCTTTTATTCTCATTTTTCTTTCTCCTCCATCCTGATCTACATTGAGGATAAATCAGGGTCAGAGATGTTGTAGTTCCACTTGTTGAAGATGAACAACTTTTCCCTTCTTTGGAATTTAATAAGAACCTTGGCAGGAACATTTGAACAGAGGAGCAAAATGAAAAGAAATGTAGTGGAAAGTAGCAACTTTACATGGAAAGCTTTCTTCATGAATGAGGGGAAAACCATATTAATTGTCAAATCGTCCTTTTGAAAATTTGGTAATTCCTTCTGGTTGAATTCCTTCTGATATACCTGAAAATTCATAACCTTTTTTCCCATTGACAAAGTAAATTTCTTCTGCGGGAAACTACAGATGTTACAAAAGACGTGCATAGATTGGATTAGAAAAATTAGAAGAAAGAGTGAGCCTGGTGCTTTACAGGAACAGTTCTATTGCAAGTATAAGTATGCAAGAAGCCAGTCCTTTAACCAAGTATAAAATAAAAAAAGGCATTCAAGAAATCCTAGCAGAATGACTCATGCAAATGCATAACATGATATACAATACATGTTGTATTCACACGTGCCATAGAAATTAGCATGTATACACGATATGTTTCAGTTTTCTAAGATGTAAAATTTATATGATCAACTTATTATCCAATATTAGAAGCCTAATACAGAGTATGATTTTAACCTGTCAGGTTTGATTTAAATTATGTTTGAGTGGTTCTCTATAGAATGGATGCAAATATATTCTAATATATATCGGATGTATTTTGAATCCTGTTCCTTCTCAGGTCAAACTTCTTTTGCTATTTTATCTGTTATCAATCTGTTAATAGTGGTAGCCATTTCTTGACAGGGTGTTTTTGGATTGCTTAGTATCCCACCAGGGCTGGTCATTTTGGTAGGAATATTGCTGAGGGAATCCTCTGTCCATAACTTTGCATACAGACGGGTAGAGTTACCTTTCTCTTTTTAGGCACACTTTGTATTTCTGCTTTCTTCTATGCTAACATCAAGATCTATATAGCTTGGTGAAAAGTTACTGGATGCAAGTAAGACAATGTGGACAACATTGAAATGCCGGGATGTGTGGAGGCCATGTTTATACATGTACTTATCAATTGCTTTAGGATTGAATATATATGAAGGAATGTTCTATTGGTATACAGATGCCAAGGAAGGTCCATATTTCTCGCAGGTACAATGCTTTTTCACCTATTTTTATACAATTTAGGTACATTGTTCTAAAAAATTCCAAGTTCTTCGTCTTTCTAGCTGTTGAACATTTATTCCATATGTGATCATGAAATTGTGCATAGGAGAGAGCCTCTTTGCTCAATGGAATTTCCTGGCCCTCCTCATAGGAGAGAGCTCAGTTTGAATCCTAGTAGCAAGGTCCCCTCAGCTTACTATAACAAACAAAATAAGTTCCAAGCTTACTTCTTCCAATTTTTTTTTCATATACAGAATAATAGCTCCTAATTCTTGCCGAGGTCCAGTCAGAGCAGTATTCTGAATGATACACATGCTATTCCCAATTTTCCTGCATAAATTGTGTCATATTTCCCCATAGTGGGCCAAAACTATATTTTGATATCACCTCTTGGTAGGCTCTTGACATGTATGTATTACTGCTCCATTATAGGCCTAGAATGTACTTTGATATTGCCTCTGGGTAGGCTTTGAGATATATTTATATACATTGCCTCTTAGTAGGCCTCATATATGTATTGCCACTGCCTTTTGGTAGGCTCGGATGTGTGTTTCTTGATTTTGCCTCTTGGTAGGCTCAAATGTATGTTTCATGATATTGCCTCTTGGTAGGCTCAGATGTATGCATGGATATCACCTCTTGGTAGGCTCAAATGTATGTTTCTTCATACTGCCTCTTGGTAGACTTCATGTATGCTCTTGATATTATCGCCTCTTAGTGGGCTCAGATGTATGTATGAAAATTGCCTCTTGGTTGGCTCGAATGTATGTTTCATGATATTGCCTTTTGGTAGGCTCAGATGTATGTTTCTTCATACCGCCTCTTGGTAGGCTTCGTGTATGCTCTTGATATTATCGCCTCTTAATGGGCATATCAATTTCAATATCTCAGGTTCCACAAGTGGGCCACGCGCGTTGTAAACATTAAGTAACCCAAGAGGATCCATCCTTTTTTTCCTTGATCTTAATCATAAACCTAAGCTGATTCAACTTACTGATTTTTCTTTTCAAATGTGACTGGGCCAGAGTTGGCTACCTATGTACCTCCACGAGGAAGGATTAGGTCATCAAGTAATTCAATTGACATTTTTTTGATTGCCTTAATTTTTGCCTAGACTGCCCTTTTAGGTTTTCAATCTAGTCGGCCCCTTCACACTCTTTTTTTTTGCTCTCCTTTTGCATAGACTGGCCTTTCAGATTTTCAATCTACCTTTCATATTTTTGCATGTTGTATGTTGTATTTTTATTTTTCTCTTTTTTTTGTTTTGTTTTGTTTTTTGCTTGCATAGGTAGGAAGAAAAAAAGGTTGCACTTGGAGGATTCTTCATGTAAAGTACTATATGACAGCATTAGAATTAGTAGGCATATTAAAATCTTGCCCATCCATGTTAGCTAGGACCAAGGCTCCTCTGGAGAAGGCCTTCTTTACCATGTACGGGCCCTCATAGATCGGGACAGACTTTCCTCTGTGACCAAGCATGGCCTGGTTGCACTTTTTCAAGACTAGGTCACCTTCTTCAAAGACTCTAGGTCTAACCTTCTTGTTAAATGCTCGCTCAACGTGGCGTTGGTACAACTGTCCATGGCACATTATGATCATGTGCTTCTCATCCATCATGTTCAATTGCTCATATTGGGAACGGGCCTAATCAGCTTTGACAACTCTATCTGTGATAGGATCTTGAGAGATGGGATCACTACCTCTGCGGGGAGGATGGCTTCCATGCCGTAGACCAAGGAATATGGGGTTGCGCCCATGGAATTATGAATAAAAGTGTGATAGTCACACAAGGCGAATGGCAAGAACTTGTGCCAATTCTTATAGGTGTCTATCATCTTCACCATGATCTTCTTTACGTTTTGTTGGCTGTTTCCACTGCGCCATTCATCTGGGGGTGATAGGGAATCGAATTCCAGTGTTCAATCTTGAACTATTTGCAAAGTTGCTCAGTCATTTTCCCATTCAGATTCTTTCCGTTATCTGTAATGAGCTCTCTTGGCACGACGTAGTGGCAAATGATGTTCTCTTTCAAGATTTGGGCCACCATAGCTTAGGTGATGCTTTTGTAGGAGGCGGCCTCCAAGATATAATCATGCCCATTTGAGGCTTTCAAAATCACAAGTCTGATGAATTCCATTACTCAGGCTGAAAAAGGCCATGGTGCTACTAGAAAGTGCAAGGGTTGGGGAGGAACAGTGGCACGTTCTTATATGCTTGATGCAAACGTTTTCCATGGTTGGCCAATAGTAGCTGGTTCTCAAAATTTTTTGGGCCAACAGGGGTCCACTAGCATGGGCTCAAAGCAGGTTTTCATGCATCTCTTCCATCAAATGGTTAGTATTAGGGGCATCTATGCATTAAAGCAAAGTTGTGTTGTGGTTCCTTTTGTACAGGACTTCCCCACTTAAGGAAAATTGGCACGCCATGCGGTTGGCAAATTTTTGATATAGAATCAACTTAGAGTCTTGAGCTTGCCACTTTCCCTCTATTTGGGAGATAATCAATAGGGAATCTCCAAAGATGCTTAGATCGTATGTGCCAAACTCCAAGGCGACTTGCAGGCTTACTATGCATGCCTCATACTTTGTGAAGTTGTTCGTGCAATCAAAATTTAGTTTGACTGAAATAGGGATTTGCTAGCCCTTTGGTGATACTAGAACTGCTCCTACTCCATTTCCAATGCTAAAGCTTCCAATGCCATGGTTCTACATTGCTTGGTTCTTGCTTTAATGCCAAAACATCCTCATCTGGGAAGAGGGATTTTGAGAACTACATCTACACCCCTTGAACCTCAAATCCAAGGTCATTAGACCAAGGAGAAGAAACAGAGTGCAAGAACACTACCTTTTGATTGTTGAGAAAAGAGAGGAATCAATGGTTTTGTGATGTATTTGAGAGAGAATTTAGAGAGGAAAAGAGAGAGAATCTATCCAGAAAGTTTCTAGAAGATGCCCAAAATCATTTTTTTTTTTTTTTAATCTTAGGGGAGCCTAGGGTATTTAAAATGGAAAAGTGACCCTTCAACTCCAACGGCCACTTAGTGGCTGCCGCCTTTAAATGGCTTGATGAAGGCCTTCCTGGGGTTGGCTTAGGCTAATCTTGGTGTCCTTGGAAAGGTCTAGATGTTTAGTTTCTAGAAAGCTAAAGAACTTTAAAATCCAACGGTTGGATCCCAAGTTATAGCCTTAGGAAGTGAGCTAATGCGCCTTGCACGATTTTCAAGATATCTCATCTGTTTTGACCCAGATTTCGACCCATGAATAGTTGTTGAAAAATGAATTTAATAATCTAGGACATCAATTTGGTCCTCCACAGGAGTCACTCCTTATTCATTGGTGTATGGGATGGAGGCAATATTTCCCATTAAATGGGTGTTCGTTCATTAAGTATAGTATTGGAGAATGAAATCCCTGAAGTAGATTGGTTACAAAGTAGATATGACCAAATATGCATGATGGATGAGAAGAGACTCAAGGCCTTGTATTACATTCAAGGTTACCAAAGGAGACATAGAAAAGCTTTTGACCAGAAGGTAAGAGCTAGTGATCTGAAGATAGGAGATTTAATGCTGATGGAGATTTGAGCCTCGATTGAAGAAACAAACGAGAATTTCAAGCAAAATTGGGCAGGTCCATACATTATCAAATAGATATACTCTGGGGGAGCAGTAAGATTGATGAATTTAGATGCAAACCCTTTTACAGAGCCAACCAATATGGATCAATTGAAGAAATACCACAACTGAGGTGGTAGTTTGAGAACACCATGTCTGAAGTGGTTGTAAATTATTTATTTTCTTTCTTAGGTTTGGCAAAAAAAAAAAAAAAAGTAGGTTAAAAGCCTAAAAGGGCGATCTAAGCAAAAGAAGAGTAGAAAAAAAAAAACAAAAAAAGAAGAGGGAGAGAGTCTGCTAGGTTGAAAACCGAAAAGGGCGGCCTAGGCAAAAGTTAAGACAAATAAAATGAACTACGCGATGACCTATCCTTCTTCCAAGGAGGTATATAGGCAACCATATATTGGTCCTGTCACAACTTCCCCAAACCCAGCATTTACCCATCAAGCAAAAAAAAAAAAAAAAAAATTGTTTCCAAAATTTAACTATTTCATTAAACCATGCCATTACACTTTCTTTAAAAAAACAAACCCTAAACCTAAAAGTCCTAAATAATTTATAAACCTAAGAGTTTCACACCAAATTTTAAAATAAACATGTTCAAAGCCAAATAATAATAATAATAATAATAATAATAATAATAATAATAAGAGAATCATTTTTTCTTCAGTCTTTTCTTCTTTAGTTGTTTGTTGGTTCCATCTATGGTAGGTACTTTGTCATATTTGTCTTTCCTTTTAAACTCATAGTTGTTATCCTCATGCTTGTCTTGGTTATCTTTAAGAAATTGTTTTCTCATAGAAGCAATGTCAACCTCCTTATCCGCAATTTTGTTCACCAGCCAATTAGAGTACTCTGTGGTCATCCTTTGAAAGTGAACCTTAACAAAAGATTGATCCACTCAGTTAGCCATGTCCAAGCCCAACAATGTGTTCCTTACAGAAGTAGGATTTGTGTCCATAGGAGTGAAAGGTTTTCTTCCTCTTTTACTAGGCCTTCCACCAAGCATTCCTTGCTTATATTGGAATTGTCTCAAGATTTTATCAGCCTTATAGAAAGCTGCCCTCCTAAAACCAACTATGAAGATGTGATCTGATTCCGGGGACTGCAACAAAGGAGGTGGGCACTTCCACCAATAACAATCCTATCCAATTGAGACACTGGATTTCTTACTCAAAAATTTCACCCAATTACTTTTAGTCTGACACTCGGTCTTGAGAACAGCCTTGTTGAGAAAATTGCTAGGGCCACAATTAGCAACAGGAGGTGTATCAATCATGTACAGTCTTTTCATCAACCATATTTACAAAGTAAGGGGACTCCCAAGAAATTGTTGTGACTCTCATCAAAGAAATACAAAATCCAATCTTAAAAGAGTTTTTACCAAGATAAGAGAAGCAGGATTATCCCTATCCTTAACTTGACTCAAAATACCTATGGCTCGAGCATTCACAAAGCTAGGTCTTCCAGAGCAAAGAAAAAATTATCCCATGAAGCAAAGAGCTAAGCCAAAATTTCTCTGCACGTTGTCAAATATACCATGAGTACATTTATTAGTAAGTCTTGTAACAACTGAATGAAGATTCACCAAATGGCCTTCAATCATGCTATTGGTAGTTGAAGTAGAAAGTCCTAGAGCATCAGACAAGATCTCCCTATGTTTGGGATCATAAGAAGCTGCTACAAATTTTTTGACAGGATCGTAACCCAGAATAGCAGAAAATTCTTCAACTGTGGGACAAAGTTCAACAATTTATACTGGAATATGTGGTCTCTAGTATCCCAAAACTGTTGGGATATTTGTCCTTAAATCCTATTGTATGATGCTATGTATTTTATTATGTAAGACATTATGTATGACTTAATGTTTTGGTTAATAAAGTTGTATTATTATTTGAAAATATTGGTAACGTGAATATTGGGACATTATCATATAGTCCATGAGATGCATAGTATGTGATTTATGTGATTTAGTCACAGAAGATATAAATCACAAGTTCTTTGTAAACTCAGAATTATAGTTCGTAGTCGGTGATGAAATTGGGCATTTCATCTGCGAAGACTATAACATATCAACTAAGATGATTTGTCTTGATCATGGAAATAGAGATTTCTAGTTGATATGTTGATATGTTTTAAGAGTTAAGACATATTGAACTGGACCGGCGTGAGATTTATTATTCTCCTAACGACTGTCAATTGAATAATAAACTCACGACTTATATTTGCATGAACTCTTAATCCTGAGAGGATAATGGACCTGATCATGAAGTGTAGGTTGCTTTGATATATCAGGAGTGAGATCTATTGTTAAGGTCAAAATCTCAGTATGTTGGGCAGCCACATTTAGTGTTGATGGAACATATATTCTCAAGATGGAATTCATAGTCTCTTACCGGAGATATAAAATATTCCCTTGAGATAAGTTTAATGTGTTTGTTATTCAGAGAGTTGGGCCTAACCACTTTAGTAAGGAGTTACTAAAGTATATATTTATGGAATTGGATTTCATAAATATATGATGAATAACTTAAAGGATTAAACCGGGTACTCAAGGAATTAAGATGTAGTAATATACAAAGTGGCAGTCTTCTTTCATGACTTTGTATTACTATGAATATTTTATGAAAGGGTTGCATGTATAATAAAGTCTTGGGATATAATTTATTAATAAGGCCTAGAGTGCAACTATATTTATATAGTGGTATTAAATATAGTTAATGATAACTTTGGACTTGTCAAGAGTTGGCAGAAAAGCCCAAGGCCCATTGGAGCTAGTGTCTTATTGGTCCCTTTTGGTCCCACTCCAAGCCACATACTTAAGCCCAATTGAAAAGGCCCAAAAGGCCAGCCCAATTAGGTAATCAGTTAGATACAAAGGGAGAAATACACAGATTTTTTTCTGTAAGAGAATTGGTAGAGATTTTCATAGAGAAAAAGAAAGAGTGTGAGACACACTTTCATTCTCCCTTTGGAACTGATTGAGAGACCACACATCTTGGGCGTTAGTGGAATTGGAGTGAAGATTGAAAGTATTCCCAAGTGCCTTCCATCTTCAAGTTTTGAAATTCACCGCTGCAAGGTACACTCTCTTGTTCTCTAATTCTGAAACTTAAATAGTCCATGTTAACTTGTATGTATGAAGTAGATCCGTTTACATCATTACATTTATTTTCTTCCGCTGCGCATGTATGATTCCAACAATTGGTATCAGAGCCAGGTTTTCATTACATATCTGTTTAACATGTTTTTGAGTTTTGGAATTAGTGATAATGATTTCATGTTGTTAGAAAATAGTTTTCTGCATGGTTGTTGAAATCATTGTTTTTGATGAAAACTGTTTTTGATGTTATGATGTTGTTTAATTTTTTAGTTTAAGTATGTTAAACTGAATTTTAAGGCTATAACATCAATGACATTCAGTTCAGATATCAATTTATGTTCATTATGATTGTATGACAGTAGTTTTGTACATGAAAACGTTGAAAAACTGTTTTTGGAAAATTCTGGAAATTCAAAATTCGCGAAGCTCGATCGATCGAGAATCTGTCGAGAATCTATCGAGCAAACAGAAAGTTTCTCGATCGATCGAGGATCTATCGAGGATCTGTCGAGCTTCGCGGAACTTTTCTGGATCGATCGAGAATCTGTCGAGGATCGATCGAGAACTGTTTATCCAGAATTTTTTCTGAGTGTTTTTCCATATATAAAAGATTAAGGCTATGTGTAATTATATTATGCATGTTTTATATTTAAAAACCTTTATTTTAAAATATCTAGTGGGAGAGAGATACAAGGGTTGGATCTCACGGCCTCCATTGTCGGTTTATTGTAGTGTGATTAAGCACCTCGCTTTGGCGTATATGCCTTACTCCCTTCGGAGGGTGTTTAATTCACGGTACTACAGGTTAAACTTCTTTATGATGAATGATATGTGTTTTTACATTAAAGAACGACCACGCTTCCGTGGAGTTACTTTATGACTCACATAGAATTCAGTCAATGGTGTACACTAGACTAAGTTTAATGTTAATCTCCCTTCGGAGCTATGTCATTATTACTTAGAGGCTAAAGTAGAAACGGCATGTTATTAGTGTTTGATAAGAGTTATCATGATAGCACTAATAATGAGAATGGTTCTCAATCAATCATAGTGTTTATAATTTACTTGCTTCCAAGGAATTTTAAACATGGGATTGGGTTGTCGTTGCATATATTATTTTATGGTTTTATTAAGGTTCCATTTTATATGCTTATATGCTAAATTGATAATGTCCAATTTACTTATAATATTCATGTTTATTATTTTCAGATTTGAACATGGCATCTTTTAGCCCACTTGTTTCTATTCTTAATCAAAACAAACTGACTGGATCCAACTATGTTGACTGGAAAAGAAACTTGGACATTGTTTTAACTGCTGAAGAGCACAAATATGTGCTTACTAAACCATGTCCTAGCTTTCCTTCATTAGATGCTCCTCTTGAGGAAAAACAACGATATGATCGTTGGCAGAAATCTAATGAAATGGCCAAGTGCTATATCCTAGCGTCCATCTCAAATGTTCTACAGCATCAAATGCAGGATGTAGAACTAGCTTTGGACATTATGCTAAGTCTGAAGGAGATGTTTGGTGAGCAAGGCCGTTCAGCAAGGCAAGAAACCATGAGGCAAATTTACAATACCAAGATGGCTGAAGGTAGTTCAGTAAGAGAACATTGTCTTACAATGATCTCTAATCTGAATACATTGGATGTTTTAGGTGCCGACATTGATGGAGAGTCCCAAGTGGACATGATACTCCAGTCACTACCGGAATCATTCAAGGAATTCAGACTAAATTATAATATGAACAAAAAGGTTTATTCTTTATCTGAATTAATGAATGAGTTAGTGGCGGCGGAAGGCATCCTAGGTACTTCTAGTGTTGAAGCCAATGTTGGTGAAGCTTCTACTTCACAACCTAAGCCGAAAGGTAAGGGTAAGAAGAAGAAGAAGGACTTCACTAAGAAAGAGGGTAAGCAAATTGTCTTAGGTGTTGCTGACAAAGGAAAGAAGCTCAAAGGAAAGTGTTTCCATTGTGGTGAGAAAGGACATTGGAAGAGGAATTGTCCAAAGTTTAAAGCTGCCAAGAACAAGGGTATGAAAACTTCTTTTTTTACTTGAAATATGTTTGGTACAGAATCCCACTGATTCCTGGTGTGTGGATTCAGGTTGTACTAATCATATCTGCAATTCTTTGCAGGGGTTTCAGGAGACCAGAAAGTTGAGTGAAGGAGAATTGTTTCTAACTTTGGCTGATGGGAGCAGAATTCCGGTTGTAGCTGTTGGTGTTGTTCATTTGTGCTTTGAGTCTAGGGTTTTAATATTGCAAGACTGTCTGTTTGTACCTAATGTGCATAGGAATTTAATTTCTGCAACTTATTTGGGTAAACAAGGATATTGTGTTATCCTAAAAGACAATGTTGTAATAAAAAAGGATAAAATGTTTATCTGTTTTGGCAATATTGTGGATGGTCTTTATATTTTAACTCCTATTAAGCATGAACTACATAATTCTGAATTAGATACTAACTCACATGTAAAATCATTAAAGAGGAAGTTTCCTTCAAACGATGCATATCTTTGGCACTTGCGTTTAGGTCATATTAATTCAAACAGAATTCAAAGGCTGATCAAAGATGGACTCTTAGAGCCCATGGACTTCGATGAATTTCCAGTTTGTGAATCTTGTTTGGAAGGTAAAATGACCAAACGACCTTTTAATGCAAAAGGTAGAAGAGCCCAAGAGTTGCTTGAATTAGTTCATACTGATGTATGTGGTCCTATGTCAACCCAAGCAAAAGGAGGTTATGAGTATTTCATCACTTTTACGGATGATTACTCAAGATATGGTTATGTGTACCTAATGAGACGGAAGTCCGAAGCCTTTGACAAGTTCAAAGAGTTTAGGGCTGAAGTTGAGAATCAATTAGGCAAACACATAAAGGCCATTCGATCTGATCGAGGTGGCGAATACCTTCTTGGGGTTTTCAAGGATTACCTAATTCAAAATGGGATTATATCCCAATTTACTGCACCTGGAACACCTCAACAAAATGGTGTAGCGGAGAGAAGGAATAAGACTCTTTTGGAAATGGTTAGGTCCATGATGAGTTATTCAACTTTACCAATTTCTTTTTGGGGATATGCCTTAGATACAGCAATACATCTTTTGAATTTAGTTCCATCAAAATCTGTCCCCAAAACACCCATGGAATTGTGGAGTGGGCGTAAGCCTAGTATGAGGTATCTCCATATTTGGGGTTGTCCAGCACATGTGCTAAAGGGGAAGCCTGATAAGTTGGAACCAAAGTCGGAAGTATGTTTGCTAGTTGGTTATCCAAAAGAAACTAGGGGTTATTTATTCTATAGTCGAAATGATAACAAAGTTTTTGTTAGTACAAATGCTAAATTTTTGGAAAATGACTATATGAATAATTTTACTCCTAGAAGTAGAGTTGTATTGGCTGAAATGAATGAGTCTGTAAATCAACAACCATTGGATAAAGCTAAGGAAAAAGTGGTTGTATTAGATACACCACATGATACTACTCATGAAATGTCTAGTACACAAGTTCCTCGTCGTAGTGGGAGAATTGTTCGGCCTCCTGTGAGATTTATAGGTTTAGGAGAAACTTATGAGGCTATCTCAGAAGAGGCTGAATCGGATCCCTACACTTATGAGGAGGCAATGAATGATATAGATGCACATCATTGGGTCCAAGCTATGAAATCTGAATTAGATTCCATGTATTCCAATCAAGTTTGGAGTCTTGTAGAGGCGCCTAACGGCATTAAACCTGTTGGTTGCAAATGGGTTTACAAGAGGAAGAGAGGGATAGATGGGAAGGTTGAAACCTTCAAAGCAAGGCTAGTGGCTAAAGGGTATACACAAAAAGAAGGCATCGATTATGATGAGACCTTTTCGCTAGTAGCCATGCTTAAATCTATCAGGATTCTCTTATCCATTGCTGCTCATTATGATTATGAGATTTGGCAAATGGATGTCAAGACTGCATTTCTAAATGGCAATCTTGAAGAAGAAATCTATATGATGCAACCAGAAGGTTTCATAGCAAAGAACCAAGAGCATATGGTATGCAAATTGAAAAGGTCCATTTATGGACTTAAGCAAGCATCTAGGTCATGGAACATCAGATTTGATCAAGCAATCAAATCATTTGGTTTTGAGCAAAATCTTGATGAACCATGTGTGTACAAGAGACATCAAGACAAAGTAGTAATGTTCCTAGTGCTTTATGTTGATGACATTCTACTCATTGGAAACGATGTAGGAGTGATGTCATCGGTTAAAGTTTGGTTGTCAAGCCAATTTGATATGAAGGACTTGGGCGAAGCTAACTATATTCTAGGGATCAAGCTTTGGCGAGATCGAAAGAATAGGATGTTAGGTTTGTCACAAGCTGGATATATAGATAAGGTTCTAGAACGGTTTAGCATGCAAAACTCCAAGAAAGGATTACTTCCTTTTAGACATGGAGTTCCTCTGTCTGATGACCAAAGGCCTAAGACTCAAGAGGAAGAAAACATGATGAGACAAGTTCCTTATGCTTCTGCTGTAGGAAGTCTCATGTATGCCATGCTTTGTACTAGGCCAGATATTTGTTATTCAGTTGGCATGGTCAGCCGATATCAATCAAATCCAGGACTTTAAACATTGGCAAGCTGTAAAGCATGTTCTCAAGTATCTTCGGAGAACGAGAAATTATATGCTTGTTTACCGTTGTGAGGATTTGATTCCCATTGGCTATACAGATTCAGATTTTCAGTCGGATCTAGATTTCAGAAAATCCACGTCGGGTTGTGTTTTCACCTTGGGAGGTGGAGCCATAAGTTGGAGGAGTGTTAAGCAATCTTGTATTGCGGACTCCACCATGGAAGCCGAATATGTTGCCGCTTGTGAGGCAGCAAAGGAGGCTGTTTGGCTCAAGAAATTCCTTTGTGATCTTGGTGTTATAAGAATTGAGCAAGTTCCTATTACATTGTTCTGTGACAATAGTGGAGCGGTTGCACAATCCAAAGATCCAAGGAATCACAAGAAAGGAAAACACATAGAAAGAAAGTACCACATCATTCGAGACATTGTTGCTCGTGGAGATGTGATTGTTGCAAAGATTGATGGTGCAAAGAATCTAGCGGATCCCTTCACCAAAGCCTTGCCTCAAAGGACTTTCGAGTCACATTTGGAGGAGATGGGAGTTAGATTAGTGCACAATAGTCTTTAGGCCAAGTGGGAGATTGTTGGGATATTTGTCCTTAAATCCTATTGTATGATGCTATGTATTTTATTATGTAAGACATTATGTATGACTTAATGTTTTGGTTAATAAAGTTGTATTATTATTTGAAAATATTGGTAACGTGAATATTGGGACATTATCATATAGTCCATGAGATGCATAGTATGTGATTTATGTGATTTAGTCACAGAAGATATAAATCACAAGTTCTTTGTAAACTCAGAATTATAGTTCGTAGTCGGTGATGAAATTGGGCATTTCATCTGCGAAGACTATAACATATCAACTAAGATGATTTGTCTTGATCATGGAAATAGAGATTTCTAGTTGATATGTTGATATGTTTTAAGAGTTAAGACATATTGAACTGTACCGGCGTGAGATTTATTATTCTCCTAACGACTGTCAATTGAATAATAAACTCACGACTTATATTTGCATGAACTCTTAATCCTGAGAGGATAATGGACCTGATCATGAAGTGTAGGTTGCTTTGATATATCAGGAGTGAGATCTATTGTTAAGGTCAAAATCTCAGTATGTTGGGCAGCCACATTTAGTGTTGATGGAACATATATTCTCAAGATGGAATTCATAGTCTCTTACCGGAGATATAAAATATTCCCTTGAGATAAGTTTAATGTGTTTGTTATTCAGAGAGTTGGGCCTGACCACTTTAGTAAGGAGTTACTAAAGTATATATTTATGGAATTGGATTTCATAAATATATGATGAATAACTTAAAGGATTAAACCGGGTACTCAAGGAATTAAGATGTAGTAATATACAAAGTGGCAGTCTTCTTTCATGACTTTGTATTACTATGAATATTTTATGAAGGGGTTGCATGTATAATAAATTCTTGGGATATAATTTATTAATAAGGCCTAGAGTGCAACTATATTTATATAGTGGTATTAAATATAGTTAATGGTAACTTTGGACTTGTCAAGAGTTGGCAGAAAAGCCCAAGGCCCATTGGAGCTAGTGTCTTATTGGTCCCTTTTGGTCCCACTCCAAGCCACATACTTAAGCCCAATTGGAAAGGCCCAAAAGGCCAGCCCAATTAGGTAATCAGTTAGATACAAAGGGAGAAATACACAGATTTTTTTCTGTAAGAGAATTGGTAGAGATTTTCATAGAGAAAAAGAAAGAGTGTGAGACACACTTTCATTCTCCCTTTGGAACTGATTGAGAGACCACACATCTTGGGCGTTAGTGGAATTGGAGTGAAGATTGAAAGTATTCCCAAGTGCCTTTCATCTTCAAGTTTTGAAATTCACCGCTGCAAGGTACACTCTCTTATTCTCTAATTCTGAAACTTAAATAGTCCATGTTAACTTGTATGTATGAAGTAGATCCGTTTACATCATTACATTTATTTTCTTCCGCTGCGCATGTATAATTCCAACAAAAACTTCACGGCGGCACGAAGAAAATCCCACTTGATCTTGACATTGCTTAGATCCTTGATCCCCTCTAGCCTGTAGGCTGTGAAATTGATCTTAGTGAAAAAATCAAAGCTACAGACCCATCTGTTGATATCATGTGTAATTGAATGAGGAATTTTTGATTGCTAGCCATGAATGATTCTTATATGTGATTGTTGTTTCTTTGAAACTTTGATGCAGAGATTTTTTTGTAGAAATAAGCTCCCTTAGTATCTAACCAGGTTTAAATAGGTTTAAAGAGTTTGTAACTGACTGGAAATGTGTTTCATAGTCCCAAATGGAGAAAATAATTTCCAAAATACTCAAAAACACAAAAATCGTGTTGGAAAAACTCAAGGAGTAGGACCAAAATTGGTAGTGCCTGTTGGCACTCTAAAGTGCCAATCGGCACTCTAAGAGTGTCGATTGACATTCCCCAAGTGCCATCGACACTCCAAGATTGTCGATTGGCACCCAGCCCAGCCATGACCTAATTATCTTGTATTGTGTTTTCGGGCACTTCGTTGATCTGTTTTGGCTCTATTTTTTTCACTCCGAAAAATAGTTGTGCAATAAAGTTTCTCAAAAATTTGTATGGATTGTCAAACTGGGGCATTTAGACATGCCTTGTCCATTTTTTTTTCAAAAAATCATCATCTACATCATTTGTTTTGAAAAAAAAATAAGAGAAGTGAAAATTAACCAAATCAAGATTTTTCGAAATCATGCATCTATTTTCCAAACTAGGGGCATTCGGTTATGCCTTATCCCCCTTTTTAGAAATAAATAAAATCAATCATTCCTTTTCAAAAAGGAAAAAAAGAAACCTTTTTTTAAAAATAAAAGGTCATCATGCATAATTTCTTAGACTAGGGGCATTCAGCTATGCCTCATTCAGGTAAGTACAAATCACATTAGAATTGGTCAGATAAGTTCAAATTGTTTACTACAGAGCTGCATCAGGTGAATTCCAAACTTGTCTCATCTAAGTTCAGCAAGACTAGAAGCAATCCAAAGATAAGCATCTATGAGTGGAAGTTAATACAAATTGTCTAAGGAATACCTTTTTCTTTTTTTTCTTTTTTTTTCTTTTTTTTTTTTTTTTTTTTTTTTTGTCTTTGTAGGAAAATTAAAATACAATTCAAGCGTCATTTGGACTTCGAGTCTGCTTACAAGAAGATCTCCTAGACCCACCCCTGGAGGAGCCACCCTTAATGTCTCCTTCTTGACATGCATAAAATAGAGATTTTTGTTGCGTGTTCTGAAATTCAAGATTTTTTATTCTCTCCTCCAAGGATCTTGTGTTGGCATCATCAATTGCCATTAGGTTGTTCTGAAAAACCACCAGGGACAGGTGTTAAATCTATTACCATGGAGTTCAAGCAAAAAGCATTAAGGAAGCATCATCTTTTACCCAGTTCATTTCATTTAGCATATTTTGGGAAGATTGAGTGCACACCAGCAGTTGAAAACCTTTAATCATCTGCATGCTTTCTTCCACAAGGTTAACACCAACCTGAAGCACAAATCCACAAATTCAAAAATAACTCAATGGACAAAAATAAGAACAGTGGACTAAAGGAATTGGGAGTATATCGGGTCATTCCAAGGGACATTTAGGTTATACTCTGGCCAGTCTAGATTCATAGAGCTGAATGATCCATCAAGGTTCATTACTTCATATTGCTATACTGGAAAATAAGGATGTCTCCACGAAAGAAGTAGAAGACCCATCTGCATTGCTAGAAGGGGGACTCTCCTTCTCTTTAGAGGATGAAGCTTAAAGGTGCAACATGTAGATATTTTCACAAGAGGTAAAACAAAAAAATAAACAATGAGGATGCAAGCCATAATGCAAATTGACTTGGGAAAGAAAGAAAGCTGCCGATGTTACAAAGATGCTAGCTAAACAACCTTGCACTGGAGTCTAGAGAAATTCAAGTTGGTCTTTTGATGTCCCCAAAACAATGTGGCCGAATCTAGCATAAGCATTTTCTTCATTAGCCCAGAGGTTTGCTAAACAGATGGAGGGACAAGGATGAGCAGGAATTGTCTCAAGAGGGTACACATGTTGAACTTGAGCCAGTACCTTGTCACTAAGATACCAATATCTCCCATGGTCATACTCAAACAACACTTGACGGCCATTCAACTCTTGAGCCCATGCACACTCTACATGCTCCTCACATCCAAGCCAAGGATTTAAAGACATTCGAAAATCACAAAGAACTTAGAATGAAAAGAATCCAAACAACACAACCAAAAAAAAAAAAAAAACAAACCACAAAACCACCAAGAAAAAAAAAAAAAAAACAAACAAAAAAAATTACATCATCAGCAATTAAGATATCAATCACCATACGCCAAAACTACAAGGAATGCTTGGGAGGCATTGACAGACGATACTTAGGTAGCCAACAAAGAAACTTGGGAAACATGTCATCAACATCTTCTAAAAGTTGTGGACCAACCCCAAAATATTCATACATTTAGACCTGAGAAAAATTAACACACATCATTAATAATATAACAACACAAATAACCTTTCCCAAATACATCCGACCAAGAATTTAAACCTCACTTGCCAAAAAAATGGAGCACCTCTTAAGCTTGAAAGACAGGGCCGAGAAAGCTGAGTCATGAAGTGCAAGAGGGTTGCATAAGTCATGCTGCCCTAATCATAATTTTTGATCTAGCTAATATCCCTCAAACTCCATAAGTAACATAAACTCACAATGCTCCCCAAGTCTGGACATAAGAGAGTTCCAATGAAGGGAAGCATAAACATATGAGTGTCAGTTGCTATAGTCTCACATTTGTCAATAGTGGAGTACAGCCACATCAAGGGTACATTCTTACTCTTGATCTTTGGAGGCATCACATGCAGAAGACCTCTAATTTCCACGGTTGAGATGGAGTCATTAACTTTAATTCTCTCACCACTCAATTTAAGCCAGTAATGGCTGAGAAGTCAGAGGGTGTCAGCATCACCTTATCAATAACTAGAAAATGAAAAGTGCAAGTAGTAACCTAGAATTGCTCTGACAAGGAAAGAAGTAATTGAAGGTCCTTATACTCATTGGTATCATGGTCCAATAGAGCTTGAAATAAGGTTTGAAAGCCAACTTCATTAATGACATTCTTGATGTCTGGGATAGTGCCTTCCACCTGCACTTCAACATCTGGAGACTACCTCAACTCTTGAGGTTTTGCAAAACAAAGTTTATCCAATCATTGAGATGTTCACAATTTGCCCTGTTTCAAAATACTCACTCCAAAATCCAACCAATAAAATAATGCCCATCCAAAAAATTAGCTAAACCTCAAATGCCATTTCACACATTCAAATACCATGACATCCAAACAATATCGCAATCAACCCAAAAATCCCTCTCCATAAATTCATTCAACAATGACTCAAAACATATGTCCAACAAAAAAAAAAAAAAAAAAATCATACACATGAAAATAATACAAAAAAAAAAAAAACCATACCCATTAAAATGATACCCACAAAAAATTTCCATACCCATGAAAGCAATACCTAGAAAAATTTTTAATAGACAATCATCCATCCCTTAGGCTTTGCAAAAGGCTAATTTCATCTTCTCCATCTTCTCTCTCATGGCTATGGTCTCTGCTGTGAGTTTTTCAAATTGTTTGTTCCCCTTAGAATCAGCCTTGACCTTTTCATCCCAATCTTCCGCTTCTTTCATCAATAACCTCTACTCATGGGTTCAACTTCCTCAATTTGACTTCCTTGAGCTTAGTGAGGTGGCTCTCCATCTTTTTGAGAGTGTCACTTTGTTCTTCCATTGCCTTGAATATCTTTTGCGCAATTCCATCACTAACTAAAGTGGCCATTGTTGCTTGAGAGGATTCCCCTACTTGGAACTCTTCTTCTTGATGTGTATCCTCAATCTTGACCAAACACCTTCCGTTATTTTCTTGATTCAAATTGGAGTAGGGACATGTTTTCTTGACTTTAGTGGTGCAATGGTGCCTGAAAAGAAGTCCCTTTTTCATAAATTTCATGTCCCTATTAAAAGGCTCCTTTTTAGATTTTCTTAGAAAGTCTTTAAATCTATTTTAATGAAGGCCCAATTACAAAATCACTCCCTTTCATCTCATGAACCTTGCCCTTTGATTCATTGGGCTTTGGTCCATTTACAACAATGCACTCATCTTACTCTCATGGGCTTTCATTAGAGTACTTAGAGATTCTTTACCTTTTGTCTCAAACATGGGCTCACGATATATTCATCACCTTTGGCCTCTACTCTTTTCATTTCATTATCATCATCATTTTTTTAAGTAGCCCATTAGCTAGAATATATTACAACCTTCCTCTCAAAGTCCATGAAGTTTTCATCATTTTGGGCCTAGGCATACAACAAAAAGGCCCAAGATTAGGGAAATTCGTATTGACTTTGTAGGATTTTGGATGCTAAGTCCATAGCATACTTGTTATCTTAGACCCAAAGTCTTCTTTTTCAAAAGTGCTTTTTGATTTGGGCTTATGATAGCAATTAGGCTATGGTCTTATAAACCTTTCATGTTAAGACATACCTTTGGATTTAGGGATAAGCCTCTTACATGTGATAACTTCTTTTCTTTTATCCCATTTGTCTTAGGGTATGCCATAACTTTAGGGTCATCCTTCCATTTTTTACATCTGTTATTTGTCCTTTAGAATTAGGTGATTACCAAATATATGGTTGAAAAAACAAGAGTTATATAAAGGGTACCCTCTTTTTTTATAGTATCTAGGATCTCTTTAAGTGTGGGTAGGCTTTCCTAAGGCTAAAGGGATGGATAAGTGTTGGAAAAATACATGTTTGTATCGCATAAAAAACATACGCAGCGAAAAAATAACGGATCCACTTCATTCACTATTGATAACATGCATTATCTAAGTTTCAGAATTTCAGAACAAGAGAGCATACCTTGAAGCATTGAATTTCAAAACAAAGATTAGAAGCACTTGGGACCACTTTTAATCTTCACTCCAACTCCACTAACGCCCAAGAAGTGTGGTCTCTCAATTAGTTTTCCAAGGAAGTATTAGAGAGAGTGAATTACACTCACACATACACACCACTTCACAATAGTGTTGTTACTTAATAAAAATTCTGTATGTTTCTCCCTTTGTATCTAACTAATTATCTAATTGGGCTGGCCTTTTGGGCCTTTCCAATTGGGCTTAACTGTGTGGCTTGGAGTGGGACCAAAAGGGAGCAATAAGAAACTAGCTCCAATAGGCCTTAGGTTTTTTTGTTAACTCTTGACAAGTCCAAAGTTACCATTAACTATATTTAATATCACTATATAAATATAGTTGCACTCTAGGCCTTATTTGTAAATTATATCCCAAGACTTTATTGTGCATGCAACCCCTTCATAAAATATTCGTAGTAATACAAAGTCATGAATATAGACTACCACTTTGAAGATTACTACATCTTAATTCCTTGAGTACCCGGTTTAATCCTTCAAGTTATTCATCATATATTTATGAAATCCAATTCCATAAATATATACTTTAGTAACTCCTTACTAAAGTGGTTAAGCCTAACACTATGAATAACCAAACCCATTAAACTTATCTCAAGGGAATATTTAGTATCTCCGTTAAGGGATTATGAATTCCATCTTGAGAATATATGTTCCATCAACACTAAATGTGGCTGCCCAACATACTGAGGTTTTGACCGTTACTTTAGATCTCACTCCTAATATATCAAAGCAACCTACCCCTCATAATTAGGTCCATTATTCTCTCAAGATTAAGAGTTCATGCAAGTAGAAGTCGTGAGTTTATTATTCATTTGACAGTTGTTAGGAGAATAATAAATCTCACAACGGCCTAATTCAATATGTTTTAACTCTTAAAAGATATCAACATACCAACTAGAAATATCAATTTTCATGATCAAGAAAAATCATCTTAGTTGATACGTTATAGTCTTCGCAGATGAAATACTCAATTTCACCACCGACTACGAACTAAAATTCCGAGTTTACAAAGAACTTGTGATTTATATCTTCTGTGACTAAATCACATACTATGCATCTCATGGACTACATAATAATGTCCAAATATTCATGTTACCATTATTTTTAGATAATAATAAAACAACTTTATTAACCACAATATTAAATCATACATAATGTCATATATAACATCATACAATAGGATTTAACGGCACACATCCTAACAATAAGTACGTCACTCATAACTAGGTGGGCCATGATTCCAACCGAGGGCCTAAGTGGACATTTGTGAATTGGTGGCAAACTATTAACGTACTTAAAGCCCATCATAGGCAATGGCACACATTGTGAGTTGGTGGGATGAACTTTGAAAGACTTGGGCCCAAATGGATCCTTCCATTTTCCCACTCATCATCAATTGAGGTAAAAGGACAAAAGAACCAAGTGATGTGTATGCAAAAAAGTATTGAAAAAGCCTTTATTAAGGTTAAAACATGGGACATATAGGAATTAAACTCACAATCCCCAATGGAGTTGCCACTGTGGACACAACGGAAATGGAAGTCGCCACCTAGTTTTTGCAGTGGTCTAGGGATCATACATATAGCATCCTCTCACAGAAGAACCTTTTGATCTTACTACCAAAGACATGGGTTTGGAGTTAAGTTACAGTCTCAGGAAGGTTTTAGGCATCCAAAACTACCCAACCCTAAGGTTGGATTCCTTTCATCATGCCTTATGTCTTAACCTTATTAAAGGCACACTCAATATTGTTATCTAAGCCATGCATACACTAACATGCATCTAAACACAGAACATGGCATCAATCATCCTAAAAAGACCTAATTATGCATCAATCATGGCAATCAATTAAAGCCTAACATTCACCTAATCATGCATCTCATCACATCATAGACCCTAACATGCATCTAGCATGGCATCTCTTAACATACATCTACCATACATGTCAACCAACCTAGCATTCATCTAGCATGGCATGGCATAAACCTTAGCATGTTACTATCATTATATCATCATATCCGTCATTCAAGGTAGCGACATGTGAATTATTAAATCAAGGTAGAAACGAGATGAATCATTAAGAACACAATCATAACATCAAACCTAAGCAATATCATATCACCAATGCATGTACATTATGAATGCATGACTTACCTCACTTACCTTGCAATAACTCATCACCTATGGCATTATACATGAGCATGTAAAAGTGTGATCGTGGCCTTAAAACAAAGATAACACAAAACAAACCCTAATTCTAACAATTGAAAAGAAAACATGCAAATAAACATGTGAAACAGAGACCTAAAAACCATGAAAACATTAAAAGGAGTCTAAACAGACATATACATGTGGAAGCAGAAGAAAAAAAAATAGATAAAACAAAATTAGGGTTTTCTGGGCGGGTTCATTCACACGCATGAACAACCCTGCGTGCACATAATCAAGCTTGCATGTGCAAACAAGATTATGCGCACGTGGGTTTTTGGGCAGAAACCCTAGAAACATAGCAAAGACTTAAAACGCTAAATCTAACATCCTAATATGCTTTCTAGACATACAAAAATGTAAACTAGACTACATAAATATATTATAACATATTATAACAAGAAATAAAGCAAATAGAAAGATTAAAGTGCAAAAAGGAAAAGAAAAGAAAAGTTTAGACTAGATACCTCAAACAAAAGCTCTTTGAGCTTGATTTTTTACCATTCCCCTGAGTCAAATCTATCCACAATTGAACAAAAGAGTGATTAGTAATATTAAACTCAAAGATCAATGCCAGTAAAGACCCTAATCAACATAATTGACTTGAAGATGTTTTCTGAAAAACTCCCTCTTTAATTCACTATTTTTAGTGAATTTTAGTGTTTCCTTGTGGGATTTCTGTATGTTTTGAAAATATACAGTGTAAGGGTACTTATAATGTGAAAATAGTGGTTTGGAACGACAAAATAGTGGTTTGGAACGACTCCCAGACAATGTGGGTTCATGCTAAACCTTAACATTAATGCAGAAAACTTGCCTTGTTTAGTTTCTAGAATTCTCTATGCGTGTGCAGGATCGTGCCTGTGTGCAAATGTAGAAAGCTGTGTGCGCAGGCCGATTCTTGCGTGTGTATAGTGTGGCTTTCCTTGGCCTCACTTTTCCAAAAACAGATTTATTTGCTCATTAAAAATTTATATTTTTCATTTTAACATTTCTTAAGCCAATTTAACATCTGATTGGGCCCTAAACCAACATTGGGTCTTAGAATTCAACATCATCGGGGAATGGGGGCCCGAGTCGTAAGGGGTACAAAATGAGGTGTCTGCACCTTTTAGCTAGAAGGCAACAAGGAGGCCTGAAGCATGGACCTTCCTCTCAAGGTCCATGAGTCCCACATCATCTTGGCCTTTACATGCAACAAGGAGGCCCAAAATTACAGAGATTCATTTGATTTTTTAGGATCTTTGACGGTAGGCCCATAACATATTTGTTGCCTTAGGCACAAGACTTTCTTTTTCAAAAAGGCCTTGATTTAGGCTTGTGATAGCAAATGTGCTATGACCCTATGAACGTTACAAGTTAAGACATAAAATCTTAGGATAAGCCATAACTTTTTGGTAATCCCCCAATTTTAACATTTGATTTTTCCTTTAGAATCAGGTGATCAAAAGATATATGGTTAAAAAAAAGAGATATAAAGGGTACTCTCTTTTGATATGATCTATTCTCTCTTTCGATATGATCTATTCTCTCTTTCCATGTGTGGCTAAGCTCCTAAAAGCTAAATGGATAGATCGATAGATCACTCATAACTAAGTGCGCTATTATTCCAACCTTTGGCCTAAATATAACCATATGGATTGGTGGACAAACCTTTAATGTACTCAAAGCCCATCATAGATAGTGGTATGGATTGTGAGTTGATGGGATGAACTTCAGAAAGTCTTGACCCTAAATGGAGCCTCTACTTCCTTACTCATCACCAATCATGGCAAAAGGACAATAGAACCAAGTGAAAGTGTATACAAACAAATCCTAGAAAAGCATTTGTTAATACTAGGTTATAGAACACATTGGAGTCAAACTTCTCTATCCCTAGTGGAGTCGCCACTGTGGGTGGAAGCCTCAGCTTAGGATGGACTGGGCAGACCGTATAAAATGAAGTCACCACCTATATTAGGTCTAGGACTCATAAATATAGCGCTCCTTTGGCAGGACTGACTTTAGTAGATCACGTGTCTAGAATTTAAGTATGATAATGGGAAAGTATTAGGTATCCAACCCCACCTGACCCGTAGGTCTTTCATTCATTGTGTTCCAAGTCATAATCTCATCAAAGGATCGTCTAACATGTTGTTCCATAATAAAACACACACTTTAACATGCATCTAGCATTCAACATGGCACTTCATCCCACAACATCATGGAATAAGATCCAATCAATCATCTAGCAAATAATGCTTTATGTTCAAGGGCAGTAAACATATCACAAGGCAGTAGGATCAAGAATTAATCACATGCATATTTAATCATCAGTCAAGACATTTATCATGTTTATCCATCATAAGCAACCAAATGCATGTTCATATAATTTATGCATAACTTACATTACTGCATCACAGCAACTATGCATCTATACATGGTCATGTCTATCCTACTAACCTAAACCCTAAATATGCAAGAAATGAATTAAACAGAAGCCAAACATGTGATAAAAGCTGAACAAAACATGAAGAACCCTAAATATGAATTTTTGAGAGCAAGCATGTGTGCACATGCATGCAAGTATGCACACGCATGTGTGCCTAGAAACACAAACCCCAAACAGGCAAAAAAAAAAAAAAGATTAAAACAAGAAATTTAATGACCTAGCATGCTTCTAATATGAAGACTAAACTGTTGGGAAATTTAGATCCTGGTTGATATAATTAACAAGTTTTAAACCCAAGTTGTTAATTAGATTTATTATGAATAAACCTTGTTAAAAAAAACAAATATCAATATCATGTCAATATCATGCACATCAGAAAAGTAAATAAGACAAGATATGATGACCTAGGAAAACCGATGAAACAAACTAGTTTCACAGTAAAAACTCTGGGGGGAACCTTCTTGAAAGGCAATCCGCTATAATAAAGAGAAGTTTCAAATCTAGTATAATACCTTTGTTCTTAGACTCTACAATCCCCATAGATGAACTCACAGCAGAAACCTTCTACCGCTTCAGTACCCCTGAATTCTTCAATATATGAATTCCACCATTTTGCATGAATCCTAGTACATGACTAACTAATGATGCACGGCTCCCAGTACGTGACTAACTCACCAACTTGAAGAAGATGTTGGCTGCATAGTTCTTCACTTCATCAACAATGAAGATCAAGAAGCACTTGGTTACAAAACCCTAAGGCGCAAAGACGCAATAGCTTCTTTTAGAGAGAATAAGAACTCGATCACTTTTTGTATATGTTCTCCTTATATTCTATTATGTGACGGCCTTTAAAATAAGCCTTATATATGTCTAGGGTTGTGAGAAAAGAAACCCTACACATACATGTCAACATGGGCCAAAAATCAGATTTGGAAATTCTGATTTCATGGATCTCGATAGATACGTTATCTATCGAGCATTGGGTTAAAACTGCTTTTTAAACCTCGATAGATGCAATTTGTTGAGCATTAAATAACAGCATTTCTTTACTTGTTTCTTGAACAGATTTACATGGCTTTAACTTTTGACTTGAACAATATGTTTTTTGAAGACTTAAACCATCCTAGATTTACCAATTACAAGTAAAGTATGTTTTATCAAAGGATTAGCCAATTCTATATGACATATGTTCTTAACATGATTCACATATGTCCTAACATAAACAACCTAAACTAACAAGCAAGATATTAAAGCAATAAAACATGAAAGAAAACAAACAAATAACAAGAAAATGAAGAGACAAAGTTTGGACATTTACCTCAACACTAGAACTCTTTAAAACTTTGATTTGACCATTCCCCTAAGCCAATCTAATCAACAACAAAACCAAGAAGGTTAGTAAGCTTAAAACTCAAAATTCGAGACCAAAATAGGTCCCAACCAAGTAAACTTTAACTTGAGGATGTTTTAGTTCAAAAACTCTCTCTTTGATCACTATTTTCTTGTGAATTCGGCATGTTTTGGTAAAAGATCCTTTGGGCCATTTACAGTGATCATAAAGGGGTGTGGGGCGGCTCCTAGACAATTTGGGATTCACTTTACATGATTTTTTGTCCAAACAACTTTCCTTGTAGTTATTTAAAAACCTTAAATGTGTGTGCATACATGGGGTATGCATGCGCATACTTAAAGCATACGTGCACATGCTTAGGGTATTCCCTACTTATTTTTCTGACCAAAAAATCCTTCAAGTTAAAGATTCATAAGATTGGGTCCTAAATCAATCCTAGGCCTCTTCGTGATATCATCATTGGGAAATGGTGGCTTAAGTCGTAAAGGGTACTAAATGAGCTGTCTACAGTACCAAATTCTCAAACCCACAACCAGCCAAACAAAAAAAAAAAACATATAAAGGAAGGAGCTTTTGGCCATGCATAAAAAAATAGACCGAAAATAAAAGTAGAGGGGAAGAGGAAAAGACCACTACTGGTGGTGGGTGAGATCTTAAGGGTTTAGCCATGGTGGGTATTGAATCCACTTGAGTTATTAGGTATCTATTTTTTTGAGAGAGAGAGAGAGAGAGAGAGAGAGAGAGAGGGAGAGGGAGAGAGAGAGAGAGAGAGAGAGAGAGAGAGAGAGAGAGAGAGAGAGAGAGAGAAAGAAAGAAAGAGGGGATTTGTATTTTGATTTGGTTTTGAGGCTAGGTATCCAAAAAGTAGGAAGAAAGGAGGAGAAAGAAAAGAGAGAGAGAGAGAGAGAGAGAGAGAGAGAGAGAGAGAGAGAGAGAGAGAGATAGAAGAATGTCTTAATGGGGATTTAAAGAGAATAGATTTGTAATTTGGTTTGGTTTTATTGTGCATGTGAGATAGTGCCTGATGAAGCATGAAAATTAGTAGGCTGAAATACTTTGAGCTACGGTAATGGCTGTGAATCATGAAAAGAAAGAAAGCACTGTCAAAGGTGACCCAACTAAGGACCCTCAAATGGTTAAGTCAGTTTTCTCTCTAGAACACAAGGAAAGAAAATAGTGAATGGTTAGCACTTACCTTGGGTGAATGGAATTTGTTAGGTTCTAAGATCTTAGGGACTAATGTATTAGAACTTCAGTGTGTATTATGTTGGTAAACCATGATCAAAACATAAAGTCTAGGTTTAGGCTTACTCAAAGTATGTTTTATTGGAAAGTTGGAATCGAGTGATTGCAGAAATTACTCGTCAAATTATGCAAGGCTCAGTCGATCGAAAAGTAGACTCGATTGATCGAGAATTGTGCAAATTGTTTTTTCTGCAGAATTTTCAACTCAGCCCAAGCTCATTTGACGTGTAGGGTTTTATGTTTTATATCTCATATAAAAAGAAAAACCCTAGTTGTGTTTTAGAAGTCTTTTTTGATGTGTTGTGTGTTGAATCTCTTGTGAGATCTAGAGTTGTTTACCTTCATACACACTTAGGGTTATCAAGATCAAGATTAATGTCTACAGCTTGGTGATCGTTTCAGTTGCTGCATAAAGAACATTCAAGAAGATCAAGATTCACAAGTAGGAGAACTTGTGGTTGCAGTAGATCAAATGAAAGAAGTAGTCCGTGGACTTAGAGCTGTCACGTGGTTGTGGTAGTAAGTTTTCTACTCGAGGTAGCAATAGGATGTTAGTGGTCTAAGTCTTATTGTACAAATTTCAATTATTTCATAGTGGATCTATTTAACCTTGAGGATAGCTAGGTTAAATCCTCCCCAGATTTTTTACCAGTTTGGTTTTCCTGGGTCATCAGATCTTTGTGTTCTTTATATTTTCCGCATTAGATCTATTTTACACATTGGTTTAACCATTTTTTAATTAACAAATTTGTTAATCAACTTGGCTAAATATTAGGTTAAACATATTGTGTTAAGGGGTCTATAACTTTACAAAATTTACTCCTTTTATAGAGAGTTAGATGTGGGTCTACTTATTTGGATCCATTTCCCTCGTGGGTAATGTTTGCAGTTGACAAAGAAAATGGATTACATAGGGCATTGTATGTGGAATGTCTTCCACATATCATGAAATATGCCATGTTTGGCTCATATGAATCTAATGTAAGATTTTTTATGAAACTCGCCAAGTATGATTCACTCATCCATGTAGATGTCATTTGTAGATTCACTCGTTTATGGAGAGCTCCCTTCATGGCATGACTTGGATGTCTATGGACGAGTTCTTTCATATTCCCTTATTCCTGGACAAGCTGATGTAATTTCTTCTGTGTTGTGGATGACAACACAAGGACAGATAACACTTGGTGCTCATCCTCATTAGTTGGCCCGTTGTCGTTGTGTTGTCTATCAATCAGATTTTTTTTTTTTAATTTTGAAAATTTGAATTTCGTATTCAAAATTTTGAATTTCTTCGTTTTGACTTTTAAGAAAAGTATCACATGTCTTCTTTTGATTGATTGCGTCATTTCCTATGACCAACTTCGTTGCCTATAAATATTGGAATCCATCTTACCCGTTTACTTTTTCAATATTTTCTTCTTTGACATTTGTCATCCAGTGCCTCGTCTAGAAGTCTTCTCACATCCTTAGGCCTTCCTCGTTTAGAGCCAGATATCTTCTCCATCTCATCTTTAGGTTTTCCTTCAATTTTTTAAAAATATATGAAATTGTAGTTTCCTACTTGTAGACGAGTACCATGATAGTACTAGTGATAGTAGTTCTAGCTGTAATAGTGGTAGTAGAAGTAGTGGTAATAGTAGTAGTGGAGGGAACACTACGGACGAGCAATACACGTCTAGGGTTCCTGGGGTTCCTTTCAAGGTTCTTCAAGAAGAGCTAAGGGCAAGGACTACTTCAAGGTCACAAGCTGGTACTTCCACTAGTCTTCCTTCGTCCACCACTCTAGACGAGGTAGAAACCATCTATAGCTGTGCTGTAGATGTCCATTCTAAGATGTATGAAAAAGACTCACCTCCCTTAGAAGTTGGTATCAAATTCTAGATGAGTTTAACCATAGGTTAGCTGCCCATGGTGAGTGGTGTTGTGACCCTCGTTTTGGAGTGGGTATTTATGAGGCTAACCTCTTGGGGGAACTTAGGTTGCCTCTCAATGCCTTTGCCATAGAGTTACTTACTAGGTTAGGTTTAGGAGTGTGTTAACTTAACCCCAATGCATAGAGGTTGGTTGGCTCTACACAAATTTTAGGGTGGGAGGTGTTTGAAGGGGATCGTCCTCTCACTGTGGACAAGTTCCTCAATTGTTACAAACCCTTAGAAATTAGTCAATCCTTGGGTTTTTATTAGTTCTTGGCTAGGGGTACAGGTTGTAGATTGATAAAGTCCCTCCTTACATTTAATAGAAATTAGAAGACGGAGTTTTTCTTCATCTCTGGTTTTTGGGCTAGGAACCCTGTTTAGGTAGGCAGATCCATTTCCCCCCCATACTGAAGAAATAGGGAGCCTTCGTCCGAAAGGTATGCTACTTTTCTACTCAATATTTTCTATCTTTTTTGTAATCGTTTATGTTAGGATGTGTGCCCTTAAATCCTATTGTATGATGCTATATATGACTTAATATTATGATAAATAAAGTTATTTTATTATTATCTAAAATAATGGTAACATGAATATTTGGACATTATCATATAGTCCATGAGATGCACAGTATGTGATTTATATGAAAAGTCACAAAAGATATAAATCACAAGTTCTTTGTAAACTCAGAATTATAGTTCATAGTCGGTGATGAAATTGAGTATTTTATCTACGAAGACTATAACGTATTAACTAAGATGATTTGTCTTGATCATAGAAGTGGAGACTTCTAGTTGATATGTTGATATATTTTAAGAGTTAAGACATATTGAATTGGACTGCTGTGAGGTTTATTATTCTTTTAACGACTGTCAAATGAATAGTAAATCTCATGACTTCTATTTGCATAAATTTTTAATCCTGAGAGAATAATGGACCTGACCATAAGGTGTAGGTTGCTTTGATATATCAGGAGTGAGATCTAAAGTCACGATCAAACCTCAGTGTATTGGATAACCATATTTAGTGTTGATGGAACAAATATTCTCAAGATGAAATTCAAAATCTCTTAACGAAGATATAAAATATTCCCTTATGATAAGTTTAATGGGTTTGGTTATTCAGAGTGTTAGGCCTAACCATTTTAGTAAGGAGATACTAAAGTATATATTTATGAAATTGGATTTAATAAATATATAATGAATAACTTAAAGGATTAAACCGGATACTCAAGGATAAATATGTAGTAATCTTCAAAGTGGCAGTCTACATTCATGATTTTGTATTACTACGAATATTTTATGAATGGATTGTATGTATAATAAAGTCTTGGGATAGAATTTATTAATAAGGCCTAGAGTATAATTATATTTATATAGTGGTATTAAATATAATTAATGGTAACTTTAGACTTGTCAAGAGTTGACAGAAAAGTACAAGACCAATTGGAGCTAATGTCTTATTGGTCCCTTTTGGTCCCAGTCCAAGCCACACACTAAAGCCCAATTGGAAAGGCCCAATAGGCCAGCCCAATTAGATAATCAGTTAGTTATAAATGGAGATATATACAAAATTTTTTATTATAAGAAAAAGACATCATTGTAAAGTGGTGTTTATGTATAAGCGAAGCCACTTAATTATTCTCCATTAGAAACTGATTGAGAAATCACACTTCTTGGGTATAAAGTGGAATTGGAGTAAAGATTAAAAGTGTTCCCAAGTACTTCTAATCTTTTGTTTTGGATTTCACCACACCGAGGTACGCTATCTTGTTCTTAAATTCTAAAATTTAGATAGTGCATGTTATCAATCATGAATGAAATAGATTCATATTTGTTGCATCCGTTGTGTGTTTTGTATGAGATACAAAACTAGATTTTCTAACAATTAGTATCGAAGCCAAGTTTTCATATCATGTTTGTATAACATGTGATTGGATTTTAGAATAAAAGAAATACGGTTTCTTGATGATATTAGGTTCGCACCAAGGATGAATATTCTCTGGGTTTGTTTGAAGTGGGCTATGATCATAAAGTTATGAAGCTGTGTCTTATATGTAATTGTTTTTTTTTTTTTTGAAGTTTATCCTTGGCCATAAACCTCTAGAAGATTTGTTATTTAAATAACTATATCCAAACAATTGGTATTGGCAATTACTAAGACATGATACCTTTACATAGTAATCGTGATGTCCATCCAAAGAGAGTAGTCCATTGACAATAACTGCTCTCAAGGGTAGTTATTAAAGTGTGTCGAGTCTTAATTGTAATGGCTTGGCGTGTGTGTGTCTATATATATATATATATATATATATATTTAATGTAAGTGCGTGAATTCAGTTATTGCACTGCTTGGACCATTATTGCACCGCTTGGCTTGATATATATCATTAACTGTCATGTGCCTTGGAAGTATTGAAGCATCCAATCCGTATATTATATATATATATATATATATATATATATCTGGGTTTATATGCAAATTTTTTATAAAGGATTCATCATATTGTTGCTTGCCTTAGTTTATATATTTATATCATGTTAATGTTAGGATAATGAAATTTATTCCTAATGAGATTAGGATTATGTTTTCAAGGTTTCTAGTGTTATTATGATTCTTGATCTTAAAAACCTTTAATTTAAAATATCAAGTAGGAGAGAGATACAAGAGTTGGATCTCACGGCCTCCATCTTTGGTTCATAGTAATGTGGGTAAACACCTCGTTTTGGCGTATATTCCTCACAATCCCAAAGGAGGGTGTTTACTTCATAGTACTACAAGATTGAACTTACCCGTTTAAAGTAGTATGTACAAACACCTCGTCTTGGCGTATATGCCTCACGATCCCAAAGGAGGGTGTTTTGTTCCATGGTACCATAAGTTTAAACATTATAAGGGAGATGAAATGTGGCTACACATGATTCTAGATAATGGTGTACACTAGACTAAATGTAATGATAACCTCCCAAAGGAGCTATTTCATTATTACTTAGAAGCTAAAGTTAATACAACATATTATTAATGTTTGATAAGAGTTATCATGATAGCACTGAAAATGAGAATAGTTCTTAACCAATTATTGTGTTTATAATAAACTTGCTACCAAGGAATTATAGACATGGATTGGATTGTCGTTGCATATATTATTTTATGGTTTTATTAAGGTTCCATATTATATGCTTATATGCTAAATTGATAATGTCTAGTTTACTTATTATATTCATGTTTATTATTTTCAGATTTAAATCATGGTATCATTTAGCCAACTTGTTGCTATTCTTAATCAAAACAAATTGACTGGATCCAACTATGTTAACTGGAAAATAAATTTAGACATTGTTCTTATAGCTGAAGAGCACAAATATGTGCTTACTTATTTATGTCCTAGCTTTCCTTCATTAGATGCTCCTTCTGAGGAAAAACAACGATATCATCGTTGGTAAAAATCTAATGAGATGGCCAAGTGCTATATCCTAACATCTATTTCAAATGTTCTATAGCATCAAATGCAGGATGTAGAACTAGCTTTGGACATAATGCTAAGTCTAAAGGAGATGTTTGGTGAACAAGGCTGTTCTGCAAGGTAGGAAAATATGAGGTAGATTTATAATACCAAAATGGCTGAAGGTACTTCAATAAGGGAGCATTTTCTTAGGATGATCTTTAATCTGAATACATTGAAAGTTTTAAGTGCCGATATTGATGGAGAATTCCAAATGGATATGATACTCCAGTCACTACCGGAATCATTCAAGGAATTCAGACTTAATAATAATATGAACAAAAAGATTTATTCATTTTCTGAATTAATGAATGAGTTGGTAGCGGCAGAAGGCGTCCTTGGTACTTCTAGTGTTGAAGCCAATGTTGGTGAAGCTTTTATTTCTCAACCTAAGTCGAAAGTTAAGGGTAAGAAGAAGAATAAGAAGAAGAAGAAGAAGAAGAAGAAGAAGAAGGACTTCACTAAGCAATATGGTAAACAAATCGCCTTAAGATTTTCCAACAAAAGAAAGAAAACCAAAGGAAAGTGTTTCCATTGTGGTGAGAAAGGACATTGGAAGAATAATTGTCCAATATTCAATGCTGCCAAGAATAAGGTTATGAAAAGTTCATTCCTTCTTGAAATATATTTGGTACAAAATCCCACAGATTCCTAGTGTGTGGATTCAGGTTGTGCTAACCATATCTATAAATCTTTGTAGGGGTTCCAAGAGACCAGAAAGTTGAATGAGGAAGAATTATTTCTTACTTTGGTTGATGGGAGCAGGATTCTGGTTGTAGTTGTTGGAGTGTTTAATTTATGCTTTGAGTCTAGAGTTTTAATATTGGAAGAATGTTTGTATGTACCTAATGTTTGTAGGAATTTAATTTCTGTAACTTTATTAGGTAAACATGGATATTGTGTTATCCTCAAAGACAATGTTGTAATAAAGAAGGATAAAATGTTTATCTATTTTGGCAATATTATGGATGGTCTTTATATTTTAACTCCTGATAAGCATGAATTATACAATTCTGAATTAGATAGTAGCTCTAATGTAAAATCATTAAAGAGAAAGTTTCCTTCTACTAGTGAGGCCCATCTATGGCACTTGCATTTGAGTTATATTAATTCAAATAGGATTCAAAAACTAATCAAAGATGAAATTTAATAGCCATGGGCTTTGATGGATTTCTAGTTTGGAAATCTTGTTTGAACTAGAAATCTTGTTTGGAAGGTAAAATGACCAAACGACATTTTAATGCAAAAGGTATAGGAGTCCAAGAGTTGCTTGAATTAGTTCATGCAGATATATATGTGGTCCAATGTCAACCCAAGCAAAAGGAGGTTATGAGTACTTCATCACTTTTACGGATGATTACTCAAGACATGATTATGTGTACCTAATGAGATTAAAGTCCGAAACCTTTAAAAAGTTCAAAGTGTTTAAGGCTGAAGTTGAAAATCAATTGGGTAAACACATAAAGGCCATTCAATCTGATTGAGGTGGCAAATACCTTTTTGGGGATTTCAAGGATTACCTAATTCAAAATGAGATTGTCTCCCAATTGATTGCACTTGGAACTCCCCAACAAAATGGTGTAGCGGAAAAAAGGAATAGAACTCTTTTGGAAATGGTTTGGTCTATGATGAGTTATTCAACTTTACCAATTTTCTTTTGGGGATATGTGCTAAAAACTGCTATGAATATTTTGAATTTAGTTCCATCAAAATATGTTCCCAACACATCTAAGGAATTATAAAGTGGGTGTAAGCCTAGTATGAAATATCTCCACATTTGGAGATATCCAACACATGTGTTGAAAGGGAAGTTTGATAAGTTGGAAGCTAAAATGAAAGTATGCATGTTTTTAGGGTATTCAAAGGAAACCAAGGGTTATTTATTCTATAATCGCAAGGATAACAAAGTGTTTGTTAGCACCCATGCCAAATTTTTGGAAGATGATTATGTGAATAATTTTAATCCTAGAAGTAAAGTTGTATTGGTTGAATTAGATGAACCTGTAATTGAACAACTAATGGATGAAACCTGGAATGATGTGACTGTATTAGATACACCACAAGACATTACTTATGAGATGACTAATACATAGGTGCCTCGTCGTAGTGGGAGAATTGTTCGGCCTCCTATGAGATTTATAGGTTTGGGAGAAACTTATGAAGCTATCCCAGAAGCAGCTAAATCAGATCCCTACACTTATGAAAAGGCAATGAATGATATAGATGCACATCATTGGGTCCAAGCTATGAAATCTGAATTGGATTCTATGTATTCTAATCAGGTATAGGATCTTGTAAAGGCACCTAATGGAATTAAACGTATTGGTTGCAAATGGGTTTACAAGAGGAAGAGAGGAATAGATGGAAAGGTTGAAACCTTTAAAGTAAGACTAGTGGTGAAAAGGTATACACAAAGAGAAGGTATTGACTATGATGAAACTGTTTCGCTAGTAGCCATGCTTAAAGCTATCAGAATTCTCTTATCCATTGCTGCTTATTATGATTATGAGATTTAGAAAATGGATGTCAAGACTGCATTTCTTAATGGAAATCTTCAAGAAGAAATCAATATGATGCAACTAGAAGGTTTCATAGAAAAGAACCAAGAGCATATTGTATGCAAGTTGGACTAAAGCAAGCATCTAGATCATGGAACATCAGATTTGATCAAGCAATCAAACCATTTGGTTTTGAACAAAATCTTGATGAACCATGTGTGTACAAAAGAATTCGAGACAAAATAGTAATATTCCTAGTGCTTTATGTTGATGATATTCTACTCATTGGAAATGATGTAGGAGTAATGTTATCAGTAAAAGTTTAGTTGTCAAGCCAATTTGAAATGAAGGACTTAGGTGAAACTAACTTTATTCTAGGGGTCAAGCTTTGGCGAGATCGCAAGAATAAAATGTTAGGCTTATCATAAGCTAGATATATAGATAAGGTTCTAGAACGGTTTAGCATGCAAAACTCCAAAAAAGGATTGCTTCCTTTTAGATATGGAGTTCCTCTGTCTGACGTCCAAAGGCATAAGACTCAAGAGGAAGAAAATATGATGAGACAAGTTCCTTATGCTTCTGCAGTGGGAAGTCTCATGTAGTCCATGATTTGTACTAGACTAGATATCTGTTATTTAGATGGCATGGTTAGTCGATATCAATCAAATCCAGGACCAAAACATTGGCAGGCTGTAAAGCATGTTCTCAAATATCTTTGGAGAACGAGAGATTATATACTTGTTTACTGGTGTGAGGATTTGATTCCTATTGGCTATACTGATTCAAATTTTCAATCGGATCTAGATTTCAGAAAATCCACTTCAGGATGTGTTTTCACCTTGGGAGGTGAAGCCATAAGTTGGAGGAGTGTTAAGAAATCTTGTATTGCAGACTCCATCATAGAAGCTGAATATGTTGCTGCTGTTAGGATATGTGCCCTTAAATCCTATTGTATGATGCTATGTATGATATTATGTATGACTTAATGTTGTGTTTAATAAAGTTGTTTATTTTTATCTAAAATAATGGTAACATGAATATTTGGACATTATCATATAGTTCATGAGATGCACAGTATGTGATTTATGTGAAAAGTCACAGAAGATATAAATCACAAGTTCTTTGTAAACTCAAAATTTGTAATTCGTAGTCGGTGATGAAATTAGGCATTTCATCTGCGAAGACTATAACGCATCAACTAAGATGATTTTTCTTGATCATAGAAGTAGAGACTTCTAGTTGATATGTTGATATGTTGATATGTTTTAAGAGTTAAGACATATTGAACTGAACCACTGTGAGATTTATTATTCTCCTAACGACTGTCAAATAAATAATAAATCTCATGACTTTTATTTGCATGAACTCTTAATTCTGAGAGAATAATGGACCTGATTATGTTGTGTAGGTTGCTTTGATATATCAGGAGTGAGATCTAAAATAACGATCAAAACCTCAGTATGTTGGGCAGCCACATTTAGTGTTGATGGAACATATATTCTCAAGATGAAATTCATAGTCTCTTGATAGAGATATAAAATATTCCCTTGAGATAAGTTTAATGAGTTTGGTTATTTAGAGAGTTGGGCCCAACCACTTTGGTAAGAAATTACTAAAGTATATATATTTATGAAATTAGATTTCATAAATATATGATTAATAACTTTAAAGGATGAAACCGGGTACTCAAGAATTAAGATGTAGTAATTTTCAATGTGGCAATCTATATTCATGACTTTGTATTACTACGAATATTTTATGAAGGGGTTGCGTGTATAATAAAGTCTTGGGATATAATTTATTAATAAGACCTAGAGTGCAATTATATTTATATAGTGGTATTAAATATAATTAATGGTAACTTTGGACTTGTCAAGAGTTGACGGAGAAAGTCCAAGGCCTATTAGAGCTAGTGTTATATTGGTCCCTTTTGGTCCCACTCCAAGCCACACACTAAAGCCCAATTGGAAAGGCCCAATAGGCAGGCCCAATTAGATAATCAATTAGTTATAAAGGGAGAAACATACATAATTTTTTTGTAAGAAAAGAATCATAGAGAAAAAAGAAGAAGAGAAAGAGTGTGAGACACACTTTTATTCTTCCTTTGGAAATTGATTGAGAGATCACACATCTTCGGCGTAAAGTGGAATTGGAGTAAAGATTAAAGTTCCCAAGTGCTTCTAATCTTTGTTTTGAATTTCTCCACACCAAGTTACGCTATCTTGTTCTTAAATTTTGAAATTTACATAGTGCATGTTATCAATCATGAATGAAATAAATCCTTATTTGTTACTTTTGCTGTGTGTTTTGTATGAGATACAAAACCAAATTTTTATCCAACAGCTGCTTGAGAGGCAGCAAAGGAAGCTGTTTGGCTCAAGAAATTTCTTTCTGATCTTGGTGTTGTGAGAATGGAGCAAGTTCTCATCACAATGTTTTGCGACAATAGTGAAACAATTGCACAATCCAAAGATCCAAGGAATCATAAGAAAGGAAAGCACATTGAGAACAAGTACCACATCATTCGAGACATTGTTGCTCGTGGAGATGTAATAGTAGTAAAGATTAAAAGTGCAAAGAATCTAGCAAATCCCTTTACCAAAGCCTTGCCCCAAAGGACTTTCAAGTCACATTTGGAGGAGATGAGAGTTACGTTAGTGCACATTAGTCTTTAGGGCAAGTGGGAGATTGTTTGGATTAGTGCCCTTAAATCCTATCGTATGATGCTATGTATGATATCATGTATGACATTATGTGTATAAATTAATATTGTGATTAATAAAGCTGTTTTATTTTTATCTAAAATAATGGTGATATGAATATTCGGACATTATCATTTAATCCATGAGATTCATAGTATGTGATTTATGTGAAAGTTCACAGAAGATATATATCACAAGTTTTTTGTAAACTCAAAATTGTAGTTCGTAGTCAGTGATAAAATTGGGCATTTCATCTATGAAGACTATAACATATCAATTAAGATGATTTGTCTTGATCATGGAAGTGCAGACTTCTAGTTGATGTGTTAATATGTTTTAAGAGTTAAGACATATTGAATTGGACCGCTGTGAGATTTATTATTCTCCTAACGACTGTCAAATGAATAATAAATCTCACGACTTTTATTTACAAGAACTCTTAATATTGAGAGAATAATGGACCTGATCATAAAATGTAGGTTACTTTGATATATCAGGAGTGAGATCTAAAGTAACGGTCAAAATCTCAATATGTTGGGCAACCACATTTAGTGTTGATGGAACATATATTCTCAAGATGGAATTCATAGTCTCTTAACGGAGATATAAAATATTCCCTTAAGATAAGTTTAATGGGTTCAGTTATTCAATGAGTTAGGCCTAACCACTTTGGTAAGAAGTTACTAAAGTATATATTTATGAAATTGGATTTCATAAATATATGATAAATAACTTTAAAGGATTAAACCGGGTACTTAAGGTTAAGATGTAATAATTTACAAAGTGACAGTCTACATTCATGACTTTGTGTTACTACGAATATTTTATGAAGGGGTTGCATGTATAATAAAGGCTTAGAGTGCAATTATATTTATATAGAAGTATGAAATATAATTAATGGTAACTTTGGACTTGTCAAGGGTTGATAGAAAAGCCTAAGGCCCATTGGAGCTAGTGTCTTATCAGTCCCTTTTGGTCCCACTCCAAGTCACAAACTAAAGCCCAATTGGAAAGGTCCAAAAGGCTAGCCCAATTAAATAATTAGTTATAAGGAGAGAAACATATATAATTTTAATATATGAAAAAGAGAGACATCATTGTGAGATGGTGTATGTGAGAGTGAGACACTCTATCATTCTCCCTTTGAAACTGATTGAAAGACCACACTTCTTGGGCGTAAAGTGGAATTGGAGTGAAGATTAAAAGTGTTCCCAAGTGCTTCTAATCCTTTGTTTTGAATTTCACCACACTAATGTATGCTTTCTTATTCTTGAATTTTGAAATTTACATAGTACATGTATTCAATGGCGAATGAAGTAAATTCGTTAATTTTTCGCTGCGTATGTTTTGTATATAATACAAACATGTAATTTTTCAACAAATGGTCTCAAAGTGGTCTTCAATTCGAATTTGTATAACATGTTTTGTGAGTTTTACAATTAGAGATAATAGTTTCATGATGTTAGAAAATTATGTACGTATTTAATCTTCTGCATGTTTGTTGAAACTATGATTTGATAAAAACTAATATTGATGTTATGATGTTGTTTAAATTTGAATTTAAGTATGTTAAATTGATCTTTAAGGCTATAGCATCAATTGAATTTAGTTTTGATATCAAATCTCATCTATTATGTTCATATGGTGGTTGTTTGTTCATGGTAAACCGTTGAAAACTGTTCAGATGTTCCCTTTAGAAAACTGAAAACACGGGTTTTTCGTAGGTAAGCTTTACTGACGGAATAGTCGCGAGACAGTCGTGAAAGCTTCTGTCTGAATTTTTTGTTTTCACAAAATATTTCACAGGTAAGCTTTACTCGTGATACAGTCGCAAGACAGTCACAAAATTCTCTGTCTAATTTTTGTGTTTTCATTTTTTTTCTAAATTCATTTTCGTGGGAAGAGCTTAGTTACGAGATACTCATGAAAATGCCACTGAAGGGAATTTTGAATTTTCTAAGTGTTTTCAAATGTATAAAGTGCAAGGCTGTGTATGATTAGATTACACATATTTACAAATTAAAAACCTTTTATTTAAAACATCTAGTGGAAGAGAGATACAAGGGTTGGATCTCACTGCCTCCATTGTTGGTTCATAGTAGTGTGAAATATGTACTTTGTCTTTGCCTCGAGCTTAGCATTCCATGCGAAGAGTATTTATTTCATGGTCCTACAAGATTGAATTTCTTGGTTTATAATGGTTTAATCAAACCACCTTGTCATAGCCTTGAGTTTTGCATTTCATGCGGAGGGTGTTTTGTATCGTGATACTACAAAATAAGCCTGTTAAAGGGATGAAATGTGGCGCCACATGATTCTAGACAATAGTATACACTAGACTAAGTATTATAGTATCCACTATGCTGAGTTCTTACTATTATTACTTAAAAGCTAAATGTAAAACGGCATATTATTAGTGTTTGATAACACTAATAATGAGAATAGTTTTCAATCAATCATAGTATTTAATGTTCACTCTATGCTGAGGAATATTGAATATGGGATTGGGTTGTCGTTGCATGTGTTATATTATGGTTTTATTAAGGTTTCATACTATATGTTTATATGCTACATTGATAATGTCTAGTTTACTTATAATATTCATGTTTATTATTTTCAGTTTTGAACATGGCATTATTTAGCCCACTTGTTACTATTCTTAATCAAAACAAACTGACTGGATACAACTATGTTGACTGAAAAAGAAATTTGGACATTGTTCTTACAGCTGAAGAGCACAAATATGTGCTTACTCTACCATGTCCTAGTTTTCCTTCATTAGATGATCCTTTCGAGGAAAAACAACGATATGATTGTCGGCAGAAATCCAAGGAGATGGCCAAATGCTACATCCTAACATCTATCTCAAATGTTTAACAGCATCAAATGCAGGATGTAAAACTTGCTTCGGACATTATGTTAAGTCTGAATAAGATGTTTGGTGAGCAAGGTCGTTCTGCAAGGCAAGAAACCATGAGGCAAATTTATAATACCTAAATGGATGAAGGCAGTTCAGTGATGGAGAATTGTCTTACAATGATCTCTAATCTGAATACATTGGAGGTTTTAGGTGCCGATATTGATAGGGAATCCCAAGTGGATATGATACTCTAGTCACCACTAGAATCATTCAAGGAATTTAGACTCAATTATAATATGAACAAAAAGATTTATTCATTGTTTGAATTAATGAATGAATTAGTAGCGGCAGAAGGCATCCTTGGTACTTCTAGTATTGATGCCAATATGGCTGAAGTTTCTACTTCTCAACCTGAGTCGAAAGGCAAGGGTAAGAAGAAGAAGAAGAAGGACTTCACCAAGTAAGAGGATAAACAAACTGCCTTAGGGGTTGCTGACAAAGAAAAGAAAACCAAAGGAAAGTATTTCCATTGTAATGAGAAAGGACATTAAAAGAGGAATTGTCCAAAGTTTAAAGCTGCCAAGAATAAGGATATGAAAAGTTCATTTCTTCTTGAATATGTTTGGTACAGAATCCCACGAATTGCTGGTGTGTGGATTCAAGTTGCACTAATCATATCTGCAATTCTTTGCAGGGGTTTCAGGAGACTAGAAAGCTGAATGAAGGGGAATTGTTTCTTACTTTGGCTGATGGGAGCAGGATTCTGGTTATGGCTATTGGAGTGTTTAATTTATGCTTTAATTTTAGATTTTGAATATTGGAAGACTGTCTGTATGTATCTAATGTTCGTAGGGATTTAATTTCTACAACTTATTTAGGTAAACATGAATATTGTGTTATCCTTAAAGACAATATTATAATAAAGAAGGGTAAAGTGTTTATCTGTTCTGACAATATTGTGGATGGTCTTTATATTTTAACTCCTGATAAACATGAATTATATAATTTTAAATTAGATAATAATTCACATGTGAAATCATTAAAGAGAAAGTTTCCTTATACTAGTGAATCATATCATTGGCACTTGCATTTAGGTCATATTAATTCAAACAGAATTCAAAGAGTTGTCAAAGATGGACTCGTAGGGCCCATGGACTTTGATGGTTTTCCAGTTCATGAATCTTGTTTGGAAGGTAAAATGACCAAACGACCTTTTAATGCAAAAGGTAGAAGAGCCCAAGATTTGCTAGAACTAGTACATTCAGATGTATGTGGTCCTATGTCAATCCTAGTAAGAGGTGGCTATGAGTATTTCATTACTTTCACTGATGATTACTCTAGATTGGGTTATGTGTACCTAATGAAATGAAAGTTCGAAACTTAAAGTGGAATTGGAGTAAAGATTAAAAGTGTTCCGAAGTGTTTCTAATCCTTTGTTTTGAATTTTACCACACCAAGGTACGTTATTTTATTCTTGAATTCCGAAATTTACATAGTACATGTTATCAATTGCGAATGAAGTAGATCCATTAATTTTCCGCTGTGTTTATTTTGTGTGCAATACAAACATGTAATTTTCCATCAGAGTGGAGATCAGGCGGGTTGGTCAGTCTAGCGGGTCTCGGTCGGGTTTGGACAGCCTTACCCATCGAGAAGGACACCCGTCTTGACCATCTTCAAAAGAGGAATGATGAGCTTCATGTCCTTCTTGAAATGGTCTAGGGAGATGCTGTTGAGTATTTTAAAGCGTCCAGTGAGTTCATTGACCATTTGAACATGAACTATGCTACTGGTTTTGAGGACTTCTGTATGGACGCCATGGAATGCTTTCCTGATGTTGACTTTAGCCCTATCAAGCTCAATATTGTTGCATCAAGCTCTCTCCTCTAGATGAGTTCTGAGGACGTCAATGTTGAAGATGATGCCACAACTCAACCTGCCTAAGATGACCCTACTTCCGGAGAAAATCCTCCTTAATAAATGGATGTTGAAGTTTTCATCTTATAATAGTGTTTTTTTTTTTTTTTTGGGTATAATCCATTGTTTTGGATCTTTTGAATTTGTTTAAGAACATTTGTCTTGTATATGTTTTAAGATGGGCTTTGATACAATTGCAATTTTAAGCTTAACTTTATATAAGGGTTTTTGGACGAATGTTGTCTACCCTTTTTTATTTTTGAATGTTTTTATTCATATTGACATTGTTGATTTTAATTCCAAGTATTTTCCTTCTATGTTTAGGACTTTGTTTTGGAGAATATTTATATATTTCCTTGTCCTTAGACTCTGGAATTCTACTTTGTCGTTTCCGTCCATAGTTGGGATCATATAATTGGTTGGACATGTCGTCCATGGGATGTTGCATACATGCTTTTCTTTTGTCTTTGATCCTTTTTGGATGAGTTTCATTGGGGAATTTGTTCTTCCCCTTGATCATTGTCTTTTATAACAATTTGCTTCTTCTCGTTTTTAAGGATAGCTTATGACAAGACATTCTTTGCATCCAGAGATTTTATTTGTTCGTCATTTTACTTGGATGTTGATTTTTCAGAATTATAAACACCCAAATTAGAAATTTAAGCTACTTTAAATACAATGTCTGTAGCTAGTGCTTTTTAAGGAATTCAAATACTTAAAAACATAACACATTATTCTAAAACATAAATACTGAAAACATAATATAAACAAACTTCTTAATCTCGTCCATGCTGACCTTCTTGACAAGTTGCTTTTACTGGTAGTACTTCCTCAAATGCTCTACATTCCATGGGTGTTCCAGCTTCCGTCCATCTAGAATCTCTAAGTAGTATGATCCTTGCCTTTTGGAATTGATAACTCTCTACGGTCCTTCCCAATTAGGCCCCAGCTTTCCATGAGCAGGGTCCTTAGTGGCTAAGGATACCCTTTTTAGGACGAGGTCTCCAATGTCGAAGTGCCTTGGCTTCACCAGCGCATCATGGTACGTAGTCATCAAATATTTGTAGCGTGCCACCCTCTATTGTACGTCTATCCTTACCTTATCAATGAGATCAAGTTTTAGGCAGAGCTGTTTTTCATTTTCCTCCTTGTAATGGGCTACCTTATGGCTAGTTAGTCCAACCTCCACTGGTATCACCGTGTCATTTCCATATGCTAGCTTAAAGGGAGTCTCTCCAATAGGAGTCCTTACTATCATCCTATATGCCCAAAGGACACTGGGTAATTCATCTGGCCATATTTGTTTTGCCATCTTAAGCGATGATCTTCAGTAAGGATAAGTTTGCAACTTCAACTTGTTTGTTGGCTTGTGGATGGGCAGGTGAGAAGTAGTGATTACTGACTTCTAACTGCTTACAAAATACCCTGAAAGGTGTGTTGTCAAATTGTCGCCCATTGTTTGAGACGAGTACTCTCAGGATTCCAAAGAGGCAAATGATATACTTCCAAATTAAGCTTCTAACATTTTGTCGAGTGATTTTTGCCAAGGACTCCGCTTCCACCCATTTGGTGAAATAATCAATACCTACTACATAGAACTTCATTTGTCTCGTCCGCATGGGAAAGGGACCAAGGATGTCAAGTCCCTACTGGGCAAAAGGCCAAGGAGCAGGGTAAGATATTCTAATAGTCTTCTAGGGATGTTGCTATAACGTTGACACTTATCACACACTTTGACATAAGCTTTGGCATCTGCTTGCATGGTCGGCCAGTAATACCCTGCATGGACTATCTTATGGACTAGTGATCTGGCTCCCAAATGGTTTCCACAAGCTCCTTCATGGACATCCCTCAAGACGTAAAGGGACTCGTCTAGAGTCAAACACCTTAAGTATGGCTGAGAAAAACCCCTTTTATACAACACCTCATCCATGAGGACAAACTTCACAACTCTTATCCTTAGCTTCCTTGCTTCTGTTGTGTAGTCAAGGAGTAATCCGTCTTGAGAGAAGACATAATTGGGGTGTTCTATTTGACAACTCCATCTATCTGATTCACTTCTATAACGTCTATGCTTGGAACATATAAGACTTTAACTTGTTCATCGGCTGTCTCGTCTGAGGATGCTGTCTTAGCTAAGACATCAGCTTATGTATTTGTTGGGATATTTGTCCTTAAATCCTATTGTATGATGCTATGTATTTTATTATGTAAGACATTATGTATGACTTAATGTTTTGGTTAATAAAGTTGTATTATTATTTGAAAATATTGGTAACGTGAATATTGGGACATTATCATATAGTCCATGAGATGCATAGTATGTGATTTATGTGATTTAGTCACAGAAGATATAAATCACAAGTTCTTTGTAAACTCAAAATTATAGTTCGTAGTCGGTGATGAAATTGGGCATTTCATCTGCGAAGACTATAACATATCAACTAAGATGATTTGTCTTGATCATGGAAATGGAGATTTCTAGTTGATATGTTGATATGTTTTAAGAGTTAAGACATATTGAACTGGACCGGTGTGAGATTTATTATTCTCCTAACGACTGTCAAATGAATAATAAACTCACGACTTATATTTGCATGAACTCTTAATCCTGAGAGAATAATGGACTTGATCATGAAGTGTAGGTTGCTTTGATATATCAGGAGTGAGATCTATAGTAACGGTCAAAATCTCAGTATGTTGGGCAGCCACATTTAGTGTTGATGGAACATATATTCTCAAGATGGAATTCATAGTCTCTTAACGGAGATATAAAATATTCCCTTGAGATAAGTTTAATGTGTTTGTTATTCAGAGAGTTGGGCCTAACCACTTTAGTAAGGAGTTACTAAAGTATATATTTATGGAATTGGATTTCATAAATATATGATGAATAACTTAAAGGATTAAACCGGGTACTCAAGGAATTAAGATGTAGTAATATACAAAGTGGCAGTCTTCTTTCACGACTTTGTATTACTATGAATATTTTATGAAGGGGTTGCATGTATAATAAAGTCTTGGGATATAATTTATTAATAAGGCCTAGAGTGCAACTATATTTATATAGTGGTATTAAATATAGTTAATGGTAACTTTGGACTTGTCAAGAGTTGACAGAAAAGCCCAAGGCCCATTGGAGCTAGTGTCTTATTGGTCCCTTTTGGTCCCACTCCAAGCCACACACTTAAGCCCAATTGGAAAGGCCCAAAAGGCCGGCCCAATTAGATAATCAGTTGGATACAAAGAGAGAAACACACAGAATTTTTCTGTAGAGAATTGGTAGAGATTTTCATAGAGAAAAAGAGAGAGTGTGAGACACACTTTCATTCTCCCTTTGGAACTGATTGAGAGACCACACATCTTGGGCGTCAGTGGAATTGGAGTGAATATTGAAAGTATTCCCAAGTGCTTCCGTTCTTCAAGTTTTGAAATTCACCGCTCCAAGGTACACTCTCTTGTCTCTAATTCTGAAACTTAAATAGCCCATGTTAACCTTTATGTATGAAGTAGATCCGTTTACACATTATATTTTCTTCCGCTGCGCATGTATGATTCCAACAATTGGTATCAGAGCGGTCTTCATTACATATCTGTTTAACATGTTTTAGAGTTTTGGAATTAGTGATAATGATTTCATGTTTTTAGAAAATAGTTTTCTGCATGGTTGTTGAAATCATTGTTTTTGATGAAAACTGTTTTTGATGTTATGATGTTGTTTAATTTTTTAGTTTAAGTATGTTAAACTGAATTTTAAGGCTATAACATCAATGACATTCAGTTTAGATATCAATTTATGTTCATTATGATTGTATGACAGTAGTTTTGTACATGAAAACGTTGAAAAACTGTTTTTGGAAAATTCTGGAAATTCAAAATTCGCGAAGCTCGATCGATCGAGAATCTGTCGAGAATCTATCGAGCAAACAGAAAGTTTCTCGATCGATCGAGGATCTATCGAGGATCTGTCGAGCTTCGCGGAACTTTTCTGGATCGATCGAGAATCTGTCGAGGATCGATCGAGAACTGTTTATCCAGAATTTTTTCTGAGTGTTTTTCCATATATAAAAGATCAAGGCTATGTGTAATTATATTATGCATGTTTTATATTTAAAAACCTTTATTTTAAAACATCTAGTGGGAGAGAGATACAAGGGTTGGATCTCACGGCCTCCATTGTCGGTTTATTGTAGTGTGATTAAGCACCTCGCTTTGGCGTATATGCCTTACTCCCTTCGGAGGGTGTTTAATTCATGGTACTACATGTTAAACTTCTTTATGATGAATAATATGTGTTTTTTTTTTTAGATAAAGAACGACCACGCTTCCGTGGAGTTATTTTATGACTCACATAGAATTCAGTCAATGGTGTACACTAGACTAAGTTTAATGTTAATCTCCCTTCGGAGCTATGTCATTATTACTTAGAGGCTAAAGTAGAAACGGCATGTTATTAGTGTTTGATAAGAGTTATCATGATAGCACTAATAATGAGAATAGTTCTCAATCAATCATAGTGTTTATAATTTACTTGCTTCCAAGGAATTTTAAACATGGGATTGGGTTGTCGTTGCATATGTTATTTTATGGTTTTATTAAGGTTCCATATTATATGCTTATATGCTAAATTGATAATGTCCATTTTACTTATTATATTCATGTTTATTATTTTCAGATTTGAACATGGCATCATTTAGCCCACTTGTTTCTATTCTTAATCAAAACAAACTGACTGGATCCAACTATGTTGACTGGAAAAGAAATTTGGACATTGTTTTAACTGCTGAAGAGCACAAATATGTGCTTACTAAACCATGTCCTAGCTTTCCTTCATTAGATGCTCCTCTTGAGGAAAAACAACAATATGATCGTTGGCAGAAATCTAATGAAATGGCCAAGTGCTATATCCTAGCGTCCATCTCAAATGTTCTACAGCATCAAATGCAGGATGTAGAACTAGCTTCGGACATTATGCTAAGTCTGAAGGAGATGTTTGGTGAGCAAGGCCGTTCAGCAAGGCAAGAAACCATGAGGCAAATTTACAATACCAAGATGGCTGAAGGTAGTTCAGTAAGATAACATTGTCTTACAATGATCTCTAATCTGAATACATTGGAAGTTTTAAGTGCCGACATTGATGGAGAGTCCCAAGTGGACATGATACTCCAGTCACTACCGGAATCATTCAAGGAATTCAGACTGAATTATAATATGAACAAAAAGGTTTATTCTTTGTCTGAATTGATGAATGAGTTAGTGGCTGCGGAAGGCATCCTAGGTACTTCTAGTGTTGAAGCCAATGTTGGTGAAGCTTCTACTTCTCAACTTAAACCGAAAGGCAAGGGTAAGAAGAAGAAGAAGGACTTCACTAAGAAAGAGGGTAAGCAAATTGTCTTAGGTGTTGCTGACAAAGGAAAGAAACTCAAAGGAAAGTGTTTCCATTGTGGTGAGAAAGGACATTGGAAGAGGAATTGTCCAAAGTTTAAAGCTGCCAAGAACAAGGGTATGAAAACTTCCTTTCTACTTGAAATATGTTTGGTACAGAATCCCACTGATTCCTGGTGTGTGGATTCAGGTTGTACTAATCATATCTGCAATTCTTTGCAGGGGTTTCAGGAGACCAGAAAACTGAGTGAAGGGGAATTGTTTCTAACTTTGGCTGATGGGAGCAGGATTCCAGTTGTAGCTGTTGGTGTTGTTCATTTGTGCTTTGAGTTTAGGGTTTTAATATTGCAAGACTGTCTGTTTGTACCTAATGTGCGTAGGAATTTAATTTCTGCAACTTATTTGGGTAAACAAGGATATTGTGTTATCCTAAAAGACAATGTTGTAATAAAGAAGGATAAAATGTTTATCTGTTCTGGCAATATTGTGGATGGTCTTTATATTTTAACTCCTATTAAGCATGAACTACATAATTCTGAATTAGATACTAACTCACATGTAAAATCATTAAAGAGAAAGTTTCCTTCAAATGATGCATATCTTTGGCACTTGCGTTTAGGTCATATTAATTCAAACAGAATTCAAAGGCTGATCAAAGATGGACTCTTAGAGCCCATGGACTTTGATGGATTTCCAGTTTGTGAATCTTGTTTGGAAGGTAAAATGACCAAACGACCTTTTAATGCAAAAGGTAGAAGAGCCCAAGAGTTGCTTGAATTAGTTCATACGGATGTATGTGGTCTTATGTCAACCCAAGCAAAAGGAGGTTATGAGTATTTCATCACTTTCACAGATGATTACTCAAGATATGGTTATGTGTACCTAATGAGACGGAAGTCCGAAGCCTTTGACAAGTTCAAAGAGTTTAGGGCTGAAGTTGAGAATCAATTAGGCAAACGCATAAAGGCCATTCGATCTGATCGAGGTGGCGAATACCTTCTTGGGATTTTCAAGGATTACCTAATTCAAAATGGGATTATATCTCAATTGACTGCACCTGGAACACCTCAACAAAATGGTGTAGCGGAGAGAAGGAATAGGACTCTTTTGGAAATGGTTAGGTCCATGATGAGTTATTCAACTTTACCAATTTCGTTTTGGGATATGCCTTAGATACAGCAATACATCTTTTGAATTTAGTTCCATCAAAATCTGTCCCCAAAACACCCATGGAATTGTGGAGTGGGCGTAAGCCTAGTATGAGGTATCTTCACATTTGGGGTTGTCCAGCACATGTGCTAAAGGGGAAGCCTGATAAGTTGGAACCAAAATCGGAAGTGTGTTTGCTTGTGGGTTATCCAAAAGAAACTAGGGGTTATTTATTCTATAGTCGAAATGATAACAAAGTTTTTGTTAGTACAAATGCTAAATTTTTGGAAAATGACTATATGAATAATTTTACTCCTAGGAGTAGAGTTGTATTGGCAGAAATGAATGAATCCGTAAATCAACAACCATTGGATAAAACTAAGGAAAAAGTGGTAGTATTAGATACACCACATGATACTACTCATGAAATGTCTAGTACACAAGTGCCTCGTCGTAGTGGGAGAATTGTTCGACCTCCTGTGAGATTTATAGGTTTGGGAGAAACTTATGAGGCTATCTCAGGAGAGGCTGAATCGGATCCCTACACTTATGAGGAGGCAATGAATGATATAGATGCACATCATTGGGTCCAAGCTATGAAATCTGAATTAGATTCTATGTATTCCAATCAAGTTTGGAGTCTTGTAGAGGCGCCTAACAGCATTAAACCTGTTGGTTGCAAATGGGTTTACAAGAGGAAGAGAGGGATAGATGGGAAGGTTGAAACCTTCAAAGCAAGGCTAGTGGCTAAAGGGTATACACAAAAAGAAGGCATCGATTATGATGAGACCTTTTCGCCAGTAGCCATGCTTAAATCTATCAGAATTCTCTTATCCATTGCTGCTCATTATGATTATGAGATTTGGCAAATGGATGTCAAGACTGCATTTCTAAATGGCAATCTTGAAGAAGAAATCTATATGTTGCAACCAGAAGGTTTCATAGCAAAGAACCAAGAGCATATGGTATGCAAGTTGAATAGGTCCATTTATGGACTTAAGCAAGCATCTAGGTCATGGAACATCAGATTTGATCAGGCAATCAAATCATTTGGTTTTGAGCAAAATCTTGATGAACCATGTGTGTACAAGAGACATCAAGACAAAGTAGTAATGTTCTTAGTACTTTATGTTGATGACATTCTACTCATTGGGAACGATGTAGGAGTAATGTCATCGGTTAAAGTTTGGTTGTCAAGCCAATTTGATATGAAGGACTTGGGCGAAGCTAACTATATTCTAGGGATCAAGCTTTGGCGAGATCGAAAGAATAGGATGTTAGGTTTGTCACAAGCTGGATATATAGATAAGGTTCTAGAACGGTTTAGCATGCAAAACTCCAAGAAAGGATTACTTCCTTTTAGACATGGAGTTCCTCTGTCTGATGACCAAAGGCCTAAGACTCAAGGAAGAAAACATGATGAGACAAGTTCCTTATGCTTCTGCTGTAGGAAGTCTCATGTATGCCATGCTTTGTACTAGGCCGGATATTTGTTATTCAGTTGGCATGGTCAGCCGATATCAATCAAATCCAGGACCTAAACATTGGCAAGCTGTAAAGCATATTCTCAAGTATCTACGGAGAACGAGAAATTATATGCTTGTTTACCGTTGTGAGGATTTGATTCCCATTGGCTATACAGATTCAGATTTTCAGTCGGATCTAGATTTCAGAAAATCCACGTCGGGTTGTGTTTTCACCTTGGGAGGTGGAGCCATTAGTTGGAGGAGTGTTAAGCAATCTTGTATTGCGGACTCCACCATGGAAGCCGAATATGTTGCCGCTTGTGAGGCAGCAAAGGAGGCTGTTTGGCTCAAGAAATTCCTTTGTGATCTTGGTGTTATAAGAATTGAGCAAGTTCCTATTACATTGTTCTGTGACAATAGTGGAGCGGTTGCACAATCCAAAGATCCAAGGAATCACAAGAAAGGAAAACACATAGAAAGAAAGTACCACATCATTCGAGACATTGTTGCTCGTGGAGATGTGATTGTTGCAAAGATTGATGGTGCAAAGAATCTAGCGGATCCCTTCACCAAAGCCTTGCCTCAAAGGACTTTCGAGTCACATTTGGAGGAGATGGGAGTTAGATTAGTGCACAATAGTCTTTAGGCCAAGTGGGAGATTGTTGGGATATTTGTCCTTAAATCCTATTGTATGATGCTATGTATTTTATTATGTAAGACATTATGTATGACTTAATGTTTTGGTTAATAAAGTTGTATTATTATTTGAAAATATTGGTAACGTGAATATTGGGACATTATCATATAGTCCATGAGATGCATAGTATGTGATTTATGTGATTTAGTCACAGAAGATATAAATCACAAGTTCTTTGTAAACTCAGAATTATAGTTCGTAGTCGGTGATGAAATTGGGCATTTCATCTGCGAAGACTATAACATATCAACTAAGATGATTTGTCTTGATCATGGAAATGGAGATTTCTAGTTGATATGTTGATATGTTTTAAGAGTTAAGACATATTGAACTGGACCGGTGTGAGATTTATTATTCTCCTAACGACTGTCAAATGAATAATAAACTCACGACTTATATTTGCATGAACTCTTAATCCTGAGAGAATAATGGACTTGATCATGAAGTGTAGGTTGCTTTGATATATCAGGAGTGAGATCTATAGTAACGGTCAAAATCTCAGTATGTTGGGCAGCCACATTTAGTGTTGATGGAACATATATTCTCAAGATGGAATTCATAGTCTCTTAACGGAGATATAAAATATTCCCTTGAGATAAGTTTAATGTGTTTGTTATTCAGAGAGTTGGGCCTAACCACTTTAGTAAGGAGTTACTAAAGTATATATTTATGGAATTGGATTTCATAAATATATGATGAATAACTTAAAGGATTAAACCGGGTACTCAAGGAATTAAGACGTAGTAATATACAAAGTGGCAGTCTTCTTTCACGATTTTGTATTACTATGAATATTTTATGAAGGGGTTGCATGTATAATAAAGTCTTGGGATATAATTTATTAATAAGGCCTAGAGTGCAACTATATTTATATAGTGGTATTAAATATAGTTAATGGTAACTTTGGACTTGTCAAGAGTTGACAGAAAAGCCCAAGGCCCATTGGAGCTAGTGTCTTATTGGTCCCTTTTGGTCCCACTCCAAGCCACACACTTAAGCCCAATTGGAAAGGCCCAAAAGGCCGGCCCAATTAGATAATCAGTTGGATACAAAGAGAGAAACACACAGAATTTTTCTGTAGAGAATTGGTAGAGATTTTCATAGAGAAAAAGAGAGAGTGTGAGACACACTTTCATTCTCCCTTTGGAACTGATTGAGAGACCACACATCTTGGGCGTCAGTGGAATTGGAGTGAAGATTGAAAGTATTCCCAAGTGCTTCCGTTCTTCAAGTTTTGAAATTCACCGCTCCAAGGTACACTCTCTTGTCTCTAATTCTGAAACTTAAATAGCCCATGTTAACCTTTATGTATGAAGTAGATCCGTTTACACATTATATTTTCTTCCGCTGCGCATGTATGATTCCAACAGTATTCTCCTCCCTCGATACCTGTTGAAATTGGATTGTTGTAAAGCCTTTGATACATTGCTTAAATTTTCTAAGTATTTCTTCATTCGTTCTTTTATGGCTTCACACGTCCGATTCACTTGACCCATCACCAATTGTGAATCTTCCTGAACGAGGACTGATTCTGCCCTGAGTGATTTGGCCAATTTCAAACCTTGAAGTAAGGCTTTGTACTCAGCTTCATTATAGGTTGTTAAGAATTGTAGACAGATAGTATACTCCAAATGATCTCCTTCCAGTGATTGTAAAATAATCCCAATTCCTCCTGAATGCTATGTGGACGACCCATCAACATGGAGGGCCCATTACTTTGCCCTCTAGTCTCTATCTTGCTGGTTTTTGGCAGGAGTAAATTCAACATTGAAGTCTGCAAGGACTTGTACTTTTATTGCTTATCTTGGCTTATTCCACACATCAAATTCAACAAGTTTCACTGCCTACTGGATTAATCGTCCGGCGGCTTCTAACTTATTCATAACTTTCTTCAACGGATGATCTTTCAGGACGCTGATTACGTGGGCTTGAAAATAAGGTCTGAGCTTTCTTGTTGCTATCACTAGTGAAAAAGCTAAATATTCCATTGGTGGATACCATCCTTTAGCCCCCCTCAATGCTTTGCTAGTGTAGTAGACGGACTTTTGTATCTTTCCCTCTTCCCTAATCAAGGCTAAGCTTACTGCATGGGGAGACACCGCTAAGCAGAGATACAACTCTTCTCCTGGTTTGGTTGAGCTCAACAGCAAGGTTGAAGTGAGATAAGTCTTCAAAGACTCGTTTACACTCGTCTGTCCACTCAAATGCCTTCCTTAATATTCTGGTAAACGATAAACACTTGTCAGTGGCTTTTGAAACAGACCTGTTAAGAGCCACTACTTGTCTAGTGAGGCTCTAGATGTCTTTAATATTCTTTGGAAGCTCCATATTCAGGATTGCTCAAATCTTATCAGGGTTTGCCATAATCCCTCTTTGTGAAACCATAAAACCAAGGAATTTCCTTGATGCAACTCTGAAAGCACATTTGCTTGGGTTAAGCTTTATCTTATATCAGCTAAGTGTATCAAAGGTCTCTTGAAGGTTGTCTAGATGCTACGTCTCCCTTGCACTCTTCACCAGCATATCATACACATATACTTCAACGTTTCGTCGAATCCGTGGACGAAACATGTGGTTGACTAACCTCTGGTAAGTGACTCTTGCATTTTTCAACCCGAATGGCATAACTTTATAACAAAACAAACCTTGGTTTGTGATGAAGGATGTTTTCTCCTGGTTTGTCCATCTTGATCTGATTGTACGCTAGGAATGCATCCATAAAACTTAACAGTTGATGTCCAGTTGTTGAATCTACCAATTGATTAATGCGTGGAATAGGATAACTATCTTTGGGGCATGCCTTGTTTAAATCTGTGAAATCTACATAAATCCTCCATTTGCCATTAGCCTTCTTGACCATCACTATATTAGCTAACCAGTCAAGGTAGTAGACTTCGTGAATGAATTCCGCAGTGATTAACTTATGAACTTCTTCTTTGATGGCATTATCTCGTTCTGGAGAAAATACTCTCTTCTTCTGACTTAAAGGCTTGTAAGATGAAGATACATATAGGTAATGGGTGATCATACTCAGATTAATCCCAGGCATGTCTTCATGGCTCCAAGTGAAAACATATGTGCTTCATCTAAGGAATTTGACAAGATCTTGCTTCAACGTTTCCTCCATACTTGTCCCAATCCTAGTAAACTTCTCCAGGTTGGACTCATCTAGCAATACATCTTTTAACACTTCAATTGGTTCAACCAACACTCTCCTTTCTTGAATGTTCATCATCTGCATTTGCTAGTCCATGGCAAGCATTGCTAAGTAACACTCCCTTGTAGCTAACCTATCTCCTTGTGCTTCTCCGATGCCATACTCTATTGGGAACTTGACAAACAAGTGGTAAGTGGACGCTGCAACTCTCCAACTATTTAGAGTTGGTCGTCCAATGATGGTATTATATGAAGATGAACAATCCACAATAAGGAAATTTACTTTTTTATTAATTTGTCATGGGTAAGAGCCAACCACGACTGGTAGGGAGATTGTACCTAATGGTAGAACCTTCATTCCTCCGAACCCAATCAACGACTAATTCATTGGGTGAAGTAACTCCTTGTTAACCCTCATTTGCTGAAAGGTTGGGTAATAAAGGATTTTTGCTAAACTCCCATTTTCTACTAATACCCTTCTGGTCATATAATTTGCAATCACCAAAGTTATGACAATCACATCGTCATGAGGATGGTGCAATCGTCTAGTGTCTTCTTCTTTGATCATCATTGGTGGTTGTCTAGACAGTTGAAAATTATGGATGACACGCAAGTAGGTCTTCTTGGCTTTAGACGAGCTTCCTATAGAAATGCCCCCTACAATCATCTTTATTTCTCCAAATGGTGGATGTACTGGTTCCTCTGCCTTGCCCTTCATTAGCTGTCTCTCTTTCTTATGGTCTCGTTCAAGGAAATTTTTCAATTTTCTTTATCTGATGAGAACTTCAATTTGTTGCTTCAAGTCATAACACTCGGTTGTATCATGCCAATGGTCACGATGAAAGTGACAATACTCGCTTTTATTTCGCTTACTAGGATCTTCCTTCATTCTTTCTAGCCATTTCAAAGATGGATCATCTTTTATTTGCATCAACACCTGATCAAATGAAGTGTTCAGAGGAGTGTAGTTAGAGTATTGTCCTGAAGACAGCCCTGCCTTCTTGCCATCACGATCTCTTTTTTCTCCAACTTTGGCTTTCTTCCACCAACAAGGCTTCTTGTTAAAACGAATAATGAAAGTGTGTAAACTTTCATTTTCTCCTTGCTTTATATTCAATAGGCTAGACAAGGAATGCTTCTACCTTTGTCCCCCTACAAAGTTGTTGACGAACAACTTACTTAACTCTTGGAAGGAAATTATAGTGTTTGGTAGTAGTTTACTAAACCATACTCTGGCGGGACCTTTCAAGGTTGTAGGGAAGCCTTTGCACATAATTTCATCTGGAACACCTTAGAGATGCATGGTTGTCTTGAATGTGGCAATGTGATCACAAGGGTCACATGTCCTGTTATACCAATCCAGGGCTAGCATTTTGAACTTGGAAGGCAAAGGATGACTAATCATGGACGCAACAAAGGGGCAATATGTCCTATGGACGAGGTCATCCACGAGGTCATCCATATGGTTCGCTCTTCTCACGGAATCCTTCATTTCTTCCGTAGCTCTCTTGATCTGGTCCATCTCTCTCTCCAAATGTGGTACCCTACGAGTAACGGTACAGTTGGACTAGTCCCCTTCAACATTGCTCTCAACACCTTCACATCTTGAGCTTTGGCCTTGTTCTCCACCATGCTGTTGATGTTTTCTATTAAATTTCTAGTTAACTCTTGGTTCTGTTGTGTCAATTCTACCATCGTTGCTACCATGGATTGTAACTGTTGCTGGATGGTCATTAGTGTGGTGGTGAGCGATTTGGGTGACTGGAGGCGCTTCCACTCTCCTGGTGTCCTGGACTAGTCCGAACCATGCAACCTTTTTGTCTTGGAAAACAGAAAAGTTAATAGAAACATTCTAAGTGACTTTCCCACAAATGGCGCCAACTGATGAAGCATGAAAATCAGTAGGCTAAAATACTTCGCGCTACGGTAATGACTATGAATCCTGAAAAGAAAGAAAGAATTGTCAAAGGTGACCGGTATGACCCGACCAAGGACCCTCCGACGATTAAGTCAGTTTTCTCTTTAGGACACAAGGAAAGAAAATAGTGAATAGTTAGCACTTACCTTGGGTGAATGGAATTTACTCCTTTTATAGAGAGTTAGACGTGGGTCTACTTGTTTGGATCCATTTCCATCATGGGTAATGTTGGCGATTGACAAAGAAAATGGATTACATGGGGCGTTGTATGTGGAATGTCTACCACATATCATGCAACGTGTTGCGTTTGGCTCATGTGAATCTAATGGAGGATTTTTTACAAAACTCGCCAAGTATGATTCACTCGTCCATGTACATGTCATCTGTAGATACACTCGTCTATGGAGAGCTCCTTTCATGGCATGACTTGGTTGTCTATGGCCGAGTTCCTTCATATGCCTTTATTCCTGGATGAGCTAATGTAATTTCTTCTGTATTGTGGATGACAACACAAGGACGGATAACACTTGGTGCTCATCCTCATCAGTGTCTATTTGTGAGAAACACTAATGTTAATAGACTAGTTTTTCTTTAAATTGGTCAATTGACAAGTGTCACTCTAATTTTTTGACACATAACAAGTATGCAACAAGTGCTACAACTTTATATGCAGCAAAACCTTGCCCTTTAATAAAAGTTAGCTTTAGAAATCATGGTTGTACTATTTGGCTGTCATGTTTAATAAAAGTTTTTAGAAATCATGGTTGTACTAAAAGTTAACTTTAGAAACCATGGTTGTACTAATTTGGTTGCACCAAATTATAATAGTACTCTTGATAGAAGCAACAACTTAGTTGTTTTTATCAACTTTTGCTCTACTAAATCATTAATTCTTTTTGTATAGACACAAAATCTTAAATGTTGAGACATTCAATGAGGTGTTTTCTTCTGTGCAATTTAATAAACTTCTTAAATTATGTAGTAATAATTCATTTAATTTTTTTTAATAAGACTATATATATATAATTTTATGTTCAAAATCGTGTAACACATGAGCTTTTGCCTTCAACTAGAAGTATAGCATATAGTCAGTTTAAATTAATGAGTGTTTGTATTCTTCAACAAAAAAAAGTTTTTGTATTTTTTTTTTCAAAATATATTAAGAGGCATTAAGTTAAATTTACACCAAATTTAAGGTTTTCATTAATAAATTATAGGGGGAGGAGAGGTTATAAAAAATAAACAAGAAGGCTCCCTTCCACTCTCCCCCCGCCAATGGTCCTACTCACCATAGCACATATTGGCTCTTCAAAATAAAAAGGAAAGAAAGAATGAAAAGTTGACGATATTGGCAACTTCTCACCAAAAAAAAAAAAAAAGACACTACAAGATTTTTAAATTTTGGACGGGGTTTTGAACTCCACTAAGAGATAGGGTATTTTATGACACGGTTTATTGAGGTTATCCTCTTACCGTACATCCCTACGTGGAATTCATAAGTAGATGTAGGGGCCACACATAGATGCATAGAATAAGAAAGGTGTGCCCCTTCTGAAAATTAAATGCAACAAAGATTGGAGAAGCCAAACCTCTAAATTCCATTTCCACATGGCATACCAAAAATACTATAAAAATAAAAAATATCAAGATAATGACACACCAAACAAGAGAGAGAGAACCAAATGGGGTTAGGTTATAAAAAATTAGGAATTAATGAATAAGGGAATTAATTAAACCCTAGCCTCGTATTATATATTTTAAGCAAATGAGGCAAAGTTATAGTATGAAAATTGCTTATTACTACACAATTTAGAAGGAGCACAGGTGGTAATGGTATTCCTAGAGCAGAGAAACAAGTGAGGACAAAAAGGAAGAGACTACAGAAGCCGCTTAGAGACGGTCACAAAAACCATCCTCCTCATCACCTCAGCCGGCTACCCTCTCAAAAAAACTAGTGAATACTTTTCTCACCTTCTCTTACCATTCCATAAAAGCAGCCCTTCTCATTGGATGACCTAGTCATATCTCTGTCTCTCTCCTCCCAATTCACACTTTCAACGTTTTGCACTCTCTTACTTTTTAAGGTTGATGGCTAAAAGGTCTGTGAAGAACACTGCAATTTCCAATAACAATAGCAATAAAAATACCAATACCAATAATCCCGCCACGACTAAGGCAAAGCGGACGCGCAAAAGCATCCCTCGTGACTCTTCTCCACAGCGTAGCTCCATTTACCGGGGTGTCACAAGGTTAGATTAATGAGTTCATAATGGAATGCTTTCTTTTGTTGGAATATGTATATATGTGTTCGTTTGTGTTAAGCCTTAAAAACAGTTAATTTTATTCATCTAGGCATCGGTGGACGGGTCGTTACGAGGCTCATTTGTGGGATAAGAATTGCTGGAATGAGTCACAGAACAAGAAAGGAAGACAAGGTTCTTGTTCTTCTCCCTCTTTCTAATTTTTAATCTTTTTTTGTTTAAAAAATATAATTAAATATCTTTTTAAAAAAAAAATTTTCCTGCAGTGCTTATAATTGAATTATTGATCATTTAACAGTTTATTTGTTTTCTAATACTCTATTTCTGGTTTGATGGTGGCTGTGATGGTTTCCAACTTAAATGCAGTATATCTAGGCAGGTTTGGTATATCCTTAAATTATGTATTTTCTATTTTAATCCTTTCATTATCAAACAGTAACTATTGAAGGTAGGAAGTATCTGGAAGGAAAAAAAAAAACTATTGAAGCATCCTTTCTTTCTTTTATTTATTATTTAATTTGAGATGTTGGATTTGCTAGGGGCATATGATGATGAAGAAGCTGCAGCACATGCATATGACTTAGCAGCACTGAAGTACTGGGGACATGACACCATCCTCAATTTTCAGGTACATTTTTCTCAATTCAATTAGAATAATCATTATGATTTCCTAATTACGTTCACATGCATAGTATCATTTATCAATAGGCAAAATTAACCCCAAAAAAAAAATCACTTATTAGGCTTTTAAAAAGATTTAATGAAGATTTTTTTTTGTAGCTATCAACTTATGAAGAAGAACTCAAAGAAATGGAGAGTCAGTCGAAAGAAGAATATATTGGGTCTTTGAGGAGGTAATTCTCTAATTTCTACAGATCTCAATTTAAGAATACCGTCTTTATTGGAAGATATCGTAGATGTGGTATTGTTATTTTTTATTTTCTAAATAATGTGATTCAATGTACAGAAAAAGTAGTGGATTTTCCCGTGGCGTTTCAAAGTATAGAGGCATAGCAAGGTATTAGTATTATTCTTATTATTTTAGGCTTTTTAATCGTTCAGTTTTTTCTTGGGACACCAAAATGTGAATTAATGTATTTTTTTTTCTCATTTTTATTTTTTATCAGTGTGACAATAGACTTTATTAATTAATGAAATTCTTGACTCTATGTTTATCGCACATCTAAGTTCTCTTCTCACTTCACTTTTTCCAACCACAAACTGTCGCTAATAAACTAATGAACCATCTTTTGTTAACGAATGTCTGCAGGACAATATTTAAGATCCACTTAATGTTTTTTTTATTTAAAAAATAAAGTTAAAATTATATATATCAAAAAAATAAAAATCACACAATAACATATAAAATTATTTACTTCTATGAGAGGAGTTCTCCATCCTCTCACAAATTTGAGCTTGTATGGAATTCTTGATGAGACCCACACTTATGTTAAAGGAGGAAGGATTCCTCCCTTAAGAATGAATAATTTTTAAAAATATGTAAAGTCAAAATTATCAAAATAACAAGGAATCCATTATAATATATTCTTATAAAAATGTTACTCGTTGTCTCGCTCCATATGCTATAGTTACCAAATTTCTGTATTTTCATACATACAGACACCATCATAATGGAAGATGGGAAGCTCGTATTGGCAGAGTCTTCGGCAACAAATATCTCTACCTCGGAACTTACGGTAATTTCATACCTATAGTATAAGCCTACTCTTTTGGTTTTAGAGTATTCGTTTCGAGATAGATTTAACTTTCAAGGGGACGTACAGCAGTATTATACAAACTACAAAATTAAAACAATGCTATTCTTTGGCTAAAACAAAAGACACAAAAACAGAAGAATAAATTTGACAGACAGTACTTTCTTTAAAAGAAAGAAAGGAAAAAAAAAAGAAGAAAAAAAGAAAAGAAAAGAAAGAGACAGATAGTATTTTACTATTATCATTTTTTGTGGGAGATTCCAATTTTAAATGACATTGTTCAAAAAATTATAAAAAATTTATTTAACTTAAAAGTATATAAAAATATTAATGTGTATACATATACGGCCCAAAAAACCTGTTAACAAAATATCTCTATTACTGTCGGTATATGATCTATTGGTAAAATTATAAGTCCATACCTCTATTATTTACAAGTTTAACACATGATGAATTATAACAAAAGTTGTCGATTTTCTTTTATGTCTTTAGCATTACTATCTATTCAAACACTCATGCTCCATGAATGCTAAAAAAGTCCTCATCCATGCCACATGTCAAGTGACAACCAGTCCAACATTTCAAGAGAGTCGATGTTGTACAAGTACAACCCATTAACACCAAATATATACAGTTAAAATAGAATGAGAGCTTCACACACATATACACTTAGATTAGTCTAGTATAGAATTCTATCTAATATAAAAAAATAAAAAAAAAAAAAAAAAAGAAGAAGAAGATAATGGGATAAAAAAAAAAAGAAAAAGAAAAAGGTGAATCTATGCAATCAAATTGAGTTAGTTGGGATATAGATCACCAAACCTCAACTGCTTAGTCAACTATTTAAGATTCATTCATTAAATTAAATTTTCGAACTCTCCACCAAATTTTGCACACAAATTAAATCCCCTCAATTAATTATATGCTAGTTTTATTACCAAATTACCCTTGCTTCATTTTAGTTTAATATTATTTTGGATGCAGCTACTCAAGAGGAAGCAGCCACAGCATATGACATGGCAGCCATAGAGTACCGCGGACTTAACGCCGTTACGAACTTTGACCTTAGCCGTTACATCAAGTGGCTACGTCCTAATAATAACCAAAATCACCCTAACAATCATGAACCTAATTCGAATGATGACCTTAATCCAATAATAATACCGAATCCATATAATGAGCTTGGACAAAGCTCTATATCCCAGCAGGCCAGCTCAAGTGCGAGTGACACACCCCAAGCTCCACCACCAATAAGGCCCCGCGGCGCCTCAGCTTTGTCCTCATTAGGGCTCCTGTTGCAATCCTCCAAGTTCAAGGAAATGATGGAGAGGACATCAGTGATTGATAATCCGTCAACCCCTCAAGATTCAGACCCACCACGTCGAACCTTTCCGGACGATATTCAAACCTACTTTGATTGCCAGGACTCCGGTAGTTATGCTGAGGGTGATGACATTATATTTGGGGACATAAACTCATTTGCTACACCAATTTTTCATTGTGAACTTGAACCTTAAATACCAAGGTAAAGTGAATATGTGAAGCGTGAGAGCAATAGAGAGAGACATTCAAGATTTTTTTCCCCCCAAATGTTTCTCTTCTTTCTTTTAAATATATGTGGAGACGAGTTTGGTAATTGTTATTATTAGTTCATTTACATGTAGATAGATAAAGAAATAGACATTCATTTATCAAATGTTTCTTCTAAACAAGACATTTGCATGCCAGTGTGCCTCAATTTCAATTTTTTATTGTGCAACAGTTATATGCCCCTTTGCTCTGATTTCCGGTTTTGCCATTTATGTTTTTCCAAGCTTCATAGGACCAAGCACTCCCGCTTTCTTTCCATATCTACGGTCCCAGATGATCTTCGATATCAACTAATTATACATAGTATCTTAAAAATATGAACAAAGACTAATAATATTTTGTATTGAGTTTGGCATGCGACACATTCTTTACATTTTAAAACAAGACCTTGACTAGATTCCAACTTCAAATGACTCCTTGAAACTGGGCCTTGACTTGAACTCCATTCCCTGGATTTGGATCCTCTCCTCTCTCTTTTTCTTTCTCTGTCATTTTTTATTTTTTTAATCCACCTTGGAAGTTTTATTTAAATTGGACTAAAGCACCAACGCATACGTCGATCATAAATGTTTGGAGGAACAGTTTTTATCCAAACTAACAAAAATAAATAAATAAATGAGCTCTTCTAACTAATGAATGAGCTACCCCATTACCCTGTCAACCAATATGAGAAAACAAGTATTGATAAAAAAAGCTGTAGCTAAATACTTTGTGTCCTGGGTGACATGACCAAAGTGAAAGCCAATTCTCTAGCGAACTCAACCGCTCGGCAAGCTGCTAAAGCTTCCACCATCTCCATCGCGTTTGGAATTGAATTTTTCTGTGAAAATAAAGCAACCCTAGCAACTTCTTCTGAGTTACGGATAACAACTTCAAGTCCAACTTCCCTTGATTCTTCAAATATTGCCTCGTTAAAGTAAATTTTGTACCAGTCATAGTCTAGAGGTTGTTACCTAGAACCACTACTAATTATTGAAGATGAGATTGTGGTGGCTCAGGCTCACTCGAATTCTCTCAATTTCCCCTCATCTGCATCATAGACCATATGCAATGGTAGCTGCCACTGATTGACCCAAAGCTTGTTTATACAAAACTGTCAATACCTTATTTTGTCCGGCCCTAAATTTTGATAGAAATTCGGGTCTTGAATCAAGGAACTTTATGAATTTAATGATTAAACTCCATTTTTTTAGTTGATTTTGATGAGTTTGACCAAATTTGTTTAAGCATTAACTAAAATCCAATCACTTCGTTGAATCATGAAATTCCCTTCATCATACTTGAATTGGGTGAGATTTTGTGGGGTAAAAAAAAAACCAATTTGGGGTTCATTTCATTAAGTCGGATGTAATTTTCTTTGGAAAAGCGTGACAAATTTTTCTAAGATTTTGCCTTAACTTTTCCTTATGTCTGAATGATCCCAAATCTTTGGAGAAAAATGGACATTGATTTCTTTGAAGTGTGTTTCTTGGAATTATATCTTAATCGTGGAAATTATTTGGTTCTTCGTGGAAAACTTGCTATTTCTATCGACTGCATCGGCACTTAAAATGATTCTCATATTTCTTCAATTTGATATTGTAAATTTCATTGAAAAAATACAAGTGTTTCATTCCTTAAAAGCCCATTTAAATTTTCCTTTTATCAAAACATACTATTTTTATTTAATTTTATAGATTTAGGGGTATTTTGGTAATTCGATAATTGGGATTTCTTGTGTCATTTAGAATTAGGTTTTCAATTAGAATTAGAGTATCCTTCAGCTTAGTTTTTAAATACCTCTCCATCCATAACTAACAGCCCTACAGTGTTAATTCTACAATGCAAGTTCATGAGGCAATTGGAAAAACTTTGTATTTTTATCCCCTTCCTTTAGCCAAATCATCCGAGACTTTAGCCTGCAGCTTATTTCCTCGAACAACAAGTTTTCTCAATTTTTTTGTTGACCCATTTCCATTGCATCTTTCTATAATCAATCTATCCTCCTTGATCATATTCAATGATTAAATGCAAGCTATCAATGTGTTTTTCCTCTTGTTACATTTCCAAACTCCATTTCATTCCACTTTTTCAAATTCAACTTTAGCACCTTCAAATGATAAGATACCCATTACCCCCTCATCCTATCAATAAACCCCTTAGCTTTTACCTACATGTTTTCAAATCTGACAAGTTCCAACTCCATTGCAAAAACATACACTCTAAAATAATAGGAAAATAGTCAAAATGTAATTGTGGAAGATGCCTATGAACTATCTTTTACAATGTCGAGTTGTTTCCCTCCAAAGGAATGCCATAAGGCCATGTGTAAATATGTGTAGACACCGCATTTTGTATCCCTTACGACTCGGGTCCCGTTCCCTAATGATACTGAATTCTAAGACCCAAGGTTAGTTTAGGGTCAGCAAACAAATCTATTTTGAAAAAATAAGGCTAAGAAAACCTTCGCCATGTGCAAGCAAGAATCGGCCTATGCATGCAGCTTTCTGCATGCGTACACAAGCCCAATCTTGCGCACGCATAGCGAATTCCAGAAACCTAAACAAGACGAGTTATCTGCATTAATGTTGAGGTTTAGAATGAGTCTCACCTTGTCAAGATTACTAATCAAGTTTTCTGATACTTGATACCTCAAAAGGAAGTCCCCAAGCTTTGATTTTTTACCATTCCCCCAGTCAAATTTATCATAGTCAAACACATGATTAGTAATCTTAAACTCAAAGGATTGGGGCCAAAAAACGTCTTAATCAAATAAAATTTACTTGAAGGTTTTTTGTTAAAAAACTCCATTTTGATTCATTATTTTCCAATGAATCTTAGGTTTTTCCCGTGGGATTTCTGTATGTTTTGAAAATGTACTGTGTAAGGCTTTATGTAGTGGAAAAAATGGGATTTGGAACAGCTCCTAGATGATGTGGGATTCGTTCCAAACCTTTAGACATTATTGTAGAAAACTTGTCTTTTCATGCTTCTAAAACCCTAGCTGTGTACACAGGAATGTGCTTGCGTACGCATGCATTGGCTCACGTACATAGGCTGAGGGCCACTTTGCTCATTTTATTTTCAAAAATAGATTTTTGCTCATTTAAAAGGTTATAATCTCCATTTTAACACTCCTCAAGTCAATTTAATATCTGATTGGGCTTTAAACTAGCCTTGGGCCTTAGAGTTTGAGTATCATTACGAAACAAGGGCCTGAGTTGTAAGGGCTACAAAATGTGGTGTCTACAAATGTCCCTCTTTTGATTTGTGAGCTTCGCTAATAGAATCAAAAGAATAAAAGATAACATTTTTTTTCGACATACGGCTCGAGCCCAACCCACGCACATGACACACATCATGCATACACAAGGTGGGGTGCAACTCCTCTCATCTTCTTCACTTCTTTCTCTATCTTTTCTAGTGAGTTCCTTGCCTCAAGTTGACCTTGTTCTCTTTCTCTATCTCTGTCTCTATCTTTACCCTTTTCTACCGTGCTTGCATGTCCAATTCCTGGAGGATATGTACATGAGTAGTTTTAATTGTTGGGTCCACTAGGGATGGTGAAAACTTGTTGAGGGTAGGTGTGCATGGGGAGGAATCTTTTGCCTTTTTCATGACTTGCTCGGGGATGAGGAACTCACTGAGGAGTAGTAGGAATGGACTCGCTGAGGAGTAGTGTAGATGTGTGATCCACTAGGGAAAAATCTTCTACTTCCTTCATGGTTTGCTGAGGACTTTGAGGAAGAATCTTATGCTTCCTCACATGGGATACTTTAGGTGTACCTAATTCACCAGGGATACTTTGGGGAAGAATCTTCTGCTTACTCACTGGGGATTGTTTATATGTGCTTGGGTCCCTCAGGGAAGAATCTTCTGCCGCCTCTATAGGGATGATGTCCTAGATATGCTTGAACCATTGAAGAAGAGTCTTCTACTTCCTTCATGGGTATATTGTTCTTGGTGTACTTGATCCGTTGGGGAAGAATCTCCTGCCTCTTTTTTGGGGATGATGGTCTTGATTTTGTGTGATCTGCTTGGAAATGGCTTTGGGATGTACATGCTTCATTAGGAGAGGAGTCTTTTGCTTCCTTTTCTGCTTACTACAGAGTCCTTTGATGATTTCATGCCTAATTGGGGCAATCTTGAGATGTTTTACCCGTTTTTGAAAGAAGGGAATTTTTTTTTTTTAACTGCTTATGACTAAACTACACGTAATTTAGTGGTGAGGCCTAAACTACACATAATTTAGCCATCAGGTGTGTTCCCCCCTTTCCATTTTCCTCTAATGGTTACCAACTATTTCTTTTTCCTCTTTACTAACTTCATCTTCCTCATCTCTTCACATTCCCCATAACTCTCTCTTTTTTTTTCCTCTACAAAAACCTCCATCTCCTTTCTTTTTTTCTCACTTTCTAACTCTTTCAAACTCTCAAACTCCCTAATTCTCTCATTTTCTCTCCAACTCTCTTCATCTCCTCCAATGGCACCCAAGTCCAAGAAGGCCTTCTACTTCCTTTCCTCTGATGCATTCCACCTCACCCGATGGAATGGGGCAATGAGGTTGATGGGGCCTCCACCATTGACATATCGGCCAGAGAAACACATTCTCATGGCCAAATTTGTAAGTTTTCAAACTTTTTCTTATTTTCAAGTTCTTTTTTTATCTTCCATTTTAATGTGTTTTTGGCCATGTAAATGCTTAGGTTTTTCTATAGGATGGGTTCAGATGAAAACCTGACACATTAGAAGGGGTGAGAACATGTATAGGATTGATTTTGAATGATGTATGCTAGAAAATGTTGAAGAACTGCTTCTGTCTACGCTTCTGCCTGCATGGGCTTGGGCCTGCGTATGCAGCTTACATTCATGTGTACACAGCTTTGTTTTGGCATATGTAGGTATGTTCTTGAGGTCTTGCATACGTGGGGATGGGTCTGCGTAAGCTGGATCCTGTCCGCGTACGTGGGCTTTGACCTGCGTATATGGGATGCCAAGCAGAAGCCCTACTATGCCCATTTTGATTCATTTTTCAGTCATTTTACTTCCATATTGAATCCTGACACCCCTTTTTGTCATTTTTAAACCTAAACATCATTTCATCTTTCTTTTCATCTTTATTCTTGCATCGAAAACATCATTTTTCATCATTTCTGCTTAAATCATGAATCTAATGTCATCTCTCATTTTTTGCAGTTGTAGACACTTGATTTTGCACCCATGATTTAATCAAGGAAGATGACTGAAGTGACTATCCATGTACCAAAAAATCATTCTTAAATTACATGCATCATTTGTCTTTGCATCACATGCATCAATTTGTTCTTGCATTGCATGCAACAATTCATTCATTGCATATCATAACAATGATCTTGAGATTCTAACGATCACAATGGTGTGTCCAGTTTCCAAATCAAACCATCGGATTGAAAGATATCGCATGATCAAATTTGCGTGGTCCATATGCATTGTGTCTAGGAAGAGTCGACTACACACGATTAATGTAAATTAATTTTGATTGGTCAAACAATTAAAATTAATTAAATAATTTTGTGATTGGTTGATAATTAGTGTTTAAAATAGGGTTGCATGCATAGGAATAAAATGGATGATTGGATAACAATAAAATTGTGGATAATTTGAACTTTATTAGGATTTATTTTAAGGGATTTATCCATAAGATAATTGTTCATAAAGAGCCTGACTTATCTAGAAAGGAGATAAAATATCATGTATGGAGGATGAAAACACATCTAGATACAAGGATCAGTAAAACAAATCCTAGAAAAGGAGTCCAAATGGCACAAGAACACGAAAACGCGTTCAGCCTTCAAGCTAATTTAGCACTTTTGGAGTGCCGAATAGCACTTTGAAAGTGCCAAATTGCACCTTATTGGGCTTTGGCCCAACGGCCTTCGGGTGACAACAAGGAACACCCTTTTCTACTTTTTCGCAAAAGGATGAGTCCAGATTCACATCCTAATCGTCCATGCCTATTTTTTAGAGATTTCTGGCCTCTATAAATAAAGACTGAACCTCATAATTCGACACTTTTTTTTTAAGCTCTGAGAGGCATACGTTTTGAGACTTAAAGTGTGTTGATGTTATTTGATCATTTTTGAGATTTGCTACAAGAATTAGGGTTTTTAGGTTTCAAAGAGAACTAAATAAGTTTCTTTGAAGCCTAGAACATCCTCTCAAGTAAAAGTGTGCTCATGCAAGAGGTTGCTTTCTAACCCTTTTGTTCTTAATGTTCTCTAATCATGATGATGCATGCTTTCTTGTTTCTAAATATTCATGTTCTGATTTGTTAGTTTAGATTATTAAAATTTGCTCTTGATTCTTTTATTGTTGCCATAATCTTTATCTTAGTTTTAAAAATCTGTGTGTAATAAACTAGTTTTTCTTCAAAATAAAACGGATCTACATCTTCTTTAGATGTAGATCTGAATTTTAATTAAAACAAAATGGATCTACATCTTCCTTAGATGTAGATCTAAATTTTTCTTAAGATAAAAACGGATTTTGTATCTTTTTTTAGATATAGATCTTATTTTTTATGCATGCAGGACTCTTGAAATAAAGAAAGAGATCGTAGATTGTTGTTTTGTTGTTTGTTTTGTTTTGAGTCATATAGCATGAAATTATTTTGTAAATGAGATCCTTTATATAAAAAAAAAAAAAACATATCTTTTTCAAATATAAAAATAGATTTACTTTTTTTTGTTATATAAAAAACCATTTTTTTATCATCACCAAAACAGATCTGATCTTTTACAAAACTCAAAACCATTTTTTTTTTTTATCTCTTAAAAAACAGATCTAAATTTTCTCTTAAAAAATCCTTCTCTTTACACATACAAAAAACATATTTGAATTTTCTCTTCAAACAAACCTTCTGTTTACACATACAAAAAAAGAATTTGAATTTTCTCTTCAAAAAACAATTCTTTTTACATATATAAAAACAAATTTGATTTTTCAAAATCAATTTTTTCTAATCATTAAAATAAACCTGATTTTTTAAAAAACAAAAAGAGGATATATTCATAAATGGTTTTGTGTGGTTTAGTTTATTGCTCATGTTCAACATATCATTCATGACATGCATAAAATGGTACATTGTTCACAAGAGTCTAGAAAACCGGACTCTGTCTGGACAGAATGGGTGCCTAACACTTTCCCATTCCATAACCTAGCCTCTAGATCTAGATTTTTGGTTAAGTAGATCTAACTTTATCTTTGTTTTTATTTTGGGTAGATTGTAACTAGGACCGAAAGCCGTGTGTAGTTTAAAATTTTCAAAATTGTATTTTTTTATGCAATCAATGAAATGAAGCATGTTAGTCATGTATTGTATTTTTAATTAATTTTTCTTATTTTTGTACATAAAAAATAAGTGGCGACTTCGTACCACTTACCCAAAAAGAGAGGTGCCTTAAAAGGCACACCACAAAAATCTCTCTCTTTTTTAAGGGGCACCGCTTTAGGTGAGGTCTCTTACAGTGGCGACTCCATTAGAGATGTCGAGGGCTAAGCTTCGTATTAGATTTAAGTCACCAAATATGTACCCTTGTTTGGCATGGTCTTGCATGATATTGTTGCTTGTTTGTTTATTTATATTTGTTGAGATGTTGTATGATATTTTGTTATGTGCATTGTTTGTTAAAATCTTTCCCTAACTGTCATAGTGTGTGACATTCAAACAACCATGTATGCACCCTTTTTCAACAATTTTGTGGTGGTAGTAACCATGGATCACCAGTCTTCATTAGATTCAAGTACCTAGTGGCGAACTCACCAACTCATAGCCCAAAGTCATTGGATCATTCCCTGTTAACTGTAAAGGACAAATCATGCTGTTCGGACCAATGCAATGTTCATTACATTGCAAATTGGGTGGTATAACGTCCTAGCTATGGGAAATAATGAAACAACAAACCCACCCTACAACGTAATGACTTAGAACCTACTCTTAGGCCAGTCCGTGTTAAAATTGCATTGCATGTTATGTGTGTTTGTTTTGCTTGCTTGGTTGAAATAAATGGCGACCTAGCTTTAATTGACACAAGAAAGCCTATTCTAGAGAGAGATAAACTAGGAGGGGAGAATTTGGTCAAGATCTGAAGGAAGGTTGCAAAGAGAACCTAAACTTGACACTCAAGCCAGGATCTCCAGTTCCATGCCCATAACCCCCATCACGATATTGAAGCCCATGAGCATGGAGGACATTCCGCTACTGCAACGTCACAATCTTATATTTGACCTACAAGAAAGTTCAAGCCATAAGAAGTCTGAAGCTCCTAACACTATGGTAGAAGAGGAAGAACATCCGAACACCGAAGAACCTATGACCACTCAAGAGCTACTCAACACTATGGTAGCTAGTCAAATCTAGTTGAGGGAAGACATGAACCATAAGGTGCAACAGTTTCAGAACTTGAAGAGTAACCAAAGTCCCATCTGAAGATGTATATGAGGGTTATGCAGGCCTTAGACACGATCGAGGAAGTACTTGCTCAAATGTTCCAAAACACACTAACCGGAGCCACTCTTAGGTGGTTCCTCAACCTGGATGGTGCAAGAGCAAGAAGTTGGGAGGACATTTGTTGTGAGTTTCATAATCAATACAAATACAACATAGAGGTGGATGTGACAAGAAGAGATTTGTAAGCTACAAAACAAGAGCCGAAGGAGTCATTTTTTGCATTCATAACCAAATGGAGAGCCAAGGCAGCCCAAATGATGAACATGCCAAGTGAAGAAGAGCATATCCAAATGGTGGTTAAGAATTTGTTACCCATTTACCGTGAGCACCTTTTCGCCCAATACTGCCCTCATTTAAAAGCTTTGATAATAGCTGGTACTCAAGTGGAAGATGCTATCAACAATGGCATAATCAAAGGAGAAGATCTTGTGTCTAAGAAAATAACAACTCCCGAAAGAAGGGTCAATGCTATCAATCCCCAAAGATCATCAATCGCCAAACCTTGAAGAAATTTTTCAAGAACTACGTATGACTTTGAGTGAAGCCTTGGAGAAACTACAAGCTAAGGGAGTACTGAAACCCTTAGATATCAAGCAAATACCACATCCTATGCCTAGAAGCTACAACCCTAATGCTCATTGCAAATATTATCAGGGAGGAGGCCACACAACTAACAAGTGTTTTCACTTAAAGAATGATATTCAAGATCTAATTGATCAACAAGTCATTACTCTGCCTTCATCAGCCAATATTCTTGACTTTGTTTGAATTTTATATTACAAGTTTTATATATATATATATATATATATATTGACTCTTTTTATTGTTTATTTAGGATTTGTTTTCTAATTGGTTATTTGCTCAATAAAGTTCATGTAGTGTTTGGTGCATTTGATTTATCATGTTATTCATATGTAAGTAAAATAAAAATAAAAAAAATAAAAATAAAATAATAATAATAATAATAATAATAATAATAATAATAATAATAATAATAATAATAATAATAATAATAATAATAATAATAATAATAATAATAATAAAAAGAAAGAAAGAAAGAAAAAAGAGTTTTAAAAAAAAATATATATCTTTTGGACTAGGGGCATTAGGCCTTTTTAGTAATCTTTTTCTAAAAACTTTTTTTTGTTCTTTCAAATACCCTAAGATTTTTCCAAAGCCTCCCTTTCAAAGACTCCAAATTTTTTCAAAAGCCTTCTTTTCAAGAGAATACAAGAAGATCCATTTGGCAAAACTTCTTCCAAATTATGATGATTAATTGCTCTACCAATCAATTTGTTCCAAAGAGGGATTTAACTTCATTCAATTCATGTAAGGATTTTTGCTAAACATTCAAAATATGATAAGAAAAGTTCCTAAAAGGCAATCAAAGAAATAAATCCATTCACCCAGATTTCTCAAACCATATGCTCAGTCCCAATCTCTACAGAATTGTTTTTCACATCATTGGAGCATTTATACTTCTATTCCAAGAAAAAAGTATTTAGGGAGTTTAAGTCACTGTACTTACAAGAAAGCATCCCTAGGGAGAGGAGGCCACCTTCCACATTATTCCTTGACACCTATTATTATCCATTGCTAGCCAACTTGAGCCTTTAAACAGTTAGCATGTTCTTCAATGAACCCACTAAAACTAAAACCTTGGGTGGGGAAATTAAGTATGCATGCTTAAATCTCAAGCTGAGGAAGTGTTGACCTTATGGATCCAGCTCCACTTGGTAAGGTTCTCAATGAAGACAATATGACAAGAAAGCATCACTAGGGATAGGAGGCCGCCTTCAATAACCCACATTATTCCTTGACACCTATTACAATAATTATCCATTGCTAGCCAACTTGAGCCTTTAAACAGTTAGTATGTTTTTCAATGAACCCACTAAAAATTGAAACCTTGGGTGGGGAAATTAAGTATGCATGCTTAAATCTCAAGATGAGGAAGTGTTGATGATGAGAACCAACAAACATTCAAGGATCCATTGCATGTACCAGTTGGGGCTATTACAAGAGCAAGATCTAAGAAGATTAAAGAAACACTTAATGGGCTGATTCAAGAGATTTGGGCTGATTCTAACGCAAGACATTTCAAACTTGGCCCCAAGGAAGATGAAGGCGTAATAAATTTAATCCAAGCTATTAAGGGCTGATCTGGCTTAATTTGAAGTGATTTATGGCGTGGATTAATGGCCAATTGACTTTCTAACTCTATATTAGTTAATGGAGATTTTTTCCTATTTTGGAGTTGCTATTTCAGACTAAATTTACCTGAATTTAGGGCTTTTATTATTTAGCACGTTTTTTAGGTTTAAGTGGTTTATTTCCTTGTTTTTAGGTGCATTTAATGCTTTTAGGTCAAATTTGATTCCTAATATGGTTAGGTATTAATTAGGAGTTATTTTAGAATATATTTTCTTGTCTGTCAAGTTTTATGGAGCCTTTAAATAGGCCCTTAAGTCTGTAAACGTTTTTTGATATATTATTGAATAAAAATCAGAAAATGTGAGGCTTTGCTCTTCTTTTGGCTCTTCAAGAACTGTGAACTTATCAGGGATTCTTCCTTGTGGCGTTCAAACTTTATACCTTTGGTTCGTGATTGAGGTTCGCATCAGTTGACCTTATGGATCCAACTCCACTTGGTAAGGTCCTCAATGAAGACAACATGACAAGTATAGAAGAGGAAAATTCATCAAGCTCAGAAAAGAGAGTTCATCAAAGTTAGGTAGAAAGGAAATCCATTAAAGAGAGATAAGATTTTGAGAAGTATCAAACTGTGAGAAGAAAGAGAAGGTCATCAAGCTACAAAAGACTTCAACCCAAAAAGAGGGAGAGAGAGAAGTGAATACAAGACTTTTCATCAAGTTGTGAGAAAATATTGATTCATCAAAAGACACAAGAGACATGAATTTCATTCAAGATCATTCAAGTTGAGAAAGATGAGCAAAAATGAAGACTCATCAAGAGCAAAATCTAATCAAATTGAGGAAGATGAGAAAAAGAAGAAATAAGACACATTTCATAAAAAAAAGAAAAAAAAAAGTGTGTTTAGTCAAGTGAAGAAAAATGAAAGTGTAAAAAGGTATCAAGGAGAAATGCAAAATCATCCAAGAAAGATGACAGTTTTTTAAATTGGAAAAAAAATGTAGTTGAGTGAGAGCCAATAAAATTCCAAAAAGCTCGTTGGGCTAAAAACCTGAATGGGCGGTCTAAGTAAAAATTAAAGCCAACAAAAAAAAAAAAATGAGAGTGAGTGATTTGACCACAAGATAGGATGCTAAGAAGACCAAAATGAGAGAGTTGAAAAAATCAAGACCAAATGAAAGGAATCAATGAAGACCAACGAGAAGATGATGAACATGACATGGAGTTTAGCATAAGAGTCAGTGATGGGAGTTGTGAAAACATCTTCCAATGCTTGAATTTAAAGTATTGCATTCTTAGGGGAACATCATAAGGGTTTTTGAGCCTTTTATATCCTTCCTTTCAATAACCTGAACCCAACCTACATTACAACCTTTGAATAGAGTCCTCCTTGAAGTCCTGCCAATTGAAAGCACACATTTAGCTCTGATGGTATTTTCTCTTAGATTAAGAAGGAAAACTGCTCAAGATTATCAAGCCCACTACCTGATATCTTTAAAAGAGAAATTTCACGAATTCTCGAGTGACCAAAATTTTTTCTAAGCCCCAAACAATCACTTTGTTTACTCCCAACAAAAATAACTCTTAAGAGAACAAATTTCCAAATTCTCAAAAATTTTCATATCTTCAAACTTGGGATTTTTCCCTTTCTTGCTTGTTCCCAACATGTGTGATCCCCAATCATTTCATTCCTTTGATTGCCTTTGAAGACTTAATCTAAAAATTTTTAAGAATGAAGAAGCAAATTTGATTACATGTTTTTAATGATTTCAAATCCTTTCAAGCTAATGAGATCGAGTTAACAATTGAGTATTATGATTGGTCAAAGAGGTTGTTCAAAGGATCACCTTATGTTCATTTGAAAATTTCAAAAAATCTCATTTTAAGTAAATTGCTTTTTTCAAAAAAAAAAAACAAAACAAAACAAAAAAAGAATCATTTCAAAAATTTCATTTCTCAAAGAATAGTTTTCAAAACTTCATTTTTCAAAACTTTTTTTCTTGAACTACTTCTGGATCTAATCCTCTACAAGAGAGGTACGTAGGCAACCTTTCCAAAGGCCTGGTCATAATCACTCAAAAAACTTTCTTTTTCAAAGGATTAAAATCAAAACATTTTTTTTTTTTCGTGTGAATTTAGGTTAGGAGCATTTGTTTTGCATTAAGCATGTCATCAATTTTCTGTGCAAGTATGTCTAAACTAGGGGCATTGGCCCAAAACATTTTTATAATAACTGAGTACTAACAAGTTCATGCAAAAAATATTTTGCAGGAGGTGGACATGGATTTTTCATCTACTCAACAATCACCATCAATCTTCAGTTTAGAGATGCCAAACGGCACTCCCATAAAGCCCATTATCCCATCATCCCAGCAATCCTTGTTATGCCAAGTTTTGTGATTTTGATCTTGTTCTACTCAAACTTTTCTTTATTGAAGTCCTTACACAATATGATTTTTCACATTGATTTCTGAACTATGGGCATTCAGCCATGTCTCATCCATTTTGAAAAAAAGAAATCATCTTTTCCTCAAATATCAAGGTTTTCAAAAAGTCATGCATCAATTTGCAAACTAGGGGCATTCAGCCATGCCTCATTCATTTTAAAAAAATGGGGATCACCATCATCATCTTTTCATGAAAAACCAAGATTTCAAAAAAAAAAAAAAAAAAAAAATCATCATGCGTTCATTTCCAAAGTAAGGGCATTCGGCTCTGCCTCATAAGTGCAAACTTTGTCAGAGCCAATCAAGATAAGTTTAAAATTGGTACTACAAGACCTCATCAAGTGAATTTTAAACTTGTCTTATTCAAAGTTTCCACATGTCGAAAGTATTTTCCATAATCAAAATCACATGTTCAAATTCCCATGACCAAAATCACATGTCCAAAATTCCCATGACCAAAATCACATGTCCAAAAATTCTCATGCGCCCAAAAAAGTCAATGTCCCACGACCAAAAAAAAAAAAAAAATCAAAGCCCCACCAAATTTTACCACTACCAAAATTTTTGACATGTCCATACACAACTACCAAATTTTTCCATAACCATGCCATCGAAAAAAAATTCCCACATGACCATGTCCATGTACAATCACAAAAATTCCCACATATGCAAAATCATAATCACCAAATTTTTTTCATTATCCAACATCACATACTCAACAAAAATATTTCTATAGCCAAAAAACCATATCCACAAAATTTCTTTCATATCCACAAAATTTTTCCATACTCATACCAACAAATTTTTTTTTGCCATGTCCATAAAACAAATATTACTCATGCTAACAAATCTTCCACATTCATCATGATTTTTGTTCAACGAAGCCTACACAACAAATTTTTCATTACTTCAATCCAAAACTCAAGCCAAAGTTCATCTAACAAACATTACAAATTACCAACATTGCCAAAATTTCATGACTTCAATGCCTCCATAATCCAAGCCAAAACTCATCTAGCAACATCACAAATTACCAACATTGCCAAAATTCCATAAGCTGCCAACATTGTCTAGATTACACCATGACCAAAAGATACAACATTTCAAAAATACTCCAAAGCTAGCATTGTAACATGATATATTCATACAATGCCCTAAATTCCAACAAGATCACACAACAACACAATGTCAATGTCTCAACATCAAATTTTCAATTCCAAATCTCAAATTCTCAACTCTACATCCAAATTTTCACATCCCAAATTTTCAATTCCAAATTTTCAAACTCCAAGTTTTCAAACCCCAAAATTTTCAGGTTCAAACATTCAATTCCAAATTTTCAAATTCCAAATTCTCAATCAAGATTTTTGAATACCAAAATTTCAAATCCCAAATTTTCAATTCCAAATTTTTTGAAATCTCAAATTATAAATTTCGAGTTGCACCAATTTCAAACCTCAAATTTGAAGTTTCAAAATTTCAAGTCACAAATTTTCAAAATCCCAAGTTTCAGTTTTTCAAATTTTCAAGTTTCAAATCTTTCAAGATTTTAAGTTCCAAAAATTCAGAATTCAATTTCAAACATTTAGGGGCCATTTGGATTTGCTATTTCCATAACTCATAACTCTGTTTTCACAACTCATAACTCAAAAATGGTGGGACCCATAACTCAGAAAGCTGTTTGGGTTTTGTTTTCAGTTGTTTTCAATTTTTGTTTCTATCACTCAATTCTCTGATGTTTTAGTGATGAGTTATGAAAACTAAAAACACATTTTAGGCTTTTTCATTTTCCATAACTTTGTTTTCAATAGCATTTCTGTAAATAAACATGAACTGAGGGACCCACAAGTCAGGTCAGTCGCAACTTTTGACCACTCTTTTTTTTTCCCTTACTGGGTTAGGTGAGTGGTGGTCTTCTTCCTTTTTTTCTTTTCCCTTTCACACTAATTCTTCTTCTTCTTTTTTTCCTTGTTCTTTCACTAGGTTTGGGTTTTTTTTTTTTTTTTTTTTTTTTTTTCACTAGTTTCTAGTAACCACCACTACAACCACAATAGCCACCACCACGCCAGCTGCCAGCAACCACCATTGTCAAACCCACCACCAACAACAACCACAAGAAACAACCACCACAAGAACCACAAAGAGGAAAAAAAAAAACAAAAAACAAAACAAAGAAACCCACCACGCCGACTCGTCGACAACCACGCCACCACACCCAACAGAAAACCCAAGCCACCGATTAGCAAACCCAAGCTTCCAATTAGCACTATGTAATTACGTCGCCAGACCCATACCCATGCCTCCACCCGACCCACGCCGGCCCACGCCCATGCAGCTACCCAATCCAGTCTAGCCCACGCCGATGCCAGAAACAAAAAAAAAAAAAAAAAAAAAAAAAAAAAAAACCCACCGTTAGAAATGTTTGGAATTTGAGAGTGAGAAAACAAAAAATGGAAGTGAAAATAGATGAAGGCTGGTGGAGAAGAAGGCTGATCTGCTTGTGAGACGAAAAAGAAAAACATGACAAAGAGACAAAGAGAGAGAGTTACTAGGGGCAGAGTGAGTCAGGCATGGGTCCCACAAAATAGTAAAAATATTTGAGTGATGATAAATTGAGTAATGGTGACAAACGGGTGTGTTTGGGAAACTTGGGGTATTTTAAATGATGAGTGAGGAGTGAGGAGTAATGAGTGATGAAAATTGAGTGAAGAGTGGTGAAAATTGAGTGAAAAGTGATGACAAAAAAAAAAAAAATCCAAACAGGTCCTTAGTTTTCAAAATTTCAAATTGCTAATTGCAAACTCTAAACTTTTCTGAATCAAGTACAATTTTCTTTCAAATAATTTCATGCATGCTAAAACTCACAGGATCGTCAATAGCTCTCCTATCTCCATAGGATCGACAATAGTTCTCCTATACCTTGTAGTATTGACAATAGCTCTCCTACCTTCATAGGATCGACTATATTTCTCCTATACCTTGTAGGATCAACAATAGTTCTTGTAGGATTGACAAAACTCTTCCAAAACTCATATGGTCAACAATAGTTCTCCTATACCTTCATAGGATTGACAATAGTTCTCCTATACCTTGTAGGATCGACATTAGCTCTCCTACCTTCATAGGAATGACAATAGTTCTCCTATACCTTGTAGGATCGACAATAGTTCTCCTATACCTTGTAAGATAGACAGTAGTTCTCCTATACCTTGTAAAATCGATAGTATCTCTCCTACCTTCAAGGGACCGACTTTAGTTCTCCTGAACCTCATTAGGACAATAGTTCTCCTACCTTCAAAGGATCGAAAATAGTTCTCCTACCTTCAAGGAATTGACCTTAGTTCTCCAAAAAACTCATAAGATCGACAGTTAGCTCTCCTATCTTCAAAATATTGACTTTAGTTTTCCCTTCAAGTTTCAAGTTTCAAATTCCAATTTCCAAATTTCAAATACCAAATTCCAAATTTCAAGCTCCAAATTTCCATTCAAAATCTCAAAGTTTCAAAGTCTTAAAATTTTAAAAGTCAATTTCAAAACTTCCAAGTTGTTGGAAATGTATATATAACGCAGCGGAAGAAAATATAATGTAAACGGATCTACTTCATACATACAAGTTAACATGGGCTATTTAAGTTTCAGAATTAGAGAACAAGAGAGTGTACCTTGGAGCGGTGAATTTCAAAACTTGAAGATGAGAGGCTCTTGGGAATACTTTCAATCTTCACTCCAATTCCACTAACGCCCAAGATGTGTGGTCTCTCAATCAGTTCCAAAGGGAGAATATGAAAGTGTGTCTCACACTCTCTCTTTTTCTCTATGAAAATCTCTACTGAAAAATTCTGTGTGTTTCTCCCTTTGTATCTAACTGATTATCTAATTGGGCCGGCCTTTTGGGCCTTTCCAATTGGGCTTAAGTGTGTGGCTTGGAGTGGGACCAAAAGGGATCAATAAGACACTAGCTCCAATGGGCCTTGGGCTTTTCTGTCAACTCTTGACAAGTCCAAAGTTACCATTAACTATATTTAATACCACTATATAAATATAGTTGCACTCTAGGCCTTATTAATAAATTATATCCCAAGACTTTATTATACATGCAACCCCTTCATAAAATATTCATAGTAATACAAAGTCATGAAAGAAGACTGCCACTTTGTATATTACTACATCTTAATTCCTTGAGTACCCGGTTTAATCCTTTAAGTTATTCATCATATATTTATGAAATCCAATTCCATAAATATATACTTTAGTAACTCCTTACTAAAGTGGTTAGGCCCAACTCTCTGAATAACAAACACATTAAACTTATCTCAAGGGAATATTTTATATCTCCGTTAAGAGACTATGAATTCCATCTTGAGAATATATGTTCCATCAACACTAAATGTGGCTGCCCAACATACTGAGATTTTGACCTTAACCATAGATCTCACTCCTGATATATCAAAGCAACCTACACTTCATGATCAGGTCCATTATCCTCTCAGGATTAGGAGTTCATGCAAATATAAGTCGTGAGTTTATTATTCTATTGACAGTCTTTAGGAGAATAATAAATCTCACACCGGTCCAGTTCAATATGTCTTAACTCTTAAAACATATCAACATATCAACTAGAAATCTCCATTTCCATGATCAAGACAAATCATCTTAGTTGATATGTTATAGCCTTCGCAGATGAAATGCCCAATTTCATCACCGACTACGAACTATAATTCTGAGTTTACAAAGAACTTGTGATTTATATCTTCTGTGACTAAATCACATAAATCACATACTATTGCATCTCATGGACTATATGATAATATCCCAATATTCATGTTACCATTATTTTCAAATAATAATACAACTTTATTAACTAAAACATTAAGTCATACATAATATCTTACATAATAAAATACATAGCATCATACAATAGGATTTAAGGATAAACATCCCAACACAAGTTTCAAAAATCAAATATTTTGACAGGCCACAAACTCATTGACCCCTAGTGATAAATTAAATTGATTAATTAGCCAAGTTATTAATTAATCAAGTTAACATGCAAAATCACGCTGCAGCACAAACAAATCACCAAAACTAAAGTATGCAGCAGAAAAATGAAAGACACGGTGATTTGTTTACGAATGGGGAAAATCTGACGGCAAACACCCCACCGGGTGATTTAAGGTCACCACTCCTGAAACTCCACTATTATTACAGCAAGCGATTAGAAGCAAGGAATCCCAAGTACCTTACCAACCTATAGTTGAACCCTTACCCCAATACCCAATTGGACTTGCTCTGTAGTGACAGTTTCTCCTTTCAATGCACGGCTCCCAAGTACGTGACTAACCAATTGCGCGGATCCCAGTACGCGACTTCAATTCACCAACTAGAGAGAGTTGTTGGCTGCAAAGTTCTTTAGATCATCTACACTATGAAGATCAAGAAGATGCTTAGTTACAAAACCCTACGGTGCACAATACACAACAATCTTCTTCACAAGAGATGAACTAGGGCACGAACTTTATCTCTGATCACAAATTGCATGAACAAGGATTGCTCAATACTTGTGCAACTTGCATCTCATTTGACAGCCCTTAAAACAATCCTTTTATATGTCTAGGGTTAGGAGAAAAGAAGTCCCAAAGACACATTCACAGATTGGAATTAAAACAAAACTGAAAATCTATTTTCTTTAAATCTCGACAGATAGAGGTGTCGAGGATCTGTCGAGAAGCTGTCGAGGCTCGGGCTAAAACAGCTTCCTAAAGCTCGATAGATGCATGTGTCGAGACAGGTGTCGAGCTTTAGTAACTTGTACTTTCCAGCTTGTTTCTTGGACAGACTTGATGACTTCAACACTTAATCTTGAAACACTGTTTCTTGAAGCGTTAAACACATCCTAAATCTACTCAATTACAAGTAAAGTGTGTTTTGTCAAAGAATAAGCCAATTACCTAAAATAGTGACATATGTCAACAAATTGAACTACATATCTCCTAACAATCTCCCCCTTTGGCAATCCGTGACAAAACCACGACAAACAAATGAAGATATGAGAGAAGTCATAAAACACTTTAACTCATATTCACTTGTTACATATAATAAAATCTATCCTAACACAAACTCTTGAAAAACTTTGCAAGAAGAGAGTTTATGGCAAGTAGACTTTGACAACCTGTATTTCTGAAACACTTATAAACAAAATACATCAAAGCATCTTTGTATGAAGCAGAAATAATAGATTGCATACAAGTAAAAGAAACATGTGTATAAAGACAGAAAAGAAACAACACATGGAAAGATAGGTGAAAGAAACATACATCAACATATATATCAAGAAATAAGTACAATGTATGTCAATACATGATCAATGTATCTCTAAAAAGATAGAAAAGAAAAGAAATACATGTAATCCTCACTACATCCCTCAAATCAACACTCCCTCTATCAAAAATGTCCTATACTAGCTCTCCCCCTAAGAATGACTACTCTCATACACCAAAACTACTCCCCATTTTTGTCACAAGTGACAAAGGGTAGAGTGTCAAGTAGACATCTCATCAGAAGAGCTCGCTTCTCCATCATCATCATCCGAAGCATCATCGTCATCACCGTCATCATCAGCCTCAGTCTTAGAAGAAACATGAGGTGGCGGAGGAGAAGCCTCTGGAGCAAAGCCGCCCAAGGTCGCTTGTCGCCTGGCGATGCGACCAACACGAACTTTCACCTGATACAACTCTGTGGGGAGTGTATCAAGGTGAGCATCCATACACTGAAGCTGCGCCATGATGTCTCCTAGAGTGACGTTGCTCGAAGAAGAAGGAGCAGATGTCGCTCGAGCAGATCTGGATGTAGTCAGACGGGAGGAAGAAGCAGCAGCATCCGACTGTCTCGATCTGAACTGTGCCTTGCTACGTTTTACGGTAGCGGCGTCTATGGCAGACATGACATGAAAAGGATCGGACGAAGGGAATGGGATGGAAAAACGGCGAAGTATCCTTGTGATAGCGGAAGAGAAAATGAGCTTATCACGGGTGACCGTATCTCTATAGACATCTATGATAGAGAAGATAAAGTGTGAAGGGAAGTCTATAGAGAGATGCTCTAAAAGAGACAAAAAAAAACTGAGCACAAGGCTCTATGATAGAGTTGTTGTGAGAAAGTGGGTGCAACACAAAAGTCATCACCATGTTAAGGAAACGAGGACCTTTAGCAAAAGGCCGACATGGTGTGTATTGATGATCTCCCCAAGAGGAAGGACACTCACAGAACACCGAGATCATCTCGTCTTTGGACACAGTCTATAGACGCTCACATCCGGGGTAATCAGCAAGATCCACCCTCGGGACATGAAGAACCTCGGAGACTAACTCCGGAGTGACAGCAAAGTGCGTACCTCGAACGCTAGAGTAGAAGAGAGGCACTGAAGAATCGATCCCGTGGATGTTGGAGTAAAACTCCTGTATCAACACGAGAGGACAGGTGACCGAGACATCACTTAGTGACTCCCAAGCCCGACTGTGAATGACATCGGGTAGGTCAGTGTCGGCAAAGTTCGCCAGGACAACGTGGCGTTCCGAGTGAACACCTCATTTAGAGAAGTTCTCCGAGAAGTCCTTTCGGGCTTTCTCATCACGGAACTGGATAGACAAAGGAGTAGAAACCGAAGAAGAAGAAGATCCCTTAGAACGCAAAGGGTTCTGGGATGAAATAGACTTACGTTTAGGTGCCATAGACACTACTAACGCAAACAGAAAGAGAGGGAGAAGAAGAGAAAGACACAGAAAAGTACCAAACAGTTCAATATAGGAAGAGAAAAATATTGAAAAGATAGAACGTATGCATGGGAAATGCATGAACATGTGACATGCAAAAATAAAAACATCATGGGCTCAGCCCAATCCAAACTTAACAGCACGCAACATGTTTGCACACATCTAAATGCATGAAAATACAATTAGAATGCTAATGTAATGCAATGCATGTAGTTTTAAAGATCAAAACTATAAAACCAACCCAAAAATTTCATGAAACTTTCAACAATTTTGAAAAACCCCAAAAATTTTCAAAAACCTTAAAAATCTCAAAACCTAAGGTTTTTAAAACATTAAATGCATGAAGAATGGAAGAAAAGAAACTTACCAAGTGAAGAAAATCTAGAAAATCACTTGAAGAAACCTTAGGAAGAGGTTTGGAGAGAGTGAGAAAGGTTTTGGGAGAGAAAACACCAAGTATTGAGTGAAAGAGATCGAGTGAAATGAGAAGAAATCGCGACAGAAAGAATATATAGCCCTTCAGTAATTCTTGACAGATGCAGGTATCGAGAGATGTCGAGACAGCTATCGAGGTAGGTGTCGAGAAAATGAACGTCAACAGATGAAGCTATCGAGGTCATGTGTCGAGAAAGAAGGATCAAGCATGAAGGAATCTCGATCGATCCAGAAGCTGTCGAGAAGCTGTCGAGAATCTATCGAGCAGACAGAAAGTTTCTCGATCGATCCACCAGGTGTCGAGAATGTGTCGAGACTGCGTTTAGAAAAAGTCTAAGAAGCTTGACAGATAGCTAGGTGTCGAGAAGGTGTAGAGGAGGTGTCGAGATGCCTTAAAAATAGTTTTTCAAGAGAGGAAAAACACAGACATGAATGCAACCACACATGTAACTCAACCAAAGATCCAAACAACACATTTAGCTCTCAAAATCATCTCTCATCAAGAATTTTAAAGTACATGGATCCCAAAACACACATACACACACTAAACAAGTCTAACCAATTTTATATTTCAAAAAAAGAGTTAAGACAGTTTAGTGAGTATACATTAACGCATGTAAACCTTGTGGTGGCCAAATCACATTGTACCTGCACATGTATCAAGAGTAGCAAAGAATATTACGTGTTGTGTGTGAAAACATCACAAGATTGCATAAGTGTCTCAATGTTATGACGATTTGAGATATGAGAAAATCACTTTAACTCACACAATCATAACTGTTTGATGAGGACTATCACCTTCAAGGTACATCCTATAACTCCCACATCTCCTAGAAAACACGGTTGCAACCATATTTTAAAGCATTTTTTTTAATCTTTTTGCTTTTAATTCTTTGCATATTTTCTTTTATTAAGCACATCATGCATGGGCATACAAGAAAGAGAAAAGAAATACCCAATTATGTTAAGCTTTTGACATTGCACTTTTGCTATGCTGAAGCATACAGATGTCATTGACATTGCACTTTTGCTATGCCGAAGCATACAGATGTCATATCATGATTGGCGAGTAACAGTGGTGAGATGGTTATTTATGCCTTTCTCTTAGGATTTTCTAATCCTACCCGTCAAAAAGAGTGATACGAGTGTTAAGTAGAAGAGATTACTTAACCTTACTCATCATAAACAAAGAGCTACAAAGCTCACTTGCTTAGTTGTGCAAAAGAATGCTCATCTAAGCTACAAGTGATACAAAGTTTAGAAAACTCTATTTCAATGACCATTTTAAAAGTTCAGAAGAACCAATGCATACAAACACACACTGTTTTTGTATTTTTCAATTTTTCAATTATTTTATTTTATTTTATCAGAAAAGCAAAAATAAAACACAAAAACTGAAAACACACAGACAAAAACAAGTTAAAGAAAGTAAAAAAATGCATAAAACTAGACTGACTCAAAACAGTAAAGCAACACACAAGTAATGCATAATCACAAAAACAGGGAGAGAGAGAAGAAGTGAACAAAATCACTTAGAATCCTTTTCCTTCCACACCTTGGAAGAACCTCTCCTTTTAGTCAACCCTTGAACCGATGATGAGGGAGAAGAATATGAACCGTTCAAGCTTGAAAGGAACATGAGGGCTTTGAGAATGTCTCCAAGAGGAGCAAGAGAAGTATGAAGCTGATTCTGGTTCCCAGATGCTATCATGCCGTTGCTTTGTTGAGTGGCTAACCACTTGTAGCAATTTGGTCGAGTATGACCGGCAACACCACAATGATAACAGAGATGCTGCTTCTTCTGTTTGGGCTTTTTAGAGATAGCCTTCTTAGTCCTAGGGTTTCTAGTTTTCCTTTTCTCAACTTTAGGGGGTGCTCCTAGAATAGACTTGCCCTTATCTACGTTCTCACTTGCTAATTTAGTTTTAACATTTTTATCCTCAGTTTTAATGTTATTAGCAGATGGAACAAAAACAGTAGTATTAGCAAAAAGAGTATTAGAGAGAGAGAATTCATACCCCAATCCAGTACGATTTGAAGAAGATTTCTGAACACTTAGCATCTCATCCAACTTTGCACTTGATGTCCTTTCCAATTGTGCTATAACTTGAAACAGCTCTGCTTCAAGCTTCTTAGTCTTCTCAGCCAAGAAATTGTTCTCAAACCTCAGTGCTCCAATAGTCTGATTTGCTTCATCAACCTTAGTGGAAAGCTCCTCACGGTCAAGTTCCACATCACTGAGCTTCTTGGTGGCCAGCCTATAGAGTTTCTCATGCTTCTCAGAAAGCTTGTACAGTTTTTCATAGGCGGTATGGATATCGTCTTGATCATCCATTGTCTCAAACTTGGCATCCACCAACTCCTTTTCTTCATCCACTTCTTCAGTAACCCCATCAATGGGATTAACAGTGGCAGTGAAGGCATTCAAGATTCTGTCATCTTCATTTTTGGAATCATCCTTGGGCTTCGTGTCGCTTAAGGTAACAGCAAGTGCCTTGCTCTTCCCTATGCTCTTAAGGTACGTTGGACACTCTTGTTTCATGTGTCCGAAGCCTTGATATCCAAAGCATTTCTGTCCAGTGGGAACAGTGTACTAACCACCATCCTTGACATCCTTCTTCCCCTCATCTGAATTTTTGAATTGAGAAGAACTGGATTGCCTACGGTCTTTGTTGAAGCCTTTTCCATTTGCATTCTTCATGAATTTCTTGAATTACCTTGTAATATAGGACTTCATTTTAGAATCCTCATCATCTGAAGAATCATCTGTATCACTGCTCTTGGCTTTTAGTGCCATGCTCTTGCCCTTGCTTGACTTGCCTATCCTAGTCAGCCCTAACTCATAGGTTTGCAAGTTTCCAACCAGCTCAGTTAGAGGAATTCTGTCAATATCCTTCGATTCCTCTATCGCCGTGATCTTAGCATGGAATCTCTCGGGCAGCGATCTGAACACTTTCCTTACTATCTTGGGTTCAGGAATGGTTTCCCTAAGATTGAAAGTTGAGTTCACTATGTCTTTGAGCTTTGCATAGAGCTCATCAAATGACTCATCCTCCTCCATCTTAATTTCTTCAAAGCTTGTGGTGAGCCTTTGTAGCTTTAAATTCTTGACAGCCTTAGTTCCCTCATAGGTTGTCTGGAGAATGGTCTATGCTTCCTTAGCAGTTTCTGTTGAGGAAATTTTCTTGAACTCCTCATTGGTGACTGCCCTGAAATTTGCCACCTTGATCTTGGCATCATCCCAATCGGCCGGCGCTTCTGTAGGCTTGGTCCAGCCTATCTCCACAGCTTGCCACACTTTCTCATCTAAAGACTGCAAGAAAACTCTCATGCGTATTTTCCAGTATGCATAGTTAGTGCCATCAAATAATGGAGGTATAATAAGAGATTGACCTCTATCCATAACAGCAGGGGTCAATGGATCACACACAAGGATTAAACCCTAATCAGAGTGTGCCCGCTCTAATACCACTTGACAAGCCACAAACTCGTTGACCCCTAGTGATAAATTAAATTGATTAATTAGCCAAATTATTAATTAATCAAGTTAACATGTAAAATCACGTGGCAGCACAAACAAATCACCAAAACTAAAGTATGCAGGGAAAAAATAAAAGACACGGTGATTTGTTTACGAATGGGGAAAACCTGACGGCAAACACCCCACCGGGTGATATAAGGTCACCACTCCCGAAACTCCATTATTATCACAGCAAGCGATTACAAGCAAGGAATCCCAAGTACCTTACCAACCTACAGTTGAACCCTTACCTCAATACCCAATTGGACTTGCTCTGTAATGACAGTTTCTCCTTTCAATGCACGGCTCCCAAGTACGTGACTAACCAATTACGCAGATCCCAATACGCGACTTCAATTCACCAACTAGAGAGAGTTGTTGGCTGCAAAGTTCTTCAGATCATCTACACAATGAAGATCAAGAAGATGCTTGGCTACAAAACCCTACGGTGCACAATACACAGCAATCTTCTTCACAAGAGATGAACTAGGGCACAAACTTTGTCTCTGATCACAAATTGCATGAACAAGGATTGCTCAATACTTGTGCAACTTGCATCTCATTTGACGGCCCTTAAAACAATCCTTTTATATTTCTAGGGTTAGGAGAAAAGAAGTCCCAAAGACACATTCACGGATTGGAATTAAAACAGAACTGAAAATTTGTTTTCTTTAAATCTCGATAGATAAAGGTGTCGAGGATCTGTCGAGAAGCTGTTGAGGCTCGGGCTAAAACAGCTTCTTAAAGCTCGATAGATGCATATGTCGAGACAGGTGTCGAGCTTTAATAACTTGCACTTTCCAGCTTGTTTCTTGGACAGACTTGATGACTTCAACACTTAATCTTGAAACACTATTTCTTGAAGCGTTAAACACATCCTAAATCTACCCAATTACAAGTAAAGTGCATTTTGTCAAAGGATAAGCCAATTACATAAAATAGTGACATATGTCAACAAATTGAACTACATATGTCCTAACATGTTTCTCAAAAATAAAATCTTATGGCAATTAAACTTTTCTTGATAAAGTTTAAATCAAGAAGGAGCAAATGAAGATCACACATCACAAAAACAATGGGAACACAAAGCATTTATCAGTTAGAGATTGATTCCAAATTTTAACTTTTGCAGGCAACAACTTGGTTTCAAGGATGAGAAGCCTCGGATTATCTCAGTCAAGATCAAGCCTGTTGGTCGCAGACACCCCTTTTGTCAAGATCAAGCCTGTTGGTCACAGACACTCATTTCATCAAGATCAAGCCTGTTGGTCACAGACACTCCTTTTGTCAAGATTATGCCTATTGGTTGCAGACACCCCCTTCGTCTAGATCAAGCCTGTTGGTCGTAGACACCCCTTTTCGTCAAGATCAAGCCTATTGATCGCAGACACCCTTTTCATCAAGATCAAGCCTGTTGGTCACAGATGCTCCTTTCTTCAAGATCAAGCTAGTTGATCGCAGGCACCCCTTTTGTCAAGATCAAGCCAGTTGGTCATAGACAAGATCAGAATGAAAAAAAGTCTCTCAGTCATATCAATTATCAAGAATCATTTCAAAGTTCATCAACTACTAGCTAAGTTAACAATTTTCATTTTTTGTCAAAAACTATAAGGCACTAGTTCTATGTTCCAAAGTTTTAGGTCCAAGGGCTAGGTAATCTTTGAAAATTCAACCTCAATTAAATCATGGTCGCTAAAATCAGTGTCTTTGTTTTACATTGACATTTGCTTTACAAGCTTTGTCAATGAGGGGCATTCTGTAGATACTCGATTTTGCACCCATGATTTAATCAAGGAAGATGACTGGAGCGACCATCCACGTACCAAAAAGTCATTCTTGCTTTATTTGTCTTTTCATTCCATGCATAATTTGCCTTTGCATCACATGCATAATTTGTTCTTGCATTCAATTCATTCATTGCATATCATAACAATGATCTTGAGATTCTAAAGATTGCAATAATGTGTCTGGTTTCTAAATCAAACCGTCGAATTGAAAGATATCGCATGGTCAAGTTTGCACAGTACATATGCATTTTGTCTAGGAAGAGTCGACCACACATGATTAATTTAAATTAATTCTAATTGGTCAAAATTAAAATTAATTAAATAATTTTGTGATTGGTTGATAATTAGTGTTTAAAATAGGGTTGCATGCATAGGAATAAAAGGGATGATTGGATAACAATAAAAATGTGGATAATTTGAACTTTATTAGGATTTATTTTAAGAGATTTATCCACAAGATAATTGTTCAAAATAATTGTTCTTAAAGAGCTTGAATTATCTAGAAAAGAGATAAAAAAAATCATAGACGGAGGATGAAAACACGTCTAGATATACGGATAGGTCAAAAAACCCTAAAAAATGAGTCCAAATGGTACCCGAACACGAAAGCCCGTTTGGCCTCCAAGAGCCAATTCAGAACTTTTAGAGTGCCGAACGGCACTTTGAAAGTGCCAAATTGCACCTTGTTGAGCTTTGGCTCAACGGCCTTCGGGAGATTATAAGGCATACCCTTTTCGACCTTTTCGCAAAAGAATGAGTCCGCATTCGCATCCTAATTTTCTATGTCTATTTTTTTAGAGATTTCTGGCCTCTATAAATAGAGACTAAACCTCATAATTTAGCACTTTTTTTTACGCTCTGAAAGGCATACGTTTTGAGACTTAAAGAGTGTTGATATTCTTTGATCCTCTCTCAGATTTGCTACAAGAATTAGGGTTTTTAGGTTTCAAAGAGAACTGAATAAGTTTCTTTGAACCCTATAACATTCTCTCAAGTAAAAGAGTGCTCATGCAAGGGTTGCTTTCTAACCCTTTGGTTCTTAATGTTTCTCTAATCATGATGATGCATGCTTTCTTGTTTCTAAATATTCATGCTTTGATTTTTTAGTTTAGCTTATTAAAATATGCTCTTGATTCTTCTATTGTTACCATAATCTGTTTCTTAGTTTTAGAAATTTACATGTAATAAACTAGTTTTTCTTCAAAATAAAACAGATCTACATCTTCTTAGATGTAGATCTAAATTTTTATTTAAAACAAAGTGGATCTACATCTTCCTTAGATGTAGATCAGAATTTTTCTTAAGATAAAAACAGATTTTGTATCTTTTTTTCTTTTTTTTTATACAGATCTTATTTTTTATGCATGTAGATTTTTGAAATAAAGAAAGAGATCGTGAATTGTTGTTTTGTTGTTTGTTTTGTTTTAGTCATGTAGCGTGGAATTATTTTGTGAATGAGATCCTCTATATATAAAAAAACATATCTTTTTGAATTATAAAAACAAATTTTCTTTTTTCTGTTATATAAAAAACCATTTTTTTTATCATCACCAAAACAGATCTGATCTTTTACCAAACCCAAAACCATTTTTTTCATCTCTTAAAAAATAGATATGAATTTTCTCTTCAAAAATCCTTCTTTTTACACATACAAAAAACAAATATGAATTTTCTCTTTAGAAAAACCTACTTTTTACACATACAAAAAACATATCTAAATTTTATCTTCAAAAGACCTTCTTTCTACATATACAAAAAATAGATCTGAATTTTCTCTTCAAAAACCATTCTTTTTACATATACAAAAACAGTTTTGATTTTTCAAAATCAATTTTTTTCTAATCATTAAAACAGACCTGATTTTTTTAAAAATAAAAAGAGGATACATTCATAAATGGTTTTGTGTGGTTTAGTTTATTTCACATGTCCAACGTATCATTCATGACATGCATAAAATGGTACATTAGCCACAAGAGTCTAGAAGACCAGGCTCTGTCTAGGCAGAATGGGTGCTTATAACCTTCCCATTTCATAACCTAGCTTTCAGATTTAGATTTTTGGTTATGTAGATCTAGCTTTATCTTTGCTTGTATTTTGGGTAGATTGTAACCAGGACAAAAGCCGTGTATATTTGGTGGATTGTAATTAGGACCCAAAGCCATGTAAAGTTCAAACTTTTCAAATTTTTATTTTTTTATGCATTCAATGAAACAAATCAATTCAGTTGTGTATTGTATTTTTAATTAGTTTTTCTTATTTTTTGTACATAAAAAATAAGTGGCGATTGCACACCACTTACCCAAAAAGAGAGGTGCCCTAAAAGGCAAACCATAAAAGTCTCTTTCTTTTTTGAGGGGCACCGCTTCAGGCGAGCTCTCACAACAGTCATCATCCCCTTTTGCTAGTAAAGGAAGTACTAATAAGGTGATGGAATGGTACAAATTTCTCTCCCCTAAAACCAGGGCCTACATCTGGGAAATGGGCTTTGAGCCCATCATTAGCCTTCTTCCAAAGAGGTCTGAGAGCGCTACCTTAGTGCAGTGCCTCATTGAGAGGTGTTGGGATAGTACCCACACCTTTCATATTGTTGAATAGAGAAGATAGTGACTCCCTACGACTTCTACCGTATGATCGGTCATAGCTTCAGAGGGGCCATTAACTTGGATAGTATGTTGGGCATCCAGCTGGGTCTCGACATGTTGGGAGGAAGTACTCCACTAAGACCATCCACTACTTTGACTAGGTGTCAAATTACATGGTTCTCCCATAGAGGACTACGGAGGAGCATGTTCACATGGCTAGGGCTTTCCTTTTTCACTTGTTGGGTTCTTACCTCTTTGCCAATGGTGGACAAACGGTGTCCTTGAGGTAGTTGACCCTCTTTCAGGACTTTGGAGAGGCATTTTGCAGTGAGGGCAAGTATGTCTCACTTGCCTTTACTCCACCCTCGATACTCTCAGTCGGGGCATTTTGCAGTAGTTTGTAGGGCTTTGGATGCTCCTTGAGGTTAGTTATCATTTCCATTTCTCTCATTTTCATTCGTGGCTTGTAATCTTGCAAACTATACTATCTTGAAAACCATCATCTTGCATCTGCCATCTTGCAAACTATCATCTTGCATCTAACCTGTGGCTTGTGCTACTTTTTACAGTGGTGGGTGGTTATGTATGGCCTCAAAACCCCGAAAACTGACCTAATTTTGAGGGAGTTTCCTCGAGTAAAGGCTTACCTTGCTACTGGGTTGATTTCTAATAAGGTAAGTTCAAGAGTTCTAGCTTTTCATGCTTCTTAATGCATTTTTCTTAGGATATCCTCTTTCTAACCTCATGTTATTGTAGGTTAACTAGACTTTATGTGCCGGATATCCACTTCCTGCTTATTACTTTAGAGATCACTCGACCCTTTGATGGAGCAAGCTTGAGGGTGCTATATTTGGCGAAAAGGGTGTGGTGCCAGTTAGTGGGTATGGATGACCCCTAAATTTCGATGGACCCTCTTGAATTCATGCTTGCCCTACACTCTATAACTGACATTGAATATCACTCATAGGGGAGTGGTGTTCCCTACATCGAGCGGCTTTTTAGGGGATTAGACTATGAAGAGCTCAACATCACCCGCCTCATGCCTTCCCTTACTGCTCGGGTATGTGCTCAATCTTTTCTTCTTCTCTTGCTTTTCTTTTTCCTCATTTTTCATGACTTCTAATGGTAGAAAATTACAACAGGAGGAGGCTACTACTAGTGAGCTCATTGACCCTAACAGGCCACAAACGCGTTGACCCCTTGTGATAATTTAGATTAATTAAATTAGCCCAGTTATTAATTAATCAAATTAACATGCAAATTTACGTGGCAGCACAGACAAATCACCGAAACTAAGTTATGCAGCAGAAAATAAATAACACGGTGATTTGTTCACGAATCGGGAAAACCTTACGGCAAAAACCCCACCAGGTGATTTAAGGTCACCACTCCCGAAACTCCACTATTATCACAATAAGCAGTTACAAGTAAGGAATCCCAGTACCTCACCAACCTACAGTTGAACTCTTACCCCAATACCCAATTGGACTTGTTCTGTAGTGACAATTTCTCCAGTTTAATGCACGGCTCCCAGTACGTGACTAACCAATGTGATGCGCGGATCCCAGTACGCGGCTTACTCCTTTGCACGAATCCCAGTACGTGACTCACTCACCAACTTGAGGAAGAAAGAATGTTGGCTGCAAAGTTCTTCAAATCATCAGAGATGAACTAGGGCACGAACTTTGTCTCACAGATCACAATTTACATGAACAGAGAAGAAGCAACTTGTATCTTGTGATTTCTGCTTTCTGCTCACTTTGACGGCCCTTAAAATAATCCTTTTATATGTCTAGGGTTAGGAGAAAAGAAGTCCCAAAGACACATTCACGGATTGGACTTGTAACAGACCTGGAAATCTGCTTTCTTTAATTCTCGACAGATAGAGGTGTCGAGACAGCTGTCGAGGCTCGGGCTAAACAGCTTCTTTAAATCTCGATAGATGTATCTGTCGAGGTATCTATCGAGCTTTAAAATCTTGCACTTCCTTGCTTGTATCTTGGACAGACTTTGACGGCTTCAACACTTAATCTTGAACCACTGTTTCTTGAAGTGTTTAACACATCCTAGATCTACCCAATTACAAGTAAAGTGCGTTTTGTCTAAGGATAAGCCAATTACATAAAATAGCGACATATGTTCACAAGCTTGAACAACTACATATGTCCTAACAGACCCACCACACCTTCCTTGGACAATCTATGCATATGGCATTGATCGCTTTACTAGGGAGCGCACTGTGCCCCATAATCCTAATGCCATGGGCTATCCTTTTCCTCCCAACACTAGGCGTTGGCTTCTTTCTTTCCTTTGTTCTTTCTCCTTTTGTCAATTCTCTCTTTTTGTTTCAACCACTAACCCTTCTTTCTTTGAATTACAGCCCACTATCCAAAAGCATGAGTTGGTATGGATGGCTGGGAATCTTAAGTTGGAGGTGACCAACTATTTGAGGAATCTGTACGGTCCTGGAGGAATGGCTCACCCAGGTGATGGTGGTGATGATGATGATGATGATGGTGGTGGTGGTGGTGAAGAGGGGATTCAGAGGCGACTCCTAGCTACTAACCAACAAAGAGGCGGCGCCATTGATTACTTGTAGTTTAAGACATATAGGCACACAGCTTTCTTTTGTTCTTTTTTGCTTTTATTGTTTCATCTCCTTTAGTAGACATTTGGATTAAGTCTACGACAAATAATTGTATTTAAGAACATCTTTTTATACTTATGCTTTTGAATGGGACTAGTACTTAATTTAAAAGATATATGATTAATTGTATGTTTCTATACAGCATTGTTTTTTCGAAGCTTGAAATCTTGTGCATGGAATATGCTTTGGATGATCTTTTACGTCGTAGGAACCCTAGGAATGCTTTGGAGTGAAAAATACGCTCTAAATAGGGGAAAATGGGCTTTTGCCAAGTGCCATGTGTACTTGGGAATGAGCTTGCGTATGCAGTTTTGACTTTGCATACATAGGCCACAAATCAGAAAAATCCTAATCGACTTACTTAAGTATAAAAGTAGCTGTTTGACTCCAATACTCTTACCAGTGTATTTTTAACCCAGAGAGCCCTTTTTCAAGGTCCCTCAATGGCAGAAAACTCTCCTCTTGATGTCTCAGCTTGGATTAGGAGGCTTGGTCCTAATTTCAGGGATTCCATCACCCCTTATGGTTTTTCTTGTATCTTCCCTTACCATGAAATTAAGGTGGGTAAGCCTCTTCTTTGTGCTGTTGCCAACTATTAGGTTCCTTCTCGGCATTAATTATGCTTCAATGGAATAGAACTATGCCCTACTATTGAAGAATTTGGTGCTATCATGAGGTGAACCGTAGATTAACCACCTCATCTTCCCTACCATGGGTGGGGATCTTCCTTCTTTGATGCAAGTTGTGTTGAGTGTCCCTTTTGCCAAGGAAAATATGTGGTGTGTTTTTGGCAAGCTCAACCCTAGGTTGGTTTTTGAGTACTTTTCCAATTCAGTGCTTCCTATGGGTGAGAGGCCACGTTCGTACTTACTTCGTGTTTTTTGCTTGTGTGCCCTTGCAATGTACTTCTTGGTTCAAAAGTCATGTTTTGTGGACCTCCAGATGTGCATGGTGGCTTATGAGCTAAAGAGAGGTAATCTGGTAGGCTTGATCTTGGAGAAAACTCTTAATGGTTTGGATGCCTTTCATAAGAAGGAAGCAAGCTTCTTTGTGGTAAGTCCTCCTTTTCTTTAGGTATAATCCCTAACTTTTGCCTAGGTTCTCAACCTAGTTGGATTGCTTTAATTTTGTATGGGTTGTCTTTCGGTTTTCAACCCATCGAGGCACTTTATATCGTCTTTCATCATTATTTTATTTTTTCTCACTCATGCTCTCCATCTTTTTTTTTTTTCCGTCCTCTTCTCTTTCTCTTCTTTTCAGATATGGCTACAAGAGGGGCTTCGGTTGCTTCAACCTCCTACTGTACCCTTAAGCACCTACCTTTCTAAGCATTTTAGGGATCATTGACTTTATCAAAATGATATGAGTTTTGAGACGTACATGGAGCTTATGGGTCACCTCAAGGAGAATGACATTCAATGGGTCATGGAATGGTGGCACATCTCAAGCATGGTCCATAGTTACTGCAAGGATCACTGTGTGCCTTTAGTTAGACTTCGTTGCTGCTCATACTATTCCACTTGTTGCATCTCTAGGCAATTTGGAGAACGTTAAGGACGTCCTGATGATTAAGGTACCTTCTAGACCAAGGTGTTCACCAATAGGATCTTCGGCAAGATTAGTGAGGCTTGGCCATATCATAGGGTGACGAGTGGCATTGCCCATCCTTGATACATCTACTCCATTGTGAGGTACAAGTAATGATTGGAGGATGACATGAAGTGGATTCTGAGGGATGGGAAAGCTTACATGAAGACTAGCAAGAAAGCAAGGAGGACTAAGTGACCACCCTAATATGCCCCATATTTTATTTTTTTGCACTTTTATGATTCTCATGTTTTTGTTTTTATTTTTGAATTTAACAAAGGATTGGAATGTTCCAAATCCCCTATGAAAACAATCTTATCATCTTTTAATCTGAGCAATGAGAGAATTTTTTTATTATCTTTGCTTATTGTCATCTTATCTATTGTTTCTTTTTTTCTTTTTCTTTTCTTTTCTTTGCCATGTAATTTTTGCCCATGATGACCTTTCAAGAATTTTTGCCATGCCCATGGTTTTTCTTCTAACTTTTTCCTAAACAACCCTTTGAGGTTTTCAATCTAGTGAGGTTCTTTTGCCTTAAATTTTGCCTAGGCCACCCATTCTAGATTTCAACCTAGCAAGCTTTTTTATGTATTTTCCTTCTAAATGTGGTATTTATTGAGTCTATCCATGTTAATGAGGGCAAAGCATCTCTTCCCTATCCAAATCTGTGATCCCTATGGCACCTCTAGACATGATCTTCTTAATGATAAAAGGCCCAAACCACCTTGGCTTCATCTTTCCTCTTGGATCAAAAGTCTCATCTCTAAGTACCTTGGGGACTAAGTCCCCTTCTTTTAAGGTTTCTCGGATTCATTTTCTTGCTAAATGCTCTTGCAATCTTTTTTTGGTACCCTTGTGCATGATATTGTGTCCTAGCCCTTTTCCCATCTATCAAAGCCAATTGTTCATATCTTGCCTTAGCCCAGTCCTCTTCTAAGACCTTGGTTTCCACCAATACTCTCAAGGATTGTATCTCCACCTCAATAGGAAGCGTTGCCTCACAACCATAAACCAAAGAGTAAGGTGTTGCCCTAGTCGATCCACGAATAGAAGTTCTATAATCCCATAAGGCAAATGGAAGCTTCCTGGCCCAATCTTTGTATGTCACTACCATATTGGCTAAGATATTCTTCATATTCTTATTAGTTGCTTTTATGGCCCCATTAGCTTATGGTTGATACAGCAAAGACTTATGATGCTTCATGCCATATTCTTCCATGACCCTTTGGACTTCACCCTCAAAGTGGAAACCATTATCGGAGATGATCTCGTGGGGTACCCTAAACTGACATATGATGTTGTTTTCTAAGAACCGAGCCATATGCTTGGCCTTCAATAAAGTAGGAGACTGCTTCCACCCATTTGGTGAAAAAGTCAATTGCTACCACAATGTACTCATGCCCTTTTGAAGCCTAAGGAGCTATCTTTCCAATCGCATCTATGCCCTAAACCAAGAATGGCCATGGAGAAGTCCTGATACACAAAAAACTAGGTGGTACATGGTTCAAGTTTATGTGTGAAAATCATGACAACTCTTCACACAGTCCACACAATCGGTCACATCGTACTCCAATAGTATCTTATCCTTAGGATTTTGTTGTTTAACATTCTTCCATTCATGTGAGGGTCATAAATCCCTTGATGAACTTCTTCTATTACCTTTTCAGCTTCTTCCTTCTTCAAGCAACAAAGGTGTATACCGTTATAAGACCTTCTATAGAGTTATCCTCCAAATAGGATGTATTATGTTGCCATCATCCTAATGGAACTACGTTCCCTCTTGTCGACATTATCCGATATGCCCCTAGTTCTAAGAACTTCATGATGTCATAATTCCATGGAACTTCCTCTTCTTCTATGATCATTACTAAAGCTTTGGTCTTCCTTTGGTGCACTTCCTTATAACTTTGCTCAATTTCCAAGGGTCGTGTCCATACTCTCTTGGGTATTTTAACCATGGAGGCCAAGGTAGCTAAGGCATCAGTAAACTAATTTTAAGCTCTAGGGATGATTTTGTACTCAATCTTATCAAAGGTCTTGGTCAAATCCTCTAAGTATTGTTTGTAAGGCTTCAAGTGTTCCTCCTTCACCTTGTACAACTTTTGTGCTTGGGCTATAAACAAAGTTAAATCTTCAAAGACTTTAGCCTTTTTTTCCCTCAAAGAGCTTTCATTTCGAAAACATAAGCTTGATATTTAGCCATGTTTTCTTTTTCCTCAAAGTTCAACTTGATTGCCAAAGGTATGTGAGATCCCTCGGGAGTAATCAAGAGTATTCCTATTTCATTCCCATATTGGTCTACGGCTCTGTCAAAGTACATCTTCCATATCCCTAACTCAACATCCATAATGTCTTTATCTGGAAAGTCTTCTTTACCATCTTCCCCCTCAATAAGGTTCTTGACACAAAAATCTAACACGATGCTCCCTTTGATAGTTTCTCTCGCCACATACTTCAAATCGAATTCTACCAACAAGATCAACCATCTTGACAATCTTCCACTCAAAGCAGGTTTCTCAAAGAGATACTTCAATGGGTCCATTCTTGCTACCAGCCATATTTGGAAAGGTAAGATGATATGCCTCAATTTCTGTACTACCCAAACAATTACAAAGCATGACTATTCTATGGGAGTGTACCTAATTGTTAGGATATGTGCCCCTTAAATCCTATTGTATGATGCTATGTATGACATTATGTATGATATTATGTTGTGATTAATAAAGTTGTTTTATTATTATCTAAAAATATGGTAACATGAATATTTGGACATTATCATATAATCCATAAAATGCATAGTATGTGATTTAGTCACAGAAGATATAAATCACAAGTTCTTTGTAAACTCAGAAATTTAGTTCGTAGTCGGTGATGAAATTGGGTATTTCATTTGCGAAAACTATAACATATCAACTAAGATAGTTTGTTTTGATCATGGAAGTAGAGACTTCTAGTTGATATGTTGATATGTTGATATGTTGTAAGTGTTAAGACATATTGAACTGGTGCTTGCTCACTCCTAAGTGCAGGAGATCGTAGCAATATAATTCTCAGAGTATTGAGGTCGAACCACAAGGAGCAGAGTAAATTCAAAGGCAATATAATTAAATGACAATTTGAGTAAAGAAGAAAAATACTTTTGCTTGGTGATTGTTAACAAGAATAATAATAAAAACTTATTCAAATCAATAATGTAAATACAAGGCCATCAGAGTGTTTTCCTATATCAATATGAGATTCTTTGTGATCTAAGAAAATATCTATTTCATAATTGATTGTTCTTATACAACTAAATTGATTGTTCTTATACAACTAAAAACTTATGATTCGGTTGAACTGAGATAATTCAAGAACGCATTATAACCTCAATTAATAATGCGGTTAGAAAAGTTTTTCAAAAAAAGCCATTCACTTTAAAATCTGATTTCTATTTGAAACTATTAGAAAGAAATTCATCTAAATAATAAGAAAAATATGATTGCACTTATTGAAAGCATGGAAGAATTAATACATAAAAAGAAATCTAATTGAATAATCAAATATGTCGTTGATAACATCTTAGAAAGAATCACATTGAATATTCATACCGTATAGAAGAAACATAACCCCTAGCCCTAGCAAAGAGTTTAGGCTGCCATTAGAGAAATGAAAATACAAGTTTTCTCTACCCAAATTTTTTTCTCACAACCTCCCTTCAAAACCTTAATATAAAAGTGTCCAAAGAAAATAAAACTTTTACTATTTTAATTTTCATCCAGGTTTATAATGGTAATGTGTGAGTTAATTTCGGCCTTCAAAACTTGAGAATTTCGAAACACTCAAAACTGGAAAGTTGTAGATAATTAAGTCACAGTTCTAACTCATCTAGCTTTGTGTCAATTAGATTTTTGATGAGAGAGATACACCCAAAATACTAATCAGTGCTCAAATCAGATTTTTCCTTTTCAGATTCTGCCTCTTTGGTTCCTTTCCTTATTTGAAGCCTCCAATCAGAGTAGACAATCCAAGTACTCTAGCTGCACCTCCTTAGACATTTAAGAATATTCTTTAGCTCCACTTTAATTCTAGTTTGGCCTTTATTCTCTCACAAATTCCTGTAAACTCATCTTTCTCACATGATTTCTGAAAGTAGAAAATTACACACAATGAATGACATCTTATTCAAGAAATTATGTAAAGATAAATAATAGGGACTAATGCAAATCATGGCTTAGTTAAACAAATTAAGAATAGTAATAAGGAGATAAAGCCCACATAAATATATAACAAGTATACATTTTAAGACTTCGTCAACTGGATCGCAGTGAGATTTATTATTCTACTAATGACTGTCAAAGGAATAATAAATCTTACGATTTCTATTTATATGAACTCTCAATATTGAGAAAATAATGAACTTGATCACGAAGTGTAGGTTACTTTGATATATCAGGAGTGAGATTTAAAGTCACGATCAAAACCTCAGTATGTTGGGCAGCCACATTTAATGTTGAAGGAACATGTATTCTTAAGATGGAATTCATAACCTCTTAACGGATATATAAAATATTCCCTTGAGATAAGTTTAATGAATTTGGTTATTCAGAGTGTTAGGCCTAACCGCTTTATTAAGAAGTTACTAAAGTATATATTTTATGAAATTGGATTTTATAAATATATGATGAATAACTTAAAGGATTAAACCGGGTACTCAAGGATTAAGATGTAGTAATCTTCAAAGTGGCAGTCAACATACATGACTTTGTATTGCTACGAATATTTTAATGAAGGGGTTGAATGTATAATAAAGTCTTGGGATATAATTTATTAATAAGGCCTAGAGTGCATTTATATTTATATAATGATATTAAAGGGCTACAACTTTGTAGTTCACCCAATTAAGATAATTCAAGTAGGGCTGGAAAGTTAATTTAAAGGGTTACAACTTTGTAGTTTACCAAAAGTCCGAAATATGAAGTTAAATGCACCAAACATGTTGGTTAAGTGAAGCCTAAAAACCTGAGATTTTTTCCAAACGGGAATTCAACTTGTAATAAAATTCCTTAACCTATTTAAAGGCTCTTTAGGGAAAAATTCAGGGGGTAGCTGCCATAGAATATAATTTAAGTTTTATTAAAGCTTCTTTACAGATTTTAGAGTTTTATCTGTGTTATGGCTTACTAGAAGCCTTGCTAAGGTAAAAGCAGGGACAGAACTACCTTGGGGCTAAGGGGGACCATGCCTCCCCCCCCCCCCCCCACCCCAACCTCTGAAAAAAAATTCCCTAGTATATATATTAGTATAAAAAATACACTTTTGGCTCTAAAATTAATATACTTGGCCCCCATCTCCCAAACAATTTACAAGTTGACCCATGCAACAAAAATGAAAAAAATTATCAAATCATCCTTTCTCTAGTTGTCCCAAGAATATTAAGAAAAAAATTTAACTAAACATTTGGAAAATTTACAAATCCGGAAAATAAGGAAAATCTACAATACAATTCACATATTCAGATAATAAAAAGAAAATTCTTTGGACACGGTCTAAGTTAAAAAAAATATATAACAAATCAATTATAAATCCTAGCAAAACAAATCACAAAAGCCCAATAATCTCTACCCAATTTCTACCTCTCATTTGTGATATTTTGTCCCTCTCAAGTAACTCTACCCCATAGTCATAGAGACAACTCCTATGCTGCTAATCACTCTATCCACACAATACTTAGTGTCACCAACAACTTGTATAAGTTGATGTCTTTAATTCAATCCATGAAAAAATTTTATTTTTTTAAAGATCTACTGCTCACTTGGATTAGTTGGTGTCTTTTAAAAATTTACTTTAATGATGCATTGTTAGCATTAATTTATTCTTAATTATAATATCTATTATTGATTTAAAAAAATACAAAAAAATTAAAAAAATTAATGCTAATAATGCATCGTTGTCAACCTTTAGTATTAATATTCTAACTTTTTAAAATTCTTGAACAAAGAACTTTGCCCCCCCCCCTAAGTTTGAATCCTGATTCCATCCCTGGGTAAGAGGTGAAACTCAACCGTTTATTGGTATGTTCTTAACAATTATATATTGGTTTTAATGCTTATGTTTTATGTTTTTGATTGTTTTACTCATCTAGAAAAGTATTTAGTTTTGTATAATCCTTTGATTTATCATAGACTTCAGGCACATTAAATGCTTAGTATTCCCTGCGAACTAATTCACTAGTTTTGTTTTGCTTAAAATCAATCAATTTCATGAAACTACCTTAGACAATTTGTTCTTGAGTTTTTATTGTTAAATCATCTGACTAAGATCAATTTCACTAAAACTTTCTTTTTAAAAACAAAAACAGATTGCATTTTCATTAAATATAGAATTTTTTTTAAACAAAACAGATATGTATTTTCATTAAATACAAATCTGAAAATTTTTCTAAAATTTTTTTCTGATCTAAAATAGGTCTGTATCTTCATTAAATGCAGATTTGTAAATTTTTTCTGATCTAAAACTGGTTTGTATTTTCATTAATACAGATCTAAATTTTTTTTCAAGCATACAAAACTGATTTGAATTTTCATTAAATATAGATATGAATTTTTTTTATAATAAAAATGGTTTTCTTCTTAAATAAAAATTGTAGATTTTGAATTTTCAAAGAGTGAATTAATTTTGAATTTAGGGATTTTTAATATGTCGTTGTAATGCCATGCATCTTTTGAAAGGGTGTGTAATGTTCATTTAGAGTCTAGAAGACCAGGCTCTGTCTGGGCGAAATGGGTGCCTAACACCTTCCCATTCCGTAAACTATCCCCCGAACTAAGATTTTTGAATAATAGACTAGTTTATATATATATATATATATATATATATATATATATATTGTTTTGGTAGATTGTAACTAGGATCAAAACTTTGTAATTTTTACATAGTTTATATCTAGGACCCTTGTAAAAGTTATTCTACCAAGTTGTATCTGTATAATCAATTAATGAGTTTGGGCTATTTTTGGACATGTAAATTGTATTTCATTTTTTTCTTATAAAAAATTAAGTGGCAACTTCACACAATTACCTAAAAGAGAGGTGCCCTAAGCCCCCAAATCTCTTTTTGAGAGCACTCCCAAGTAATGTGGCCTCTTATAGTGGTGACTCCACTAGGGATGTCAAGGGCTAAGTTTCGTGTTAGACTTTAAACAACCAATTATATACCCTTGTGTTTTGTATGAAGTTTTTGTTTGTTTGGTTGATTATGTCTTGATATGTTTGTATGGTATTTTGTTTGAATTTCCCATATTGGTTGTTCAAATCTTTCCCTAACTGTCATAGTGTGTGCCATCAAAATAACAAATATGCATGTACCCATCTCAACATATGGTGGTAGTAATTATGGATCATCGGTCTTCATTAGATTTGAGTACCCAATGGTGAACTCACTAACTCATAGCCCAAAGTCACTAGATCATTTCTTGTTGACTACAAAGGATGGACCATGTCACTTAAACCAATGTGGAAACAATGAAACAACAAACCCACCCTACAATGTAATGACTTAGAACCTACCTTTAGGCAGATCCATGTTAAAATTGCATTGCATTTTGTGTGTGTTTGTTTGGTTGATAGGTTCATACAGATGGGGACCTAGCTTTGTTTGACCCAACCAAGCCTTTTCTTAGTGTAGAATTTGGTCAAGATCAGAGGGAAGACTCCAATGATCCAAGAACAATAGTCAAGCTAGCAGTTCCAGTTCCAAGCCTATCATAGTATTGAAGCCTGTGAGCAGAAAAGGCACTCTGTAGTTACAACATCTCAATCCTGTGTTCAACTTACAAGAAAGCCTAAGCCACAAGAAGTTCGAAGACTCCATTACCATGGCAGAAGGGGAAAAGCACCCGAACACTAAAGAGCACTCAAGAGCTACTAAACACCATGGTAGCAAGTCAAATTTAGTTGAAGGAAGACTTGAACCTTATGATACAACAGTTTCAAAAATTGAAGGGTGGCCAAGAAGAGAACAAGACCAATCAGAATCCCCAAATCTTGGAGGTTGAGAAAAAAATTTAATGAGAGGATAAATAAGATGGAGGAGATGATCAAAAGGGCCATAAGATGGAAGACCTTATGGATTACCAGTCACTCTCGCTTTTCCTAGATGTAAGATTGCCCCTAAGTTCAAGATGCCAACTTTGGACAAATTCGACGATATAGGCTGCCCCAAATCCCACCTAAAGATATACATGACGGCAATGTAGCCCCTAGGAGCTACTAAAGAAATGCTGGCACAAATGTTTCAAAACACCTTGACTAGAGCCATTCTTAGGTGGTTCCTCAATGTTGAAGACAATAGAGCAAGAAACTAGGAAGATGTTTGTATGGCGTTTCGCAACCAATACAGGTACAACATAGAAGCGGTCGTGATGAGGAGAGATTTAGAAACCACTAAATAAGAGCTAAAAGAGTATTTCTCTGCCTTCATTGCCAAATGGAGGCCTAATGTTTCACAGATGAAGAATAGGCCAAATGAAGAAAAGAAATTAACCATGGTTGTAAAAAGCTTGTTACCTATATACCATAAATATTTTTTTGCTCAATACTTTCCAAATTTTAAGGCTTTAATTGCTGCTGATACCCAAATTGAGGATGCAATAAATAATGGCACAATAAAAAATGAGGATGCACCTAAGTTTAAAAAGAATTTTGGATCTAGTTCCAAAATAGCAGAGGTTTCTAATATATATATATATATATATATATATAAAAATGATCCGTAAGAACTTAATGCCCTAGTGCAAATATCACAAGGGCCGCCTCTAAGACCTAGGAGGGAACTTCATGAGCTGTATATGCCAATAAGTCAAGTGTTTGAGAAACTAAAAGCAAAGGGGTTACTAAAATACTTAGACCCAAAACTAGTCCCAAACCCATTACTTACAAGGTTTGATGTTAGCAAGAGGTGTACCTACCATCAAGGCCTAGGCCACGACACTGACAAATGTTATACCCTTCATCATGCAATCCAAGATTTAATAGATATTAAGGTGATTGCACCACCTACAAGGCCAAGCATCACCAATAATCCCTTTCCCAACTATAATTTTGGGAGATGAAAGCTCGGATTTGTGTAAATACACAAGAGCTTTTCAGACCACAATTTAAAAGATTACGGCTCAGTTGATTTTACTCTAACTTAAGCTAAGTGCGGAATAGAGTAAATGTGAGTGAACAAAATTGCCTTCTTGAATGCATGAAGCTTGAAACAATGATAACACACATGCTTCACTTGAGGCCCCCTTTGATTTTTGGGTAATGACTTCCCTTTATCCTTTGGTTTTGCACCAATAGTTGTCTTCATAGCAACAAGAGTCTCAATCTCAAGCTTCACTTCTTTGAGTTTCTTAACATTCTTAGCTAATACAAACCTCACTTCCTTCTTGGGTTCATTGCTAGAGCTTCCTTCTTCGGTATAGCTTAACCTGGTCTTATCATGTAAAGATTTTTGTGAGGATAGCACGTTGTCAAGTTTCTTGGTGGAGATACACTCAACCTTGACATTAGCTTGGATAATTTCAAGTTCAAGAAACTTGATCTTAGAATAAGCTTCAACCAATTTTCCCTTGAGTCCTTCTACTTCACATTTTCCTTCCTTAAGTTGCACAAGTGTACACCTATGCTCTTCTTCAACCTTGTTCATCTTTCTCACAACATGGTTCGCAACCTTGGCGTATTTTCCACAATCTTCTAGCAAAGAATCATATGCTTTGTGAAGGTTATTCTCACCTCATTTTGGCATACCTCTTCATCTTTCGAGTCTTCAACTTCCTCACCCTTGGAATGCTCACCAAGTTCATCAACCAAATTGCTCAAATTATCCTTATAATCAATGGAGGTAATTGCCATGAAGGCCCTATAATTTCCATCACTGTCACACTTTCCTTCCATGTCTGAATTTGATTTTTCAAAGTGGCTAAGAGTAGTGGCAAACACCTTACCATTCCTTCTCAAATAGTTGGGACATTCCTTCTTGAGATGTCCATGATCGGTGCATTCGTAGCACAAGAGCTGTTCAGACCCCAATTTAAAAGATTACAATTCGGTTGATTTTACTCTAACTTAAACTAAGTGCGGAATAGAGTAAATGTGAGGGAACAAATAATAAAGTACTCTAAGCCATATTCATCATATAACAGCAGTAAAATGAAAGCTAAAAGAGTAGGGAAAAAGAAATGCAAACACAATATAACACGCCGATGTGCTATCGAAGAGGAAACTGAAAAACTCGGCAAAAAACCTCTCTGCCGCCCTCCAAGCGGTAAATCGATCCATTAGACAATAACTTGGGATAAAAAAATAGCAAGAGACCCTCCAAGCTTAATCTACACGATGCACCTAAATCCTCCAAGCTCCTACTCTAAAAAGGCTTCTCGAAACCGCGTCTTGTTTAGCTTTGCAGATCCTGCAATGCACCTAATTGCATCCACCAAAGCTTGGCTTGTTCCAATGCTTCCCAGCAGCACCAAAACCTCACTTGACACTCTGATTGGGTGTGGTAAGTGTTTGTGCTAGGACATATGTGATTGAATGTTAGGAACATATGTCACTATTTATGTAATTAGTTAATCCTTTGACAAAACAAACTTTACTTGTAATTAGGTAGATCTAGGATGTGTTTAATACTTCAAGAAACCTTATTTCAAGACCATGTGTTAAAACCATGCAAGTCTATTCAAGATTCAAGTGTGAAAAGGGTTGTTCATTAAAGCTCGACAGCTAGCATCTATCGAGACTTGAAGAGTTGTTCCAGTCTGTGGCTCGATAGCAGCTCGACAGATAGGGTATTTGTCAATGTTTATAAAATTCTAATTTTCGAGTTTGTTTTTCCTCCAATCCATGATTATGTTTTTGGGCTTTCTTTTCTCACAACCCTAGACATATAAAAGGATTTATTTTAAGGGCTGTATTAGGTTACACAGCTAAGAGCACAATTTCACAATAGCATAATTCATCAAGTGTGACCAGAAACCTAGTTTGCCCTAGTTCTTGAGAAGCTACTGTGTTTGTACACCGTAGTGTTTTGTGACCAATCAACTTCGTGATCTTCCTGTGTTAAAGAATAGAAGAACTTTGCAGCCAACCTTCTTCTCTAGTTGGTAAGTGAAGTTGTGTATTGGGATCCACGTAATTGGTTAGTCATGTATTTGGAGTCGTGCATTGAAAAGGAGAGATTGTCACTACAGAACAAGTCCAATTGGGTATTGGGATAAGGGTTCAGCTGTAGGTTAGTATAAGGTACTGAGATTCCTTTACTTGTAACCGATTGTTGTGATAATAGTGATTTCTCAAGAGTGGTGACCTTAAAATCACCCGGTGGGGTTTTGGCCTCAAAGGTTTTCCCCATTCGTAAACAAATCACCGTGTCAATTTATTTTTCACTGCACTTTAGTTTATTGGTGATTTGTTTGTGCTACCACGCATTTTTGTATGTTAAATTGATTAATTAATAAACTTGTCTAATTAATCAATTAATTCATCACAAAGGGTCAATATGTTCTTGACCTATCAAATGTTATCAAAGCAGACATACTCTGATTAGGGTTTAATCTTTGTTGTGAGATCCATTGATCCCTATTTATCATGGATAAAGGACAGTCACTTATTGTACCTCCTTTCTTTGATGGAACTAACTATGCATACTGAAAAGTATGCATGAGAGCTTTCTTACAGTCCTTAGATGAGAAGGTGTGGCAAGCTGTGGAGATAGGCTGGACCAAGCCGAAGGAAGCACTAGCCGATTAGGATGATGCAAAGATCAAGGCACCTAACTTCAACAACAAAGTATTGAATGCTTTATTTAGTACAGTCACAAATGAGGAGGTCAAGAATATTTCCTCTATTGAAACTACAAAGGAGGCGTGGACCATTCTCTAGACAACCTATGAAGGAACCTAGGCTATCGAGGATTTGAAGCTTTAGAGACTCACTACTAGCTTCGAAAAAATCAAGATGAAGGAGGATGACTCTTTTGATGAGTTCTATGCCAGGCTCAAAGACATTGTGAACTCAACATTTAATCTTGGAGAAACCATTCCTGAACCCAAGATTATGAGAAAGGTGCTCAGATCTCTGCCTGAAAAGTTTCATGCAAAGATCACAGCCATTGAGGAATCCAAGGATATTGACAAGATTCCTCTAACAGAATTCATTGGAAATCTGCAGACCTATGAGTTGGGTTTAACAAGGCTCGGGAAGTCAAGTAAGAGCAAGAGCAAAAGCATGGCATTGAAGGCCAAGAGCAGTGACACTGATGAGTTTTTCGATGATGAAGATTCTAAAATGAAGTCTTACATCACCCGGTAGTTCAAGAAGTTCATGAAGAATGCCAATTCAAAGGGCTTTGACAAGGACCATAGGCAATCCAATTCTTCTCAGTTCAAGAGCCAAGACAAAGGGAAGAAGGATGCAAGGGATGGCGGTTAGTACACTATTCCCTCAGGACCCAAGTGCTTTAGGTGTCAAGGCTTCGGATATATGAAACAAGAGTGCCCCACGTATCTCAAGACCATTGGGAAGAGCAAGGTGCTTGCTGCTACATTAAGCGACACCGAACCTAAGGATGATTCCGACAATGAGGATGATGGAATCCTAAATACCTTCACTACTACTGTTAATCCTACTGAGGGGATTGTTGAAGATGTGGATGAAGAAGGAGACTTGGTGGAATCTAAGTTTAAGAAGATGGATGAACAAGATGACATCCATATAACCTATAAAAAGTTATACAAGGTCTTGGAGGAACATGGAAAGTTTTATAGGCTGACCACCAAGAAGCTTAGTGATGTGGAGCTTGAACATGAAGAACTCTCCATAAAGTTTGATGAAGCCAATCAGACTATGAGAACAACTACCTGGCTGGGAAGACCAAAAAGCTTTAGGCAGAATTGTTCCAAGTCAAAGCTCAACTGGAAAGGACTTCAAGTGCTAAGCTCGATGAGATGCTCAGTCTTTAAAAATTTACTTCTTATTGAACCGGTTTAGGGTATGATTTTTCTTCTTGTAATGTTGCTTCTACTAGTACTTCTATTTTTGTTCCTTCTAGTAATAATGTTGATATTGAGAACACTAATGTCAAAACTAATATAGCTAGTGAGAACATAGACAAGGGTAAATCTATCTTAGGAGCACCCCCTAAGCAGATAAGAAAGAAGCTAAAAACCCTAGAGCTAAGAAGGCTAACTCTCAAAAGCCTAAACAGAAGAAGCAACATCTTTGTCATCACTAAGGAGCAGTAGGTCATACTCAACCTAATTGCTATAAGTGGTTAGCTACTCAACAAAGCAAAGGCATGGTTGCATTGGGAAACCAAAATTAGTTTCCATCCTCTTTTACTCCTCTCAGAGATCTTCTCAAAACCCTTATGTTCCTTTCGAACTTGAACGGTTTCAATTCTTCCCTCTCACATTCAGTTCAAGGATTTATTCACAGAAAGGGTTCTTCCAAGGTGTGGAAGGAAAAGGGCTTCAAGTGATTATGTCACTTTTTCTCTCTCTTTTTTGTGTGTGTATTACTTATGTGCTTTTGATTTCTTGTTTTGAGTCAGTCTAGTTTTATGCATTGCTTTGTTTTGTTTAACGTGTTTATGTTTGGTTATTTTTTCAGTTTTGCTTTGTTTTGTAATTCATATAAAAATAAAAAAAAAAATTGAAAAAATTAAAAAAATACAAAAACAGTGTGTGTTTGTGTATATTGGTACTTGTGTACCATGAATGGCTAATGAAATAAGGTTTTCTAAACTTTGTATCTCTTGTAGCTTAGATGAGCATCTCTATGCACAACTAAGTAAGTGAGCTTTGTGGCTCGTGTTAGTGATGAGTAAGATTAAGTTATCTCTTGTACTTAACACTCGTATCACTCTTTTTGACGGGAAGGACTAAAAAATCCTAAGAGAAAGGCATAAATAACCATCTCACCACTGTTGCCCGCTAATCATGAAATAACATATGTATGCTTCGGCATAGCAAAACTGTAATGTTAATGACATTTGTATGCTTCGGCATAGCAAAAGTGCAATGTTAAAAAGCTTAACATAATTGGGTATTTCTTTTCTCTCTTTTATATGCCCATGCATGGTTTGCTTAAAAGAAAAATATACAAAGAAAAATATAAACAAAAAGATCAAAATGCTTTACATATGATTGCAATTCTAGGAGATGTGAGAGTTATAGGATGTACCTCGAAGGTGATAATTCCCATCAAATAGTTATGATCGTGTATGAGTTAAATTGATATACTCATATCTCAAATCGTCATAACAAAGATACACTTATGCAACCTTATGATGTTTTTCACACACAAAACACAATATTCTTTGCCACTTTTGATACATGTGCAGGTATAATGTGATTTGGCCATCACAAGATTTACATATGTTAATGTATGCTCACTAAACTGTCTTAACTTGCTTTTGAAATATAAAATTAGTTAAACTTGTTTAGTGTGTGTGTGTGTGTTTTAGGATCTATGTGCTTCAAAATGTTTGTTGAGAGAAGTTTTTGAGATATCAAAATGTTGTTTGCATCCTTGGTTGAGTTGCATGCTTAATTGCATTCATGTCTGTGTTTTTCTCTTCTTTGAAAAACTGTTTTAAGCAATCTTGACAACTCCTTAACACCTCTCGACACCTGGCTTATCTATCAAGCTCATTAGTTGATTCCTTATCACTATCTTGACACCTCCCGACAGCTAGGTCGATTGATCGAGAATCTTTATGTCCCTTCAATAGCTCCTCGATAGATCCTCGTTCCATCGAGCTTCTTTTTGCTTTGGACACCTCTTGATAGATGCATATGTCGAACCCTTTAAAGCTCGACACCTCTTGACAACTCTCGATCTGTCGAGATTTACTAGGTTTCTATATAAAAGTCTTCGTGATTCTGATCTCACTTTCCTCGATCTCTATCACCTGATCTCAACTATTTCACCTCCCAAACACACTTTTCTCTCTTTAAACCTCTTCCTCAAGGAATTTTCAGCCTTAATAAAGTTTTTCTTCACTTGGTATGTGTCCTAATCCCTCATATTCATGCATTTCATGTTTTTAACCTAAGTTTTTGTGATTTTTGAAAATTTTGGGGTTTTTCAAAAATCAAAGATGTTTTTGCAAAAAATTTTGGGATGGGTTTTGTAGATTTGATCTTGAAACTTCATGCATTGCATCTCATTTGCATTTTTAACTATATTGTCATGCATTTTAGATGTGTGTTATATATGTTCTATGATTGTGTGCTGGTAGGATTAGATTGGGCTGAGCCCATGATGCAATTACCTTTGCATGTTACATGGTCATGCATTCCCATACATACATTCTTTCTTTTCTATATTTTGATATATTTGAACTGCTTGGGACTCTTCTAATTGTCTCCTTCTCCCTCTCTCTCTCTTCTATTTGCATTAGTCTGTTTCTATGGCATCCAAACATAAATCTACTCCGTCTTGGAATCCTCTACATTCCGGGACATCCACTTCTTCCGATCCTACTCCCTTTCACATCTAGTTCCGTGATGAGAAGGCCAAATTGGACTTCTTTGAGAACTTTTCACGATGAAGCATTCATTTGAAACACCAAGTCATTTTTTCGGACTTCTCTGACACTAACTTTCCCACTGTCATTCACAGTAGGGGTTGGGAGTCATTGTGTGACATCCCGGTCACTTGTCCATCTATGCTGATCCAGGAGTTCTACTCCAACATGCATGGTTTTAATAATTCAGTACCTCAGTTTTCCATTTGCGTTCGAGGTACACGCATCGCGGTCACTCCGATTCTTGTAACTGACATGCTCCATATCCCTAAGGTAGAGCATTCAGACTACCCTGGTTGTGATCGTCTTAAGACTTTGTCCAAAGATGCCTTTTGTGATCGCCATTCTAATTGGGGTGAGCATCTTCTAGTGCTGAAGAAATGTCGACTTGACACTTTTACCCTTTGTCACTTGTGACAAAAAGTGGGAGTAGTTTTTGTTATGAGAGTAGTTTTAGTTAGTGGGAGAGTTAGTATAGGAGATTTTTGTTAGGGGGGGTGTTGATATTGAGGGATGTAGTGAGGATACTTGTATCTTTTCTTTTCTTTTCTTTCTACTTTAGATACACTAGTGTTTAACCCGCGCAATGCGCGGGATCGTTTTACATATTAATGAATTTTGCATCTAATAATTTAATAATTTAGCACATTTAAGTGTATATTGTGCATTAAATTCTTATAAATATGGGGACATACAAGTTTAGGCATGTGGGTCAATGGTGATAGAGGAGCATGACCATGTTATGTTAATATCATCAAAAGATATTAAGATGATGACATTAAAAAGCTGTAATACATCTCAAATCCACAATTCAAAAAAAGCTACAATGATACAAAATCATAATCCTCCACTAAAATTCATTGCAATATGTACAAAGTAAATGACACACTATAACTTAACAATATATTTAGTTTACTCTTCTTTTAAAAAAAAAAAAAAAGAGTAATATAGTACGTCAATTTGTTAAATAGAGATCGTTAGACTTCAAATTTTTTTCTTCTTTGATGCAATCTGCTTAGTACTCTTTTGATGTTTTTGCAGCATTTGGAATGGCACACTTTTATCATCAGTTTCTTCAACTTTTGTAGTTACAGCAGCAAATAATTGAGGTCTTTCAATAGATGTTTGTCCTATTTCCATTTTTTGACTGGTGATTGACTTGCCCTTCCTTGATTTTCTTACAATTTCCTCTATTGTGTCCTGCAATAATTTGTACTTTTATTAAATGCTGTTTGAAATAATGAAAGAATATATGCATGTTACTTGAAATTTAAAGTGCTTTCATTGAAGTATATTGACTTTGACGGTGTCATAGAAAACTTAAATTCATATAGCAAGCAAGCTAGAGGGTATACTTCAATTTAAATGAACAAATATACTGGAAATAGATTTGAACTTTATTATTACCTGATCTCTTTCAATTTTATGTGAGATCTCCGTTTCCAAAATCTTTGAAACAGTATAATTTTCTCTTCCATATTTCAAATTATAGTCATCAAGATGCAGTTGGAAGAAATATTCATTGCCAATTATCCTCTGTATCTCTCTTGGTAGGACATTGTCATCCAATTTCAATTTCTGTATAAAGAAAGAGTCATACAATTAGCAATTAACACATAAATTAGAAAATGATGCAGTATTCAAAGGGTTATATTATTGTATAGTTATTTTCCAGTTTTCTTAATATCCATTCTGCTCTATGTGCGTTTTTTATGGGGTGCAAAAGTGTCAAGGCATTTAGGTTTGATGTGGTTTTTATTTTTGTGAGGGATTAAAGTGCCATGTCCTCCTTTTTTCCTTTTTCTTTTTTTAATATGTGGGTTAAAAACAACAATATAGCCTGAATAATAAAAAATAAAAAAATCTGACAGAAATTTTAGGACTAACTCTACAGTTGTCTCTCAATTCAAGTTTTTTTATAAAATTTAAAATTATTAGCAAAATATATTAGAAAACAAACGTTGACCAAGTATCATATAAAGACATAGAGTTGATATTTATATATGAAGTTACCTCTTCTTGTGTCTCTGCAAGTTCTTTTGCAGTCTTGGATATAATTTTTTCAGCGCCTTTATCAAACAAAACAAATGTTGTTGAACCGGTCTCATCTTGTACTTGGACTTGTATTCTATAGCTACTTCAGATACGAAGTTATTAGTAAAATATTACATATAATTTTGTGTGTTTTTGTGAAGTTACAAATCATTTTTTTTAATTTACCTTGGGACTGCAAATTTTGGTTCATTTTTACAACGATCGCACCATAGAATTCCTTTCATTTGTTTCACCTTCGTCTTGCATATAAGACATGCAATATAATACCATCCATATTTGTTGTTGACATTAATGATTTTGGCATTGCATGTTACCAGCAAGTCCTACAATAAAAGTTTAGTTAATTTTTAATATTATATCTTCTTATTAAACACATAAATAATTACAATAAATTTATATTGTAAAAGTATAGTTGCTACCTTTGTTTCTGAGTTCCATTCCAAATCCTTTATTTCAGCAACTGTTTTTCTATTATGTAAGGCCAGCTCTCCATCTTGCACTTTAGGTAGTCCTTTTGGCATAATTTCTTTTACGTTTATACCCATGGTGGTGTTCAATCTATACATCAACATTAACAATAATTTATATTTATTTACTGAATATTCAATTGTTTATCATAATCGTACAAATTAAGAAGTATTGCAAAGTAGCCATCCTAAAAAAAAAAAAGAGTAGCAGTAGTTACTTGTCTTTAATTTCTGCAACTTCTAGAATGTCTAGATTGACATACAACTTTGTTGCAAAAGTGGATGATAATTGATAGTCACCTACAAAAAAATAGTAAAAATTTATAAGGATTATTGATATATAAATGTTATGTACTTAATAAATGGTTTAGTCAAGTGTTACCTCTGTAAGTTTTGACAATAGTTGAAGTGACTATTATAATAAATGGCCCTTTATTTGTATTGTAGAAATCATCATCTATTTGTTGTGCAGTATTTCCCCACAAAGTTGTTTGAACTGATTTGTTTATGAAATTGTTTATATGTAAGTTTGAGATAATAAAAATTTATAACATATGAGTTTTAAAAAATGTGTATATATCTTACTCTTCTAACAATAGTTGAATGTTTCTCATTTTTGTTGGATGCCCTCTTGTTTTGATCTCTTCAATGGCTCCAATGTAGTCCAATATACCAATCACATCTGGTAAGAACACGTTTAAAAAAAAAAAATAAGAGTCAGTATTAAGATATGAATTGCATTATTTTTTAGAATTGTAAAAGTAGATGCTTGGCTTGTAAAACAATTAAAATTACCAGTCAAGTAAGTAGTGTCATAGCAACGGGAAGCTATTGTGCCATAATCAGCAAATTCAAATTGGGATTGAGGTATTGAATGATCAAATCCGTTGAATTTTGAGACTGAAGTTGTTGAATTGAAAAGTATTTTGAATTCGTTATGGACTGGACGATAGTTCCCTTTATTTTCTTCAACTAAGAAATTTGTAATTGTATATATGCTCCCTTCATTTAGTTGCGGACGATAAGTTTGAGCAAGATTCTTTCTGATGCTTGCATGTATCAATGTTCCCTACAAACATTTCAAATGAATTATTCCTTAATCAATAGGAGCAGTACATAAGAACCAATTTACATTGACTGATTGCAAGTTTTAATAAAATAATATTAGTAAAATTTATTCTAAAAGGAAATCAATTATGAATTTACCTCTTTGTCAACCAATATCATATCGAGGCTGATCAGATCATGGTTGTTTGCTATATTAATTGCATCCCACACTCGCAAAACTCTAACTTTCACTTTTGAGTTTTCTTTGTCCTTTGATATCTGCTTCAAAGTTGTGCACTCCATATTCATTTGAATTTGTATTATCTGTACAATTTAAACAGCAGTAAAATTTACATTCAATTATGGAGTAAAATCTGTTATTTGCAACATAAGTGACAATCTAACTTTTTTTTTTCTTTATTTATATTCTTATACGAATGATATACATGTCAATTTAATCCAAAACAAAGTTTTGATTGAATCAAAATAAAGATGACATAAACAGGGAAAAAAATTAGGCTATTTCAATGTTTCAATTTGATTTACATAATAATAATCTGTAAAACAAAAACAATATTTAATTAATACAATTAATGAACAAAAAGATATCAAGAAATTGAAAAAATAAATGGAAAAATAGAGCAAAAGGTATCCAAACTTAATACTGATTGAGTAATGCAGCAAAACAAAATTCATATATAGTAAATAATTGTACGGAAACCATAATTTTAATTTAAGGAAAATCGTTAACAAAATTCTCTTAAATGGAAAAAAAAAAAAAAAAAAGAAAAAAAAAAGAGGAGAAAATTAGAACTCATATGTTTTTCAATGGAGATAAAAGAAGAATCTTAGAAAATTAAATTCAATAGAGGGAAAATGGTCAGTGAGCAGTTATAAATAATTGAGGCCGGTAATTGAATAGTAAAAAAACATTCTCACCTTCTTAATAGTCTGTTATTGCAGAGAAGGTTTCTAAATATTTTGCTGTTGCAGTTAAGGAATAGTGATTGAAACAATTGAAGGAGGGGTACTCTATTCGTGTTTTTGGGTTTGGGCAAATCAGTGTAGTGGTTGAGGATTTTATGTTGTCGCACAATCAATGATTTTTTTCCCATGAGTGAGGCTGGGTTTTATATTGGCTTTTATTGTATACGATTTTTCCACATAAATCCATAAGTCTCTTGTTATTAGATGAAATGGGCTGGACTTTTTTAGCTTAAGTTATGGGCCTACCCATATGAGAAATTGGGTATTGTTATAAACCCATATGGATTGAGTTTTTGTTCGGTACTTTTTTACCTTACGATATGACAAAAAAAACTATTTCTGAAATTCCAAATGACCCATGTAATCGTTCCTTACAACTCGAATTCATTTTTTGTCAGGCTCACTGTCATATTTCGGATCTTCCTTAGCCCCAGTGTCCACACATTTTGGGCTAAGGGGCCACACCGACTCATCCTCTTGCTTGCATTTCTGAGCTTATTGGGTAGCAAATTTTTTGAAGCGGGCCATATGAAAATTTTGTCTAGGCCATTGGGTTTGTTTGTTTTATATTTTTTTTTTTATAAAAAAAACCTGTTTAAAGTACGGGTAAATCCATCTGACCCGCATCCAATTAAAACCTGTTTATAAAAGAACTTAAGCTGCTGATAAAGAATAGCACTTGGATTATACCCTCCGTATTAAGGATTAATAAAGAATTATACCCTCCTTATTAACGATTAATAAATTAATAAGTTTTAAACTATTGAAATTTTGCAAATGTCCACAAAACAATTGATTTTCCCGAAGATATACTCATTCTATTTGTTGAAAAAGGTGTTTAAAAGATATTACTTCAATAATTATAAAATATAAATATTTAAAAAAAGACCTTAAAAGATATTCCTTCAATAATTTAAAAATAAAATTATTTAAAAAAAGTTACTCAGAGGAGTCATAAATTCCAGAATTTTGTTGCTAATATGCTAAATTCATAACACATTAGTGTCTAGATTGGTATAGCAATCAAATTGGTTCATTTTGCAAATTTAAAAAATTACTATTACTGATAAAGCACAACTAATTAATACTACGATTATGCCTCTTCTTAAACCTGAATTTTTGCTCAAAATATGGAATTTGGACCATTCATTCAACACACTACCATTTTAATCTTTAAAACCTGTGTGGGAAACTATAAAGTTGAAGTGCAAGTAAAAGCAATAACACAATATATTATAGGCCATATATATATATATATATATATATATATATATATATACACTCACACACACACACACATGCACACACGCATTCAAATATCATATTAGCAAATTTTTAAGCATTATTTCATTCTCATGATAAATAAAGTATTTGTATATAAATCACTTTCTAAATAAAAAGAAGTATCTGTAAATCAATCAATCACTTTCTCTTTCTTAGCGGTCCGTCTTCCTTTGATTAATAAGTGAAACTTTGGTTGTACTGGTTCGAATCCAACACCAGCAAGGAGCCAACTAAATGACTACAGCATTGGTAAGCCCTTTGTTATACTTGGAATCTCAAAGTAAAGAATACCCACTGCACCAAAACCATACACATCCTACAAAATTTAGTTCAAAATTCAGAAAGTTACACATCAGAGATCAATAGGTCCCTCTTCACCCATGTATCAATAGATCAAGGAAATCTCAATGCTGGCATAGAGGCATGAATGTACTTATTTTATTGATAAAATAAATTTATGTACATAAAATTCCAAAAGCTTACAGACAATATTCTGTAAATAAGTTCCTTAAAATACTACACAAAAACAAAAAATGAAAGTATTTAAAATGAATGGTTAATGCAGTTATCATAATTATTCAGTTTAGATGGATAAGAATTTTAAATGCAGTTAACCTCCTACTTTCAGTCTATAAAAATTACAAAATCATAAGACTCACCAAGAAGTGTAGAATAACGGTAAACCCAAACCACTACAATAATTACCATATACTATAACAACATCAGATTTTTTTTGTTCTCAAATTTTAAAGGGCTTGCTTTAGTTGATCATTTTGATTTATAGAGAAATTAATCAATCCCTTCAGGCAACAAAAATTTGTCATAAGTAACATAGTTGGTCTAGTATACTGCAAGATATATTGGTAAACAGTGTATTGGAAAGATTCTAGAGACAACTATTCAGGCAGCACCATAACTAAAGACCCTATGAAACAATAATAGAGAATTAAGAATCAATAATCATAGAAAGTCATTTTGCCAAAAAAAAAAAAAAAGAATTTATTTTGCTTACTAAACAAAAAAAATCTTACTGTAACAACATACTTTATTGCTTGGACAATGTCTAGAATCATGTGTCTAACCTCTCCAATTGTTTTGCCTTGAAACAATGCATAGTCATAATCATTCCCTCCAATTTCTCCAACCCTTAGCATGGTTGGTTTAAGTTTTTCAGTATAATTTATCAAACATTAAAAGAAACCCAAACAAAAAAAAAAAAAAAACATAGATGCTAAATTTAACTTTGTATTATATGCTTAATTCCAATGGCCCACCTCTGCATAATTCTTCCCAAGTCCACCAAAAACCAATGTTGCTTGATCCAAGTAGGGAGAGAAGCATGCATTGTCCCTCCCTCTAATAAAAAATTCAAACAGAACAGCAAATCATGCATAGTCCTAAAACACAGAACAAAGGATAAAGATTTTTCTAGACTCAAACATACATGTGGTATAAACTTATAGTAAGCAATCAGCAAAGAAGAAGCAGCACAGTTTAATCCTCCATCTCACTCATATTTTATATGATAATAATATAAATCATATAATAGGTACATTCAAAACTGGATTGATAGGGTAAAAATTCATCAATTATAGATATCTCATTCAAACATGGTTTGTTCACATGATACCTAACATACACTATACAAATCACATGCATGAACTAATTAAAATATCCTTGTTAGTCCCTAGCAAAGATAGGAAAAACCATTGGACTGCAGCATCATTCTCAATGACCAAAACATGCAACCTACATAATTTTTTTTAAACTGTAATGAGCAAAGAATAAAACATGTTAGCCACGCAAGTTCTTTTGACACCACATTATCTTAAAAGTTAAATTTAAATTGGGGTCAATTGATGTTTTATAAAAACAAATAGCCTAGACAAAATTAAATCTAACACAAAATACCCAAAATAAAATAAATTTCTTAAACTAACCATTTGATTTTAACCAAAACACTTTAGTTCAAATGGATTCTAACCCAAATTCTAGACTTTAAAGGTGAATTTGTTATTTTTTATTTAAAAGCTTTACATCCCGATGGGTGGGAATACTATATTTCTTTATATTTTAGACGTTAAAACCGAATAGTTACCGAGTTTCTCTTAATGTTGATTCTAAATGTTGCGGTCTCTTTATATGTAAACAGCAAAAGATTGTCAGTCATAAGGTTTAAACAAAAACAATCAAACCAAAGTAATCAAAATACCTTAGCCTTAGCCAAATACATATAGCAAAATCAATCTTAGGCCTAAATAATATTTAATGCCAATTTCTTTCTCAAAAAATAAAAAATGTTTTACAAAATCAAAATTTACTGATAGCAAGTCAGCGAGAGACCGGACGATCAATGGGTTAAGCAATATTTTTTTTTTTTTTAAATCTTTTGACTATAGCAGCATTAAAGTATGCATTTCTCACTGTCTGCAGCATTAAACAATGTTTCAAAAAGAAACAATTTTAATTCACCTAGCTGCTCACCTTCTTGGCTTCCTACCAAGCCCACCTATAAACATATGAACTCCCCATCTAATGAGAAGTGACATCATTCAACTTGTAAATCTAGGATTAAACATTATTAAAAACTTATCATAATTAATGCACAAACTGAAAAGTAAAAAGAAAACTAATTGGTAGAAAAATTGAAAGACATTCTCTAATTTACACAGTGTATATAACAGATACCCACAAATTAAACATGAAAAGTACAACATTTTATTGATTTTCATAAAATAGAGCATCAATTTGTGGGTATCTGTTTGGTTGGGTATAGAGACTGTAGTAAAAAAAGAGAAATGACTTTATTAGGTTGTTGAATGTGTGAAGTTTTGTTAGTAGTTGTATTAATCGAAACAATACATCTCTATTTTAATCGATGTCTCGAAACATGACAGTGTTGTGATAATTGTGTTTGAACTCACTTTAAATAGACAATGTTGGCGTAATTGATCAAGGATGTTCACATATTCAGTCGTACCAAGCATTCAAGTTTTGGAACAACCTATTTGGTTAGTTTGGACTCTAGAAAAGTTTTCCTCTGTAGTACTTGTGTTTCATGAAAAGAGTTTTTTTTTTTTTTTTTTTTTTTTTTCACATTTGGGCTTTGGATGATTTAAAGTTGGGATAGTTGAATAGAAACTTTGGGGAAATATTGCATTACTAATTTGATGTCTAGCATGGATTTCACATCTGCATCCTTGATCTGTCCAGTGGTAGCATTTAAGTGACTGCTGATGTTTTGTTAGACAATTTAGTATAAAATTATGGGCATCGTAAAATTCTACTAAAATTTTCACCAATGTGCTAATAAATAAAGAGTACAAAAGTGTAAGGTTTCTTCTGATATGCGTTTCTTTTATGTGATTTAATTTGAATTATATGCTGTGATGGCATTGAGTTGGTTATGGTGAATGTGGTTGTCACTAAATAATGCTATATAGGTCTCTTGTATGGCATGGAGGTGTTAATTTACTGAGGACATTTTGGGTAAAATGTTTTGACACAAAATTTTACTAATTTAGGAGATTGTTAAGTTGAAAAAGTCAGTAGGGAAGGAGAAAAAATAGGGGAAGTGGAAGTTTGGAACATGTGTTACCTCAAATCCCATAGATTGCTGGTGTGCCGGGTTGCCAGCTGATTTAGCCTAATCTGGGTGAAACAAATAAATTGGTCTTCTCCGATTTCGATTGGTTTGATTTTATTTGATCAGTTTCCTTGGTTTCTTCTTACAAAAGGTTTTTTTTTTTTTTTTATATATATATATTTTTTAAATAACTTACACCAATTATTAAGCTATAGACTCATCAGTTTAGGTTTAGTCTCTTAATATGTTTCCACCATTTATAAAAATGAAAATTTTGTAGCAGTGACGGTTTCTTCTTTTAGAAAATCCTATATGACCCACTGACTATGTGATCCATTGTGTCCAACTTTAAACCATGCTGTGCAGAAGAACACTTCTTATCAAAAAGAGCAATTAGGAACTTAAGGAAAGTATTTATTTATTGTTGTGTGTGTAATGATGCGGACTGATGTGAAAATCAAATGCATAACATGTATGATTTTGATGATGTGGAATGGTGACATGGCATGAGGGGTGTGTGTAATGATGTGGACTGATGCAGGAATCAAATGCATTACATGTTTGATTTTGATGATGTGGCATGGTGACCAAGCGAAAGTTCTAAACATTCTAAGCTCTAATACTCAAAAAAAAATGTACATCATGACATTCTTAAACATTATGAAATGCTAAATCAGCTCATTCAAATGCAAATCCTATTTGACAGCGGTGTATTATTAACAACAGGAAATGGAATATAAGTTTTTTTATTATTTTTGTGAATGTTGTTTCAGATGGACAACTTAGATTAAAGTATATAATACAGTAGGTTTTATTGATGAATATTGTTTGGAAAAGAAACTCTAAAGACAGCATATTAGTAAAAATTTATTCTAAAAGAAATTCAATTATGAATTTACCTCTTTGTCAACCAATATCATATAAAGACTGATCAGGTCATGGTCATTTGCTATATTAACTGCATCCCACATTTGTAAACCTCTAACTTTCACTTTCAAGTTGTCTTTATCCTTCGATATCTGCTTCAAAGTTGTGTACTCCATATCCATATGAAACTGTAATATTTACACAATTTGAACATCAATAAAATTTTAATTAAATATGGAGTAAAATCTACTGTTTGTGACATAAGTGATAATATAATTTACATTATAAACAGCTTCAAAATAATTTTAATAAATAATATGTATTACCTCTAGGTAGATCATTGAATATTTCTTTATATACAATATTTTTTGTATGGCAGTGATCATCATTATTGCTTTCTACAATAAGTACCCTAAGGCCATTTTTGCTTGTAACTCTGGAGACGGCAACATATAACTGTCCATGACTGAAAACTGGTTTGTCTAAATAAAGTCCAACTCACTTCAAAGATTGACCTTGGCTCTTATTAATTGTCATAGCAAAGCAAACTGATACTGGAAACTGTCTTCTCTTTAGTACAAAAGGCCATTTAGATTCAGAAGGGGAAAGAACTATTCTTGGAATAAATACTTTATCTCCAACATGAGATCCTGATATTATTTGAGCTTCCAAAACCCATTTTGATAACTGAGTGACTAAAAGCCTGGTACCATTACAAAGTCCAGCACTTTGATTTAAATTTCGAAGTAGCATTATTGGCAATCTTACTTTCAACCTAAGTTTATGGTTCGGAATACCAGGGAACTTCAATGAATTGAGTAACTCTGTTGGATACATGACATCTTGATCTAGAATGTTGGTTGAAGCTTTACATATCAAATCTGAACTAAGATATGTTTCTTCATCAACATTAATAAGGTCAATCATGTAATCATTTATGTCTTCAACAACTTCATTTCTTGGAGCTAAAATTGCTCTCTCTTCTAAATACTTCGAATCATTGAATTTAGTATGAAAGTCAGGATAGGTAGCATTCACGATATCATAGAAAGGATGACTATCAGGCTGAATTAATAAGTCATGCGGTATTTCAATCAATGCTTCGCTTTCACTATTATTAAGTTCACCATCACCAATTTTCAATATCCATTCAGTAAATTCTCTTACAGCAATATCACCTGGATTTTGGGTCAGCCTCATATTTTTTGTCAAAATGAAAACTTTACAATTATTCCACAATGAAGACTTATTAATCGATGCTTCAACTATTTGGTCTCTATGTCCTTTAGCCACAACCGGTAATATTTGTCTAAAATCACCACCAAGAACAACTGTTTTCCCTCCAAAAGGTTTATTTGCACTGTCACTGCTAGTAAAATGTAAAATATCTCTTAATAATTGATCAAGAGCTTCAAAACAGTTTCGGTGTGCCATAGGAGCTTCATCCCAAATTATAAGACTTGCTTTTGTCATAAGTTCTGCAATTTGTGAACCTTTTTTAATTCCACAACTTGAACTGTCTGTTACAATTATTGGTATTTGAAATCTTGAATGAGCCGTTCTTCCTCCTGGCAACAATAACACAGCAATTCCAGATGATGCAACCGCAATGACAATCTTTCCTTCTAAATGCAGTCGGCATATAATGGTTTTCCAAAGATAAGTTTTCCCAGTTCCTTCATGTCCATATACAAATAAGAAGTCGCCTTTATTTCTCAAAACAGAATAAATTACTGCATCATATATATTCTTTTGATCAATATTTAGACCATTAAAAAGTTTAATATGCTCCGCTGCCAAAGAATCTCTATCATAATCCAATTCTTCTTGTAATATTCTGTTGTTACATTGTCTCAACAGCATTGTGTTTGGATATGGTATTGTTTCAAATTCTCGCAAAGACCTTCCACTTCTTATCATAATTTGTTCTATATCACTAAGTGCGTAGTTCTGCAATTGGAAGTCATCAAGATGTAAATTGTTATAGCGTAAAACTGCTCTCTGACGATGAAGAATATCTTCAGATAATAACTGCCAATTTGAAATCCATAATTTATAGGGGTCTAAAACTTCACAAAAAATCAGCATTATGACGAAAAGCTCACGAAGTTGCTTTCCTGAAGCCCAATGTGAGGCATGATTAAAAGCTTCATGCCATTCTTTATCATCATCAAGCAAACCAAGCGCATAACATGCTGATCTGAAATCTGAATATACTACATCATTTATAGTTCTTATTTCTTTAAAGGATCGAGCTCCTTTAACAACATTTAACAGCATCCGTAAATAAAAACGCTCTCCACTTGCAGGATGGGCATAGTATATACGCCCTATACATCTGCCGGACTTCCTCAATCTCCATTCCTTCTCTTTTTTATGCCAAACCCATTTTGTTGGAAATTCAGAATAAGTCAATTCCCTTGCTTCTTCATACAATTCATTTGCCTTCATCCATTTTGTAAATTTAGTTTTGCTGATTTCTAGTCTATCAATAACATCATCCAAATACTCACTATCTTTAAAAACAACTGGCTGTTGATTTTCGATATGGAAACTAAGTCTTTGAACAGCAGGCTGTCGATAGTGGATTTCAAACTCAAATATCCTCCAACATGCCTCTATGGCAGACACATATCTACAATTTAAGTATCCTTTAACTTCATTCGTGTCTGTCATATTTTGCATTCCAGTAGAAGCATCAACATGTAAATTTTCTTCAAGAATTAAAGTTGCATGATCAGGTCCCTTAGTAATATACTTGAATAAGTATTTGATATGCCTTGAACGATTACACCACTCGACATTTATGTGAGCTTGAAATTTTACCAATAAGTCAATATTGTGAGGAACTATAAATCGATTATCGAGTTTGACTCCATTTCTTTCAACATATGTTCCATTATTCCTCCTTCTATATATTGGGAAACCATCATTATCAACAGTGGTTTGAGAACAAAATTTCTTAGGAAAGTGTTTAACACATTTGTTCTCAATCATACAACTTGCCCTTGAATTTATAGATCTGCAAGGACCATGGACCAGGTATTGTTTGACAGCATCATAAGCTAGTGGTTCTGTATTCAAATCTGGAATTTCTGCTGAGATTATCTTGTCAATTTCTGCTGCGGTAGGATGCTTGTCATCATTATGTAGAAATAGCAATATGTGTGCATGAGGTAGGCCTCTCTTTTGAAATTCAATGGTGTAGACAACTGGTACCAAAATAGCAAGTTAATTATATTAATTTAGATTAATGATGAACACCAAAGGGAATAAGGGAAAAAAATATATTAAAGGTGTAGTTTAGTATACCTGCAATCATCCTTCCAAAGTGTCGACCATGCTTTAAATCGTATAAAAGTTGATCAAGTTTAATCTTAAAAACTCTTGCAACCACATCAGGTTGGTCTTCTATTTTCTGCCCAGGTCTCCTAGATAGGAAAAGCTCAATTTCTGGCCATTTTGCATTGCATGTAAAGGTAATAAACAGGTCTGGATAGCCAGCCCACCTACAGATCGCCATTGCATCTTGGTAATTTTCAATCATATGCCTTGGACTTCTTGTGAAACTTGAAGGTAAAACAAATCTTTTTCCAGCAGATGCAGGGGTTGTATCACCTCTCATAACCGCATCCTTCAATCCATCATACAATTCAATCCTCAACTTTTCTTGATTATTTTTCACCCACATAAGTCTTATTGCCTCAATACATGTATAGGCATCTACACCAAATTGCTGAAATAATCGCTCACCAGATACCAATGTATGTCCCTCATCATCCCGTTCTTGCAATCTGAATGCATAATACTCTCTCATAGTAACGGACTCATTTGTGTCAGATCTGATTTCATTTATATTTCTGCACAGAATGCCAAGCCTAAAACCATCCTCACCATATGGAAATAAAAGAGGGTATTGCAATGCCATGTACGATGGATGCAACTCATTGATCCTATGTAACCCTCCTTCTTTTAATTCCACAATAATATCACGATATGCATTATCAACACCAATATCGCCAACAATGATTGCAGCAATTTCAAAACATGTAGGAAGATTGTACTCTCTTCCATCTGTAGTTCGTGAACCAATAAGGCGTAACCTTAAATTATGAATATCACGTTCTAGGAAACGATCTCTAGACATGCGGAATATTTTCACCAGATTGTTTGTCTCATCAAACATTTGGATCAATGCATCAACAATAGATGGATCAAGACCTTTATTAACTGGAGTGCTACTAAAAGCATTCATTCTATGTTGGACTTCATTTTCAGTATCATAGAAATATAGCTGTGCAAATTGTGGGTCTTCACCATTGTTAGGAAGCAGTGTTCCAATCCTATGGTGGGTTTGACCATTAAGTCTGAAAATGTAAGGACTTCTACCATCGTTAACTCTATTATCCACCTCGCCACCCATGGATGTCATTGCAAACATTGCGTTATAACTCCTTATTTGAGTTTTGAATGTTTTAGATCGTTGTCCACCAAGAGGATCTAACAACTCATTAAGAAGAGGAGGTGGTTTTTTAAGCAAAGGCAACTTCACCTTACCCTCCATACAGCACAAAGAAAATTTTGGATTTCTAAGCCTCTTAGATTTGACACTTCTTTCTTCATACCATAACACCGCACCACAATGTTTACATACATAAGAAGGTGGGCCAAAATTCCAAGGTTCAATAACATTCCTTATGTTTGATTCATTTTCTTCAAGGGAATGAACAATGTTAACATCAATATCTAATGAGTTGTCTCTCCTTTTTCTTTTCTTTTTTCAGCAATAACTTTATTTTGTAAAGTATTTTGTTTATCATACTGTTTTTTTTTTTGGATCGCTTTTCAAACATTATCGCCCGTCTCTTTTGTCGTTCTAATCTTGCATTTTCCATTTTCTCTTTTACTATTATAAGATGAAATAATGAAAAAAAAAATTAGCATCTATTTTAAGAGTCAAAAAGTACATATTTAATAATCTTTTCAACACTACTTTTGTTCAGATTTTTTTTAATCAAACATCAACAAATGATAAAGACATACAAATCTAAATAAAAGTAACAAAGGGGAAATTAGGCTGTACTGACCTTTCAATTTAATTCAGCAACTCTTCTTGAATAGCACAAATAGTTGTAAAAGCTAAAGCAGAGATGATAAACCTAAACAAATGAACACCAAAATAAGCAAAGCTAACAACAAAAATAATAACATATTTAAAAACACTGACAATAAACTGAACCTAAGAGGCTGAGTAGTACAAAAATTAATAGATGCCAAATCCAATAGAACAATTTAAATTAAATATCAAGAAGTGAAAAGGGAAAAAAAAAAAAAGGCATTCCAATAAATCAGAACCATAAATGAAAAGAGAATAGTAAAAAATATGTTAAAAATCATAAAATTTGAATTTAAACATCCTAGAAAATAAATTCGAATTTACTCCACATATATTCACGCTACAATTTAAAATTGACAATCAAAATCAAATTAAAAATATCAAACTTCTTCAATCTCCCTCTTGTGCTCTCTAATGAAAGAAGAACTCTGTAGCTAAGCAAACTACCTATTTGAATAATTTCACCTCATGTATTTACAGCCATAAATATCCTATACTAATTCAATCAAGTCTAAAATAAAAACCATACCAATTTCAAAAGGAAGAAATCTAATATTAAGTAAATCAATTTCAAGCAATATCAATTTCTCAATAAATTTCTTCATATGAGATTCAGGAAGCATGAAGTAATTCTACTAAAAAAAAAAGAGAAGAAACCCATTAAAGCATATTGCAGGAACAGAATTTAAATTGTTAGATAATATGTTGTAGTGCAACTCATATCCTACCAGTCCACTCATCTAAACTTTAAATCAAATAAATATTAAATCAAACCCCAAAAAAAGTAATAGAGAAATAGAGATATTAAAGAACTATTGATTTAAAAAAGCAAACAAACACTGGAAGCTGCCTTCTTTTTAATACAAAAGGCCATTTACACTCAGCAGGAGATAAAAGTAAATAATTGATTAGAGAATTTAAGAATAAAAAGTTGAAGAAAATAAATGTAAAAAAGTTGAACAGGGGGGTTCATTGCATATTTAAATTTTTAAAAAGAAAATAGAAATGAGACCAAATAACTTAGGAACCAAAAAAATAGAATGAAATTAGGTATACGCATACTAAAGTTTATAAAAATGAAAGAACTGTAAAACGTATACTACAATTAGAGTCCCTAAATATAATAGTAATAAATAAAAAAAGTTGAAGAAGCAGAATAAATAATCAAACAGATATGAAGAATGCTATTACAGAGAAATGTTTCCTTCACATAAACCACGCATGTCACTCAAAGAATCTGTCTGATAAATTTGGACTTAAAATTAAAATTTAGGCAGGCTTCGAAATAGTAGAAACTGCATTTTCCCTCTATGAAAAAAGTCCTATACCCTCAGTCGGGTGTTTGTTGTCATCTTTTTTTTCTTTTTCGTTCTACTTCTTGACTACATCTAATCATTTTCTCTAGAACTTACACTTTTTTTTTTTTTTTTGCTTTTGGAATTTTCTATCCCCTAAATCTTCTATTTGGTTTGGCTTTTTTTTAGGAAGAAGTCAGTACATAGGTAGAGTTACTATTCTCTAAGACTATCTCTCTTTTTTGGAAAGAAAGTAACAAAGGAGAAATTAGGCTGTACTGCCAAATCCAATAGAACAATTTAAATTAAATATCAAGAAGTGAAAAGGAAAAAAAAAAAAAAAAAAAGGCATTCCAGTAAATCAGAACCATAAATGAAAAGAGAATAGTAAAAAATATGTTAAAAATCATAAAATTTGAATTTAAACATCCTAGAAAATAAATTCGAATTTACTCCACATATATTCACTCTACAATTTAAAATTGGCAATCAAAATCAAATTAAAAATATCAAACTTCTTCAATCTCCCTCTTGTGCTCTCTAATGAAAGAAGAACTCTGTTTTTGTTTTCTCTAAATGGTATTCTAAATAGTAGTTTATGGGAAAAAATAACCTGTAGCTAAACAGACTACCTATTTGACTAATTTCACCTCATGTATTTACAGCCATAAATATCCTATACTAATTCGATCAAGTCTAAAATAAAAACCATACCAATTTCAAAAGGAAGGAATCTAATATTAAGTAAATCAATTTCAACCAATATCAATTTCTCAATAAATTTCTTCCTATTAGATTCAGGAAGCATGAAGTAATTCTACTAAAAAAAAGAGAAGAAACCCATTAAAGCATATTGCAGGAACAGAATTTAAATTTTTAAGTAATATGTTGTAGTGCAACTCATATCCTAACAGTCCACTCATCTAACCTTTAAATCAAATAAATATTAAATCAAACCCCAAAAAAAGTAATAGAGAAACAGAGACATTAAAGAACTATTGATTAAAAAAAGCAAACAAATACTAGAAGCTTCCTTCTTTTTAATACAAAATGCCATTTACACTCAGCAGGAGATAAAAGTAAATAATTGATTAGAGAATTTAAGAACAAAAAGTTGAAGAAAATAAATGTAAGGAAGTTGAACAGGGGGGGCTTAATTGCATACTTAAATTTTTAAAAAGAAAATAGAAATGAGACCAAATAATTTAGGAACCAAAAAAATAGAATGAAATTAGGTATATGCATACTAAAGTTTATAACAATGAAAGAACTGTAAAACGTATACTACAATTAGAGTCCCTAAATATAATAATAATAAATAAATAAAATTGAAGAAGCAGGATAAATAATCAAACAGATATGAAAAATGCTATTGCAGAGAAATGTTTCCTTCACATAAACCACGCATGTCACTCAAAGAATCTGTCTCATAAATTTGGATTTAAAATTAAAATTTAGGCAGGCTTCAAAATTGTAGAAACTGCATTTCAAGAAGTTACTATTGTGTAGTCTTAGAAACTGCATTTCTAAGACTATCTCTCTTTCTTGGAACGAAACCTCCTGCTTTCGTTAGAATCAACTTTAGAAATTAATGCAAGAATCCAAAAATAGTAACTGGTCGTTAAGAAAATAGCAGAAGTTGGGAGATTTTTGAAGTTAATTTAGCTAGAGGTGGGGAGGTGGTCTAACATTGGTAAATGGTTTTACTTTAAATAGACAGCCTCTGGAGGAACACTGGATTCAATTGAAAAATATTAGAAATTTTTGGAGTTTTGCTTCAACTGTGGGAGATTAGGGTATTTAAGGGCCAGTTGTCACAGGGAAGCTGGGGTTGCAAGGACGTTATACAACCCAAGGGAATAATTTCCAAAACCCTTTAGATTTGAGGAAACATGGGTAAGGGGTAGTAGCTACTCAGAGGTAATTAGGGATGGTTGGTGTCTGGAGGTCAGAGGTCCACCCCAATATAGGCTGCTGTGTAAGGTTGAGTGAGAATTTCAATTGAATCCAATATATATTACAATTAACAACCACAATGTTGAAAAGGAAAGAAAAAAAAAATTACAATCAACAACCACAATGTCGAAAGGAAAATAAATATATATTTCAATCAACAACCAAAATGTGTTTGTGTTCATCATTGTTCTCTTCAGCTAATTGAAGTAAACAGCAAAATCAACAACAATAAGAAGCAAAGCTAACAACAACAATAATAGCATATTTAAAAACACTGTCAATAATCTGAACCTAATAAGCTGAGTAATACAAAAATTAATAGATACCAAGTCCAATAGAACAATTTAAATTAAATATCAAGAAGTGAAAAAAAAAAAAAAAAAAAAAAAAAAAAAAAGCACTCCAGTAAATCAGAGCCATAAATGAAAAGAGAATAGTAAAATTAAATGCTGAGAAGGAAAAAAACAAAGGCAAGAATAGGAGTGAGTGTGCTAAATACGTTAAAAATCATGAAATTTTGTGTAAAAATATAATTAATTCAAGTATATTCTCTATAACTTAAAATCTGAATCAAAATTTAAAAATAGTATTTTAATGCTATGATTAAAAGCTAACATGAAATAATTCCTCTACATTACATCATAAACAACCATCCAAACTCACAAAATGTTCATCCAACAGGTATAAAGTATCAATCATGATAGAACATGATGGAATTTCAATGACAATACCAACTTCAATTCCATATATGAAGTTGAAATTATGTACACACAAATAAAGCTGAGGCGGCACTTCAAAAACTAAAAAAAAAAAAAAGTTTTTTAATTTTTACAAATGCAGATATCATTATACAAAAAGGATTCAAGAAATAAAATTTATGATAATTTTTTTTTTCATTCGCATGCTCATCGTTGGATTTCTCTTATAGAAAACATAAATGCTTTATTTTTTTTAATAATGGCATAAAACTAACCTAAAATATATAAAAATTGAATAGAACATTGTTAACAATTAGTCATATACAATAGAAAATATTAAGAACACGGGTAACGCAATTATTTTTTCTTATAATTTTAAACCAATATAAGATCAAAACATACATAAAAGGAAATAACAATAAAACATAAATAAAGAAACAATAATTGTAACAGTGACAAATTGACAATCGAAATCAAATTTAAAATATCAAACTTCTTCAATCTTCCTCTTGTGCTCTCTAATGGAAGAACAACTTTGTTTTTCCTTTTACGGCCACAAATATCGTACACTAATTCAGCCAAGTCTAAAATAAAAACCATACCAATTTCAAAAGGGAGAAATCTAATATTAAGTAAATCAATTTCAAGCAATATCAATTACTCAATAAATTCTTCATATGAGATTCAGGAAGCATGAAGTAATTCTACTAAAAAAAAGAGAAGAAACCCATTAAGGCATATTGCAGGAACGGAATTTAAATTGTTAAGTAATATGTTGCAGTGCAACTCATATCCTACCAGTCCACTCATCTAAACTTTAAATCAAATAAATATTAAATTAAACCCCAAAGAAAGTAATAGAGAAACAGAGACATTAAAAAAACTATTGATTTAAAAAAGCAAACAAACATTGGAAGTTGCCTTCTTATACGCATACTAAAGTTCATAACAATGAAAGAACTGTAAAACGTATACTAAAATTAGAGTCCCTAAATATAATATTTAAAAAAAAAAAGATTTTGAAGAAGCAGGATAAAAAATCAAATAGATATGAAGAATGCCATTGCAGAAAAATGCTCCCTTCACATAGACCATGCATGTCACTCAAAGAATCTGTCTGATAAATTTGGGTTTAAAATTAAAATTTAGGTAGAATTCGAAATTGTAGAAATTGTATTTCAAAAAATTACTATTGTGAAACCCACAGTTGACACAACCCTCCATGGATCTGAATCGGAAAATACATTTGAGCAGTTCAAGCCTTCTTATTCTCTATGTTCAGGGTTTCAATTTTTCAAATCAGAACAACTACAAATGAAAAAACTTTAAATATATACTGAAAAAACCTTAACAACAATGGTAGAAAAGAAGCATGGTAAACGTAAATATAAAAAGGGGAAAATATCACCAAATCGATTTGAAAACCCTTCAAACGGTAACAGAATAGAAAACAAAAAAAGGGGGAAAAAAAAAAAACCAACCTTGTTTATGATCTTTGGAATCACTTCTGAATCGTTTGTTTTTGCAGAGGATGAACTTTTTTTCCAATTTCCACTGTTTTTTTTATGCTTGTTGGTCTAGAACACGGTATTATGATCTGTGTTGTGCGTCTATGGTGTAACAAAGAAGAGGCGGTAGGCAGAATGAAAAATGGGTTTGCTTTGTAGGGCTGGAATGCGGCTATGGAGTAACAAAGAAGAGGTGGAAGTCAGAGTGAAAATGAGGTTTGCATTTTAGGGTTTACGGATTTCTTATTTTATAAATAAACATTTAATGAATGTGGGGCAAAAACGTTTAATGACAGAGAGGCTCTTAGACACACCGCACTTTCTTTTCTTTTTTTTTTTTTTAAGTGGTTAGTTTCGTTTCATAAGAAGGCCTCCCAAATAGTATTTCATCATTGCACCGTACGGTTCTTTTTTTGCTTATGTGTCAACACCGCCTTAATTGTAGCAAAAGTCTTCTGCTATTATATATAGTATTAGATTATCTCTTGTACATGGGTCTCGTGACCATTTTGACATACATTGTACTTAATTTCTTTATATGTTGATGCATGCTTTTCACCTACCCTTACATGTGTTGTTTTTTTTCCTTCTTTATACCCATGTTTCTTATTTGTTGTAGGTAATCTTTTATTTCTGTTTCACACAAAGATGCCTTGATGAGTTTTGTTTAAGTATTTCAGAAATACAGATTGTCAAAGTCTTCTCTGCCATAAACTCTCTTCTTGCAAAGTTTTTCAAAAGTTTGTAATAGGATAGATTTTATTGTATTCAACAAGTGAGTATGAATTGAGTGATTTATGACTCCTCTTATATATTCATTTGTTTGTTATGGTTTTGTCATGGATTGCCAAATAGGGAGATTGTTAGGACATATGTGAATGAACGTTAGGACCATATGTCCCTATTTATGTAATTGGCTAATCTTTTGAAAAAATACACTTTACTTGTAATTGAGTAAATCTAGGATGTGTTTAATACTTCTAGAAACCTTGTTTCAAGACCAATTGTTAAAGCCATGTAAGTCTGTTCAAGATTAAAGTGTGAAAAGTGTTGTTCATTAAAACTCGATAGCTAGCATCTATCAAGACTTGAAGAGCTATTCCAGCCCATGGCTCGACAGCAACTTGACAGATAGGGTATCTGTCAAGGTTTATGAAATTCAAATTTTCGAGTCTATTTTTCCTCCAATTTGTGATTATGTGTTTGAGATTTCTTTTCTCACAACCCTAGACATATAAAAAGATTATTTTAAGGGATGTATCAGGTTACACAATTAAGAGTTCAATTGCACAAGAGCATAATTCATCAAGTGTGACCAAAAACTTAGTTTGCCCTAGTTCTTGAGAAGCTGCTGTGTTTGTACACCATAGGGTTTTGTGACCAAGCAATTTCGTGGTCTTCCTATGTTAAAGAATAGAAGAACTTTGTAGCCAACTTTCTTCTCTAGTTGGTGATTGAAGTCACGTACTGGGATTCACACAATTGGTTAGTCACGTACTGGGATCCACGCAATTGGTTAGTCACGTACTGGGAGCCGTGCATTGAAAATGAGAGATTGTCACTATAGAACAAGTCCAATTGGGTATTAGGATAAGGGTTCAACTGTAAGTTGGTATAAAGTACTGGGATTCCTTTACCTTGTAACAGCTTGTTGTGATAATAGTGAATTCTCGGGAGTGGTGACCTTAAAATCACTCGGTGGGGTTTTTGTCTCGGAGGTTTTCCCTATTCGTAAACAAATCGCCGTGTCAATTTATTTTCTGCTGCACTTTAATTTATTGGTGATTTGTTTGTGCTACCATGCATTTTTGTATGTTAAATTGATTAACTAATAAACTTGGCTAATTAATGAATTAATTCATCACAAGGGGTCAATACATTCTTGGCCTATCAGTTTGGGCTATCAACCTCTCAAGGATATGGATATGGAGAGGTAGGAGTATGAGGAAAACCACAAAGGATTGTGTAGATCATTATAGGTATAACAATCTCTAACTTTGTGTGGGTTTTCTAACAATCTTGGCCTAGGGTTTTCTTTCTAAAGCACTCCTCACAATATGTGGATAATATGGGTATATATAGTGTGGGTGAAGACATGGTGGAGCAGATAAGCCAAAATAGCAAAATAGAATGTTTCGTGGGTATTTCGAGGGAAGGCCTTACCCATGAGATTGTCACAAGAACCAAATGTCATCAGATTGTCATGACTCTTCACATTTTAGTCATGGGATCTTCACGTTGCTTACTTCACGAGAAGTTTACTAGCGAGATACCCGCTAAAACCACTTCTTCTTCAATGCAAGCTTAAGTCTTCACACTCTCTCTCACACACAACCCCTATAATGAAATCCCACATAGAATATAGGGTAAACATGATGGAACAAAATTACAATTAAATTTGGCATGGGATTAAAGCCAACACAAAATAGTTGTAAATAACAACTTTACAGGATAGGACAAAGGATTACTATTTCCCTACAACCACTACTTCTCAATGGTCTATAAGTAGGGAACTTACTATTTCCTACTCTGACAAAGATTTGACAAAGAAAGGGAAGCATCACAATGACCCATTGCACATTACTATAGATGCCAAAGGCAAGAGGATCCCAATGGTCCTAATTGACGACGGAAGTTCCTTAAATGTGTATCCTTTAAAGACCGCAAGTTGCCTGGGCATAAGCATTGAGGAATTTGGTACCAACTAATCAGAATGTGAAAGCATATGACAACAGTAGAAGAGAGGTCTCGGGAACCATGACACTAGAGATCACCATAAGGCCAATGATCAAGAAAGTGGAATTTCATGTGTTGAATATAGCTTCATGCTTCAATATGCTCCTTAGGTGACCATGGATTCATGATATAGAGGTCGTACCTTTATCCATGATACAGACGCCTTACACTCCCACATTGAACGGAAAGTTTGTCAAAGCTGGAGACAGTCAATGCTATTGGGGATTCCGTACACCGAGATAGAATCCGGAGTTGTAAACAATGGTGCCCAGATTTGAGCTATTCTTTGATTGTGACAACAAGCTCCCAAACTAAAAAAGGAAGACACAAATTGGGTCCTAACTAATTGGACTGATTACATGGATCCTGATGCATTAAATCATCCATAGCATATCATAAAAATGATCTTGAGATTCTAAGAGTCGCAACAGTGTGTCCGATTCCCAAATCGGACCATTGAACTAAAAGATATTACATGTTCAAGTTTTCACAGTCTACATGCATTTTGTTTGGGTGGAATAGATCACGTAGGATTAACTTAGATTGGTTAAACAATTAAAATTAAATAAATAATTTTGTGATTGGTTATTGATTTTTGTCAAAAGTAGGCCTGCTTCCATGGGAATAAAATAGATAATTAGATAATAAGGAAATTGTTGACAATTAAGTCTTTTTAGAATATTTGTCTTTCAGATAATTATTACTTTGAAGACCTAATTATCAAGATAAAAGGGATTAATTTTAGAATATGAATTAAAAATGAGTCTAGGTACAATTCTCGACCCAAAAATCCTCAAAAAAGAGTCCAAATCAAACCAAAATTGGAAGAGAGGCTCAGCATCTAAAAGGGCCAGTCGGCACTCTTAGACTGCCGGTTGGCACAAATTCGAGGCCCGGCCCGAGAACGTTCTGATTAAGATAAAACCTATCTTTTTCAAATTTTTGGGGATAACAACGCATTCTAATTCATACCTGATCTAATTCAAATTATTTTTCAAGCATCCAACCTCTATAAATAGAGGAAAAAGATCAGAAATCAGGGCCTTTCTTTTTTCTTGGCTCCCTCTTCCATTGGAGGGTATATTCATGCAAGTAGGTATTTAATTTCATTCTTGTATTTATTTTTTCTTGTCTCTCAATTGATATATTCATGTTGTTCATTGCATGTTTATTTATTTATTTTTATTTATGAATATGTGTCTAATGTCATTATCAATATGATCTTATTCACAAAGATTGTATCTAGGACCAAAACCTTGTAAAAGTTATTCTACCAAGTTGTATTTTTATAATCAATTAATGAATTTGAGGCATTTTTTGAGATTTGAATTGTATTTCATTTTTTTCTTAGTTTTTTTTATAAAAAAATAAGTGGCGACTCCACACAATTACCTAATAGAGAGGTGCCCTAAGCACCTAAATCTCTTTTTAAGAGCACCCCCAAAGTAATGTGGTCTCTCACATCCCTTTTTGAGTTTTGGAGACCTGAAAGTCCCCAGCTAACCTTCCTCTTATGGGTGATCTATTTTGAGTAATCCTTGATGCTTTTTCCCAAGTCAAGACTTCTCATGCTTTTCCCAATGTCTATAAATAGACATTTTAGGGTTCTAGCTACTTCACACTTTGTTCCTTTCCTTTAAATGGGCAAATTCCTCATTGTTGATGACAGAAGGCAAAAAGGCTCCCAGCCACCTTCCTTCTTGGTTTCGCCTTCTTACTTTGCCCGATGCACTAGGATCCTTCATTAAGTGCTGATTCCTAAGCCACCATTTGTTCCCAAAGCTTTTCTTTTCAATTGTAGGTGGCTAATGTGACATGACTTCCTTTGTTCTTTGTGCCCATGGGCATACCTCTATGAGCTGTCCAAATCCTTGCTAGTTCTTCGCTGCACTTTCTAATGATCCCCTCCCTTTAACTCTGGTGGATCCTAGGTAACTTGGCCTAGCTCCCACCTATCTCCCTGTTGGGCTTCCTTAAGTATCTTCATCTACTTAAGCCCATAACTTATGCTTCCCTCTGTGCCTTTATTTCTTCCTAAGGCCCAAGATTTTATCCTTTTCTCTTCATGGGCAGATTTCCTTACTTCTTTATTATTATATATTTTTTGAGGGCCAAGCTTTTCTTCTTCATATGTTGGGCCTTTCTTACTTTGAAGGGACTATTTCCTCAATGCAATTTTGGACCTTAACACTTGGCAAGCAAAATTTGAGGCATATGAAAACCAAATGGCTTCTATAGATCAAAGAAGAGGTCACCAAGCAATTAAAGGTAGGGTTCATCAAACCTGTACACCAAGCTGAGTGGATGGCCAATGTTATGCCCGTACCCAAGAAAGATGGGAAGGTGAGAATGTGTGGATTTTAGGGATTTGAAGAAGGCTTGCCCTAAGGATGACTTCCCTCTTCAGCATATAGATGTTCTAGCGGATAGCACAGTTGGTAATGCGTTGATGTCTTTCATGGATGGTTTCTCAAGATACAACCAAATTAAGATGGCTGCTAGGGATATGACCAAGACGACCTTCTTTAATAGAATGGGGAATTTATTGTTACCCTGTAATGACATTCGTGCTCAAAAATACGGGTGCGACCTACCATAGAATGGTCGCTATCTTGTTACATGATATGATGCACAATGAGGTAGAAGTGCATGATGATGATATGATTGTGAAATCCAAGGAGAGAGAGGGTCACATTGTTAACTTAAGGAAGTTCTTTGAAAGGATCAAGGATTATAGGCTAAGATTGAACTCGCCAAAATGCACCTTCAGAGTAACCTTTCAGCCAAAGTCACCTTCTGCATTTCTAAAAAATTTCATCTCACTTTTCAAATTACTTTTTAATGTAGTATTTTCATAGGAATACCTCTCAATGACATGTAAGAGCCCAAATATGGTTTGCTTATGTTTTGCCATTTCAGTGACATTGAATTTGTTACTTGGATTTAACCAATAACCAGCAACATGAAGTTGGAACCTCTTGATAATCTCCTCCTTAGCTTTATGCATAGCTGCATCAACTATCCCATAGCAGGTCTATCATCTCAATCAACTAAGCGCAAGACAAGAATAAGTGGCGCAATGATTTGTACAATGACTGCACATTCCTTCCAAAATGTAGAACTCAAAACATTATCCACAATTTTTTTTCCCCTTGCTTCCTTTAGCATATGCTGAAATTGTCCACTTTCTAGATGTCACCGTAGCTCTTAATGCATTCTTTTGAGCCAAAATACTCTGTAATGAAATAAAATTGGTGGCAAAGCGGGTTGGAGCAGGTTGAAGTATCTCCATTCCACCTATGTTTTTTCTCATCAAATGCAATGCATAACAATGGTTATATATATACTTTGTAATTTTTGCCGCATGAAGTACATCATCATTTACTCCATCTAACTTCCCTATATATTGTAACATCAAATTTAAGCAGTGGGTCGTACAAGGAGGTCAATGAAGTGTACATAATTCTTGCTCCAACAACCTCCTAGCAGCAATGTAATTTGCAGCATTATTAGTCACAATTTGAACCACATTCAAGGACCAACAAGTAGCACCACCTCTCTAAGAAAATTGTACAATTTATCTACAATCTTTGCAGCATCAAATGCATCAACGGATTTGAAGAAAACATTACTCCTCAGACAATATACTAGAAAATTAATAGGAGTTATCCTACATCGATCTGTCTAGCCATCAGCCATAATAGTGCAACCAGTCTCCTTCCATGTTACACGATAACTACCCACAAAATTTTTGACCTCTGCAATATTCTTGGCCAATAAATAACCAAGAAGAGCATAAAATCTAGGGGCCTTATAACCAAGACCTATACTAGTAATGGCATCAATCTTCAGTTGATAATACTTGAAATAACCTCCAATACCACTTGGTGCTTTCACTTTCCTCTCAGCTAAAGTGTGTTTCCCTTGGCCTAGACTTCCCCTACTTGAAATACCTTTTCCCTTTCTTATAGAGCAAGGTGGGGGCAATGAAGAGCAGGTAATTCTTGAATATTTTCATCATCCACATAAATTTTTTCTCCTTGATCCTCGAGACTTGGTCCATATTGGTTGTGTTCCTCATACTCTTGTTATGACTTCCCTTTTCTTTCTTTCTTTTTTTTTTTTTTTTTTTTTTTTTTTTTTTTTTTTTTGCAACATGATCTTCTATATATTTGTAACATTTGAAAGCAAATATCTACATGTACTGTTTTTTACAACTAGCAGTTTCTCCTCTTATCTCATCTAGACGTTTTTTAAATCGGTTAATACCGCCACCTTTAAAAACTTTATTACAGTACAAACACATTAGTTGCCCTCTTCCATTTGTTTCTAACTCTAAATGCTTGCAATGACCCCTAGTTGGATCAGTCTTTCCTCTAACAACATTTTTTGGAGGAGATGAATTTGGTGTAACATCAATTGTTGATTGTGTCGTAGGGTCTAACATTTAAACTGTTGTAGACACTACAGATATTCCATATTTCATACTATCAAATAACTTACAGTAATAAACAAAAAACATACATAGAAAGCAGTAAGTAACAACTGACAATTACACTGTACACGAAGAAACAATGCCACAAACTCACACTGTACATGACAAAAACAAAAAATTAAACAAAAGATGCTTAAACTAAAAGGCAATCAAGAAATAAAGTATATATATATATATATATATATATATATATATATAAACATAATCCAAAGAAGATGGTGGCAATGGTATAGAGTAATAAGGGATTATAGTCATACGTACATGCTATTCAAACTTCAAAGCTTTAAAAAATATTATGCACAGCAGCCTGTAGTAGTAGCTTTTCTTGTTTTGAGAATTCTAAAATCTAAAAAGTGATGTGATGGTATGGTATGGCACAGGGAATAATGCTTTTCTTGATTTTTTTAGGTTTTCTCTTGTTTAAATTACCATATTATCACACATATAAATAACGAAAAAGTCAATAAAATGGATCTATTAATGTAATTTCACACAATTTACAAACCCAGCCAAGTTAATAAAACCCTACTGGGTCACACAGGTTGCTTAAAACCCAAGTTGCACCCGTATTAACTTGGCCACTTACATTTCTGATCCAATTGATCATTCGGCCCGGTAAATGCACTAGGTCACCAAGTCATCGGTCCAATCAGATAGGCCGGATTGGGTTTAATAACTATGTTCCTAAGACAGAAAAAATAAAAATAAAAATAACTTACAACACCTCAGACGTGGTATTTCTTCAACTGGTCTATATTAGTGAGTTCAATAAAGGGGTTTGCATCTAAGTTTATCAACCTTAATGCTTGTCCTGAATATATCTGCTTAATGATGTATGAACTTATCCAATTTTTCTTGAACTTTACATTTGTCTCTTGGACCGGGGCTTGAATCTCCTTTAAAAATAGGTCTCCTTGTCTTCAAATCTTTAGCTCTTACTTTCTTGTCAAACGCTTTTTTGAGTCTCCTTTGGTAATCTTGAATGTGGTATAAGGCTTTAAGCCTCTTCTCATTCATCATGCGTAACTGATCATACTTACTTTGCAACCAATCACCCTCCAAAATTTCACTCTATAGTACTGTCCTCAATGAATGGATGCCCATTTCAATGGGAAGAACTACCTTGATCCCATACACCTACGAATGAGGGGTGGCTCCTGTGGATGACTGAATTAATGTCCTATAGCCCCAAAGTGCATAGGGCAACTGTAAGTGCCAACCCCTATAGTTCTTCATGCTTTTCTTCAAAATCTACCCTATTTCTTATTTGTAGCCTCAATTACACTATTTATCTAAATGCGATAGGGTGATGATCTATGGTGTTGAATATTGAATTCTCAAAGTAACTTCTCTGTCTCTCCTTTGAAATGTATCCCATTATTTGAAATTATTTCATGTGGCACCCCATATCGACAAATGATATTAGTCTTAAAGAACTAGGCAATTTTATTTGAGTTCAACACCTTGTGTGAGGCAGCTTCAACCCATTTAATAAAGTAATCGATAGCCACCAGTATGAATTCATGACCGTTCAATGTTGTTGGGTGGATCTTCCCAATAATATCTATTCCCTATGTACAAAAAAGCCATGGTGAAGTCATTGTATGTAATGGCATAGGTGGCATGTGCTTCAAATCTCCATGAACCTAGCACTGATGACATTTCCGAACATGAGCTGCGCAATCTACTTCCATAGTGGTCTAGTAATATCCATGTCTCGTTATCTTCCAAGATAACATGTGTGCATTCATATGTGGCCCATAACTTGACTTATGGATCTCTTCAATAACCTGCTATGCATCCTTAGCAATCACATAAAGGAGATGAATTCTGTCATATGAACTTCTATACAACCTCTCACCACAAATGATGCAATTAGAGGACAATTTCTAGATGGTCAATTAATCGTTCTTATTTGCAGAATTTGGGTATGTCTCCTCCTTGAGATACTGTAGGATATTTGAATACCATCCACCTTACCCATTTAGTTCTTCGTCTCCCTCTATCGATATACAGTAAGCTGACTTTTCCTTTTGTTCCACCATTATTGGCCGTACTTGGACTTCCTTAGGCTTATTCATCATAGTAGCCATTGTTGCTAAAGTATCTACAATCTGGTTCTGCATTCTTGACACTTATTGGTATCGAATCTTCCTAAACTTTGATGCCAATTTCTGAAGGCATTCATGATAAGGCATTAGCTTTTCCTCCTTGAGCTTTGACCTGTTTTGAACTTAACAACTTATCAGAGCTAAGTAACCATACATTTCCAATTTTTCCACTCCAAGAATAAGGGTTGCTTGTAATCCTATAATGCAAGCTTCATATTTTGTGGCATTATTAGTGGTGGGAAATTTAAGCCAACCTTAAGAGAACTCCAATGTCACTTCCATTCTGATTAGTTGCCCCATCAAAATCCAACTTCCATGGTTACGATTCTATCATCATATTATCTGTATCTGGGAATTCTTCTCAAATTTCTTCGGCTTCTTCAAGTGAGCAATGGGATAAGTGATTAGCAATTGCTCTTCCATTTATGGACTTTTAAGTCATATACTTTATATCAAACTAGCATTTAACCCGTGCAATGCGTGGGAACATCTTACATAAAAATATAATAAAATACATTAGAATTTATTTGGGTAATGTTGCACATCCATTTGTTTGCCCTCTTGTAATCAATTGATTATGCTTTTTTTGGATTACCATCATTTTGAGCATCAAACTAAGTCTTAAAAATTTACATCAACTTAATTTTTATTACGATTCGATACATAATAAACTATTTTAAATTGTATGTGCAAATATTTATGATAGATATTATGGAGTTTTTATTTTTATTTTTTTTTTAAGAAAGAACATCATGAAATTTCATTAAAGAAAAACTAGTTGTAATTGATTGAAAGTACAGATCAAAGGTGTGGAGGAACATCGTCCATCCACATCAAGAAACCTCTAACATGTCTAGCATGTTTAGCTAGGTTGTGACCGATAGAATTACCAAGCCTACGAACATGAAAGAAAGAAATACAGTAGCTAAAATCTGTGATATATGGCTTTAGCCGAGGCAAGAATATTACCAAAAGGGGAGAAAGAAACATCCTCGCTAATGAGGCTCTTGATCACATAGATCATAGATCAATGTAACAACTTTGAAATCATAAGGTCCCTCAACAAAACGAAAAAAAAAAAAAAAAAAAAAAAAAAAAAAAAAAAAAAAAAAAAACTTTGAAATCATAACATCAAAAATTGAATAATTATTCACTACATTAGAAATGTTGTTAAAAAACCCAGGTACAATTTATTGAGGCTGTAGTGGAGAAGTTGGAGCAATGTCTTTCATTCCTCATTTTAATTGTTTTTCAACAGCATTTGTCATTAACCTATTTTCAAAATACAACACAACCGTCAACTCATTAAAAAAAAAAAAAAAAAAACCCTTACATGTAGAAGGAAAATCTATTGCGAAATGGTTGAATCACATTTATTTTTTGTTTTTTGTTTTTTTTTTTTTCATTTTATGTATAATTATCAATTATTATAATATTATTAATATATTGATTAAGATAAAAAAAAAAAATTAGTGTTTAAACTTTAAAATAATAAAATATTGATTATGTAGTGATCTAATGGAATGAGACTGGATATATTCACTACTCTATAAAATTAGATTGCTTGGTTTTCTAGAAATAATAAATAGTAGATTTATGAGATATTGGGAGAATTCAAACAAAATCACCTCAATGTACAACTTAATAATTCCAAACAGCCCATCTACAGCTTTGGTGTTGTTATTCCTAATCGACCAAACCATTTGTTAAATCTAACACTTGTCTAATGTAAATCATGGATGCCAATTTTTGAATAAATTACCAATATGTTGCTATCCTTAAATAATAAATCATCAGCCCCTGGCTAGGATAAATAGAGGTACTCAACTTAAATAACTAAGAATCATTATAATGTAGGCATTGAAGATTGGTATAAAAGTCAAGCATCCATACAAACGGCACTATCTAAAAGCATAAAAAAATTCATAGAATTTAAGCAATAATGATCATTATGGTCATTTTTAGATAACTCATTATGATTATTACCTAATCTACCTAACCAATTGTATTATACATGTGGGGGGGGGGGGGGGGGGACGGCGCCCAGGCACCCTGTGGGCTTTGGGCCTAGTCCGAGGACGCGAGTTCCGCTAGGTGGGCCGCATGACGGGAGCAAGGCCCTCTAACACTGGGGCCCAAGGGTCAGCCTACCCAGCCACCAGAGACGAGCCGAGGAGAACGTCTCCTCGGACGTGGAATTGAGAGCAGGACACTGCAGCAGAGCACCTGGGAAAGCGTCTCCGGACCTCGGCAAGCCACCCCACGCCCCAATGATACGCCGAGGGGGGGGGGGACAAGGGGGACATGCACTACACAGTGTTCCTGCCACCGCATTAAATGCCTTCCACCTACCCGCCTGGCCGCATTAATGGGGAAACGACTTCTGAAGGGACGGGGAATGGCCCTGGGGGCATTGGGGAGCGTTTTCTGGGAAAAGACAGGTGAGAGCCAAGAGTGGGAGGTATAAATGGAGGGGGAGATACCATGAAATGGGGAGGGGGGGATTTTTACTAAAAAAAGAAGAAAGAGAAGAAGGTTCTCTCCCTTGAAGAAGAGAACGCCAGTCAGCCCGGAATCTCCTCGGCGCACGTCCGGAAAGGGAGTTAGTCCGCTCCATTAGCCAGCCATGTCTCAGAAGCGTATTTGGACCTTACGCAGCATCTCTCAATAGTACCGGGAGGTCTAGGCTTAGAACCCATTCTCTACAAATTCTATTGTAAAGGCCACTTGGGCCGGCCCAGTCATCTATTTGGGCCCAAGCCAACTTTGTGTCCCTACAATTGGCGCCGTCTGTGGGAAGAGCCTTGACGAAAAGGGACTGGGAGTGCCATGCAAGGTTCAGGTTCACGCCAAGCGGAGTCTAGGGGGTCCCAGCAAGAGGACCATCTTGCGCGGCTGGAAAGAGAGCGCGAGAGCAGTGTCCACACGGAGCGCACGCGCGGGAGGAGCCATGCACACGATGGTAGTAGAACTTCCCGCGAGAAAAGTGTTGAGACCCTGCAAAGGGAGATTGATCATTTAAGAAGGAAGCTGTGCCGGAAAAGGCGGAGGCGCACGCCTACCCCTTCAGACCGATCCTCAGTGGATGCCAGTAGTGGCTCCAACAGCTCCAGGTCTAGGACTCCCCTAAGCGAGTCTTCTTCCCAGGAGGATGAACGCCGTCGCCCACTCAGAGACAAGGGGACGTCCTCCAGAGGCCTAGCCAACAATGCACTGAGCAAGGTGCTCCACCAAATTTTCAAATCGCCCTTCACTCGGAGGATTGACAAGGGAAAGCTCCCAAGAAAGTTCACCCAGCCAACCTTCACAATTTACAACGGGAGGACGGACCCAGTAGAGCACGTGAGCCACTTCAGCCAGAGGATGGCGGTGCATTCGAAGAATGAGACCCTGATGTGCAAGGTCTTCCCCTCCAGCTTGGGGCCCGTCGCGATGAGGTGGTTCAACGGCCTGAAGGCGAGCTCTGTCGATTCCTTCACAGAGCTTACCAGGGCATTTGGTGAGCGGTTCATCACCTGCAGCAGGATCCCTCGGCCCCTGGATTCGCTGTTGTCCATGGCCATGAGAGAGGGAGAAACCCTCAGGGCATATACTGACAGGTATTGGGAGATGTACAACGAGATCGATGGGGACTTCGACGAGGTGGCCATAAGCACCTTCAAGGTCGGCCTGCCAAACGATCATGACCTGAGGAAGTCGCTAACCAGGAGGCCTGTTAAGAGTGTCCGACGTCTCATGGACCGCATCGATGAGTACACACGGGTGGAGGAGGATCAACTGCAGGTGAAGGCGAGGGTGAAGGTTATCCCTCAAGAGAGGAGGGATTTCAGGTCGGACGGGTATAGCAACAGTAGGCCGAGGAGAGAGTTTGTCGGACAACCACGTCGGATCCCAGCGCAGGCGGTCAGCGTTGTGTTCCGCGAACCCATGCAGCGGGTGTTTGAAAAAATCCGCCACGAACCCTACTTTAGATGGCCCAGCAAGATGATAGGAGATCCCTCAAAGCGAAACCAGAACCTTCACTGCCAGTACCATCAAGAGCACGGCCATACAACCGAGAACTGCAAGAGCCTACGCAACTACCTTAAACAGTTGGCGAAGGAGGGAAAGTTGAGGCAGTTTGTGCACGACCAAGGGAGGGCGGGGGAGCATCATGGTCCGACAGGTCAGGGCCAGCACGCACCGAGGCCTCCTCTGGGAACCATCAACACCATCCTCGCAGCTCCTGGGAGGACTGGCTCGCGCCCTTCGAGGGTGATGAACGTGGTGCGAGCCCATGCTGGGGGCTCTGGCCCCGAGCCAAAGAAGATCAAAGGCAATGAGCCGCCCACACTGGCCTTCTCGGACGCTGACAAGGAAGGGACCATCCAACCCCACGACGACGCCCTGGTCATAATGCTAAGGATTGGAGGCTATGATGTAAAGAGGGTGATGGTGGACCAGGGAAGCGCCGCAGACATCATGTACCCCGACCTGTACAAGGGGCTGAACCTGAGGGAAGAGGATCTCTCGGCCTACGACTCGCCCCTGATAAGCTTCGAGGGAAAGATGGTGATCCCTAAGGGGCAGATCAGATTGTCTGTGCAGTCGGGACCGGCAGTGGTAGAGGTGGACTTCATCGTGGTGGATGCCTACTCCCCGTATACGGCCATTGTGGGGAGACCTTGGCTGCACGCCCTAGGGGCTATCCCCTCCACCCTCCACGTCAAGGTGAAGTTCCCTTTCGGCGGTCGAGTCGAGGAAATCATCGGGAGCCAGTCCGCGGCGAGGCAGTGCCTGACCGCCGCAATACTACGCAGGCCGGACGCCGAAGCCGCGGCCCCGGCAGCTCAGACTCATAGCAATTAGCCTCCTCTGCCACCGCCGGAGCAGCAGTGGTGGGGGAGTCCGCGTGTGAAGGACTAGAAAGGGTCCCCGTGGACGATGACCCGGAAAGGTTCTTCCAGATTGGGGCTCGTTTGCCGACCGAAGAAAAGGAGGAGTTGGTTACGTTCTTGAGAAGGAACCTCGATGTATTCGCATGGGACGAACACGAGATGCCCGGAATTGACCCAGGCTTCATATGCCACCATCTAAACGTTAACCCGGCGGCAGTGCCGAAGAAACAACCCCCTCGGCGATCCTTGGCGGAACACTCCGAAGCCGTGAAGGAGGAGGTCATCAAGCTCAAAAGGGCTGGGGCTATCAAGGAAGTATTCTACCCCGAGTGGTTGGCGCACACGGTCGTGGTAAAGAAGAAAAACGGGAAATGGAGAGTGTGTGTGGACTTCACGGACCTCAACAAGGCCTGCCCCAAAGACCCGTTTCCGATGCCGCGCATAGATCAACTGGTGGATGCGACGGTCGGCCACCCCCGCATGAGTTTCTTGGACGCCTTTCAAGGGTATCATCAGATACCACTAGCACTGGAGGACCAGGAGAAAACCGCCTTTGTGACCCCCACCGGCAACTACCATTACAAGGTGATGCCCTTCGGTCTAAAGAACGCGGGGGCTACCTATCAGAGGATGATGACTCGGATGTTCGAGCCACGGCTGGGAAAGACCGTCGAAGTATACGTGGACGACATGGTCGTGAAGAGCAAAGCCGTAGCAGACCATGTGGCCGACCTGGATGGCACGTTCCAGACTCTGCGGGAACATAAGCTGCGGCTGAATGCCTCTAAGTGCTCCTTCGGCGTAGGGTCTGGTAAATTCCTAGGCTACATGCTTACTCACAGGGGTATAGAGGCCAATCCCGAGCAGATCACCGCAATCTGTAACCTACAACCGCCTCGGAACCCGAAGGAAGTACAGAAGCTGGCAGGGATGACGGCCGCCCTCAGCAGGTTCATCTCCCGCTCCGCGGACAGGTGCCGACCCTTCTTCCAGCTACTAAACAAGTGGAAGGGGTTCGAATGGACCAAGGAGTGTTCCCTGGCGTTCCAGCAGCTGAAGGAATACCTCTCTCGGCCCCCAGTTATGTCCCGCCCCGATCCAGATGAAGTCCTATTTGCGTATTTAGCGGTAGCTGCCCACGCCGTCAGCCTGGTCCTGGTAAGGGATGACGCTGGTATACAAAGGCCGGTTTATTATGTGAGCAAGTCCCTGCAGGAGGCTGAGATCCGGTACTTGCCACTAGAAAAGGCGGTGCTAGCTGTGGTGCACGCCACTCGTCGGCTCCCGCACTATTTCCAGTCCCACACGGTCGTCGTTCTAACCCAACTCCCACTTAAGTCCGTCCTACGAAGCGCTGACTACTCCAGCAGAATCGCCAAATGGGGGGCCTTTTTAGGGGCTTTCGACATTAAGTACCTCCCCCGCACGTCTGTAAAGGGGCAAGTCCTAGCCGACCTGGTAGCAGAGTTCACTGAGCCCTCCCTGGAAGAAAGCCTAGCGGCATGCGGCTTCAACAGAAAGCTAGTCGGCCTGGCCTCATGCGAGAAACAACCGGTGTGGGAAGCTTACGTGGACGGAGCCTCGAACCAAAGGGGTTCGGGCGCTGGGGTAGTCCTGATATCGCCGGATGGGATCGTCATCGAGAAGTCTCTGAGGATAGCGTTCCCGGCTACCAACAATGAGGCCGAGTACGAAGCCTTGCTAGTTGGAATGGGCATGGTTTGGAAGATGGGAGGAAAGGCGGTCCGAATGTTCTCGGACTCACAGCTTGTGGTCGGCCAGGTAGAAGGGAAATTGGAGGCAAGGGAGCCAAGGATGCAGGAATATTTAGCGCGCGCCTTACGCCTACGGGCCTAGTTCGAGTCCTTCTCACTGTCGCATGTTTCCAGAAGCGGGAACGCCCACGCAGACTCCCTGGCGACTCTCGCAACCTCATCGACACGTGACCTTCCTCGGGTCATTCTCGTCGAAGACCTTCTCAAGCCAGCTGCCACGGGCTGCCAGGCCACGCGGGTCCAGCAAATCAGAACAGGGCCCAGTTGGATGGACCCCATAGCGTTGTTCCTGAAACACGACAAGCTGCCCGAGGACAAGACTGAGGCCGACAAGATCCGTAGAAAGGCTCTTCGATTCTGGCTGTCCGAAGACGGCAAGCTCTATAAACGGTCGTTTTCGGGGCCATACCTGCTGTGTGTGCACCCGGACGGGACGGAGCAGCTCTTGGAAGAGTTACACGAGGGGACTTGCGGAAGCCACACGGGCGGAAGGTCACTAGCCCACAGGGCCCTTACGCAGGGGTACTGGTGGCCGAACATGCAGAGAGAGGCACAGGAGTACGCGAGGAAGTGCGATCAGTGTCAGAGGTATGCGCCGAACATCCACCAGCCTGGTGGTGTACTCAATCCTTTGGTCAGCCCTTGGCCGTTCGCACAGTGGGGCTTGGACATAGTGGGACCGTTTCCAAGGGCAGCGGGCAATAAGCGATGGCTGCTTGTCGGGACGGACTACTTCACTAAATGGGTCGAGGCCGAGCCGCTCTCGAATATCCGGGACGTGGACGCGAAGAGATTCGTCTGGAAGAATATCATCACCAGATTTGGGATTCCCCGCACCCTCATCTCGGACAATGGGCTGCAGTTCGACAGCAAAGCCTTCCGGAAGTACTGTGGAGACTTCGGCATCACGAATAGGTACTCCACCCCAGCTTACCCGCAGGGGAACGGCCAGGCTGAAGCCACGAACAAGTCGATAGTCAATGGGCTCAAGAAAAGACTAGATGATGCGAAGGGCCGGTGGGTGGATGAGGTACCGCACGTGTTATGGACTTACCGAACCACGCCGCGAAGATCCACCGGCGAGACTCCTTTCGCGATGACGTATGGCGCCGAGGCCGTGATTCCTGTGGAGATGGGGTTCCCAACGATGAGGACACAGTCCTTCGCCCCAGAAGCCAACGACAACATGCTACGGGAGGGGCTGGACTTGGTGGAAGAAAGGCGGGAAAACGCCATGGTCCGACTAGCCAGTTACCAGCAGCAGCTCAAACGGGGGTACGACTCTCACGTGCGGTCCAGACCTCTCGCCCCGGGAGACTTGGTCTTAAAAAAGGTCGTAGGGACGGCAAAGGACCCATCGTGGGGGAAGTTGGGGCCGAATTGGGAGGGTCCCTACCGGATAACCTCAGTGGCCGGTCTGGGAGCATATTACCTAGCCGACCTGGACAACAAGCATGTAAAGCGACCTTTCAATGTAAATAATCTTCGAAGGTACTACTACTAATGAAAAGTATGCCCGCCATGTATTTAGATATCATTGCATCGCGCCAATTGTCGAATACTATTATCCCTATCCGTTCAACTAAATTTTATTTAAGTGTTAATGTCAACCTTGGTTACGTCAGGTCCTCGGACCTTCTGCCTTGGAAAAATTTGACACGGCCCAAATTTTATTTAAGTGTTAATGTCAACCTTGGTTACGCCAGGTCCTCGGACCTTCTGCCTTGGGAAAATTTGACACGGCCGAAATTTTATTTAAGTGTTAATGTCAACCTTGGTTTCGTCAGGTCCTCGGACCTTCTGCCTTGGGAAAATTTGACACGGCCCAAATTTTATTTAAGTGTTAATGTCAACCTTGGTTACGCCAGGTCCTCGGACCTTCTGCCTTGGAAAAATTTGACATGGCCGAAATTTTATTTAAGTGTTAATGTCAACCTTGGTTACGCCAGGTCCTCGGACCTTCTGCCTTGGGAAAATTTGACACGGCCGAAATTTTATTTAAGTGTTAATGTCAACCTTGGTTACGCCAGGTCCTCGGACCTTCTGCCTTGGGAAAATTTGACACGGCCCAAATTTTATTTAAGTGTTAATGTCAACCTTGGTTACGCCAGGTCCTCGGACTTCTGCCTTGGGAAAATTTGACACGGCCCAAATTTTATTTAAGTGTTAATGTCAACCTTGGTTACGCCAGGTCCTCGGACCTTCTGCCTTGGGAAAATTTGACACGGCCCAAATTTTATTTAAGTGTTAATGTCAACCTTGGTTACGCCAGGTCCTCGGACCTTCTGCCTTGGGAAAATTTGACACGGCCCAAATTTTATTTAAGTGTTAATGTCAACCTTGGTTACGCCAGGTCCTCGGACCTTCTGCCTTGGGAAAATTTGACACGGCCCAAATTTTATTTAAGTGTTAATGTCAACCTTGGTTACGCCAGGTCCTCGGACCTTCTGCCTTGGGAAAATTTGACACGGCCGAAATTTTATTTAAGTGTTAATGTCAACCTTGGTTACGCCAGGTCCTCGGACCTTCTGCCTTGGGAAAATTTGACACGGCCCAAATTTTATTTAAGTGTTAATGTCAACCTTGGTTACGCCAAGTCCTCGGACCTTCTGCCTTGGGAAAATTTGACACGTCCCAAATTTTATTTAAGTGTTAATGTCAACCTTGTTTACGCCAGGTCCTCGGACCTTCTGCCTTGGGAAAATTTGACACGGCCCAAATTTTATTTAAGTGTTAATGTCAACCTTGGTTACGCCAGGTCCTCGGACCTTCTGCCTTGGGAAAATTTGACACGGCCCAAATTTTATTTAAGTGCTAATATCAACCTTGGTTACGCCAGGTCCTCGGACCTTCTGCCTTGGGAAAAAATTAGCACGGTCCAAGTTTTACTTGAGTGTTAAATGTCAACTGGGGCTATGCCAGGTCCTTACACCTTCGGCCTTCGGAAAATTTTAATTCATATTCGTTTTACTAGTCAAAATTAAGTGTTAATGTTAACCTCGGACACTCAATTTACGTGATAATGCCGACCTCGATTCAGCCGGACTCTCGGACTTCATGCCTTATGAAATTGTTTAACACGTGAGGTTTGTTGTTTAAAATTACGGGTTACAAAATATTCGTGTCATGCCTCGGACAAATTTAACATGCAATCTGGCAATGATAATGGGTTGAATCGCGCGTGCTAACATGCGACACGTAAATGATGAACACGAAGCAACAGCATAATGAACATAACGCACCAGGGAAATTACACTATAAGGGAAAGGAAACGGAATGCATGTATAATAAAGCTGTTCAATACAAAGTGAAAATGAAAGGAATTACAAACAAACTGAACGAAGCCTATCTAATGACGATTCGCAAAAACAACAAAATGACTTGGGGAGAGAGGGAGAGGGCCGTCGCTGCCTACCCGAGGATCTTTAATGGCGCCTCCTTGGTCTTGCCCTCCATCTTAGCTCGTTCCGCAATCTCGGACGGATCTTGAATTTCCTTTCCTTTGTCCCTAGGTTTGGGAGGAGGTGAAACCCGGTCGGCCGGCTCGCTCGGCCCCGTTGCCGGAGCGCTCACCTCTTGAAGGGGCAAGACTTGGTCAGGAGGAGGAGGGGGCCGAAAGGGGGAGCATCATCGACCAGTCGGATATCTGCTGGGTACCAGATTTTCTCTGCACCCCTCAGCTCGGAGTCGGCAGGGATACCCGCAGCATTAAGGGCCTCCGCCCAGACCTGCTGGCAGTATTCTCTGCACAGCTCGCCCAACTCCTCCGTCAGGCGTTCCTCAGTCCCCTCCACCCCCTTGTTGTGGGCGGCCTCTATAGCGGCGTCCACGGTCTCCCTCACAGTCCGGACCGCTTCCTCCGCCTGCGCGAGCTCTTTCTTCAAATCCGAGACCTCTTGCCCCGCCTGGGCCAGGGCCTCGTCCCTTTGCTGTAAGAGCTTGCGCTGGGCTTCTGCCTGCGCCGTCGCGTTCTTAAGGCCAGCATCTAAACTCTTCCTCTCCGTCTGCTCCAGGGTCAGCTTAGCGCTCAGTTCAGCCTTCTCCGCCTCGGCCCGGCCAAGGTCCTTCACGGCCTCGGCCTTGGCTGCCTGCTCGGAGCCGACTTGGACCTGATAATGCTCGACCAAGCGTCGGCAGCAAAGGCCTCCTGTATAGCCTGTGTGAAAGGCATCAGCAGAAGTTTGTTAGGTACAGGTTGCCCTAGAAATTTGTTGAAGGACATAGGCAACAGTGAGGAGCAGAAATGCTTGAAGCTTACCAGGCCTAAATTCCTCTTGAGAGAGAGGAAGAGACGCGTGCGGCCCGTCCTCCCCAACTCCTCCATGTCCCTTGGTAGGAGTAGAGGCTTCTCCAGCGAGTTGGCAAGGTAGAGGGCGTGGCCCCTCTAGTAGTCTCGGATGCTCGCCTGGGATGAGATTGGAGCCCCGTCCACTTCCAAAGGGGGAAACCAGCTGGGCTCACCTCGGTGGACCTCAGCCTGCCCGCGGATTTCCCCACTTTCTAGAGAAGAGGCTCTGCCCCCTCCCTTGGCAACTAGTTGTTGCTGCTGTTGTTGTTGCTGCTGCACCTGCCTGTGGTGCTTTTGCTTTTTCTCTCTCTCTCTGTCTGCCTCCTCGTTCTCGTTCCTTCTTTTCTTGTGACCGTCGGGAGGAGGAACGAGGGGGTCGGAGGGAGGGGGAGGCGGAGGCGGGAGTATCCCCGGTTGGGACCGGGAAGCATCGTCTTGGGGGGCTTTGATCCCCCTCTTCTTGGCAAAAAGCTCCTTCAATCTCGACATGTCTTCCTCTTCGTCCGAGGACACCTCCGGTTTGGCAACTATCAATCCCGGGATACCAGAGTGCCTGTCCGAGGCGGTCCCTTCTTCGTCGGAGATTTCGACCACGTGTCCCGCCAACGGTCTCTCGGCTTCCTCTAGATTGAACCTATCAATCTCGTCGCCCAGAGATGAGGACGAAGTCACGGAGCCTTCTCGGACTGCCTGGACTTCGTGATGAGCGGCTAAAGGAGTGGCCTGAAGAGGCTGGCCGTACAAGATCGTGGAAGGCTCGTCTGGCAGGGCTCGGGGAGCAAGAAAGCCCTCGTAACGGACGTCTATCCGAGCTCGCCTTTTGTGGCCGGCAAGAATGGCGTCGTCAACCTCGCTAAAAACTTTGGAGAGGGGATTGTACCCCAGAATCAGGTGAGCAGCTCTGACTTGGAGATCGTCGTTCACAAAGACCTCGGACCTCAGGACTCTGTTGAGATCTTGGACGTTGACGTTGCCCAAGTTGGGAGACGTATGTCGCTTATCTGCAAGAAAGGAGGAGAGAAGGCAAACGGAGTTAGACACGCCCGGCAGAAACGAAAAGAACGGCAACAAGTGACAACAAAGCTACGAAGGGAACTAAAATGGGGGAAGGTCACGCAAGCTAAAGCTCTTAAACCCTAGGGAGTCACACCTGGCTGCCCCGCCCTCACCGGGCAATGGGGACCGTCGTACCACCTCCCAGTAACAAGGAGATAGTCGTCCTTCATACCCTTGTTGGACTTTGGCAGACAGGAGACCAGCCGGACCGCGCTAGACCTCGACTTGAGGTAGTAACCTGTATCTTTCAGCCGGTGACACTCATACATGTAGACGACGTCGTGCCATGTAAGGTGGAGGCCCATTTGCTCGTTAAGAGCGTCGACGCAACCTAGGATTCTAAACACATTGGGCGCGCACTGGTCTGGGCATAGCCTATGGTTGCGGAGGTACTCCCTGGTCACCTCCTTCATGGGGAGGGTCATCCCGCCCTCTAGAAAGGCAATAATGGGGATGACGACCTGCCCCGCTTGCCTGGAGCCCGCCACGGCCCCAGGGGCACAGTATGCCAGTCCCACATCGATAGGAATGTGATACTTGGCCCGGAATCCTTCCATGCCGGAGGGCGTATCCACTAAACACTTAAATCTACCCATGGACTCGAAACTAGGGAGGTAGACTCGTGAAGGAATGAGAGGGGAGCTGACAGCCAAGGAAAAACTTACACAAGAGAAGAGACGCGCGCTTGGGGAGCTTGTTGGGAGAAAGGAAGGAGTTGGATGGCTCTGCAGTGAGTTTGTTCTCTGAAGCAAATAATGAGTATCTCGTCTACCAAAGTGCTTTAGATGATTGGGAAGTAGCGATTTGGGGGAAGTATCCCGCTCAAATCTTCGGGGCAGATCCAGGCCGTTAGATCTCCATCTCACCGTAGAACGTGCGTGACAGGGAGTTACCCAGCGTATTAAATGCAGGCGTTGCGCGTTACGAAGCGCCAAAGAGGCGTCCAAAGGGCGCAAGCGCACTCCGCACGTGCGGTGATTTAAACGACACGTGGAGAGAAAGTTTGTGGATCAACAACCCGTTTGCCTCCTCGGATCAGAGTCAAACGAGTTCTTGAGGGGCTATTGTGGGGGGGGGGGGGGGACGGCGCCCAGGCACCCTGTGGGCTTTGGGCCTAGTCCGAGGACGCGAGTTCCGCTAGGTGGGCCGCATGACGGGAGCAAGGCCCTCTAACACTGGGGCCCAAGGGTCAGCCTACCCAGCCACCAGAGACGAGCCGAGGAGAACGTCTCCTCGGACGTGGAATTGAGAGCAGGACACTGCAGCAGAGCACCTGGGAAAGCGTCTCCGGACCTCGGCAAGCCACCCCACGCCCCAATGATACGCCGAGGGGGGGGGGGGACAAGGGGGACATGCACTACACAGTGTTCCTGCCACCGCATTAAATGCCTTCCACCTACCCGCCTGGCCGCATTAATGGGGAAACGACTTCTGAAGGGACGGGGAATGGCCCTGGGGGTATTGGGGAGCGTTTTCTGGGAAAAGACAGGTGAGAGCCAGGAGTGGGAGGTATAAATGGAGGGGGAGATACCATGAAATGGGGAGGGGGGGATTTTTACTAAAAAAAGAAGAAAAAGAAGAAGGTTCTCTCCCTTGAAGAAGAGAACGCCAGTCAGCCCGGAATCTCCTCGGCGCACGTCCGGAAAGGGAGTTAGTCCGCTCCATTAGCCAGCCATGTCTCAGAAGCGTATTTGGACCTTACGCAGCATCTCTCAATAGTACCGGGAGGTCTAGGCTTAGAACCCATTCTCTACAAATTCTATTGTAAAGGCCACTTGGGCCGGCCCAGTCATCTATTTGGGCCCAAGCCAACTTTGTGTCCCTACAATACATATATGCATTAGAAACAACTTTTCAATGATCATTGAAATTTTCACAAAAAATCCATCTAGAATGACCATTAACACCATTTCAATAGATTTATTCTTCAGAAATTAAATAAGTACTACATTTTGAGAGGATGCAAGGAGAACTGTTCTAATATTTTTGACAATGATGGCATCTCTTTGTGTGCAAATGTGTGCATACATTTTTTGTTATGCTTATATAATGATAAACTATAGGTTCTAAATGAGACACTCAATGAGACTCTAAATTGGTGTGAAGAATCAAATTGCAATTGTGCCACTGGCTGTTATTCTCTAATCATGAATGGATACCTTTTGTGATTTAAGTTGTGAATTACATAATATGATTGTGAGTTTGCTAATCTTGCAGATAACCTATCACAAAACTTAATGACATTGACTTGCTAAACAAAATTACTAAAAACCATACTGCCTTAATTTTCTTTTGGTATTCAAGTAATAACTTTGGAATATTTTTTATGATATGTTACAACATAGAAGGCATTGAATGAGGTAAATAACGTAATGAAATAGATAATTAGACCTAAAAGAAGCACTAAAGGGGAACATATTACTTAATAGCACAACCAAAAGTCTAAAATAAACATAGAATATCATGCCCACCATCAAATTGTAGTACTGTCAAACTATAGTAAGACCAAGTATCAACATTTTTTAAAGACATATAACCTGATATTGTGGCTTCTTTAGTGTGTGAGCTCTCAATTTATAAGCTTTTGCCACCCATCATTCTTTTCCAAAATAGACCTTAAAAGTATGAGAGGATTAAGAAAAATGTCTGAAATAACTTGGTATATTACACTATAATTTAGGTAAACCATAAACTTCCATCATTCGCAAATTGAAAAGAAATCATCTTAATTGAGTTAAGTACCGCATAAAGCCTTGAAGTACTGAATTTTCTCATATGATTGCATACTAGATTCTCTACTCGTCACCTCAACTTGCTAAAATTTTATGGTATTTAAATATCATAAGTAATCCAAAATTCATAGATTAGCAAAGTAAGCTAACAAAATTTAATCTAAAAAAAAAAAAGGGAGCCTTCAAAACTGGTTGCAATTCCTTAAACAATTGTTTCATTTTTTTTTTTCTTACTACCAAATAGATTCTCAATTAATTTTCAAGAATGGAATGCAAGATATGTGTGAATGTAATCATCATCATTAAAGGTGGAGGGATGCGTAACTTACCATTAAAACTTACCAGCCAATGAGCTCAATGCCTCAATCTCAATTGACATTTTCTTCCCTTATAAGTTATAGCATTATAGGTGGAGGGATGCGTAACTTACCATTAAAACTAAACAGTGGTCCATTTTTTTTCTCTCTAAAATGAGGTGCTAAATCTTTTAAGCTAATCCTCATAATGTGAGTCATCCACAATTTTTTCTTTTCATTAAACACACAAAAATAAAAAATAAAAAATCCCCTAACTTTATGACCAAATACACAAAACTTAGGCTAAGAGTATCAAACATAAAATTCATAGCCAACGCATAAGTCACTTTTGCTGGGTTTAGCAGATGTGATTGTAGCAACATATCGCTTGGGCGAAAGGCACTCGCCATAGCACACCTCTTATATATATATATATAAAAGCCATGATTGTTTCCTAGAATCCTTTCCAGCCATATTCAAATTGAAACCATTACACCAATCTGAGGCATATGCTCCAAACCATATAATAACATTACTTCAATCTTTAAAATTTTCTATATTTGTAATCAATTTCAATAAAATTTAAATCAATGGAAAAAAAATCATAATCTCTGACATTGTGAAATTAAACCCAAAAAAAAACAAAAGAAAAAAAAAACCTTGCAGAGCCATATGGGATTCGACCTTGGCTTGCATCTCATGCAATGCAGCCACTTCTTCCTCCATTTCCTTCAACAGTTTCTTCATGTTAGCCAAAAGTAAACTGAAAGTGTACAGTTTTGTAACCAAAGGCCTATTATTAACACTCAATACTTTCCCATCAGATCCATAGCAAAAATTACAGCAGCCAATTCCAAATCAAGAGTTGGGTAATTTTTGTTCAAAATTATTTAATTGTCTAGAGGCATAAGCAACCTAGCCAATCATGTTTTTACATCCCACACAAAATGACATTGAGAAAAGAAGGCCAACAAATACATCTCGCCTTGATTAAATCAATAACATAACATCACATTCCTTACTTATCTTCTTCCTTAACAATTTGCATGTATTATGACTTCGACAATAACCAAAAAAAAAAATCACATAGGAATTTTATCAAACATTTAGTGAATGTGTAAGAGAAACAACAACACTTGGTTTCATGGAGGCTGGTGTCGCATGAACAAAAAAAAAAGCATGTATTACAACCATTATAACCAACACAAAATCTAAACAACCACATGAACAAAATTTTGATGGTTAACAACAATAATAGACTAATCTAATATATTGTTTCAGTACCAATACGCCAATACCAACATTAGTGAAATAAGATAGATAAACCATTTTTATTCTCTGGAATCATTTTTATGAAAACATACGCCAGTTTGGTTCCAAAGACAAAGATGACGGTATAAAAAATTTACAGAGTTATACCTCTCCAGTATGGGCAAAGCAGCTGAGGAGGTAATTCTCTTCCACGGAATGTATGGACTGAACATTTTCTCTCTACTTCTGATTGCTTCCTTCTTTCTCATCAGCCTATCTTTGGAACTTTCTCTCATGCTTGAATTATCCTCATCAAATACCTTGTCTGCATATTGGAAAAAAAAAAGGAGAGAAAAGAGATTAAAGCGCTCTAATACGTGATTAGTTTCAGCCTTTGTGTGTTTTAAAGATTGAGAGAGGTGCAGAGGAGATATAGGTGAGAGAAATTGCCGCTATAGTTTCTCAGTCCATGAAACAGAGAAACTATCCTCATCAAGTACCTTGCATATTGAATTGCTAGGTTGAAAGCTAATGAAACGATCTATGCTTGATCCGTAAAAAAAAATAAAAAAGAGAGAAAATTAGAGGAGTAGTGAAGCGTGACTGGAGATATAGATGAGAGAAGCGGATGATAGATGGGTGAGGAAATACCACTTGATGTGAATATCATAGGCAACAAAGAAGATTATAATTTTTATACATGTGTGAATTAATGTAAACTTTCTTTAATTGCTAAGATTAGGATTCCTTTTTTTTTTTTTTGGGTGGGGGGGGGGGGGGGGGGGAATAGATTAGCATGCCTAAGATAAGTATTTGAATTAAAAAAAAAAAAAAAAAAAAAAAAAGGTCGCATCAAATACCAAGCATAAAATTCAAAATAAGAACAATAGTAAAAGCCTTAATATTGTTCACATTTATTTCTTTTCCAGTACAATTCCAGCAACAAATGAAGCATCAAATTAATAACCTTTCACACATTTTTTACTGTTTAGTTTCTAACAAAACCAAAAACTCAAACTTTGCTCATTCAATTAGTCCCAAATTGAACCAAAAACAAATTCCAATTTCCCTCATCATTCCCTCACTTAATCCTCCATTTTCTCAACAACCAATCAAAAATCTCATTGTTTCTAATTACGCAAACTAAATAACCCCTTGAATTATAGTCTTTAAAGAAAAATAACAAATAACAAAGCATATATAATCAGAACTTTCTTGGGAAAGAAACAAAGGTGGGAAGCAAGAGAGGAAAAGTGAGTTATGGCACAAAGGAAAGAACCAAACAAACAACATCAAAATCTGAAATCTACAAATCGTAACAAAAAATCCCAAAACATCAAAGCAAATATCTAAATCTATAGCTATCCAACCAAAATACCCAAAAACTAAGTCATATTAAATACCCAACTATAAGAAAGGGAAAAAAAAATACACACAGAGAAATTGGTGTCGTCTTTACCATTCTGCCTCTTTCTCTTCTCTGTTTCTCTCTCCGTGTCGCAGTCCTCATCGCCTAACTCTATTTCTATCTCTGTGTGTATCGTATTTCTATCTCTCTTTCTCTGTGTATCGTATTTCTATCTCTTTCTCTGCTTCGTTTCCTCATCGCCTCTCTCTCTCTTTCATTGCCTTTCTCTGTATTGCTGGGTTTTTTTTAGATCTTGCAGTTTTTGATCTCTCGATCTCTCTCCTTCTCCGTTCTCTATATTGCACTTCTTTTTTTTTGGGAATATTGCAAGTCCTTTTATTTAATTGTATTTTAACTGGTTCCTTTTATACCGAGAGGCTCTTAACTCTTCTTTTGGCTTAAAATTGGGCCACAATACACTACCATCTTTCGTTTAAGCAGCCAATTTTGAGAAATTTATCTACCTCTTCTCAAATTTATGTGGAAAAATAACTATTATAAAGTCATCTATAAGTTGATTATATAAAAAAAAAAAAGGTCCTCTAGAAGTGCACAATTACGGCAATAAAGATGAAGCAAACACCTCACACAATCACAAATCTTCAGAGAAACAAAAGAATGCCTAAATTAATCTATAGAAGCAACGTTCTGCCTAGGTAGTTACAAAAACAATTCTGTGGTTTCATATCTCTTCCCCCCCCAAAAAAAAAAAAAACTTCTAAACAGGAACAAATTTCTAACCAAAAAACAATAATCGACAAAACAAAACCCAAGAAATTGAAAAAATAAATGGGAATAGAGAACTCTCTCCTTCTCTCTTATTTCTCTGTTTTTGCCCTCTACAAACCTAAATCATATATAACACCAAATTTCAAAAAATCAAATCAAAACCTAAAGTTACCCAAATACCTACAGAAAAATCAATTCAATCAAATTTCTCAAAACTAATTCATATTTCATACCCATACCCAGATCTAAGAAAGAATGGAAAAAAAAAAAAAAAAAAAACTTACCGGTGGTAGTTCTCTCAATATCAGTCTCCTTCTCATCTCTGTATCTCAAGGTTTATTTTTTTCTCCTTCTCTATCTCTGGATCGCAAGCATCGGTGTTAAGAAAAGTGCAAAGGACGAGAAAAGAACCCTCTCTCTTTCTCGGCCTCTCTCTGTTTCATCGCCTTTCTCTCTATCTCTGTCTCTGTATTTCTCTCTCTGTTCTCTCGATCTTTCTCCTTTCTCCGTGTAGCCATCTTTGTTTTTTGTTGTTTTTTTGAAAAAAGTTTCTCTCCAAACTAGTTTGGAGAGAAACCCTTCAAACTTATCATATATCTCTTTTTCAGGTATGAGTTTTAAAAATCTAACCGTTAGTTTATATGTTCTTATTATATCCTTCATGCTTGCAAATTTTCAAGAAGATCAAAAATCAATTGCTATGTCATCAAATAAATGTTAAAATTTCAAGTTTTTGTAATCTAAAATTATGTATAAAAAATAAGTTCATTGATCACATAGTAAATAAAATCCGATTTGAATGAAATTTAATATGCATGTTAGGAACATAAGGAACATAAAATTCAACGGTTAGATTTTTAAAATTCACATGCAAAAAAGAGATATATGATAAGTTTGAAGGGTTTCTCTCCAAACTAGTTTGGAGAGAAACTTTTTTCTGTTTTTTTTTTAAGTAGTTAGTTTCCTTTTATACCAAGGGCTCCCAAATGGTGTTTAACGTTGTCAAACATTATAGGTTATTTCTTTTAAATGGCGTGTGACGTTACTAAACAATATAATTTATCGCTTTTCTAAGTTATACGTGTCTGAATTTTAAATAGGCTTTTTGCCTAACGTGGCAGCACCTCTTTAAAGGCTTATGCTATTATATATAGTATTAGATTATATTAGATTCTTACAAAAGCAAAACCCATTTAGCTGTCTTCCCATCTTGCACCAGCTTTTCTGTCAGATATTTCAAAGGATCCATTTTGGCTATTAACAGGACTTTGAAAGCAAGCATGTAATGTCTAAGTTTTCTAGTAGCCCATACAAGTGCAACACAAGTTTTCTCAAGTGTTGAATACTTCTCTTCATAAGCCATCATCTTCTTGTTGATATAGTAAATTGCAATCTCCTTCCTAGAATCCTCTAGATATTGAGCAAGTCAAGTCCCATTATTGTATATGTAGTTCTAAGATAGAGCAATAGTGGCTTTTTCGGTACCGGTGGAACCAGTATTGGTCATTTTATTAAGTAATTCTTAATCTTCTCAAAATATTCTTGACATTGTTCATTCCGTACCATAAGAACTTCCTTCTTGAGTAATCGAAAGAGTGGTTCATATGTCATGGTGAGCTGGGCTATGAACCTATTTATGTATTGTATCCTTTTCTATCCTTGGATGTTTCATTTCTACAATCACCTTGATCTTTTTAGGATCTACTTCGATTCCTCTCTGGCTTACCATAAATCCTAACAATTTCCCTAACATCGCATCGAAAGTGCACTTCTTTGGATTCAACTGAAGCTTGTAGAATCAAATCTACTCAAAGAACTTCTGTAAAGCTGGTATGTGCCCTTCTCGGTCTTTGGACTTCACTATCATATCATCCACATAAACTTCAACTTCTTTGTGTATCAAATCATGCAACAGAGTAATGACTACTCTCTAGTAGGTGGCACCAGCATTCTTAATCGCAAATGCCATGACCTTGTAACAATAGGTCCCCCAAGGAGTAATAAAGGATGTTTTTTCCATATCTTCTGGAGCCATCTTTATCTGATTTTACCCTAAAAGGTAGTGCATGAATGACATTAATGCATGTCCTACCGTATTATCGACCAAAATATCAACATGAGGCAATAGAAAGTCATCCTTAGGGCTGGCTATGTTATCTCCGAAGTCTACACACATCCTCACCTTCCAATCTTTCTTCGACATTGGAACCACATTGGCTAACCATTCTAGGTGGTTTACCACCCTCAAGAATCCCTCACTGTACTATTTCTCAACTTTTTCCTTGATCATGAGAGACCATTTTGGCTTCATCCTTCTCATCTTCTGCTTGGCTGGCTTTATAGTTGGGCCTGTAGGAAAGCAATATTGCACTATATTTGTATCAATCCCTAGTATATCCTCGTACAATCATGCAAATACCTCCTTGAATTCTTATAGTAATGTGACTAGTGCATCCTTCTCAGAGGAACGTAAAGTATTGCCAATCTAGACCTCCTTAGGTCCATCATCAGTTCCTAAGTTAATAGACTGGATTTCTTCTTTTATGGGTTGTAAATGCCCTTGTTTTAATTCCTCATCATTCAAAGTTTCATTACTAATTTCCAAAATAAAAACATTTAAAGCCAACAAATGAGCAAAATTATAAGTTATTTTATGGTAGATAAGAGTTTTTGACAAACTCAACAACAATTGACTTTATAGGGATGGAAACCTGATCACAGACAGACTTAACAAGAATAGCAGTATCAGTAAAGATAGACTTAATGGGGATGGGAACATGATCATAGACAGACTCAATAGGAATAGCAATATTAGTATCCATAGAGTCAATGGGAATGGAAATAATGCTTTTAGTAAAAGTAAATGGCTTGGTGGCTAGGTCTTCTCTAGAATGTCGTCCATGGGTTGGGTGGCTCTCTCCTATGCCCATTTCTTCAAATTGATTATAGCTTTGGTGATGGCAGCCAGCTCCTAATGAGTTCCTTCTTCTTTCAGCATCAACACTCTAGGGTCTTCATCCATATAATCCAGACCTTCTCCATCAACTTGCATATCTAGGAGCTTGTCAAATACATTATCCTCCAATCATTTTATGTTGTGCATCCATTCTCCAAATAAATCCGGCCACCCTTTATTTCTTGGGTGAACATCTTGGGGAAGTACTTTAACTTACTGCATTCCACTCTTTCATCTTCAACCTCAAGATTCTCTAAGGTTAAGTTTTTAAAGCTATAAATCAATAAGTTTCTATCAAGTACAGCCAGTGTTGCATCTATATCATCTTATTCATCAATGTACATAGTTAGTGAGCCAAACTCTAAGTAATGAAATGAACTGAATTCGAGAATCTCCTGACCATACTTATCATATTGGGGCCTAATTTTGGGTTGGCATATGTAATGCAACTCCAATCTAAAGGGTGCCCATAAGGATACTCATCACAGTCTCCCCTTATAGCTTTCTTATCATCTTCTATGTTTTCATCGTAAAAGTCCACTTCATCATAAGAATTTTCTACATAAAAGGATTTCACATCGTCATCTTCTCTATCACTAAGGGGTTCACCCCTATCATTACTACTATCTTGAAAATCATGAAATAAACAAAACACATATATCATATAAGAAAGAAAAGAATAGACAAAAGTGATATTAAATACATACTTGCATGAATTTACCCTTCAATGAAAGAATGTTTTAGAAATCAAAGAAGTTAAACCTCTTTGAGATCTAAAATATATTCACTTACAAAAAAGAAATTCTTAAAGCCAAGAGTTCTAGAGTTCTAAGCCTCGGAGTACCGATCGGCACTTCATGAGTTCTAATTGGCCCTCTTACGTGCCGAACCCCACTTCCAATTTTGGTCCAATTTGGACTCTTTTTAGGGACTTTCTGAGTTGGAAATTGTGCCTGGACATGTTTTTAACTCATATTGTAAAATTAATCCATTTTATGTTGATAATTAGGTTTTTAAAAAGATAAATATTCTAAAAAGACATCATTATCAACAATTCCATTTTTATCTGACTATCCATTCTATTCCCATGCAAGTAGGCTTATTTCTAGCAAGAACCAACAACCAATCACAAAATTATTTAATTAATTTTTAATCATTACTAATCAAAATTAATTCAATTAATCACACGTGATCAACTTTACTTACACGCAATGCATGCGGACTGTGAAAACTTGATCTTGTGATATCTTTCAATTTGACAGTCCAATTTGGGAATTGGGCATACCGTTATGACTGTTAGAATCTCAAGATCATTTTTATGATATGCAATAGATGATTTAATGCATGTAATGCAATGATGATTTTTGGGGTATATGAAATGGTCATTTTAGCCACCTTCCAAGATTAAATTATAGGTTAGGGGTGTGCAAAAAACCGATGAACCGAAAAAACCGACTGAAACCGACCGAACCGAGTTCAATTTTTCGATTTGGTTTCAGTGCGGTTTGGTTTAGGTTTGAATTTTAGAAAACCGAAATATTTCGGTTCGGTGTCGGTGCTGGATTTTGTCACACCGAAACCAACCGAACCGAACCGAATATATATATGTATATATTTATGTAACTTTTAAGATGTAACGCAATAGGGGCTTAGTGGTATAGTCTTTGCATATTGGCTTAGTGATCCCTGGGTCGAGCCTTCGCGTGGGCTTATTTTTTTGCAATGTTTTTTTTTTTAAAACCCTAATATAAATACCTTTCTAAAGTTCTAATCTCCTATTCCCTTCACTTTCATTCTTCATCCGCACCAGTCTTCTCTTCCAACATCTCTGTCTCTCTTCAACATTTCATCGCTCCTCTCTTCTCTTTTTTTTTGTTTTTTTTTGTTTTTTCCTTTCTCTGAGTCTCATGGACCTTCGAGCCTAAATACCCCCCTAATCCCCTATTCTCTTCTCTTCCATTCTTCAGCCGCCCCCCTCTTCTCTTCCAACTTCTCTGTCTCTCTTCAGCAGATCATCACTTCATCGCCACTTTTTTCTCTTTTTTTTTTTTTTTTTTTTTTTTTTTTTTTTTTTTTTTTTTGAGTCTCATGGACCTTCAAGCCGCCCCCTTCCCCAATTTTCTGTCTCTCTCTAGTCTTTAACCTTCTCGCTTCAGTAGTTCAGCGCGTCCTCATTTTTTTTTTCCTTTGATCCTTTCTCTGATTCCCATGGCCGTGCCTCTCTCTTCTCTTTGAGTCACATGCCTCTGCTCCGTCTCCACACGCCGGCGTCGATCTGCGTCGATCTGGCTCTGCCGCCGCCTCCAGACGAATCGGTGGAGGGTTTTTTTTCTGGGTTTTGTTTAATACTTTTCTATGAATCTGTGATTGTTTTTTTCTTATGTTGAGTTGTTTTTTCTATTTGTGACTCGTGAATCTGTGATGTTACTGAAATCGAAACCGACCGAAAAACCGACCAAAACTGAAACAAACCGTAACCGACGGTGTTTCAACTTTTTCGGTTGATTTCGGTTGACAATTTTGGACACCGAAAATTTCGGTTTCGGTTGGCCAGTTAAAAAAAAACCGACCGAAACCGAACCGAAACACCCCTATTATAGGTGAAAAATCGAGTGTTTATAGAATGCCCCTTATAGACGGAGCTTGCAAATTGAATGTCAATGTAAAACAAAGACACTGATTTTAGCATCCATGATTTAATCGAGGTTAGATTTTCAAATATTTCCTAGCCCTAAAACCTAGAACCTTTGGACATTGAACTAGGGTTTTATTACTTGTAAAAAATGAGAACTATGGACATCTAATCTACTTTGGTAATCGGTGAACCTAAATAAGATCTTGTATACTGATGAGGTAATTGAGAACTATATTCGCTCAACTTGGAATGCTGACTGAGAACTATATTCAGCTCAATTTGAAAATTTGGGAGCGACTAATAACTATATTCGGGTCAATCTAGAATTCTAGAGATGACTGAGAACTATATTCGGCTTGGTTTGGAAATCTGGGGAAGATTGAGAACTATATCTAACTCAATCTAGAATTCTAGGGTGACTGTGAACTATATCCAGCTTAATCTGAAAAATCTAGAGGTGATTGAGAACTATATTTGACTCGGTTGGGAAATATGGGGACAACTGATAACTATATCTAACTCAATCTAAAATTCAAGAGGCGATTGAGAACTATATCCGACTTAATCTAAAAATCTAGAGACGACTGAGAACTATATTCAGCTCGGTTTGAAATTCTGGAGGCGACTGAGAACTATATCTGGCTCAATTTGAAAATTTGGAGACAATTGAGAACTATATCCAGCTTGATTTGAAATTCTGGAGGCGATTGATAACTATAGAACTATATCCGGGTTGCTCCATTATTCGAGATGTGCAATTTTTCTTCTTCTTCCTTCATTTTTTTTCTTTATGACTTGAATTTGTCCTTAAAAGGAAAAAAAAACATTAATTTTCGGGGTCCTTTGAAAATTTCCTCTTCATCATTTTTTATTTGAAATTTAGAATACTCTTTTGAAATTGAAACCCTTTTTTTCTTTTGGAAATCTTTGAAAATTTTTCTTCATTTCATTTTCTCAAAATTTGAAATTTCCTTGAAATTGAAACCATCTATTTTTGGAATTTCTTGAAAAGTTTTTTTTTTCTCTTTTTCACTTTTTTTTTTTTCCTTTTTATATGAGTTGACTGAGTCAACTCGGCCAAACATGAGTTGACTCAGCAACTCATGTGACCACTTAAAGAGGGGGGGGGGGGGCGAACTTTGGCCCCCTTTATTGTCTTCATCTTTTCATTAATTAGATGCAGATTTGAATTTTTCTTAAATTAAAAATTGATTGGCATCTTTCTTAGATACAGATCTAATTCTTTTTTAATATATGCAAATTTTGAAACAAAGGAAAAGATTATGCATGATTGTATTTATGTTTGTCTTGTTTATATAGCATAAATTTATGATATGAATGGAATTCTCTTCAAAAAATCCTTTTCATATTTTTTGAACAAATAAAAAACAGATTTGATTTTTCTATTATCAAAAGCCATTTTTTTTGTATCATTACAAAATAGATCTTATCTTTTACAAAGTTGAAACCATTTTTTTATTTCTCAAAAACTAGATATGATATTTTTAAATCAAAATACTTTGTTTTATGTAATAAACACAGATCTGAATTTTTATCTCCAAAAACCATACTTTTAAGATTCTTAAAAACAAATCTGATATTTTTTTCTAAACCAAAATAAGATCAATTTTTGTATTTTGTATTTAGTTTTTTTTTTTTGTATAAAAAATAAGTGGCGACTCCACACCACTTGCCCTAAAAGAGAGGTGCCTTAAAAAGCTCATCAAAAAGCTCTCTTTTTTTTAGAGGCACTTTCGAGGTCTCTCACACCAAATCTATAATGGGTTAACTAGTAGCCACACTGTATACTCACATCCCTTCTCAAGGTTAACTAGCGGTAGCGCCGTATTTCTCACCATCTCACAGTCATCAAGTTCTAAAGAAATTCCAAGCTCTAGATCTATAGTGGGTTAACTAAAGGCCGTGCCGTATGCTCACACCCTATCTTAAGGCTAACTAGCGGCCGCACCGTACGCCTCGCCATCAAACAGTCATCAATTTATAAAGAAATTCTGAGTTCCAGATCTACAGTGGGTTAACTAGCAGCTGCACCGTATGCTCACATCACTTTTCAAGGTTAACTGGCGGCCATGCCATACACCTCACCATCACATAGTCATCAAGTTCTAAAGAGATTCCAAGTTCTAGATCTATAGTGGGCTAACTAGCGGCCGCAGCGTTCGCCTCACCATCTCACAATTATCAAGTTCTAAAAAAATGTTGAGTTCCAAATCTATAGTGGGGTAACTAGCGGTCGCGCTGTATGCCCTGCCATCACACAGCTATCAAGTCACCAAAAGGTTTTCAAGTTCCTAATCTATAGTGGGTTAACTAGCGGCCGTGCCGTATGCTCACATCCCTTCTCAAGGTTAACTAGTGGCTGCGCCGTATCCTCACACAATCATCAAGTTCCAAAAGAGTTTCTAAGTTCTTGATCTACAGTGGGTTAACTAGTGGCTGTACCGTATCCTCACACCCCATCTTAAGGTTTACTAGCAGCCGCGCCATACGCCTCGCCATCACACAGTCATCAAGTTTCTGAAGAAATTCCGAGTTCTAGATCTACAATGGGTTAACTATCGGCCGCGTTGTATGCTCACATCCCATCTTGAGGTTAACTAGTAGCCATACCGTACAGCTCACCATCACACAATCATCAAGTTCCTAAAGAATTTCAAAGTCCCTGATCTATAGTGGGCTAACTAGCGGTCGTGCCATATGCTCAGATCCCTTCCCGAAGTTAAATAGCGGCTGCGCCGTATGCCTCACCATTTTCACTATTTCCAACTACTAGGTAAGTCCCATTACCCCGCTTTTTATTTTCAAAATTTAAATTCCCACATATTCATGCACTCATATACCAAAAACAAAATATATGCATATTTTCCTAAGATAACATGGCATAAATCATGGCAAAAAAATATATGCTTATGAAAATTCCAAAAATAAAATAAGCACTAGCATGCATCTCTGGTAGTATTGCTACTAAAATTTTGCAAAAAAAATAAGGGAAGAAGAAAGATAGACACTAACCTCAAGTCCAGAAAGTTTTTTAGAAGCAGCTGCAGCAACTCGACCGCATCAGGTAAAAAACTAGTCTCGATCCATAAAGAGCCTCTACAAACAATTTAGGGGCGACAAAAATACGAAATCACGTTCTTTATTCGACACCTCTTATTGCAATCGAGGTATCAAATAAAGAAGGGGCAGCTGTTGATACCTTATTTTGTCTGCCCTCGATTTGCATGTTGGACCCCGAAAAACCTAAAAATATCATTTTCTCTCCATGGGGTCACAAGAACATATATAATGGCATAGCGCAACCCGTTCGGGCACTAAAGCACCCGAAATGCCTTTTTCAGCTAAAATGCCCCTAGTTATCACTAGGTTTGACCAAAGGTCAAACAAGGTCAAAAACCTCACAAAACAACATTTCTCATGGTTTTACATCAAACTCGAGCTTCTCGGAGAATTTTGGCAATTTTGACCAAGTTTGACCCGACATTAATCTCGGGTGGGCCCAAAAACCCTAATTTTGATCTGGCTATCAAAATGGGTCGAAATCAATGCCATTATGAAGATTATCAAATTCTCACTCAACGACTATTCATGGGTCGAAATCTGAGTTACAACGGCTGAGATATCATGAAAACCAGGATGATGCACCGATTGATGCACCACAAACTTCCGAAAGCCATAACTTTTGATCCGACTTTTGAAATTTTTTGCACCATACCTTGTTAGAAACTAAAAATGAAGATCTATCCAAGGGTTTTAAGATCAACCCGATCAGAGGAGTTTTAAGGCTTGGAAAAATGTGCACGAGGCTATAAATAGCCTCAGGCACCCATCAGACCTAAAGAGAGACATTTTTTTTTTTGCCTTCTACCTGTGTATTTTCTCTCTTCCAAACACACAAAAAATACAAAAAAAAAAAAACACACAAACACACACACACACACACACACACACACATAAAAAGAACACATCAAAGCTTCTTGATTCTTGCATCTTCACAAACAATAAAAGGTAGTGTTCTTGTGCTCAATTTTCTTCTCCTTGGTTCTACATCTTGGATTAGAGGTTTAGGGGAGTGGATGTAGCTTTTTTAGCTATCGTCCATACCCCTAATCTTATAAATCTTTTTCCTAGCATATTCTTGCTATTTTTACTTCAATAACATGATTTATTGTTTTCCTTGACATGTTTCTCGCTTTATCTTGTTTCTAGCATGTTTCTAACTTGAATCCATGTTCTTTTATGCTTGCTCACATGTTATTTATTCCGATCTATGTGCTTTATGCTTTATGTCATGTGTTTGTGACTAGATCTATCTTTTATATGTGTTGTCTGGCTAGATCTATATGTTTCTATGCTTGTTTACATGCTTATATCTTTATATCTACATGTTTATGCTTTGTGCTATGCTTTCTCCCATGTTTTGTTCATCGTTTAGCTCCATGCTGATGTTAGGGTTTCATGCTCACATGCTTGTATGATGTTTCGGCTATGCCTTGCTTGGATTTACATGCATTTTTGTCTATCTTCCCATGCTTCTACGCTTGGATTCACGCTATTTCATCCTCAAGAGTCTTAGGCCTTTGGTCATCGGACAGAGGAACTCCATGTCTGAAAGGAAGTAATTCTTTCTTGGAGTTTTGCATGCTAAATCATTCTAGAACCTTATCTATATATCTAGCATGTGACAAACCTAACATCCTATTCTTTTGATCTCGCCAAAGCTTGATCCCTAGAACGTAGTTAGCTTCACCCAATTCCTTCATATCAAATTATCTTGACAACCAAACTTTAACTGATGACATTACCCCTACATCATTTCCAATGAATAGAATATCATCAACATAAAGTACTAGGAGCATTACTACTTTATCTCGGTGTCTTTTGTATACACAAGGTTCATCAAGATTTTGTTAAAAGCCAAATGACTTGATTGCTTGATTAAATTTGATGTTCCATGACCTAGATGCTTGTTTAAGTCCATAAATGGACATTTTCAACTTGCATACCATATGCTCTTGGATCTTTGCTATGAAACCTTTTGGTTGCAACATGTAGATTTCTTCTTTAAGATTGCCATTAAGAAATATAGTCTTGACATCCATTTTTCAAATCTCATAATCATAATGAGCAGCAATGGATAAAAGAATTTTGATAGACTTAAGCAAGGCTACTGGCAAAAGAGTTTCATCATTGTCAATGCCTCCTTTTTGTGTATACCCTTCCGCCACTAGTCTTGCTTTAAAGGTTTCAACCTTTCCATCTATCCCTCTCTTCCTCTTGTAAACCCATTCACAACCAACAGGTTTAATGCCGTTAGACGCCTTTACAAGATCCCATACATGATTGGAATACATAGAATCCAATTCAGGTTTCATAGCTAAGACCCAATGATGTGCATCTATAGCATTCATTGCTTCATCATAAGTGTAAGGATCCGATTTACCCTCTTTTGAGATAGCTTCATAGGTTTCTCCCAAACCTATAAATCTTATAGGAGGTCAAACAATTCTCCCACTACGACGAGGCACCTGTGTACTAGACATTTCATGAGTAGTATCTTGTGGTGTATCTAATACAGTCACATCATCCCTAGATTCATCCATTGGTTGTTCAACTACAGGTTCATCTATTTCAGCCAATACAACTTTACTTCTAGGATTAAAATTATTCATATAATCATCTTCCAAAAATTTGGCATGAGTGCTAACAAACACTTTGTTATCCTTATGATTATAGAATAAATAACCCATAGTTTCTTTTGAATACCCTAAAAACATGCATACTTCCGTTTTAGGTTCCAACTTATCAGGCTTCCCTTGTAACATATGTGCTGGACATCCCCAAATGTGGAGATATTTCATACTAGGCTTGCACCAACTCCACAATTCCTTATGTGTGTTGGGAACAGATTTTGATGGAACTAAATTCAAAACATGCATAGCAGTTTTTTGTGCATATCCCCTAAAAGAAACTGGTAAAGTTGAGTAACTCATCATGGACCTAACCATTTCCAAAAGAGTCCTATTCCTTCTTTCTACTACACCATTTTGTTGGGGAGTTCCAGGTGCAGTCAATTGGGAGACAATCCCATTTTGAATTAGGTAATCCTTGAAATCCTCAAGAAGGTATTCGGCACCTCAATTAGATCGAATGACCTTAATGCGTTTACCAAATTTATTTTCCACTTCAGCCCTAAACTCTTTGAACTTGTCAAAGGTTTCGGACTTCCGTCTCATTAGGTACACATAACCATATCTTGAGTAATCATCCGTGAAAGTGATGAAGTACTCATAACCTCCTTTTGCTTGGGTTAACATAGGACCACATACATCTATATGAACTAATTCAAGCAACTCTTGGGCTCTTCTACCTCTTGCATTAAAAGATCGTTTGGTCATTTTACCTTCCAAACAAGATTCATAAACTGGAAATCCATCAAAGTCCATGGGCTATAAAAGTCCATCTTTGATTAGTCTTTGAATCCTATTTGAATTAATATGACCCAAACGCAATCTATTTCAGAATTATATAATTTATGCATGTCAGGAGTTAAAATATAAAGACCATCCCCAATATTGCCAAAACAGATAAACATTTTATCATTCTCTATTACAACATTGTCTTTCAAGATAACACAATACCCTTGTTTATCTAAGTAAGTTGTAGAAATCAAATTCCTACGAATATTAGGTGCATACAAATAGTCTTCCAATATTAAAACTCTAGACTTAAAGCATAAATCAAACACTCCAATAGCTACAACCGGAATCTTGCTCCCATCAGCCAAAGTAAGAAATAGTTCTCCTTCATTCAACTTTCTGGTCTCCTAGAACCCCTGCAAAGAATTGCAGATATGATTAGTACAACCTGAATCCACACACCAAGAATCTGTTGGATTTTGTACCAAACATATTTTAAGAAGAAAGGAACTTTTATTACCCTTATTCTTGGCAGCCTTGAATGTTGGACAATTCCTCTTCCAATGTCCTTTCTCACCACACTAGAAACACTTTCCTTTGCCTTTCTTTCCTTTATTGGCAACTCCTAAGGCAATTTGTTTACCATCTTTCTTAGTGAAGTCTTTCTTCTTCTTCTTCTTACCCTTGCCTTTCGACTTAGGTTGAGAAGTAGAAGCTTCACCCACATTAGCTTCAACACTAGAAGTACCAAGGATGCCTTCCGCCGCCACTATCTCATTCATTAATTCAGACAAAAAATAAACCTTTTTGTTCATATTATAATTGAGTCTGAATTCCTTGAATGATTCCGGTAGTGACTGGAGTATCATATCCACTTGGGATTCTCCATCAATGTCGGCACCTAAAACTTCTAATGTGTTCAGATTAGCAATCATCCTAAGACAATGCTCCCTCACTGAACTTCCTGCAGTCATTTTGGTATTATAAATTTGCCTCATGGTTTCTTGCCTTGCAGAACGGCCTTGCTCACCAAACATCTCCCTCAGACTAAGCATGATGTCTGAAGCTAGTTCTACATCCTGCATTTGATGCTATAGAACATTTGAGATAGATGCTAGGATGTAGCATTTGGCCATTTCATTAGATTTCTGCCAATGATTATATTGCCATTTTTCCTCAAGAGGAGCATCTAATGAAGGAAAGCTAGGACATGGTTAAGTAAGAACATATTTGTGCTCTTCAGCAGTAAGAATAATGTCCAAATTCCTTTTCCAGTCAACATAGTTAGATCCAATTAGTTTGTTTTGGTTAAAAATAGCAACAAGTGGGCTAAATGATGCCATGATTTAAATCAAAAAATAATAAACGTGAATACTATAAGTAAACTGGACATTATCAATTTAGCATATAAGCATATAATATGGAACCTTAATAAAACCATAAAATAATATATGCAATGACAACCCAATCCCATATTCAATATCCCTTAGCATAGAGTGAACATTAAATACTATGATTGAATGAGAACTATTCTCATTATTAGTGCTATCATGATAACTCTTATCAAACACTAATAATATGCCGTTTTACATTTAGCCTCTAAGTAATAATAGCAAGAACTCAGCATAGAGGATACTATAATACTTAGTCTAGTGTACACCATTGTCTAGAATCATGTGTAGCCACATTTCATCCCTTTAACAAGCTTATTTTGTAGTATCATTATAAAAACATCCTCCGCATGGAATGCAAAGCTCGAAGCTAAGACAAGGTGTTTATCAAATCACTATAAACTAGGAAATTCAATCTTGTAGGACCATGAAATAAATACTCTCCGCATGGAATGCTAAGCTCAAGGCAAAGACAAAGTATATATTTCATACTACTATGAACCAACAATGGAGGCCATGAGATCCAACCCTTGTATCTCTCTCCCACTAGAAATTTTAAATTAAAGGTTTTTAAGATCAGGAACCATAATAATGCTAGACACTTTGAAAACATAGTCCTAATCTCATTAGGAATAAATTTCATTAAACTAGCATTAATATATATTATATAATTGTCAATAACTGTCAAGATATGCTTGAATTTAATCTCATTATGTGTACCTAACTTGTTTGTATCATGATTGTATAGCGTATAACTGTTATCTTTGTGTTACAATTTTCTGCATCAAGTTATAGTGTTGTGTCATGATTTTCATGGAATCCATATATATATTTTAAGTAGGATTGAATAGTGCTAGATCTTGTTAATGGTGCCGTGCCTTACAGTGAGTGCAGATTGCATTGATTGTTATTTCATCAAGTTCATGCACGGATTGCAAATGGTAGTTATAAAACGGTTACTCTACCCAAAAGCATGAACCACTTAGATTTAATGCACCACTTGCGTTTTTGGTTTTCACGGCATGGACTTGATGAAATTACATGGATTACATGGCTTGGCTATTCAAGTACCTTTTGTCTTGCATATATTATTGCCATGAAAAGAGAATCCTTTATGGATGGATTCGACTTTTCTAAAAGTTATATATATATATATATATAAAATATAATATAGTTTTATGAATATATATATATATATATATATGAGTTTATGTTACATTATATATATTTATATATATTAATGCTAGTTTAATGAAATTTATTCCTAATGAGATTAGAACTATGTTTTCAAAGTGTCTAGTATTATTATGGTTCTTGATCTTAAAAATCTTTAATTTAAAATTTCTAGTGGGAGAGAGATACAAGGGTTGGATCTCATGGCCTCCATTATCGGTTCATAGTAGTGTGGGTAAACACCTCATCTTGGTGTATATGCCTCGCAATCCCAAAGGAGGGTGTTTACTTCATAGAACTACAAGATTGAACTTACCCGTTTCAAGTAATGTGGACAAACACCTCGTCTTGGTGTATATGCCTCTCGATCCCAAAGGAGGGTGTTTTGTTCCATGGTACTACAAATTTAAACATTATAAAAGGGAAATGAAATGTGGCTACATATGATTTTAGATAATGGTGTACATTAGACTAAGTGTAATATTAACCTCCCAAAGGAGCTATGTCATTATTACTTAGAGGCTAAAGGTAATACGGCATATTATTAGTGTTTGATAAGAGTTATCATGATAGCACTAATAATGAGAATAGTTCTCAACCAATTAATGTGTTTATAATAAACTTGCTACCAAGGAATTATAGACATGGATTGGGTTGTCATTCCATGTATTATTTTATGGTTTTATTAAGGTTCCATATTATATGCTTATATGCTAAATTGATAATGTTTAGTTTACTTATTTATTCATGTTTATTATTTCAGATTTAAATCATGGCATCATTTAGCCCACTTGTTGCTATTCTTAACTAAAACAAACTGACTGGATCCAACTATGTTGATTGTAAAAGGAATTTGGACATTGTTCTTACTGCTAAAAAGCACAAATATGTGCTTACTCAACCATATCCTAGTTTTCCTTCATTAGCTGCTCCTCTTGAGGAAAAAGAGCAATATGATCGTTGGTAAAAATCTAATGAGATGGCCAAGTGCTATATCCTAGCATCTAGCTCAAATGTTCTACAACATCAAATGTAGGATGTAGAACTTGCTTCGGACATAATGCTTAGTCTGAAGGAGATGTTTGGTGAGCAAGGTTGTTCTGCAAGACAAGAAACCATGCGGCAAATTTATAATACCAAAATGGCTTCAGGAAGTTCAGTGAGGGAGCATTGTCTTAGGATGATTACTAATCTGAACACATTAGAAGTTTTAGGTGCCGACATTGATGGAGAATCCCAAATAGATATAATACTTCAGTCACTACCGAAATCATTCAAGGAATTCAGCGTCAATTATAATATGAACAAAATGATTTATTCTTTGTTTGAATTAATGAATGAGTTAGTGGCAGTGGAAGGCATCCTTGGAACTTCTAATGTTGAAGCTAATGTGGGTGAGGCTTCTACTTCTCAACCTAAGTCGAAAGGCAAGGGTAAGAAGAAGAAGAAGAAGGACTTCACTAAGAAAGATGGTAAACAAATTACCTTAGAGGTTGCAGACAAAGGAAAGAAAACCAAAGGAAAGAGTCTCTATTATGGTGAGAAAGGACATTGGAAGAGGAATTGTCCAAAATTCAAGGCTGCCAAGAATAAGGGTAATAAAAGTTCCTTTCTTCTTGAAATATGTTTGGTACAGAAGCCAACAGATTTCTGGTGTGTGGATACAGGTTGTACTAATTATATTTGTTATTCTTTGCAGGGGTTCCAGGAGACCAGAAAGTTGAATGAGGGAGAACTATTTCTTACTTTGGCTGATGAGAGCAAGATTCCGGTTGTAGCTGTTAGAGTGTTTAATTTATGCTTTAAGTTTAGAGTTTTAATATTAGAAGACTGTTTCTATGTACCTAATGTTCGTAAGAATTTGATTTCTGCAACTTACTTAGGTAAACAAGGGTATTGTGTTATCCTGGAAGACAATGTTGTAATAAAGAAGGATAAAATGTTTATCTGTTCTGGCAATATTGTGGATGGTCTTTATATTTTAACTCCTGACATGCATGAATTATATAATTCTGAAATAGATAGTAGCTCTCATGTAAAATCATTAAAGAGTAAGTTTCCTTATACTAGTGATGCATATCTATGGCACTTGCGTTTGGGTCATATTAATTCAAATAGGATTCAAAGATTAATCAAAGATAGACTTTTACAGCCCATGGACTTAGATGGATTTCCAATTTGTGAATCATGTTTGGAAGGTAAAGTGACCAAACGACCTTTTAATGTAAGAGGTAAAAGAGCCCAAAAGTTGCTTGAATTAGTTCATACAGATGTATGTGGTCTTATGTCAACCTAAGCAAAAGGAGGCTGCTTGACTCAAGAAATTCCTTTCTGATCTTGGTGTTGTAAGAATAGAGCATGTTTCCATCACATTGTTTTGTGACAATAGTGGAGCGGTTACACAATCCAAAGATCCAAGAAATCACACGAAAGGAAAGCACATTGAGAGGAAGTACCATATCATTCGAGACATTGTTGCTCGTGGAGATGTTGTGGTAGCAAAGATTGAAAGTGCAAATATTCTAGTAGATCCTTTTACCTAAACCTTGCCTCAAAAGATCTTCGAATCACATTTGGAGGAAATGGGAGTTAGATTAGTGCACAATAGTCTTTAGGGCAAGTGGGAGATTGTTAGGATATGTGCCTTTAAATCTTATTATATGATGCTATGTATGACATTATGTATGACTTAATGTTATGTTTAACAAAGTTGTTTATTTTTATCTAAAATAGTGGTAACATGAATATTTGGACATTATAATATAGTCCATGAGATGCATAGATGTGATTTATGTGAAAAGTCACAGAAGATATAAATCACAAGTTCTTTGTAAACTCAGAATTTATAGTTCGTAGTCGGTAATGAAATTGGGCATTTTATCTGCGAAGACTATAACATATCAACTAAGATGATTTGTCTTGATCATGGAAGCAGTGACTTCTAGTTTATATGTTGATATGTTTTACATATTGAACTGGACCGCTATGAGATTTATTATTCTCCTAACGACTGTCAAATGAATAATAAATCTCATGACTTTTATTTGCATGAACTCTTAATCCTGAGAGAATAATGGACCTGATTATGACGTGTAAGTTGCTTTGATATATTAGGAGTGAGATCTTAAGTAACGGTTAAAACCTCAGTATGTTGGGCAAGTACATTTAGTGTTGATGGAACATATATTCTAATGGAATTCATAATTTTTTAACGAAGATATAAAATATTCCCTTGAGATAAGTTTAATGGGTTTGGTTATTCAGAGAATTAGGCCTAACCAGTTTGGTAAGAAGTTACTAAAGTATATATTTATGAAATTGGATTTCATAAATATATGATGAATAACGTTAAAGGACTAAATCGGGTACTCAAGGATAAGATGTAGTAATTTACAAACTGGCGGTCTACATTCATGACTTGTCAAGAGTTACTACGAATATTTTATAAAGAGGTTGCGTGTATAATAAAGTCTTGAGATATAATTTATAGATAAGGCCTAGAGTGCAACTATATTTATATAGTGGTATTAAATATAGTTAATGGTAACTTTAGACTTGTCAAGAGTTGACAGAAAAGCCTAAGACCCATTGGAGCTAGTGTCTTATTGGTCCCTTTTGGTCCCACTCCAAGTCACACACTAAAGCCCAATTGGAAAGGCCTAGTAGGCCGGTCCAATTAGATAATCAGTTAGTTATAAAGGGAGAAATATACAGATTTTTTTTTTTTTTATTTTATGAAAAGAATTGTAGAGAAAAAGAAAAGAGAGAGTGTGAGACACACTTTCATTCTCCTTTTGGAAAATGATTGAGAGACCACGCATCTTGGGCGTAAAGTGGAATTGAAGTGAAGATTAAGAGTGTTCTCAAGTGCTTCTAATCTTTGTTTTGAATTTCTCCACATCAAGGTACGCTATCTTGTTCTTAAATTCTGAAATTTACATAGTGCATGTTGTCAATCATGAATGAAATAGATCCTTATTTGTTGCTTCCGCTATGTGTTTTGTATGAGATACAAAACCAGATTTTATCCAACAATTAGTATCAGAGCCAGGTTTTCATCTCATGATTGTATAGCATGTGATTGAATTTTAGAATTTAAGAAAATCGTTATCTTTGTGTTTCAATTTTCTTCATCATTTGAATATAATGTAGAGAATTGCATCACTTTTATATATATATATATATATATATATATATATTATTTGTTTTTGAAGATAAGCCATGTATGCTTATGGCCTGAAGGTTACAGTTTTATTCAATAACTGTCAAGATATGCTTGAATTTAATGCACCGCTTGGGCTATATTTTCACAGATTGGACTTCATGCATGGTTTGCAAGGCAAGAAACCTAGCTCTGATGCCAATTGTTGGATAAAATCTGGTTTTGTATCTCATACAAAACACATAGCGGAAGCAACAAATAAGGATCTATTTCATTCATGATTGACAACATGTACTATGTAAATTTCAGAATTTAAGAACAAGATAGCGTACCTTGGTATGGAGAAATTCAAAACAAAGATTAGAAGCCCTTGGGAACACTCTTCATCTTCACTCCAATTCCACTTTACGCCCAAGATGTGTGGTCTCTCAATCAGTTTTCAAAGGGAGGATGAAAGTGTGTCTCACACTCTCGCTTTTTCTCAATCAATTTTCAAAGTATATATTTATGAAATTCAATTTCATAAATATATACTTTAGTAATTTCTTACCAAAGTGGTTAGGCCTAATTCTCTGAATAACTGAACCCATTAAACTTATTTCAAGGGAATATTTTATATTTCCATCAAGAGACTATGAATTCCATCTTGAGAATATATGTTCCATCAATACTAAATGTGGCTGCCCAACATACTGAGGTTTTGACCGTTATTTTAGATCTCACTCCTAATATATCAAAGCAACCTACACGTCATGATCAGGTCTATTATTCTCTCAGGATTAAGAGTTCATGAAAATAAAAGTCGTGAGATTTATTATTCATTTGACAATCGTTAGGAGAATAATAAATCTCACAGCGGTCTAGTTCAATATGTCTTAACTCTTAAAATATATTAACATATGAAGTAGAAGTCACCACTTCCATGATCAAGACAAATCATCTTAGTTGATACGTTATAGTCTTCACAGATGAAATGCCCAATTTCATCACCGACTACGAACTACAAATTCTGAGTTTACAAAGAACTTGTGATTTATATCTTCTGTGACTTTTCACATAAATCATATACTATGCATCTCATGGACTATATGATAATGTCCAAATATTCATGTTACCATTATTTTAGATAAAAATAAACAACTTTCTTAAACACAACATTAAGTCATATATAATGTCATCTATAGTATCATACAATAGGATTTAACAGCACATATGCTAACAATCTTCCACTTACCCTAAAGACTATTATGCACTAATCTAACTCCCACTCATAACCTTTTTTTGCTTGAGTTGACATAGGACTACATACATCTGTATGAACTAATTTAAGCAACTCTTGGGCTCTTCTACCTCTTGCATTAAAAGGTCATTTGGTCATTTTACCTTCCAAACAAGATTCACAAACTGGAAATTCATCAAAGTCCATGGGCTGTAAATGTCCATTTTCGATTAGTCTTTGAATCCTCTTTGAATTAATATGACCCAAACGCAAGTGCCATAGATATGCATCACTAGTAGAAGGAAACTTTCTCTTTAATGATTTTACATGAGAGCTACTATCTATTTCAGAATTATATAATTCATGCATGTCAAGAGTTAAAATATAAAGACCATCCACAATATTGTCAGAACAGATAAACATTTTATCCTTCTTTATTACAACATTGTGTTTTAGGACAACTCAATACCCTTTTTTACCTAAGTAAGTTGCAGAAATCAAATTCATACGAACATTATGTACATACAAACAGTTTTCTAATATTAAAACTCTAGACTTAAAGCATAAATTAAACACTCCAACAGCTACAACCGGAATACTACTTCCATCAGCCAAAGTAAGAAATAGTTTTCCCTCATTCAACTTTCTGGTCTTCTGGAACCCCTGCAAAGAATTGCAAATATGATTTGTACAACCTGAATCCACACACCAGGAATCTGTTGGATTCTGTACCAAACATATTTCAAGAAGAAAGGAACTTTTATTACCCTTATTCTTGGCAGCCTTGAATTTTGGACAATTCCTCTTCTAATGTCCTTTCTCACCACAATGGAAACACTTTCCTTTGGTTTTCTTTCCTTTGGTTTTCTTTCTTTTGTCGGCAACCCCTGAGGCAATTTGTTACCATCTTTCTTAGTGAAGTCCTTCTTCTTCTTACCCTTGCCTTTCGACTTAAGTTAAGAAGTAGAAGCCTCACCCACATTGGCTTCAACACTAGAAGTACCAAGGATGCCTTCCGCCGCCACTAACTCATTCATTAATTCAGACAAAGAATAAATTTTTTTGTTCATATTATAATTGAGTCTGAATTCCTTGAATGATTCCGGTAGTGACTGGAGTATCATATCCACTTGGGATTCTCCATCAATGTCAGTACCTAAAACTTTTAATGTGTTCAGATTAGCAATCATCCTAAGACAATGCTCCCTCACTGAACTTCCTGAAGTCATTTTTGTATTATAAATGTGCCTCATGGTTTCTTGCCTTACAGAACGGCCTTGCTCACCAAACATCTCCTTCAGACTAAGCATTATCTCCGAAGCAAGTTCTACATCCTGCATTTGATGCTGTAGAACATTTGAGATAGATGCTAGGATATAGCACTTGGCCATCTCATTAGATTTCTGCCAACGATCACATCGTTCTTTTTCCTCAATAGGAGCATCTAATGAAGGAAAACTAGGACATAGTTGAGTAAGCACATATTTGTGCTCTTCAGCAGTAAGAACAATGTCCAAATTCCTTTTCCAATCAACATAGTTGGATCCAGTTAGTTTGTTTTGGTTAAGACTAGTAACAAGTGGACTAAATGATGCCATGATTTAAATCTGAAATAATAAACATGAATATAATAAGTAAATTGGACATTATCAATTTAGCATATAAGCATATAATATGGAACCTTAATAAAACCATAAAATAATATACGCAATGACAACCCAATCCTTGTCTATAATTCCTTGGTAGCAAGTTTATTATAAACACATTAATTGGTTGAGAACTATTCTCATTATTAGTGCTATCATGATAACTCTTATCAAACACTAATAATATGCCGTATTACCTTTAGCCTCTAAGTAATAATGACATAGCTCCTTTGGGAGATTAATATTACACTTAGTCTAGTGTACACCATTATTTAGAGTCATGTGTAGCCACATTTCATCTCCCTATTATAATGTTTAAACTTGTAGTACAATGGAACAAAACACCCTCCTTTGGGATCGCGAGGCATATACGCCAATACGAGTTGTTTGTCCACACTACTTTAAACGGGTAAGTTCAATCTTGTAATTCTATGAAGTAAACACCCTCCTTTGGGATCGCGAGGCATATACGCCAAGACGAGGTGTTTACCCACACTACTATGAACCGATAATGAAGGCTATGAGATCCAACCCTTGTATCTCTCTGCCACTAGAAATTTTAAATTAAAGGTTTTTAAGGTCAAGAACCATAATAATGCTAGACACTTTGAAAACATAGTCCTAATCTCATTAGGAATAAATTTCATTAAACTAGCATTAATATATATAAATATATATAACGTAACATAAACTCATATATATATTCATAAAACTATATTATATTATGTATATATAATATATAATATATATATATATATATATAACTTTTAGAAAAGTGGAATCTGTCCATAAAGGGTTCTCTTTTCATGGCAATAATATATGCAAGACAAAAGGTACTTGAATAGCCAAGCCATGTAAGCCATGCAATTTCATCAAGTCCATACTGTGAAAAGCAAAAACGCAAGTGGTGCATTAAATCTAAGTGGTTCATGCTTTTTGGTAGAGTAACCGTTTTATAACTACCATTTGCAATCCGTGCATGAACTTGATGAAATAACAATCAATGCAATCTGCACTCACTGTACGGCACGGCACCATTAACATCTAGCACTATTCAATCCTACTTGCAATATATATACGGATTCCATGAAAATTAAAAATCATGACATAACACCATAACTTGATGCAGAAAATTGTAACACAAAGATAACGGTTTTCTTAAATTCTAAAATTCAATCACACATTATACAATCATGATATGAAAACCTGGCTTTGATACTAATTGTTGAATAAAAATCTGGTTTTGTATCTCATACAAAACACACAGCGGAAGCAACAAATAAGGATCTATTTCATTCATGATTGACAACATGCACTATATAAATTTCAGAATTAAAGAACAAGATAGCGTACCTTTGTGTGGAGAATTTCAAAAACAAAGATTAGAAGCACTTGAGAACAATTTTAATCTTCACTCTAATTCCACTTTACGCCCAAGATGTGTGGTCTCTCAATCAGTTTGGAAAGGGAGAATGAAAGTGTGTCTCACACTCTCTTTTTTACTTTTTCTCCACGATCCTTTTTCTTAAAAAAAAATTTTTGTATGTTTCTCCCTTTATAACTAACTGATTATCTAATTGGGCCGGCCTATTGGGCCTTTCTAATTGGGTTTTAGTGTGTGGCTTTGAGTGAGACCAAAAGGGATCAATAATAAGACACTAGCTCCAATGGGTCTTGGGCTTTTCCGTCAACTCTTGACAACTCCAAAGTTACCATTAATTATATTTAATATCACTATATAAATATAATTGCACTCTAGGACTTATTAATAAATTATATCCCAAGACTTTATTATACACACAACCCCTTCATAAAATATTCGTAGTAATACAAAGTTATGAATATAGACTGCCGCTTTGAAAATTACTACATCTTAATCCTTGAGTACCCGGTTTAATCTTTTAAAGTTATTCATCATATATTTATAAAATCCAATTTCATAAATATATACTTTAGTAATTTCTTACCAAAGTGGTTAGGCCTAACTCTCTGAATAACTGAACCCATTAAACTTATCTCAATGGAATATTTTATATCTCCATCAAGAGATTATGAATTCCATCTTGAGAATATATGTTCCATCAACACTAAATGTGTCTGCCCAACATACTGAGATTTTGACCGTTACTTTAGATCTCACTCCTAATATATCAAAGTAACTTATACATCATGATCAAGTTCATTATTCTCTCAAGATTAAGAATTCATGCAAACAAAAGTCGTGCGATTTATTATTCATTTGATAGTCGTTAGGAGAATAATAAATCTCACAGCGGTCTAGTTCAATATGTTTTAACTCTTAAAACATATCAACATATCAACTAGAAGTCTCCACTTCCATGATCATGACAAATCATCTTAGTTGATACGTTATAGTTTTCGTAGATGAAATGCCCAATTTCATCACCGACTATGAACTATATATTCTGAGTTTACAAAAAACTTGTGATTTATATCTTTTGTGACAAAATCACATACTATGCATCTCATGGATTATATGATAATTTCCAAATATTCATGTTACTATTATTTTAGATAAACATAAACAACTTTATTAAACATAACATTAAGTCATACATAATTTTATACATAGCATCATACAATAGGATTTAAGGGCACATATCCTAACACTGTGCGCGTACCTCGGATGCGAGTATGAAAGAGAGGTACTAAAGTATCAGTTCCATGTATGTTGGAGTAGAACTCCTGGATAAGTACAGAAGGACAAGTGACTGGGACGTCACACAGTGACTTCCATTCCTGACTGTGAATGACATTGGGAAGGTCAGTGTCGACAAAATAACTTGGCGTTCCTAATGAACACCTCATTTAGAGAAGTTCTCCAAGAAATATTTTTGGGCTTTCTCATCATGGAACCGAACAAAAGAAGGAGTAGGATCAGAGGACGAAGAGGCCCTAGAACGAAAAGGGCTTTGGGACAGAGCAGACTTACGTTTTGGTGCCATTGATGCACTAATGCAAACTAGAGAAAGAGAGAGGGGGAAGAAAGAAACACTCAGAAAAGTCCCAACACATTTCAAGTATAACAAGTATATTGAAAGGAAAGAACGTATGCATGAAAAATGCATGAACATGTGACATGCAATTTAAAGGACATCATGGGCATAGCCCAATCGAATCCTACCAGCACACAATCAAATTGCACACATCTAAATGCATGATAATACAGTTATAATGCTCAAGAGTAGCAAAAAATATTGTGTGTTGTGTGAAAAACATCACAACATTGCACAAGTGTCTATATGTTATGAAAATTTGAGATATGGGAAAATCACTTTTAACTCACACACAATCATAACTGTTTGATGGAGACTATCACCTTCGAAGTGCATCCTATAACTCCTACATCTCCTAGAAAACATGCTTGTAATCATGTTTTAAAGCATTTTTTTATTTTTATTTTTACTTTTATTTCTTTGCATATATTTTTTTTACTAAGCAAACCATGCATAGGTATGCAAAGGAGAGAAAAGAAATACCTAATTATGTTAAGCTTTTAGATATTGAACTTTTGCTATGCTGAAACATACAGATGTCATTAACATTGCACTTTTGCTATGCCGAAGCATACAGATGTCATTGACATTGCACTTTTGCTATGCCGAAGCATATAGATGTCATTGTCATGATTGGCGGGTAACAGTGGTGAGATGATTATTTATACTTTTCTCTAAGGATTTTCTAGTCTTTCCCGTCAAAAAAAGTGATACGAGTGTTAAGTACAAGAGATCACTTAACCTTACTCATCACAAACAAAGAGCCACAAAGCTCACTTACTTAGTTGTACATAGAGATGTTCATCTAAGATACAAAAAATACAAAGTTTAGAAAACTCTGTTTCAATGTCCATTTTAAGGTTCACAAGAACCAATGTACACATACACACACTGTTTTTGTATTTTTTCAAAATTTTCAGTTTTTTATTTTATTTTTTAAAACAAAATAAAATAACTAAAACTGAAAAGCTAACAAACAAAACATGTAAAACAAAACAAATCAATGCATAAAACTAGATTGACTCAAAAATAAAAGCAAAACACACAAGTAAAGCAAATCCAAAAACATAAGGAGAGAGAGAAAAAGCGATTGAATCACTTGGAACCCTTTTCCTTCTACATCTTGGAAGAACTTTTCCTTTTCACAAACCCTTGAACTGGCGATAAGGGGGAAGAATTGATATCGTTCAAGTTCGAAAAGAACATGAGGCCTTTAAAAAGATTTTCGAGAAGAGCAAATGAGGATGAAAACTTATTCTGGTTTCTAGACGCCATCATGATGTCTCTATTTTGAGTGGCCAACCACTTATAGCAATTTGGTCGAGTATGACCAGCTGCTCCACAGTGATGACAGAGATGCTGCTTCTTTTGTTTAAGCGTTTGAGAGTTAGCCTTCTTAGCCCTAAAGTTTTTAACTTCCTTCTTATCCTGCTTAGGAGGTGCTCTTAAGATAGATTTACCCTTATCTATATTCTCATTAGCTAATTCAGTTTTAACATTAGTGTTCTCAATTTCAACATTATTGCTAGAAGGAACAAAAACTGTAGTACTAGAAGAAATAATATTTGAAGAAGAAAAATCATACCCTAAACCTATTTGATCTGAAGCAGATTTTTGAAAACTGAGCATCTCATCGAGCTTAGCACTTGAAGCCCTTTCCTACTGAGCTCTGACTTGGAATAGTTCTGCCTCAAGCTTCTTAGTCTTCTCAGCCAAGAAGTTATTTTCAAACCTCAGTGCTCCAATAGTTTGATTTGCTTCATCAAACTTTGTGGAAATCTCTTCACGTTCAAGCTCCACATCACTAAGCTTCTTGGTGGTCAACCTATAGAGCTTCCCATGCTTTTCTGAAATCTTGTATAACTTAGCATAGGCTGTGTGAATGTTATCTTGATCATCCATCTTCTCAAACTTAGATTCCATCAATTCCTTTTCTTCATCCACATCTTCAACAATCCCCTCAGTAGGATTAACTATGGTAGTGAAGACATTCAAGATTCTGTCATCCTTATTGTTAGAATCATCTTCAGGCTCGGTGTCGCTTAGCGTAACAGCAAGTGCCTTGCTATTCCCAATTGTCTTGAGATATGTTGGGCACTCCTGTTTCATGTGTCCGAAACCTTAGCACCTAAAGCACTTAGGTCCTGTAGGAACAGTGTACTAACCGTCATCCCTAGCATCCTTCTTTCCTTTGTCTTGGCCCTTTAGTTGGGAAGAACTGGATTGCCTACGGTCCTTGTTGAAGCCTTTTCCATTGGCATTCTTCATAAACTTCTTGAATTGCCTGGTGATGTAGGACTTCATCTTAAAATCTTCATCATCTGAAGACTCTTCCATCTCATTGCTTTTGGCCTTTAGTGTCATGCTCTTGCTCTTGCTCTTGCTAGACTTTCCAATTCTAGACAAACCCAAATCATAGGTCTATAGATTTCCAACTAGCTCTGTCAAAGGAATTTTATTAATATCCTTTGATTCCTCAATCATAGTGATCTTAGCATGGAATCTTTCGGGCAGAAATCTGAGCACCTTTCTCACAATCTCGGGTTCTGGAATAGTTTCTCCAAGATTAAAGGTAGAGTTCACTATGTCTTTGAGTTTAGCATAGAAATCATCAAATGACTCATCCTCCTCCATCTTTATCTCTTCGAAGCTTGTAGTGAGCCTCTGTAGTTTCGAATCTTTGATAGCCTTTTTTCCCCCATAAGTTGTCTAAAGGATGGTCCATGCTTCTTTTGCAGTTTTAGTGGAGGATATCTTCTTGAACTCCTCATTCGTGACTGCACTAAACAACGTATTCAATGCCTTGCTGTTGAAGTTTGCCGCCTTGGTCTTAGCCTCATCCCAATCGGCCGGCACTTCCTTTGGCTTATCCAGCAAATCTCTACAGCTTGCCACACCTTCTTATCTAGAGACCGTAAAAAAACTCTCATGCGTACTTTCTAGTATGCATTGTTAATTCCATCAAATAAAGGAGGGATAATAAGAGATTGTCCTCTATCCATGACAATTAAGGGTCAATGGGTCACACACAAGGGTTAAACCCTCATCAGAGTGTGTCTGCTCTGATACCACTTGATAGGCCAAAAACGTATTGACCCCTTGTGATGGATTAATTAGCCAAGTTTAATTAATTAACCAATTTAACATGGAAATGCACGGTAGTACAAAAAAATCACCAATAAACTAAAGTACAACTGAAAATAAATTGACACGGTGAGATGTTTACAAATGGAGAAAACCTCCAAGGCAAAACCCCTACCTCGTGATTTTAAGGTCACCACTCCCGAAAATCCACTATTATCACCACAAGCGGTTACAAGTAAAGGAATCCCAGTACCTTATACCAACCTACAGTTGAACCTCTACCCCAATACCCAATTGGACTTATTCTGTAGTGATAATCTCTCCTTTTGATATACGGCTCCCAGTACGTGACTAACCAATTGTGCGGATCCCAGTATGCGACTTCAGTTACCAACTTGAGAAAGATGTTGGTTGCAAAGTTCTTCAGTTCATCCTCACGATGAAGAACAAGAAGATGGTTACAAAACCCTATGGTGCACAAACACAGCAACTTCTTCACAAAGAGATGAACTAGGGCAAACTTTGTCTCTAGTCACAAATTGCTTAAATAGACTTTGCTCAATGCTTGTGCAACTTGTGTCTCAGTTGTGTTACCAAAGACATGTCCACGGATTGGAATCAAAACATATCTGAAAGTTTGTTTTTCTTAAATCTCGATAGTTAGAGGTGTCGAGATGCTGTCGAGTAGCTGCAGAGTCTCAAGGCTGGAACAGCTTCTTAAGCTCGATAGATGCTAGCTTTCGAGCTTTAATGACAGGCACTTCTTCATCTTGTTTCTTGGACAAACTTGCATAGCTTTAACACTTGATCTTGAAACTTTAGCCAATTACATAAAAGAACGACATATGTTCTTAACAGGTGAACCACATATGTCCTAACAGGTGAACCACATATGTCCTAACAAGTGAGATCGAAAGAATGGAATGTTAGGTTTGCCATAAGCTGGATATATAGATAAGATTCTAGCAAGGTTTAGCATGCAAAACTCCAAGAAATGATTGCTTCTTTTCAGACATGGAGTTCCTTTGTCTGATGACGAAAGGCTTAAGACTCTTGAAGAGGAAAAGGCAATGAGACAAGTTCCTTATGCTTCAATAGTGGGAAGTTTCATGTATGCCATGTTATTTATCTGTTATTCAGTTGGCATAGTAAGCCAATATCAATGAAATTTGGGACCAAAACATTGGGAGGCTGTAAAGCATATTCTAAAATATCTAAGGAGAACAAGAGACTCTATGCTTGTTTATCAATGTGAGGATTTGATACTTGTTAGGACATATGTGTTTCATGTTAGGAACATATGTCATCATGTATTGGCAAATCCTTTGACAAAACGCACTTTACTAGTAATTGGGTAGATCTAGAATGTGTTTAATTGTTTAAAGAACAAATTTTCAAGATCAAATGTTAAAGCCATGTAAATCTGTTCAAGAAACAAGTAATGAAGTACTGGTTATTAAATCTCAACAGCTAGTATCTATTGAGATTTATAAAACTGTTTTCGCTCGATACTTGACAGCTGCTCAATAGATAGGATATTTATAGAGATTTGTAAAAAACAGATTTTCAGTTCTAATTTTCACCCAATCCGTGAATAAATGTTTGAGTTTTCTTTTCTCACAACCCTAAACATATATAAGGATTATTTTAAGGGCCGTCACAAGTTGCACAGTTGCATGAATGTGAAGCAAAGTGTTGTTCATGCAAATTGTGACCGGAAACCTAATTTACTCTAGTTCTTCTTTCTCTTGAAGAAGCTACTGCATTTGTACGCCGTTGGCTTTTGTGACAAAGCAGCTTCGTGTTCTTCATCATGTTGATGAATTGAAGAACTTTGTAGCTAACATTCTTCTCAAGTTAGTGATTAAGATGCGTACTAAGATCCGCTCATCTATTGGTTAGTCATATACTAAGAGCCGTGCAACAAAAGAAGAGACTGTCACTACAGAACAAGTCCAATTATGTATTGGGATAAGGGTTCAACTGTAGGTTGGTATAGGGTACTGGGATTCCTTTACTTGTAACCGCTTATTGTGATAATAGTGGATTTTCGGGAGTAGTGACCTTAAAATCACCCGGTGAAGTTTTTGCTTTAGAGGTTTTTCCCATTCGTAAACAAATCACCGTGTCAACTTTATTTTTCACTATACTTTATTTTAGTTGGTGATTTGTTTGTGCTGTCATGCATATCGTATGTTAATCTGATTAATTAATTAACTTGGCTAATTAATTGGTTTATTCATCACAAAGGGTCAATACATTCTTGGTCTATCAATACTTATTGGTTACACAGATTCTGATTTTCAGTTCGATCTTAATTTCAAAAAATCCACTTCAGGTTGTATGTTCACCTTGGGAGGTGGAGCCATAAGTTAGAGGAATGTAAAGCAATCTTGTATTGCTAACTTAACCATGGAAGTTGAATATGTTGCTACTTGTGAAGCAGCAAAAAGAAGATGTTTGGCTCAAAAAATTTATTTTTAATCTTGGTGTCATGAGAATGGAGCAAGTTCCAATCACTTTGTTTTATGACAATAGTGGAGCAGTTGCACAATCCAATGATCCAAAGAATCACAAGAAAGAAAAGCACATAGAAAGAAAGTATCATGTTATTTGAGATTTTGTGGTTTGAGGAGATGTGGTAGTAGCAAAAATTGATAGAGCAAATAATCTGGCAAATCCCTTAATCAAAGCTTTGCCCCAAAAGACGTTTGAGTCACACCTGGAGGGAATAAGAGTTCGATTAGTGCGCAATACTCTTTAAGGCAAATGAGAGATTGTTAGGATTAGTGTCCTAAAATCTTATTGTATGCCATTTATGACATTATGTGTGACATTATGTTTTATGTAATAAACTTGTTTTATTATTATCTAAAATTATGGTAGCATGAATGTCTGGACATTATCATATAGTTTTTGAGATGCATAGTATGTGATTTAGTCGCAGAAGATATAAATCACCAGCTCTTTGTAAACTCGTAGTTGGTGGTGAAATTAGGCATTTCATCTGCAAAGACTATAACATGTCAATTAAGATTATTTGTCTTGATCATGGAAGTGGAGACTTTTAGTTGATATGTTAATATGTTTTAAGTGTATAAAACATATTGAACTGAGCTAATGTGAGATTTATTATTTTATTA